>CM057449.1:977791250-978997500 GCA_016271365.2 Neoceratodus forsteri | reverse complement strand
TTAGTGAGACCCCATCTGGAGCACTACGTGCAATTCTGGAGACCCCATCTCCGTAAAGACATAGACAGAGTGGAGGCTGTTCAGAAGAAGGCACCAAAATGGTGCAAGGTCTGCACCAGAAGACATACAAGGAGAGACTAAAGCAGCTTAATATGTATACCCTTGAAAGGGGGAGACATGATAGAAACTTTCAAGTATCTCATGAAATTAACAAGGTACAAGGGGGTAGTTAGTATCTTTCAGAAGAAGAGATGTGCAAGAACAAGGGGGCACAATTTGAAGATGGGGGGGGCGACTCAGAGGTAATGTTAGAAAGTATTTTTTTGCAGAGAGAGTTGTGGATGCATGGAACAGCCTTCCTGAGGAGGTTGAGGAGTCAGGAACAGTGGGAGAATTCAAGAATGCATGGGACAGGCATAAGGCAATTCTAATGGTGGGGTAGGAGGAATTAAGCTGTTGATTAACTAGAATCTGCAGCTTATCCATCAGGTAGGGAAATGGGCAGACTGGGTGGGCCAAGCATTCCTTATCTGCTGTCAAATTCTATGAGAAGAGCTACTAGAATGATATCGGTAAAACATCTAAGATATCAAGACAGACTAGCATCACTGAATCTTTACACACTGGAGTACAAGCATTTGGGGGGGGGAGAAGAGATGAAGGGGAAAGAGAGAACATGTGCCTAGTCTATCGGGTATACACGAATGACAACCTCTGGGAGCGTCTGGGACTAGATCATAGGAACTGTCACAATAGGAGATCACATCACCTACAACTGAAGGGTCAAGGATACAGAAGAAAAGTGTGGGACATTTCACCCAGAGGGTGGTGGATGTATGGAATAGGTTACCGCTGGAGGTGGTACATAGTGACAATGACATTTAAAAAGTGCCTAGATATGCATTGTATCTCAGTCCATAGGAAGATATTCCCCATGAGTCAAGGGCAAGCTGCACATGGGCTACTGCCCGTTTTGGTGTCTATGTTACTAGGCTTACTTTGTCTACTGTGCCATGCAGTCATTTAAAAATGATTAGTAGTCTACTGCTACTCATTTCTGGAAATGATTAGCATTACCCACGTTTTGCTATGCTACACCAGCTATGTAATACCCTGCCAATATTTGTATAAAATGGTCAGAAAATTCACTTCACCTGAATGAAGAGAACAGGACATCCTAGCAATACAAGATCTACTTGCCCAGCAGCAGTACAAAGCTTTCAATGCCCTACAGGCCACACACCCTCTAACACCCGACTCTTATAAATACATGCAAATTCATTACGTCCTGCGCAATAAAGAATGCCACAACCCCGTTAAGCAAACTCCATCAGAACAGGAGGACAAGATCTTGCAGAATTCACAAGATTTCTGGCCAAAACAGAATCATCATTCAGAAGGTATATGAGAAGGCAGCTGAGGCCTGAGATTGGTGAGCTCAGGCACTTAAGAGATACAGAACAGAACTGGGATGAGCCATGGTCCTTCTCAAATGGCTTGTTTACACTGCCATCTTTGCAGCGCATCAACCCATGTGCACAGGTTTTTCCGATGCAACGTCTGCTTTGTAGACACTTACTGGAGGACATTAAGAGTGCCTCAGATCCTTTCCTGTCCGCAACTCAAGAGTGGGGAAGTACAGCAGAGCGAGAGCATTAAGCTGGGTTGTGAACTCTGCTGCACTCACTCCACTGCAAAACCTTGTCTCCCAGCATCCTCCACTGGCCCCATGAGCCTCTGTTGGAACCAGTAAGTATCAGGAGACTAGCCGGTGTGCAAGTAACAAAAACAATACTTAGGGGCAGTATTCATGCTGCATGCATTGAAATACAGTTTCCCAACTAAAAAACAGAGGCCAGTGCGAGTAATGTCTCCCCCCCCCCCCCAAAAACACAGCGGATGTGTTTGGCGGGCAGGGTGGGTGAACCGAGGCTTTAAGCACGGAGTAGTGGCATACACTTGCTTTTAATAACTGAATTTAGCTGCTGTATTCCCTCACTGCTGCAGTCTATCACAATGTGTCCCATTCACGCCAGCAGTTCCTGTATACTGGAAGGCATGGCAACGAGCAGAAGTGATGAAAGCAGTGAGCACGTCAGCATCGTGTCACTGCAGACATCAGTTTGAAGAAACCCAGCACATGGAATGTACAGCTCTGTCACAGCGCGACCTATAGTGCAGTAAGGGTGGGCTGTGTAAATTATTTATTCATCGTGGTGCACACAGCGCTCCGGGAAAGCAGCGACACAAATGCAAGAGCACTATGGCCATATAAAAACACAGCTAAAGAGTGCCTCCTCCCTACACCAGGGTACAAGGTCTAACAGCTCAATACACCTGATAAGCTACACAAAATGGGGACAATTCTTTCAGCCCAGAGTTACAAATCTGTTGACCCGGAGGGCAAGCTCCATCTGATATGGAATCCCAACCCAACAGCTTTTGGACCTCCATTAAAACATAATAACTGGGGAGCACTTTTTCCCTGTAGGGAAAGACTGTTACATTTTCCCCGTTATAACCCACAAGTTAGAACAGGTCTGAGCATGCGCGCACACACCGCTCCTCCAGTGTTCCATGTTGGCTGGCCGCCATTCCGCACTGCAGTTCACCGCCAATTGGAATCAATGGTACATTAATTTAAAAAAAAAAAAAAACTGCAAAATGATCACTTCAGAAACTCGCTAGCAAATCTAACAGCTTCTGACATGAACCAATATTTTTAACATGAGCTGCGGACAGAGTGAAACTCAACTAAGTGTGTGGCTCCAAGACGGTCTCTTTTATATAAACTGCCAAGGCGAAAAGAGCAATCCCCAGTAATTATATAAAATAAAAGCTGGGGAGATGTGAAAAACTCAAATTTCACACACACACACACACACACACACACACACACACACACACACACCCCTCGGTGTGGGATGCCTTTACAAACCCCTCGAGCTTCGCTCTCTGGGCTTAAATGGCACCCCACACCTTTGGGAGGGGGTGTAAAATTCCCCCATTATAACCACCTCCCCAGCCATTATAAACCCATTACTGAGTCTGGAGGACCAGCTTATTCCCAAAATGTGCACTGCATGCAATATGGTTCAGCAACAGGTTATGACCAGCAAACTCGATACCTCCCCTCTCCCAATAGCTTGAAAGTTACATTCCCGCTGGCCGCTCGCCACGTCGCCAATGGCGAAGCCACAAGCCCTGTGGCTAAGATTTTATATCCCTGCCACGCCACGGAGGCGAAAGGAGCAAGCCTGCAACCTGCTTTCTCCACGGACATAGGAACTACTGAGAGAGTGGCTGAAAAACTGCAAGGTGCAGCAGTACCCTGTCGGTGACTTCCGGGAGCGTAGTAATGCTGTAATGCGCATGCTCGGGTCACTGGCAACCATCTGACCACATCAGGAGCCAAAAGAAACACACATGACCTAACTGTTGGCGCGGAGGAGACCGTGTCTGATCGGGGAGATTAGGTAGACACGTCTCCTCCAGCCAATCAGTGGAGTTTGTGTTCTGGGGAACGGGCTCTCACTGTGAAGCAAGTTACTCGGGCGGCGGTGGTGAAAGGGAGTGGGTGCTTTTCTGTAGCCTCCTCGGCAAACGCTGATTCTTGCTAAAATATTTATTTTGCCGGCATATTTAGGTTGTGGGTAGGTAGGAGGGTGCCAGAGAAGGTGAGGAGAAGATATAAATGGGGAGGGGAAAAAAAAAAAAAAAAAACACAAGAGCTGAAAGTTCGAGGCAAGAAAGTGACGACATTAAAAAAAAATTTAAAAAAAAAACGGAGAATGGGAAAATTGCATTTTAGCTTTGTTTGCTCAGTACTACAGATAAAAAGCTGACAAGTTAGTGCAGTTTGAAGGGGGGGGGGGGACAAAAAAAAAAAAAAAAACACATTTGGAAGTATAAACCGAATGTGAGGAGTTTAAAGGAGCAGGGGACCTAAAGGCACAGTGCTTTACAGTCCAGAGATAGAAAAAAGCAGGCAGGAAAATAGAATGTAGACAAGGGCAGACAGGAGATTAAAAATAAATTCTTGGATTGAACCAGTGTTGAATTGTTTGTGCATATTTACTGCAATTCTGAAAAAGATATTAACACAAAATAGAAAGGCTTATGGGGTATTAAGGAACAGACAGTACCTACTATATGGGACTACTGAAGTATTGAATAAATAATGGGGGACAATAAGTGTGTATGCAGATACACTTAAAGATTAAGAAAAAGCACATCAGTAGAAAGAAACGTGATCAAGAAACAGACAAGCTAAGAGCGGGATACACAAATAAACTTACCAAGGCAAAATTATTATTTTAAAACTGTTCTCTGACTGTTGTGTGACATACTGCTGCAGTACAGTGTGTGTGTGTGTGTGTGTGTGTGTGTGTGTGTGTGTGTGTGTGTGTTCAGAAAACAATCACACACACTGGCGGCATGCTGTGCAATCTTTCTGAGAAATGAAACTAAGTGCTGAAGCATATCCGGTCCTGTAACCCCCGCCCCCCCATTACTGTTGGCCACATAATGTGTGTGTGTGTGTGTGTGTGTGTGTGTGAGAAGAAATAAAACTCTGACCAACTGCTTCATTAAAGAACTTTATTAGTCACACAATTCAAAAAGACATCAGAGTCTGTCATATATTCTAGTGCAAATATCCAGTCTCATATTCTTGTGCAAATAATATCCAGTCGGTGTCACATATATTCTTGTGCAAACCAGTCTATGTCACATATATCTGTGGAAACGTCCAGTCTGCGTCATATATATTCTTGTGCACTGTCCAGTCGGTGTCCCATATAAATTCTTTTACAAATATCCAGTCTGTATCACGTATATTCTCACATATCCAGTCAGTGTCACATACTGTCATATTCTAGTCTGTGTCACATACATTCCTGTACCATCTACCTAAATAAAAATATCAGAACAAGCTGCAAATCCTGAAACTGGTAAACAGAGCAGCCAGGTGGCCACAGTAAAACAAAGCAAGATAAGATATTTTCAAAAGGCCCAGATCAGCAAGTCCTGTCCCTGAAACCGAGCCACAATCATGTGGCAGCGTCTCTGTAGCAATGGAGAGCAGTTATTCAAAAACTGCAAGCAAGAAAACCAGAGTTTTATATGACAGAGACAGTCATAGGGAAATTAAGGATTCCTGGTTTAAAACACACCCATGGCTAATTCATGACAAAGAAGATGCAGTATTCTACTGCAGAATTTGCAAAGAAACTGGCCGAAGAAATATTTTCACAGAAGGGAAACCAACCAATAAGCCAAAGGCTGACGATTTAAAAAAACATCAGATGTCCAAAGATCACAAGTGAGTCTTATTACAGATGCCCCACCAGTTTGCAATTCTTCTTGTCTTCTGAATCTGTTAATCGTCATGGTTAAATATGTGTTTCTCTTAATTTAATAAGGCTTGCAGTCGAGGCAGAAACTGGGGAAAAAGGGAATGACAAAGGGTGTGAGCACAGCTTATTCATCAGTTAAAAGTGCCATCACAGCACAATGCGAAGCGTTTATTACATGGGCAAAACTCTGACTGCAAATCATAACATACAGAAACTTTTGGAACTGCAGGCTCACAATATAAGTATTTTTACTTGCCAATATCTGGAACATCAAAGTCTCGCTTCATGTATATCAAATTGGGGGCACTGCCTCAGAATTGCAGATCATATGTCACGAAACTGCAGGCCCAACATAAATAATAGCACTTACTGTATTGTCGTTTCTGAATTCGAATAAAAAAACATTAGCAGTGCTGCAAGAGATGCGCTGCAAGTCACATTGTGGGGGTGGGGGGCATGGCTCCAAATAACTGACAGTCCATTCCTTTTTTCTGCACAGGACTCCCCACTCGCTAGCACCTATAAAGCAATCAGTCCTCCAAGGCACAGGTATCTACACACATTCTGAGTCAATCAATGACTTTTACAAAGCAATTTCTAAGGCAGTGCAGGATGCTTTTTTTAAAGGAATTGGGGAATTCTCCATATAAAATGTTTTCCTTACCAATTGATGAGGGAACAGATGTAGCCAACAAGAGTACACTGATGTTATGCATCAGATTCATTGACAGCAAGGGCTACAGTATGTTCAGTCTAAATATTTAGGTGCGACAGCTTGCAGAATGCAATTCAGAAGCAGTATACAATGCTGTGAAGTACATGATCTCTGATAAAAATTTAGGAGATAAAGCACTGATAGGACTTGCAACTGATGGGGCCTCTGTCATGACAGGATGCAAAAAAGGTGTGACCACTCTAGCCAAAATAGATCACCCATATTTAGTTGCCACTCACTGTCTCGCACATGGACTCACCTTAGCATCAGCGAAAGCAGCCAACCAACACCAGTATCTGGTCAGTTATATGTCTACAGTGAATCAGCTTAGGAAACTGATAAAGTACTCGACCAAATTTTGTCGAATACTCGATCAGAGCAAAGACATACACCAGGAGCATGCTGTGAAACTAAAACAGATTGTTTTCACTAGATGGCTTTCATTGTCTGATTCTGTGAAGGCATTACAAGCATGCATAGCCTCACCTATATCTTCTTTGTCACAAATGGCAGAGGATAACCATCAGCGAAACCTTGCTATGGGGTGCCTTAAAAAAATGGGGACTTTCAAATTTGTTGCCACTACTTTCTTTCTGGCTGATGCAGTGGGTCTTCTTGCAATTCTCTCGAAACTTTTCCAAAAACGGTCTGTCATCTTCTCAGAGGCAAGGCAGCAGCTTGTTAGCACCACTGATGCACTTCGTGTACTGCCTGAAAATCCAGGCCCACTCTTAAGTTTTTTTGTCAGAGATGCCAAGTGAACCATCAGAAGAGGGAAAATCTATATTTAGAACACAAACTGCTAGGTACATGGCAGCAAAAAGAAGAGTTCAAGAATTTGCAAACATCTTATATACAGTCAACAGCTGAACAACCTGAAAGTTACTTTCCAAAAGGCACATTGTTGGACAACTGGTCGGTATTAGACCCATGCAATGCACCTGATCACACAGAGCTACGGAGAACAGGAGATTCAGAATCTTATTGCTCACTATGGTGTCGTTAAAAAAGGACTCTGTACTAACATCCTGCCAGTTAACCAAGATGAAACCAAACTGGAATGGTCATTATTACGTAGATTATTCCCGGCACACAAAGAGTCCACTATTGAAGAATTCAATGTCAAAGTGGTAGTCCCAAACAAGGAATCTTGGCCAAACATGTCCAAACTATATTCAGTATGTCTGGCAACCCCATCAACTTCAGTGGAGTGGAACGTGGTTTAGTGATATAACATTAAGACTGCCGAAAGGAATCGCCTTTAAAGTCTGGAATGTGAACTATCTAATGACTTCTGGTTGAGGCTCCTGATGACATGGGAAAGTTTGATTTTGAAACTGCATTTGACATCTGGACGTCGGAAAAGGACAGGTGTGAGTTCCTTCAAACTGTCAAGACAAATGAAGATGCACCTCCAAGTTCTTCGAGAAAACCTGCAGCAGCTGCACTACTGCATAGACCTAGCAGAAGAAAAATAAACCACTGGCTGTGCTTATGATATTTATTTTGTTGTACTGTAATTTGTACCTACTGCTACAGCAAAATGTGTTAATTGTTGCCATGTTCTCCGCTCGACTCTTGTGTAGTCTTCATGAAGCTCAGACACAGAAAAAAAAAAAAAAAAAAAAGACTGCTGTTGCCTTGTTGGCAGCAATTCTCATTTAATGCCATGACAGTTTGCTAGCTTATAATCTTTTCAAACAAAACATTTTTCACATCTAGTTTAAATAATAGTTACTGGCGGCATTAAAATAGAATTTTACTGCCTTGCTTACGAACCAGGCCCAACACTGATCTGCGCTGAGAGAGGAGCAGTGTGTTAACTGTTTTATTCTGCTTGTTAAACGTCTGAGATGGATGCCTGGCTTGCCTTTATTCACATTTTTGTAATGGGGCATGGCACAGATTCCTCAAGTCTTCACACAATGTTATTTTAATAGTTTTTTTAAACTGGGTTGCTTGTTATATACAGGCTTTAGTGAGCCTGGCCCCAGCATTTTATTGCAGTAATGGGCTTTGGGGAGCGGGCAGAGATTCAACATTTCTTCTAGGCATGACTGCCAGGTGCTCAGTCATTTTCACGAAATAATTGACATCTGACTGGTGTCACATATTTAATATGCCATCAAACTGTTTAAGAGCACCCACTGTAGTGTTACTGTTTAAATTTTCCTGCCTGAATCTGCCTGGCCTTTAGCATTATTTGTCTCCTGCTTGCCTAATAAAGCAATGTGCACAGTTTATAATTGCTGCATTTTTTGGAGGGGTCAAAACTGGGCTGACCACATCTTAAGCTTTGGTATGTATGTTACTGCTGTACACACACTTGCACATCTACTTAATACAAATTATTATAAGGCAGGGAAATTTAAAGTTATCTGATTGGCTGCCATGGTTCTAACAGGGTTACATTAACCCACGTTAACCTAGCATGTAGAGCCTGATAGCGGCGGATGTTTTTAAAAATAGTGGTGTAACAAGTTCCAGTTATTGTCTGTGAAGGTAAAAAAAATTTCCAAAACATGGCTGCTCCTGGCACCTATCGTGTTTCTTACACAGACTGAGAGAAATGCTTACACATACATACATACACTCACTACCCTCAACTGCATGAAATGTTTAGTTTTTGTTAAAGTGAAAGCCGCTTGTAAGTTGTATGCCAAATGAAGTGAACGCTAGGTGCAGTTCAGCTGACAGTTATTTGACTCGCTTTGGTTAGATTCAATTTTTTTAGTACTGTTTCTCTTTATGCACTAAACAAATGGCGATAATTTCAGGTTATTGTGAGTGTGGGTACATTTGGACTAATGTATCATAAACCCAAACGTTGCAAGTGAACTGTCTCATATTGCGGGAGGGGGCGGAGGCTAGCGAGAAGCAGGTTAGCTGACAGTAAAGCGCATGTGCATTTTAAACCTGCTAAACTCAAAACTATCAAAAGTAAGACATGCATTTTAAAAAATAAAAATACTTTGCACTGTAAGGCACAGAATGGAGCCATAACAAACATTCATTACAACTCCCTTCCGTTACATCGACGGATACGAATATATACTGTATCACCCACGAGTACCTCTTGCTCACACAGTTTAAACCCACTCCATGTGAAATCAACTGAGACAATTGTTAAAACAGTAAACAGTGAGGGGCTTGCTCTCCAAACACGTATTTGTCCCCAGCTCACTGACTTTTGTGCTGCTTTCAAAAGCTGACTGATTTTGACAATGGCTCTTGGCTGCTTTAAAAGCCTGCTGTCAGCTGGTCAGTCCTCCACGATCCACTAAGTGACTTATTAAAAAAAAAAAAAAAAAAACGTTTTTTAGAAGGCAAAAACACTTTGGCTTGGCTGAAATTACTCATTCCTCCACTGACTGACTCACAGTTGTCTTTTTTGCTACTGTCTCGTTAAGTCCATTTTAATCTACAACTATCCTAGATACGCTACTTTCACAGATGCCTGTAATTATGGACAGAACCGCGGTTTCGCTATCACGGAGTTTTCTACAGCGAGGGTCCAGTGTACATGCCACTGGACAGGATGCCACAGTCTTTCATGCTGTATATTAAATGGATACAGCTTTTAAAAATGATTATGTGAAAGAGTATGAAAAGTAACTAGGGAAATACTGCAATGGGACACTTATTCTTAAGTAAAGTTTTATGAACCCTATTAAACTGAATGTCTCTATAAGCGAGGGACTATTTAACATCACAGTGGTATGTTTGAATGAATTGTACCACAACAATAAAAAAAAAAAAAAAATTCTCAACATTATAATAATAGCAATAATGTATGTACTGGGGTTAGATTAACAGTCAGTTAATCACCCCCTTGGGACAATATGGCACTCGGCTGCGCCTCGTGCCACATTACGCCCCAAGGGAGTGATTAACAGACTGTTAATCTAACCCCTGTACATACATTATTGCTTAAATAATTTCAAACAATTTGGCTCAGACTGTGAATATACTGTGCCTACCACTACAAAAGTAAATCTTGTCCGTAACGGTATTTAAAAACAATGTTAATACAACTCCGTATATATTTTAGCATTACTCGCCGTGTGTGGCTAAAGACCTCTTGTGGTGGCTAAAAAAAATATTGGATCTGTTTAGCCACAGTGGCTAATAATTTTGAAAACCTAGGGGGAAAGTAGGAATGACAGACAAAAGACAAATTTAAAAACCTCAGCATCTCACTCACCCAAACTAAAAGTAAATGGTATTTACTGTCAATCTGAGTAAGAGACATGCTGAGGTTTTGGTGATAACAGCTACAGCAGGGGTTCATTTCAGCATCTCCCCAATAAGATCACATATAGTGTTTCAGTGGAGTTTTTCTTCTTTACGTGCAGTGTTCCACACTCGTGAATATACAGAGTGGTGGTAATTGGGAGGAGCCACAGAGCAGGGTCACCAGGGGCGGAGCTACTGGTGGGCGGAGTCAGTCGAGATGCAATAAATGCATAAGAAACAAGAAATAAGAATAATATGACCATCTGGAGGCCTCCGTAGTGTGCAGTAGCAAAAGTAAAGTGTGGTAAAACATATTGGAGAACCTCTGCATTCTATTTGCAAGCCAGGCAACCGTTTGAGAGAGTCTTGACATTTTGGTGCGGGCCATACTACATCTCTTTACTAGTGCCTGCAAGGCCAAGATCTAATCTTCAGTTTCACAGTCCTGCCCAATGAGCTGCAGCTTCCAAATAAGGGAAACTGTCAACATCAGGCCCCTCAATTGAGATAAGCATACGTGCATTTAGCATACTGGCACCTAATCTATTTCGTTACTGCATTTTTATTCGATTGAGTGCAGAAAACCCCTCTCACAATCTGCAGTCGACATCGGTATTATTGCCAGTTCTGCCAAAGTAGATATGTTTGGATACAGGTCTACATACTTAGTAGTTAGAGCGTGCAGCACATCAGAAAGGTCTTAAAGGCCATCTTTTCCGTGAACATGAGACTACGCAGGTAAGCCCATTCCAGTGCAGAAGCATCTACATCCACAATAGTAGCATACTGACCAAGAACAGTAATGTCAAGGCTATCACTACCATACCCTTCAAACTCTTCAATATCACCTTCCGGTATCATGCTGGGGTGAAAGATACTGAACGCATCCAAAAGTTCTGTGCTTGGAAACCTTTGTTCAATTTGAGCAATTAGGGCCCTAATAAAGTTGTCATGCACAGAGATTCTGAAACTATTTAACTGTGGTTCGCTAAATGGCAAGTTCAGGCCATTATCATTCAGGAGTACTAGTTCAGTCGAAACGGAGGCAAAGTACTGACCAGGTACCAGTAGGTGTGCCCCAATAATCTCTAAAGTGGAATGAAAATGTCTCTTTATATCAGTAAAATTCAGATCTGACATTTGAAAGCATTTAGATAAGATGCTAAGGTGTGGAAGTATGTCACACATCATGCATAAAATAGAGGAAAAACTCCCAGTTTTCCACCATTTTTACTAGGCCCACAGCTTGGAGATCATGCCTTTCAGAGGCCTCTATGCAAGGACGTAACGACGATGGGAAAATCTTCCTTAGAGTGTCACATGCTGCATCATGGAACAACCACCTAACTGCTTTTGCATGTTTAGGCTTTAAAACAGGGTTCTCCATTGCCTGCTGAATTTCTTTCAGGGCAGCCATGCGAACAGCAGAATTTTCATATCTGTATAAGTGATCTAGTGTTTGACTAAACTTTTTAATGGCATTCACTTCATTTGCTGCTGCCTTTACAGCCAAGACCTCCCGATGAACCATACAGTGATTTTCAACAAGAATTGGGCTGACTTCTTTCAGCTTTTTAGCCACCCCAGCATAACGGCTGCTCCATCACTGCCTAACCCTGCAGGGTGATCAACCGAGATTTGATTGTTATCAGAGAACTCCAGGATATAATTTTTAACAGTTGTGTCTGCCTTTCCATCAATTAGTTCCTCAACTCCCAGGAAAGAAACTCTGGGTTTCCCTTCTTTGCAGTACATACCATACAAAATGAGCTGCTTCATAACTGCAATATCAGTTTTGTCCACCAAATACTAAAAAAATTTGGCAGCCTTCAAATCTGTAAGAACTGATCTTCTGACCACCTCACCCAGAGAGAGAGAGAGAGAGAGAGAGAGAACCATTTCTCTGACAGTTCGATCGGGACGATATTTAACAGCATCAGCAACATGCGTCTCCCTGGGATTCTGTCTCCTTTGAGACTCCATGGACAAAATGGCACCCACCCACACTAAATGGATCGCAGACACAGTCAAGACTCAGACTGGAAAAATTAGTTCATAGCCTATGCTGGCACCCCAAGACTATCAAGAGGAAAACTGGCAACCTGTAAGCACAGTTAAACAGAGGTGAGTAGGCATGTTCTATTCTGACCCAGTTATCTCAACTTCACCTAACTAGAACGTGGGAAACAATTTATCGTAGCCATACCAAAATTAGGAAAAACAATGCCCCAGCACCCCTATTTTGGCGGACTCCAAGTCTTTCAGTGAAAAAAAAAAAAAAAAATGTTTTACTTGAGGCAGCCGAACTGCCCACATGCATGCAAAATGTAATTTCAGTGTTTTCATTGTCCTTATTACTTTTTAACTGAATCTTTAGAGGGGAATTGTCAGCAATAAGAGCTTCACACCCAAGTGCGAGGCTGATCCCAATTAGCATTGTGCGCAAAAACATTTTTATTACAGTCTGTATCAGGCTACTTTTGTTGCCTTGTGAGGTGGCATTTTCTGTAACCAGAAATCTCAGAATCCCCTGCAGATGATGTCAGAGAAGAGCTACAGCAGTGGAGATTCAACAGCCTGCAGTGAATGTTAAGAGTTTTATAAGCTGTAATCTTCCATTTGCTGGTCAGCTGTTCTCCTGGGGCTAGGTACAGTTACAGAGAATGTACTAAGCCCAAAGAGCACAGCAGGACCAGTAAACATCTGGTTTCAGCGTACAAAATATTTAACATATATCCTGATGGCTATTGAATCTCCCACTACTGCAGCCCTCCACTGATGTCGGCTACAGGGGATTCTGGAATTTCTGGCTACAGGAAATGTCACCTTACAAGGCAGTGAAATAGTCAGATACTAAATCGTAAGTAAATAAAAATGTTTTGTACAGAAAGTTCAACTGAATCACACAACACTTGGGTGGGAGGCTTTTATAACCAATACAGTTCCCTTTAATTACTTATGTTTCATCCAAGATAAGGGTCACATATCTTACTACAAAGGTCTGATACTGGTGGAGCTTTGCTGGGACCTAAGGGAGCCAACTCAAGCACTTCTGCTCCCAATTACGTGCCTAGATATATCAGAACTGAGGCAGGTCCCCAATAAGACTGGATCAACATTGTGTGGATGTCACTTATTCACCGCGATGTATGGTTCCACACAATGATGAATGCCCAGTCAACTAAACCCACCCTTCCAAGTACTGCCCATACCCAAGGCTGTGGGTTCTACAACTCCCCTTACGAATTGCACAGAGAAATTTAGTAAGCATAATCCAGCTGCAGCTACAGGATTTTTGGCAAGTTAATGCATGCCCGAAATGATAAATTATGAGTACATCAGCAAGTGGACCCAGACCAGATCAAAATGCTAAAAACAGAATGGACTGGTCGGACCAGACCAGACCTATGCAGTCTGGCTGTTTATTTTGTTTCACAGTTTTTCACTTCCCAGTCGGTAGCTCGTCCCCCAAGGATATACCCTGGTCAGGTCAATCCCAGTCATTTAGACAGCTCCATTGTTATCTCCCTCGTCCGCTGGCAGGGGCAATGCCTACAGCAGCCCTACACAGCCACAGCCAGCCCTGCGGCAGGAGCAAGCTCACTGGCTCAGTCGCAGTTGCCAATGTGGTGGCGGCTGAGACAATGCCCAGCAGCAGCTGCCTCTGTCATTGCCTGCCTCCAATGCAACTCCCCAGCAGGGCTTGTATTAGTGCTAGTAAAGTGGGAGTCAGTTTGACCCTTTACTTAAAATGCAGGGGGGGGGTGGGGTGTCAGACCAGAATAATTTCTGACCCCAAAATTTTCTGGAGTGGCTCTGTACAACATTATCCGATACATCTTCTGCCAAGCGCATCTGTGCAAACCTTCCAACATACAGGGTTAGTGCTGAAGAAATGCTTTTCTGTGCTTCAGAATCCTACTCCTAGATCTTTTTCCTCTTCATAGAATCATGACGGCAGAAAAGGACCTCAACGGCCCATCGAGTCTGCCCCCCCCAGTCAACCCATGTGTCTGTCCCATGCCCTCTTGACACCATCCACTGTTTCAGCCCCCACACCTCTTCTACCCTTTCTTTGAAGAAATATCCCCTCACATTGCTTCTGTAACTTCCTCCCTCCAGTCTTACACACTTTGATCCCCATTTATTTATTGAGTCTTGGATTACAACACCTTTGAGCAATACAACTCATTTACAAAAGGTCCCACGTCAGTAATACAAAAACAAAACAAGGTAAACAATAGGCAAGTAAATAACATATCAAGAATATACTCAAAAACAAATTAACACATCAAAAGCAATCAAAATAGCACTGAAAGTTGCTCAATATAACAGTAGAGTGGGCTAGAACAGAGGCCTTGTCAAAATCTAGGAGAGAAAGTAATGGGGTGTGCAGGTGCTGAAAAATCGAGCAGACTCAAGAGACTGTTAGGCTTATTCTGCTGGCATTTTCGAAAGTTAGCATGTAAGGTGGGGGATGGGAGAAGGAGAGGAGTTGCACAGGAGGTGGAGAGGGAAGGAGCAGAGTTGCAGAGGAGGTAATGGGGATAGAGAGATGAGAGGATGGGGAGGTGGAAGGAGGGAAATGGGGTGAGTGCAGAGAGAATGGGTGAGTGCTGATGAAGTGAGGGAGAGGAAGACAAATTGTATAAGGAGAAGAGATGGTGGTTAGTCAGGAGAGGAGGCAGCCAAGCAGGCCTCGTCAAAAACCCAAGAGAGTAATTTGGGTGGGAGAGAGTCAAGAGAGAAATGTAAGGAGAAGGAGGGAGAAGAAGTTGCAAAGAGGTGGCAAGAGATAAGAGAATGGATGGAGGGTGGAAGAGGGAAGGTAAGGAGAAGCAAGGGAAGAACTTGAAGATACATGAGCAGAGAAGCAGCAGGGGTGAGGGGTGGAGGGGAAAAGGCTTGAGGGTTAAATTGTCAATCATGTCCGTCCCCCCCCCCCCAAAAGACTCCAACATGCACACTTCCAATTCCTTACACCTCCTCAGAAGCATTTACCTGAACCTCTTTTATGTAATACTCTGCCCTAGGGTTCCTGGCCCCTATGTGCATCACTTTGCACTTTTTAGCACTGAAAAACTTGCCAGATTCCTGACCCTCTCTCTCTCTAGTCTGGCAAGATCCTCCCTCAGGTCCTGTATTTTCTCCTTGGTGTCCACCCTCCCACAGAGTTTGGTGTTGTCTGCAAACAGGCATATTTTGCCTTTAATGCGTTCCTTGATGTCCCTTATGAAGACGCTGAACACCACTGGCCCCAACACCGATCCCTGCGGGACCCACTGGTAACCTCCCTGGTGCTGGAAAACTCACCCCCAACCACTACGCTCTGGGTTCTACCCTTCAACCAATTTTCAATCCATCTTACCGTATTCTCCCCCACACCTTGGTCACTCAGTTTCATTATTAACCTTTTGTGAGGCACCGAATCGATGGCCTTACTAAAGTCCAGGTATATGATGTCCACCACTTGGTGTTTGTCCACTGCCCTAGTGGCCCAACTGAAAACCTCTATCAGGTTCATTTGACATGATCTGCCTGCCACAAAACCATGTTGTCTTATTGTTCTGCAGACCATTCTCCTCCATGTACTTCACCAGCCACTCATTTAGTATGGTCTCCATGAGTTTATGTACTAGTGACGTCAGGCTGACTGGCCTATAGAAACAGACTGACGGCAGACAAGGACCGCTTGGCAAACCCAGTCTACCCATTTTCCTACCTACCTGATAAGCTGCAGATCCTAGTTAACCAACAGCCTACTTCTTCCAACCCCCGGAACTGTCTTATGTCTGTCCTATGCATTCTTGAATTCCCCGGTTTTTGACCCACGACCTCAAGAAGGCCGTTCCATGCATCCACCACCCTCTGTGAAAAAACACTTCCTCACATTGCCCTTGACCCATTCCCCCCCCGTTCTTGCACATCTCTTTCTGAAAGATGCTACCCTCCTGGAGTTTGTTGATTCCCTTGAGGTACTTGAAAGTTTCTATCATGTCCCCCCTCCTTTCCTCGAGGGTATACATATTAAGCTCTTTTAGTTTCCCTTCGTATGGCTTCTGGTGCAGACCCTGCACCATTTTAGTTGTTCTCCTCTGGACTGCCTCCATCCTATGTCCTTGCGGAGATGGGGCCCTCCAGAACTGCACACAGTACTCCAGATTTGGTCTCACCAACTGTGTACAGAGGGATAACAAGTTCCTGTTTTCCACTGGTGATGCCTTTCCTATACATCCCAGTGCCCCCCAACACCCCTTACTGCCCTTTTCACATTGCTTGCTTATCTTTAGGTCATCTGATATGACTACCCCAGGTCCCTTTCCATTTTTGCTGTTAGTAGCCCCCCCCCATTGTGTACCCTTCCCCTGGGTTTTCATTTCCCAGGTGCACCTCTTTGCACTGAATCTAAGCTGCCATACTTTTGAACATTCCTCCAACCTTGCCAAGTCCCTTCTCATCCCTTCCACCTCCAACATTGCCAAGTCCCTTCTCATCCTTTCCATCTCCCCTTGTGTTATCAACCCTGTTGCAGATCTTTGCGTCTGCAAAAAAAACAAAAAAAAAGTGCATACTTTTCCTTCCAGTCCCTCTGCAATGTCACTTATAAAGACCTTAAAAAGGACAGGACCCAGTACTGAACCCTGCGGTACTCCGCTAGTAACCCCCCTTTCTTCCAAGTGGTCTCCGTTTACTGTTACCCTTAGTGTACTGTTGTCCAGGCAATTTCTTTTACCCAGGTTATCACCCTAGGACCCACTCCCAGGCTGGTTAATTTGCTTATTAATCTTTTGTGTGGGACTGTGTCAAATGCCTTGCTAAAGTCTAAATAGGCCATGTCCACAGCCCCTCCCTAGTCTACTACTTTGGCCACCCAAAGAAATTAGTTTCGTCTGACATGACCATCCCACTGTGAATCCATGCTGCCTTGGGTCCTGTGCCCCACTGGCCTCTAGGTACTCAACAATTCTTTCCTTCAGAAGTGATTCCATCACTTTCCCTATCACAACAGGTCTGTAGTTTCCTGCCTCTGTCTTGCTCCCACTTTTGTGAAGGGGAATCACATCCACCCTCCTCCAGTCCTCAGGTACCACACCATCCTCCCATGATTTGATAAAAAGGGTAGTCAGTGGTGTCACTAGTTCTCCCCTTAGTTCTTTTAGAATTCTGGGAAGATTCCATCAGGCCCCCATTGCCTTGTCCACCTTCAGTTTTAGGAGTTCTTGCAGAACCCTTTCTTCTGTGAATGGACCCTATCCAGAGTGCTTCTATTGATTGGATTAGGTGCCTCTTCCTCCTACTCTTTTGTGAATACTGAAAAGTACTCATTCAGTAACCCTGCTTTTTCACCGTCACACCCCCCCACCCCCAAATTAAGCTTCACTATCCCTTCCCTTGGTCTTTCTTCTCTCTAATGTACCTATAAAAGGTTTTATCCCCTTTAACGGAGTTGGCTCTTTTCCTAGGTTTGGCCTTTGTTATTCTGTCTGCCTTCCCGCTTCCTTCTGCTTTAACTAGTACAGTTCTCTGTCCTGCTTCTTCGGTGTTTCCTTATATTTCCTGAATGCTATCTTAATTTCTCCCCAACATTCCCCGCCACCTCGAGAACCATAGCGTTTTTTCCCTTCATTTCGATTTATCTACTTCACACAACGCCTTGTTGCATCTGTGATAGCAGTTTTGATGTTTTCCCACTGTTCCTCCACCCCTCCTTCTTGCCCAATGCTAGTGCTTTTCTGAGACACTCTCCCATTTGACAAAGTCAGCCCTCCTAAAGTCCAGTACCCTCCTACGGCTGTGTTTATCATGAACCACACTGTTTGATGGTCACTTGTTCCCAGATGGCTACCCACTTCGAAATTTGAGATCCTCTGCCAGTCCCCGTTTGAGTGTACCAGGTCTAAGATTGCTCCCTACAGAGTAGGTTCCAACACTAGCTATCTGAGGCATGCCCCCCCCTGTAGGGCATCGAGAACAGTTACCTAGGTCATCCTTGGCTCTGCTCTTGTGGAGTAGCACATGTGCAGTTCTCCACTCCTGCAGCACCACACCAGACTCCAGAGAGCTACTGAAGAAAACAGCCAGCGGCCTCGTCAGACTGTTCGCCAACTCTTTCAGCACCCTGGGGTGTATTTTGTCTGGTCCCGGGGATTTGTCCACCCTCTGAACCATCAGCCCCACTCTCACTCTTTCAATCTCAATTACCCCTACTGCATCCCCCTCCCCGTTCCCTCCCTCCTCAATCAATCTATTTATCCAGGTAGGCACTAGTGAGCAAGCTCATTTACAAGGTGGACCTGCGGTCCTACAGTAATAATACAGAAAAACAAGTTACAATAGTACAAACAGTAAAAATAGCTGTTATTATACTGAAAATGCACATTTACAGGTAATATACATTGAACATAGAACTACAAGGAGTCGTGGATAATGAGCTTGTGCTGGATCCAAGCCCAAAAGCTGTGCATTTTGTAGTGGGAAATGTTAAGGGGAGAGTAGGCATACCAGGTAGAAGATATCAAGCGCATAATGTAGGAAGAGGTGGGGAATAGGGGCGCAAGCGAAGAGGGCACAATTGTTAGAACAGGGTGAGAGACTGGGAGGGCAGAGAACCATACGAAAGGCGACGGCTGATTTTCCCCAAAAGCGGCGACATAGGGAGGAGAAAGCTGTCTGTAGCCAAGCGCAAAGAGGAGGAAATACAGTAGCAGGGGCATAACTGGTAGGGTCCTGGAGGTTGGGGCAGAGGGAGGTGTTGGATGGACGAGGGACCGAATATTTTTTGGGGCGAAAGACGATAATTATCCCCAAGTGCTGTAGCATGTGCTAGAATCAGGCTGCAGCTGTTCAGAGAGTCAAAGAATAACATATGGGACTTCGGCAATAAATCCTGTGGATCTGTTGGTGGGCATGCTAGAGGCAGAGGCACACTTTTCAGCTGGGGGGCCGCCGTTTGAGGGAGGGAGGTTAGCTAGTGTCTAATAAAGCAGTTGCAAATTCCCGTAATGCCATCACGGTAAAGCCTTTTGAACAAAAGGGTACTTACTGGGGTTTTCAGCTTAAATATATATTATGTTCCTCACTGTCTAGTGTAATGTACCTGTGCTGTATGCTACCCCATGTATTATTCCATGTAATTCCCCGGGTCGCCCCTGAAAAAGGGACCTTCGGGGCCCAGCGGGCTTACCTGGTTATCAAAATTTAATAAATAAATTTAATAAAGTATTTTTTGGGTTTTATTCCATATTGATGGGAGTGAGAATCCAAAGGCAGCTCTCCAGACTCATGTGAGTGCCATGGGTATATTTAGCAGGAGTTGTGAGCAGCTTCTAAGGGAATAATTCCTGGGCACAATCAGAACAGACAGTTGAAGATGTATTGAGAGAGTTTGCCACTGAAGGCTCCAAGTGTCCAGAGTGCTGCATTAAAGTTGCACCTATAGGGAAGTGAGATCCAGCCCGTGGCGGCATACAGTGTGCAATGATGGGTAGAGAAGGGGAGGTCAGTGATGAAGCGTATAGCTCTATGGTACAGCGTATCCAATTTTCCAAGATAGGAAGCCGCATAGCTACTGTATATGAAGTCTGTGTAGTCAGTTAAGGACAGGAACGTAGCTTGGACTAGTAGTTTCTTTGCATCTGCTGTTATTAGTCTTCTTATGCTGTAAAAAATGCGAAGTCTTTGCCTTAATTTTTTCAGCAAGTCTTCCAGGTGGACAGTGAAGGACAGTTTACAGTCGATCCAGACCCCAAGATATCTGAATTTCGGAACGTACTCTAAGCACTCTCCCAGCACCATGGTTATTAGGGAGAGAGTCAGTAGCAGCTTGCGTGTAGTTTGCGGGGGAATAACATGGTTTTAGTTTTCTTAGCGTTTAATAGCAGTTTTTTTGTTTTTTTTTTTTTTTTATTGATTAGTTGGAGTTGCAGGAGGTTAAAATCTTTTTGTAGGTCAGTACAAGCTTCTTTTGCTGCAGAACGTCTCAGGTACAGCACTGTGTTATCCGCGAATAAGTGAATACTTGCATCCTTGATTCCCTCATCAATGTTGTTGATATACACTGTGAAGAGGAGGGGACCCAATATGGATCCCTGGGGGACACCTCTTTGTCAAGTTTTAGGGCAGATAGTTCGCCATCCACTTTCACCTGCTGGTATCTGTCTGTCAGATATTCAGAGAACCAGTTTAGAGAAGTAGCATCCAGTCCTAGTGTTTTCAGCGAGTCGAGGAGCAGATCGTGGTCGACTGTGTCGAATGCTTTGCTGAGGTCAAGAAACACATCACATACTGACTTTTTATGCTCCAACTCCAGTTGCCAGTCACTGGTTACTTTAGCTAATGCCAAGACTGTAATGTGGTTGGCTCTGAATCAGGATTGGAGGGGGTTTAGTAATTTTTCTCTGTCGATGAAGGATCTTAGTTGGCCATTTACTATATTTTTCCAGTAACTTTAAGAGTGTGGATAAAAGAGAAATTGGCCTACAGTTATTAAGGTCACAAGGGTCTCCAGATTTAAATAGAAGGATAACGTGTGCGATCTTCCATGTTTGAGGGAGAGTACCTTGTTGCAGTGGTCCATCCTTTTCCTTTGTTAAAAAAAGAAAACAAAAAATGGAGCAGAAGTATCTGTTTAATACCTCTGCCTTGCTCCCATCTTTCTCTACCCAACCACCCCCCTTCCTCAGCCTAACAATGCCGTATTTGTCCCCCCCTTTCACTTATATAGCGAAAGGAAACCTATTGCTCATTCTTTATTGCCTCCGCTATTTGATGCTTTCTGTGCCTTTGCCTGCTGCACCCCCCCAACCACATTAGCCAGCCTCCATTATTCTTCCTCAGTTCTCTTGAATTGTCTACAGGCTGACCTCTTTTCCCTTACCACTCTGGCCACCTTCCCGTTAAACCAGCTTGGTGGCCTGGCTTATGATTTCTTCCCCCTCAATTTGATACAGCTGCTCGAGGCCATCTTAATGGCCCCACTACTGATGGCCCATAATTGGTCCACCCCGTGACCTCTTCCATGCTCTCCAGGTTGTCCCTTAACACCTCTCATCTCTTTAAAATGTACCCTCTTGAAGTCCAATGCTCTGGTGTTGGTGGGGATGTCATACTTGCCCACGTCCAAACTGGACCACACTGTACTGGGGTCACTTCCACTCAGTGGTTCCCTAACTTATCTCCTGTACATGCTCCCCACTGGTAAGCACTAGGTCCACGACCGCCCCCTCCTGGTAGCATCAGTCACACACAAGAGTCATGAAGCCATCCTGAATGGCATTTAGGATTTCCTAACTTATGGCACATGTGATGGGAGTAGCCCAATCCACTTTAGGAAGGTTAAAAATCACCTACAACTACCATCTTCCCCCTTCTTGTCCTTAATCTGGCTAGGCAGTCTGCACATCACCCCCATCTTGATCTTTCTTCCTCTGCTAGTTTGTAACTGAAACCACAATGTTTCTATGTTCCCCCTTTTCATTTTCTACTTCCCTCATGCAAATTATTCCCTCCCAGACATATGCTGCCACCCCCCTCCTTTGCCTACCTCTCTGTCCCTTCTGTATAGCTTGTAACCCGGGATTGAGAGATCCCAATCATGGTGCGCTGTAGCCCATGTCTCAGTGTCTGCCACCAAATCCACCTTACCATCCGCTAAGAGGGTATGCATTTCTGCCATCTTGTTCCAGAGACTGTAGGCATTCAGCGACACTACCCTCCACTTTATCCTTCTGATACCTTGTTTCTTCTGTTTAATAACCTTGTTTTGGGTTGCCCTCCAACCCCTCTCCTTAGCTGCCCTCTCTCCCTCCTTCCCTTGTGCTGTTACTGCCTTTATTGGGGGGGGGGGGTCCACCGACCTCCCTTTTATTTGTGTGGGCTGACCCCCCAGCAGCTTAATCCAAGGTCCTTTCCCATATATTCCCCAGCCTGTCCTTCAGTATTTTCCTTTCCTCCCAACTAAGGTGCAGTCTTGTCTGGGCAATAAAGCCTCTTATCTGACCACATATTCCACCCCCTACAAGACTGTACCCCTCCTCTGTGCACCAAGTCACTCACTAAAAAGTACAGTTGCATAAGAACTTACTGCAACAGCAGATCTTCAGGAGTCTCTTGCAGCAGGTCATACAGTGAGATTCAGCCACAAACACCCTCATCTTCGGATAATTTCACAGCAGTCAACCCTGGGACCTCCCCCAACACCACCACTTGTCATACACCTGGCAGGTATAAAAAGGGGGAGGTCCCAGGCATTCCTTAGTTCTTTTCTCATCCCGGCAACTGTATGTGTAACCGTATCTGAGGGTCTCCAAGGAGAACCGAAGAGGGAAAAAGTAAAAGCAGCAGCTCATGCAGTATTAGAGATAGGAGCAAGTAACCCTTGTGAAGCAACAGCAAGGGGGAAGGAAGGTGGGGCTGTATGACTTGCTGCAAGAGACTCTCTAAGATCTGTTACAGTAAGTTCTTATACAACTGTACTATCTTTGAGGTAATCTCTTCCAGCAGGTCATTACCAGTGTGACGATTCCCAAGCAGTTGTAAAACCCGGCAGGAGGATGGCAGCGTATCATGAGTGATTAGGGCAGGAGGCCTTGTAGGACAGCCCGTCCAAAAGCAGTGCGCCTCTTAGAAGCGCTGTCCAGACTAATGCCTAGTGAAGGTTTGTACAGTGGATCTCGTGGCAGCTTTGCAGATATCAAAGACCAAAATTCCTCTGAAACAGGCTGCCAAGGTGGCTATACCTCTGGTAGAGTGTGGCTTGACAACACCTGTGAAAGGGACGTCGTATTTAGCATAAATATAATGCAGTTGGCAAATCATGTGGACAAGCACTGCTTGGAGACAGACGCCCTGGCTGCCAGGGGAAAAACAAAAAGTTGCTGTAATTGACTAAACTGTAACGTACGGAGAAGGAAAATGCCCAATATTCTATGCACATTGAGTGTACTGAGTAAGGCTTCCCTCGGATTCTGAGTGTCCACAAAGTAAACTGGCAGTTGAATGATCCGATTTAAAGTAAACACAGAAACAACCTTAGGCAAAAACGCTGGGTTAGCGCGGAAAGACACCCAGTCATTATGAAACTGAATATACGGGGAGTTTGCACATCAGGGCATGCACTTCCTAGACCAGTCTGCTGGACATAAAGGCCATTAAAAACGGTCTTCCAAGAGAGATATCGGTCACTGGATTCAGCAGGCTCAAAAGGACTCGTGGTCAATTTGTCAAGCACAAAATGCAAATCCTAGACAGGGACTGGATCCCTAATGGGGGATACAGGTGTAGAATACCTTTTAAAAAGGTCTGAATCAATGGCAACTGGGACAAAGGAATGTAGCCCACAGGCAGATGAAATGCGGCAATAGCCGAAAGGTGGACTTTCACAGAGGAATATTGTAGTCCACCATCTGACAAGTAGAATAAATGATCCAGGATGCGCTGAGGGGGACACTCATACAGATTCAAGGCCTGAGACGATACCCAAGTAGAGAAGAGTTTCCATTTCAAATAGAAGACCGAGTAGATGGCTTCCTAGCAGCCCCAAGAACCTCCGCTACCTGTGGGGATACCCGAAAGCACGAGGACTATGTCCTCAGGAGCCAGACGTGCAGGTGGAGGGAGCGAAGGACCGGCTGTAACAGAGAGCCTTGTGGCTGTTGCCTGGGACAGCAAGGCTCTGCAAATAGGCAGAGGGATTGGTTGTGTCCAAGAGCTGTAGAAGCAGACGGAACCAAATCTGTCTCAGCCAGAACTGCGCTATGAGAATCATAGATGCACTGTCCTGGACCAGTTTGAGTAGTACTCTCTGAACAAGTGGAAAGGGTAGGAAGGCATATGGAAATCTTCCTGTCCAGGAAAGAGATAATGCGTTCCACCACAAAGTTCCAGGACCTTGCCAGAGAGAGCAGTACAGTGGCCGTTTTGCAGAGAGGCAAACGGGTCCAACTCAGGTCGGCCCCAGATGTGGAAGACATCATTGAGAACGTTGGGTAAGATTTCCCACTCATGGGCCAGGACAGATCTGCTATGGGCATCCACCAGGGTGCTGGACACCCCCAGGATGTGTACCGCCAGAAGATGTACATGTTTCTGGATCGCCAAATACCACACTCTCATGGATTCTCTGCAGAGAGGGTAGGAATGGGTGCCACCTTGTTTGTTTAGGTAGCGAACTACCATAGAATTGTCTGACCGCACCTGTAGGGAGGGAGGTGCGCCTCAAATGCTTCCAAGGTGTAGAGGAACGCCCACAGTTCCAAGACATGGATGTGGAGGCGGGCCTCCACCGACATCAAAGATCCTTGTGATCGGACGTGCAGGAGGTGAGCACCCCACCAAGTTAAGGAGGCATCCACTGTCAAAATGAGACTTGGGACGGGTGAATGAAAAGGCATCCCCCAAAGAAGCTTGTCCTTTGACTTCCACCACTGCAGGGCTCAAAGAGCCAGGGAAGACAGGAGGACCAGGGCATCAAAATCTTCCAGATACTGGTCCCACTGGACTCTGAGGGACCACTGAAGGAATCTCATATGCAACCTGGCATTGGGAACTGTCGGGATTGTGGCCGCCAAATGTCCCAGGAGATGGAGAGTCTCTTGCAGAGGTCAGACTGCAGGATTCCAAATCACGCACTAAAGCGATCAGGGCATTTGTCCAAGCGATGGGCAGACATGCCCGTCCCACAGAGGACTCCAGCACGGCCCCTATATACTGGAGGCACCGAGTAGGGTCCAATTTGGATTTTGGGTAGTTTACCACAATCCCTACCTGGGTGAACTGTAGGGTGCGAGAAAGTGTGCGACAACTGGCGCCTGGAGGACACTTTCAGGAGCCAGTCGTCCAGGTAGGGGAAGACAGAGGTCTTCCTGTCAGAGGGCCACCGTGACCACTGCAAGGCATTTTTGTAAAGACTCTCGTGGCAGAGGAAGAGCCAAAAGTGAGGGCTCTGAACTGGTAAGGACATCCTTGGAACAGGAAACACAGAAACTATCTACGAGCCAGGTGCATCATGATATGAAGGTACGCATCCTTCATATCCAGAAAGCAGAGCCAGTCGCTTATGTTCAACAAAGGAAGAAGTGTCGGAAGGGACACCATACAACTTTTGGTAAACGATGTAGAGGTTTAGACCCCTCAAATTCAAACTGGGATGTAAATCCCCTGTCCATTTGGGGACCAGGAAGAAGTGGGAGTTAAATCACATCCCCTTCTGAGGAAGGGGAACTGATTCGACAGCCCTTTTTGATATGGCAGTGATCTCTGTCCCCCAGGACCAGTGCCTGGTCTTGGGGGAGAGTAGTGAGAGACCCTGGGTGGCGATGGAAGAGTCATCTCCCTGAACTCTAGTGTGTGTCCTGTATCAATCAGTTGCAGTAGCCAGTGGTCGGAGAAGAGGGCTTGCCACCCTTGCAGGTGCACAGAAAACCTGCCACCAATGGCTCCGGGTAGGGCCTCCGTACCAACGACCGGAGGAAGACCCTCAGGTGGGAGGTAGGCCCAGCCATGGCGAAAGCAGGACGCATCGGGGCCTATGGGGGTACTTCTGGCCAGGCAATTGCAACTGGGATTTCCTTTTATTGACTGGCTGCACACTGAACGGGGGAACGGCCTCTGTAGAGGTGGCCCCTGGAGGAACCCCTGAAGGGTTGTTTGACCTTAGGGCAGTAAAGGGGCCATACAGATTCAAGTTCCAAGTTCAACTTTATTGCAGGAAAGACTCCGTTAAGCAAGCTCATTCACAAGGAGGTCCTGAGGCACATACACGTACAGTTCGCAATTACATAAACAGGAAATATAAAATGTAGAACAAAGAAAAAATATATAATACAAGAAGTATACACAATACAAGTCCTTATACTATATATGCAGTACATTCCAGCTTTAACCTTGCCCTAAATTATGCAACACATTTCAGCTTAATAAGTAGAGGGCCAGTTGGTACCTAGGAAATTGACTTGGTGTTTGGGGCCTAGTAGCACCTACATGTGTCTTTTTAATTTAGAGATAGAGATAGAGATTGTAGGGTATGACCGGAGTCCTGCAGGTCTTTTAAGATGTCCTGTGTCTGTGGACCGAACAGCTGCACACCTTTAAAGAGAGCATTCAAAATGGACTGCTGAATGTCCTGGGGAAAAACCAGACACCCTAAGCCAGGTGTCACGTTGGAGACATACCAGCAGAGGACATGCACGCCATGGTATCCACGGCACTGTAAGTAGCCCTTAGCAGGTGGCGGCCCACAGCCGCTGCCGTGGAAAGTTTCACCATTGGGTCGTCTTGGACAGCACCTGCCAGGAGGGACTGGACCGAGGCCTGGGAGGCTTTAAGAATTTCCTCCCAATATTTAAGAAGATGCCCCATGTAATTAAGGACCCGGAGGGACAAGGCAGCCGAAGAAAATACCCATTTCCCCATGGCGTCCAACTTATTAGACTCTGCAACTGGGTGCTGCGCACTCAAGTGCTGAGGCCTGGAGAACCAATCATGAGCGGCATTAAATCACCAGACAGTCTACCCGAGGCAGAGACATGAAATGGGGTGAGCCACCGGAGCCTGATAAAGCCCGTCTGCCTTCCTCAGATTGCAGGGAATCTTTAACGGCTGCTTCCAGGCGGCCATAATAGCCTCTTCAAAGACGTTCACCAATGGGGGGGGGGGGATAACCAGAGCAGGGCATTCAGGCATACCCAGGTACTGAGCCAATATTATGAGAAGACTCCTGTACCGAGCTCTGGAACCCAAAGGTTCTCTGAAGGTGGAGCACAATGTCCGCAAACGTCGGGTCATCTGGCAGGGAACAAGGGAAGCCAGGGGTGATGTCCTCCTGAACAGAGGAGGCAGCAGAGTAAGACTAAGGGGTTGCCTCCTGGTCCATGCCGTCATCCTCCTCCCTGCTTTCCAGACCCTAGTCTCGCAGGAAAGGGTGCTCCATGTCCACTTCCTGGGTATACAGACCCAGGGAGACAAGGGAAGAGATGGTTGTACGCTGGGCCGAAGCAGAGGGGAGTGGTGATCCCTCCCATGGGGGGCAGCAGGGCTGAGAGGTCCAGGATGGAGGTAACCAGAGCCTGAATGTCAATCACGGCCATCTGTACACAGGTGGTAGGCTTAGCGGAGCAAACAGGCACCACAGAGAACAGCAGCTGGCAGAGGGACCAAATGAGCGGCCTTCGACGAGGGGGGCATACAGGACATCAAAAACGGTGCTGGGCTGACTGTCGACACCATCAATCGTCGACAAGAACAGCCAATGGAGGACACATCGATAGAACGCTGAGTAATGTCGATGGGCCAGGGTACAGGTCTGTCAACGGGTAGAGGTGTTGAGCTATCGACAAAAGGGTCGTCGGACGAAGGCCATGCAGCAGTGATAGAGGGCAGCACTAGAATCTGTAAAACAAGGGAAGACGATATGCGGGGCTACCTGCTCCATACTCAAATTTTGTAGAGAAGGACACAGGGGTGGAAGAGACAGGCTTGGTTTTAGACGCATGCTTCCTACCCTGACACTGTGCCGAAGTGGAGGGGCCTCCCATGGAGCAGTGAGACCCTAAAGAGGACGCGGAGGAATCCCTCACAGAGGAGTGTTTATAATGCTGCTGCTCCAAGAGGGCTACCTTTTGCTCCATGAGGTACTCACGGAGCTGTTGCAGTCACGTTTTGTGGCTCTAGAGAAATCCTGACATAAGACACACCCCACAGTGCCATGCTCAGGACCCAGGCAGTGAACACAGACTGTGTGGAGGTCTTCCTTTGCAATACTGTGGACACAAGCACAACTTCAGAATAAAGGATCCGAAAATATAAATGATGGTAAACAAACACACGCAAAAAAAAAGTAATTTTAAGTTTTTTTTTTTTTTTTTTTTTTTTAACTATTCAAAAGATGACTGAAGCAGAAACTTCAAGGAGGACTTATGCACGCAGGTCACGGTTGAAAAGAACAGAGGAATGCCTGGGACCTCTCCCTTTTATACCTGCCAGGTGTATGACAAGTGGTGGTGTTGGGGGAGGTCCCAGGGTCAACTGCTGTGAAATTATCCGAAGATGAGGACGTCTGTGGCTGAATCCCACTGTATGACCTGCTGCAAGAGATTACCTCGAAGAAGATTCTGCTAGTCTGTAATCTGTAATGTTGCGTTCTTCTCTTTATTTGTACTACAAATCTTCAATAAACTACTGTTAAAGAAAACAAAATTAGTAGTCACCACAGGAATCGGACTAGGAAACACCCCAGCTCAAGGCCCCTTGAAATCTGCAATTCTGCAGCATGTTCTATATTTGCATCCTGCTACAGAAATAGTGTTGCAAAATTCACGGATTTAGCCCACTTCAGCGCTTCATACTTTAGCGCTGGGTAATATAGCACCGTCACTCTAGCGCCACCCGATTGAGCGCTGTCTTAGTACAGCGCCATCTGATGACAGCACCAGCAGTTCAGCTCATTCAGAGTCGACGTTCAAAATTGGATCACAACTATTCTTAGCTGAATCTTGCAACACTGACATTTAGGAAATGTAAACACATTAAACTTTTACTATGCAGATCTCTGCATACACTATGTAAAGCTCTTGTTTATAGTGAGCATTCCGATATTTTTCTCTGCCTAAAGTTTTTTTTTTTTTTTTTTTAAATAGAAAAGGACTGCTGTGCCCCCACAGTCAACACTTTCGGCATCCATGGTCTTTATGAATAATTGCCTGTCTGCCTATCTCCTCTGCTGCTCTCCCTCCTCATGCACTTACCGCCCCAGGTGGAGCGGCATCTACTGCTCTTAACCATTATCCTAACCTGGTCTAGCACTAAGTCCTCTCTCTCACTAAAGGCGTCTGCACCTTACAATTTTGATGTTTTGCTCCTGCTAGTGTTGTTCTTGCTGCAAATTCCTAATTGTTCTTTGATGTTCACTGCTGTACTACCCAATGGCGGAGCATGTCACTCCTGTATGTAACCTTGTGTTCATGGATACCCCGTAACTCTCCCGGGTCGCTCCTGAAAATAGGCACTTTGCTGTCTAGTGTGCTTACCTGGTTAACAAAAGCAAATAAATAAACTTCCTCTAATAAACTGCATATTCAGTGGTGTTTAAATGGACAGTCTTCCATCTCTCAGAGTAATATAGCCAAAAACAGGCAGAGAAAACTGGGCATTACTCGGTCCAAATAATGGAACGGCTCTAGACGCGCCCCCCCCCCCCCAATCACTTGCAGGAATATCTCCCTCCTCCAGCAGGCACATCCCATTCCCAGCCATCACCCACCTTCATCCCGGCACATTGGAAGCGCTGAACTGAAACACCTGCCAATTGTGGAAGCACTGAAACAAACGACACTGAGAAGCGCTGAAGAGTACGGCACTGAAATGAAATGCTCAACTGAGTCAGCCCAAATTCACTGCTCTTACCAATTTTCTTTGAAAATTTCTGTTTCTGCCCCTTCCGCACCAGTTCCTCCAATCCCTCTGGCACCACTGGTTGCCTCCCAGCGCCTCCCGTCACCCCACCTCACCTCCATGAAGCTTTGGCTTGTGCCCCAAAGCGGGCCATAGTGGGGGCGCTCCCCACAAACCAATGCCAGGTCTGGTGAGGCAGAGGCTCCAGGATCACCTCGGGTCATCATCATGGAGAAGCTGGGGCCATGTTCCATGGTTCCATAAATGCTGCAATCGTGAACACCAAGGCAACCTTGCCCATGCTGTATGTGTGTCCGGTTGACAGATATCCATAACAACTCCTCTGCTCCCTCCCACTGTCCCATCCACACTGCCACCTGTGGTCACAGAGGTGGCAGTATTGCGGCAAAAGATGGTACCTTGCCACCATGGAGGAAAGCATCCTCTAGGATGCTCAATCCCCCCACCCGGCGACTCAGGCTTGTTCTCAAACTTGGGTTGCCCACGTTATGACTAGTAGCACTACCACTGCACCAACAGGCCGGCTCTTGCTGAACTTTCATGCAACTATACAGTTATTACATAGCGTCTGGCTCCTATACCCGTCTCTGTGCTCAGAACTCGCGAACATATTTTAGCAATGACACGACTGCATTCTGCCACAAACATGAATACAGAATGTCACGGGGGAATCTAGCAAAAGCCCAACTGCAGAAATCAGGACTGGTGTCACAGGAACTAGGGACCCTGCCCCAGATACATGGTTAATAGTGTCACTCCCCCATAAAAATACCAGCCCAAGGAGCCAACACCTCCCAGCATAGAAACTGTCCCCAAATATCTTTCGACATCTGCTTCATAATTAAGATTTCTTCCATATAAATATCACAATGACGATCTAGTCAAGGTCTTAGTTTGGTTAGAGCCCCACTGGCAAATAAAGTCGCTTTCAGAAGCATTTTCTTCCTGGACTTTTTCATGACGCCGTCTGCAGCCTGCCAGAACCTAGAGCCGTGCTACTTTGGTTCATAGCACCACCCCCACGTCTAGCTTGTGGCAGGGATCGCCCGCCCGGGTCCCACCACAGACGCTAGGAACCCCTTAAAAACCAGGCACACCCGCTGGAGCCAGATACAGGAAGGAGCTGCACCGCCACCACGCCGATTTCAGGGCCCTTAGACTAAAATGGAGGGCCGTCTTTTTTTGATCTGCAGTTTCACAATTCAGATTTGGCAAGCAGCAAAAATACAACATACTCAACTGGTGTAGTGGCTTTTCTAGCCACATAGAAAAAGGACGTCTTGATAAGCGGCATACGGCAACGGGTTGCCCCTGGAATACATGGCAAAAAGGGACTGGCGCCAGGCAACCCGTAGGCCTAGGCACATTTTTGGAAGGACCAGCTACTATTCCCCCCCCCCGCTTCCTACATCAATGCACGTATTGTTAACAGCAAGGATGCCAGGCTTACTTACTTTCTTATCAGCCTCACTGTCCGAACCACTGTCCGAGGAGGTCGAAGACACAAGTTCCTTTGATTTGGGCATTCTAAGGGGGAAAGGAAATTATACTGCGGTTAGACGAAAACAAACTTGTTTTTAATTACAATCGGACTAAACTGTGCTCCCAAACGATCTGTGGGATGAGCTGCAAAAGGTGCTGCAGCATCAACGTGCCGGTTTTTGAAATTCCCCTCCCCGATGTAAAGCACTTATTTCTGTATCTCTCGGGGCTCCCAAATTTTAACTCCCGGCGCCGAGACCCACAAAGAATTGCTGCCCACCCCGAAAAAAGAGTACCTTAAAATACTTTAATTTCTTTCTGTTCTAAGCGGATAGCTCATCCGCCACGCTGCTCCTCCTACAGCACACAAATGGCGGCGTCGAGAAGTTGCTACTGCGATCGCTTTCCGTCCCTCCTACCTCTATATTCTCGATTAGCCACTTGCTGTTACGGTGTTTCGTCTGTCCTCCCCTAACTTTAATGGAGTCGCCGTGCGGCTCCGTCCCTCTGGCGCCTTTGAATGGTACCTTCCCGTGCCGCTTTGCTCTAAGGAGCAGTCAGTAGCTGCGAAGTAAGCTACTTCAGTCTCCTGTTGCTCCGCTTGATGTCGTGCCACGCCATAAAAAGGGGGCGCGATAGACGCCCCTCTGAGATTGCTGCAGACTGGCAGAACTATAGTGTTGAGTTATGGAAAATGATTACTTATCAGTATGAAAATAAAAAATGTAGTACAGCTGGAGCTCTGGCCCGGAATTCGGCAATTGAAGTTCAATGGCAACAATGTCAAGATTGTCAGATTTTTATTTATTTCAGTTTTGGATTAATATCTTTGAGCCAGGGCTCTTTTATAAAGGTTCCTTGTCAGAACAAAGACAATACATAAATGTTACAGGTGTTCACAGTCAGATAAGACCGAATATACAGTAGATACATAGGAAGCAGAGGTTACATGGTTCCTGTTACAGGGTATGCAGTCATAGCACTTCGTGAGTGCGGTACAGTGCTTGGCAAAATTCAGAGTAGGGATGTAACCCCCTTCTCCCTTGAGTTCGGAGAAAACATTCGCTCAGCATCATGGCTAGGTTTGTACTTCTGGTCAGTAGTGCCCAAGTAACTCCAGGCACACGAAGCAATAACTGAAAATGTCCAAACCAGGAATGGGATTCTAGAGTGTGGCTTTTATTCACATCAACACAGGAATAGCAAAGCAAAGATGGACCCCTGCAGGCTTGCACTCACTGGCAATGCAGATTTACAGCGGTCCAAGCACATCTGCTTTACTACACAAGACTCTCAGTTTCTGAACACAACTGGGCTCACACGGCCCGAACTGGTACTCTTCTACTTCGATTCCTTGACATGGCACCCCGGCCAGTACTTGGACACTTTTCCATATGGCATGGAGTTTGATGGTGGCTCCCTAAAACACCCATGAGCACTTTCTAGCTCTAAAGGGAAAATCATCCATAATCCCACGTCTGGGTACTTTCTGCAGACACTGGCCAAGTACCTGGCAGAAAGCTATAGGTGCCCAAACCGAACCCGTAGAGGTAAACCTGGTTACTCCAGATCATAGGTGTAGGCAGGCATACTCCAAGCACTCCATGGTGTGCAATTTTACTTAAGGGGGGTAGTAAATAGGCTCTGAACTATTTCCTTTTTCCATGAAAACTAACAAAGAAAATACTGAACCTTTCTGTAATTTTATTCATAGGAGTCGAAACTAGAAGGACTGGTCACTAATGCTCTCTTTGCATCCCAAGGACAATACAACTTTACAGGTTCTGGGTTGGTATGTGGGTATCTTAGGGAACAATGTATGGCAACAACTATTGTCATGAGATATGAAAGTTGTATTTATTGTGCCAAATGAGGCAACAAACATGGTGTACATTTGTATATTGTCTGGCTACACCCGAGGGGTGGGGGGTAGCTCACCTAAGGGGTGGGGTGGTAGCAGTGAGTCCACTTGGTGTGCAGATCTGAAATCCCTGGCTACACCCCTGCTCCAGATGGGGGTCTCCCACCTCTTGTTCCCAAATCTATACCCAGCCATTCCTTTGGAACAACACCTTTCTTCAAAACTACTGGTTGTAGATGCTATCTCAAAATGTTTGTCACATTTAACATTCTACACTGTATTTAGGTGGTGTCCTGACTTAAATAGTTCTGTTAATGGCTATGTCCATTCCTTAGACACCCACTGTTTCAGATACTTCCAAGCCATTCACAAATTTAAAAGCACTGTACTTGGCTAGTCTTCTCCTGACCCCGCAGTAGGCAGATGAGGCAGGGCCGCAGTAATGGGAGGAAAAGTGGGGATGTTGTCCAGGGCCCCGAGCTCAGGGGGGCCCACCTGAGGAGCTGGCATTAGCTGGTTTGGGAAACAGGAGCTGATTTCAAGTGACTTGTCCGGGACCCACAATTTTATAGCTGCAGCCCTGAGATGAGGGTTTTATTTAACTCCAAAAATTGATTAGCATTTTGCTCATGAAAGTGCTAAAACATTGTGAAAATGCATAGCACTTGCCTCACTGTGTTTAACAAGCATAACACTTCTAGAAAACCTATATAAATACTTTCTGTACCGTTAGCATTGTCCCAAGAAAAAAAATTGCTAATCAATTATTTAAAACCCTGCAAGATACTTTTACACAACTCTGTCTTGGTGAACATAGGCTCTATATCAGAACAGACTCGTTGTGGCATGCAGGTGCCCCAGGGCTGCTTTCAAAGGACACAAATTCTGTGGTTCTCAACACACTTCTCATTTTCAGGCAGCTTTTCCCTTTCCAGGCAGGGCCAGGGGATTGCCCCATAAATGCTGGAATTCCCCCCCATCCCTCCGGGGATGGGGCACTGGAACAACACATGGGATGGTCTCTACCACTTTATTCTGGTGTCTTCTGTGTTCCACTCTAGGGTGAGAACACATAACCCACTTTCTGATGTAGCTCTAAAGCAGAGCTAGGGTCTGAGGGGCCTACCAACTGCAGCACATCTCTTCCTCTCTGAGTCTCCCTCTAGAATGCTCTCTGAAGACTACTCAAGACTGACTTGAATTCCCCAATGTTCTAACACTAACCCCTGCTGTGAGCATTCCAATGTAGCTTATGCTGCTGCGAGAATTTTACGGTGATGTCATCCCTCCAGCTCAGCTGAGACTGAGGACAGAGTGAGACAGTGTGAAACCCATTTAACTGGAGTCTCACAAGCTGCCTTTCCCTTCTTGCCATGGTTCTAAGTGGTATTCTAGTAACCCCCGGTAACAGGGGTTACTTGGGCTTAGGTCACTAATCCATGGGTTCAGGTAGGACTAAGTGCAGCAATATAGGCAGCCAAAGGTAACATTGGGGAGTAGCGGAAGGACGAGGTGAGGGACGGGAGGACATTTTTTAGGATTTTATTTTAATTTTATGGACTGATTTGTTGTAAAAGCGCCTTGGTTTTGGAAAGGCGCTTTTTAAAAATAAAGTATTCATTCATTCATTCAAATTCAGGAGTGGGAGGATGAGGCAGCGAGCAAGGGAGTGAACAGGCCTAGGTGGTGCTGCTGGGACAGCAAGGGGCCCGAATCAAGGGCTCGGTCAGATACCATTCTTTCCAGGGTGGTCCAAGTTTAAGCAGCACAACAACAGACATTCTCAGATATTGTAGTCTTTTAATGGTGAGTGCAGCCTGCAGTAAGTGCCAGGGGACTGGGTAAGGAAAACATTTTTATTTATTTTATTTTTACAATAGTGGTAGGAGGGAATGCTAGAGACAGTCTAAGTGCTTGAATTGGACCATTCAGGGCACTCTTAGATTGTTAATAAAGGGGTTAGGTTGTGTTGGGGCACTCGCATACTCTGGAGAGAGCTAGGCATGCTTTGAAATTGCTGACCTTGCCATATTCACTAAGGTCAGGTGGGAGATCATTCATCCACTTGGGCTCTCTATAGGAGAGAGATATCTGGGCTATGGAGGTATGCTTAAAAGGAACCACTAGCCCTCCCTTCGATGCACTTTGAATACTGATGGCAGGCTGATTTGACAAGATGTGGATTCAGGCACCAGCCCGGGCATGGCTTTCTTTGCCAGAAGGCAGGCCTGATATTGGGCTGTTAAGTGAAGTGGTAGCCATCCCGTAACTTTACAGAGGTCACAAGTGTGGGACCAGCAGTCTGCTCCCAGGACAAGCATACAAGCTTTATTGAGAAGGGTTTTTACCCTTTTGAGGGCTGTGTCAGTTCCAGTGCCATAGATTATAAGGCCGTAGTCTACGATAGATAGGACTGTGCAGCTTGTGACTATCTTTAAGGCCTCTGACGGCATGTAGTGACGGTGTCGATAGAGAACACCTAGTTTTGCGTTGGCTGTCTTGACTACATGGTTTACATGGGTAGTGAAAGAGAGGGCATTAATCCATGTGAACACTTAGATTGGGAACAAAATATGCACATAGAAACACAGCATTTGTCAGCAGGGAAGGACCACTTGCCCCGGATTACCATAGAGCACTCAAAAGAGGAAAGTGACCTCGGGGTGATAGCATAACCTAATTGTTTAACCAGGAAAGGCACACTAAGCCTGAGCTTGTTTCCAGGTGTGACCTGCGAGCACAAGGAAGTCAAGTGACTTGCTCAGTGTCACACAGTATGCAGGTAGGGCTGATGGGATTCAAACCCAGGTCTCTAGGTTTGCGGCTCAGTGCCTTTAACCATTACAGTATACTGCCTCCCATATGTTTTGTGCATATGCTTTGCTTAGTTGTCGTTTTCTGTCTTTTATTCCTATGCCAGTACTGAAGATGCAACTTAATTTACTGCCTGCGTGATGTTTTGCTTTATTTATTACGTATGTTTTTGTAAAAGTGTCTGTGTACACTTACCATGTGCTATTATTTATTGTATCACTGTTCCTCCCTTTGTTGAATTTTGTTGATCCGGTAAGCCCACTGGGCCTAGAAGTCCCTTTTTCAGGGGCAACCAGGGAAGGGGGATACAGATGGTAAGCAACTGAATTTGAACCAGATTAAGCTGTTGGTGGTATTTTTAGTGAATGAGGGAAATTTGGCCAGGACACCGGGGAAATTCCCTTAGTCTTTTTCGATAAATGCCATGGGATCATTAGCATCCACCTGAACTGCCACCAATCCAGGCAGATGGGACCTCGTTTAACGTCTCATCCGAAAGACGGCACCTCAGAAGTGTATCACCCCTCTCATGCTGAACTACAGTGTCAGTATTGGGATATTAACCCAAGTGCCAGATGTGAGAACTGAACCCACAGCGCTCTGATCTCCCGGCCTCAGAGGCGAGTGTGCTACCTACTGAGCCACTTACACTGCTTTGTATCCCTTTTCCCTGGGTGGCTCCTGAAAAAGGGACATTCTGTCTCAGTGGGCCTACCCGATTACTATATTAGAATAAATAATTAAAAGCCTCTTCCCAATGCTGTATCTGGCCTGTTGTCCTGGATCTGTAAGGACCCAGTCAGGGCAAGCATACCTGCCAATTGACTTAGGGGTCAGCCAGGGCACCACTACCTCATACTGCCACCGGGTTCCCCTGGGAGTTTGCAGTGGTTCCTGGGTTCTTTTCTTTTTCACAGTGAGGGGGAATGCGTATCCAATAGAAAGAAATAGTGTGGTGCCTCTGGCACCCAGAGAAATGTTTAGGCATGCCAGACATACCTCTCAATTGCTATGAATTTCGCATAGCCCTATGATTAAATTTACCCTTTTTCTGAGAAGGTTTACAGACACAAACTATTAAAATGGAACTAACTTGATAGAAACGTTCCTTAAAAATGAACATTCGGGGCCTACTATTCTTTGACCTATTATTCTCTAAAATAAAAAAGTGTGATGCCAACCCCCCAAATTTTTAAGGCCCCCCCCCCTTTTTTAGTAAGGCAACAGCTATCAACAAACAAAAGGCATTCCCCCTGGCATTAGGGCAACACCTGGCTGGGGCATCTCAGAGGTTGGGGGAAGGGCACAAAATAACATTTCTATTTAACCCAGGTCGAGAGAGTAGTACCAGATCTATGGTGTGTCTGCTAAGTCTGAGGGGGCCCCAAAAATGCACACAGAGATGGAATGTCCACAAACAGGAATGGGATTGTACTGTACAGCTTTTATTCCTGACAGAAAAGTAACAGAAAATGTGGTGCCCCCAGGCTTCAACAGGTACAAACTCTTCCAAAGAACACTCTCTTGCAGTACTGAGACTTGTTACACAAGAATACTTCTCAATGAACTTCCATCCGTTTGTTTAGGGATCTCTGGACTTTACCAGTGCATTTATAGAGGCTGTTGCCCCAGCACTTAATTCGAATACATGACCCTTTCCATAGTAACCAGTTAGGTCCCTTTGCAACCTGGATTGAGTTGTCAGCTCAACTCCAGCCAAAACTAGACTCTCTGCCATTACATTTTAGTAAAAAACAGGATTCTTCAGGCACACCGTGGCCAAAGAAGACAATTCTTACAGTACATCGTAGTGCAAGGGTTCCGAGAACCTGCATCTGAACCTTGTTGGGCTCCTTGCAAGGCACCAGCCAACCCAAATTGAACAGCAGATGAACCTTGTATATTACACATTGTGCCCCCAAGACATCTGTAGAAAATTACATTGAGCTACACAGTTCCCACATTCTGTAGAGGTTTTCTTCCAGAGACTCTCCCCACAGCAAACTTTGGAAAGTCACAGCAGTAGCTACACATAACATCAGGCTGAAGAGCTTTTAAAGTACTGGACTGAATGACAGAATCCCAAACAATTTGCATTTCAAATTCCATAGCTTTCGTTGTAAAACACGCAGTCTCTATCTGGGCAGCACTTTAGAAAGTGACATGATGAGGGGGTTGCCCCATACAGATTACTCACTGACTCCAGGTGATCTCAAACAATTGTGAAGAAATTCCCCCCAAGGGGCCTTTAAAAAAAGGTCTCCACCACTAGCTAGTGCACAGACAGATTGATTGCTGACATGTCTAGGGTGAGAAAACCAACAGAGGGGTCCTCCTTCTAAAGTTGGCCTGCTCAAGGCAGGGAACCAACTTACACACACTCTGAACTCTCCAAGCTCTGACTTCAGATTTCTGAACAGAACACTCCGCTCCAACAAATTCTGTGTGGCTCATGTAGCTGAGAGAGTTCTGTTATGCAAATGACCTCACTCCACACAGCAGCAGCCTAGCAAAGAGGGCTTATTTGAAACCCTACAAGGATTCAAACCTTTTTTGAATGCTGCTGACCTTCCTATACTAATGCTGAAGGGGTTCTAGTAACCCCAGAGGAACCTGGGTGTTAAAAAAGTGATACACATTTTGGCAATTTGCTCTGAATTTTTGAAGATCAGTTCTGTGCATTTTAATGCTGAGAGGTTATCACCAGCTGGCACAGCTGATTGCTTCAACCAGGCAGTTGGTGTAGGAGCCCAGCAGGGGCAAGGCAATTCTGAACCTTGTACTGACCAATGGGGACAGGATTGCAGAAGTCTGGGTAGGTGGTAACACCTGGGGTGCAGTGACCACCATACAGTGTGGTTTAAGATAGATACAGCATCCCAGGTGAGCCACACAAAGGAAAGGTTCCTGGATTTCAAGAGGGTGGATTTTGTAAGGATGGGGAGGGGGATCAAATGAGCCCTAGCAAGCAAGGAGGCAGGAGGAGCATATAAAAGGAGCCATAATGGAGGTGACAAAGCAGTGCATTAGTCTAAGAAAAAAGGGTAAAAGAAGCAAATCTCTACGATTGTCAAAGAAGGTAGCAGGGCGTTCAGAAAATACAAGAAGTCAAAGAGGGAGGAGGATAGGGCGGTGTACCTAGAGAGGCAGAGGGAAGCAGGAAAGGCAGTAAAGAGCATAAAGACTGAAGAAAGATTAGCACAGACAATAAAAAAAAAAGGGGACAAGACTTGCTATAGGTACATCAGCGAAAGAAGGAAGGCCAGGAGAGGAATAGTAAGACTCAGAGGCGTGGAAGGGGAGTGTGTGTAGGAGAAATCTAGATAAAGCATCAGTACTGAATGAATATTTCTGCTCAGAATTCACTGAGGAGGGGAGGGACAGGAACCACAATTGGGCAACAAGAAGCAAGGGGAGTATACACCAGTCCATTTACAGAAGACAGAGTCCTGGAGGAACTCACAAAACTAAGGGTGGACAAAGCAGTGGGATCAGATAGTATACACTCCATATACTAAAGGAACTTAGGAAGGAGCAAGCAGCACCACTAGCAGCCCTGTTTAGTTAGTCACTCAATACCTGGGCGGTTGCAGAAGACTGGAGGCAGGCACATGTGGTCCCTATTCACATGAGTGGTAGCAGTGAGGAAGCAGGAAACTACAGGCCAGTCAGCCTCACCTCAGTAGTGGGCAAGATTATGGAAGCGCTGCTTAAGGAAAGGATGGTGGAACACTTGGAATCCAGTGGAGCACAGGATCCGAGGCAGCATGGATTCACAGTAGGAAGGTCATGTCAAACAAACCTGATAGACTTTTTTCACTGGGTGATGAAGGAGGTGGATCGGGGGTTCAGTGGATATTGCCTACCTCGATTTCAGTAAGGCCTTCAATACCATTCCACTCAGAAGGCTAGGAAACAAGTTGGGTAGCCTGATGATAGGCAACAAATTCGAGAACTGGGTTAGAAATTGGCTGAAAGACAGGAAGCAGAGGGTGGTAGTAAATGGGATTAAATCCGAAGAAAGGGGGTGACCAGTGGGATGCCTCAAGGATCAGTCCTGGGGCCAGTCCTTTTCAATGTCTTCATTTCAGACATTTCAGAAAGGCTATAGGGTAAGGGATGCCTATTTGCTAATGATACCAAGATCTGCAACAGGGTAGACACTCCAGAGGGGGGGTCAAAAGAATGAGGACGGACCTAGGTAAGCTGGAAAGATGGTCCAAAATGTGGCAATTAAAATTCAACGCAAAGAAGTGCAAAATCATGCACCTGGGGTGCAGTATTCCTGCAGTGAATTACAGGATGGAGGGGGGAGCTGCTAACACTAACCAGGGAAGAAACAGATTTAGGGATAATCATCTCAGATGACCTAAAGGTGGCCAAACAATGGAACAAGGCTGTGGGGAGGGCCAGTGGGATGTTGATGTGCATAGGAAGTTGTATTACTAGCAGAAGAAGGGAGGTGGTGAAGCCACTGTACAAGATGCTGGTAAGGCCTCATCTGGAGTACGGAGTACAGTTCTGGCGACCACATCTTCGCAAAGACATGGACGGGGTGGAGGCTGTCCAGAGAAGGATAACTAGGATGGTAAGGGGCTTGCACCAGAAGACATATGAGGAGAGACTGAAGGACCTCAATATGTATATACTGGAGGAGAGGGGGAATATGATTGAAACTTTCAAGTATCTTAAGGGCTTAAACAAAGTCCAAGTGGAGGACATCTTTCAGTATAGGAGAAGTACAAGGACGAGGGGGCATGATATTAGATTAGTGGAGGGCAGGATAAGGGTGAATGTGAGGAAGTTTTTCTTCACAGAAAGGGTGGTGGATGTTTGGAATAGCCTACCCCAGAGCCAGCCCAGTGGCATGTAGGGCTGAGGCATCCATGCCTTACCTCCTGCTACATCAGTGACTTGTGTTCGCGGTGCGAGCGGGCTGCCGAGGGTCGGCCAGGGAGGGAGAGGATTGAGCATCTGGAGGAGTGCTCTCCTCTCTCAGGGAGGGGTGGGGATGGAGTCCACTGCTTGACTGGCCCCTGGCAGGGGCTGGTGCAATGGACCCACAAATGGGGCGGATGCAGGGTAGACGCCCGGCATGCAGAAGCGTGCACAGCCTGGCCATTGGTGTCATTGCACACCATCGTACCACGCTCGGGGCTGGGAAGTAAACACAAAAAAAATCCTGACTGGCGAGATAATGCCGACCCCTCACAGGCATTGCAGCCAGCCAGCCCACACCTCATGGAAGCCAGAGGTAAGTTCGATAGACGCTGGAGAGACAGGGTTAGTGGGGCCGGTGGAAGGGGGCTGGTCGGGAGGAGAGAAAGAAATTAAGAGGAAAAAAAAGGAATAACCTACCCCAGGAGGTGGTGGGAGCTAGCACAGTGGGGGGTTTCAGACATGCATGGCATAGGCATAAGGGAACTCTAGTGGTGGGAAAGAGAGGTGAAAGCCAATGACCAAGCAGGGTCAAAGGACACTGATGTAGGCAGGGATTACGGGCAGACTAGATGGGCCTAGCAGTCCTTATCTGCTGTCAATTACTATGTTACTGCAAACTTGATAGTCTTTTTCCAAACCCTCCTGGGCATCACATATTCCTAGCAAGGTACTTTATTTTCTTTATTTGGCTTTGAAAGGGGGCACTCTCACTTGGGGGGATCCTCTACTACAGAACCCAACTGGCAACTGAAGATGGGCATTTGGTAGCCCAATCACTAGTTACTAGCCATAGGGCTAATATCACAGTTTCTTGACTGGCAGTATTTTGGTGCCACTTGATCCTGTGAGCAAATTTAAGGGATCCACTCTGTCTTTCACAGAGCACATCCTTTCTCTGAATTCTCCAGAACTCTTTACTGTGACCTAGTCGCAGACTCTGAACCCCGATGGGCATTATCTTCAGTGCCTTTTGGGCAAATCACTAAATTTCAGGCAAACAGCCCACTCCACACATTTCTGAGGGAATCTCTCTAACTGACTGGAATTGGCATCCTGTCAGTTTACATACCTCGGGTTGAGGCGCAAGGCACAGCTGAGTGCCTACCAAACACAGTATATTGTAATTAGATTAAAAAGTTACCTTAGTTCTTTATCACTGTTGCATCATTTGAGTAATCTTTCTTTCAAGAAGACCTATGGACAATCTGAAACACGGGTTTCCTCCGTCTGGAGAGGGGCACCCCATCTTTGGAGGACCTAATTTGACGGCCACTGCCACAAACTTGCGCTTTTTTTTTTTTTACGCCAGTCACTATACAGAAACTTTCAGACGGTAGGAGCTGGAACAGTGTGCCAGGCGCTAGCCTCCCACACTCTGACTCGCAGAATCTCTGCTCTCCAGCACAGAACAGTGACTCCTCCCTTTTAGAATGTCCAGGGCACTCTAGCTGACCCAGTCTTCCAAGGGCATAGAAGCTAGCATCATTGTAGAGGTCAACAAACACTCTTACAGAAATATTACTATAATTCTTAGGGGTGAGTTATACCAGCATATATTCTAAACTTTAGTGCACTTTCTGTACAAACATGCCCCGATATTCAGAGGCTGGCACAAGCACAGTTCAGCCATTTGTGCTGCGCTTGCCTGGCTCTGGTGATATTCAGACAGATAGCTGTCAGCGATGGAGTGGCACTACCCAACTGAATATCGCTCCATGTCGGAACAGCGCAAAGTGGATTTGTGCTGCGCCAACACAAACCAGAGCTGCATATGGGCCACATGAGATAGTGCTGCCCAAAATGGGATTGTGCCAGGTCCTCTGCGGGCCATATTCAGCCTAAACAAGCAAATGAGCCTTTCAGGCATGCAAGGTGCTAAGGGGCCATCTGCATGCCCATTATAGGCTCATTTGCATGTGGTGCAGCAGCCCCTTAGTGCCCCTTTCATTGCAAAAAGAAAGCCCTAGTGTCATAGTAGTCCCCCCACCCCCACAACTGCTGGTTTTGAAGTATGTTACAATTCCCTGGTTGTCCAGTTGCCCCCCCCATCCATTGGTCACCTATTTTGAAGTATATTACTGTACCCTGATGGCATTGTGATACCCCCACTCCCTGATCTCCTGTTTTGAAGTGTGTTGCAGTTCCATTGTGGACCCCTTCCCCCAATTGCCCATTTTGAAGTATGTTATTATTCCCTGGTGGCATAGTGTTTCCTTGAAGTATGTTACTATTCCCTAGTGGTTCCCCCAACCCCCTGACCATACAGGAACCCCCCACCTGTGATCACAGGCTGTGACTGTCAGGCAGTGGCCAGCCAAGGAGGCGAGAGGAGGGCAGTGCCAGCTGCCGGGTTCACAGGTCCAGCACTCAGACACTGGGTGTTTAGGTCAGGGGGTTCTGGGTGGGTGGCGGGCCCTTGTATGGGCCATGCACGTGCCAACCCAGACTGCTGGGCAGCAGAATGGTCCGGTGCCCAACTTGACCCATCAGAGAATAGAACACAATCTGTTCTGCTCCCCCAAACTACCTGATGGGTCTAGTGCCCTGCCTAGCAAGGAATGAAAATATTTGGTCCCTCCCCCAACTATCGAACAGGTCCAGTGCCCAACACGATCTGTTAAAGAATAACAAGTCTGTCACCCCCCAACTCCTCCACCCAACTGGAGTGAGTCACACCTAAAAAGGGAATTTATTTTCCAGTGTGTTTCCCATTAAGCAAATGAAACAAGCAAACAAACTACCTGATGAGTCCAGGGTCCAGGGCCAAACCAGGACCATCAGGGAATTAAAAAAACCAAAATGTTTCCTCCTCTTCTCAACAACCTGATGAATCCCAAGCCTAACCTGGTCTGTCAGGGAATAAAAAAAAAAAATCTGCCTCCCTTCCCAAAATGCCTAATGGGTCTGATGCACAACCTGGCCCATCAGGGAATAAACAACATCTGGCCCCCTCACCCAACTATCTGACGGGTCCAGTGCCCAACCTGGCCCATTAGGGAATAAACAACATCTGGCCCGCTCATCCAAATATCTGACAGGTCCGATGCCCAACCTGACCCATCAGGGAATAGACAACATCTGGTAGCCTTACCCAACTATCTGACAGGTCTGGTGCTCAACCTGGCCCATCAAGGAATAAACAATATCTGTCCCTCTCACCCAACTATCTGATGGGTCTGGTGCCCAATCTGGCCCATCAGAGAATAAACAACATCTGGCAGCCTCACCCAACTATCTGACAGGTCTGGTGCTCAACCTGGCCCATCAGGGAATAAACAACATCTGGCCCCTTCACTCAGCTATCTGACAGGTCCAATGCCCAACCTGGCCCATTAGGGAATAAACAACACCTGGAATCCTGACCCAACTATCTGATGGGTCCGGTGCTCAGCTTGGCCCATCAGGAGATAAACAACATCTGGCCCCCTCACCCAACTATCTGACGGGTCCAGTGCTCAACCTGGCCCATCAGGGAATAAACAATATCTGCCCCCCCTTCACCCAACTACCTGATGGGTCCAGTACCCAACCTGGCCCATCAGGGAATAAACAACATCTGGCAGCCTCACCCAACTATTATTATTCATTATTACTGTTTATTGAAAATGTTTCACCAGGAAAGGCACACTGAGCAAAAAGATGCTCTTCTCACAGTGCGACTTGGGGGGGAAGGGTTACAGAGGAGAGTACTGTATACATTTGCATAGGACACAAAATAATCTGACAGGTCTAGTGCTCAACCTAGCCCATCAGGGAATAAACAACATATGGCCCCCCTCACCCCAACTATCTGATGGTCCGGTGCCCAACCTGGCCCATTAGGGAATAAACAACATCTGGCCCCCTTATCTAACTATCTGACAGGTCGATGCCCAACCTGGCACATCAGGAAATAAACAACATCTGGCCCCCTCACCCAACTATCTGACAGGTCCGGTGCTCAACCTGGCCCATCAGGGAATAAACAATATCTGCCCCCCCTTCACCCAACTACCTGATGGGTCCAGTACCCAACCTGGCCCATCAGGGAATAAACAACATCTGGCAGCCTCACCCAACTATTATTATTCATTATTACTGTTTATTGAAAATGTTTCACCAGGAAAGGCACACTGAGCAAAAAGATGCTCATCTCACAGTGTGACTTGGGGGGGAGGGGTTACAGAGGAGAGTACTGTATACATTTGCACAGGACACAAAATAATCTGACAGGTCTGGTGCTCAACCTGGCCCATCAGGGAATAAACAACATCTGGCAGCCTCACCCAACTCGCGTCTCACAGTGCGACTTGGGGGGGACAGGTTACAGAGGAGAGTACTGTATACATTTGCATAGGATACAAAATAATCTGACAGGTCTGGTGCTCAACCTGGCCCATCAGGGAATAAACAACATCTGGCAGCCTCATCCAGCTATCTAACAGGTCCGATGCCCAACCTGGCCCATCAGGGAACAAAAAAAAACTGTAGCCCTCGCGCCCCAACTACTTAATGAGCCAATGTCCAACCCAGACCATTAGATAATAAAAAGGTGATATGGAGCTGGGGCTACAAGTGAGTTTGGTGCTTGGAGGATGAAACTAATTGCCTAGTAACCATACTGTTCAGCAGTGTACTGTGATTATTCTTCTGCCTATACTGGAAACTAATCTGCTAAGTGATTATGCATATAAATATTGATTGATGTATCTAAAGTATAATGTTTATCCGTAATGTTTTTTATGATTGTATGCTTTTGAGAGCCTAAGAGCTCATGTGTGTACTAATGAAAAACTTTTTAATGTGATGAGTCGTTAGAATGACCATATGTAGGGGTGGCCTAGTGACTTTTTCCCTAATAAACTAAACTTGAAACTTGATGTTGAGTGGACATAAATCACTGTGTACAGTGTAGGGAGCATTACAGAAAAGAAGTGCCACTGTGTCAGATCATCCTTGTAGACATTGTATGCAAAAAATCTGTAAAACTGACATTAGACATGGTCCTCATACAACTACGATCGTAACAGTCAGACTGGTGAGACTAATGCCTGCTACAAATAAAAGACAACAATGTAAAAAAGCAAGACCAGCCTTGTTGGCACCAGCTAAATCTTGTTTTGTATGTTTTTGTTTGTGCCTACAGCTCCTTCTGCAAATGTGTCAGTTGCTTATGTTTTCAGTATTAAAACCTGCCTTTTTGCACTTTCTACTTTGGTTCTTCATATCTCTGCCCAGATTTGTATTGTTTCATGTTTTTGCACATTTTGGCATTTGGTTTTTGATTTGTTCTGTATTTTTCTGGTTCATTCTCAGTTTTGTCTACAGTAGTTTGTATTAATTATTGCTCTGATGCGGTCTTGTTTTGGCCATTTCCACCAATTATAACCCTTATTCCTGGGTCAGGCTTGGAAACAAGCCTTGACTCAGTGTACCACAGCCACTTACCACATGTTTTTTTTTTATCTATTTTTGCCTCATTAGGTGTAGCTTCAGTGTGTGCCATATTCCTGCTCCTTTCCTGGATCTCTGCAACTTGAGGGGTCTCCGCCATGCAATCTCTGCCTTACCCAGAGGCTTGCTCCCGAGGCCTGGTCCCCATTTCCCGCTTTGGACCAATTGACATACTCCCCGACTATACAAGGTCAGGATCACCAAAAAGTGTTCAGAGGGCCGCCTGTTCCTTCATGTCCAGTAGAAATGGGCAGGGATTGACAGCTGTATGTCAAGATGCTGCTACTGGGGGATTTTTCCCTTTTAGTGAGTCCACCCATTGTGAGGTTCCTGGAGGGGATGCCCAATGATAAGTGGTCACCCACATTACCAAGGGAACCATCGCCAAGCCTCCACCAGGTGTTGCTTGATGAGCAATCCGGCATAGCTCCCAGAAGAATAAAAAGGATGCTCTGCACCCCCTGCCAACCTCCGCTCCTGAACTCCCGAGCTCGGAGCACAAACCCTAGTGGCCAGCATGCCAGAACAGACACCCACAGCTCAGCGCCATGGAAGTAGCCCAGTTACCAAATGTTGCGTAAAAACAAATTAGAAAATACGAACATGCCAGCAAATAAACGCCTTATGGTCTATCTAGTCTGCTTGATTGTGCAGCTCCTTATGTATTTTCAAGGGTACCTGTCCCCCTTCCCATTTCCCTTTTGACCTACCTCTCTCAAATTCCCCCTCTCCCCCCCACTTGCCTTCCCCTTCTACCTGCAACTTTTCTCCTCACCCTGCTCCACCCCCTCTTGAAGCTGCCCACCATTTTTAGTGATACCTCCTCCTCTGGCAGTTCATTCCACTTGGCCCCACTCTCTCAGTGAAGAAGTACCTCCTCATTGCCCTCCTGAACCTTCCCCCCACCAGCTTGAGGCTGTTCCCCCTATTGGTCTTGTTCCTGCTAAGGCTGAAGAGGCCCTCAGTGCTCACCCTGTTAATAACCTTTAGGTCCTTGAAAGTCTCAATCATGTCTCCCCCCTCTCTCTTCTTTCCTCAGGAGAGTACATGTTGAGATCTCTGAGCCTCTCCTCATAAGTGTTGCCCTGCTGCCCATGGATCATCTTGGCTGCCCTTCTCTGGATCGTCTCCAGCAAGATGATAGCCTTCTTAAGATATGGGCATCAAAACCGCACACTGTACTCCAGGTGTGGGCTTCCCAGTGACCTGAACCATGGTTGAATGACCTCTACCTTCCTGGTGGTAATTGCATTGGCTATGCAGCCCAGCATCTTCTGCTCTCTTACAGTGTGCAGAGTGTTTCAGACCCCTTGTGATCATTACTTCTAGGTCCTTTTCTTCCTCTGGCCTGCTTACCTGCATGCAGCCCAACCAGTATTTGGTCCCCTGATTTTTTAACCCCAAGTGCATAATTATACACTTTTTAGCATTGAACCCCAGCAGCCAAATGCCAGACGACTTTTTTAGCCTAGCCAGGTCCTCCCTGAGTCCCTGTCTTCCTTCCTCCATGTCCACCCTCCCACAGAGCTTGCTGTCATCTGTAAACAGGCAGATTTTACCCTTGATCCCATCTGTGATGTTACTTATGAAGATGTTAAACAACACCAGACCAAGCTCCAAGCCCTGTTGGGCTCCATTGGTCTCAGGCCTCACTTCTGAGAACCCCTCCCCCTGACTGCCATCATTTGGCTTCTATCCTACAACCAGTTTTTGACCCATCCTACAAGCTTAGCCCCCACCCTGAGGTCCTCCAGCTTCCTACCCAGCCTTCTATAAGGCACTGAGTCATAGGCCTTGCTGAAGTCCAAATACAAGAAATCAGCCACCTGGTCCTTGCCCATTGTCCTAGTGAGCCAGCTGAAGAAGTCAGTTAGTTAGTTTGGTAGGATCTCCCTAACACAAACCCATACTGCTCCTCCTTCTGGAGCCCAAATTCCTCCAGAAAGCCAATTAGTCACTCTTTCAGGATGGTCTCCATCAGCTTACCCAGTGTTGAGGTCAGATTGACTGGTCTGTAGTTTCCTGGTTCATCCCTCAGCCCACTTTTAGAGTACCACTTGCACCATTCTCCAGTTCTGGAGCATGTTTCTGAACTCTAGAGAGGTGTTAAACACCTCTGCCAGGGGACCCATCAGAACCTTCACAAGTTCTCTAAGGACCCTTGGGGGCATGCTATCTGACCCTAGTGATCTGTCCACCTTTAGGGCCCTTATGTCCTTGTATACCCTGTCAGCTTGAATTATAGAAACATAGAATTTGATGGCAGATAAGGACCGCTAGGCCCACCTAGTCTGCCCATTTCCCTACCGAATGGATAAGCTGCAGATCCTAGTTAACTAACAGCCTACTTCCTCCTGCCCCCACTAGAATTGCCTTATGTCTGTCCCATGCATTCTTGAATTCCCCACTGTTTTTGACTCCACGACCTCTCAAGAAGGCTGTTCCATGCATCTTCAACCCTCTCTGTGAAGAAATACTTCCTCACATTACCTCTGAGCCTTCCCCTCCTCTATCTTCAAATTGTGCCCCCTTGTTCTTGTGCATGTCTTTTTCTGAAAGATGCTACCCTCTTGGGCTTTGTTGATTCCCTTGAGGTACTTGAAAGTTTCTATCACGTCCCCCCCCCCCGATCCTTTCCTCGTGGCTATACATATTAAGCACCTTTAGTCTTTCTTCATATGTTTTCTGGAGCAGACCCTGCACCATTTGGTTGCCTCCTCTGGACGACGCAGTACTCCAGATGGTCTTACCAACTGTCTGTACAGAGGGATAATAACTTCCTGTTTTCTACTGGTGATGCCTCCCTGTGAATCCAGTATCCCCAGCCCTCCTTACTGCCTTCTCACATTGCTTACCCACCTTTAGGTCATCTGATATAACTGCCCCCAGGTCCCTTTCCATTTTTGTTGTCCGTATCTCACCCCCGCACTGTGTACTCTTCCCCTGGGTTTTTGTTTCCCAGGTGCATTACTTTGCACTTCTTTGCATTGAATCTAAGCTGCCATACATTTAAGCATTCCTCCAACCTTGCCAAGTCCCTACTCATCCTTTCCACCCACCTTGTGTATCAACCCTGTTGCAGATCTTTGTGTCATCTGCAAAGAGACATACTTTTCCTTCCAGTCTCTCTGCAATGTCACTTATAAAAACATTAAAAAGGACTGGCCCCAATACTGAACCATGCGGTACTCCACTAGTAACCCCCCCCCTTTCTTCACTGTGAACTTCTTTTACTATTACCCTCTGTGTCCTGCTGTCCAGCCAGTGTTTTACCCAGGCTACCACCCTGGGACCCACTCCCAGGCTGGCTAATTTGTTTATTAATCGTTTGTGTGGGACTGTGTCAAATGCCTTGCTAAAGTCTAGGTAGGCCATGTCCACAGCCCTTCCGTGATCTACTACTTTGGTCACCCAGTCAAAGAAATCAATTAGATTTGTCTGACATGACCTTCCCACTGTGAATCCATGCTGCCTTGGGTCCTGTGCCCCACTGACCTCTAGGTACTCAACAATTCTTTCCTTCAGAAGTGATTTCATGATTTTCCCTACCACTGAGGTCAAACTGACAGGTCTGTAGTATTCTGCCTCTGTCTTGCTTCCACTTTTGTGAAGGGGAATCACATCCGCCCTCCTCCAGTCCTCAGATACCACACCATCCTCCCATGATTTGTTAAAAAGGGTAGTCAGTGGTGTCATTAGTTCTCCCCTTAGTTCTTTTTGAATTCTGGGGTGAATCCCATCAGGCCCCATAGCTTTATCCACCTTCAGATTTAGCAGTTCTTTCAGAACCCTTTCTTCTGTGACAGGACTGATATCAACCCTCCTATCCAGAGTGCTTCTATTGACTGGATTAGGTACCTCCCCCTCCTCTTCCTTTGTGAATACTGAGCAGAAGTATTCGCTCAGTATCCCGGCCTTTTCACTGTCCCTCTCTGCCCAACCACCCTCCTCTTTATTCAGCTTCAGTATTCTTGCTTTACTTTTTTTTGCTCCCTAATGTACCTGTAAAATGTTTTATCCCAGTTCTTAACTGACTTGGCTATCTTTTCCTTGGTTTGGACCTTTGCTATTTTGACTGCCTTCCCCACTTCCTTCTACTTTAACTGGTACAGTTCTTTGTCCTGCTGCTCCTGTGTTTCCTTATACTTCCTGAATGCTGTCTTTTTCTCCCTAACCTTCCCTGCTGCTTCTTTTGAGAACCATAGTGTTTTTTTCTTTCATTTTGATTTGTTTATTTGCTTCACACAAAGGCTTGTTGCCTCTATGACAGCAGTTTTGATGTTTCTCCATTGTTGCTCCACCCCACCTTCTTGCCTGTTTGCTAGTGCTTTTTTGAGTCTCTCTCCTATTTTGACAGTCAGCCCTCCTGAAGTCCAGTACCTTCACTTTTGTATGGCTTGACTCTACAGCTAAGTTTATCGTGAATCACACTGTTTGGTGGTCACTTGTTCCCAGAGGACTTCCCACTTCTAGATCTGAGATCCTCTCTCTCCATCCCCATTTGAGAGTACCAGGTCTAAGATTGCTCCTTCCCAAGAGGGTTCCAAAACTAGCTCTCTGAGGCATGCCCCCTGGAGGGCATCGAGAACGGCCCTGCTCTTGGATGTGGCTGCAGCAAAGGTGTTCCAGTTAACATCTGGCATATTCAGGTCCTCCATAAGCAATATCTCCGCTTTCTCTGCCATCCTAAGGATGCCTTCTATCATTTTCTTGTCCATTTCCTCCCTCTGAGATGGGGGTCTGTATACAACCCCTGTACCAATTGTGGTGCCATTTCCAGTCTCCAGGGTGACCCACAGTGCCTCCTCTCTTCCCTGTTTACCCTTTAGTTACATTGCTTTGATCCCTTCCCTTACATAGAGAGCTACTCCTGCTCCTCTTCTACCCTTCCTGTCCCTCCTGTAGATTGTGTACCCTGGTATGCTGACATTCCAGTCATGGTTCTCTGTGTACCATGTTTCTGTGACTGCCTCAATATCCAGGCATCCCTCATCCATCAAGGCCACCAGTTCAGGGAGTTTGTTACCTAGACTACGGGCATTGGTACTCATTACCCTCCATTTTTTGATGGCCTTATTCCTTTTTGCTCCATCCCTGGCCTTACTGCCTTTGTCTTTTTCTCCATTTACCCTAGCCCTTCTCACTATCGACTGCTTTATTTTGGTGTTTACCTCACTAACTACCCTCATTTTGGGGGGGCTAGGATTTCCCGTCTCCTTTTCAGTGCCTCCCCCCTTGGCTAGTTTAAATGCTTGCCAATGAAGCATTTAAACCTATCACCTAGGATCCTGGTTCCCCTCCTGGACAGATGCAGACCATCACGCCAGTAATAGGCCCGTATCCCTCCAGGTGGAGCCCCAGTCCCCAGTGAAGCCAAAACCCTGAACTCTGCACCAGTTTTTCAACCACTGATTGAATCCCATGGTGTGGAGTACCCTAGCCTCATCCATACCATAGACAGGCAGCACCTCTGAGAAGGTTACCATGTGTGGTACTTGTCTAAGGCCCCTCCCCAACTCCACAGACTCCTCCTGCACTGCTCTGATCCCTTTCCCAGCCAGGTCATTTGTCCCTAGGTGGACAATGACATCCAGCTCCCTCCCCCGTGCAGCTGCTCCTGCGATCCAGAGGAATTGCTCCCTGTCCCTCCAAGCCATGGCGTAAAGCAGGCACCTTACCTCTCTCTCCCCTCTCCCTCCCCCAGTTCTACCATCCTAATAATGGAGCCCCCCACCAGAAGTTGTTTTCTTCCCATGTGGGGTCTCATGCCACCCTCCTACGGCTGTCCTTTGTGGAGGTTCCCAGCATCCTCCTTGGTCTCCACTGTGGGTGTCTCTGTAGAGAAACCACACTCTGCCAGAATGGCATATGAATTGTGGAGAGGTACAACTGGAGGGATGCACCTCTGTTCCACCACCCTCACCCTCCCTGAGACCACTGTGGTCCAACTGCTCCTCTTTCCTGGCAACCTCTGAGGCAGCGGCTGTGGCCCTGGTGGTCTCTAGGTGGGAAAGGAGGTCCCCCAAATCCTGGTCAACTCAGTCTGGAGATGAACAACCTCCTCCCTCAGCCCAGAGAGAGATGCCTGCAAATGAGACAACACTGCATCTTCCAGAACGTCTCCCAGAAGACTGCTGCTCCACAGCCATTGCACTTCACCACTCCCATCATGCCTTTATTTGTGGTCCCTTAACTGTTGTTTTGTATACTTACTCTTTCCTCTCTATATTTGTTTTCCCTACTTTCCTTTTGCATCCATGCCCTTAAAGCTCCTGATCTTCCTGTTCTGGGACAGTAAGTTCCTATATGACCTGGCTAAGAAAGGGATTAGAGAAGTGCAGGAAGAGTTTGTGGAATTGGGGAGGGGCCTTAGTCAAGCAGCACGCATGGTAACCTTCTTGGAGGTGCTGCCCATCTATGGCATAGGAGAGGCTAGAGTGTTCTGCACCATGGAATTCAATCAGTGGTTGCAAAACTGGTGTGGAGCTCAGGGATTTGGCTTCATTGGGGACTGGGGGTCCACCTGGAGTGATGCAAGTCTATACTGGCATGATGGGCTGCATCTGTCCGGGAGAGGAACCAGGATCCTAGGTGATAGGTTTAAATGCTTCATTGGCAAGCTTTTAAACTAGCCAAGGGGGGAGGCACTGGAAAGGAGTAGGGAAATCCTAGCCTCCCCAAATAATCATGGTAGTAAGTGCGGCAAACACCAACATAGAGGTGTCGATAGGGAGAAGGGCTTGGGTAAATGGAGAAAGTGACAAAGGCAAGAAGGACAGGGATGGGGCAAAGGAGTAAGGCCATCAGGAAATGGAGGGCAATGAGTACCAATGCTCGTAGTCTGGGCAACAAGCTCCTGAGCTGGTGGCCTTGATGGAAGAGGGATGCCTGGATATCGTAGCAGTCACAGAAACATGGTACACAGAGAACCATGACTGGGATGTTAACATACCAGGGTACATAACCTACAGGAGAGACAGGCAGGGGAGAAGAGGGGGAGGAGTAGCTCTCTATGTAAAGGAAAGGATAAAAGCAACTGAACAAAAGAGTAAACAGGGAGGAGAAGAGGCATTGTGGGTCACCTTGGAGACTGGAAAGGGCACCACAATCCGCACAGAGGTTGTGTACAGACCCCGATGTCAGGGGGAGGGAATGGACAAGGATATAATAGAAGGCATTCTTAGAATGGCAGAAAGGGAGATACTGTTGATGGGAGACCTGAATATGCCAGATGTTAACTGGAGCACATTTGCTGCAGCCACATCCAAGAGCAGGGCCATTCTTGATGCCTACAGGTGGCAGGCCTTAGACAGCTAGTTTCGGAACCCACTCATGAGGGAGCAATCTTAGACCTCCATACTCTCAAACGGGGCAGTGAGAGGATCTCAGATCTAAAGTAGGTTGCCATCTGGGGACAAGTGACCATCAAACAGTGTGGTTCACATTAAACTCAGCTACAGAGTCAAGCCACAAAAAGTGAGGGTACTGGACTTAGGAGAGCTGATTTTGGCAAGATGGGAGAGTGCCTCAGAAAAGCACTAGCAAACAGGCTAGAAGGAGATATGGAGCAACAATGGGAATCATCAAAACTGCCATCACAGAGGCAACAATCCTTGTGTGAAGCAACAACCAAATGAAAGAAAAGCCACTATGGGTCCTCAAAAGAGGTGGCTGTGAAAGTCAGAAGAAAAGATAGTATTCCGAAGTATAAGGAAATACAGAAGGAGCAGGACAGAGAGCTGTACCAGTTAAGGCAGAAGGAAGCAGGAGGGAAGTCAGAATAGCAAAGGCCCAAACTGAGGAAAAGATAGCCAACCCGTTAAGAAGGGGGATAAACCATTTATAGGTACATCAGCAAGCATAGAAAGACAAAGGAGGATAATGAGGCTGAATAGAATGAACAGTGGGTGGGCAGGGGGACAGTGAAAACAGGATACTGAACTAATATTTCTGCTCAGTATTCACAAAAGAGGAGGGGAAGTGCCTAATCCAATTAACAGAAGCACTCTTGATAGGGGGTCGATCCCAGCCCTTTCACAGAAGAAAGGGTTCTGCAAGAACTCCTAAAACTGAAGGTAGACAAAGCAATGGGTCCTGATGGAATTCACCCCAGAATCTAAAAGAATTAAGGAAGAACTAGTGAAACCACTGGCTACTCTTTTTAATAAATCATGGGAGGATGGTGGTACCTGAGGACTGGAGGAAGGTGGATGTGATTCCTTCACAAAATGGGACCAAGACAGAGGCAGGAAACTACAGACCTGTCAGTCTGACCTCTGTGGTAGGGAAAGTGATGGAGTCACTCTGAAGGAAAGAATAGTTGAGTACCTAGAGGCCAGTGGAGCACAGGACTCAAGGCAACATGGGTTCACAGCGGAAGGTCACGCAGACTAATCTAATAGATTTATTTGACTGGGTGACCAAAAAGTAGACCAGGAGGGGCTGTGGACATGGCTACCTAGACTTTAGCAAGGCATTTGACACAGTCCCACACAAAGATTAATAGTCAAATTAACCAGCCTGGAAGTGGTCCCAGGGTGGTAGCCTGGTAAAACATTGGCTGCACAACAGGACACAGAAGGTAATTGTAAATGGAGTCCACTCTGAAGAAAGAGGGGTTACTAGGGTACCGCAGGGTTCAGTATTGGGTCCAGTCCTTTTTAATGTCTTCAGTGACGTTGCAGAGGGACTGGAAGGAAAAGTATGCCTTTTTGCAGATGACACAAAGATCTGCAACAGGGTTGATACACAAGGAAGCATGGAAAGGATGAAAAGGGACTTGGCAAGGTTGGGTGAATGGTCAGAAGTATGGCAGCTAGGATTCAATGCAAAGAAGTGCAAAATAATGCACTTGGGAAACAAGAACCCAGGGGAAGAATACACAATGGGTGGGGAGGTAGTAACAACAACAACAAAGGAAAGGGACCTGGGGGTAATCATATCAGATGACCTTAAGGTTAGCAAGCAATGTGAGAAGGCAGTAGGGAGGGCTGGGGGTATACTGGGATGTATAGGGAGAGGCATCAGCAGCAGAAAACAGGAAGTTGTTATCCCTCGTACAGACAGTTGGTGAGACCCCATCTGAGTACTGTGTCCAGTTCTGAGACCCCATCTCCGCAAGGACATAGACAGGATAGAGGTAGTCCAGAGGAGGCAACTAAAATGGTGCAGGGTCTGCAAGAGAAGCCAGATGAGGAGAGACTGAAGGAGCTTAATATGTATACCCTTGAGGAAAGAAGGGAGAGGGGACATGATAGAAACTTTTAAGTACCTCCGTGGAATCAACAAAGTCCAAGAGGGTAGCATCTTTCAGAAAAAGAGACTAGCAAGAACAAGGGGACACAATTTAAAGATAGAAGGAGGGCGGTTCAAGGGCAATGTGAGGAGGTATTATTTTACAGAGAGGGTGGTGGATGCATGGAACAGCCTTCCTGAGGAAGTTGTGGGGTCTAAAACTGTGGGAGAATTCAAGAATGCATGGGACAGACATAAGGCAATTCTTGTGGGGAGGGTAGGAAGAAATAGGCTGTTGGTTAACTAGAATCTGTGGCCTATCCTGTAGGTAGGGAAATGGGCAGACTAGATGGGCCAAGCAGTCCTTATCTGCCGTCAAAGTCTATGTTTCTATGTTTCTATGTATTTCTCAGTAGTCTCCTTACTGGCTCAGAGTCAGACCTCCAGCAGCTAGAGGGTGATGGAGAGCTACTCTTTTCCTTCTAGAATAGTGATTCTTTTGTGCCTCTGTGATCACTCCCTTCCTGCTCCCAAACAGGAAGTTCCTGTTGTTAGTCAAATCCTGTGCCTATTAAAGTAGTACCGGCTACTAAGGGTGGGGGGTGATGGAGGACAATATAGTCTCAGTAGAGTAGTATAGCTCTAACAGCATCCCCTTCCTCTTGCTGTTCTCTTCCACAAGCTATCTAGGTCAGTTTCTAAATGCAAACACCTGGCTTCCTTCTCTCTAAGCCACTCCCCCTAATTCACAGTTTTTTTCTTCACCTAGCTACCTGCACAGATAGCAATTCCTTCACCTTAATTCATAGGTTTTTTTCTTCATCTAGCTAACTGCACAGATAGCAATTCCTTCACCCTAATTCACAGTTTTTTCTCCACCTAGCTAACTGCACAGATAATTCCTTCACCCTAATTCACAGTTTTTTCTTCACCTAGCTAACTGCACAGATAATTCCTTCACCCTAATTCACAGTTTTTTTCTTCACCTAGATAACTGCACAGATAGCAATTCCTTCACCCTAATTCACAGTTTTTTTCTTCACCTAGCTAACTGTACAGATAGCAATTCCTTCACCCTAATTCAGTTTTTTTTTTTCACCTGGCTAACTGCACAGATAGCAATTCCTTCACCCTAATTCACAGTTTTTTCTTCACCTAGCTAACTGCACAGATAACAATTCCTTCACCCAACTCAGACATACACACTCTTTTTTTTTACCTTAAATTGAAGTTTCCAGTAATAGAGTTCTAGTACTTTAGTCCAGTAGAGTAGTATAGTTCTAACAGCACCTCCTTCCTCTGGCTGTCTGTGACTCCCCTTCCCACTTCCCACCCCCTGCTCTCATGTGGTACTGGTCCATCCTTATCACGAGTGAAGACTGAACAGAAGTAGCCATTAAGCACCTTCACCTTTTCTTCATTACCCAGTGCCCAACCTCCCTCCTTTTTTAGCCTGACAATCTCATCATTTATGTTTCTTTTCTCTTCTCCCTTATATTCCAGAAAAGGGCATCTTCACCCACTTTTACCCCAGGCTAGCTGTGCCTCTTTCATGTGTAACCACCCTGCAAATGGGGGTTCCCAAAAAGTCTTCCAGGAGCTTGCTTGAATGCTCCAAGCCTGAATGGTGTTTGGCGTTTAAGCCATTTATCTGTGAGTGCTTTTAGAGCCTCTGGTACTGTCTCTTTAAGAGCTCTCTGCTTGCAGACATAATTAGTTTGTATGGAGGGGACTGTGTGTTTTCCTGCTTGAGTCCCACTCGAGCTACTGCCAAATCGCTCCGTTTCTGCCATCGCTATGTGGGCAGAAGTAGCACTCTTCAAAGATGTAATTGTTTACTTGTAACCTGTTAGAGTACTAATGAAAATGCAGTTTGACTTAACCTGCTTTCTTGTAGTAAGGACAGTGCAGAGCATGCTCCCTCATGTTGGTTCTGAACTGCTGAATTGGACCAAACATGGAGGGGATCCGTTAAAATTGAGCCTGCTCTGGGCGAATCAGAACTTGGACTCTCCTCTGGAGCCTGCTGTAATGGGATTGTAAGGGCAGTGACTCTGGGAGATGTAGTTTTGACTTCGGCACCTTTTTTCCACCAGCAGGGGGAGTTTACTGAGAGTGACAGCTAAAACAGCCAAACCAGTCAACTGAACTGGGAGGAACTCAAAGGAAATGCCCGGCTTTGTCTACTGGAAAGATCAGTTGAGTTGTGACTGTGAAGAGGGAAGGAGCTCCATGCTCCTGCGCCGTTGAGTTTTCGCGCAGAAAGCTCGTGTGGGGCCCCAAAGTTTGGCCTGCAGCTGTTTGTGAGTGCCAGTGTGGACTGAATCAGAGTTGTAAGGAGAAAGAAGCACCAGAAGTGAGGAAACCAGGCTCACCCTGTAGAAGACTGGAGAAGTTGCTGAAATCGCGCTTGGTCTGTCAGGAACTGAATCTGCTGTGTGGTCTCCCAGGTATTGTGCAGTTATTGCGATCAGGATAGAGAAGCAGCCTGCCTGGTATAATACTTCCCTTTTTACATATAAATGTGTGTAGTGCTTGTGAGGAATCGCGTTTCAAATCCCCTGTACAGTGAACAGAGTGCATGAAGCTGGAAGTAAACCCCAGCTTAAGCCAGGCTACATCTGTTTGCTTTAAACTGCAGTGGAGTCCAGTCACAAGGACCTTGTCCACATGGTCTGCTCCTCCTGGCAATCCAGGACAATCTGCTTTCCATCCAGTTCCCAGCATTGAGTTGTGAGTACAAAACAGGGTAGCTCCCTGCCATCTGTTTGTTGAATTGCAAGTGTGTCATCTAATCGTTGCTTTTTTCATTTCTTCACAAACTGAGCCATCCGGCTGTAGATTACAATTGGGTATCGTGCAAGAGTTTTTTTCCATCACATGGCCCCAACCAGTTGCAACCGATCCTGGCTAGCCCCCCCCCCAAATCCTAGGTGCCCAGTGACAGTGACAATTTGGGACTCTGAATATGTGCACAGTACTGTGATTATTAATGTGTTTAACCTAATTAACCTGATTCCCCCTGTCCTTGTTATATCCCCTTAAAAAAATCAGATTTGTTTGTTTCAACAAAGTTACACTGTCTGAGGTATTCTTTTATGTTAAAGTATTGTTCTGTGACTTTTGCACTATATCATCTTGTTTCACAGGGTGTCCCCGGGGTCCAGTTGATGGAGCCAGTCCTGGGGGTAAGTGTACATTGTGAAGATATTCCTAATGCATTGTGTGGGCCACTAGTGGGAAGAAAGGGGGGTTACAGCATCCCAGAGGGCTGTGACCAAGTTAGTTTAATTACTGCAAACCCTGACCTCTGAGTGGAGGCACCCGCCATTGGACCTAGGCCCCTCAACCTGTTAGTAGTTAAGCAGGCAGGGGTTGTAGCCCTTGGGATAGTGCCCCCTAGGGGTTACATCTTGGAGGCACCGCTAGGATTAGCGTCCTCTAGTGGCCAAGTGAGGGAAAATACCTCTTTATGTTTAATTTAAGGGAAAAAATGGGAGGGAGTACCACCCAGGTTAAAATTGACCCCATACATTGATGGAAAAAATGTTGAGTTGAGGAAACTGAGGATAGATCCTCAAAAGGCTATTCTGTTGCTGGATGTCCCCTTAGGGACCAGTGATGCCGACATTGTATCCACTGTGGAACAAATTAAGGGCGTGAGCAAGGTTGAAGTAAGGGGACGAGGTACTGACTTATTTGAGCAGACTATGGTAGTACTGATCTCTCGTAACTCCCAGTGGACCCAGAGGTACCCCTGTCATGATGCCCGAAGGTGCCCAGACAGGATGGAGGGTCATTCATTTACATAGTGGTCCAGCCACCCGGGTGGGTCTCCTAGTATAGATGGGTTCAAGAGAAATTACTCGAACTGCTAACCTCTGAAGGCGCACTGCTCAGGAACTGGTAAAGTGTTAGACCTCTCAGGTGACCACATGCCCCTGCATTCTCCAGGTACATCCCCAATTCTCCACCAGAGCTCTTCAGTAGCCCCCTTCCCTGTCATAGTTCTCCCGATCCAGTTGGACTCTTACTGCAAGCTCAAAGTATTCTCTGGCATCCGCCCTACTCCTAATGGGGAGGTCGATCTGGAGACCTGGATGGACTCTGCTACCCTTGCGGTACAAGACTGGCAATGCTCTGAGGCAGAAAAAAGGGCTTGCCTGGGGGAGAGCCTCCGGGGACCCGCCCAATGTACTTTTTGCTGTCTGAGGGTCTCTGACCCTGACGCCAAAGCCCAAGAGTACCTAATTACCCTTGAAAATGTGTTTGGGGGCACCGCTAGTGTGGAGGCCTTGAAATGGAAGCTTAAGGATGTTAGACAACAGCAGGGGGAATTGTTATCTGCCTATATGGATCGATGAGAGGAGATCTTACAGACCATTTTTCGGAAAGGGAGCTGGACCTCTAGTGAAGTGGACCAGGTAAGGCTGGATCATATACTCAACTCTGCCTGGCACTCCAGCTGGGTGTTACTCAAATTGCAACTGCATCAAAGGAAATCCAGTCCCTTGCCTTTCCATGTGTTGATGAGGGAGGTATGGGAAGTTGAGGAGGAGGAGGAAGGTTTGTCAGAACCCTCCGCAGTTGTAGCTGCTACATCCCCTGCTTCAGGTGCAGGGTCAGATGCTGATGGCCCGGAATCATCGAAATCTCATGACTCAATCTGAGGTCCCCATGTTAGCCAAGGAAGGCCCAGTTAGAGAGGGACGGTTACAGATGTCCCACCATGGGGTGAACTGCTAAGAAATGCTGAGGCAGTTCAGGGAAATAAAAAACAGTCTCTTTATGAAGGCCGCTCCTGCAAGTACAGGCCCCGACCCTGATCCGACCGCATCTGCTTTGTGGGTGAGGGTACCCACCCATGCATCTCCTGCTGACAACAGCTCAAAACTCGATGCTTTGGCCATGGAAGTGGGGAAATTGATAAGATGTCTCCAAATGCTTATCACGCCGCAGATAGAGATGGCACCAAGGTTTCTGTTGAAGTACCCTGGCTCCCAGTGTGATGCCTCGGCCAGCTCAATCCCGGGAAGGTACATTTTGCTATAATTGTGGGAAGGATGGGCACATGAAGAGAGAATGCAGGTCCCCAAAAGACACAGACAAAGTTGTATACAGGCTACAAGGAGAGCTTTGGAGGACAAATCAGTGGTTGAGAGGTATACAAAATGACCGCAGTGAGGATCCAAAAAATGCTAGCCCACATCCCTTTGTGGCAAGGTCAGTTGCCCAGGCTCCTGCTACCGCCTCTCCAGACTGGTCCCGAATAGTGGGTCCCTCCATGGAGACTACTGTAAAGGTGAATGGGGTGTCTGCAAGAGCTGTATTAGACAGTGGCTCCCAAGTGACTATTATGTTCCAAGACTGGTATCGGAAGCACTTGTCTGATGTACCCTTACAACTGTTGGAGGGGCTGCATGTCTGGGGGTTAAGTGAGAAGGCCTACCCCTACTCTGGATATATCCGAATTTAGCTGTCTTTTCCCACCTCTGTGGCTGGAGTGGCAGAGCAAGTAGAGACCCTGGCCTTAGTGGGTTCCCCCACTGGACTGTATGATGGGGTTCCTTTACTGATTGGAACCAATGCACATATGTTTGGACGGCTGGCACAGTTGTGTTATGAAAAACAGGGGTCAAGGACTAGTAGAGCTTTAAGAATTCTGGCCTTGTTCAAAAAGGCCTATGAAGCACAGAGAGATGCTGAAAACGTAGAACCAGAGGAACCTGTTGGAATTGTCTGGAAGAAGGATCCTGAGTCTCTGATCCTGGCACCAAATGCCCAGTGTACCTTACAGGGAGAGGTCCGTATCAAAAAGGATGTCAAAAATAAAATATTAATGTTGGATGCACCAGGCAATGGAAAATTGCCTGAAGGACTGCTGGTCAAGCCTAGTATTTTGCCTGCTACAGCCCATGCTTATGCCAGAAGGGTAATGGTTCACGTTCATAATGTGTCTGACAGAGAGATTTGAGTAAATAGAGGTTGCACCCTGGCTAATGTGCATTGTGCAAACACTGCAGTGCTACCCAGTAGCAAGAGCTCGGGAAAGGATGACAGAATAACACCTGACTTGTTTGATTTCGGTGACTCCCCATTGCCAGCTGAATGGAAAGTGAGGATCAGTGAGAAGCTTGCCCAGAGAGACCAGGTATTTTCTTTAAAAGAATGGGACATAGGATGTGTGCAAGGAGCTGAGCACCACATCCATCTGCATGATGAAAGGCCATTTCATGAGAGGTCTCGACGCCTGGCCCCTGCTGACATAGATGATATGAGAGGGCATCTGCAAGAGATGCTAGCTGCTGGTGTAATACAAGAATCCAGAAGCCCCTGTGCTTCCCCCTTTGTAGTAGTAAGAAAAAAAGAATGGGACAGTAAGGATGTGCGTGGATTATCGCACTTTAAACCAGCGGACTATCCCTGATCAGTGTACAATGCCCCGTATTCAGGATGCTTTGGACTGCCTGAATGGTAGCAAGTGGTTCTCTGTGCTGGATCTTCGCAGTGGGTACTACCAGATCCCGGTGGCCCCAGAAGACCATGAGAAGACAGCCTTTATCTGTCTGCTTGGCTTCTATGAATTCCTGAGGATGCCTCAAGGGATTTCAGGCGCCCCAGCCACCTTTCAGCAACTGATGGAGCGTGCAGTGGGGGACATGAACTTATTAGAGTGCCTGGTATACCTAGATGATGTTATTGTGTTTGGCAGCTCACTCGAGGAACATGAGAGCAGATTATTCAAGGTGTTGGACCGACTGGAAGACTTTGGCCTTAAACTGTCCATTGATAAGTGTCAATTCTTTCAAACATCAGTAAAGTATGTGGGACACATAGTATCCACCGAGGGAATAGAGACCGACCCAAGTAAAGTCAAGGCCTTGACCACCTGGCCACAGCCAAAAAATCTTAAAGAACTGCAAAGATTCCTGGTATTCTTTGGTTATTATCGGTGTTTCATCAAGGACTATTCAAGAGTGATCTGCCCTTTACTTAACCTTACTCAAGGGTATCCCCCAACCCACAAAAAATACAAAAAATCAGCGTCCCTCGAGACTGAAAGAGTGTATTTTTGTCCAAGTGAAGTATCTGGGGCCTGCTGGACTCCTGATTGTGAGACTGCTTTTCATGAGATCATATATCGACTTACCCACGCTCCAGTGTTGGCCTATGCTGATCCAACAAAACCTTATGTCCTGCACACTGATGCTAGCTTGCAAGGGTTGGGGGCTGTGTTGTACCAAGAGCACAAGAATGGCCTGAGACCAGTGGCCTTTGCCAGCAGAAGCCTGACCCCTTCCGAAAAGAACTATCCTGTACACAAGTTAGAGTTACTAGCTTTGAAGTGGGCTATTGTTGATCAATTCCATGAGTACTTGTATGGGGCTAAGATACTAGTAAAGACTGACAATAATCCTTTGACCAATGTGCAGACTTCAGCTAAGTTGGATGCCACTAGCCATAGGTGGCTCTCTGCCTTATCTACCTACGACTATGCAGTTGAATACAGAGCAGGCCTGAACCACATAGATGCTGATGCTGTCTCTCGGAGGTCTGTTCCCCAGAATGACTGGGTCAGACTGTCAGAACCTGATATTAGAGCACTCTGCCAGAAGTTTGACAGGGAGGGAACAAATGTCCACGGATGCAGTGGACTGTATGGTGGATTGTTTGGGACCCTCTGAGAATTGCATACCTGCTGCTTAGTGCCACTTTTCTGCAATAGACATTGGTGAACTGCCTCAGCTGGACAATGACAGCATTCGGCGGGCTCAATCCCGAGATCCCATGATCAAATCAGCTTTAGAAGCCCTATATGCAGGGAAAGATGTGTCCAAATTATGTTCTACTGATTTGAGAACTGCATTGTTATACAAAGAAGATCCTAAGTTGAAACTGATCAATAGACTGTTATACAGAGAAACAGTAGACCGAGGGAGGTAAGTAGACAAATGACAACTAGTGCTGCCCACTGCCTTTCGAGATTCAGTACCGAGGTCCTTACATAACCACATGGGGCAGCTTGGTATAGACAGAACACTTGACTTGGCGAGATCCAGATTCTATTGGCCTAAGATGGGGGCTGATGTGGAGCAACACATTCAAACTTGTAGTCGCTGCTTACAGAGGAAAGCTTTGCCCCAGAGGGCTGCCCCCCTTGTTATCACCACCACCAGTGCACCCATGGAGCTGGTCTGTATTGATTTTCTGAGTTTGGAGTCAGATCAAAGAAATATTAGTAATGTGCTGGTGGTCACTGACCATTTTACGAGATACACCCAAGCTTTCCGCACCAAGGACCAGAAGGCGTCCACTGTGGCAAAAGTACTTGTAGAAAAGTTTTTTGTTCACTATGGGGCTCCACAAAGAATCCATTCTGATCAAGGGAGAGAATTTGAAAGTCGTCTGATCAAAGAGTTGCTTTCCTTGTGAGGAGTGCGAAAGTCCAGAACCACCCCTTACCATCCCCAGGGGGACCCACAGCCTGAATGTCTCAACTGCACTTTGCTAGATATGCTAGGCACCCTCCACCCAAAGGAGAAGCCTAGATGGAGCCAACAAATTAGCACCCTGTACATGCCTACAACTGCACCAAAAGTGATGTCACTGGGTTCTCCCCCTACTGCCTGATGTTTGGAAGAGAAGCTCAACTGCCGGTAGATGTGTGCCTTGGGGTCTCTCCTGATGGGGTTCGAGCTGACAACTATTTACAGTATGTGCAAAAGTTAAAGGCCCAGCTAAATCATGCTTACCAACTGGCTCAAGCCATGGCTGCCAAAAGAAATCTGGCCAACAAAGAAAGGTATGATAAAGGTGAAAGCTACAGGAACTCCAGGAGGGAGATCGGGTATTGCTAAGAAATCTGGGACTGCATGGCAACACAGGATTGCTGACAGATGGCACCATCTCCCTCACATTGTAGTGGGCAAACTAGATGATCTGCCTGTGTACAAAGTAAGGCCTGAGAATAATTCAAAAGATGTTAAAACAATGCATAGAAATCATTTACTGCCCATTGGACAAATCTTGATTGAGTCAGAGCCCCCAGAAAATGCCCCCTCTGGACCAGTGACTAGAGCTGGTGCTAAGAAAAAATCAAGAAAGTCTGCACCTACAGAAGCTGAGTTAAAGTGTCCCCCTCCACAAATCCCAGTTGAGCATGACTATCAGTCCATATCAGAGGAAAGTGAGTGTGACTTTGAATACTACCCTTCTTACGAACTGAGTCAGTTGTTTCGGGGCAATCCCCTAGTCAATACTGGAGATGAAGCTGGGCCTTCTGGACTGTCTAAGCCCCCAGCTTTGTCCCTGGAGCCAATGCTCCTAGAAAGTGAAGTGCAAAGCATCAAGTCAGATGATATGGAATCATTGTGTATGGCTGAACTGTTTGAGCTTTCAGGGGAAGAAATTGATGGACTGGAACAGACTGGTGATACACCAGAACAAGAAGAGTATTTTGAGTGCCCTGAGGGTCCACTACCAGTGTCCAAAAGCTCTCCATGTGGGCCAAGTGTTGTGGACTCAGAGATTGTAACTTCTGGAGCTGAACGTGCCCCAAGTTCTAGCCTCTCTACCCCAATGGAGACTCCCCTGACAAGTGAGGACAATGCTGAAACTGAGGCTCAGAGAGCAGAGACTGTAACAGTTCCCCCTAGAAAGACTGGTCGAGCTATAAAGCCTGTGGTGCACCTCAGTTATGATTCCCCTGGGAGGCCGGTGGACTTGCCTCTCAATGTTGTCCATTAAGGAGTGTATGTGTCCCTGAGCTCTTTGCCCAAACTGAACATCAGTGCTAACTCCAAGTTACTTGTGTTGCCCTCTAGGTATGGTGCCCCTGCCCCATCCAGCCCCAAGGTAGCTGATAGGGAGGGCCCCCTCTCTTCAGGTTTCATGTACAAGAGGTAATAACCTGAGTTATGGTACAATGTGTGTGTAATACTATGTAAAGAGTGACATACTGCAAAGTTTCAGAAATGTGTTCCTGGTAAAGTGATATATTGACTAATGATTACATGTATAAGCCTAATGTGATACTGATGTAAATGTATATGGGTGTATTGAAACTTATGGGAGTACTTGCTTGACACGGATGCCAAGCTTTCTCAGGCCAGGAAGGGTGTAACCCCCCTGCAAATGGGGGTTCCCAAAAAGTCTTCCAGGAGTTTGCTTGAATGCTTCAAGCCTGAATGGTGTTTGGCGTTTAAGCCATTTATCTGTGAGTGCTTTTAGAGCCTCTGGTACTGTCTCTTTAAGAGCTGTCTGCTTGCAGACATACTTAGTTTGTCTGGGGGGACTGTGTGTTTTCCTGCTTGAGTCCCACTCGAGCTACTGCCAAATCGCTCTGTTTCTGCCATCGCTAAGTGGGCAGAAGGAGCACTCTTCAAAGATGTAATTGTTTGCTTGTAACCTGTTAAGAGTACTAATGAAAATGCAGTTTGATTTAACCTGCTTTCTTGTAGTAAGGACAGTGCAGAGCAAGCTCCCTCATGTTGGTTCTGAACTGCTGAATTGGACCAATCATGGTGGGGATCCGTTAAAATTGAGCCTTCTCTGGGCGAATCAGAACTTGGACTCTCCTCTGGAGCCTGCTGTAATGGTATTGTAAGGGCAGTGACTCTGGGAAATGTAGTTTTGACTTTGGTGCATTTTTTCCACCAACGGGGGAGTTTAATGTGAGTGACAGCTAAAACAGCCAAACCAGCCAACTGAACTGGGAGGAACTCAAAGGAAATGCCTGGCTCTGTCTACTGGAAAGATCAATTGAGTTGTGACTGTGAAGAGGGAAGGAGCTCCATGCTCCTGTGCCGTTGAGTTTTCGCTCGGGAAGCTCGTGTGGGGCCCCAAAGTTCGGCCTGCAGCTGTTTGTGAATGCCAGTGTGGACTGAATCAGAGTTGTAAGGAGAAAGAAGCACAAGAATTGAAGAAACCAGGCTCACCCTGTAGAAGACTGGAGATATTGCTGAATCGCACTCGGTCTGTCAGGAACTGAATCTGCTGTGTGGTCTCCTGGGTATTGTGCAGTTATTGCGATTGGGATAGAGAAGCAGCCTGCCAAAGTATAGTACTTCCTTTTTTACATATAAATGTGTAGTGCTTGTGGGGAGTCGCGTTTCAAGTCCCCTGTACAGTGAACACAGTGCATGAAGCTGGAAGTAAACCCCAGCTTAAGCCAGACTACATCCATTTGCTTTAAACTGCTGTGGGGTCCAGTCACAAGAACCTTGTCCACATGGTCTGCTCCTTCTGGCAATCCAGGACAATCTGCCTTCCATTCAGTTCCCAGCATTGAGTTGTGAGTACAAAACAGGGTAGCTCCCTGCCATCTGTTTGTTGAATTGCAAGTGTGTCATCTAATGGTTACTTTTTTCATTTCTTCACGAACTGAGCCATCCGGCTCTGGATTACAATTGGGTATTGTGCAAGTGTTTTTTCCGTCACAGGGCCCCAACCAGCTGCAACTGATCCTGGCTAGCCCCCATCCTGGGTACCCAGTGACAGTGACAATTTGGGACTCTGAATATGTGCACAGTACTGTGATTATTAATGTGTTTAACCTATTTAACATGATTTCCCCCTGTCCTTGTTATATCCCCTTAAATAAATCAGATTTGTTTGTTTGTTTCAGCAAAGTTACACTGTCTGAGGTATTCGTTTATGTTAAAGTATTGTTCTGTGGCTTTTGTACTGTATCATCTTGTTTTACAGGGTATCCCGGGAGTCCAGTCGACGGAGCCAGTCCTGGGGGGTAAGTGTACATTGTGAAGATATTCCTAATGCATTGTGTGGGCCACTAGTGGGAAGAAAGGGGGGTTACAGTGTCCCAGAGGGCTGTGACCAAGTTAGTTTAATTACTGCAAACCCTGACCTCTGGGTGGAGGCACCCGCCATTGGACCTAGGCCCCTCAACCTGTTAGTAGTTAAGCAGGCAGGGGTAGTAGCCCTTGGGATAGCGCCCCCTAGGGGTTACACATGGCTTTTGCTTCCTTTACCACATTACTCACCTCTCTTGACTTAGTGGCATTGGCCACCCTAGCCTCCTCCTCCTCCTTCTGAGTATGCTTGTACTTTCTAAAAGCTGCCCTCTTGTCCCCCACTGCTTTTACCACTTCCTTGCTGAACCAACGGGGCTTTTCAGCCTTAGCTTTCTTACTTTTGATTTTATCACACTCACTAGTGGTCTCTGTCAATCCCTTCTTTATTATGGCCCATTTCTGTTCCACATCAATCCCCACTCCGATTCCAGCATGGTGTCCTTAAGTCAAAGACCCTCATTTTGGTCCTGACCATCCCTCTGCCTATGTCCAGGTGGAACCACACTGTGTGATGGTCGCTTCCTGCAAGCAATGCATCCACCTTCATATCCTGAACATGTGCACTGTTGGACAGGACCACATCCAGGACAGCCCTCTCCCTAGTGGGCTCCATTACACCTTGAGTCAGTAAAACACTCCAGAAAGCATGCAGCAGTATGTGTTCCCTAGTGCAGGAAGTGGCAGGGATTTTTCAGTCCACCCCAGGTAGACTGAAATCCCCCGTTATTACTATTTCCCCCTTGCTGGACATATCTATGATCTGGGATCCCAGTACCCTGTCAAAATCCTCATCCTTTGAAGGTGATCTGTACACCACCCCATCCTTCCTTTCCTTCCTTTGATGACTTAAACCTGTACCCACAACGCTTCAGGCTTGCCCTTTGCCTCTTCCTCCCCCCTTGTGCAAGTCATCCCTTCCTTCACATATGGCACCACCCCCTTCCCGTCCACCTGTCCTTTCTATACATTTTATACCAGGGAACTGCTAGGTCCCAGTCATGGTTTTGTGTGGCCCAGGTCTCTTCTTTTTTTTTTTTGTCCGTACCTTCCCTGTCCTCAAATCTGTCCCACCTGCCACCCCCATGCGCCCAGGCTTGCCCCCCTCGGCAGGGTCGCCGGGGGGCTCCCCCTCCCAACTGAAACTGTAGGCAAGCCACAGATTACCCCCCGGGTTGAGGCCACAGGAGCAGAACCCCTTCCCCAGCGGACATTGGAGGCAGTGGACAGCGGAGCAGGTTGTCATGCTGGGGGGGTGTGGCTTTTCTGCTGCCTGCTGCCCCGGGGGTGGCACAGGTCTCTGTGACACCCACTATGTCCGCCTCTCCTTCACACAATAATGACTGTAGTTTTGCTGTTTTCTTCCTCAGACGTTTGGCGTTTAGGGGCTCCACCCTCCATTGCTACTCTGAGCCCCACTTACTCCTGACCTGCCCCCTTCACCCCCTTCCCTTGGTCTCTCTCTTCTTCCCCTATCCCTCCTATCCCTGCCCTCCTCCTACTGTTCTGATTGAGGAGTAAGACTATCGGTCTCCTCCACCAGGTGACTAAGGAGCTGTGCACCCTGCAGTCCCCCGGAGTTGAAATCTAGATTTTTAATCATGAAGTCCTCTAGCTTTACTTTCAGGACCCTGCGCCCTTTCTACATAAGTACAACCCATCCAGTGTATACAGGTCCTTGATATCCCATCCCCCCCAACCAACAACGCAACCATACCCTTCCCCCTTCCACCACCCTCTAAGCCATTTGTTAAATCTGGCAAGACTTACATTCTTTACCGTACTAGCCCTCGGGACCAGAAGCACATCTGAGAAAGCTACCAACTTCCCTTTCACCCCACAGATTCTCCTCAGCTCTCCGAACCTCTCGTGCACTACCTCCTCCTCACATCCTACAAGATAACTCGTACCCTAGGTGCACTATAATGTGAGGTTTTCCTTCTTTCTGTCCCATGCACTGTGCTACTAGAGGTCCCACCCTCCCTGCCATCATCCCTGATAGGCATTCTACCCTCTTACAGTTTGGCCCTTCCCCTTCTTACCCCCTTCACAACTGATTTCCCCAATATCACTACCACCCCCCATCCTGGTCCCTCCCTCCCTTCTGTCTATACTGCTGTCCATTCCCACCTTCCTCCTCCTTTTCATCCTGTCCCTCTTGTACTTCCTTCTGACCCTCTATGCTCTTTATCCTTTATCCCCTTCCCTTCCTGCTGAACCTCTCCCCCCACTGGTATACCCCCTATCTTTCCCTTCTGTTCCCCCACGGGCTGCACCCTACCCTTCCTTTGTGCCCCTCCTGCCTATCCTCGCATTCTCTCATGCCCACTGCCCTCTTCCTGCACCACCTGCCCTTCCCCTATCACCTGAACTTGCATCCTCCCGCCCTTCTCCCTACTTACCCTAACATCCCCCCATCTCCTCCAGCCCTCCCACTCTAGGTGCCCCTTTCCTTGTCACCACTTTTTCCCTCCTCCCCTCAGTCCATTGGAAGGAAACTGTTTGGCACTGGTAATCCTGCAGATGCTCCCATAGGACCACCCCCCTCACTTTACCTTTCCCTATTACTATTATCCACTTCCCCTCCTTTGGCCTTCTCTCCTGCTGGGACAGGAAGACCCAGGAGACCTGTCTAACCTCCTTTTCCCTCCTATCCCCCGCTGTGCTCCACTTCCCGCCTTGTCTCCACTTCTGCCCTCTTCCCCTTACCTGCCTCCAAGCCCTTCGGCCCCTCTGCCCCCCCATTATTACTCTACAGATCCCCCCATCGCCAGTACACCTATCTCATGCCTCAGTTGCCATACCTCCACTTTTAGCTGTCTAATATGATGACAAATTGGGCATCCCCTACCTCCCAGAGAGTTCCAAGACACACTTCCGCTCCATATCCCGTGCAACTCTACCTGCTTCATTCTGCCCCCACTGCATGCCCCCCTCCACATATCATTCTCTCTTACTGTACTTAGCTATCCCCCTTACCTTGCTGAAGCTTTTACTAGGGATTAGCTGCTGATTTACCTGCCCATCTGCCTAAATGCCTAGTTAGTCCTAGGTATACATTAAAAGCTCAATAACTCATTTCCTGACTGCTAACTCCCCTGTAGGCTAACCCTAGATAGCAAGTAACTGGGATCCCCTAACAATACTGTTATCCTCTTCTAGTAGATATATAGCTGACACTCCCCCCCCCCACAGAGTACCCCTATCACTGGGCTAGATGCAGGCCTGCCCCAGAAAGGGACTAACTTCTGCCCCTAGTCTCCAGAGCTATCAGCCCTTTTAAAGAGCACCTTACTGTTAGTTGTAGGTTTACCCTACATACGAGACCCTAGATAGGGAGTAGGTACAGCCCCTGATAGCTGCCTCCTCCTGGGACTAACCCTAGACAGACAATATTCCTATCGAACCCTTACTTTTCCCTTTTCCCACTTGCCTTACCTGCCCTACCTACCCTCCGATGAGCAGCATGGCCTTTAGTCCTTCTTGCAGACGTCCTTCCAGTACTCCCAGAAGCTACATAAATAGATGCTACGCTCCTGCTTCATGACACTCATGCTTTAGGGTCACTAGGGATTGTGGGCATATATAGGGACTACAGGAGCCCTGTTGGTGTCCTGTAGCCACGTGGCACAGCACCCCTCCAATGGCGTCTACACCAGCAAACAATGTCCATTCCTCAGCCCTCCCACTGCAGGCTTCCTCCCTCCTTCCCTCTCATCCCACACATAAATCAGGCCAGCATTATTCCTACCTCACAAGTGCTTTCAGTGCCAACTGTCAAACAGTATTAAGGGATCACTCTGCTCCCGCAGCGCTCCTCATACAAAAGAGAGTGGGTCAGGAACTACAGCCTGCTAAATTCAAAGACTACAGGAGCCCTTGTGGCATCCTGCACCCATGTGGCACAGCGCCCTTCCAATGGTGTCTGCAGCAGCAAACAGTGTTCCTTCCTCAGCCCTCCCACTGCAGACTTCCTTCCTTGTCTCCTATCATCCCACACACAAATCAGGCCAGCATTATTTATCCTTCACAAGCTGCTTTCAACGCCAACTACCAAACAGTTTAAAAAAAGAAAAAAACACTTATCTGGTTTATCCTGTCTCGGCATCGCTCCACTCCCCACCGTGCTCCTCATACAAAAGGGAGCAGGTTGGGAACTTCAGCCTGTTGAATTCAAAGACTGCATAAAATAAATAATACCACACAGTAACACAGACTGAATATTAAAACAAATGCAGAAGGCACACATGAACAATTAACTGCTGCATATTCTTTATGATAATAACCTGTTAATTGCAAGGGAGTCATCTGATTCATCAGGTGAAACACATCGTATGAAATTGTGTGTACGAAGAGTTTTGTGTAACGTCTTTCCGTTAATTTTGTAATTGCCCCTCTTATTTTCAGTTAAAAGCATTTCCCAAGGCAACCCAGTGGTGTGGTCGGCTAAGGCACTGAGTGCCACACCGCCCACAACACCAGCAATCCTGATTCAGGAATGGACAAGGATTACTGGGTGTTGGCCAGAGGAAGGAGGATCAACATAGACAGCTCTCCTTTATCGGGGAAGGGAAACAGAGTGAGCTGCTGCTTGCCTGCCACCCAGCAGAAGCTGGATAGCACTGCCTCATCCAATGCTTCTCAGAGGGCTGGGGGTTAGGCGCTTCCGTATGTATGGTGTTTTCATGCCATATGCCCAAAAATAAGAAGGGATATGCCCCCCCCCCGAGCAACAGGATGATGGCAGACAACCCCATAGGCTCCACTGCACCACCCATGGCACCCATTCACCTATAGAGGTAATCAAGCAGCTGGGGTAATGCCTGGGATGGTGGGAGATGGGAATGGGGTTGCTGTTGGAAGGCGGTTGCTCACAGCAAATGGGGATAAACAAATAATAAAAAAAGAAGCACTTCACAATGGGATTGGGGTGAAAACCAGAACAGATCCAGAACTGGAATTCACCCTGAACCAGAACTGAGCAATTCCAGATTTCCTTTTTTTACAACCTCCCTAACTGAATGGCCACCTAACTTACTGGATTGGACCCCACTCAATGGAATGGACACCTGGCCTTTCAAAATGCCAAGCCCATGCCAACATGATTTCTGGTGTCCAGTGGCACCCCCTACTTCACCCCATCACATGGCAAAATGATCTCTGGTGGCCAGTGGCATCCCCTTACCCCATTCCATGCAAACATGATCCTGGTGTCCAGTGGCACCCCCTATTTTGCCCTGTCACCCAGTCACAAGGCAAAATGCTCTCTGGTGGCCAACTGCACCCCCTTACCCCATTCCATGTCAACATGATCCTTGTGTCCATTGAACGTCCTCTTCCTCACCATCCTATGGCAACAGGATCCTGGTGTCTAGTGGCACCTCCTCAAAGATGGTGGCTAGATTAGCTCTCCTATCACTTTGTTTGCTAGCCACCATCTAAACTTTATTGCAAAAGAGATTTAATAAAACTACATATGCATATACAAGTTTGAACAGCAGCTGTCCCAAGGAGGTGAGAGGAAGACTGTACTGGTTGCTGTCCACTGTCTTTGAGAGGAGGTATGCTGGACAAAAAGAAACATGTTTCCATGAGATGGGGTAAGAGAGGGGCCACTGGCTACCAGAGATGATGTTGGCACTGGATTGGGTGAGTAAGGGGTGCCACTGGACACCATGGATCACGTTGCCATGGAATAGGGGTGCCTCTAGACACAAGGGATCATATTGGCATGAGACTGACATTCTGGGGGGCTGGGGATGCCACTTGGTAGGGGGTTGTGACAACAGGAAAACTGGAAGAGCATTGGTGGTAGAATGGTTAGCATAGCTGCCCTCTAGGCAGTTGATGCAGGTTTGATTTCCAATCGATTCAGCAGCAATATTTTCCCCAGAGGCCCCCTGGCCCAGAAGGCTCGAAGTTGGTGGGGAGGGAGAGAGGAAAGGGAAGCAGGGGAAATCACAAGGTGGTCAACCAAACCCATAAAATCCCAACAACTAATCGATTTATAACCCTGAAGCAGGTGCAGGTGTCTGACTCTGTCAAGGGGACTCTGAGTCAGTTGGGAAGAGGGGGCAAGATCACTTGGTGACAACCGGGGGTGAGAGCAGGAGGAAGCTAGTGTAACCCCTAGGTGGCGCTATCCCAAAGGCTACTACCCCTGCCTGCTTAACTACTAACAGGTTGAGGGGCCCAGGTCTAATGGCAGGTGCCTCCACCCAGAGGTCAGGGTTTGCAGTAGCTAAACTAACTTGGTCACAGCCCTCTGGGACACTGTAACCCCCTTTCTTCCCACTAGTGGCCCACACAATGCATCAGAAATATCTTCACAATATGCACTTACCCCCAGGACTGGTTCTGTCGACTGGACTCTGGGGACCCCCGTAAAACAAGATGATACAGTGCAAAAGCCACAGTACAATACTTTGACATAAACGAATACCTCAGTCAGTGTAACCTTGCTGAAACAAACAGATCTGATTTATTTAAGGAGCTGTAACAAGGACAGGGGGAAATCAGGTTAATTAGGTTAAACACATTAATAATCATAGTACTGTGTGCATATTCAGAGTCCTAAATTGTCACTTTCACTGGGTACCCAGGATGGGGGGGGGGGCTAGCCAGGATCGGTGCAGCTGGTCGGGGCCCTGTGGTGGAAAAAACACTTGCACAATACTCAAATTGTAATCTGGAGCCGGTTGACTCAGTCCGTGAAGAAATGCAAAAACAACAATCAGATAACACACTTGCAATTCGATCAACAGATGGTAGGGAGCTACCTTGCTTTGTACTCACAAACTCAATGCTGGGAACTGGATGGAAGGCAGATTGTCCTGGATTGCCAGGAGGAACAGACCATGTGAACAAGGTCCTTGTGACTGGACCCCACGGCAGTTCAGAGCAAATGGATGTAGTCTGGATTAAGCTGGGGTTTACTTCCAGCTTCAGGCACTCAATTCACTGTACAGGGGATTTGAAACGCGATTCCCCACAAGCACTACACACATTTATATGTAAAAGGAAAGTACTATACCAGGCAGACTGCTTCTCTATCCCGATTGCAATTACTGCACAATACTCGTGAGAACACACAGCAGATTCAGTTCCTGACAGACCAAGCGTGATTCAACACTTTCTCCAGTCTTCTACAGGGCGAGCCTGGTTTCCTCACTTCTGGTGCTTCTTTCTCCTTACAACTCTGATTCAGTCCACACTGGCACTCACAAACAGTTGTAGGCCGAACTTCAGGGCCCCACACTAGCTTCCCGCGCAAAAACTCAACAGCGCAAGAGCCCAGAGCTCCTTCCCTCTTCACAGTCACAACTCATCTGATCTTTCCAGTAGACAGAGCCGGGTATTTCCTTTGAGTTCTTCCCAGTTCAGTTGGCTGGTTTGGCTGTCACTCACAGTAAACTCCCCCTGTTGGTGGAAAAAAGGCGTTGAAGTCCAAACTACAATTCCCAGAAGCATTGGCCATACAGTACATAGGTGGCTGGCTCCACAATGAGAGTCCAAGTTCTGATTTGCCAGCAGCAGGCTCCATTTCAATGGTCCTCCCACACTGATTGGTCCAGTTCAGCAGTTCAAAACTAGAATGGGGGACTAGGCAAACACAGTTCTGACTGCAAAGAAAAGCAGGTTAGACAAACTGTATTTTCATTATTACTCTAAATGATGTCTGGCAAACAGTTACATCTTTGAAAAGTGCTCACTCTGCTCACTTAGTGACGGAAGAAATGGAGCGATTTGGCAGCAACTCGAGTGGAACTCAAGCAGGGAAATACACAGACCCCCATCCAAATAAATTATGTCTGCAGGCAGACAGCTCTTAAAGAGACAGTACCAAAGGCTCTAAAAGCACTCACAGATAAACGGCTTAGATGCCAAACACCATCCAGGCTTGGAGCATTCAAGCAAGCTCCTAGAAGACTTTTGGGAACCCCCATTTGCAGGGGGGTTACACCAGCAAAGAGTGTCTTAGTCGTAGGGGACTCAATGATTAGAGGGGTGGAGAAGATGGTGGGCGGAGGTAAAAGGGAAGGGAGTGGTCTGATGCCTTCCTGGAGAATCTGCCATCAGAGGTATGAATAGGATAGGAAGGATGGTAGAGGAGGATGTGGGGGAGCTGGGGCTGTTAGTACACTTGGGTATCAACGATCTGGTGAACCAGCCTATGAAGTTAGTGAAGTGTAACTTTCAAAAGCTGGTGAAAAAATTGAAGGCGCAGTTGACATCCCTAGCCTTTTCTGCAGTCCTTCCTGTGTGGGGTAAGGAGAATGGGAATGATAGATTGAGGAAGGAGGAGATCAAAGAGTTTAATGAGTGGCTGAATAGATGGTGTCAGGAGGAAGGGTACTGCTTTGTGGGGGACTGGGAGGGTTCTGGGACAGGAGGCTATTCCAGGATAACAGCCTTCACCTAACAAGAGAGGAGACCAGTGTGCTGGGGCGGAAGTTAGATGTCTACATTGGTGGACAATTAAACTGACTGAAAGGAAGGCTAAGGCTAGAGAAACCACTGAGAAGGGAGAGGAAGTGGGGAACTTAGCTAGGGCTTCCCCTAAGCTGGGGATTAGAAACACTGGGGAGGAAAGCAGCAAGGCAAGACTTTATAAAACAGTAAAAAACATGCCAGGGATGGTAGCTCAGTAAAACTGCAAAAAAAAAAAAAAAAAAAGGGAAAAGCAAGAAGTTAAGAAGGCTAGGGAAAAATGAAGGGAGAGGACCTGTAAAAAAACAAAGGGTTTGACCACAAGATGGTCTATCTTAATGCCAGGAGCCTGGGACATAAACTCAATTAGCTGCACTTGATGGCAGCAGACAGAGGACTGGACCTCATAGCCAACACCAAAACTTTGCCCACGTAGAATAATGACTGAGACCTGACAGTTCCAGGCTACACTATGTATAGGCAAGATAGGGGGGAAAGGTAAAGGAGGAGGGGTAGCCCTCTATGTCATGGAAGGCGTTGAGGCAGTGGAGGATGGATCCATCATGGGAAGAAATGGAGAAATAAAATCACTCTGGGTTTAGGTCACATGGTATCAGGTAAGAAATTGCATATGGGTGTGGTCTATAGACCACCAGGGGAGTGAGAGCAATAGGAAAACAGGCAGAAGTAGTGGGGTCACAAAGTGGAGGCAGTAGTAGTTGGAGATTTCAGCCTGGCAGACATTGACTGGGACATTCCAGCAGCTAGGAGCACCAGAGGTCAGACCTTCCCAGACACATTGCAGGACTGCATGCTGGTGCAGCTGGTCACAGAACACACAAGACAGGCTGCCATTCTCGACGTATTGCTCACCATCTAGAAAAGGGTAGGCAGAGTGTGGGTTGGTGAACCACTGGGGTCCAGCACTCATAACACCGTATGGTTTGAGCAGGACTTTGGTACCAGTAAGTTCTCATCAAGGGCAGAAGCTGATGAGGCAATTAGTCCAGGACCAGTTAAAAGGAGCAGACGATATCACAGGCATGGAGGAAAGATGGTGAGAAATAAGGGGCCATTCTGGAGGCAACTAAGTTATGCTTGAGAATGGTTACCAAGAGAAACATGTGCAAGAGAACAATATGGTTCTCTGAAATGGGAAGGGAGGCAGTGAGGGCCAAAAAGAAGGTCTTTATTAGTTAAGAGATGCAGAGAGATAAATAATGGGGGGAGTACCAAGTAAGAACTAGACACGCCAAGAGGATAGTCAGGGCCACAAAAGCTGACACAGAGCTACATAATGAGGAAGGGATCAAGTGTGTGGAAAAGTATTTTTCTGGTACTTAAGGGAAAAAAGTAAGATGGGAAGGAGAATTTTTGGTCTAACGGGGGGGGGGCTAGGTAATAAAGGAGAATCGGCAGAAAGCACCCATTCTGAGTGACAACTTCTGATCATTATTCACTAGGCAGGATAGCGGGCCTTTGCCAGCGAGCAGCATGAAGGCTGTTGAAAGGGGGATCCTGGAATTGAGGCAGCAGGTATTTACTAGTGAAAGGGTCAGAAAAGGGCTAGCAGCCCTAAAGAAAGATAAGGCCCTGAGGCTGGATGGGATGCATCAGAGGGTGCTCAGGGAACTGGCATTGGAAATAGCTGAACCCCTAATAGGGCTATTCAATACCTCTTTTCAAACAGGTGGTTCTGAGAGACTGGAGGCTAGCAGATATAGTTCCACTCCACAAGGGTGGGGACAAAGAGCAGCTGAGCAACTAAAGACTTGTCAGTCTTACCTCCGTTGAGGGTAAACTGATGGAGACACTAGTCAAAAAGTATCTTGTGGACTGCCTGGAGAAAAAACAGGCTCCAGGCTAGTAAACGGCATGGGTTTGCAGCAAGTAGGTCTTATCAGACCAACCTGATAGTATTCTTTGACTGGGTAACTATGACAGTGGACAAGGACCATGCAGTGGATTTAGTTTTACTTCAACTTCAGTATTGGACTCAGTGCCACAAAGAAGGTTACTGAAGAGGTTAGAGAATCTGGGTGCAGCAAAGGACATAGTTAGATGGGGGGGGGTGGCTGAAAGGAAGACAGCAGAGAGCAGTGGTAAACGAAGTCAGATCTGAGGAGAGAGAGGTCAACAGTGAGGTGCCAGAGGGATCAGCCCTGAGTCCAGTCCTTTTCAATATGTTCATCAGTGACATAGGAGAAGGAATTCAGGGTAAGATGTGTCTCTTTGCAGATGACTCTAAGCTCTGTAGTAGGGTAGTCGGCATGCAGGCAGTAAGGGAGATGCAGAGGGACTGCAAAGGTTGGGGAGGTGGTTCAAGGTTTGGTAGCTGAAATTCAACACCAAAAAGTACAAGGCAATGCTCACAGGGAACAAGAATCCCAGAATGGAGTATTAGATGGGATAGGTTAAACTGGGTACTACCGCTGAAGAAAGAGACCTAGGAGTCATCACAAGTCACTCCCTTAAACAAGCTAGACAGTGTAACAAGGCCTACAGTAAGGCAAACAGGATGCTAGGGTTTATTGGGAGGGATTATGACAGCAGGAGGAAAGAGGTGTTACTGCCTCTGTACAGATCAGTGGTGAGGCCACAACTGGAGTACTATGCCCAGTTCTGGAATCCTCACCTAAGGAAAGACAAGGGCAGGCTGGAGATAGTCAGGGGCCCTACCTCCCTACCAATAAGTCAAAATACCCATTAGCACATATAAAATACTTATAGTGCAGGTTCTTTGTAGCAGTCCTGTTGAGCATCGGTAGTTTGTCCATGATGCCCCCCTTTCCCCTTCTCCCTTGTTGGCACCATGATCAAGGAACTAAATAATGTCATTTGTCCCTGCTGCCCCTGGAGACACCGGCATCAAGATCAGATGTTCATCAAAGTAACATTTAAACCATCCACTGAGGACTGCGGTTCCATCCAGGATGGATGCAGGCCATCACCGCTGTGTAAGCCGTTATCTCTCCAGGTAGGTCCCCAGTCCCCAATGTAGCTGAACCTCTCCTCTCTGCACCATTCCTTCAACATGAGTTGAAGCTCATTTATTTACTAATTAATTTATTTTTATTTATAACTTTGTTTACCGGGTAGGTGCACTGGTCTGAAGGACCATTTACAGGCACGACCCGGGCCAGAAGGCACAAATACATACAAGAATCACAGTGTTGTTACAGGTAGAGATACAGTGCAATAAAACAGCAATAACAACTAGATAACAGTACAATATAGGCAGTGTACACAGTGCAGGAGCAGGCATGGCACATAGCAAGTAACACAGCAGTTACAATACAATATTAGTAAATGGGACAAAGCAGGCAAGGTAAACAGGAGAGAGGAAGCAGGTGAGAACATAGGAAAATGGCTTCCAGGTAGGAAATGCAAATAACAATTACAACAGGCGGGAGTAAATCCACATCAGGAGGATGGCTAGGGTAATACAAACCCAAGCTTCCACTCCCCCATAGATGAGCCCCAGTTAGCCTGTGACCCAGTGGGGGAGACGGAAAGGAGGAGGTGGGTGAGGGAAGGGGGAGAGGTATAGCTAACAAAGAAGGGAGGGGGCTACTGGTGGAATCAAGTGCAAGTGTCACAGGCAAGGAGCCAGGATTTCAGATTCAGCTTAAAAGTATTATGTGTATAGGTCGACCTAAGGGGTGCAGGAAAAGTATTCCATAGTGAGGGGGCCGCAACCGAAAGGGCATTGACACCCGATTTAGTGGGAGTTCTCAGAATCTCCAGGGATGGGACAGCTGAGGACCGAAGATATTTCGGTGAGGTGCGGTACTCACAAAAGGGAAAAAGAGGAGAAGTGGGGCCTCTATGAATGATAGTGTCAGTGAGGCAACCAAGGGTAAAATCAAACTGGCCTTGCATGGGGAGCCAGTCAAGGGAGCTGTAAAGGTTTCAATGGTGCGTGGAATAGGGGGCAGACAAGGCAAAGCAGCAAACACTGTTGTAGATGGCCAAGAGTCTGACCCAGAGGGCAGAGGATGTACAGGAGTAGATAGGAATGCAGTAGTCCAGGATAAGGAGTAGGTTGCCTAGAGCTATGGCCATGCAGGCCTCATCAGTCAGGTAGGGTTTGACACAATAAGCAGCGCCAAGTTTCAGGTTTATTCTCTGGACTACAGTATTCATGTGTTCTGTGAACGAGAGGGTTAGATCGAGTGTGACTCCCAGATACTTGCAGGAAGGGACCACTCCTGCGGGGGGACCATCGGGCAGGAGGATGAGGAGAGAGGAGCTGACTTTCTGAATATTGGCTAGGTAAGGTTTAGACCCAAACAGCATAGCCTTCATTTTCTTGCCATTAACCAGCATCAGGTTGGAAGAGAACCAGTTTTGGGCAGCGCAGTAATTCTGCGTAAGGATGGAGGAGATGTGTGGGAGGGATTTAGCACTGTGGAAGATGACTAGGTTATCCACATAGAGAGGGGCTCACAGGAGAGGCAGTTGGAGGCGAGGATATTAACAAATATCGTGAAGAGCAGGGTGCCCATGATGGAGCCTTGGGAAAACCCCCAGAGGAGACAGGCAGTGGGGGGAGAAATGGCAGAGCCAATGCACACTGACTGGGATCGATCAGACAGGTAGTCCCTGAGGAGCATACAATTGAGTGTATCTTTGAGAAGAGGAGAAGGTGGTTGACAAGATCAAAGGCCTTGGATAGGTCCACAAATACAGCACCAGTTGCTTGCCCATTGTCCATGTTCATTAAGATATGATTGGTGAATAGGGCAAGGGCAGTAGTGGTACTATGAAGCCTATGGAAGTCGTGCTGCTGGTTACCCAGGATATTATGGCTGACAAGGTACTTGGATAGTTGCTGGGGAACAACCCATTCAAGGAGCTTACTAAGGTGGGGTAGGATTGATATAGGGCAGTACTTGTCAGATAGGAGGGGGGTCCCCAGATTTGAAGATGGGAACCACCTTGGCAGATTTTCAGAGGAGAGGCATATGGGAGGTAGTTATGGCAAGGTTGAAAATAAAGGACAAAGGTTTGGTGATGACAGAGGAGATGAGTTTGAGAAAGATGGAGGAGAGACTGTCAGATCTTGGACTACCACGATTAGGTAGGCCCCTAAGTAGCTTGTAGGTATCCTTGGGGGAGATGCTCTTGAAATAGAAAGTTGGCTGGTGGGTGCACCTGTTGGGGGGGAGGAAGAAAGGGAGGAGGAGGACATGAGTGGGGAGCAGGGCCCCTTATCAGGGGACCGATTAGGTGGCAGGCATGTGGTGTGGGGGGGAGGAGGGGGGAATGGGTGGTTCCTGGCTAGGGGGCTGCAGGGGGGGAAGCTCGCAGAGGAGGGCTGACAGGTCAGAGAATTTTCTGTTTAACACCCTGGCGACCTCAGCAGGGTCCAATATGATGCCGGTAGGGAGAGGTTAGTTGGATGTTGTAGCTGCCAGTGTGAGGAATGAGGATAGAATTGATGGAATCCCAGAATTTTCTCAGATTACCCAAACTCTGATGTTGTAGGTTGGTGAAGTATTTTTGTTTTAGGGTTCTAGTCAAGATCTTGCAGCAGTTTCACAGCTGCCAGTAATCATGCTATCAAGAAGGTGAAGGGGTACGTTTATGGGTCTTCCACTTTTTGTCCCTCTCTTACATAAGGGTGAGGAGTTCTTTGGAGATCCAACAGTTGCAGCCACCTCTGACTCTCCGGGTGGAGGAAGGGAAATGGCAGTCCTGGATAGCCAGGAGAATGTCTCTCTCTCTCTCTCTCTCTCTCTCTCTCTCTCTCTCTCACCTCTCCCCAGTCTGCTGCCTGTGTCAAACATAATCCCAGCATCCAGCCCACCACCAACTGCCCACTTGCTCTGGCCAGGTTGCACCTACTCCCCCCACCCTTCCCCCCTCCCGACCAACCTCCCACACTTGTCCTTTGTCCAGTACCCTCACTACCTCCCCACCTTCCCTCTGTCCAGTTCACCCACATTACCTTCTGCCCCGCCCTCTGTCCACTTCCTCTGCCCCTCCTCCCTCCACCTGCCCTCTGTCCAGTATACCCACATTACCTCTAGCCCATTTTCCTGACCTCTTCCTCCCTTCCACCCCCCCACCTACCTGCACTTGCCAAACCCCAACTTGTCTCTCTGCTCTCAACTTCTCTCAGATGGCTGCACATTGCGTACCTCCACTGGGAAATTGACAATGCTACCAGCTGCTTCATTTATGTCTTGACTTGTGTAAACCTTAAATGTATTTGCTACACCTTCCTATGAAAACTATATGTTAGTAGTACAACCCCAGTGTCAGTTTGTCTGCTGTATAATTATGCTGTTGCAAGAAAATGTATCTCCTTAAGTGTTGACGAGGATCCTTTGTAAATGAGCTCTTAGCTCAAAGGTTTGTAATTCCGAGTTCCCAATAAATAAATAAATACATAAATATGTCAATAAAAATAAATGTAAAACTGCAAGGAACACATCAGTGAGGGCGTATAGGCCCTGCCAGTTCATGGCCCTAAGGTCTTTGAGAAGAAGGGGGGTAGCTGGGTGATTAAAATTTCAGAAAGTTAGATATTTGGGAGGGGGGTCTTAGCGGACAAGATGGAAAAGGTACGAGAGAGATCATTTAGGGAGTCAGATAGAGTGCCCACATGAATAACACGGTCCACACAGTTGGTGATCACTCAGTCAATTAGGGAGTGATTAGAGGTGCGAGGGTTTAGTCGAGTGGGGAGGGTGATAATTTGAGACAGGTTATGCAGCCTGAGTATGTTAGCGTAGAAAGCACAGCAGTTGGACCACAGTGGGCTCAGGTAGGGTGAGGATGGTGGAACAGAGGCACACCCAGTCAATTGTTCCACTCCACAATCCATACACCATTCTGGGGGAGCATAGCTCCCCTATGGATGCACCCGAAGAGAAGACTGATGACAACTGTCACAAGGGAGGCCCACAGGAAGGAGGCAGAGGACACCAAAGGGAAAGGAAGCAGCTCCTGGTGGGGACCCAATTATTAGGGGTATAGAACTGGGGGAGCTGGGAAAACTGAAGTGCAGGTGCCTGCCTGGTGCCATGGCTTGAGGGACAGGAAGCATCCTCAGGATCACGAGAACAGCTGCAAGGAGTCTGAGCTTGGACGCAATTGTCCACCTAGGGACAAATGACTTGGCTCATCATGAGATTAGAGCAGTGCAGGAGGACATTGCAGAGTTGGGGAGGGCCTAAGACAAGTAGCACACACAGTATCCTTCTCAGAGGTGCTGCCTGTCAAAGGCATGGGGGAGGCGAGGGTAATTAGCACCATGCAGTTTAATGAATGGTTGAAAAAATGGTGTGGAGCACAGGGGTTTGGCTTCACTGGGGACTGGGGTTCCACCTGGAGGGACACCAGCCTATACTGGCAGAATGGTCTGCATCTGTCCAGGAAGGGAACAAGTCTTTTGAGCAATCGGTTTAAATGCTTCATTGGCAAGCTTTTAAACTAGTCAAAGGGGGAGGCACTGACAAGCAGCAGGAAAATCCCAGCCTCTCCCTACAAAACAGGGTACTAAATGAGAAAAAAACTGAGGTAGAACGGTCAGTGGGGGATGCTGCAACAGAAGGTAAAGCCATCAAAAAATGGAGAGCAATGAGTACCAATGCCCCTAGTCTGGGTAACAAGCTTCCTGAATTAGTGGCCTTGATGGAGGAGGAACATCTGGATATCGTGGCAGTCACAGAAACATGGTACACACAAAACCATGACTGGGACGTAAACATACCAGGATACACTATCTACAGGAGGAACAGGGAGGGTAAAAGAGGAGGAGGAGTAGCTCTTTACATAAGGGAAGGAATAAAAGCAACAGAACAAAAGGGTAAACAGGGAGGAGGAGAAGAAGCACTGTGGGTAAATTTGGAGACAGGCAATGGCACCACAATCCGCATAGGGTTAGACAGCAGATTCTCTCAGGGGAGGAAATGGACAAAGAAATGATAGAAAGTATACTTAGAATGGCAGAAAAGGGGAGATATTGCTGATGGGTGATCTGAATATGCCAGATGTTAACTGGAGTGCAGTTGCAGCTGCCACTTCAAGAGTGGAGTTGTTCTAGATGCCCTACAGGGGCATGCCTTAGACAACTAGTATTGGAGCCCACCCAGAGGGAGCAATATTAGACTTGATTCTCTCAAATGGAGATGGAGAGAGATCACAGATGTAGAAGTGGGTTGCCATCTGGGAACTAGCGACCATCGAACAGTATGGTTCATAATAAACACAGCAATAGAGTCAAGCCATACAAAGACAAAAGTACTGGACTTTAGGAGGGCTGACTTTGCTAAAATGGGTGAGTGCCTAAGGAATGCACTAGCAAATGGGCAGGAAGGAGGGTGGAAGAACAATGGGAATAATAAAACTGCCATCACAGAGGTAATGAGCCTTTGTGTGAAGCAAATAAACAAAACAAAACGATGTAAGAAACCACTATGGTTCTCAAAGGAAGTGGCAGGAAGGTTCAAGAGAAAAGAAAGCATTCAGGAAGTACAAGGAATCGAGAAGGAGCAGGACAGGGAACTGTATCAGTTAAAGCAAAGGAGGCTGGGAAGGCAGTCAGAACAGCAAAGGCCCAAACCGAGGAAAGATAGCCAACTCAGTTAAGAAGGGGATAAAACCTTTATAGGTACATCAGGGAGCGAAGGAAGACCAAGGGAGGGATAGTGAGGCTTAATAAAGGGGAGGAGGGTGGGCAGAGGAGACTGTGAAAAGGCAAAAGATACTAAACAAATATTTTGCTCAGTATTACAAATGAAGAGGGGAGGCATAAAACAAACAGTAGAAACACTTGGATACAGAAGTTGATACCAGCCCATTTCAGAAGAAAGGGTTCTGAAAGAACCTCTTAAAACTGAAGGTGACAAAGCAATGGGGCCTGATGGATTCATCCCAGAATTCTAAAAGAACTAAGGGTAGAACTAGTGACACCACTGACTACCCTTTTAACAAATCAGGGAGGATGAGGGGTACCCGAGGACTGGAGGAGGGCAGATGTGATTTCCCTTCACAAAGTGGGAGCAAGGCACAGGAAACTACAGACCTGTTAGTTTAACCTCAGTGATAGGAAAATGATGGAATCACTCTGAAGGAAAGAATTGCAAGTATCTAGAGGCCAGAGGGGCTCAGGAACCAGGGCAGCGCTGGATTCACAGCGGAAGGTCATGCCAGACGCCTAATCTGATAGATTTCTTTGACTGGGTGATCAAAGTAGTAGATCAGGAGGGGGTGTGGGGCTGGTCTACTCAGACTTTAGCAAGGCATTTGACACAGTCCCACACAAAGATTATATACAAGTTAGCCAGCCTGGGAGGGTCCCAAGATGACAGCCTGGGTAAAGAATTGACTGGAGAATGGACACAGAGAGTAATAGTAAATGGAGTCCATTCAGAAGAAAGGAGGGTTCTAGTGGGGTACCACAGGGTTCAGTATTAGACCGGTCCTCTTCAATGTCTTTATAAGTTTATTACTGCAGAAGGACTGGAAGGAAAAGTATGTCTCTTTGCAGATGACACAAAGATCTGCAACAGAGTTGATGCACAGAGGGGGTGGAAAGGATGAGAAGGACTTGGCAAGGTTAGAGGAATGGTCAAATGTATGGCAGCTTAGATTCAATGCTAAGAAGTGCAAGGTAATGCACCTGGGAAACAAAAACCCAGGGGAAGAGTACACAATGGGGGGTGAGATACTAACAACAACAAAAATGGAAAGGGACCTGGGGGTAGACATATCAGATGACCTAAAGGTGGGCAAGCAATGTGAGAGGGCAGCAAGGAGGGCGTGGGGATACTGGGATGCATAGGGAGAGGCATCACCAGTAGAAAACAGGAAGTTATTATTCCTCTGTACAGGCAGCTGGTGAGACCCCATCTGGAGTACTGTGTGCAGTTCTGGAGACCCAGTCTCCACAAATACATAGACAGGATGGAAGCTGTCCAGAGAGGGCACAAAATGGTGCAGGGTCTGCGGACAAGACATATGAAGTGAGACGAAAGGAGCTTAATATGTAGCGCCTCGAGGAAAGGAGGGAGAGGGGGGACATGATAGAAACGTTCAAGTACCTCAAGGGATCAACAAAGTCCAAGAGGTAGCATCTTTCAAAAAGAGGTGTACAAGAACAAGAGGGCACAATTTGAAGATAGAGGGGGGGGGTTGCTCAGAGGTAATTTAAGTAAGTATTTTTTCACAGACAGGGTTGTGGATGCATGGAACAGCCTTCCAGAGGAGGTTGTGGAGTCAAAATCAGTGGTGGAATTCAAGCATGCATGGGACAGTCATAAGACAGTTCTAGGGGGTGAGGTTAGGAAGAAGTAGGCTGCTGGTTAACTAGAAACATAGAAACATAGAATTTGATGGCAGATAAGGACCGCTTGGCCCACCCAGTCTGCCCATTTCCCTACCTACTGGATAAGCTGCAGATCCTAGTTAACCAGCAGCCTACTTCTTCCTACCCCCACCCCCAGAATTGCCTTATGACTATCCCATGCATGCTTGAATTCTGCCACTGATTTTGACTCCACAACCTCCTCCAGAAGGCCGCTCCATGCATCCACAACCTCTCTGTGAAAAAATACTTCCTAAATTACCTCTGAGCTGCCCCCATCTTCAAATTGTGCCTCTTGTTCTTGCACATCTTTTTGAAAAATGCTACCCTCTTGGACTTTGTTGATTCCCTTGAGGTACTTGAAAGTTTCTATCATGTCCCTCCTCTCCTCCTTTCCTCGAGGCTATACATATTAAGCTCCTTAAGTCTCTCTTCATATGTCTTCCGTGCAGACCCTGCACCATTTTAGTTGCCTCCTCTGACAGCTTCCATCCTGTCTATGTCTTTGCAGAGATTGGGTCTCCAGAACTGCACACAGTACTCCAGATGGGGTCTCACCAGCTGTCTGTACAGAGGGATAATAATCTCCTGTTTTCTACTGGTGATGCCTCTCCCTATGCATCCCAGTATCCTCCCAGCCTCCTTGCTGCCCTCTCACATTGCTTGCCCATCTTTAGGTCATCTGATATGACTACCCCAGGTCCCTTTCCATTTTGTCGTTAGTATCTGACCCCATTGTGTACTTTGCCCTGGGTTTTGTTTCCCAGGTGCATTACCTTGCACTTCTTAGCATTGAATCTAAGCTGCCATACATTAGACCATTCCTCTAACCTTGCCAAGTCCCTTCTCATCCTTTCCACCCCACCCTGTGCATCAACTCTGTTGCAGATCTTAGTGTCATCTGCAAAGAGACATACTTTTCCTTCCAGTCCTCTGCAATGTCGCTTATAAAGACATTGAAGAGGACCAGTCCTATAATGAACCTCATGTACCCAATAGTAACCCTCCTTTCTTCTGAGAGTGGACCCATTTACTATTACCTCTGTGTCCTATTCTCCAGCCAATTTTTACCCAGGCTGTCATCTTGGGACCCACTCCCAGGCTGGCTAACTTGTATATTAATCTTTGTGTGGGACTGTGTCAAATGCCTGCATAAAGTCTAGGTAGGCCATGTCCACAGCCCTCCCTGATCTAGTACTTTGGTCACCCAGTCAAAGAAATCTATCAGATTCGTCTGGCATGACCTTCCCGATGTGAATCCATGCTGCCTAGGGTCCTGTACCCTCTGGCCTCTAGATACTGACAGTTCTTTCCTTTAGAAGTGATTCCATCAATTTCCCTATCACTGAGGTTAAACTAACAGGTCTGTAGTTTCCTGCTTCTGCCTTGCTCCCGCTTTTGTGAAGGGGAATCAGATCTGCCTCCTCCTCCAACTCGGTACCACCTTCCTCCCATGATTTGTTAAAAAGGGTAGCAGTGGTGTCACTAGTTCTACCCTTAGTTCTTTTAGAATTCTGGGATGAATCCCATCAGGCCCCATTGCTTTGTCCACCTTCAGTTTTAAGAGTTCTGTCAGAACCCTTTCTTCTGTAAATGGGCTTGTATCAACTTCTGCATCCAGAGTGTTACTATTGTTTGTTTTATGTACCCCCCCTCTTCATTTGTAAATACTGAGCAAAAATATTTGTTTAGTATCTCTGCCTTTTCATAGTCTCCCTAGGATCTAGGAACTAGGATCTGCAGCTTATCCAGTAGGTAGGGAAATGGGCAGACTGGGTGGGCCAAGCGGTCCTTATCTGCCATCAAATTCTATGTTTCTATGTCAGTTTCAAGGGTATCCGACCAGTTGAGGTTGAGATCTCCAAGTATGATAGCTTCTCTAGAAGGGGAGAGAGACCCAAACCCAGGGAGTAGGCTTTGGAGGCCAGTGACACCCCCATTTGGGGGGTTGTAACAACTGCTAAGGAACAGTTTCTTAGTTTTTCCCAGCATAATTTTAGCAATAAGCCATTCGCTGGGGGCATCACTGTCAGCGCAGAATAGAGGTAGAGGCGGAGAGGAATTCCCTGGTAATGATGACAACACCACCTCCCTTTTTTTTGCCCAGCCTGTTCTTGCACAGGATGGAGTACCCAGAGGGTAAGAACATGGCATCAGGGTGGTGGGGCTTAAGCTCATGGTGCAGAGAACCCTCTCCTACCCCCATAGTAGACAGGCAGCACCTCAATGAAAGCCACTGAGTGTACTACCTGTCTAGGACACCTTCTCAGCTTCCTAAACTCCTCCTACACTATATCATCCCCATTCCTAGCCAGGTCATCAGTGCCCAGGAGCAGGGTTCAATTTTAACATTGTTTTACTAGCCCAGAACCTACTGGAAATTGGCCAGGGCTAGTGCAGCTAACCCTCTACTTGTATGTGTTGACTAGTGCAGGTTTTCCATGGCTGTTAATTAAGTTAAAAATTTTCCTATTTTAGCAGGCTTTAGTCCTCCTGCAAATCTCTCTCAGTGCTGCAGATGGACTGGTGTGATTAACACCTCATTAAGAGTTGCAGTTATCTGGCAGTTCAAGAAGGGGATCCCACAAAAGGCTCAATGTGGGTAATCATCACTCCAGTGTTAGAACTTTCAGCTATTGTCTAGTGTGGAATCAATAGTAGAAGCTGTTAAGTCACTAGCTTCCAGTTTTATGAATGTGTCTATCTGACAATTTGTCCCACATTATTAAGATCAGTGCACCTCATTTCCCTACAGTTTGAGTGTTGTTATCCAACATTTCAGTGAAAAAATGCTAAGAGGCATACAGGGTCTGCTCAGCAGGTGGTGGGGTTTATCCCAGCCTCACCATAGCTGCTCCCTCTCCCCTCCAAATCTCTCAGCTCTGTACTTTCCCTGGACACCACTGCAGACCATACTCTTAAATGACTATCCATAGGCTCATAGCTGCCTTTACTAGCAAGTGTAGGGGTTCCCAGCTCTTCTGAATGGACCACGCCAGCCAACGCCATCCATGCATCCCCACCCTTATCCTACTCAGCATGTCCTTTCATCCTAAAAACAAAGTTTTATTTATTTATGTATTTATTTATTTATTCAAGCGTTTAACCAGGAAGGCATACTGAGCATGCTAAATGCTCGATTCCAGATGCGTCCTTAAAACACATAATTTGAAATAAGCATTCCTGTTGTGCATAGATCATGCTATATAGACCCTGGGGTAGTATAGTAGCATGCCTGTGTACTGTTTACCCTGGTTTGATGAAAGGAGAATGTTTACAAAAAACTGTTACTGTTGGGGCATAGCATGTTAAAATCAATACTTTGAAAAATGAAAATGTCATAAAGTTGTCTGTTTCCCAAGCTCCTTAGGTTTGAAGACTGGAGAAGGGCTAATGTGATCCCACACCACAAGAGTGGTAGCTGGGTGGAGGCAGGTAACTACAGACTAGTTAGGTTACCTCAGTAGTGGATAAGATTATGGAGGCACTCCTTAAGGAAAGGATAGTGCAACACCCAGAATCCATAGGAGCACAGAATCCAAGACAGCATGGGTTTACAAAAGGAAGGTCCTGTCAAACTAATCTCATAGATTTCTTTGACTGGGTAACCAGAGTGGTGGACCAAGGGGAGAAGTTGATGTCGCCTACCTTGACTTCAGCAAAGTTTTCAATACTGTTCCACATAGAAGATTGATTAATAAGCTATGTAGGTTTGGGCTGGGTCAGAAGTTGGTGAAGTGGATGGCAAACTGGTTGGTGGGCAGAAAACAGAGAGTGGTGATAAACAGTCAGAAGAGATGCAAGTCACAAGTGGGGTACCTCAGGGATCAGTCCTGGGGACTGACTTCTTCAATATCTTCATCAGTGACATTGCAGATGGACTGGAGGGTAAGGTTTGTCTGTTTGCAGATGACACCAAGATCTGCAATAGAATATGTGATCCAGATGGGGTGGACAGAATGAGAAGAGATCTGGTTAAACTGGCAAAATGGTCAGAAGAGTGGCAACTGGGGTTTAACGCAAAGAAGTGCAAGATCATGCAGATAGGGAAGAGAAACCCTGAAGCCACCTACAGGTTTGGAGGGGAGTTGCTGGCAATCACAAGGGAAGAAAGAGACTTCGTCATCATCATCACAGATGACCCGAAATCATCCAAGCAGACCACTAAAGGAGTAGGTAAGGCAGGGAATTAGTGGAACAAATCAGAAAGGTATGTAGAAAAGGGAGGGTGGCCACTGTGGGGGATTTCAACTGCCGGGGGTTGACTGGAGCATTCCAGTCACCTCCAGTGCTAGGGAGAAAGTGCTCCTGGAAGCGATCCAGTAGGGTCTCCTGACACAGTTGTTTAGTATACCTACTAGGCTAAAGAATACTTTAAATCTGGTATTGTCAAATGGGGAAGCAGTAAGGGAAATAAAGGTGGAGGACCCACTAGCTGACAGCGATCACCAAACAGTGTTCTTTAATATCACGATGTGTGGGGAGCCATAGAAATCAGTTACTCAGGTGGTAAACTTCAGCGGGGGCAGACTTTAGGAGGATGCAGGAAGTACTGAAAGGGAAACTGGAGGGCATAAGGCAGGAGATGGATGCGGAGCAGAAATGGGATATTATTAAACGGGGGTTACAGAGGCAACATAAACCTGCACCAAGACACAGAGTAAGAGTAACAGAGCAAGAAAGCCATGCTGGTTGAACAGCGAGGCTGTGGAGGTGCTGAGGGAAAAACAAGTGGCACACCAGAGGTATAGGAGGACGAGGAATTAAGTGGACAGGGAGGAATATGCAAGATGGTCCAGGGAGGTGATCAGAAAAGTGAGAGAAGCCAAGGCCCAGAGGGAGCTGAGATTAATGCAGGGAATTAACAGGGGGGAGAAAAACTTTTTCAGATACATCAGGGGAGAAAAGGAAGGGCAAGGAGACAATAGTGAGGATAAAAAGGGGTGGGAAGTGGGCGGAAAAGTGGGAGGAGCAAGCAGAAGCACTGAATGAATACTTTTGCTCAGTGTTCACGGAAGAAAAGTGGGACCACTATCATCATGGGCTGGAAGAGTGGGGACAGGGGGAGAGGAGGCGACAGATGGAAGAACTGAGGCAAGTAGAGTCCTAGAGGGACTGAGGGTACTGAAGGTAGACAAGGCACCAGGGCCGGATGGTATCCACCCCAGGGTGTTGAGGGAGATGGCGGAGGTGTTGGCGGAGCCGCTGGCAGATCTGTACAGCACCTCACTGGAGTTGGGATGTGTGCCACTGGACTGGAGAATGGCACATGTAGTACCATTACACAAGAGCGGGCTAAGGGATGAACTGGTTAATTATCATCCGGTAAGTCTCACCTCCATAGTGTGCAAACTCATGGAAACGATACTAAAGGAAAGACTGGCATTGTACCTGGAGGACAATGGCCTCCAGGATCTGATGTAGCATGGGTTCGTTTCAGGGAAGTCTTGTCAAACCAACTTGAAACAGTATTATGAATGGGTGACAGGTGAGCTGGATAAGGGTCATGTGGTGGATGTTCTTTACTTGGACTTCAGCAAGGCCTTCGATTCGGTGCCTCATGGGTGGCTTGGGGGGGAAGCTAATTGGTGTAGGGGTAGGTGCAAAAATAATGAACTGGATTACAATCTGGCTGAGTGGGAGGCTGCAACAGCTGTTGGTGAGAGGGGAGCTCTCAACTCCAATGCCGGTGATGAGTGGGGTGCCACAGGGTTCTGTGCTGGGGCCAGTATTATTTGGGCTCTTCATATCAGACATTGCACACGGGGTGGTGAGCAAGGCGTCTGTTCGCTGATGACACCAAAATCGTAGCAGTGGTGGGATGGAAGCAGCTTCAGGGGGACCTAAGCAAACTAGAGGAGTGGTCAGAAAGGTGGCAGCTGGGGTTCAATGCACAGAAATGTAAGGTAATACACTTTGGGGCAAAGAACCCAAGGAGAGAATACTGGCTGGGGGAGGGGGTTAAGCTGGGGATCACTGAAGAGGAGAAGGACCTAGGGGTAATGATAACAGGGACGATGAACAACACTGCCCAGTGCAGGAGAGCTGCTGTAAAAGTGAACAAAATACTGGGGTGCATAGCGAAGGGGGTTTCATCTAGGTGATCTTGCCCTTCTACAGGTCAATGGTAAGGCCGCACTTAGAGTATTGTGTGCAGTTTTGGAGGCCATTCCTAAAGCGTGATATCAGGCTACTGGAAGGGGTGCAGCGGAGAGCAACAAAGATGATTTGTGGAATGGAGGGGAGAGACTATGAGAGCAGGCTGGGAGACCTGAATATGTACACTCTGGAGGATAGAAGGGACAGGGGGGGACATGATAGAGACATTCAAGTATCTGAGGGGAATCAATAAGGATGGGGCAGACGGGGTCTTTAAACTAAGGAGGGGGGGAACACCAGGGGGCATGGGCTAGGAATAGAGGGGGAAGATTTAGGAGGGAAATGAGGAGACACTATTTCACAGAGAGTGGTAGCAAAATAGAATGTACTACCAGAATGGGTGGTATCATGTAAATCTGAATAGCTTCAAAAGAGCATGGGACAGGGAACAGGGGAGAGTGAGGGTGGGGAAGGTGGGGGGTGGCAGTGGGATGACAGAGGGGAAGGGGTGGGCAGCTGCAAACTAGGGGTCCTAGCTGCACACTTGAGCAGACTTAGATAGACCGGATGGTCTGTTTCTGTTGGCACATTTGTATGTTCGTATTAGTAGGGGTATCACAAGTCGTAAGAGGGAGGTAATAATCCCTCTTTACAAGATATTGGTTAGGCCCCATCTGGAGTACTGCATGCAGTACTGGAGGCCGCACCTGCACAAGGACATTAACAAAATGGAGGCAGTGCAGAGAACGGCAACCAAAATGGTGCAGGAACTGCATCAGAAAACATATGAGGACAGATTAATGGAGCTCACTCTGTATACCATACAGCGAAGAAGGGTGAGAGGTGATATACGAACATACGGAATCTGCCAGCAGATAAAGGCCTAGAGGTCTATCAAGTCTGCTCGAATGTGCAGCTAGCACCCCTTATTCTGCAGCTGTCCCTCCCTTCCACCGTTCCCCTTCATTGACCCTCCCCCTTGTCCTGTCCCATCCCCTTTTGAAGCAGTCCACTGTTCTACTGGATACCACTTCTGCAGGTAACGCATTCCACCCAGCCACCACCCTCTCTGTAAAAAAGTGTCTCCTCATCTCCCTCCTGAACCTTCCTCCCTCCAGTCTCATATCATGGCCCCTGGTGTCCCTCCTCTCCCTTATTTTGAACAGCCCCTCTGTACCTGTCTTGTTTCTACCTTTCATGTACTTAAAGGTTTCAATCATGTCCCCCCTGTCCCTCCTCTCCTCCAGTGAGTACATGTTCAGCTCCCTCAGCCTCCTTTCATATGATAAGTCCCCCAGCCCCTTGATCATCTTTGTCGCCCTGCGCTGCACCCCCTCCAGTAACTTAATGTCCCTCTTCAGATATGGGCGCTATTACTGCATGCAGTACTCCAGGTGCGGTCTAACTAATGACCTATACAGTGGCAGAATCACCTCCTCCCTCCTCGAGGATATACCCCTTGCAATACAACCCAGCACTTTGTTGGCCTCTTGCAGCTGCCTTCCTCATTGTGCCGAGTTGTTCAGTGAACCTGTCATAAGCACCCCCAGATCCTTCGCCTCCTCTGTCTGGGCTAGCTGCACTCCCCCCAGCTGGTAACTCCTCCTTGGGTTCTTCATCCCAAAATGCAGCACCTTGCACTTTTTGGCATTAAACCCCAGTTGCCAGGTGTCTGACCAGGTTTCAAGCTTTGCCAGATCATTCTGCAACCCCTGCCATCCCTCTAGGTCATCCACCACTGCTCCTACCTTAGTATCATCGGTAAACAGGCTGATCTCGCTCTTGATGTCCAATGATATGTCTGCAATGAATATCCCAAATAACACTGGTCCCAACACCGAGCCCTGTGGGACACCGCTCATCACTACCCTTGGGTATGAGAGCTCCCCACCCACCGCCACCCTCTGTTGCCTTCCCCGAAGCCAGTTCCCTACCCATCTCACCAACTTTGCACCTGCCCCTGTGCCTACTAACTTACTTCCCAGCCTTCCATATGGCACCGAGTTAAATGCCTGACTGAAGTCCAGATACAGGACATCCACTGCATGGCCCCTGTCCAGTTGCCGAGTTACCCAGTCATAGAACTCCACCAGATTGATTTGGCAGGATCTGCCCCGTATGAAGCCATGCTGTCTGCTGTCCTGTAGTCCTTTGGCTTCTAGGAGGGCCACCAGCTTTTCCTTCAGGATAGTCTCCATTAGCTTACCCACGATGGATGTGAGGTTCACTGGTCTGTAGTTTCATCCTTGTGGCCACTCTTGTGGAGGAGCACCACACGAGCCATCCTCCAGTCCTGAGTTACACACCCCGAATTTAGTAAGGCACTAAATAGGTCTGCCAAAGGTCCTGCAAGGACCTCTGCCAGCTCCTTCAGTACCCTGGGGTGGATGCCATCTGGGCCTGGCGCCTTATCCACCCTCAGTGCCTTCAAACCCTCCCGAACTCTGTCCTACATGATTTCCCCATCTGTCACCCCCCCATTTCTACCATTTCTCCCCCCCTTAGGTGTCACCCCCTTCTTCCTTTAGTAAATACTGAGCAGAAGTACTCATTTAGTGGTTCTGCCTTATCGCACCCTGCTTCCACCCAACCCTCCTCTTCCTAATCCTTACTATGTGGTCCTTACAGCCCTTTTCTCCCTGATGTACCTAAAAGAAGTCCTTCTCCTTCTTAATGCCTTGTGCCAGCCTGAGTTCCAGAGATGCCTTGGCCCCTTACTGCCCTTTGTCACCCTTCAATTCTGTCAAGTACCCTCCTGTCCTCCCCTCTCCCTGTTTTCTTGTACTCCTAAGGCAGCTCTTTTCTCCTTATCTTTCCATGACCTCCTTGTTCAACCAGCTCGGTTTCTTAGCCCTAGCCTTCTTGCTCTGGGCCTTGCAGCAGGCTCTTGCTGCTCCACTATCCCCAGCTTTATGAGCTACCACCTCTGGTTAGTGTCCATACTAGATTGAATTCTGGCCAGGTACCTTTACCACTTCCCCATCCTCCCAAAGTCAGCCTCCTGAAGTCCAGCACTCTTGTGCCAGATTCCACCTTCCTTGCCCATATCCAATGTGAGCTGTATTGAGTGGCGTCACTCCCTGAAAGTGGTTCCTCCACTGTACGCTCTCTCACAAAGTCCCCATTTGCCAGCACAAGATCAAGGGTATTCTAACCTGGTTGGTTCACTGACCATTTGCAGCAGGAAGCTGTCCTGAAGGCATCCAGCAGTACCTGCCTCTTCTGTTCCTGGTTGTTGGAGTACTCCAGTCCACTCCTGGCAGTTGAAGTCCCCACAATCACCACACTACCCTTCTCGAGGTCCTCTTGATCTGTCCGCTGGTTCCTCTGTCTAACTCCTCCATCTGAGATGGCGGCCTGTACACCACTCCCATTCTAAGAATCCTATTCTTGGAATCCTGGATTTGCATCCAAATTGACTCTGTACTACCCTCCTTCCCTTCCTCCCTTACACACTTCAGTCCTTCCTTCACATATCGTGCCACACACCCTCCTTTCCCAATCACCCTGTCCCTACGAAATAACCTGTACCCTGGTACAGACAGGTCCCAGTCATTGTATTGGGAGGCCCATGTTTCTGAGATGGCTGCAATGTCCATCTCTCCCTCTGCCATGAGAACCTGTAACTCTGCAGTTTTCCTCCCAAGGCTCCTAGCATTAAGGGTAACCTCCTTCCACCCTTCCCCCCCTCCCATCCTGCCCTCCTTTACTGGCATCACCAATAGTACTTGCCATTTGTCCTTTGTCACTGTTATGGGGGGTTAGCTCATATGGTTTCCCAACATGTGGTCTCTGCATGTCTCTTGCCCAATTGCCACCCCCACTCCTAGTTTAAATTCCCTACTTCCTCTATGTTCTCCTCCATCCTCTGTTTCAACACTTTCCTTCCCTCCTCACTCAAGTGTAGTCTGTCCTTGGCATAGAGACTACTGTCCTTCCAGGTCCTTCCCCATCCCCCCAACAGCCCATACCCTTTAGCACAACACCAGGTTCTTAGCCATCCATTTAATTCCTCTATTCTCAGCTTTCTTGTTGTGCTTGCCTTGGGCATATGTTGTGCTTGCCTTGGGATATGATCGAAACATTCAAACATCTTAAGGACATTAACAAGGTGAAAGAGTCTAACATGTTTCAATATAAGAAAAATAGTAGGATAAGAGGACACAGCATGAGATAAGAGGGAGGACGATTAAGGGGGAATGTGAGGAAGTTCTTTTTCACAGAAAGGGTGGTGGATGCATGGAACATAGAACATATAATTTGATGGCAGATAAGGACCACTTGGCCCACCTAGTCTGCCCATTTTCCTACCTAACGGATAAGCTGCAGATCCTAGTTAACCAACAGCATAGCTGAATCAGGTTGAGGTGTTAGCTGCTTTGTCTTCTCAGAAAGAACTGGAAGGGGACAGGATCAGTTGTGTTCCAGGACAGTAGCTGCTGCTGTTGTTTTCACAGGGTTCTTGTGGATTTTACTTGGTAGGTTAGTTCTTTTCTTTCTTACTTCTAAGGGGCTAGCAGGGTATTGTTTTGGGGGCTGCTGGATGTTTGTAAACTGATTTGGTGGCTGTAAGTGGGGGCTCATTTTGTGGATGTTTCACTGTGTAACAGGCTGCGCTGGTAGAGGCCTATTTCTTCTGATTTAAAACCTATTTGGTGGGATTTGCTTGGAGATGGTTATTTGAATTGGAGACCTATATCTGTTAATTTCAAGCCTATTTTGATGTGGTGTTAGTGAAGCTGATTAAATTGGAGACCTGTTTCCTTTGGCAGCAAACATATTTTGGAGGCTTTGACTTGAATTTTGATTCCTTGTGCTGACTCCATTAGCTGTAAAGGTTAGTTCATAGTGGGGGAGGGGTGTTAATGGTCTGGCCAGGTCTCACTCAGCCAATTGACTGGAGGCAGAGCTGAATCAGGTTGAAGTGTTAGCTGCTTTGTCTTCTCAGAAAGAACTGGAAGGAACAGGATCAGTTGTGTTCCAGGACAGTAGCTGCTGCTGTTGTTTCCACAGGGTTCTTGTGGATTTTACTTGGTAGGTTAGTTCTTTTCTTTCTACTTACTTCTAAAGGGGCTAGCAGGGTATTGTTTTGGGGGCTGCTGGATGTTTGTAAACTGATTTGGTGGCTGTAAGTGGGGCTCATTTTGTGGATGTTTCACTGTGTAACAGGCTGCGCTGGTAGAGGCCTATTTCTTCTGATTTAAAACCTTTTGGTGGGATTTGCTTGGCCTGGTTCTTTGGCTGCTGGGCTTGGAGGAGCACAGGGCTGATACACTCTCTCTCGAGTCAGGTGTCTGCCCAGGACCGCCTCCCCCACCCTCCTCCCCTTCCCCAGAAGTCTGCGAATTTATAGGAGAACACCTGCCCTGCAATTGAGAAAAAGGCTGCAGGTGCAGCCTGTCGTCGCTCTAGCCACTGGGGGTTGGATTTAGGCTGGGAGAGAGGAGCTTAGGGAGTTGTTCATTTCCCTTATAAGTTTAATGTGTTGTACTGCACCTAGTAACAGGGTTACTGGTGACAGTGGGACTGTCTCTAGATTAGTGGGTGACCTGATTAGGCAGTAGGGGTATCTTGGACCAGGGGGTACCTGGTGGCTCACCCAAGGAAACCTATTTGGAAGGGATGGAACCACACATCATTAGGGCCGCATCTTTGGGAGGGTGGTGGGGTGCACGGGTGTGGAGCAGCCATGATACTGGACTGGGCTTGGAAGTTCGGGTGGTTGCCCAGTGTGCTACCAGCTAGCACAGCTTAGGGAGGAGGTTGCGGGGATTAGGAGAAAGCTGGGGAAGGGTGGTATGGTTGGGGAAGGGGCTGGGAATCTCCACAGGGTTGCACCAAGCACTGGGGGTGGGGCATAGGGAAAGGAGTGCAGGAGAATACTAGGGTCATATAGGACCCTGGCAGAGGGGGTCCAAAAGGACACTACCAAGGAAGCAGGCAGGTAACTGGGGACCCTCACAAAGGGGGGACGGAGGGACAACATTCTCAGGGAAGTAGGCAGATGGTCAGGGCTGGACAGAAGGAAGCAAGGCGGGGAGGTGGATCAGACCTTACACTCAGTAACCGCTTCAATTCTCTTTTTCTGCTCAAGGATGAGGGGGGTGATGTAGCCACGACAGAGGTGGTTAGAGACGGAAAGGGAGTGGGAGTGGGAGGCAGGAGGCAGGGGCCAGATAGCAGGAAGAACAGGGGGACCTGGAATGCAGGAGAATGGGGAGCAGTAATCAGGAGCAGGAGGGGCAGGGGAAGAGGAGGAAAGCGCAAGGAGAAGGACCAGTTGGGAGGAAAGGTAAAGGAGAAGGACCATAAGTACAAGGAGGATTCAGTAGAGGGAGCTGAGGGTTTAGGCCAGGGGAGCACGATGAGCAAGGAGGAACTAAATGGAGACAGGAAGGAAGGGAGGGCGAGCCAGGCTAGTTTAGCAGATGGGGGAGAAGGACCAGTTGCGAGCAGTGAGGGGGAATTAGCAAGGTACAGAAGGATACTCAGGAGGAGGAGAGGCATAGGACTGGAGGGAGGGGTGGCCATGGTAAATATGGAGGGTAGCATGTGGCACCCAGATAGGGGAGGAACAAGCCAGCTGGGTGGAGGGGCCTGTGAAAGGATGAGGAACATGGAAGGGGGAATGGAGGAAAAGGAGGGCAGAGTGCTCCTGCTGGGAGATTCTATGATCAGGGGTATCAAATGGGATAGGGAGGGAGAAGCCTGGCCAGTTAGAACAAGATGCTTCCCTGACTAACAACGGGCACAGGGCTAAACACGAGGTATATCAGCTGGCAAAGGATTGTGGGGTTCCCAGACATACTGGTCCACCTGGGTACAAATGACATTGAGGGAATAGCGAGCTAGAGATACAGGCAAGATTCGGGAGCTCGCCAGGGTCTGTCATGACATAGGATGCACAGTTTCCTTCTCAGAAATCCTGCCAGTGCCAAGGGCTAGTGGGGAACACAAAAGGAAAATTAGGGAGATAAACCAGTGGCTCAGGGAGTGGTGTGAGGCCAGAGGGTTGATGGGGGATTGGGGGGAGACCTGGGAGGATAAGTAGCTGTATGCTAGAGATAGACTACATCTCAATTTGGAGGGGAGGAATCCTTAAGTTGAAAATAGAGGGGTTCATTGGTAAAAAGTGGGGTTTAAACTTGTGAAGGGGGGTGGGATGGGAGAAAAGGCTGTCAAGGGGTGCCGATAAAGGAGGGACTCTGTCTCCACCCCCTGGGGACCAGGAGGATTGCAGGAAAAGGCCAACTGGCAAAGTGCAGACCAGGGGAAACAGAATCCCATGGGAACACGAGCAGGGAAATGGAACTATAGGAAAGGGTGGAAGGTAGTCCGCAAATGCCAGGAGCTTGGGCAATAAAATGCCTGAGCTCCAGGCGATGCTAACTGAGGGAGCAGTGGATGTGGCAGCAGTCACTGAGACTTGGGCCACTGCAAGACATGACTGGGACCTGAACCTGGAGGGTTACACTATGTTCAGGAAGGACAGGGAAAGGGAAGGGGAGGGGGTAGCAATGATAGTCAAAACTGCATTGGCATTGGGGAGTAGAGGAGGCGGAGGAACTGTGGAGGCGATTGGGTCACCTTGATAACAAGGGGGCAAGAGAGTAAAAATAGGAGTGGTGTATAGACCCCTGCCTGGCGGAGGAGTTGGAGGACAGTCTGGTGGCAGATGTTAGGAGACACTGCAGACTGGGCAGAGGAACGGTGGTGGTGTTGGGGACTTAAACATGCCAGGAACAGACTGGGAGACTATGACATCCTCTGTGACCAGGAACAGAGGTTGTTGGATGTCTTCAAGATGGCTCCTAACTCAGCAGGTGAGGGAACCGACCAGGAGGCACGGGTACTGGATGTGGTCCTGGCAGACAGTGACCAGACTGGGGCCTGAGGTAAGGGACCCATTGGCGGGAGTGACCATGCCACGGTCTGGTTCTGCCTGGACCTAGGAGGGTAGAAGGCTGCACAAAGACGGAAGTAAACCGACTTCAGGGGCGGATTTTGAGAAATGGGAAGGATCCTTAAGGAGCATTTGGATGGGATTGGGTCAGACATGGACGCTGATAGTAGGTGGAAATCATCAGGAGAGGGGTGCAGGATGCTACCAGCACCTGTGCAAGAGTAAGACAAAATGCAGTGGGGCCCAAAAATCCTGTTGGTGGACCAGGGAGGTCCAGGAGGTGGTGCGGGGAAAGAAAGCAGCCTATAAGCAATTCAAGTGCTCAAGGAGAGAAAGGGATCAAGGGAGTACGAGCTGATGGCTAGAAGGGCCACTAGAGTGGTGAGGCGGCTAAGGCAAGGAAGGAGCAGAACCTGGCCAGGGAAATTAGGAGAGGGAACAAGGGGTTCTTTAGATACATTGGGGAAAGACGAAGGGTGAAGGGGCAGATTAGCAGGATTAAATCAGGGGAGAGACGGGCACAAGACCCGGGGGAGCAGGCTGAGGTACTAAATGAGTACTTCACCTCAGTTTTCACCAGGAAAATGGGGTGCTGCATCATACATGGAGAGACAGAGATACTGAGGAGGGGGGACCCATACCGATCGGCAGGTCTGGGGAGAGGGGAGGCATCACTGGCAGGTGGGGAGGGCTAAGCAGGGAGAAGAGGTACCGGAAGTGGAAATCAGAGCAGAGAGAGTGAGGGAAGCCCTCAGCTCCCTTAAGACGGAGAAAGCACTGGGCCGATAAATTACATCCCAGAGTGCTGAAGGAACTTGCAGATGTCCTGGCGAAACCCCTGGCAGAGCTTTTCACCATCTCTCTGAGGACAGGGTGGTGCCCAAGACTGGAAGGTGGCGCATATAGTGCCTATCCACAAGGGGGGATCAAGGGAGGTGGCAGGGAACTACAGGCCTGTCAGCCTGACATCGGTGGTGGGCAAGGTGATGGAGGGCATTGTCAAGGAGAGGCTGGGGGGGACCTGGATAAGTCAGGGTGTCTGGACGATAGACAGCATGGATTCATCCCAGGGAAATCGTGTCAGACAAACCTGGAGGAGTTCTAAGACTGGGTGACAAGTGCCTTGGACCTGGGTAGACCAGTGGATGTCCTCTTTCTAGACCTTCAGCAAGGCATTTGACTCTGTTCCTCATGGGCCTGTTGGATAAGCTGGGAGAAATGGGGGTGGGGAACCAGATGATCAGATGGATAGGCAATTGGCTCCAGGACCGGACCCAGAGGGTCGTGAGTTGGTGGGATAGTCTCATCCCCAAGGAGGGTCATTAGTGAGGGTCCCACAGGATCAGTCCTTGGGCCCCTTCTGTTCAACGCCTACATATCTGACATAAGGACAGGAATCAGGAGTGAGATGAGTCTCTTTGCAGATGACTCGAAACTGGGGGCGGTGGTGGATGGGGAGGAGGGGAGGGGAGGGTGGCCCTACAGGGGGACCTGGAGGCTCTGGAAAGATGGTCTAGAAAGTGGAAGCTGAGGTTCAATGCAGGGAAATGCAAGGTACTCCACCTGGGGCCAGAAACCCAGGTCAAGTGTACACCCTGGGGGGGGGAATGCTACAAGTTTTGATGGCTGAGAGGGACCTGGGGGTGGTGGTGGATGTCAAGATGAACAACCCTGAGACTTGTAGGAGGGCAGCAGCCAAGGCCAACAGGATGCTGGGATGCATCACTAGGGGGATCACCTCCAGAAGGAGGGAAGTGATACTCCCTCTGTATAACTGCTTGGTGAGGCCGCACCTTGAGTACTGCATGCAGTTTTGGAGGCCACACTTAAAGAGGACATTAACCTCCAGGAGAGGGTCCAGAGGAGGGCAACCAAAATGATTTGGGGCTTGGGGGACAGGACCTATGAGGAGAGGCTCAAAGAGCTAAATATGTACACATTGGAAGAGAGAAGGGACTGGGGGACATGATAGAGGTCTTCAGGTACATGAAGAGGGTAAATAGGGGAGGAACAGTCAGGGTGCTTCGAAGGAAGGAGGAGGAGGCCACTAGAGGGCATGGGTGGAAGCTGAAGGGGGAAGATTCAGGGGAGAAAGGAGGAGGTGCTACTTCACTGAGAGGGTGGTGGAGCCATGGAATGCACTGCCTAGGGACTGGTGGAGGCAGAGACAGTGGAGGGGTTCAAGAGGGGGTGGGACAGGTACAGGGAAGGGTTCTGGAAGCAAAATCCAATGCAGCAAGAATATCCAGAACTGGGAAGGGAGAAGCCAGAGAAGGTGAGGGGGACAGCAAGGTCAGCACCCAGGGTGGGGGCTGACCAAACGAGCAGACACGAAAGACCGTTAGGCCTATTCTGCTGGCATTTTAGTATATTAGTAACAGCCTACTTCCTCCTACCCCCCTACTGGAATTGCCTTATGTCTGTCCCATGCATTCTTGAATTCCCCCACTGTTTCTGACTCTACGACCTCATCGGGAAGGTGTTCCATGCATCTACAACCCTCGCTGTGAAGAAATACTTCCTCACATTACCTCTGAGCCATCCCCCCCCCATCTTCAAATTGTGCCCCCTAGTTCTTGCACATCTCTTTTTCTGAAAGATGCTACCCTCTTGGACTTTGTTGATTCCCTTGAGGTATTTGAACATTTTTATTATGTCTCCCCTATCCCTCCTTTCCTAGAGAGTATACATCTAAAGCTCCTTTAGTCTTTCTTCATATGTCTTCTGGTGCAGACCCTGCAGCATTTTAGTTGCCCTCCTCTGGACGGCCTCCACCCTGTCTATGTTGTTGCGGAGATGGGGTTTCCAGAACTGTACACAGTACTCCAGATGTGGTCTTACCAACAGTCTGTACAGAGGGCCAACAACTTCTTGTTTTCTCCTGGTGATGCCTCTCCCTATGCATCCCATTATCCCCCCAGCCCTCCTTACTGCCTTCTCACATTGCTTGCCCACTTTTCGGTCATCTGATATGACTATCCCCAGGTCCCTTTCCATTTTTGTTGTTGTCAGTATCTCACCCCCCATTGTGTACTCTTCCCCTGGGTTTTTGTTTCCCAGGTGCATTACTTTGCACCCCCACCTTGCCTATCAACCCTGTTGCAGATCATTGTGTCATCTGCAGAGACATGCTTTCCCTTCCAGTCCCTCTGCAATGTCACTTATAAAGACATTAAAAAGGACCGGCCCCAGTACTGAACCCTGTGGTACCCCACTAGTAACCCCCCTTTCTTCGCTGTGGGCTTCATTTACTATTACCCGATGTGTCCTGTTGTCCAGCCAATGTTTTACCCAGGCTACCACCCTTGGATCCACTCCCAGGCTGGCTAATTTGTTTATTGCTCTTTTGTGCGGGACTGTGTCAAATGCCTTGCTAAAGTCTAGGTAGACCATGTCCACAGCCCCTCCCTGGTCTACTACTTTGGTCACCCAGTCAAAGAAATCAATTAGATTTGCCTGGCATGACCTTCCTGCTGTGAATCCATGCTGCCTTGGGTCCTGTGCCCCACTGGCCTCTATGTACTCAAAAGTTCTTTCCTTCAGAAGTGATTTCATGATTTTCCCTACCACTGAGGTCAAACTGACAGGTCTGTAGTTTCCTGCCTCTGTCTTGCTCCCACTTTTGTGAAGGGGAATCACATCCACCCTCCTCCAGTCCTCAGGTACCACACCATCCTCCCATAATTTATTAAAAAGGGTGGTGTTACTAGTTCTTCCCTTGGTTCTCTTACAATTCTGGGGTGAATCCCATCAGGCTCCATTGCTTTATCCACCTTCAGTTTTAAGAGTTCTTTCAGAACCCTTTCTTCTGTGAAAGGACTAATATCAACCCCCCTATCCAGAGTGCTTCTATTGACTGGATTAGGTATCTCGTCCTGCTTTTCCATTGTGAATACTGAGCAGAAGTATTCATTCAGTATCCCTGCTTTTTCACTGTCGCTGTCTGCCCAGCCACCTTCCTCTTTATTCAGCCTCAGTATCCCTGCCACAGTCTTTCTTTGCTCCCTAATGTACCTATAAAAGGTTTTATCCCCCTTCTTAACTGAGTTGGCTATCTTTTCCTGGGTTTGGGCCTTTGCTCTTCTGACTGCCTTCCCTGCTTCATTCTGCTTTAACTGGTACAATTCTCTGTCCTGCTCCTTCTGTGTTTCCTTACACTTCCTGAATGCTATCTTTTTCTCCCTTACCTTCCCCGCCACTTCTTTTGAGAACCATATTGTTTTTTTCTTTCATTTTGATTTTTTTTTTGCTTCACACAAAGGCTTGTTGCCTCTGTGATGGTGGTTTTGATGTTTCCCTATTGTTGCTCCACCCCACCTTCTTGCCTGTTTGCTAGTGCTTTTCTGAGGCACACTCTTATTTTGACAAAATCAGCCCTCCTGAAGTCCAGTACCTTCACTTTTGTATGACTTGACTCTACAGCTAAGTTTATCGTGAACCGCATTGTTTGGTGGTCGCTAGTTCTCAGATGGCTACCCACTTCAAGATTGGAGATCCTCTCTGCATCCCCATTTGAGAGTACCAGGTCAAAGATTGCTCCCTCCTGAGTGGGTTCCAAAACTAGTTGCCTGAGGCATGCCCCCTGTAGGGCATCAAGAATGCCCTACTCTTGGATGTGGCTGCAGCAAAGGTGCTCCAGTTAACATCTGGCATATTCAGGTCCCCCATCAGCAATATCTCCCCTTTCTCTGCCATCCCAAGGATGCCTTCTATCATTTCTTTGTCCGTTTCCTCCCCCTGAGTCGGGGGTCTGTATATAACTTCAGGAAGTGGTGGATACGAATACAGTGCAGGGCTTCAAACAGGCATGGGACAGGCATAAGGGAGCAATAAAGATGAGTATGAAAAGATAGGCCATTGACAGAGTACAGGCCTATGGCACATTCATAAGGTAGAAAAAATGGGCAGACTGGATGGGCCTTGCGGTCCTTATGTGCTGTCAACTTCTATGTTTCTATGTTGAGTAGACCCCTCCCCAAAGAAATCCTAGATGTGCTCCTGGCTCACTTGACAATGTACGAAAACTTCTAGAGGTGCCGGGCTCCCGAGGGGGGGGGTGTAGAAAGAGGAAGAGAGGGAGCCATGGTACAAAACAATGGGGTTCACGCTGTGTATGATGGAATTACAGTCTTTTTTTCTGCTGGGGCCAGAAGCAATGTGGAAGCAGGATAAATGTGCAGTAATCTGAGTATTTTTGGGCTTGCATTTTTTTCCTGTATAAGTGATCAAAATTTACCATTACAATTGTGGGCTAGTGCAACCATCTGTGGACTAGTGCAATTTGGAATCAACTTGTCCTGCTGGCTAGTGCAAAGAAAAGTTAAGGGTGACCCCTGCCCAGGTGGACAATGACATTCAGCTCTTCCTCCCACCCTGCTGCTCTAGCGATCCTAGGGATCTGCTTCCCATCTCTCTGGACCGTGGCACCAATCCACCCCTCTCATAATTGAATTCTATCCATTTCTTTGTCCAATGGAATTATCAGAGGGAAAAAAATGAGGAGGAAAACATGGAGCAAACCGAACAAGAGAAGAATCTGTTGCCTCTGTTCAACTGGAAAAAAATGAGAGGCAGAACAGTTTTGCTGGACTTTTGTCAATGTATTAGTGCTTTTATTTTCTGCATGGACAATTATTATTATTTTTTTCCCATTCAGTTTTGTCTAAGTGCAGCTTGCATGGTGCACAGTACAACTTATTTTGTTATGAGTGACTAAACTGCACAGATATCAATGATGTTGGAAGTGTGAGGATCTTTCAATAATCGTTGGAGCTGGTGGCACATCTGTGCTCTTATATCAGGTTAGCTGTTTTTCAAGCCCTTTCTTCGAAAGATTTTTAAAGCTTTTTTTAGAGGTGTCTAGCAATAAGCGCTCATTTCTTTTCTTATTCATATTGTATATTTTCTATCTTTATTTGGAATTCAAATTTTTGTGCTAAAAAATGTATACATATAAGACAAAGAAAGATGAAGACCAGGATACGTGCTATATAAGTTGGATCTGGACTCGTACATAGATATTGGTGATGAAGTTTGTTTTTACATTGCTAAATATAAGAGATCATTTTGCAATGTCCTCAGATTGTAATTATGTCTGTGTAGACTGAAGTATATGTTTTTTATGATATTTTATAAGTGATGTCTATCACATATTTTAATTGCACCAATTTTTATAAAAGTTTTAATGACTTGATGTCAAACAATAAAATGAACTGAACTGAACTAAATAATAAGTTTGCACTTCAGGGATCATGAGTCATAGAGTTCCAGTAATGAGGATCCTGCTAGATCAGGGCACCTTACCCACTGTATTGTAAAGGGTATGGAATCATTCAATGGAATCAGCATGTGTAGCAATATTAGGTCTTCCCTAAATTAGCCTTCTCCATTTAGTTCCATTTATGGGCTTGGCCGTAAGGAACTAGTACCCCATGGGAGCAAATATTTTGGCCAAGGGTCTGACAACAGCTGCTGGATACGGCATCTGCGTGAATCCCACTTGGTGCCTCGCACCTGTTAATAGCTGTTGCAGTTCTCTAACCAACCTCCGGTCTGTTATTTCCACCATCAAGTGTGCATCATGGGAGCAATTGCCTCAAGTTTGCCTCATCAATGTTTTTCTTCTGTGTTACCACATTTTATTAATATGGTGCTGTTCCACTTCTTGTTTTATTTCCTTTACCAGTGATGTAGAAGACCAAATCTAAACGGGCCAAGGAAAAAAGAAGAAGCCACCCTCCAGGTGTCAGTGCCCCTGTGAGAATAAGATGGCTTAAATAGACCGGCATCAACTCTGTGTGACATGCCTTGGACCTCAGCCCAACATGGATGCATGTTTTTTGACGGATTGCTACATGCTAGGGAGCCACATGTTGAGGTGTGGTCAGTCGATACTCACCTTCAGTAGCATGCGTCAAACATGGGTTAGGCCATTCCCCTGGGCCTCTTCCAGTGACTTTTGGTTATTCAGAAGTACAGGATGCTCTTTCTCCTCACTGCACTGAATTGTCAGAGGCCATGGTGGTTGGTTCTGGTGGATGGATGATTTCTTCTGGGAGGTTGGCTGGCAACACTCCACAGCCTGTTTTGCCCTCAGCAACAGACATCACTCATGGAAGAGCAGTGGCTATATGCCCAGTCTACACCACTGGATACCTGGATGCCACCTCTTGTTGTCACCCATGCTGTTGCCACCGTTGACAGTGACAATGAGGTGGGTGACACTAGAGATGGCGCCAGGACTCCACCTGACACTGTTTATGGTAGTAGGGAAGGGCCTGGCACTAAGACCAATGCTGGTGCCAGAGCCAGCTGGGAGTCTGTTCCTGCTCACGGTGTCGCTAGGAGAGGGGGACAACTCTGAGTCCAAGATGGTGTCAGCATTGCCAATGTGCCAAGCCTAGATTCAGCACCAAACAAGGTACTGACAAAGGTGTTGGCATGCTGCTGGTCCCTGACTCTGGTGTCAGCACCGAGGAGGGAGATGGTAGCAGGGCTGGCATCAGTGTCAACACCAAGGATGGTGTCAAGGACGATACCGAATACAGTAAGAAAGAGGTTCCTGTCCCACAGGATGTCTCAACTGAGCACAGTGCCCGTGGCAATGCCACCTTGGAGTTAGACAACAAACTGGAGCTGGGTTTCTTTCCAAAGCTGCCCATTGATATTATCAACAATGAGGACTGGGGTCACCTCATGGGATCTGTATGACTCCAGTCTCCTCACCTGGGTATTTCTCCCCAAGAACATGGATTGGGTCCTTCCTCTGACATAAGGGGACCACCATTGAGTGGTTCTGGTAGACCTTCCCCATGACAAAGACCCCTTGCTAGAGTTCCGCAGCCCAGGCCAAGGCCCCTGAGACAAGGAGCCCTCCTTAGAAGGGTCTCGGCATCTCATTGAAAGGTTACCCTTGTTCTTTGGCCCTACACTTATTTAGTTATTTTTGTTATTTTTCTGACTTATTTATTTATTTAAATTTCATAACTGCTAAGCATGCCCTGTATCAGCAATTCCTGGTGGAGATACTCCAGGAGTTTGAGCTACATGCTTTTGTCAGTTGCAATCTGGTAGCCTTGCCGTTGGGACTCCTCAGAGTTCCCTGTATTAACACTGTGATCATTCAGTACCAATTTATCGTATTATTTAACTGACATGAAACTTTCTTGCCCCCATTTATTACTGTTCTGTTGTACCAAACTGTTGCTTTGTTTTTACTAACGTGGAACTTTATAGTCCCTATTTATTCCCGTTTGTTGAAGAATTCTCTGTATCTGACCTCAGGTTGTACCTGTAAATGGAATTGTACTCCAGTGTACTTACCCGAACCACAAAATAAAATGAAATGAAATTCCTCCATTGCCTAGAGCAGTAAAGGAGGCATCCAGGGCCTTATGGAGACATCCCTCTGCCACCCTTGCCATCCCAGGAGACTTCCATATGTGGTACTGCACACTCACAGGGTCTGCAGATGATGTACCTCATCCTACCTTGAGACTTCAGGTACTTCAGACCCTGTTGGGCTGCAGAGCCTCAGGTGTGACCGATCTCCAGATGTGGATTCTGCTCACACAGACACTGGGAAAGAAGCTTTTCACCTCTGCACATGCCCTGAGGTACATTTCTACACACCAGACCCATATTGCTACCTACAACTGTTGCCTATGGTTGCAACTGCACAGCTTGTTAGCTGCAATGACACAATATGAGACAGTCAGGCAGGCCATCAACTTTTCTACCTGTGGTCTGAAGGTAGCATTGAACCAGTTGAGGGGATTGCATGATGCCGACAAGGTGGCCTCCAGACTGGTATAAACTGCAGTCTGTCTCCAGTGGAGGGCATGTCTTTGCCTTTCCAGACTGGCAGCTCTGGCCTGGCATAAGGTGCTAAACTCACATTACCAAGGAGCTCAATTCTTTCCCCCCTAGGGTCAGATGAGAGCTCTCAGGGAACCTTCCTGTGGCTGTGACCCAGGAGTATCAACCTGGCCCTGACCAGTCTTAGCTCTCAGCAGACCTCTCCTTAGATGGCCTCAGTGGGACCTGTAAGAGCCCCTCCCCTTAAATGGTCTCAGTGGGACTCAGTGGACAAGACTGATTCAGGAAAGATTTGAAAGTTATGTACTTACCATAGCAGGTGATCTTCCTGAATATCTTTCCACTGAGTACCACATACACCCACCATCTCCTTTCCCTGGAACCAGGGCCTCTGGCAGCTTATTCCTGTGACACAAATCATGAGTGATGCCCTTCTTTGGTTACGTCACTCTCTCCAGTTGCCTCCGCTGTTGGGACTAGACATATTAAAAAAAAACACAAAAAGAGCTACGCAAAGCATAAAGAAAAAAAAAATGTTGTGTCTTCCCTTCTCCTGCACAGGATACATCCACTTTTTTTATTTTTATTTATTTTAGTCTTTGGTAACTGGGTAAGGCCCACTAGGCACAAGTGCCTGTTTTCAGGGGTGACCTGGGAGCACTGGGCGGTTAAGTGACTTGCTCAGAGTCATGCAGTATGCAAGTGGAGGTTGTGAGAATCAAACTCAGGTCTGGTCTGCTGGATGTATTAGCTCATTCACACCTCATTCCTCTAACCTCTAGGCTATACTTTACCTTGGGTATATCCCTGTTAGTTGCTAAATGCAGCCTACACCCAATGGGTGACATCCAGTCTTAACTCCACCTGATAGTAGTCCTATCTGTGGAATTCTGCTTGAGCACCAAATTGGGTCTAGCTGAAACAGCCAGCTTCAGCTCAGGGTATACCCCTGCTGCTTGAAGAGAAGGATCGGGTCAGCCTTTTCTGTTGTTTTGCTACTGTAATTTTTTCTTCACCTGTCATTCCGTGGTTTTTCCTTTGCTCTGCCTTGCTGACATGCTTTGTCTGTGGTCATGCTCTGGCCTTCATGTCCAGCAGGCTTAGGGGCAACTTCAGAGATTGGCAAACTTCTACTCTTTTGAGCTGTTAACCCTGCAATGTCACAGGTCTAAGTTATAATAGCATGGACAGATTAACGGGTCAGGAAACCGATTGCACCGACAACAGGAACCACAAAAAGTACTTTTCTGCAGGGGGCTCCACCCCCCACATCCCCCATTTGCGAGGGGCTTCAACCCCAGCACACCCCAACTATTATATAGTCAACCAGGGGGGATGCATGTGGAGGAGTGGGCATAATTCGGTTAAGTGAGCAAAGTCCATTGAGGAAGTCAGTGGCAGATGCAAGTTGAGTAGGGGAGAGAAAGAGGAGACTGGTAAGTTGGGGAGGCATAACAGGTTGGGGAAGGGGGATTTAGAGTATGTGTCGGAGGGAAGGCAAGGAGGGGCAACTGCATGGCAACTAAGAAAAAAAATAAAGTAAAAGAATGTGGGAATGTGAGACCCGAATCCGTGTGGTGATAGGAACCCCGCATCCACAGTCTGACGCGCTATGCACTAAGCCATGACGATGGCACGCTGGCCATCTGACATTTAGAAGCTGAAAATAGCCACAGCGATAGCGCTGTTATGTCTGCACTATACTTTTCCTGTCATTGTTTTCACAGAAGGTATTTTGACTGCGTGGTTTTGTGCTCGCTATCCTGTCCACACTATGTTAAACAGATACCCAGTGTCACAGGTACCAGTTACTTATTCTGCTCCTTCCCATCTCAATTTGGGAGGGCAGCGTTGCATTTAAAAAAAAAAACAGCCCTTTGCACTGGTGACATGCTGGTTGCTTATTTCAGAGGTTACCTGTAACTTTGCTGATTTTGCATATTCTCTGCCATCTCATTTGCGGGAAGGTCTCACCTTTGTCTACCCTTTTTATTTGTTAGCCAGAGGCGAGCGCACTTGCACACAGGGCTGCTACCATATTCCTACTACTCTTTTACTAGTCTAGCCTTGCTTGCTGGCTAGCTGGGGATTCTTGAGGCTCTGGTTCAGTTACCAAGACTACTTTCTCTGTGCCACTCTACATGTGTCCCCCATTCTTTTTTCTCTCTCTCTCTCTCTCTCTCTCTGAGAGTAAGTAGTCAGGTTTTATTTAGTTTTTTTTTTGCTTATTTTTCCTGTATCCTTTTTCCTATCCCTTTGGGCTAGCTTTTCCACAAGCCTCAGCTTATGTTTTTTTCCCCACTTTTGCTTCTGTCCTGGCAAACGGAACTGAGGTTGGTGTAGGAGCCAAGAATGATTATTGGTAGGTACACGGCAGTACATGAGGGCATACAGGTATTATGTCCAGTAGCCGTTGGCAGCCCTCTGTCCAAAAGATTTGCTCCCGCAGGGTTAGAGTGCCTCCAGCCCAGAAACATAAGTGGTACTCAATGTAGAAGACATTCAGGAAGGTGGCTACTTATGGTAAGTACATAACTTTCATTTCTTGGAAAACCAGATTTATTGAAGATTGTGGTAACATACCTTTAAGTGGACCAACATAGTTACTGTACATAAATGTTTGTCTAGTAGTCATAGTGGATTAAAAAAGTAGTGTTACTGTGCATGAGGGCACATATTAAACATAGGCCTTATTTTAACAAAAAAGTGGTACAGTGACTATGTAATTTGAAACATAATACTACACCATATATCTAAGTATCCCCTCACTTTGCCATTTGGATGTTACAGAGTATAAGCTTTCAAGCTCTCACAGGTCCCTTCATCATGTAGCATAAGAAGGATTCTTTTTTAAGGAATATGGAGTAGGAAACTAGATTCAGCACCTTTTATTGTATCAAAAGTACTGTAAGTATAAAACAAGCTTTCAGGCCTACACAGGGCCTTTCTTTAGATGATGGCAGGTTTTATAACAAGCACATCACATAAACATTTGTTGCACTGCTTTTTGTGATAATAATTGTACCAGTTTTGCATATTTTTGTTACTTATTTTCTATAATATCTTTATTAAATTGTGTTATATAAAAGACATACATATAACAAACACATCAATCTGATGTCATAGCCATGACTGAAACCTGACTCACTTCTCAGATCCCCGACTCTTCGGTAACCCTGACCGGATTCAACCTCTACCGTGTTGACCAACAGGGTAAGCGTGGGGGAGGCTGCGCCCTTTACATTAAGGACATATTACATGGACAACTGCTCCCCTTCCCCCAGCTGGGACCAAGACCGCAGGCTCTCACTATTAAACTTACCTTGGGACAGGCTTAAAACCCGCTACACATCACTATGGTTTACATTCCCCCATGGGATCAAAAAGCAGCCTTCCGCGCTGTAATGTCATATCTGGACACACTACCACCTCATACGGAAATGATTGTACTCAGTGATTTTAATATCAATTGGTTAGGTAAGGATGCCACCCCGCTCATTGATACTGCCACAGCCCAAGAACTAACCCAAGTGGTCACTTCCCCCACCCGTCTGGACCTGCGCACTGGATCTTCCTCTCTGCTAGACCTCATCTTCACCAATCATCCACACAAAATCACTAGTGTTTCCGTCCTACCAAATGCTCTTAGTGATTACTCCCCAGTTCTCTGCTCCTAGTCCTGCAAAGCTCCTAGATCTCCTCCCAAATTAATACAGCAACTCAAACTTGGCCCTGGTAAACTTGCGCAACTTAAAGCACACCTCAGGGCCATGGTTTCTGCAAAGGACACAGCACTGCTACTGCCCTTCTTGAACTTACCACACACATACACTCTGAGCTGGACAAAGGTCACATCACGGGTGCGATCTTCATAGGCCTCACAAAGGCATTCAACACTGTCAACCACTCCTATCTTTTAACCACTTTGACCAACCTGGGTCTCTCTCTTGGGATGCCTTGGGATGGTTCTCTGACTGCCTCTCAAACTGGACTCAACAGGTCAAAATTGGTAATGCACTATCCAACAAATTTTCTGTCATTTCTGGTGTCCCACAGGGGTTCATATTGGGACCTCTACTTTTCAGCCTCTTCCTCAATTCCCTCCCAGAGTTCTGCAATATGGACACCTGTGGGACACCATAGAGGACAGGAGATTTGTTAAATAGTGCATTACGAATTTTGACCTGTTGAGTCCATGTGGGGACCGCTCCAATGCAAATAATTACTGTCCCATCTCCATACTTCCACCCCTCTCCAAGGCCTTACAGCGGATTGTTTCTGATCAGCTCACTGAGCACCTCAATAAATACAACTTTCTCTGCAAACAGCAACAACATGGTTTCCGAAAAGGACACAGCACTGCTACTGCCCTTCTCGAACTTACCACACACATACATTCTGCGCTGGACAAAGGTCACATCACGGGTGCAATCTTCATAGACCTCACAAAGGCATCCGACACCGTCAACCACTCCCTTAACCTATTACTATACGTGGATGATGCTGTCATCTTCTCCTCCTCCAGCCCTGACCCCCTTCAACTTCACCGCTCCCTCCAGTCCTCCTTCAACAGTGCCAAAAGCTAGTTCACTGCACAACGCCTTATTCTTAACTATAAAAAAAAACAAAGTTATGCTATTTGTACACCTGCAGAATACCAGGAAGGTGCTTTGCCCCTCAAGTACTAACATCAAATCAGACTCCCCTGGAGCAAGTGGACTCCTTTAAATACTGGGGCATCACCTTGGACACAGGACTTAACTATCATGAGCATATTCACCACCTAGCTAAGGCCCTCAATGTTAGGCTTGGGCTTTTGCACCTCTTCAAATGCTGCCTTCCCACTGGTGCCCTCAGGCTCGCTGTCTCCTCCTCAGTCCTCTCTCTGCTTGATTATGGCTTACTGATATATAGGGTGGCAAGCACCTCAGCCCTGGTTAGACTCCGTCTTGCCCTAAACAAAGCTTGTCGTCTCATACTGGGATGTGACTGTCTTACCCATACCTGTTCACTTTATAATGCTACCAACTGGCTTAATCTCGACAACAGAATCAGATTCCACACCTGCTTTCTGGCAAAAACAAATCACCCTAGGCCTCTCTCCCACTGGGCTCACCCCCTTAATCCACCCAGACATTAAGGTTAAGTACACCCGTAGCTCAGACAACCATCTCTTCTCGATTCCCTCCTGCTGTACCTCTCAATTCCAAAGGTCCTTCAGCTGCAGGGCCCCCTTGTGGATGAACAGCCTACCCGCCTCCCTGGTAAATGAACAAAGACTTAGACAATTTAAAACCCACTTTAGGGTCCACCTCCTGTCTTCGAGTACCTGTGATTGCAACTGAACTCTGCCCTCTTCCTTCTCCTTATCCACTGACAACGGCCACTGGCCTGCCTCTTCCTCCTTAGTGCCCAATCTGAGTCTCCTTGGCATTGTTATATATCTATGTTTGGTATGTACTTTGTAAAAAACTGTATTATGCAACCCTAGTACTTGAATGTTAGCCTTGGCTGTTCTTTGTAACAATCTGATCTTTATTCTCTGAAACAATCATTGTAATGTTTGTCTGTAGCTAATCTATGTGACGTGGAACCTTTGTAAATGAGTCTATGACTCAAAGGTATTTTTTCCGACTCTGAAATAAATAAATAAAAACATCACTACATCCCCATATTATAGCTTTACAAACTTCCAGATTAAATAGAAAAATTTAAATAAAGTAAATAAATACATAACGTTTCATTCTACAAAAATTGACTCTGCATGGTGATGTTAATAAATTACATCTGAAATATATCCTGCAGTTAATGTGAGTATAGGACCTCTGTCATAACAGTATCTGGTTATGGGCTTCCCTTTGTCTACTGGATCTCTCTGCATCACATATTTATTATATAGCACTTTCCCACAGCATTTATTTAGTTGAATTTTGGTAGCCGGGTAAGCCTACTAAGACCATGTATTCCCTTTTTTAGGGGTGACCCGGGGGAGGGTACAGAGGAAGAGGAATACAAAAATATAAGCAAAGCCAAGTACATACAATAAATAAGCACTGATATAAAAGGAATGCAAAATAAAGATGAATACTAGAGTATAAACAAGGCCATGTATATACAATAAAAGCACTGATATAACAGGAATACAACAAATTGGGATCCTAATGCCTAGTGCAGTGTGAATAAATGCTACCCAAAGTACACAGAATAAAAACAGTGATTTCTGGGGACTTGATGGTGCTGTACAATAGAGAATAGGGTAGTTAGGCCACATTTTCTTTATAGCAGTTATGCAAAAATAGCACAGGACAGATGTTCAGCAGTTAAACAAGATGGTGCAGGACAAAAGAACAATTCAAATCAAACAAGACAGCGTGTACCTTGTGTAGTGGGGGTAGGCTCCTCAGGATGAAACAAACATGAGTACAGAAATGTAAGGGATTATTTAGGAAACGCAGGAGCAAATTCCTAAGTCATATAGGTGGTTGTAAAGAGCACATTTAAAACTGGGGAGGGATGTGCAAGTGAGGATAGACGGAGGGAGGGAGTACCAAGCCCAGAGTTCAGCATAGGCAAAGGATCTCCTTCTTGCAGCTAGGTGAGTCGACAGCACTGTTAACAGTGGGAGAGAGGAGGAAGAGAGCCAATTTTCTTACTATTATATTAGATAGACTCAGAGGAGTGTATAGGTGGGTGAGCTTATGGATAAGGCAGAGGGAGTTGTACTGGAATTTATGTTCCAGTTATAGCCAACCCAGCGATGTTAGTACAGTGCAATAATGTTGCCAGGGGACAGCTCTGGAGGCAAAGCATCCTATCCTATGATATAATTGCTTTAGTTGGTTCATAAGGGACCATAAGTGATAGGAATAGGGGGAGCCATAGAAAAGTAGAGGACGGAGAGAGGCTGTGGCAATTTTTAGGCAGGATGCACTAGATAGTAGGGGGCAGAGCCGGTAGAACAGGCCCAGCTTTTGGTGAAGTGTTGTGATGGTTTTGTTGACGGAGGCCTTGAAGGAGAGGCTTGGGTTGAACAGGATGCTGAGATTATTTAAAAGTGTGTACCAGTTCTAACAGTTCAGCTTTGCGAGTGGTGATGGAGAATTGGGGTGAGTGATCAGTTGTGTAGGTGTATGGGAGGAAAAGCAAAAATTTAGTTTTTTAGTGTTCAGGAGCAATTTGTTTGCTAGGAACCATGCCTCCAGATGATGGAAGTCAGAGTTCAGATGTTTACTAAGCCATGGGAAGTCAACAGAGGACCTGTATATGATGGCATCATCTGCGTAAAGCTTTACAGATGCTCCACTGCAGGATCTAGGCAACTCATTGATGAATAGTGAGAAGAGTAGTGGCCCCAGGATAGAACCCTGGGGAATGCCATGGGAAATGGGTCTATTATGAACCACTCTTTCTGTGAAAAAGAGCCTTCTTATATCCTTTTTCAGTCCCCCCCCCCAATTTTAGACTGTGCCACCTAGTGGACCCCTTCCCACTGAGAGTGAAAACGACATCCATTCTAACCCTGTTCATACCTTTAAGGTACTTGGTTTCAATCATGTCCCCCCTCTTTCTTCTGTCCTCCAGTGAGTACATATTAAACTCCCACAGCCTCTCTTCATAGGGTTTGTCCCACAGGCCCTGGATCATCTTACTTGCCCTCTGCTGCACCCCCGCCAGTAATCTGATGTCCTTTTTCAGATATGGATACCAGGACTGCACACAGTACTCTTAAGTGCAGTCATACCAAGGACCTGTATAATTAGCAGAATGACTTCCCCTTTCCTGGATGTGATTCCTTTGGTGATGCATCCGAGCATCATGTTGGCTTTTGTTGCTGTTTTACGGCATTGTGCAGAGTGCTTCCAGTCCCTTGTGATCATTACCGCTCAGTCTTTTTCCTCCACAGAACTGGACACCTGTACCCCTCCCAACCAGTAACTGGTCCCTGGGTTCCTAGCTCCCAGGTGCATGACCTTGCATTATTTTGGCATTGAACCCCAGCTGCCAGATACCCAACCATTTCTTGAGCCCAGCTAGGTCCTCCCTGACCTCCTGTCTCCCCTTCTCTGTGTCCACTCTCCCACAGAGCTTAGTGTCATCTGTGAATAGGCATATTTTACTTTTGATACCATCTGCTACGTCACTGATAAAGATATTAAACAACACTGGTCCAAGCACTGAGCTGTGTGGGACCCCACTGGTTAGAGGCCTAGGCTTTTATTTATTTATTTTTTATTTATTTAGCTTTTGTTGACCGGGTAAGTGCACTAGACAAATCCTGCCTATTTTCAGGCACGACCCGGGGGAGGGGGATACAGATGAACACCAACTGACCTTGAACCAGATTAAGCTATTGGTGGTATTTTTAGTGAATGAGGGAAATTTGGCCAGGACACCGGGGAAATTCCCCTACTCTTTTCGATAAGTGCCATGGGATCTTTAACATCCACCTGAACTACCACCAATCCAGGCAGATGGGACCTCGGTTTAATGTCTCATCCGAAAGATGGCACCTCAGAAGTGCAGCACCCCTCTCATGCTGCACTACAGTGTCAGTACTGGGATATTAACCCAAGTGCCAGATGTGGGAACTGAACCCACAGCCCTCTGATCTCCCGGCCTCAGAGGCGAGTGTGCTACCTATTAAGCCACTGACACTTGATAGTTACCCTCCTACTAACACCCTCTGGTTTCTGTCTTGTATCCAGCTTTTGACCTACCCCTCCAGCTTCTCCCCGACTGCCAGGTCCATCAGCTTACTCAGCAGTCTCCCATGTGGCACAGAGCTGAAGGCCTTGCTGAAGTCCAGATACAGTACATCAACCACCTGGCCCCTGTCCAGCGATTCTGTGACCCAATCAAAGAAGTCTAGCAGGTTGGTCTGGCAGGATCTCCCCAGGACAAACCCGTGTTACCTTTCACCCTGGAGACCATTAACCTCTAGAAAGTCCACTAGTCTCTCCTTTAGTATAGTCTCCATTAAATTCCCTACAATGGAAGTAAGACTGACTGGTCAGTAATTTCCTGGTTCATCCCTGGGTCCACTATTGTGGAGAGGCACCACATGTGCTATTCTGCAGTCCTGAGGCATGCACCCTGTCTCCAGCGAGGTGTTAAACAGGTCCACCAGGGGGCCAGCCAGGACTTCCGCCAATTCCCTCAGAACTTTCAGATGCACGCCATTCAGCCCAGGAGCCTTGTCCACCCTAAGAGCCCTAAGGCCCTTTAAAACCCTGTCCTCCTGGATTACACCTTCTGTTTCACCTGCCTCTCCTTTCAAACCCCTGTATTTTCCCATGGCATGGGTCCATCCTTTTCCCTAGTGAAAACCAAGCTGAAATACTCCTTCAGTGCCTCTGCCTGTTCTTCACTACTTTCTGCTCATCCCCTTCTTCTTTAATCTAACAATCCCATGCTTGCTACTCCTTTTCACCATTATATACCTAAAAAGTCCTTTTCCCCTTCCCTTATCCCCTACGCCAGCTTTAGTTCCCTCATGGCCTTAGCTGCCCTGACCACTGTGCTTGCCTGTCTTGACTTCACTGAGTAATCCTGCTTGACTGCATCTCTTAGAGTACATTTGTACTCCAATTGTATTCCAGTTTTCCTCCATGATTGCTAGTCCCAGATGCTGTTCCCACTGCAGTCTCTCCTTTCCTGAGAGATCAGGGAAAAATTGCTTATCCTGCCTAGCTGTTCTCCCTGTCAAGCCCTTATTGTCCATTCTAGCCCTGAAAACATCTTGCTCCACTGGCGCAAGGCTGGAACCTCCACAGGCTTTCTATGTAATCCTCTACCAAAGGCCCGAATTTGCAAATATTAAAAGTGATGGGATTGCAGGATCCCCAAGCTTTTCCAAATGTCTGTGAAAGAATACATCCCTTCTCGAGAGTATAGATCCCCAAACATCTTACTCCTCCTTCTTCCCATATGTGAAAACCAGGGTTCTGAAGCCCGGGTAAAAAACTTGGATTATGAGCTACCGGAACCTAAAAGGTTTGCTCCCCTTCCACTCCCTCCTCTTCTTAGCTGTTTCCCAAGTTTCCAACACCCACAGCACAAGTGGGTTGGGGCCAAGCAGCTGGTTATAAGCACAGCTTCCCCCATTTGCCAGGTACACAGATAATCATCTGGGGCATCCTTCTTCCTCTAGGTCAACCCATCTAGCAGCAGACCTCCTGTTTACCCAGTCCTGTACATAACGGTGTTGGATCATCAGGTAATACCCTCAAATGTCTGGGAAGCCAAGTCATCCTCTGTCCATTACACCCTTGAGTCTTTGTAGACTCATCCTCCGGCACGTCCCTTGCTATATAAAGGTGGTGAACCCTCTCTCCAATCTCTTTGTACTAGTGTTAGTTGGGCTCATAGGCAACATCTGCATCACATAAAGCAGTCTGGGCAAAATATTCATCTTAATTAAGTTGATGCGCCCTAGCCGGGAAATGGGGAGAGCCCTCCATCTGTCTAGCTCCGTAAGGATGGTGTTAAATAATGAATTATAATTTAATCACTATAGGCTTCCCAGGTCTCGGTCTACTTTGATTCCAAGGGAAGTAATAGATTCCTCCACCACCTTTAAACCCCAGGAGTTTTCTCCCCCTTCCCCACCTCTCCCAGGCACAACATTTCTGACTTGTGCAGGTTAAGCTTGTAGCCAGAAAAGGTGACAAATGCCTCAACTACTTGAAGCAGGGCTGGCATAGAAATTCTAGGGTCAGTAATAAAGATTAGCAAATCATCAGCATATAATGTAATCTTATGTTGTGTTCCCCTTTTCCCCATAACTCCACTAATATTGCCAGTTTCTCAGATCTTAATAGCTAGTGGTTCAATGGCCAGGGTGATCCAAAGAGAGAAGAGGGGGCACCCATGCCTCGTACCACAGAAAAGGCAAAATTCCTCTGATGGGGTGCCATTAACCAGCACCCTAGTCACCGGCTCCCAGTATAGCATCTGCACTAATTCCACAAACCCATCTCCCAAGCCAAAATGCCTCAATACCTCAAACAGATATGCCTATTCTATTCGGTCAAAGACTTTCTCGGCATCCATGGATAGCACACGTGCATGACCAGGATGCCTAGAGCTCCAATGGACAACATTTAACAACCATCACATATTATGATGAGACAGTTGCCCTGTACAAACCTGGTTTGGTTTGCATGAACAGTTTGGGGTAACACCTGCTCCAAATGCCGTGCCATGACCTTTGCCATAATCTTAAGATCACAGTTTAGAAGGGAGATGGGTCTGTGTGATGTGCAATCAGAGGCATCCTTTTCTGGTTTTGGTAGAACATAAATATTTGCTTCGCAGCATGATTTTGGGGGGGCCCCTCTCCCTTGCCTCTTCCATCAGCGCCCTCAGTGGTTCTGCCAAAATCAATCCCAGCTCCTTATAGTATTCCATCACAAATCCATCAGAGCCCACAGTTTTCCCCCTCCTCAGCCCCCGCAATTGCCCGCAGTATTTCAGTGGTAGACACTGATTCTCCCCGCATCTCCCTCTGCGTGTCCATGAGGGTCAGGATAGTAATCCCTCCAGAAAGGCAGTTGCCTGGTCTTCCCTGCCCACACATTCAGCCCTGTGCAGCTGTTTACAAAAGTCTCAGCAGATCTGCCTGATCTGGGAACTGTCATGCAGCAGATGGCCAGACCTATCCCGTATTGTCGTAATGCAGTTAGAAATCCTCCTGCCACTCACCAATCTGACCAATAATGGGCCATGTATATTTCCCCACTTATATAAATGTTGCCTTGCAAAAAGAAGGCTAGTCTTAGCCTCCCCAGTAAGTGGCAAATTCAGCGCCTCACTGGCCACTGTCAATTGCTGCAGCACCTCATTCCTTCCCACCCTGGCCGCTGTTTGTTCCAAATCTTTTATTTTACTTTCCATTTCTATCTGTTTTTCCCTATGCTCCTTTTTTACTCGAGCTACATAGCTAATGATGGCACCACGCATAAATGCCCCCCCCTCCTCCCAGTAGACCTCGTTTGAGGAAGCAGAGCCTAGGGTCGTATTGGCATACAGTTCCCTGATGCTTTAAATGGGTTCTAAATTCTTCTCTTGCTAGTAAGCATGTGGAAAACTTCCAACTAGGTGTGGCCTCTTTCTCCCCCCTCAACTGCATAGACATCTGGACCATAGCATGGTCTGATATACATGGGACTATGACTTACCCCTGACATTTTGTTATTTTTGTTACTTTTAATTTGTCCAACACTTAGAAACATAGAACATAGAAACATAGAATTTGACGGCAAATGAGGACCGCTTGACCCACCCAGACTGCCCATTTCCCTACCTAATGGATAAGCTGCAGATCCTAGGTAACCAGCAGCCTACTTCTTCCAGCCCCCACCCCCTAGAATTGCCTTATGACTGTCCCATGCATGCTTGAATTCCACCACTGTTTTTGACTCCACAACCTCTTCCGGAAGGCCGTTCCATGCATCCATAACCCTCTCTGTGAAAAAATACTTCCTTAAATTAACTCTGAGCCGCCCCACCCCCATCTTCAAATTGTGCCCTCTTATTCTTGCACACCTCTTTTTTTGAAAGATGCTACCCTCTTGGACTTTGTTGATTCCCTTGAGGTACTTGAAAGTTCCTATCATGTCCCCCCTTCTCCCTCCTTTCCTCGAGGCTATACATATAAAGCTCCTTAAGACTCTCTTCATATGTCTTCCGGTGCAGACCCTGCACCATTTTAGTTGCCCTCCTCTGGACAGCTTCCATCCTGTCTATGTCTTTGCGGAGATTGGGTTTCCAGAACTGCACGCAGTACTCCAGATGGGGTCTGACCAGCTGCCTGTACAGAAGGATAATAAATACAGGTTACACTGTAATCCCCAAACCCCACCCCAGGTCACAGATGGAAATGAGCTTCAATTTCAGTATGCCTTTTCTGGCAAATGATTTTTAATTAAATAAAACATTCAGATGTGCTGCCTTCTTACAGCAATTAGAAGAAAAAAAAAGAGGAGACGTATAATTTACAGCAGCATGACTATTAGCAGGTGAGTATAGCTCCTACTATTGTCATGTCACGGAGTCCTGGACAGAGGAAGAAAATGAAAGAGGTTACATGTAGGTGGCACAACACAACACTACACAACACTGCAATACAAAGTTTCCACGTGCAGTAGATGACAGATGTCACAAACTATAAACAGAGTTTGAGGAAAAGCTTTGAAAACCAGCTGCACTTCTGACTTTTTGGTAGTTCATATTTTCATAGCATCGTGGTAACATAAGGGAATTTGCATCCATCACGTTTTCCTCTCCTGCCACATGGCAGTGGCTATAACCAGTTTGAACATGGCCACACATCCAAACTTCTTAGTCATTTACTACCCCTACGCACAACGTGTAATGATACCATTTTCTCTAAGGAATCTGTCTAGTCCTGCTTTTAAAGCTAGAGTAATGCTAGCTTCCACAACTTCACCAGGTAGGCTGTTCCACATATTAACCACCCTATGTGTGAAAACATGTTTTCTGATGCCCTCCCCTTAATCTATCCCCTGCCCCAGTTTGAGGGTATGCCCATGTAACCTTCTTCAGGTAAAAAGGGTATAAAAAAAGTGCTTTCCCAAACAGGTCTCCTCTTGCTGGGGAGTGCTAATAATAGGATGTTCAATACCTTTGCAAATCAAACAAAAACAAGTCTCCCTTCGAGTCTAGTTCCCAAACTGCTGACTGGCACAGTAAAGTAGATGACACAAGAGGGATGTGAAGGGGCCTATTGGAGAATCTCCCTCAAGATATTTATCCTGATAATTTCCACTGTGTTTCACACTCCTGATTCAGAGACATCAGAAGGTCAGCAGTTGCAATTAGTGGGTAGAAATTAAGGTGTAAGTACTGCCCAAGTTGAAGCAGTGAACTATGGAGTGAGCCAAGCACAGCCTACAGTGTTGCCTGTCCAGTAATATGTATCTTCCCTCTCACCTCTCTTAGTTTGCTAGTCATTTATTATGCTCGCTTACACGTGCAGCATGATGTGAACATTTTATTACAAGAAGACCATTTCAGAGATGTGTCACAGTCAGGCCAATGCAGCTCAGGGCATAGGCCTATCCTAGGCCTATCAGAATTACAGAGGAGGAAGTCTATCTGGCCCTAAATTTACTGAAGTTGCATAAGGCTCCAGGACCAGATGGAATTATAGATGACATTTATAAAGCCTTCCAAAATTGGTGGGTACCTTTTCTGACTCTCACATTTAATGGTTTCATCCAAAACCTGGTATTCCCCTTTAGCTGGTCAGGTAGCATCATATTCCCAATATTCAAAAAAGAAGATCCGAATAATCCTAGGATGTATAGGCCTATTAGCCTTATTGACGTTTCTCAAAATATTTTCTCAAGAATTGTCCTAGGTAGATTGCTGGACTGGGCTGAAGAGAATTCCATCCTCTATGAATCCCAGAATAGGTTCCGGAGAGATTGTGCAACAGTGCAACACTGCTTCATTTTACAACATTTAATTTGGAAATATGTTAAAATCAGGAAAAGCAGGCTGTTCTGTTGTTTTGTGGACTTCTCTTCGGCTTTTGACTGCATAAGTAGAAAAATATTATGGGATACTTTAAGAGATCTGAATCGAGATGAGACTTTACTAGGTATTCTCATCAGATTGCATGAGAACACTTGGACAAGAATTCAGTATAATCAATATAGGCATGTGACGGATGGCATTCATACGAATGTGGGAGTCAGACAGGGATGCATTCTAGTGGCGACATTATTTAACATCTATATTAATAAGATCTTGACACAAATTACTGATCTGGAATTTCATGCTCCTAAGATCAATAATTGTAGAGTTGATACTCTCGCCTATGCAGATAACTTAGTTTTTCTTTCAGCTTCTGCACTAGATCTCAGGAGGAAGCTGTGCCTTTTTGAGTCACTATGCAATCAGAGGAAAACTTGTAATTAATTTATCTAAAACTAATACTATGATTTTTGAGAATATTTAGCTTATGCAAAAGATACTTATGCCAGCAAGTTTGGAACATCTCTTTCATATGATCTATATTAGACCTATGAGGGAAATTATCTCAGATGTACACTTAAGGCTTAAAGATTTAGATAATAATTACCTTCTTAGCCAAGTTTCCATGCTTAAAATGCATGATTTTTACAAATCTATTAAGGTTATAAGTGGTTTTGAGGGTTATCTTACCCAAGTGACTTGCCCCAAACTGAGAAGAATCTTCACAAGGTTTAGAATAGAAGGATATAGTGCTCAGTATATTATGTATAGGTAAGAAAGAAAAGGAATTTTGACACCATATTGTAAATGTGGACCCCGGGTATATGATGATATTAAACATGTGGTATTGATTTGTCCACTTTATGAGTGTAACAGGAAGAAATGGCTGGGTGGATTGCTGGGTGGGCTCAGTTTCCCTCCAGCAAAAGTTATTGAGTATCTCTTTACTTCAAAGAATAGACCAACCCTGGAAAGGGCTGCAAGGTTTCTCTTGACTACCCATATGTAGGCTTACAAGTCATCTGTGGACAGGAAACCTTAATCTTTTGCTCTATTTGCACCTTCTGATGTAATTTGTAATTAATTACTCTGTAACTAGGCGAACAAAATTGTAGGCTGTTTTTAAATGTTTTCATTTTAGATTGTATTTATTATTGTTTTTGTAGTATATTGTAATGGCATTTTGGCTGATCAATAAATTTGTACTTGACTTGAAAGAAGGGATTTGAGTTAAGAAGGAAGATTGCCGAACTAGAACTTGGATAAAAAATAGACACAATAGGAAAGGCACCTAGCATCAATAGAAGGGAGGGAAAGAGCTGAGTAAAGACAGCAGTGGTGATTACGAGAGGGGCAAGCTAAAGCAAAACAGCAGAAAGAATTGATATGGGATGATAGCAACTAGGGTCAGTTACAGTATCCTCCCCCCCAAAGATCAGTATTATATGTGCTGTTTTCCAATCAAGTGGAACCTGAGACGTTCTTAAAGAAAAACTGTCTAAGTAAGTTAAATACTTTGCCAAAATCTGGGCTCTGATTTTAAGAAAAATAGGATTGATGTTATTACATCCATACCCTTTTTTAATATTTATCCTTACTAACACTTTGTACAGATTGGCTTCCTTGATATTTGAAAAGGAGAAGAAGGCTGCTGTTCTTTTCAATGAGAAATCAGAGTCTAGGGTAGGGTTGCCACCTGTCAGGTTTTGTACCTGGTAATTTGGTTTTCAGGGTCCCTATCCGGTAATGCAGTTTTGCTCAATGGTAATCAGATTTTTGAGCCATTTTGACTGCTCACATGCATTTAAAACAGACTCTGTCATATCATTAATTGTTGCAGCTGCATGTCCAGGTTACTGACAAGTTTTGTTGTCAACATAGCCCTTTCTTTATAAAAACAGTCAACCTGGGAGGTGTAAAGTATGGCCATTAAGACGATTAGCAGTTATGTGACCTAATCTTTTCCTCTCTGCATCTTAAAGCAGCACTGCAGAAAAGCTGGGCAAAATGTCTGACCCTACCTTTTTTAACAGCAAAAGATTCAGTCATCTTCCACTTTAATTTGCTGGTAAACTTTTCTATCTCTAACAGAATTTAAGCATGTTTAAATGTTTTAAATTAGTTTTTTTTCCCTCTTCTAGAAAAAGGCATGCTCAGTTCTTTTGGCTTCAAAATAATAGTGTGGAAATGGAAAGGAACTGGATCAGAATTTGAAGTACTGTACACACTATAGGAAACAAGCAATATGTTTTTTATATATGACTGTACACTATTTACAGCATTTTCCTTGTCCCCAAGATTACATCCGTAAATGAGATTCCTTTTATCGCTGTATGTTTACCTGGTAAAATAATTTCAATAAATAACTTAATCAATAATTAAGAACTATGAAGAACCTTGAAAATCAAATGTAAAAGGTATAGTATGTTGACATTTTTGTTGAACTGCTGCTATAAGTGTTGTTTTTCACTGTTCCATTAACGTCTTCACTGACATAACAAGCATTTGTCAATGCCGTAAGTTCACCGTTGGTATTTCCTTTGTACCGTGCAGTCAGTAGGACTACAGTTCCCAGCAGTCTTGGCTGCTGGCTTATTTGAATGCGCTTTGTAGCACTTTACAAAACTACTTTTGCAGCCCCTCAGGTCCCTTCCTCATGTCTCAAGACCCCAATTAGGTGATTTGGGGGTCTGGGAGCATGAATGGGGGCCTCTGTTTTTTTTTTTTTTTTTTTTATTTTATTAAGTCTAGGATTACAATTACCTTTGAGCCAAGGCTCTTTTACAAAGGTTCCACGTCAGAGAAATACAAATTATGGGGAACATCAAGACAGATATTACAGCAATGTGAACATTGCAAACAGATTACAGATTAATACAATTCAGGGGTAGCACTGTAAGCAAGGCAGCCAGTGGCATTTGTCAGAGAAAACAGACAAGAGATATGAAGTGCCAGAGTCATAGGGAGAGGGAAGGGGGGAGAAGGAATGTAGGTAGGGTGGGGAGAGGTGGATCAGAATTTGAAGTACTGTACACACTATAGAAAACAAGCAATATGTTTATATGTTTAGCCATAGAAGTAGCTTTAAAACAAATATGTGCATGCACGACTCGCCATCTCACACTTCCATGGTGCGGCTGTAAGGCAGTCATGCATCTGTGCTCCTCCAGCCCTCCGCTTGCAGAAAAAAACCTGCACCCTTGGAAATGAGGGAGAACTCAAGATCTTGTCCTGGTGAAACGAGAAATAAATAATAAATGAGGGAAGGAGTCCATGAAAAGGGTTGTTGAGGTCGGGAGTTGGAGCAGCTAAAGTGTAAGAACAAGGATAATAAAAGAAAGATGGAAACATCAGATGAACATGAGAAATGTAAGCAAAAGTGTGTGTAAATGCAGTTTTAAAGTAATCAAAGAGATGCCATAAGAAATTTATGGAGCTGGTGTTGAAATCCCAACTATTGTAGTTCCTTAAAATACTTAAAAAGATCATGAGAAAGTCACACTATGGCTGCTCTTTTTAAACTTACCAGGCTTTGTGCATGCTTATAGTGGCAAAATAAGGGTAATAAGTGGAGTATAAACTTGCATTACGCTTATGAAATAATTGCAACAACCTTGTTTTTGACTTTTAGTGACTAAGTACATCTTGTTTTGCTAGCCAGTTCTTCAGCAAATGATCATTTTTAGACATTCAGTTAGAAACAGCTGCACCAAACTGCTCAGAGGGAAATGCATGGTCTAGCATTTTATATCTTTGCCTCCTACAACTGTAAAAGTAGAACATTCTACTTTTTAAAGCTTCAGTAGGAGAGGACTTCTTGCGGTTATAATATAGGTAATTTGTGAGTAAACTTATCCTTAACACTGCTTGTAACAATGGGAAGAGAAAGGGTTGTGCAGGATTGGCCCAACAGCATCAGGTGACCATTGATTAATTCTCAAGTAATCCATGGTTGCCTGAGAATTAAACAATGGTAAAGTGCACCCACATTCTGTTCCCCATGTTAGTTTCCTCTCCCAAAACAGTCATAGCCTGCAAGTCACAGTCGACCAACAGATGGCTGTCAAACAAGAATAGATATGCTTAAGTGAAATTTATTGTAGTTCCACCATAAGTAGCTTGAAAACATCTATATGACTTATATGTGTTTTTTTGTTTGTTTTACTTGGTCTATTGGCTCAGAAACACATACCCTTTCAGTAACTACACAGTAATGTATGCCACATATGATTTTCCAGATTGCCTCCATGTCTTTTATTAAATATTAAAAAAAAACTGCTTGAACAGTGGAACCTAAAAACCACAAAAGCATACACCTTAGACCAATGTCTATCAAACCAGAAAGTTTCAGGTTTCAAAGTCTCCTATTTTTTTTAGTTATCGGGTGGTAAAAAAAGGCTTAATATTTAAAAAAAACTGAGACTTTTGCTTTTGTTTCAAACAACATGAAGTCTTGCTGTATTCTGACATATGCAGTTAGGTCCTGCCTTTCAACTGCCCCGGAGAACAAAGAGTTAATTTTTCCATGACCAGCATGGAATGTTCACCACGAGCTCGGTTGAAGCCCCTGTCTGCTGTTGTTTAAACTGCAACCATCAGATTCTTTACTCCGCCTCACTGAACAGTCGCTCCGGAGATTTCTCCTGCTGCTCGGTTCAAAAAGTCGGTTGAAGTGTTGGATTTCAGTCGGTTTCTACAGAATTGCTGTTACCGCTTAGTCGGTTCAAGTCACTGTCTGTGGTACCATGAGTACTAGATAGGTTTTTTGTTTTGTTTCTGTGTGGAACTTGTAAATTGTGGATCGGTTCGGCTGAACCGATCAGTTTGAGGTAAAAAAGCTTGCGCTTAACTTTAGAGTGTGGTAATCGGTCCGTATTGGTTCTAAAAACAGATTTAATTACGTTTTTTTCCAAGACCCATAACATGATCAGGAACCCGACAGGGAGTCTTGCCTGGCGGTTTGCCAAAAGGGTAAGTTTTTGGTTAGGATTGGCCATGTCTGAGAAACCCAAGAAAAAAACGGCCCACTGGGTTTCAACACTGCAGTGTGTGGGAGGGAAGTCTTTGCCAAGGCTGATCCCCACACCACCTGTGTTTATTGTATGGGGTTTGACCACCTCGATTCAGACTGTCAAATTTGCAAGAATTTTCCCAAATCTACCCTGGAAAAAAGATTAGGTAGACTGAGGGAAAGGGAGGCCAAGGAGTCTGCTGATCTGGATGGCCAGCCCTGTTCGGTTCCGACCGAACCAGAAGGAGTGCCCTCTGACCAGGCGATACTTCTTCGGGCAAAAGGAGAGCCTATTCCGAGGAATCGGTTCCGGTTAAAAGAAAGAGAAAAGATAAATCGACCGGTTCGGACCCAGAATTTCATACTCCGAACGCCAATGAGATAGCCAAGGCGATAAGGATTGTGCAATTGCTTAGTTCAGTTCCGACCGAACCGACACCATCTGGTTCGGTTTGGTCAGTTCCCCTGGTTCCGGATTATACTTTGGAAGAATTTTATGAACCAGAGAAGGAGAAGGGAGAGTATGAGGATGATTATGGTGACAGTGAAAGTCTGGATGTGCCTATTGACCCGGACATCTCCCCAGACAGACCTTCAGGTATTTCTCCTCCTAGGCTTTCTGAGTCCCCTTCACACTACATGTTTTACAAAAAAGTGGCTGAGACCCTCCAGCTTCCTGTGGAGGAAGCAGTAGAGGATCAGGAAAAGCCTGATTATGTTGAGATGATGGACATCCCAGAGTCCAGGAGACTGTCTATTCCCCTCCACAAATCCTATGGGAAACAGACACATAAAATTCTTAAGACTCCTAATTCTATACCTCCTGTGGACAGATGAATGGACAAGAGGTACACTCTCTCAGGCTCAGACACAGAGTTCCTTTTTCAGCAATGCAGCCATGTTGGGGTTGTGCAGGCTGCCGCCTGTGATAAGGCAAATATTCCCTTGACATCACACCCCCCAGACAAGGACTCCAGGAAGATTGATGCCATGGCAAAGAAACAATACATGGCAGCATCTTTGGGACTCAGGCAGGCTAACTATATGGCCTATACAGCCAGATACCAGACGTCCAGGTGGGACGCTGTGCTGGCTCTGGCTAAACAGGCCCCCGACCAGCTTGCCAAGGAGCTGGAGCAGGTGGCTGCAGATGGGATTAAGGCATCGAAAGTACAGTTTCATGATGCTGTAGACTCCAATGATGTATCATCAAGAGTCATAGCTACATCTGTGGCTCTTTGGAGGATGGCTTGGCTCAGATGTACTAGCCTCTTACAGGATACCCATGATAAGGCCATGGATTTTCCTGTAATTGGTAATTCTCTGTTTGGGGAGCAGACAAAGAACTACGAGAAAAAGATGGATGAGTACAGGACCACTTACAGGAGTGCTCAGGCCAAAGAAAGGCAAGCAACTCCTTAAAGGCAGCAGTCCAGGGGCAGGGGCAGGCCTTTCCAAAGGCCTTTTTACCAAGCTCAGGCCTCCTCTTCTTCCTTTTCACAGAGGGGGTTCTTTAGAGGGAGAGGCAGAAGGGGGATGAGCAGGCCTACATCCACCCCTCAGCCTAAAGCCCCTGCCAAACAGACACCCTGATGGGTCTGCCTGGGCCGATTCTCCCATACCAGTAGGGGGCAGGCTGGCTTACTTTGTCCAGGACTGGAAGTCTCTTACTTCAGACAAGTGGGTCCTGGAAGTAGTAAGCCAGGGACTGGTTCTCAGCTTCAAAAAATTTCCCAAGATGAGAAACAGATCTTTTCCACCTGCAAATCTCTCAGAGACCCTTGCCCTAGAGGCAGAGGTTTCTTTTCTCCTAGCTCTCAGAGCTATAGAGAGGGTTCCCACCCTACACAGGGGAAAAGGATTGTACTCCAGGTACTTTCTAACTCCCAAAAAGACAGGAGAATGGTGGCCCATCCTGGACCTAAGATATCTGAACAAACGTCTTTTGAAGCCAAAGTTCAAAATGGTAACTCTGGGAATTATCCTTCCCTCTCTAAGGCCAGGGGACTGGCTAGCCTCCCTAGACCTCAAAGATGCCTACTTTCACATTCCCATCAGGTGCTCCCACAGAAAGTACCTCAGGTTCGAGTTGCCCTCAGGCCACTATCAATTCAGAGCAATGCCCTTTGGCCTAACATCAGCCTCAAGGGTGTTCACAAAGTGCCTGGCAGTAGTAGTTGCTCTCCTAAGAAGAAAAAGATCTCCACCTTCCCATACTTGGACGACTGGCTCATAGTAGGTCAGTCTCCAGACCAAGTCAAGTCACATCTGCAAGTGACCCAGCAAGTGCTCACTTCCTTAGGATTCCTTCTCAAGCTTCCAAAGTCAGCTCTCGAACCAGTACAGCTCCTCACCTTCATAGGTGCAGAATTGGATACAGTAAAGGCAAGAGCCTTCCTTCCCCTGGAAAGGGCAAGGACACTTATGGAACTGGCCTCTTCATTCACCCTTCAGGTGTCTCGACTAGCAAGGCATTTCCTTCAGCTTCTGGGCCACATGGCAGCTTCCACAGCAGTGGTCCAAGGGGCCAGATTCCAGATGAGGGACATTCAGTTCCGCTTAAGAGCCTTCTGGTCCCAAAGAAAGGATTCCCTTACCAAACTAATCCCAGTGACTCGAACCCTGATCCATGCCTTGCAATGGTGGCAGGATCAGGACAATTTGAGACAAGCAGTTCCTTTTGTCACTCAGTCTCATTCAATGATACTCACCACAGATGCTTCCCTGCTGGGCTGGGGAGCCCATTTGGGGGATCTTACCACCCAAGGACTGTGGTCACCTCAGGAATCTCTGCTTCACATCAATGTCTTGGAACTCAGAGCAGTGTTTCTGGCACTGCAAGCTTTTTCCAAAGCTGTACAGAACAAGGTGGTTCAGGTCAGAACAGACAGCACCACCATCATGTGGTACATCAACAAGCAAGGAGGCACTCAGTCTATGGCCTTGTGCACAGAAGCAATGAAGTTGCGGTCCCTGGCCGATTCCCTGCAAATCTCTCTGATAGCAGTTCACCTCCCAGGGATGGACAATGTCCTAGCAGATGCACTGAGCAGAATATCCCGGGGCCATCATGAATGGGCCCTAGATCCTCTAGTTTTGAAAGTGATTTTCTCGAGATGGGGCACACCAGAGATAGATCTTTTTGCAGCCCCAGACAATCACCAACTTCCTCTCTTTTGTTGCAGACCCCCAGTCTTGGGCTCAGTCCCCCTGGATGCTCTGATTCTGAACTGGGAAGGGAAATTTCTGTATGCATCCCCTTCCCTCTCCTGTTCAAAGTGTTAGTCAAGATAAGGTCACAACCATGCAAAGTGATTCTAATTGCTCCAGACTGGGCCAGGCAGCCATGGTATCCCTTGTTGCTGTCCCTAGCAGTCCACCTTCCCCTGTCTCTTGCCAGGAATTACAACCTGTTAACATATCATCTGTGTAAGATCTTTTTTTGTAGAAGTTGGTATCTCATCTTTCGAGGCATGTGTGTGCATTTTTGAGCATTCTTTTCCTCATTTCCTCCAGTATGGGCATCTGATATCCAGCTTCCAAGACCTGTCTCTGCTTCTGCAGCCTGGTGCAGTGTGGGTACAAGAGATAACTGATCCTTCCCCATGACCTGGATAGGTTCTCAGCTCACTTAGAGATTAGTAGGTAGAGAAGGAGCTGCTGTGATTGCACAAGACGTGAGGCATCCTTGCAGCTATGGCATGTCTGATCTGAAGGTATCTTCAGAAGCCCAAACAGGGAAGTTGAACCTTGGTCACCAGGTTTTGAAAGGATTCAAGAGTCCCAGACTTGGGTTTGATTAGATGTCCCATAAGGAAGACACTCTTGCTGGCCCAGGATGCCAGAAGAAAGATATATTTGCAATAAGGAGATAAGGATTGTACCAGAGGGGTTCTCGTCTCCCTAGGTGGGAAACTTTCCAGTTGTGCCCCTTAACCACTGTAGCCCAGGATTGTCTGGCAAAGTTTTATGGTGGGGATGGAGCTTCTTGCTGGTGGTGTTATCCCTGAGAACCAGTAATGCCGCAGGATGGGAGAGTGGTAGAGTCCACCTCCAAAGAGAGCCAAACTGGAGCCTGGATTTGGAGAGGTGGCAGCCAGAACAAGGTTTTTTTTCCCAGCTTTTGGAGCTTGATCTGCTGGATCGGGAATGGCAGGCTGTTTATGCAGAATAATATTTTAGGGAATGCCATCATTTTATAGACAACAATCTTCCCTGCAATGGTGAGTCATACTTTCTTCCACCTGCAGAAATCAGTCTCTAGGGTGGATAGAACTGGGTTTAGGTTAAGATCAACAATCTTGCCTAGGTCTGCCGGTAGAAGATTCCCAGCTAAGATATTTGGGAGGATGCCCACTTCAAACCTAAGTGACAGATATCACCTTCACAAGTATGTTTCTCCTGTGGGAAGAACTTCAGTTTTCTCCCAGTTTACCCTAAGTCCAAATAGCTGCCAAAAGTTGTTAAAAATGGATAGGACACCAGGAAGTGTGGTAGCTGGATTGGTGACTGCAAGTAGCAGGTCATCCGCATATCCAAGCATTTTAATCTGGGTAGGGCTGCAGTGAATAACCTCCACCTCTGGCACTTGGCAGATTTTATAAAGCACAGGTTCCAGGAGTATGAGGAATAACATGGGACGAGGGGACAGCCTTACTGTGTCCCTCATTGCAGGTGTACCTTGGGGAAGATCCTCCTGTTGGTCACAATGTATGCTGACAGGTGGGTATATAAGAGGCGCACTCAGTTAGTGAAACTGGGGCCCATGCCTATGGACTGCATGGCCTGATATAAGTAGTCCCACTCAACAGAATCAAAAGCTTTTTCGATATAAACACTCATTAAGATTGCTGACTCGCACTGTTTTCAGACTTCCCATATAATATTCATAGCAGCTCTGGTATTCTCCATGGCCAGCTGGCCATGAGGAGATGCTTTCTGACCAGACACAGTGGCACCTTGGACAGTGTGGAAGGGCTGTAAGAGTTTGAAGTGCAATTCCAGCACTTTGACTGCTTGCTTTAGTGATAGGTTAGTTATTAGCCGATTCTTAGTTTAGATACAATGGTTTTAGTGGGGCTGGCAGTACTGGTTTTATTATTTTTAATATTGAGGAACTAGTGTGGCTGCTCTGAGGTTGGCGTTCTGGCATACAGCTCTGTGAAACCACCACTGGATTACATTGTAATTGGTGAACCTTCTTCGAATTTGAAGTTGTGTAAATGCATTAGCAGCTTTCCTTCTGTTACAGGACTGTGTGGGCGAGACAGTCTCTCATTCAACTGGTTTCTCCCGGTAACTACAGGGGGCGAATTTTGGATCATCACAACTTGGGTGATCACGGGACAGTTCAGGAGGTCTGGAGACTGTATACCTCTAGTGAGAGGATAAAGGGGACTGTTCTGTTTTACAGTCAGCTGCAGTCTTGCCGAACTATGAGAAATGGGTGGCAGGGCCTGGCGCTTCTTGCTTTGGTCTGGGAGTGAGTGGGCAGCCAGCTTCACTGCCCTGAATTTGAAAGCCTAAATTATGAACTGGCCTATCATTTGCTTCCTGACCCTGGTTGATGGCAATGGGTCTATGAAGGTAGCAGTATTACTGCTGGGTTTCTGGGATAGACCACTGTATAGACCTCCATTCCAATTTGGTGGGCTGCTGGAGGGGTGCTTTGGTTGAGCATCCTTGGACACTGTGAGAGGGCGTCCTGAAAGGACAGCCTTTTTCTCCCACTGGAACTCTTCTTGAGATTTGGTCTGGTGTGACCGAGTCAGAGTTGGCCACTTCTGGTTTAAGTTGGAATCAAGCCACAGCAGTACCTGGTTGCTTTGGTACTTTGCCCATTGTGCTCTTGACTGTCCCCCATACAGTGGCAGTGTGAAGGGAAATTTCTGCATGAGGTTCTTAGTCTCAGCTTGAAAGACATTTTGGGACATCTTTCTACTATTTGTGGAAATCTGTGATACTCTATTAAGGTGCATCCTTTGCTGGCTACTTATTTTATTTTAGTATTTTAATTTTAAATTATTAATATTTTGATCTGGATGTTTGGGGTGGCTGAATGTGTTTAGTTTTTCTTGTATGCAATTGTGTAACTGCGTGATTGTGTGGGTTTGTGGGTTTGTGATAAGGTGTGGTGTGGATTTATCTATGGGTGGGTATTTCATTAAACTGGGGGCTATAGTTTTATTTATTAGGAGGTATATGTATTGTGTCCACCAGACTGTGTTTCGTCTACTCCTTGGAGCCACTACAACAATTGTGGCCATTTGGGGGCTCCCTTGTACCCTCTCGGCAGAGTTAATCAATCACTGACAGGGTTGGGAATCGTGTGGGGCCATAGTTCAAAACACAAGTTCGCTCCGAGGGTTGACTATGGAGAGAGTGGGATTGTGAGTGTGGAATCAAGGAGGCACCCTGGGAATGGACAGCGCCAGGAGACGGGGGGCCATCCTGCCTGATTCCCAGTCCTAGAGCTACTCCAGTTTCTGATGGATAGGTAGTTAATGGGCTAGCTGACCTGGCTCCACCCCTTAAGGCAGTTCTATGTAAAACCAGGTCACTGAGGAATAAAACTGCACTTTCTGAGGCCTTTATCACAGAATTCTCAGTTGACCTTGTATCTATCATGGAGACCTGGCTGGGGGACAATTCTGGACCTGTACTGGAGGTGTCTATCCCATGGATTTTTTCTGTGGTACATTGTTCTAGAAGGGAATGTTGGGGGGGGGGGGGCATTTGCTTTAGATATGCATTGGGACTGAAGGCAAACCTCCAGAACATTTGAATGCTTGGCAGTGAAAGGTGGGCCGGGCACAGGTTGCAGGATCATTCTTGTGTACTGACCTCCAGGACCAAGGAATGTTTTCCTGTAGGAACTCAAGGGTTTCATGGCCAACTTGGTCATGGGGTCACCCAGATTGCTGGTACTGGGTGATTTCAGTGCCTGGGTTGACAGTAAAACCTCTCTGATTGAAATGCAGTTCCTTCAGTTGATGACATCACCGGGCCTCATACCGGTGATTGTCTTCAGTTCCAAACAGCATGGACATGCCTTGGACCACATCTTCTCATTGGGTACTGATATTAGTGATGTCAAGATTGATCTGGTTAGAGCCGGCCCGGTGGCACTGAGGGTTGAGGTGCTGGATGCCACACCTCCCACTACGCTGGCGACCCAGGTTCGGGAGTGCCAGGGGTCAGCGGAGAAGGGAGAGGACTGAGTGTCCAATGGACTGCTATCCTCTCCCAGGGGGAGGGCAACGGGGCGGCCCCACCCCGGAGGGGTTATGCTGGAGGTACTGGCTGCAGGAGGAGGGGGGGAGAGAGAGGGGAGGCTTGGGATGGGGGGACCTCAGGAGGGCAGGATCAGGGCAGGATGCCTGAGAGAGACCCCGCAGGCTGCTACTGGAGGGAAAAAGAAATTGAAAAAAACAAAACAAAGAAAAAAAGATTGATCTGGTTGTTTGTTCAGATCATCATGCCATACCATTCTCAGCAAGACCCCCACCCCAGTTTAATTACTCCCCATTGGAGATGGTCAGATTTATTTATTTATTAAAGTTTATTGACCGGTAAGCCCACTGGGCCTAGAAGTCTATTTTTCAGGGGCGACTGGGGTACAGATGGTAAGCAACTGAAATTGAACCATATTAAGCTGTTGGTGGTATTTTTAGTGAATGGGAGAAATTTGGCCAGGACACCAGGAAATTTCTACTCTTTTCGATAAATGCCATGGATCTTTAACATCCACCTGAACTACCACCAATCCAGGCAGATGGGACCTCGGTTTAATGTCTCATCTGAAAGACGGCACCTCAGAAATGCAGCACCCCCCTCATGCTGCACTACAGTGTCAGTATTGGGATATTAACCCAAGTGCCAGATGTGGGAACTGAACCCACAGCCCTCTGATCTCCCAGCCTCAGAGGTGAGTGTGCTACCTACTGAGCCACTGACAGATACTGCCCAATTTGAAATTTGGAGCCAGAAAAGTTCCTAGTAGTACTGAACATCTAGGGCACAGTGACAGTTTGTGATGAGGGAGCAGAGAAAGACACTGAAAGCTGTAATCTGGCTCTCATGGCTGACTTTAATTCCTTGGCACCTTTCTGTGCTCATCGCTGGATTTCCTGCCACAAGTCACCATGATATGACGATAATGACCTGAGGCAGTTAAAGACAAAGAGATGGATTTTGGAGCATTCCTGGCAGAGGTCTAGATCCATGGAGGATATATTACTGCTGATGGCTCACTTTAGTGAGTACCAGTGGGCAATCACCCTAAAATAGTCAGCATTCCTGTCACAATTGATTGGTGCTGGAAAGAACCGACTGGCTCAAGGGCAAGGCAAGGCATGTTTATTTATAAGGCGCCCAATCCCCGAGGCTCTGGAAGCCATACATAGAAACATAGACTTAGATAGCAGATAAGGACTGCTTGGCCCACCTAGTCTGTCCATTTCCCTACCTACTGGATAAGCTGCAGATCCTAGTTAACCAACAACCTATTTCTTCCTATCCCCCAAAAGAATTGCCTTATGTCTGTCCCATTCATTCTTGAATTCTTCCACAGTTTTAGACCCCACAGGCTCCTCAGGAAGGCAGTTCCAGCGTCCACCACCCTCTCTGTGAAAAACTACTTCCTCACATTGCCCCTGAGCCGTCCCCCCCCCCAGTCTTCAAATAGTGTCCCCTTGTTCTTGCACATCTCTTTTTCTGAAAGGTGCTACCCTCTTGGACTTTGCTGATTCCATTGAGGTACTTAAAAGTTTCAATTATGTCCCCCCTCTCCCTCCTTTCCTCAAGGGTATACATATTAGGCTCCTTTAGTCTCTCCCCGTATGGCTTCTCTTGCAGACCCTGCACCATTTTAATTGCCCTCCTCTGGACTTCCTCCATCCTGTCTATGTCCTTTGCTGAGATGGGGTCTCCAGAACTGAACGCAGTACTCCAGATGGGGTCTCACCAACTGTCTGTACAGAGGGATAACAACTTCCTGTTTTCTGCCGGTGATGCCTCTCCCTACACATCCCAGTATCCCCCCAGCCCTCCCTACTGCCTTCTCACATTGCTTGCTAACCTTAAGGTCATCTGATATGATTACCCGGGTCTCTTTCCATTTTTGTTGTTGTTACTACCACCCCCCACCATTGCGCAATCTTCCCCTGGGTTTTTGTTTCCCAGGTGCATTATTTTGCACTTCTTTGCATTGAATCCAAGCTACCATACTTCTGACCATTTCTCCAACCTTGCCAAGTCCTTTCTCGTCCTTTCCATCCCCCCCTTGTGTATCAACCTTGTTGCAGATCTTTGTGTCATCTGCAAAGAGAGGCATACTTTTCCTTCCAGTCCCTCTGCAATGTTACTTATAAAAACATTCAAAAGGACTGGACCTAGTACTGAACCCTGCGGTACCCTACTAGTAATCCCCCTTTCTTCAGAGTGGACTCCATTTACTATTACCTTCTGTGTCCTGTTGTTCAGACAATGTTTTACCCAGGCTACCACCCTGGGACCCACTCCCAGACTGGCTAATTTGTTTATTACCCTTTTGTGTGAGACTGTGTCAAATACAGGTAGGGTGATACAAAATACAAAGAAGCACATATGACAAATATTAAAACAATAAATATAGTAATATAATATCTAAAATTAAACTAGCTTTGGCCACTTAAATTCATCTGAGAAGGCCAAGTGACATAGATAAGTCTTTAGACCCTTTTTAAACATCTTGACCATTGGGGCCTCCCTAACATAGTCTGGGAAAGAGTTCCAAAGGGCCGGTCCATGACACCAAAGGCTTGGTCACCAGAGGTTTTAAATCTGGCCCTTATGACCTCAAGGAGGCCCCTGGTCGAGTAGCGGAGGGAGTGGACTGAGGTGGCAGGCATCAGGAGATCAGCCAGATAGACAGGGCCCAGTCTGTATGGGACCTTAAAGGTGATCAAGCTCACCTTGAAGATGATCTTCCACCAGTGCAGAGCTTGCAGGACCAGGGACACATGACTAGACCTAGACAGGCCCATCAGCAACCTGGCCTCTGCGTTCTGCACCAGCAGCAGCCGGCTCAACTCTTCCCCACTGTAGACAGTTTGTTAAATTTAACCTGTCTGCAATTGTGAAGATTTTTGTTCTGCAGAAAAGTGTGAGGTGTTTAATTGGTTCTTCTTGGAAAAGGTGTCATCTGTTTGGGCCAAGATCTCCTTGGTGGTCTGTTATGGATCAGCAGTGTTCAGCTGATGGTGGGTGAGGGCACTTCATATCAGTGGAATGGAGTTTGAGCCAATTCTGGTGGAAGATGTCTTTCAGGGGGTCTCAGGACTGTGCCTGACCTACTGTGTATTGGATTCAGGTCCTACCAGACTTATTTTGGAGTGCTGGGGGGAATTGCGTCTGATATTCGTGTAGATTGTCAGGTATTCTCAGAGGAAGGGTGTTTTTCCCAAAACACAGAAAACAGTGGCGGTGAAGCCGCTTAGTTTATATATTTATTTATTTATTTTGTTAATCTGATGCACACCTTTGTGTGAGATGCTCATTTGCAAAGGTTCTTCATCAAACAACAGAACAGTTACAACAATTCTTAACACTTCAAAAAAAAATAACAGCACAGTTTACAATAATTCTTGACACTGCACCAGACATAGGTGAGCAAAAGCATTAGCAACACAAATTTGTTTACATGAATCCAGGTCAAAGTTACCTTTCCATAGGTGCAGTAATTTCCATAGTAAAAGTGCTGAAACATAGGTAGCAGCCCTACGGGGCCTTGTCTGCTTAAGGATCTGTGCGCTTTTACAGCACAAGCAGCTGGGAGTCAGAGGAGTATCACACATGTGAGAGGTTAGAGATGGGTATTGATAGTGGTGGGTAATGTTGTTGGCATGTTGTGCTAGTGTGTGTGTGGGCACCACAAGCAGTTGGTGCATTGGTAGGGGTTGTCTGTGGTGTGGGTGTCAGCTGCCAATGCATAGGGGTTTCTTAATGGGAGGTGCAACCACAGTTGGTGCCAGGTAGGAGCACTTTTAGTAGCTCCCATTTAAAAATGGCCCAGCTTATCTGGTAGTTTTTGAGATATTGGAAGTTTGCTAAGCCAGTGTGGGGCTCTGGTTGCAAAGGAGCATTTGGTTAGAGTTGTTCTGTTGAAAGGCACAGTCAGGGTATCATTCGCCATGCATCTGGTAGGGTAAGGGTTTTGGGCACGATTTAGGAGGGCTTATAACCCTGGGGTGGGGGGGTCAGACCCATGAGGGTTTTTTATATCTAGTAGGCAGGTCTGGTACTTAATTCTGTCTTGCATGGGGAGCCATTTTGTGATGGAGTAAAGTGTGCATGTGTGTGTGTTTGTCAACCCCAGTAACGAAGAGACAGGCTTTATTCAGGACTACGTGCACCCTGTTTAACACAGTATCTGAGGCACTCCCATAAACTGTTAAGCCATAGTCAATAATGGGGAGGATGGAACTTGCGATTACCACTCTTTTGGCTTTTAGGGTGAGGTTGTGCCTCTGCCTATAGAGGGTCCCTAGTCTCCTGTTGAAGTTACATAGTATTTGGTCCACATGAGGTGCAAATGTTAGTGTCCAATCTATGGTCACCCCTAGGTTTTTGAAAGATTCAACCTGTTCTAGATATTCTCCAGTTTTATTGCTGATGTTGAGTGGTTGTACCTTGGCCCACTTCTGTGCACTAGAGAAGAGCATGGTTTTGATATTCTTATAGTTGAGCGCAAGCTTATTCTGCTGGAACCATTTCTCAAGGGATGCAAAGTTGTGTTGAAGATCGCGGGTGAGTGTATCCTGGCAGGGGTTACTTGCATAGATGACTGCATCATCTGCGTAAAGTATGAGTGTGGAGATAGGGCAGGCTTCAGGAAGGTTGTTGATGAAGATGCTGAACAATAGGGTCCCAGGATTGAACCTTGTTGCACTCCAGATGTGACAGGTCTAGCACCAGAATGCTCCCCATATATCTTGACCATTTGTGTTCTACCTGACAGATAGTTTTTAAACCAGAGTACTGTGTCAGCAGAGAGGCCTAGGGTAGGGAGCTTGACTAACAGTAGTGTATGATTTACTAAATCAAAGGTCTTGGTTAGGTCTATGTAGAGTGAGCCCACCAAGTGTCCCTTGTCAAGTGACTTGTGTAGAATGCTGGTGTATTCAGTCAGTACAGTGGAGGTGCTACGCATTTAGCAGAATCCGTGTTGTTGTTCACATTGGACATTGTATTGGCTGAGGCATGCAACAAGCTGGTCTGATATAATTCTCTTGAGTGCTTTGGAAAGTGGAGAAAGGATGGATATTGGTCTGTAATTTGTGACTGATGTGCTGTCGCCACTTTTATGGACTGGGGTGAATAGAGCAATTTCCAGATGTTGGGGAATTATGAGTATCTTAGGGAGAGGTTAAATAGTTTGGTTGGGGGGTGGCAAGTTCGTCAAGGACTAGGGCAATTAATTTCATGTCAAGTGTGTCACTTCCCATCCTAGTCTTCCCTAGTACACGCTTAACATAGTTGACTGTGTCCCTTACAGAGACAGCTTTGAAGTAGAATTGTGGCCTATTTAGGTCAATTTGGGTGTTATCTTGACAGGCTGTGGTGGCTGTGGTTTTGTCCTCAGTAGAGAGGACTGCACCGAGGTCGGTGAAGGCTTTGTTGAACGAGTTGGCTATCTCAGTGGAGTCAAGTGCGATATGTCCATTTGTGTTAAGCATTGTTGGGGATGTTTTATCACCCCTACCGATGACATCCTTCAGGGATTCCCAGAGTGCCTTTCCCTAACCCCAGCAGCTGGTTTACTGCTCCTTATAGAAGTTTGCCTTAGCTTGTCTGATGTTCTGAGTACATCTGTTCCTAGCTGCCCTGCACTCCTGCCAGTGTACCTGTGTGCCGAATTCTGTGGTTTTGTGCCATAGGTTGTCCCTGACCCTCATCTGAGTGAGCAGTGATGGTGTAACTCAGTTTGCAGGGGCCCACTCTGATGACCTGTTTTCTGAATGGAGCATATGTGTCTGTGATGGTATTAAACTCAGCTATGAAGTAGTCTGGGGCTGTATCTATGTCAGTGGTACAGTGGTAGAGTACAGCTGGCTCTAATTTACTTGGGCCAGGTGCCCCTTGAAAGCATTCAGTGCCCCTCTGCGGAGTACCCTTCTGTAGATAGTTTTGGGCGCCGACCGGGTAAGATTGGTGGACCAACTTCTCACTATGGGAGAGTGGTCACTCAGGGCATCTGGCATCACAGTGACCTCTTTTAGTCTCTCTGGGTGAGTGGTGAGGACCCAGTCTATGAGGGTGTTTGTGCCTGTTTTGTAGTTAGTCCTGGTACTTTGTGAAACAGTTTGGGTGAGGTACAGATGGTGTATTTGTTCCTTATATCCTGAACTTGTTTTTGCCCCCAGTTGATATTAAAGTCACCTACTACTACAGCTTTGCTCACCTTTAAGGCTCTACATGGGCTGGGCCCTGGATACTTGTCTGACTTTCTCTCACCCACTGCCTTGGTCCGCTCCTCCTCGCAATTCCCTGGACTACGTTGAAAACTGCTGCCGATAGAACATTCAGTGTCACCATCCCCGTCCTGTGGAATTCGTTTCCACCATCTGTGCGGGAGGCCTCTTTGGTTGAAGTATTCAAGGCCTGCCTCAAGACCCACTTGTTCAATCAGGCCTTCCCAGACACTGTATATTAGAGCCTAACTTTGGGATGGCCCCTTCCAGCTACTGTTTTTATCTTAGGCCTTACTTATTTAATCATATGGTCTGCTTAATTTATCGCTGAAATTTTTATAGTTTTATTGGATAGTCATGTTGATGTGTACGGCGCCCAGAGCCTCCAGGATTGGGTGCCTGGAAAAATAAAACTTGCTTTGCCTTACTATAGTTTCTCTGCTCAGTCTTACTTGTTTGTAGTGCATGGTGAAAGTGTTTAGACCATCGTGTTGCTTTGCTGGGGGACTGTATACTGTCATAAGGATTAGATTCCTCTTCCCATTCCCAGTAGTATGTGCATTGCTAGGCACTCACAGTTGTGTTGTCTAGAGTGATTTTATGTCCTTGCAGCATGTTTTGCAGGTAGACCGCTAGATAGGTCACTGACAAAGCAAAGGCCAATGGCACATTTATAAGGTAGAAAAAGAAATGGGCAGACTGGATGAGTCTTGCGGTCCTTATCTGCCGTCAACTTCTATGTTTCTATGTAGACTAGGCAGCCACCTCCTCGTTTACCTATCCAGTCATGTGTGAAATGCTTGTACCCCTGTAGCGAAGATGGCAGTGTCTGAGGTTCTCAGGGAAAGCAACGTTTCAGTAAGTGAGATAATGTCTGGTTAGACTTGCTTCACCACACTTTGAACTGCGTCAGCTTTGAAAGAAGGCTGCCAGTGTCCAGGGAGACGATTTTCAAAGTTACTTGTGCATACTTGGCTGAGTTTTGTGTGTGTATTGTGTTTGTTGTAAGTGTATAAGTAGGGCTGGAAAGGGGGGATGTGGGGGCAGAGCAGGAATCAGGAGGCTTCCAGATGCAGAAGGTGGGGGGGCAGGCGGTTTGAGGGATGACCCAAATGGATGGCTTGGAGAGTAGGTGGAGCAGAACATCAGAAAATTCCAAGAGCAGGTGTGTGTGTGTGTGTGGGGGGCTTGGAGCAGGTGGAGCAGAATATCAGGAAGGTTCCAAGAGCAGGGGAGGTGCTTGGGATGTTAATGGGTCACAATATGTAGAGCCAAATTGTTACTGCTTATGGCCTAGTGGTTAGGATGCCTAACTACAATGTGGATTTGAACTGATGTGTGAGAGAAGGGGTTCAAATCCCAGAGTAAGCGAGTGCTGTGCTGGAAGGGTGGCCTGGAGAGGAGTGCTACTGTTTTAAATGAGGTCTGCGCACTACCTGCTGTGCAACTGATGGCAGGGGTCCAGTCACATTCTATTTAAGAGTTTCTCTTTCTATTTATGAAGAGACTATCTTTGGATTCACCTTTGATCCTGATGTTCTCATGAACTACAGGTCTGTTATGAACCTTCCCTTTTTGGGAACGGTTATTGTAAAGTGGCAGTGGCACAAGTGGAGCACCACCTGGAATGCTATGATTCCTACGAGCCAGTCCCATCTGGTTTCTGGCCTCATTATAGTAGTAAGACTACTCTCATCAATGTGCACTGTAGTAACGTAGCTGTATTTGCCATCGGGCTGGGTTCAGTGTGGGACCGTGTAGTATTGCGGGATTTCAATATATACCAGGGGGCGCTCTAGTTACTCAGTGCTGTTGTGATGAGATGCCAGACCCTTGTGCTGCTGCTTACTAAGTAATTGAGTAAGGACCTGTTGGGAGAAACTGTTCTGCTTTCCGGTTACTAGTTGTGTTAGCTGCACCAGTTGTTCCAGTTATTTGTTCCAGTACAGTGTACCAGTGTATTTGTTCCTCATCAGCAAATAAAGGTCATTATAGTCCTGAACCCATTACCATTGCAGAACGATTCCGGTTCTACTGTTGAAACCAAGAGGTGGGGGAGAGCCCTGAAGACTTTATTATCGCTCTTAAAAAGTTGGCTTCTACCTGCAAGTTTAAAGCTTTCCTTGACCAAACCCTCTGAGATAGATTTGTCTGTGAGCTTTGGAATGAATATCATCTATAGGGACTTCTCAATGAAAGAGACTTGACTTTTCAGTCAGCTTGCAGTATTGCCTTGAGCATGGAACTGGCCAGTTCACAGAGCTTACAACGGGTTCCCAGGGCGATGTTTTATTTTATTCTTTGGTACGAACATTCGAATGTGTCAGCAGAAACAGACCACCCAGTCTAGCTAAGTCTGCTCGAGTGTGTAGCTAGCACCCCTAGTTTGCAGCTGCCCCACCCCCCTCCCATTTATCATCCCATTACCACCCACCACCTCCCCCACCCTCACTCTCCCCTGTTCTCTGTCCCATGCCCTTTTGAAAATTTTCACAGATTTACATGATACCACCCATTCTGGTAGGGCATTCCATTTTGCTACCACCTTCTCTGTGAAATAGTGTCTCCTCATTTCCTTCCTAAATCTTCCCCCCTCTATTCTTAGCGCATGCCCCCTGGTGACCCCCCCTCCTTAACTTAAAGACCTCATCTGCCCCATCCTTACTGATTCCCCTCAGATACTTGAATGTCTTCTCTATCATGTCCCCCCTGTCCCTTCTATCCTCCAGGGTGTACATGTTCAGGTATCTCAGCCTGCTGTCATAGTCTGTCCCTTCCATTCCACATATCATCTTTGTTGCCCTCCTCTGCACCCTCTCCAGTAGCCTGATATCACGCTTTAGGTATGGACTCCAAAACAACACACAATACTCTAAGTGTGGCCTTACCAGCGACCTGTAGAGGGGCAAGATCACCTCTCCTCACCTGGACGAAAAAAACCTTTGCTATGCACCCCAGCATTTTGTTCGCTTTTGCAGCCGCTCTCCTGCACTGGGCAGTGTTGTTCATGGTCCCTGTTATCATTACCCCTAGGTTCTTCTCCTCCTCAGTGATCCCCAGCTTAACCCCTCCCAGCCAGTATTCTCTCCTTGGGTTCTTCACCCCAAAGTGCATAACCTTACACTTCTTTGCATTGAACGCCAGCTGCCACCTCTCTGACCACTCCTCTAACTTGCTTAGGTCCCCCTGCAGATGCTTCCATCCCTCCTCTCCATTCACCACTGCTCTGATTTTGGTGTCGTCAGTGAACAGACTTATCTTGCTCACCACCCCAAGTGCAATGTCTGATATGAAGAGCCCAAACAATACTGGCCCCAACACAGAGCCATGTGGCACCTCACTCGTCACCGGCCTTGGAGTTGAGAGCTCCCCTCTCACCACCACCTGTTGCAGCCTCCCACTCAGCCAGTTTGTAATCCAGTTCATCATTACCCTTACACCAGTTAACTTCCCCCCCAAGCTGCCCATGAGACACAGAATCGAAGGCCTTTCTGAAGTCCAAGTAAAGAACATCTACCGCATGACCCTCATCCAGCTCACCTGTCATCCAGTCATAATAATCAGGTTGGTTTGAAAAGACTTCCCTGAAACAAACCCATGCTGCCTCACATCCTGGAGGCTATTGTCCTCCAGGTATGACACCAGTTTTTCCTTTAGTATTGTCTCCATGAGTTTGCACACTATGGAGGTGTAACCCCCAGGTGGCGCTATCCCAAGGGCTACTACACCTGCCTGTGTAAGTGCTCACAGGTTGAGGGGCCTAGGTCCAATGGCGGGTGCCTCCACCCATAGGTCGGGGTTAAAACAGTCTGGTATGACTTGGTCACAGCCCTCTGGGATGCTGCAACCCCCTTTTCTTCCCACTAGTGGCCCACACAATATAGCAGCAGTACCTACACAGTATACACTTACCCCCAGGACTGGTTCGATCAGCTTGACTCTGGGGACCCCCTGTAAAGTAAGATGCAGTAATACAATAGCCACTGTACAGTATTTCAACACAAACACGCAGCTCAAGCAGTGTAACTTTGCTAAACAACCAAATCTGGGGATAGTAACAAGGACAGGAGGAAATCAGGTTAATTAATTCAGTCACACTAATGTTCAGAGCACTGTGCACAGGGCTGAAGTCCCTATGAGTCATTGTCGCTGGGTACCCAAGATGGAGAGGGGCTAGCCAGGATTGGTGCAGCTGGTAGGGACCCTGAAGATGAAAATATTTGCACAATACCAAATTTGTAATCCGGAGCCGGTAGGCTTAGTTCATGTATCAAGGAAGAAAAATCAGTTGAAACCCTTGCAATTCAATTATTCAACTGGCAGAGAGCTGCCCTGATTTTTACTCACAACCTTTGTTGGTTCACACAGTGAGGAACATGGGCCTGTGAGCAGGACACACCCAACACATTTATATGAAAAGAGAAGGTTACCATACCAGACAGCTGTTTTTCATATCACGATCACACTTACTGCTAACCCAGGAATTCGCGATGCAGCTTCACTCTCCTGACAGACCGAGCGCGATGAAGCAGGTTCTCCAGTCCTCTACAGGATAATCCTGGTTGCTGGCCACACAGCCTCTCCTGTTCCTCGCACACAGCGGATTCAGTTCAAATCACCACGGCAAACGAGCCACCCAACATTTGGCCTCCACACACGCTTTCCGCGCAAAACTCTGCAGCGCAAAGCCTGGAGCTCCTTCCTCAGTCATGGCCACAACGGATCTGCCTTCTCAGCTACTGGGCAGGGAATTACCATCGGGTGCCACTCGACCCAATTGGAGGGCTTCAGATGCCAGTCACTTACAACTTCCCCTATTGGTGTGAAAAGGCGCCACAGTCCAGAACTTCACTTCCCAGAATTACTGGTCATATCCCCTATTGGCAGTTGGCTCCCGAGAGAGTCCTAATCCTGGTTGGTTGCTCAAAAATCCATTTTAAACACCCCTCCCTCCTGATTGGATCCGGTTTACAGTTCTGATCCAAAATGGAGGGGCAAAGCACACAAAGTTCCAGCTGCAAGAAAGGCAGGTTAGACAAATTACATTCCCACTAATACTCTAAAGGGTATGGGGCAAACAGTTACATTTCTGGAAAGTGCTCACTCTGCCCCTTTAGCAGTGGCAGAAACTGAACAATTTGTCAGCAGCTCGAGCAGGACTCAAGCAGGGGAACACACAGTCCCCCATGCAAACTAATTATGTCTGCGAGCAGACAGCTCTTAAAGAGACAGCACTAGAGGCTCTAAAAGCACTCACTGATAAACGGCTTGACGCTGAACACCATTCAGACTAGGAGTACTCAGCCAGCTCCTGGAAGACCTCGGGGAACCCCCATTTGCAGGGGGGTTACACCCTTCCTTGCCTGAAAAAGCCTGACGTCCGCGTCAAGTGGATACCCTTAAATCACTTTAAGGCAAAGCAGTTTGAACTTGCAGGCCTTTTAAGCAGCAATCAGTATATTTACACCTTTGTCACATAAACTTACATTGTATTATACATTCCACTACTGATTATACAACAGCACACATACAACGTTTTAACTCAGGTCATCACTTCCTGTGAATGAAACCTGGAAAGAGGGGGCCCTTCCCTATCAGCTACGCTGGGACTGGAGGGGGCAGGGGCACCAAACTCAGAGGGCAGTACAAGTAATCAGGAGTTATCTCCCAGGCTTAGTTTGGGCAACGAGCTCAGGGGTCACATACACTCCCTTATGGACCACATTCAGGGGCAGGTCCACAGGTCTGCCCAGGGACTTGTAACTTAGCCTCACTACAGGCCTCACTTCTCGGCCAGTCCTTCCGGGGGGAACGGACACAGTTTCTGAATGGTTAGACTCATTTTAAGCACTGTCTGTATGGGCCAAGGGGATCTCCATCAGGGTAGGGAGGCCAGAATCCGGACATTTTCAACTCCATAGTCTACAATCTCTGAGGCCACAACACCTGGGTCAACTGGGGAGACTCCTGGTACTGGCAAGGGACTATCAAAGGACTCAGCACACTGTTCAGGTTCTGGTGTGTGATACATCACTCCCTCCTTCTGAAAAGTCAGGCAGTTCACCCACGCACAATGATTCCACATCCTTGGATTTGATGCTGTGTATTTCACTTTCCGGGAGCATTGGCTCCAGAGACAAAGCTGAGGACTTAGTACAGAAAACTCAGCCTCGTCCCCTGGGTTGTCTAGGGGATTGCCCCGGAACAGCTGGCTCAATTCATAAGAAGGGTAATATTCAGGATTACACTCACTGTCCTCTGACACAGACTGACAATCAGGTTCAATTGGAAGGAGTGGAGAGGAACCCTTTAACTTGACTTCTGTAGGGGTAGTCCGTCTTTATTTTTTTCTTGGCAGTGGCTCTTGTCACTGGTCCAGAGGGGGCATTGTCTGGGGGTTCAGATTCTGTCAAGATCTGTCCAATTGACAGCAAATGATTTCTTTCTTTATTGGCTTGATTTCTTTTGGCAGCCACGGTTTGAGCCAGCTGGCACCTATGGTTTAATTGGGCATTCAATTTCTGCACATACTGTAAATGAGTGGCTGCTTGGACCTCATCAGGAGAAATTCCAAAACAAACATCTACGGGCAATCTGGCTTCCCTTCCAAACATTAGTCTATAAGGGGAAAACCCAGTGGCATCACTTTTGGTGCAGTTGTATGCATGTACCAGGGTGCTAATCTGTTGGCTCCATCTGGGCTTGTCTTTTGATTGAAGGGTGCCCAACATGTCAAGCAAAGTGCGGTTGAACCGTTCAGGCTGGGGATCCCCCTTGGGATGATAGGGGGTAGTTCTTGACTTTCTTACCCCCCACAAGGAAAGCATCTCCTTAATCAGACGGCTCTCAAAATCCTGCCCTTGATCAGAATGGATTCTTTGAGGGGCCCCATAGTGAACAAAGAAATTTTCAATAAGTACTTTTGCCACAGTAGTTGCTTTCTGATCTTTGGTGGGGAATGCTTGAACATAACGAGTGAAGTGATCAGTGACTACCAATATATTACTGATATTTCTTTGATCTGGCTCTAGACTCAGAAAATCAATACAGACCAATTCCATGGGTGCACTAGTGGTGATGTTAACAAAGGGGGGGCAGCCTTCTGGGGCAGAGTTTTTCGCTGTAAGCATTGATTACAAGTTCTAATGTGTTATTCCACATCAGCCCCCATCTTAGGCCAATAAAACCTGAATCGCACTAAATCAAGGGTTCTGTCTACGCCGAGGTGCCCCATGTGATTATGTAGAGACCTCAACACCAGTTCTCGGAAAGCAGTGGGCAAAACTAACTGTTGCTTGTCCAGTTGGCCCCCTTTATCCATTGTCTCTCTATACAACAATCCATTCCTCAGTCTCAATTTAGGGCCTTCGATATATAGCAATGCAGTTCTCAAGTCAGGGGAACGTAATTTGGTCACATCTTTTCTTGCTTGAATGGCTTCTAGAGCGGTTTTTATCGTGGGATCTTGGGATTGAGCCTGCTGAAGACCATCATTATTGAATTGAGGCAAAGCACCAGTGTCTAATGCAGAAAAATGGCAATAAGCGGCAGGTATGCAGTTCTCGGATGGCCCCAAACAATCCACCAAGCAATCCACTGCATCCGTGGACATCTTTTCCTCCTTGTCAAACTTTTGGCAGAGTGCTCAAATATCTGGTTCTGACAGCCGGACACAATTATTTCAAGGGACTGGTCTCCGGGAGAGAGCGTCAGCATCAATGTGGTTCAGGCCTGCTCTTTACTCAATGGCATAGTCGTAGGTAGACATGGCAGAGAGCCACCTGAGGCCCGTGGCATCCAACTTAGCTGAATTCTGTACATAGGTCAAAGGATTATTGTCAGTTTTTACCAGTATCTTAGCACCATATAGATACTCATGAAATTGATCAACAATGGCCCACTTCAGAGCCAGGAACTCTAATTTGTGCACTGGATAGTTCTTTTCCGATGGGGTCAGACTCCTGCTGGCAAAGGCTACTGGTCTTAGCCCATTGGTGTGCGCTTGATACAACACAGACCCCAACCCTTGCAAACTAGCATCAGTATGAAGGACATACGGTCTGGTAGGATCAGCATATGCCAACACTGGGGCATGAGTAAGTTGATGTATGATTTCATGAAAAGCCATCTCACAATCAGAAGTCCAGCGGGCCCCAAATACATCATTCGGACGAAAATATTTTTTCTCAGTCTCGGTGGGCACTGTTTTCTTGTACTTTTTGTGGGTTGGGGATACCCTTGAGTAAGGTTAAGTAAAGGGCGGATCACTTGGGTATAGTCCTTGTTAAAATGCCTATAATAACCACAGAAACCCAGGAATCTCTGAAGCTCCTTCAGATTTTTTGGCTGGGGACAGGTAGTCAGTGCTTCAACTTTGCTGGGGTCAGTCTCTATGCCCTCGGTGGACACTACATGTCCCACATATTTTACTGATGTTTGAAAGAATTGACATTTATCAATGGACAATTTAAGGCCAAAATCTTCCAGTTGGTCCAATACCTCGAATAACCTGCTTTCATGTTCCTCCAGGGAGCTGCCAAACACTATGACATCATCCAGATATACCAAGCACTCTAGCAAGTTAGCAAGTTCATATCCCCACTGCACGCTCCATTAGGAGCTGGAAAGTGGCTGGGGCACCTGAAATCCCTTGAGGCATCCTCATGAACTCATAGAAGCCAAGTGAGAAAATAAAAGCAGTTTTTTCGCGGTCTTCAGGGGCCATCGGAATCTGATAATACCCACTGCGGAGGTCCAGTACTGAGAACCACTTGCTACCATTTAGGCAGTCCAGCTCATCCTGAATGCGTGGCATGGTGTACTGATCTGGAATAGTTTGCCAGTTCAAAGTACGATAATCCACATACATCCTGACTGTTCCATTCTTCTTCCTTACTACCACGATAGGTGAGGCATAGGGGCTTCAGGATTCTTGTATCACCCCAGCCGCGAGCATCTCCTGCAGATGTCGTCTCACATCATCTATATCGGCAGGTGCCAGGCGTCGAGACCTCTCACGAAATGGTCTCTCATCATTTAGCTGGATGTGGTGTTCAGCTCCTTGCACACATCCTACATCCCATTCCTTCAAGGAAAACACCTGGTCCCTCTGAGCAAGCTTCTCACTAATCCTTTTCCTCCATTCTGCCGGCAACTGGGAGTCACCAAAATCAAACAATTCAGGGGTCACTCTTCCCCGAGCTCTTGTTACTGGGCAGGACAGCAGTATCCGCACAGTGCACGGTGGCCAAAATGCAGCCTTGATTTACTCGAATCTCTCTATCAGACACATTGTGAACTTGAACCATTACTCTTCTGGCAAAAGCATGAGCTCTGGCAGGTAGGATACTGGGTTTGACCAGCAGTCCCTCCAGCAATTTTCCATCGCCTGGTGCATCCAGCATTATTATTTTATTCTTGACATCCTTTCTGATTCAGACCTCTCCCTGTAGAACACATTGTTCATTTGGTGCTAGCAGTAAGGACTCTGGGTCCTTCTTCCAGACAACTCCCACTGGGTCTTCGGGTTCCATTCTACTAGCCTTTCTCTGTGCTTCATAGGCTTTTTTGATTAAAGCCGGAATTCTGAGAGCTCTGCCAGTCTTGGACTTTGGTTTTTCAGAACACAGCTGCGCCAGTCGCCCAGACATATAAGCATTTGTTCCAGTCAACAAAGGGACCAGTGGGTGGACACACTAAGGCTAGGATCTCTACTTGTTCAGCCACTCCAGCCACAGAAGTATGAAAAGATAACCAATTACGGATGTAGCCAGAGTAGGGGTAGGCCTTCTCACTCAGTTCCCACACATTTAGTCCCTCTAAAGGTTGCAGGGGCACATCAGACAAATGCTTCTGATACCAGTCCTGAAACATGATTGTCACTTGAGAGCCACTGTCTAACACAGCCCGGGTGGACACTCCATTCACTTTCACTGTAGTTTCCATGGAGGGACCCACTATTTCAGACCATTCAGGGGGCATTGCTTAAGAGGTTGCTTGGGCATTGGCCCTGGTGGCAAAACTCTTTTGGTTGGGCCCCCCTGGTGACCGGGCACAGGTCTTGCGATGCCAGGCCACTAACCTGCTGGTGACTTTCCTCAAGTTCTCTGGTAACCCGCACTCAGTCTGAAAATGTCCATCTTCCCCACACCAGTAACAGAACTTAATATCTCAGTTGTCTTTGGAGAGAGAGGGACCTCTCATCTGGTGGGACACTTCAGGGGCTCTACATGGCTCTTCTTGAATGGAGCGTTTACCCCGGGATGTTTCAGGTTCACCAACTCTATGGGGGGGTGACAGCAGCCTGTTGCAGCTCTCTCACCATTTCCCGTAAATCTCTGATCTCGGCTCTCAAATTACTCTCAACCCGGGGGTCAGAAGAAACAGCATGCACTCCCACTCCACTGTTGGGCTCAGGGGGAGCTTGATACAGATCTGGCTCACAATAAGTCTCTGTTATCCCCTTGATCAACCCTCTTAATTGATGGGTCTCATCTGGCTCACTTTGTTCAGGAGTCTGGCATGGATTCACAGCCCCCGCATAGGGCTCCCACCCCTCTTCATCAGTTTCAATTTCACGAATCTCTCTCATTAATTGACAATGTTCAGGATGGTCAGCCCTTCGGTCTTGCAATTTGAGTTTCAGCAGTATCACACTTGAAAATCTGGCCGACTTCAATATTTGGTCTAATCGGACCTGGTTCAGTGTTTGAGCAGTTACTCCCCCTTTTTGGTGGGCCTTTTGGAGGGCCCTCTCCATTCTGGTAACAAAGGCAGACAATTTCTCATTTCTCCACTGTTTTGCTGACTTGAATTTCCATAACAGGTCTTCCCCTGTCTCAGTGCTGCCAAACACTCCCTCTAAAGTGGAAAGATATTCTGCTGCAGTTGCCTCAGGACTAGTGGCCCACAGGAACCAAATGGCTTCCAGGGCGGGACCCCTCAAACTTTCCATCAACCGTTTCTTCTTCTCCCCCTCAGAGCACTGCCACTCTTGTACTAAGGGCGTAGCATAGTCCATCCAAGTCTCCAAATCATCTTCCCCCGAAGGCACGGGCACAGTACCAGAGAAGGGTCTCAATCTCCGATAGGAGTCTAATTGTATTGGAGGGACAACCATAGGGGGTGGGGCTAGGATGGAGCTCTTAGATGACCCGGGAGATGTACCTGGGGATGGCAGGAGAGTGTGGTCACTTGAGATGTCTAACACCTGTATCAATTCCTGGGCAGTTCTCCCCTCGGTGGCCAACAGTTTAAGTAACTTGTCTTTGAAACTATTGGTCTTAGGGGACCCCCCTTGGGTGACCGAACCACTTTGTGCATGAATAACCCTCCATCCCTTCTGAGTACCTTCGGGGAAAATCACTGGGGGCACCCTCTCGGGGTTTATCGTGATATTGCATGAGAGCAGCACCTGCAGGGTCTGTTCAAGCAAGTCAGCACATCGCCCTTCTACTTCCACCTTGCCCAAACATTTAACATGCTCGACAGCAGAGACAATGTCAGTGCTTTTAATCCCTAAGGGGACATCTAACAGTAACACAGTCTTTTAGGAGTCCAACTCCTCAGCTTCACCCCAGCCCATTAATTTATGCACCATCATCTTAATGGGATTGAGTTTTAGCTTGGGCGTAATGTCCCCCTCCAGTTCTTCCTTTAGTTAGGACATAATGTGGTCCTTCTTCCACTTGGCCACTAGAGGACGCTAATCCCAGCAGTGCCTCCAAAATGTAACCCCCATGTGGTGCTATCCCAAGGGCTACTACCCCTGCCTGTGTAAGTGCTAACAGGTTGAGGGGCCTAGGTCCAATGACGGGTGCCTCCACCCAGAGGTTGGGGTTAAAACAGTCTGGTATGACTTGGTCACAGCCCTCTGGGAGACTGCAACCTCCCTTTCTTCCCACTAGTGGCCCACACAATATAGCAGCAGTACCTTCACAGTATACACTTACCCTCAGGACTGGTTCAATCAGCTTGACTCTGGGGAACCCCTGTAAAGTAAGATGCAGTAATACAATAACCACTGTACAGTATTTCAACACAAACAGGCAGCTCAAGCAGTGTAACTTTGTTAAACAACCAAATCTGGGGATAGTAACAAGGACAGGGGGAAATCAGGTTAATTAATTCAGTCACACTAATGTTCAGAGCACTGTGCACAGGACTGAAGTCCCTATGAGTCACTGTCGCTGGGTACCCAGGATGGAGGGGGGCTAGCCAGGATCGGTGCAGCTGGTAGGGGCCCTGAAGATGAAAATACTTGTACAATACCCAATTTGTAATCCGGAGTCGGTAGGCTCAGTTCATATATCAAGGAAAAAAAATCAGTTGAAAACCTTGCAATTCAATTATTCAACTGGCAGGGAGCTACCCTGATTTTTACTCACAACCTTTACTGCACACAGCGAGGAACATGGACCTGTGAGCAGGACACACCCCACACATTTATATGAAAAGAGATGGTTACCATACCAGGCAGCTGCTTTCATATCCCGATCGCACTTACTGCCAACCCAAGAACTCGCGATGCAGCTTCACTCTCCTGACAGACCAAGCGCGATGAAGCTGATTCTTCAGTCCTCTACAGGGTAACCCTGGTTGCAGGCCATACAGTCTCTCCTGTTCCTCGCACACAGCGGATTCAGTCCGAATCACCATGGCAAATGAGCCACCCAACTTTAGGCCTCCACACATGCTTTCCACGTGAAACTCTGCTGCGCAGAAGCCCGGAGCTCCTTCCTCAGTCATGGCCACAAGGGATCTGCCTTCTCAGCTACTGGGCAGGGAATTACCATTGGGCGCCAATCGACCCAATTGGAGGGCTTCAGATGCCAGTCACTCACAACTTCTTTTATTGGTGCAAAAAGGCACCACAGTCCAGAACTTCACTTCCCAGAATTACTGGCCATATTCCCCATTGACAGTTAGCTCCCGAGAGAGTCCTAATCCTGGTTGGTTGATCAATACTCCATTTTAAGCGCCCCTCCCTCCTGATTGGATCCATTTTACAGTTCTGATCCAAAATGGAGGGGCAAAGCACACAAAGTTCCAGCTGCAAGAAAGGCAGGTTAGACAAATTACATTCCCACTAATACTCTAAAGGGTATGGGGCAAACAGTTACATTTCTGGAAAATGCTCACTCTGCCCCTTTAGCAACGGCAGAAACGGAGCAATTTGTCAGCAGCTCGAGCGGGACTCGAGCAGGGGAACACACAGTCCCCACATGCAAACTAATTATGTCTGCGAGCAGACAGCTCTTAAAGAGATAGCACTAGGGGCTCTAAAAGCACTCGCTGATAAACGGCTTGAACGCCGAACACCATTCAGGCTAGGAGCACTCAGCCAGCTCCTGGAAGACCTCTGGGAACCCCCATTTGCAGGGGGGTTACAGAGGTGAGACTTACCGGGTGACAATTATCCGGTTCATCACTTGGTCCACTCTTGCATAATGGTACTACATGTGCCATCCTCCAGTCCAGTGGCACACATCCTGACTCCAGTGAGGTGCTTTACAGATCTGCCAGTGGCTCCACCAACACCTCCGCCATCTCCCTCAGCACCCTGGGGTGGATACCATCCGGCCCTGGTGCCTTGTCTACCTTCAGTGCCCTCAACCCCTCTAGGACTCTACTTGCCTCAATTCTTCCATCTGTTGCCTCCTCTCTCCTGTCCCCACCTCCCAGCCCATGGTGGTAGCGTTCCTTTTCTTCCATGAACACTCAGCAAAAGTATTCATTCAGTGCTTCTGCCTGCTCCTCACCCTTTTCCGTTCACTCCCCTCCCCTTTTTATCCTCACTATTGTCTCCTTGCACTACCTTTTCTCTCTGATGTATCTGAAAAAGTCTTTCTCCCCCGCTTCCCGTTAATTCCCTGCACTAATCTCAGCTCCCTCTGGGCCTTGGCATCTCTCTCACTTTTCTGGTCACCTCCCTGGATCGTCTTGCATACTCCTCCCTGTCCACTTCCTTCCCTGCCCTTCTATACCTCTGGTACGCATCACATTTTGCTCTCACCACCTCCACTACCTTGCTGTTCAACCAGCATGGTTTTCTTGCTCTGCTCCTCTTACTCTATGTCTTGGTGCAGGCTTCTGTTGCCTCTGCAATCCCCCTTTTAATAATATCCCATTTCTGCTCTGCATCTATCTCCTGCCTTATGCCCTCTAGTATCCCTTTCAGTACTTTCTGCATCCTCCCAAAGTCTGCCCCCCCTGAAGTTTACTACCTGAGTAACTGATTTCTCTGGCTCCCCGCTCCGTGATAGTAAACCACCGTTTGGTGATCGCTGTCATTCAGTGGGTCCTCCACCTTTATTTCCCTTACTGTCTCCCCATTCGATAACACCAGATCTAAAGTATTCTTTAGCCTAGTAGGTACACTAACCAACTGTGTCAGGAGACCCTCCTGGATTGCATCCAGGAGCACTTGTTCCATAGTTCGATAACACCAGATCTAAAGTATTCTTTAGCCTAGTAGGTACACTAACCAACTGTGTCAGGAGACCCTCCTGGATTGCATCCAGGAGCACTTGTTCCATAGTACTGGAGGTGACTGGAATGATCCAGTCAACCCCCGGCAAGTTGAAATTCCCCACGATGACCACCTTCACTTTTCTACATACTTTTCTGATTTGTCCTGCTAATTCCCTGTCAAGCTCCTCAGAGTGGGACGGTGGCCTGTATACCACCCCAAACCTCAGTTTTCTACCTCTTGAGTCTAGGAGCTGGAGCCAGATTGCCTCTGTTCTCCTTTCTTCCCCCTCGTCCCTTGTGCATTTGATCCCGTCCCTCAGATAGACTGCCACCCCACTGCCCCTCCCTTCCTTACGGTCCTTCATGTATACTTTGTATCCTGGGATTGCCAGATCCCAGTCCTGGTGCTCAGTTGCCCACGTTTCTGTGACATCTGCAATAGCCATCCTCCACGCTGCTAAGAGTGCTTATAGTTCAGCAGATTTGTTGCCTAAGTTTCTTGCATTCAGCGAGACCACCCTCCATCGTGCCCCATTCTCTTCATTGGCCTCCATTTCCTTCCTTCTACTCCCTCCTTTTTCTGCCACCCTGAGTCCTTTCCTGCTAGCCTGGGGGGGTAGGCGCCACTCTATCAGATTCCTGCCTACTTGCTGTCCACTTGCTACCCCCCCATCTGGTTTAAATCCACCTTTGTTGCAATATACCTCCCCAGTCTTTGCTTTAATACCTCCTTCCCCTCCCCACTCAGGTGCAGCCTATCCCTTGCAAACAGATTGTTATTATCCCAGGTACTGCCCCAGCCACACACAACCCCATATCTCTTAGTTTGACACCATTCTACCAACCATGTGTTCAACTTCCTAATCCTCTCCTTTCTCACTGTGCTTGCGCAGGGTACCGGGAGCACTTTGAAGAATGCCACAGACTCCCCAGTCTCCTCACACAACCTTCCCACTTCCTCAATCCTCTCCTTTGTTACCTCCACCATTTCCCCCACTAGGGCATTTGTCCCCATATGTACCACAATATGTGGCTTCCTCCTACCTCTTCTTACGCACCTTAGGATTGCCTGTCCTGCCTTGTCTGCCTTTAATCCTGGTATGAACTCCACCCATATCTGACTGCCTCTCCCCCTTGCTGCCCCATCTGATCCCCTTGAGAATGGAGTCCCCCAACACTAGTACACCTCCCTCCTCTTTCCTTGTGCCTGTCGCCACCCCCCAACCCAGGTTCTCATTTCTGGGGCCACTCAAGACAGTGCTTTTACAGTATGTCCCAGTGTCTTCCCACCTGCCCTTCTCAATTGAGACTCCTCCCCCTCCTCCTCCTGTTTGACTGCCAACCTTCTGCTCCCTCCTCACCTCTCTGAGTATTATCCCTCCCCCTGCCATGCTATACTCAGTCTCTCCACTAGTAATGCCCCTCTCTCTCTCTCTCTCCCTTCTCTTTGTGAGTACTATCCCTTGTGCAATCTCCTCCTGCATCCTCTTTCCCATGTGTTGTTAGTACAGCAAACATGTTCCCTCCTCCCTTTGCCTTATTGTGAGTTTCCTCCTCCCTCCTACCTACTGCTGTTCCTCTTTTTCTAGGTCCTACTAGAGTCCACCCTTTATCAACTGGCTTCTTGTCTACTGTGCCTCCTCCCCCTGACCTCTCCCTTGCCCCACTGTTCCTTCTCTGTGGTGCCCCCACGATACTCTCAGATGTCAGCCCTCCTACTGATGCAATCCTCCACTCCTCTCTCAACCTCCCCAGCTCCCTGCCAAGCCACTGAACCTCTTCCTCAAGCTTCCTTAGCCTGTGGCATATTGGACACCCTCCCAGCATTCACAGTATGTTCATCTGCATTGCTGCCCCACAACCATTGCACCCAACAATCCTACTCATAGTCCACACTACCTATACAGCCTCTCCACACCACTCTCCCTACAGCAAGTAGAATTAACTAATCCTAGCCCAGCTTCTAACAGAAATTGTTATCCTAAATGCCCTAGCATGTAGCATAAGACAGTCAACTACAGTACTAACTGGAAGCCACAATCCTACTCATAAGGACTATAGATCTAATCACACGTTTTGTATATTTATATGTCCTTAAGGCTTAGCTCATATGGCTCTTCCTTGTTTCCTCCTTCCTGGCCTGTTCTGAGGACTTAGATCAGTTTGTAGTTCCCCAAGCTCCTCCCTCACAGCCTTCAAACCCAACCCCCAGTGGTATTTTAGTATTTAAGAAAGGCTGGTGGAAGGGGTGGGTGACAGGGCTTTTACAGTCACTCCAGCCACAGAAGACTTTAAGCTAAATTCTACTTTAAGCTAAATTAAAAAGAAAATAAAGCAATATAAAAACTTACAAAAATCCTCTATACATTAACTTCCTCAACAGCAAGTAGAATTAACTAATCCTTCTCTCCTGTTGTTTAAAAAGCAATAGCAAAATCTACAGAAATCTTCTGCACAGCCAGCAAGCAGACTCCAATCTTAACCAATCATTCTCTCTCTTCTTGGTAACCAGGTAAGGCCCATTAGGCACAAGTGCCTGTTTTCAGGGGCGACCCAGGAGCACTGGGTGGTTAAGTGACTTGCTCAGAGTCACACAGTATGCAAGTGGAGGTTGTGTGCATCAAACACAGGTCTGCAGGATGTACCAGGCTCATTCACAGCTCATTACTCTAACCTCTAGGCTATACTGCCAACCTGTTCACAAGGTCAACCACTCCGCATCCACTAATGCCATGTCTGAATGGTGCTGAACTCTCACATAAGTACAGCAGTCAAACTCCAAAGCTCCACCTAACCCAGAGAAGAGGGGGAACCATGCCAAATCTAGCAACCCCTGCTATCTAGTATGGGGGCAAGCACCTGCAACATACTTGCAGATTTAAACAAGAGACTTGCTGCAATTGTGGGAAGATGGGCCACATCGCTACAGTTTGCAAGAGTAAACAATGCTCGTCTCGAGTATAGTACGTGACTGACAGTAGCTTCAGTTCAGCGTATGAAGAATCCCCCACCCCGAGAGAGAGAGAGATATAGCAGCACTGTATACAGTGAGCACCACCCAAAGTGGAGAGAACATAATCTGCATTCCCCTCATGTTAGTGGGCAACACAGTGTGCTGCTAGACACTGGAGCATCTGTTTCTCTTATTTCAGAGCTTGCCTACAGGGACTGTCTGAGCCAATGCTCTCTCCAACCATCCAGTCTGCAGCTTACCCCCTACACAGGGGACATGATTCTGGCATTAGGAGAGATCCTATTCCCAGTCACCTATGAGGGAAAATATCCATATCACCCTTCGTTGTAGTCCAAGGTAACCATCTGTCTCTCCTGGGAAGAAACTGGCTTCACCAGATCCACTTGAATTGGGCCAAGATTTTTGTTCTGAAAAAAGTTTCCGCCACATCCAGAGAGGCTCTCACAAAGATTGTGGACAAGCACCATCCTATTTTTCAAGAAGGCTTTGGAACCATGCAAGAACTTAAGGCAACTATCAGTGTGCAACCAGGCACTGCTCCCATATTCCACAAGCCATGTCCTCTACCCTATGCACTAAAGGAATCTGTGGAAAAGGAACTGGAAAGGTTAGAACATCATGGCAGCATATCATGGATGGAACGGAATGACTGGGCAACTCCAACAGTGGTGGTCCCAAAGAAGGGCAAAGCTATATGGCTGTGTGGAGACTACAAAGTGACTGTAAGGCTGTGTTGAACCAGAGGCATATCCCTTATCAAACGCAGAAGATCTTTTTGTTGCCTTAGCTGGAGGCAAGTACTTTAGCAAAATTGATTTGTCTTGTGCACAACAACAGTGAGCAGTATTTAAAACCGGGATTACAAGAGCAACAGAGTTATGCATTAAGCAGTTTAGCAAGGGGAAAAGGAAGAGGACGCCATTTTGTTTTTTCAAGAAGGTAGTGGAGAAAGTGAAAGCCAAAAAGATTGCATTCAAGAAATACAAAAAGACACAGGCAGAAGGGGATAGGGAGAAGTACCATGAGAAGCAAAGGGAGGCAGGGAGGTCAGTAAGGGAAGCCAAAGCTCAGACAGAAGAGCACATTGCAAAATCAGTGGGTAGAGGGGGCAAAACCTTTTACAGGTACATAAGTGAAAAAAGAAAGGCAAAGGGAGGGATAGTGAGACTGAAGGGGGAGGATGGGGGCCATATGGAGGATGATGTGGAGGATGTCAACAGTAAAGCTGACATATTGAACAAGTATTTCTGCTCAGTCTTTACTGAAGAAGAGGAGGGTAATGGGTCTGAAGGGAGTACAAGGGGTGGGAATGGTGCAGAAATTTTTTACACGAGAAAGTGTCCTGAAGGAACTGGAAGTAATAAGAGTTGATAAAGCAATGGGACCAGATAGGGTGCACCCCAGGGTCCTTAAAGAACTAAAAGAGGTGGTGGCTGAGCCTCTGGCAATCCTGTTTAGCCAATCACTGGAAACAGGGGAGGTACCCAAAGACTGGAGGACAGCAGATGTAGTCCCCTTATACAAAAGAGGGAACAAAGAGGAAGCGGGGAACTACAGACCAGTCAGCCTTACCTCGGTGGTGGGGAAGATCATGGAAGCACCACTGAAGGAGAGATTGGTGGAACATCTGGTTGTCAATGGACTACAGGACCCAAGGCAGCATAGCTTCACCAGGGGGAGGTTATGTCAGACCAACCTCATTGAATTTTTTGACTGGGTGACTAGGGAGGTGGATCAGGGGAGGGCAGTGGACATGGCCTATCTGGACTTCAGCAAGGCCTTTGACATTGTGCCACATAGAAGACTATTACACAAACTGGGGAATATGGGTGTGGGCAGGACAATAGTGTGGTGGGTAGGTAACTGGCTGGGTGGCAGGACACAGGGGGTGGTGGTAAATGGCTATCACTCCACAGAGGGAAGAGCGACCAGTGGGTTACCACAGGGATCAGTGCTGGGACCAGTCCCATTCAACATCTTCATCAGTGACATTGCACAGGATCTAGAAGGCAGAATTTCCCTGTTCACTGATGACACAAAGCTCTGTAACAGAGTAGACACACCAGAGGGTGTAGACAGAATGAGAAGGGACCTGCAGAAACCTGAAGACTGGTCATGGGTTTGGCAGTTGAAATTCAATGCAGAGAACTGCAAGATAATGCATATGGGGCACAAAAACTCTGGCACAATATATCAGTTGGGGGTGAGGATATAGCATGCACCAAGCAGGAAAGGGACCTTGGGGTTATCATCTTTGATGACCTCAAGGTAGGGAAACAGTGTGACAAGGCAGCAGGTAAAGCAAATAGGATGTTGGGATGCATAGGCAGGGGCATCACCAGCAGGAAAAGGGAGGTCATAATTCCACTATACAAGACACTAGTGAGGCCCCACCTGGAGTACAGTGTACAGTTCTGGAGACCTTACCCACTTGGGGACATAGACACGGTAGAGAAGGTTCAGAGGAGGGCAACAAAGATGGTACATTGATTGCATCACAAGTCCTATGAGGACAGGTTGAAGGAATTGAATATGTACTCCCTGGAGGAGAGGAGGGAGAGAGGGGATATGATAGAGACATACAAGTATCTTACAGGGAGGAACAGGGTGCAGGAATACACTATTTTTAAGTGAAAAAGATGTTCCAGGACTGGAGGGCATGGGATGAAGTTGGAGGGAGGAAAATTCAGAGGAAATGTGAGGAAGAATTTCTTCACAGAACGGGTACTGGACAAGTGGAACACCCTGCCAGAGGATGCGGTGGGGGCTGAAACAATCATGGGATTTAAGAATGCATGGGATAGACATAAAGGAATTCTGGAGGTCAGGGGTAAGGTGCAACAGACTTCTAGGAAAACATAAAGTGAACTTACAAGCTCAAATGGGCAGACTGGGTGGGCCGTAGGCCCTTATCTGCTGACATTGTCTGTGTATCTATGTATAACAATTGGAATTGGAGCAGGACTCTAAGCTAGGGCTATGCATGAGCTGACTAGTATTTTCTGAATACAATAAACAGTAGGCTTCCTGAATATTTGGCTGCATTTCTCGAATAGTTCACTATTCTGCCACAAATCAAGAACTACAGTACTACTATTCGGTGAGATTTCCAAGTCTCGCAGAGCTTTGTTGGCCAATCAAAAGCTGTTTCTGGAGCTCAAAGGCAAGAACACCATGTGATTTCCTCATTCTAAGGTGGTAGAAGACAGGACTAGACAGTGGTTTCTGAGAGTTAGCTCTGTAATACTTCTGAGACCATAAACTTGACAAAAAAGAAATAGTTTATTGCTCCACAGACTTTTTTGGATCAGTATAATTTATTTGATCAGTGTCAGAAAAGCTATGTTTGGCTTTCTGACAGGTACTGTATTTTTGTTCTCATTGCTGTACTCAGTTACAGGGACTAGGGGGGTTGTCTGCTAACACCCCATCTCTGCTGCTCTCTGACATAGCTCCAGTGTGATTTTTTTGGGTGCAGCACATTTTATTTTTGTGTTTTTTGTTTTTTTTATTTTGCTGTTGTCTAGTTCCAGGTTTGGTTCTCTGCACAACTGATGAGGGTGTCTTCTAACTCCCCCTCCTGTAGGTCACTGCTCATGATTTGCCTATAAGTGCATAATATTTGATTTCATGAGACTTTGCCCTGCATGTGCATGCTTATTATATTTTATTCATGAGGCTGGGCCTCGCGTGTGCACAGATGCGTGCACACAATTTCTGAAATAAACATCTTCAGTTCTAAGCCAATCAGGCTTGACTCAGTGAATTATTATTGTTAGTCCTCTGGTTCTGGGCTTGCATGAGGAGTGTGTTGTCTGACTCCTCCTCAACTTCCACAGCCCACTGCACACAATTAACCTGTGCATGCAAAATATATCCCCAGTCTGTGCCTTGTGTGTGCACAGCTGTGCACATGCATTTTGTTGTTGTTGTTGTTGTTGTTTTGTTAATTAAACCATTGCACTTAGTGGAGCAGGCTTGCCTCACTGAGTTGACTGTATGTCATCTGTCAGTTTCTTTCTCGGTTCCATGTTTGACTGAAAAGGTTGCCCTCTTCTTCCCCCTTCTTAGTAACAGTGTTTTTTATTTGATGCTGCTTTTTTTGTGATACAGTATATCTGCTAAGGTTGGCATGAGTATATTACTGTAGTTCCACAAGCATTAAGTAAAGAATCACACACAGGCACCACCTAGTAATTGTTTGTTTTACACAGTAACCACTAGTGAACTGATCCATCATAGAAACACGGAAACATAGAAGTTGACGGCAGATAAGGACTGCAAGGCCCATCTAGAATGCTCATTTCTTTTCCTACCTTATGAATGTGCCATTGGTCTTTGCTCTGTCAATGGCCTATCTATTCATACTCATCTGTATTTATTTATTTATTTGCTTTTGGTAACCGGGTAAATGCACTAGACAAACAAACCTACCTATTTTCAGGCACGACCTGGGAGAGTACAATAGGACATACAGTAGTGACAACAATAAGGTACAAAAAGATAAACAGTAAATGCAAACAATTACATCAGCTAAGTAAGTTACAGCAATTAGAACAGCAACAAGCTAACAACAAGAATAGAGAAGATGAGGTGGAACTACAAGTACATAGCATCATAGCACATTAGAAAGACAAAGAACCTCTGTGTGCAAACACTGAGGCAAGGGTTACCCCAAAGGGCATTTGGCTGGGAAGCCAAGTTTCAAGAAAATACAGAATCACACATGCCCTCACAATGCAAAGCATCATGGGCTGCATATGCAAATCACCACAGAATGTTATGCTGGTCCAACTTTAAGCAAAATTGCATGGTGCCGAAAGGCCTCTCACACAGTTTGCAAAGGGTGCTAACAGAAGACATAGACACATGTTTCATCCTACCAGGACTCATCAGTATGCCTCGTCTGCTTGACACCCCAGTGGACTGGACCAGCTACCCTAAGACAGTGTGTCTTGGATATGTTGTGGTGAACCTATTAAAATAAAAAACTATTTAAAAGACAAAGAGCCTTTCGGCACAATGCAATTTTGCTTAAAGTTGGACCAGCATCACATTCTGTGGTGATTTGCATATGCAGCCCATGATGCTTTGCATTGTGAGGGCATGTGTGATTTTGTATTTTCTTGAAACTTGGCTTCCCAGCCAAATGCCCTTTGGGGTAACCCTTGCCTCAGTGTTTGCACACAGAGGTTCTTTGTCTTTTAAATATTTTTTTTATTTTAATGGGTTCACCACAACATATCCAAGACACACTGTCTTAGGGTAGCTGGTCCAGTCCACTGGGGTGTCAAGCAGACGAGGCATACTGATGAGTCCTGGTAGGATGAAACACATGTCTATGTCTTCTGTTAACACCCTTTGCAAACTGTGTGAGAAGCCTTTCCGCACCATGCAATTTTGCTTAAAGTTGGACCAGCATAACATTCTGTGGTGATTTGCATATGCAGCCCATGATGCTTTGCATTGTGATAGCACATTAGTATCATAATAGTAAAAAATAGACTAGTGATGCCTTGCTAGGGGAGACAAAGGCAAGTAGACACACATTTACAATAAAGTCATACATAAGGATGAGCATGATAGCCTGTAATTGAGAGACAAGCAAAAGTTAAGTGCAGTTGCAGGTATCTAGAGCATTAAGGTGAGAGAACAGAGCTTGCTTAAATGCAAGGTGAGATAGGGAGTATGGGGAGTTCTTAACATGGGGCGGGAGTGAGTTCCAGAACCTGGGAGCAAAACAGGAAAAAGCTTGCTCCCCCATTTTAGTGGAGCAGTGCTGAACAGTGAACAAGGGAGAGGTGGAGGACCTAAGAGAATGGGAGTGAGAGGCCAGGGTGAGTATATCACCTAGTGAGGAGGGGCATGGGTGGGGTTCTGGTTAGAGAGTCAACAAAACAACCAAGTGTATAAGACCAGAGGGCAATGGGAGACAGCCAGTTCAAGGCACAATAGAGTTGGCAGTGATGTGTAAGGTGAGGAGCCGATAATGCAAATCTACAGATATTGTTATAAGATATGTCCCATTGTTGAAGGACCCCTGCATGAGCATGAGAGAGTATTGGGAGGGCAAAAAACAGTTGTGGGAGTAGAACTCCTCTTGCTACAGAGATCTGAGCAGCCGGAGTGAGTGAGTGATGTACACGGTAGGCAGCACCAATCATGGCACTGACCAAGCGGCAGACCTCCTTGATGTGTGCAGTAAAATCAAGTACCGTATCGAGGGTAATCCCAAGATATTTGAAGGATAATGTATTAGAGACAGTAGATCCATCACAGCAGTGGATCAAGAGCTTAGGGGATTCAAAAGACACCTTTTTAGAGGACCTAAGAGCATGGCCTGGGTCTTGGATATATTCAGAATTTGGTAGTTGGAGGAAAACCAAGCTTGGAGAGTCTGAAAGGCTAATGTTCCCTTATGCCTATCCCATGCCTGTTTGGAGCCCTGCACTGTATTCATAGCCACCACTTCCTGAGGTACGCCATTCCATACATACACCACACTTTCTGTGAAAAAGAACTTCTTCACATTACCCCTTAATCAGCCTCCTTCTAATCTCATGTTGTGTCATCTTGTCTTGCTATTTTTCTTACATTGAAACATGTTAGACTCTTTCACCTTGTTAATACTCATAAGGTGTTTGAATGTTTCGATCATATCACCTCTCTCCCTCCTTTGCTCTAAGGTATACATATTGAGCTCTGTTAATCTGTCCTCAAATGTTTTCTGATGCAGTCCCTGCACCATTTTGGTTGCCCTTCTCTGGACTGCCTCAATTTGGTTAATATCCTTGTGAAGGCGTGGCCTCCAGTACTGCATGCAGTACTCCAGATGGGGCCTAACCAGTGTCTTGTAAAGAGGGATTATTACCTCCCTCTTACAACTTGGGATACCCCTACTAATACACCCCAACATCCCCCTAGCCTTACCTACTGCTTTAGTGGTCTGCTTGGATGATTTCAGGTCATCTGTGATGATGATGCCCAAGTCTCTTTCTTCCCTTGCGATTGCCAGCAACTCCGCTTCAAGCCTATAGATGGCTTCAGGGTTTCTCTTCCCTATGTGCATGATCTTGCACTTCTTTGCATTAAATCCCAGTTGCCACTCTTCCGACCATTTTGCCAGTTTATCCAGATCTCTTCCTATTCTGCTCACCCCATCTGGATCATCTTCTCTGTTGCAGTTCTTGGTGTCATCTGCAAACAGACAAACCTTACCCTCCAGTACATCTGCAATGACACTGATGAAGATATTGAAGAGGACTGGCCCCAGGACTGATCCTTGAGGTACTCCACTTGTGATTTGCATCTCTTCTGACTGTATACCGTTTACCACCACTCTCTGTTTTCTGCCCATCAACCAGTTTGCCACCCAGTTGACCAACTTCTGTCATGTCTTTAGCAACCTTGCAAACATGCTTGCTTCAGCCCCAGCAAAGCATCTGCAATGTTGTCCCCAAGTGGTGAGGGACAGGATGATAGACCTACAAATGTACAGCATGTCCAAGCGATTACTGCCGGTGTTGTCCCTGGCTGCCAAACCCCAAACAATCTATACAGAACAAAGAAAGCATTGGGCAGTAACAAAATACAGTTAAGAGCAATGGAGTATAAAGCTGCCAATATATTTATTTGTGCTAAGGCTGGAGGATGCCAATGGAGCCCTGGTGCTTTGGCCAGAACCTGGTCTTTGTCAGGGGACATGTCGGCAGCATACAAACACACTATGAATATACAACCCTTTAAGAAACACACACCATAAAAAAATGAAGTTATGATAAATGAGACTTAGATGCTCTTGTAACAAAACAATCCAAAACTAACATACCCGAGGATGAAACACTACATCAAGATTATAAAACATAGTGCATACAGTGATGCCAGGCAGTATCTTGCAAAATTATCGCAAAATGCTGCAGTATGCTGCAGGAGCAGTATAATTCAATGGCAATTAAGCCCTCTATTCATCCAATATTTTGCTATGTCATTTACTGCAAAGTACTGAATTGCATCTTGTCTTGCTCCACTGTATATTATTGATTTTATTTTGTTTATTTTTATTTAAATATTTGGTGACCGGGAAAGGCACACTGAGCCAAGGTTCGTTTCCAGGTGTGACCCGGGGGAAGGGGAACAAGGGATATAAAAACAAATTCAATGATACACAGAATACAGTACATTACATGAATACATAGTCTAGCAACTGCAGCATACATAGGCAAATAGTGCAGGAGGCATACAGTTAAAAATAGTACAGGAGCATATAGTTACAAAAGGTGCCTCACAGGAGGATATTTTTTGTGAACTAATACAACACAAAAGGCTACTTAAATGTATAGGAGACATGATAAGGTATGGGTGAATGGAGGATTAACAGAGAGCTGGGTAAGTGCAATAGAGGCCAACAGTGCATGCTGAGTGAAGTTATGGGGACAGGTGAGGAGGGGTAGAAGGCATAGCTGAGATTTGACAGTTAAGTGAGAGGGAGAGTTGCATAAGAGAGGGAGCTGAGAGTTCCACAGAGAGGGGAGGTGATAGTTAAAGACAGATATGCCAAAGTTGGAGGATGGGATAGGGAGTGAGAAGGTGCGTGAGTCCCTGGAACATAGGGGATAGGTAGAGGAAGGGCAGGTGAGAGGAGGAAAGAGATATTGGAAGGGAGCAGATTGAACCAGAATTCAGAGATGAAGGATACAGAGTGGGTGAGATGTCTGTGTGAGAACGGAGGGAGATCCAGGCAGGAGAGAAGGGAACAGTGGTGAGTCCTGTAAGAAGAGTTAGAGCTGAAGCAACAGAAGGCATAATAAAGGGAATCAAGTCAAGAGAGAGAAAGGTGGAGGGAGCAGTGCCATAAACAATGTCTGCATAGTCAAAGACTGGCATGCTCAACTTAGTCAAAAGTTCTCGATGTACTGGGAGGGGGAGAGAATCTCTGCTCCCATAGAGGACTCCAAGCTTGGGGCGAAGTTTGGATGTAATGTAATCAATATGAAAAGAGAAGTTTAGTTGTGGGTCAAGCCAGAAGCCAAGGTATTTGTAGGATGGGACCACTTTTAGCAGGGTGCCGTCAAGGGACGTGATAGGAGGGGTGTTGATTGTTTTGGCTAATCTTTGGAAGTTCCGATGGTCATTGAGACTGTTTTTGTAGAATTTAGTTTAAGCTGTTTTGAGATGAACCAAGCTTGAAATGAGTTGAAGTCTTGTTGCAGTGTAGAGAGGACTGTGGCTAGGTCTGGGCCGGATGTGAACAATATGGTATCATCTGCATACATATGAATGAGGGAGGAGGAGCAAGCAGATGGAAGGTTATTTATGAAAACTGAAAACAGGATAGGGCTGAGTATGAAACCTTGGGGGACACCTACCAGGATAGAGAGGGAGGGGGAGGAGGAGTTTGTGATTTTAACCGACTGGTGTCTATCTTTTAGATAGGAATTGAACCACCGAATAGCAGGAGGGGCGTGCCCTGCATCCTTGAGTGAGTTCAGAAGGAGGGGGTGGGACACCGAATCAAAGGCTTTAGCCAGATTGATGAAGACTGCAGCAGTGAGGTGGCTTTTATCGGCAGCAGATTGAATGTGGCCCGTGGCACGGAGAAAGGAGGAGATGGTGGAGTGTTTTTTTCCAAAGCCAGGCTGGTAGGGGGATAAGAAGTTTGTGGTGGTAAGGAAATCGGACAGTCTGGACTGGATGAGTTCCTGTAATTTTGCTAGGGCAGGTAGAAGGGAGACGGAGTGGTAGTTACCAGGTGTGCTGAGATCACCACCTTTGTGGAGAGGGATGACACGCTGATTTCCAGGCTTTTGGAACTATGCCTGAGGAGAAGGATACATTTATGATGTAGGTGAGGTGGGGGACAATGGTGGGGGCAGAAAGACACAGGAGGCTAGGATGTAGACCGTCAGGGCTTGATTTGTATGTGTTTAGAGATAAAAGGGCAAGCAGAACATCTGATGTGGAAGCTGGGGCTAGTAGGAGTATTTTATTTGTCGTGAGTATTGGGGAGGGATGAGAGGCACATGGCGAGGGTGTGGTCAGACTACAGGAAGCACAAGTGGTGAAGAAGGTATTAAGGGTATCCGCAACTTGTACGGGGTCCCTTAGTTCAGTGCCATTTTGCTTGAGAGTAGGGGTGTTTGATTGAGGAGGAGGGTCAAATATGGAGTGTACTATGTTCCAGAAGGAGGAGGTGTCTGCAGTGCTGAGGTGATGTTTAAAATAATTAGCCTTTGCACAACAGATGGCCTTAGTGCAAGCATTTCTCGTGGTGTTGTACACTTGTCTAGAGTTAGGAGTTAGAGAGGCTTTGAAGGTGGTCCAGGCTTTGTCGCAGGCCTTGGAGAGTGTGACTATAAGGGCAGTAATCCAAGGGTGGTGGCACTTCCTAACCCTGGCTTTTCGTAAGGGGGTGGGGAGATCCTAGATGCTGTTGAAAATCCTGGTGAAGTGAGCTAGGGCAGTATCAACAGTGACTGCAGAGTAAACTAGGAACCAGTTAGCATGATGTAGGTCAGAGAGGAGGGAGTTTGTGTCCAGTGAGCTTCGAGGGTTTGTTACAATGTATTTTGGTGTGGATTTGGGTAGATGAGTTTTCCTAACTCAGTAGGTGATGCAGTGGTCGCTTAGAGCTGGGCCGAGGACACCGGATGTTGGTATACAGTGAAAGTGGATGAAAGAACTTAATCTAAGAGTGAGTGATTTGAGGATCTGGCATTGTAACGAGTTGGTCCATGATTAGCTGGGAGAGGTTTGGGGATTCTAACTCGGCTATCGTGGACTTAGATGAAGGGGACAGCCAGTTGAGGCTATAGTCTCCAAGGAGCATAAGTTAGCCTGAGTGGGCCAAAGAGCAGATAGCAGAGATGCTCATTATAAGAGCATCTTGACTGAGCCGGGGTGATGTACAGACTACTCCAATGAAGGTCGGTGTATATGTATATTATTGATACATAGGTGTATATTATTAATACATAATACAATTCAAGAGAAGGTAGTGAGATAGACTACATGTGTAATGACAGACGGGTGTCTCTGTATTCGGCAGGCTCAAATATTTTTCTCCCCAAGCAAGCCTTTTTGTTCTTGTAACATTGGGAATACTACTAGTAAGTAAGTAAGTAAAATTTATTTATAAAGCACAATATCATATGTCAAATCGCTATACAATCACATTCTAAAATAAATACAAACAAATGAATAAATAAGTAAACCCCAAGCATTATTAAATATAAGAATATCAAAATTAAATAATAAGGTATGTATATTAAAAATCAGGTAAACTCTAGTCATCAGGGAAAGCACATGCGAATAAATATGTTTTTAAAGCAGTTTTGAAGCTCTCCACTGTCTGGCATTCTCTCACCCGACGAGGTAGAGAATTCTACAGGGTGGGCAGCAAAAGCAAAAGCCCGAGCTCCAGAAGATTTCAAACGCACCCTGAGAATCTCCAGCAATCCCTCGTCGGTTGAGCAGAGTGGTCTGACAGGGCAACAGGGACGCAGAAGCCCTTGTAGGTAGCTCGGACCCATAATACTACTACTAATACTACCAGTAGTACTACTATAACCTCCCTACAAATGGGGGTTCCCGAAAAGTCTTCCTTGAGCTTGCCTAAATGCTCATTGCCAGGCTGGCGCCCTTACTGCCCTGTGTTTTAGCAGTTTAAATGTGATTGCCAGAGAGTGCCTGTATAGCTTCTGTGTACTGTCTCTTTAAGAGCTGCCTGGATTGTAGTCATAATTAATCTGAGAGGGAGTTCTGTTAGAAGATGTACTTGTTTGCTGATCATTTGTTAGTGTAGTAATAATATTGCAATTTGTTCTAACCTGCCTTCTTTGCAGCTTGGACAATTCTGTTTGTTTCCATCGTCTTGGTCCTGGACTGCAGAATGGGCCAATCAGTACATTTGGGACTCTAAAATGGAGCCTGCCTACAAGGGCTTGGTGGGGCTAAACTGTAGGAATTGTGATATGGGCTTTGACACCTAAAATAACCTGGAGGGAGCTCTTGTTGTGACTGACAGACAGATCAGTCAACCAAACTTTTGGATCTTGAGGAAAGTCCCAAACTGCTTGCAGTTTCAGTTAGAGCTAAGTTGGGAAGTGAAGAAGTAACAGCTCAAGGTAGTTCGAGCAGCAATCCATAGAGGATTTGCATGGGAGAACTGTGGAAAGACCTGAGTTTTGGCCTGCCTGCCTGCTGTCCCTGAGAGGGAACTTGTGCCTTTTTCAGACTGAATCCGAACTTGGAGTGTGAAGTAAGCCACTGAATTATGACCGGGCTCCTACCTGAAGAAGACCAAAGATTTGCTGAATGCCATTGGTCTGTCTAGACTTACAGCCACCTTTGAACTCCTGGATTGTGCAGAGACTATGTGATTGCGACCGTTGAGCTTTTTGCCTGGTACAATGGAATTTCCTTACACGTGAATGTGTTGTGTGCATATAGTGGGTCGTGATTTGGTTCCCCACTGTGGTTTGAGTTATATTCTGCTTGCTGGAAGCTGCATTAGAGTTTCTTTATGTGTAAATTTGCTGTGTGCTGCTAGTGGGTTGTAATTTGGTTCCCCACTGTGGTTTGAATTGCATTCTGCTTGCTGGAAGCTGCATTAGAATTTCCTTACGTGTAAATGTGCTGTGTGCTGCTAGTGGGTCGCGATTTGGTTCCCCACTGTGGTTTGAACTGTATTCTGCTTGCTGGAAGCCGCATCCAGCCCCACGGACTGAATCCAAAATCATCTCCATTGGGCCTGGGCCTTTCCCCACTGGCCCAGCCCGACTACCCGCTGCACAGAGAGGGCCATCGATGAGAAACCTGCCTGGGGATCAGCTCTCTGCTCAACACTTGAGCAGGAACAATGCCTCAGTGATTCGTGTGGGCCCCACTTCTCCAGTCACTCCAGCTCAACAACCTGCAGTCTTGATTTCATCCTGCCTGTCTCCAGTATTGGGTATCATAAATAAACATCAGGGTAGCTCCCTGCAACAACAGCTAAATCTAAAGTGTTGTCATCTGATTGTCTTGTTGCTTTTTTTTTTTCTCGAACTGAGCCCTCTGGCTCCAGATTACAAGTAGTGTGTGTTATGCATGTCGTTTTCTTCCATCACAGGGCCCCAACCAGCTGCAACGTTCCTGGCTAGCACACCATTTTCCTACCTGGGTACCCAGAGTGTGTGACTGTGTGGGGACTTAAAACGCATGCATAACTGTTTGATTAATATAGCCTCTAAGCCAATCAACCTGATTACGCCCCTTCCTTGTTCAAGTCCCCTGAATAAACCAGATCTGACTTTTTTGCTGCATTTAACCTGACTGTGGTTCCAGTTTGTGCCAAGAGTACTGTACTGTTGCTAGTTACTGTGCATAACCTTGTTTTAGAGGGGGGTCCCCAGGGTCAAGCCAGAGGAACCAGCCCTGGTGGTAAGTGCAAACAGCATGGGTACTGGTATGGTGTACAAGGGGTACTGTGAAAGTGATTATTGTATATTGCTCAGGCCACTAGAAGGGAAAGAGGGGGGTTACAGTGTCCCGGAGGGCTGTGTCCAGGTTAGTTTGACCACTACCAACCCTGACCTCCAGGTGGAGGCACCCGTTTCAGAACTCAGACCCCTTAACCATCTACTAGCCGTGCAGGCAGGGGTAGTAGCCCTTGGGATAGCACCACCTAGGGGTTACACTACTACTAGTAGAGTCACCACCTGTTCCATCTGTACGTTCACTGTCACATCCTTCTGTGCAGTAGCAGGAGGGCATTAGAGCGTACATGCTTTGTGTAGGAAGCAGCAGACACTACTCCCAGTGTTCCCACTGCTACCACTATGGCTGCTTCATCCACAGCCAGTGTGCTTCCCACCACCACCACCAGTGCCATTCTTGCAGCAGCCACCCTTTCAGCTTTCACCACTATGGCAGCCACTGTTATCATTATTCCTAAACTCATGGCCAAAACACCTTCTACCCCATGCCTGTGACCATGAACACTCTCCAGTGCTGACCTAATGCAATGCTTGATATGGTTTTCAGAGTGCTATGTGTGTGATGTGGTGAATCGAGTGTGTCACATGTAGCTCGTGTTGCATTAGTGAGAGCTCTATGTTGGCTGTTGAAGTGTTGTTGAGGTGTATATGGTACACCGGGTTCAATGGGTGATTAATGGTGTTGTTGAAGTGCCTTTTTTAAGCTATCCTTAAAAAACATCTTTTCTGGCCGAATACCAAACAACAAATACCGAATACCTGGGACCCGAATACCGAATATTTGGCTGAATATTCGAGAAAAGGTATTCGCACAACCCTACTAAGCCCTATTTGACCATCAGTACCCATAAAGGTCTTTATCGCTACCCTTGTCTCACCTATGGAGTCTCAACTGCTCCTGCTATTTTCCAGCATGCCATGGACCAAATTCTGCAGGGACTAGACCATGTGGTATGTTTTCTGGATGATATTCTGGTTACAGTGCCCACCACTGAAGAGCACTTGGTACTTCTAGACCAAGGCCTAGCCAGGTTGGAACATTATGGAGTGCGAGTAAAACTGGAAAAGTGTCACTTCCAGCAGGATTTGGTAGAATGTTTGGGATACCGGATTGACGCCCAGGGTCTGCACCCAATGGTGAGTAGGGTATCAGCCATTATAAATGCACCTGCACCCTCCAATGTTTCAGAATTACATTCTTTCCTGTGCTTACTGAACTATTACAGATGTTTCTTAGCATATCTGTCTACACTATTACAGCCTTTGCATGACTTGTTGCACGAGGACATCAAATGGAACCGGATGCCAGAGTGCGACATTGCGTTCAGGACAGCCAAGCAGTGACTGTTGAGCAGTAAATGGCTAGCACTCTATACCTGAACAAGCCACTGAGGCTAGCCTGTGATGCCTCACCTTATGGAGTAGGTGCAGTGATATTGCATGTATTGCCAAGGGAGGAAGAGTATCCAATTGCATTTGCCTTGAGGACATACACACTCAGTGAACGGAACTATGCTCAAATAGAATGAGAAGCCCTCAGTAACATTTTTGGGGTTAAGAAATTCCACAAATACCTCTATGGGCGTAAGTTCACTCTGATGACTGACCATAAGCCCCAGTTGGCTATCCTATGTTCAAATGCTGCAATACCTATGATGACAGCACTTAGGATGCATAGTTGGGCTCTGCACCTGTTAGCCTGTGACTATGACATTGAATACCGGCGATCGCAGGATCATGGCAATGCCGATGCTTTATCCCATCTGCCCTGCGATGCCAAGCCAGAAGACACTGAGGAAAGCTCAGTTTTTCAAATTTCCTATCTGGAGCATCTACCTGCTGGTAGCAAGGACATTGCTGCTCAAACCAGGCATGATCCTGTTCTTGCAAAAGTTTTGGACTTCACCTTAAAGCAGGGGTTGATCTTAACATTGTTTTACTAGCCCAAACCCTAGTGCAAATTGACCAGGGCCAGTGCTGCTAACTCTACTTGTCAGTCTTGACTAGTGCTGATTTTCATGGATGTTAAGTTAAAAAAGTCTCTACTTTAGCAGGCTCTAATCCTCTTGCTCATCTCTCTCAATGTTCCAGATGGCCTGGTGTGATTAACAGCTAATTAAGAGCTGCAATTATCTGGCAGTTCAAGAGGGGGATCCCACAAAAGACTCAATGCGAGTCATTATCACTCCACTGTTAGGACTTTCAGCTAGTGTCCAGGGTGTGATCAAGGGTAGAGTGCTGTTGATCACTTGCTTCCAGTTTTCTGAATGTATCTGTCTAACAATTTGTCCCATTTTAAGACCAGTGCCCCTCATTTCCCCACATTATGAGAGTCTGTATCCAACATTTCAGTGACAAAATGCGAGGAGGTATACAGGGTCGGCCCTGCAGGTGGTGGGTTTATCCCAGCCTCACCATAACTTCCCTCTCCCCTCCAAATCTCTACTCTGTTCTTTTCTTGGACACCACTGCAGACCAGACTCTGAAATAACCATCCACAGATCCATAGTTGCCATTACTGGCAAGTGTAGGGGGTTCCCATCTCTTCTAAATGGACCATGCTAGCCATCACAATCCATACAGTCCCACCCTTATCCCACCCAGCATGTCCTTTCATCCTAAAAGTAAAGCTTTGGATCATGTATGTTACAAAAATAAACCTTAATAAAATGCATAATTTGAAAACTTAAAATAGACATTCCTGCGGTACATAGATAATTCTATATAGAAACAAAGATAGTATAGCATTATGCTTATGTATTGTTTCCCCTGGGCTGATGAAAAGACAATGTTAAAGAAAAAATCTGCTATTGCTGCGGCAGAGCATATTAAAATCAATGCTTTTAAAAATAAAAATGTCATAGTTTTCTATTTCCCAAGCCCCCTAAGTTTGTGTAGTCCCCACTCCAAAGAAATCTTAGATGTGCTTCTGGCTCACTTGAGACTATAGAAAAACTTTCAAAAGTGCAGGTTTCCAGTTGCCTATAAGTTTTTTTTAACCAGGAGAGACACACTAAGCTGAAAGCTTGTTTACAGGTGCGACCTGGGAGCAGAAGGAAGTGAAGTGACTTGCTCAGGGTCACACAGCATGCAAGTGGGGGCTATAGGATTCAAACCCAGGTCTCCAGGTTTGCAGCTCAGAGTCTTAAACCACTGCACTATACTGCTACCCACTGTGCTACACTACCTCCCAGGATGGAGGCTGAGAATGTCTTTCTCTGCCTTATTTTGTTCATTGCCCTGTGGGTGGTGGTGACAGTGTGGGTGGTGATGACAGTGTGGTGAGGTGCATGATGATGTCAGGTATTGTGTGTGCAGAGCTAGGACTGCTTGATTGAACATTTGCTGTTGTGATGTCCTCTGGTTTGGTGGTGGGGCAGAAAGAGGAAGAGAGGAGCCATGGTACAAAACGATGGGGGAGGGGGCTCACTGTGTGATGGCACTGCAATCTTTTTTTTCTGTTGGGGAGCTAGAAGCAATGTGGGAGCAGGATAAATGTGCAATAATCAGAATATTCCTTGGCTTGCATTGTTTCCTGTAAAAGTGAACAAAATTTACCATTATAATTGAGGGCTAGTGCAACCATCTGCAGGCTACTGCAATTTTGAATCAACTTGCCCTGCTGGCTAATGCAAAAAAAGGTTACAGTTGACCCCTGCCTTAAACGGATAGCCTAACTACATTCAAGACAAATCCCTTCAACCTTACTTTGGCAAGCAACAGCAATTATCAACAGACCAAGGCTGTATTCTTTGGGGTCTCACAGTGGTTATACCACCAAGATTTAGACAGCAACTACTGCATGACCTCATTGAACGTCACCTGGGTTAAATCATATGAAGGCTCAAGAGCGAAGTTATCTCAGGTGGCCTGACCTTGACCAAGACATTCAAGACCTGGTAATCAGGTGTACTCCTTGTGCGTCTGTACAAAAACAGCCTCCTACAGCAACCCTTCATCCCTGGTCATGGGCAAAAGCACCATCAGAAATAATTCACGTAGACTATGCTGAGCAAGACAAGCAGTGCTTTTTGATAGCTATCTACAGTCATTCCAAGTGGCTGGAAGTTTTGCCAGCCTCTGTCACCACGGCACACAAGACTATTGCTTTGTTATGCAACTTGTTTGCTTTGTATGGATCCCCTCGTGAATTAGTCTCTGATAATGGTCCCCAGTTTATGTCTCACAAATGTCAACATTTTCTCCAGCAAAATGGGGTCACACACATCCTAACTCCGCCTTATCGTCCAGCTTCGAATGGTGCTGGAGAATGGGCAATCCAAACATTTAAAAAAGCTTGGAAGAAACAAGCAGCCGATGGCACCCCTGGTGCTACTACTGCTGAATAGAGGTTGTCCAGGTTCCTCTTTACCTACCGTAATACTCCTCATACTGTCATGGAACATACACCTGCAGAACCTTTTCTCAAGTGGCAAGCTCAAACCAGTTTTGACTTAATGAAAGCAGACCTTTCTCATGCGGTCCAAAAACATCAATATCAATAACATGGAGTGCATGACAAGTCTACTACAAGGCAGAGGGAATTCCAACCAGGAGACAATGTCCTGGTTCATGAGTTCTGAGACTCAAGACATCTGTTGTCCCCAGGTGCTGTTCATGCTAGACGTGGTCCCTTAAGCTACACTGTGCAAGTGGGACAATCTCTTATTCATGTGCACTTAGACCATCTGCTACCCTTGAGAACTGTTCCTGCTACCATACCTCTCAACCTTTTGTCACTGAAATGCGGGACATGAACATTTTTGGACACTCAAAATGAGGGTCAATGAGGGATACAGACCGTCAGAATGAGGGACACATCCTTCAACATGGAGACACAAGCTCAGAACACTGTGAAAACCATAGTGTTTACTTGTACAAAGTTTATTTTGGATTTAGTATTTTAGAATATTAAGTATTTCTGCTTTAAAGTCTGAATTTACAGCACATTCACTGCATGGGCAGCACCTTTTCCATGAGCGACGGATGAGGGACAGAGCAATTTTAAGAGGCAAAATGACTGATGTCCTGTGTAATGAGGGACACTTGAGAGGTATGCCTGCTACACCTCCAACTGATTTGCCTGCAGAGGTTCCTGTCTCAGTTTATGACAAGACGCCTCTAACACCACCAAAGAGTCAGGGTGTACTTGTTCCTGCACCACAACAGTAATCTGCCTCTCTGGGGCCAAGCCAGTAGTCTGCATCTCCAGCCCTGCGAACACAGCCTGCTTCACCTGTGCCTTGCCAAGATGTTCCACACAGAAGATATCCTCTACGCCAACATAGGGTGCCTCAGAGACTTGATCTATAAGGACTCTCTTTTTCTAATGTTGTCTGTTATCTGCTGCAGGATTTTCTAGTTTAAGGGGGAGGAATGTAGTAATGCGGCTGTATTTGCTTTCAGGCTGGGTTCAGTGTGGGACTGCGTGATATAGAGGGATTTCAGTATATCGGGGGCGCTCTAGTTATGCAATACTGGGAAGCCCGCGCTGTAGTGGTGAGATGCCAGACCCTCGTGATGCTGCCGACTAAGTAATTGAGTAAGGGCTTGTTGGGGGAAACTGTTCTGCTTTCCATTTACCAGTTGTGTTAGCTGTACCAGTTATTTGTTCTAGTACAGTGCACCAGTATATTTGTTCCTCATCAGCAATTAAAGAAGGAGCATTCTAGCTGGCCCAGTGGCGCAGAGGGTAAGGCGCTGGACACCTCACCTCGCACCATGCCGGCGACCCAGGTTCGGGAGCAAACTGGGGTGTCGGGGGTCGGCAGGGGAGGGAAAGGATCGAGCGCCCACTGGGCTGCTCTCCTTTCCCAGAGGCAGGGCACTGGGATGCCTGGTGCTCCGGCGGTCCCTGGTGGAAACCGGGTACGCTGCAGAGTGCTGGACTACATGCAGACAGCGTGGCCCGACGCAGGCAAGGTTGCCATGTGCCACATCGTCAGGGACATGCTCCACGCATGGGGGGGTGGGAAGGACACACAAGGAAAAAAGACCCTCCAGCCAGCTAGACGATGGCTCCTCCGTGTCACCACCACACGCCCTATGCTGGTTCCCCACCACTGCCCCTTAGATCTTCCCGGGGCCGTAGCCCCCATGTCTCAGGGAGTCATAATGACTTTGAAGATGGCAGGGAACACAGCGTGCGAGGTAGCCTGCGAGAGTTCCGAGCCTGGAGGTGAAGAAATAGAATTGGGGGAAAAAAAAAAGAAGGAGCATTCAGAAGAAGCCTGCCTCAGCCTGTTTGTTCGGTAAGCCTGTGGCCCACACTTCAGAACCCCACACAGTAAGTACACCAGAAGCATTCTGGTTCCAGTTTATCACATCGGCGATGAGGAAGGCAGATGAAGGTTTAAACTGTGGCCACATTTCTTTTTTTTTTAACTTTATGTTTATTGTTTTTTGAAACAAACATATAGTTATTTCCCAGCATTTACATACTAACATACTAAAATGCCAGCAGAGTAGGCCTAATGGTCTCCTGAGTCTGCCCGATTTTCAGCACCTGCACTGAGGGCTGATTTTGGTGTCCCCCCTTCCTCTTGGATTATACTGTCCCCAGTCCCAGATGTTCCACCTGTAGTGGGCCTGGTCAGATTTACCCTCCCTCTGTACCTGTCCCCTCTTAAACCCATCCACAGTCTCCACCTCTGCCAGCTCCCTGGGCAGTGCATTCCATGGCTCCATCACCCTTTCAGTGAAATAACATCTCCTCCTCTCCCCTGTGAGCCTGCCCCCTTCCAGCTTACATCTGTGACCTCTCGTCCCACCCTCCTTCCTTTGGAGCACCCTGACTGGGCCTCCGTAATTGATCCCTTTCACATACTTAAAGACATCTGTCATGTCTCCCCGCCCCCTCCTCCAGGGTGTATATGTCGAGCTCCTTGAGCCTACCCTCATAGGTCCACTCCCCCAGGCCCCAGATAATTTTGGTTGCCCTCCTTTGGACCCTCTCAAGGAGTGTAATGTCCCTCTTTAAATGTGGTCTCCAAAACTGCACACAATACTCGAGGTGTGGCCTAACCAATCAGTTGTACAGTAGTAGGATCACTTCTGCCTTTCTGGAGGTAATCCCCCTGGCGATGCATCCCAGCATCCTATTTGCCCTTGCTGCTGCCCTCCTACAGGTCTCTGGGTTGTTCATTTTGACATCTACCACTACCCCCAGGTCCCTCTCACCCTCCGTGACTTGAATCATGTCTCCTCCCAGGGTATACTCCTGGCCTGGATTTATGACTCCCAGATGCAGAACCTTGCACTTCCCTGCATTGAATTTTAGTTTCCATTTTCCCGACCACCTTTCCAGAGCCTCCAGGTCCTCCTGCAAGGCCACCCTCCCCTCCTCCTCATCCACCACTGCACCCAGCTTTGAGTCCTCTGCAAAGAGACTCATCTCTCTCCTGATCCCCTTCCTGATGTCTGAGACATAGGCGTTGAACAGGAGTGGCCCCAACACTGACCTCTGGGGATCCCCACTAGTAACCCAACTTGGGGATGAGGCTAACCCTCCTACCACCACCTTCTGAGTATGCTCAGAGAGTCCATTTCCTATTCATCTTAACAAATGTCTCCCTACCCCCATTTCCTTCAGCTTAGCCAGCAGGCCACTGTGGGGTACCGAATCAAACAACTTGCTAAAGTCCAGAAAGAGGACGTCCTCTGGCCCACCCTGGTCCAGGGCCCTTGTCGCGCAGTCATAGAACTCAACAAGGTTTGTCTGGCACGATCTGCTCATGACAAAGCCATGCTGCCTATCGTCCAAGTACCCAGTTGTTCCAGTAACCCCCTAGCCTTTCCTTGACAATACCCTCCATCACCTTGCTGACCACTGATGTCAGGCTTACGGGCCTGTAATTTCCTGCCTCCTCTCTTGATCCCCCCTCATGGATCGGCACAACATGGGCCACTCTCCAGTTTACATAAGTATATATCATTCAACCAGCAGGGCACCACTCCTCTTAATACATTCAGTCTGTCCATAAAATGTTAATAGATATGTCATGTGAGGGGATAAAAAGATAATCATACAACCTTAACAATAGTATAATCCATGCACTGCATGAAGAACCCATGAGCTGCATTATGTCTAACCAAAAAAAAATTCTGTAGTCTGCAAAGTCCAAGTCCTTTCCCACTAAAGGGAAAAAAAAGAATTCCATCATGCTTAATCTAAGTATGTGCACTTGAAAAGTGCTGACTAGAATAAAGAGAGTAGCACCACTGTTTAACCAGGACAGAGTGCCTGAGCAGCTTTTACTCTTAACTATTGGCAGAAAAATAATGCTTAAACAGTATAAACATACAGGAATTGAGGTATATCAACATCAGATAATAAAAGTAAGGCACTTTTATCTAGTATGTGTTAATATCAGCAAGAAGCTCCTGGACAGAACTGTAGGAACATTCTCCAACATTTAATGAGGGGTCAGAAATATCAGGGGAGAGAGAATCTATAGTCCCAAGTCCAGCTACTTATAGCAATACATCCACTAATGAGAACTTAAGATTTTGTGCACTTACCTTGGGGTCTAAACGTCATCCCTCTTACCTCCTTACCAAAATAGACCCATCTTTAGAATTAATAAGAATTCAAGAAAGTTCACAGAATGTCTTCATCCGACGAGGGGTCCTCTTCTGTAGATGCACATGGTCGAGGAGGAGTGTTCCACTGACACCACTTCAGAGCCTCTGCAGGTTCCCAGAACAAGTAAACTTTACTCCCATGCACAATCCTCAGACGGACCGGGAAAACCAGGCCATGAGGGATTTCCCACTTCCCTTAATATCACTCTTGCTCCATCAGATCTCTTTCTCTTCTGTCTGGTGGCATAGGACAAATCTGGGAACATTTGGATCTGCAAACCGTCATGGAAAAGGGATTTTTTTTCCAGCATGCCAGGGACAGAAGATAGTCTCGGGAGCCCACTCCATCTGTGACAATCACCACTGTGCATGGGGCTTCTGGATTATCTGGTCTGCCCTGGGAGGTAACTCGGTAAGCTTTCTGAAATTTTTTCACTGTATGGATCACGTCTTCCCCCAGCTGCTGAGCCAACCAGTCTTGCAGAAATAGCACAGATGATCACCCTCGCACCACTCCGAGTGCCCCAAGATCCTCAAATTCTGGGAACGCATTTGGTTTTCCAGCATTTCCAAGCAGGATCAGAAGTGTGTGTTTTCCTTCAGCACTGTAGTAATGGCACCCATGGAGGCGTCTGCTTTTTTGGTGGCTTCACTCGACCCTGTAGTGACTGTTTCCACTGCAGTCTCTACAGCGCTCACCCGACTCGTGAGAGAATCACATTTTTTGGAAAGTCTGGTAACTGAGGTGATAAGTCTATTTAGTTTCACTCCCAGAGTCTGTAAGGTTTCCTCAGTACTTCTATCCTCATGGTCTTGCTAATGGCCCTGAGCCGCCTTCATGTTTGGAGCTATGGTAGCCATTTTGAGACTAGCACCCCCCCATGCTTTATCTTTTTGAGGGTTCCCCATATAGTTCCAAAAAGTTTCTGCTTCAGAAATATGATAAATTTAACAAGCTGCTCCAGCAAATACTGCCAAAAAATAACTTTATAAATGCTATAATCAACAGAGCACTATCTATCTGTGGCCATATTGATCGGATTCCATAGTTCCCCCCCCCCATGGACATATTTCTTGAATGATATTAAAGCTTAAGTAGTCGCAATGCCTACTTTAGGCCATGTTCCTGAATTTAATGAAGTAAAAGAAGATTTTGAATCCTATTTAGAAAGATATGAAAGATGGTTGGCAGCAAATGACATTCATGATGCTAAGAAAGCAGACATTTTTCTTGCTACTGTGCCAGCAAAAACGTATAGCCTCCTTAAAAGCTTGATTGCCCCAGAAACCAACAGAGCAAACTTACTTACCAGCAGCTGACTGACACAATTAAAGCTCACTATAGTCCAGAACCCATTATCATAGCAGAACGATTACAGTTCTGCCGTTGAAACTAAGAGGCGAGGGAGACCCTTCCAGACTTTATTATTGCTCTTAAAAAGTTGGCTTCCACCTGCAAGTTTGAAGCTTTCCTTGATCAAGCCCTCTGAGACAGATTTGTCTGCAGCCTTCAGGATGAATATCATCTTCAGAGAATCCTCAGTAAAGAGACTTGACTTTTCAGTCAGCCCGCAATATTGCCTTGAACATGGGACTGGCCAAGAAAGACTCATAGCAGTTCACAGAGATTATAACGGGTTCACAGGGTGATGTTCACAAGGTCAGCCACTCCACATCTGTTAAAGCCATGTCTGAACAGTGCTGAACCTTTGACAGAAGCACACCCATCACAATCCAAAGCTCCACCTAACCCAGAAGAAGGGGAGGGGACCACACCAAACCTAGCAAACCCTACTGTTAGTGTGGGGTCAAGCACCCACAACATACTTGCAGATTTAAACAGGGAAGTTGCTGCAGTTGTGGGAAGATGGGCCACATCCACTAGAGTCTTCAAGAGTAAGCAATGCTCGTCTCGAGCACAGTACATAACTGACAGTAGTTTCAGTTCAGCATATGAAGAATCCCCCTCTGAGAGAGATACGGTGGCACTGTATACAGAGAACACCACCCAAAGTGGAGAGAACAGAATCCGCATTCCCCTCATGTTAGCGGGCAATACAGTGAAGATGTTGCAAGACACTGGAGCATCTGTTTCTCTTATTTCAGAGTGTGCCTACAGGGACTGTCTGAAACAATGCTCGCTCCAACCGTCCAGTCTGCAGCTTACCTCCTACACAGGGGACAAGATTCTGGTATTAGGAGAGATCCTATTCCTGGCCACCTTTGAGGGGAAAATGTCCACATTACCCTTAGTTGTGGTCCAAGGTAACCATCCATCCCTCCTGGGAAGAATTTAGCTTCACTAGATCCAATTGAATTGGGCCAAGATCTTTGTGCTGAAATTAGTTCTGCTACATCCAGAGAGGCCATCACAAAGATTGTGGACAAGCACCATCCTATTTTTCAAGAAGGCTTTGGAACCATACAGAGACTTATGGTGACTATCAGGGAGCGACCAGGCACTGCTCCCATATTCCACAAGCCATGTCCTCTGCCCTATGCACTTAAGGAATCCGTGGAAAAGGAACTGGAAAGGCTAGAACGTCACCGCATCATATCACGGGTGGAACGGATTTACTGGGCTGCTCCAACAATGGCGGTCTCAAAGAAGGAGAAAGCTATATGGCTGTGCGGAGACTACAAAGTGACTGTAAATCACTGTGCTGAACCAGAAGCATATCCCTAACAGAACGCAGAAGATCTTTTTGCTACCTTAGCTGGAGACAAGTACTTTAGCAAAATTTATTTCTCTTGCACACACCAACAATTGGAATTGGAGCAGGACTCTAAGCCCTATTTGACCATGAATACCCATAAAGGTCTTTATCGCTACCCTTGTCTCACCTATGGAGTCTCAACTGCTCTTGCTATTTTCCAGCATGCCATGGACCAAATTCTGCAGGGACTAGACCATGTGGTACAGGGTTTTAAATAATTGATTAGCACTTTTTTCTTGGGACAATACTAACTGTACAGAAAGCATTTATATAGGTTTTCTAGAAGTGTTATGTTTGTTAAACACAGTGAGGCAAGTGCTATGCATTTTCACAATGTTTTAGAACTTTTATGAGCAAAACGCTAATCAATTTTTAGAGTTAAATAAAACCCTGTGGTATGTTTTATGGATGATATTCACAGAAGGAGCAGGACAGAGAGCAGTACCAGTTAAGGCAGAAAGAAGCAGGGAGGGAAGTCAGAATAGCAAAGGCCCAAACTGAGGAAAAGATAGCCAACTCAGTTAAGAAGGGGGATAAAACCTTTTATAGGTACATCAGTGAGCATAGAAAGACAAAGGGAGGGATAGTGAGCCTGAATAGAATGAACGGTGGGTGGGCAGAGGGGGACAGTGAAAAAGCAGGAATACTGAATGAATATTTCTGCTCAGTATTCACAAAAGAGGAGGGGGAAGTGCCTAATCCAATTAACAGAAGCACTCTTGATAGGGGGGTCGATCCCAGTCCTTTCACAGAAGAAAGGGTTCTGCAAGAACTCCTAAAACTGAAGGTGGACAAAGCAATGGGTCCTGATGGAATTCACCACAGAATTCTAAAAGAATTAAGGAAGGAACTAGTGAAACCACTGGCTACTCTTTTAATAAATCATGGGAGGATGGTGTGGTACCGAGGACTAGAGGGAAAGGGGATGTGATTCCCCTTCACAAAAGTGGGACCAAGACAGAGGCAGAAAACTACAGACCTGTCAGTCTGACCTCTGTGGTAGGGAAAGTGATGGAGTCACTTCTGAAGGAAAGAATAGTTGAGTACCTAGAGGTCAGTGGAGCACAGGATCCAAGGCAGTATGGGTTCACAGTGGGAAGGTCATGTCAGACAGAATCTAATAGATTTCTTTGACTGGGTGACCAAGTAGTAGACCAGGGAGGGGCTGTGGACATGGCCTACCTAGACTTTAGCAAGGCATTTGACACAGTCCCACACAAAAGATTATTAGTCAAATTAACCAGCCTGGGAGTGGGTCCCAGGGTGGTAGCCTGGGTAAAACATTGGCTGGACAACAGGACACAGAAGGTAATTGTAAATGGAGTCCACTCTGAAGAAAGAGGCGGTTACTAGTGGGGTACCACAGGGTTCAGTATTGGGTCCAGTCCTTTTTAATGTCTTCATCAGTGACATTGCAGAGGGACTGGAAGGAAAAGTATGCCTTTTTGCAGATGACACAAAGATCTGCAACAGGGTTGATACACAAGGAGGCGTGGAAAGGATGAAAAGGGACTTGGCAAGGTTGAGGAATGGTCAGACGTATGGCAGCTAGGATTCAATGCAAAAAAGTGCAAAATAATGCACCTGGGAAACAAGAACCCAAGGGAAGAATACACAATGGGTGGGGAGGTAGTAACAACAACAAAACAGGAAAGGGACCTGGGGGTAATCATATCAAATGACCTTAAGGTTAGCAAGCAATGAAAGGCAGTAGGGAGGGCTGGGGTATACTGGGATGTATAGGAGAGGCATCAGCAGCAGAAAACAGGAAGTTATTATCCCTCTGTACAGACAGTTGGTGAGACCCCATCTGAATACTGTGTCCAGTTCTGGAGACCCCATCTCCGCAAGGACATAGACAGGATAAGAGGCAGTCCAGAGGAGGGCAACTAAAAATGGTGCAGGGTCTGCAAGAGAAGCGTATGAGGAGAGAGACTAAAGGAGCTTAATATGTATACCCTTGAGGAAAGAAGGGAGAGGGGACATGATAGAAACTTTCAAGTACCTCAAGGAATCAACAAAGTCCAAGAGGTAGCATCTTTCAGAAAAGAAACTTGCAAGAACAAGGGACACAATTTAAAGATAGAAGGAGGCGGTTCAGGGGCAATGAGGAAGTATTATTTCCAGAGAGGGTAGTGGATGCATGGAACAGCCTTCCTGAGGAAGTTTTGGGGTCTAAAACTGTGGGAGAATTCAAGAATGCATGGACCAGACATAAGGCAATTCTTGTGGGAGGCAGGAAGATATAGGCTGTTGATTAACTAGGATCTGCGGCCTATCCTGTAGGTAGGGAAATGGGCAGACTAGATGGGCCTAGCGGTCCTTATCTGCCGTCAAAGTCTATGTTTCTATGTTTCTATGTTTCTATATTCTGGTCACAGCGCCCACCATTGAATAACACTTAGTACTGCTAGACCAAGTCCTAGCCAGGTTGGAACATTATGGAGTGCCAGTAAAACTGGCAAAGTGTCACTTCCTGCAGGATTCAGAAGAATATTTGGGATTCCGATTGATGCCCAAGGTCTGCACCTGATGGAGAGTAGGGTATCAGCCATTATAAACGCACCTACACCCTCCAATGTTTTGGAATTATGTTCTTTCCTGGGCTTACTGAACTATTATGGACATTTCTTAGCAAATCAGTCAGTATTAGTGGCTCAGTAGGTAGCACACTCACCTCTGAGGCTGGGACATCAGAGGGCTGTGGGTTCAGTTCCCACATCTGGCACTTGGGTTAATATCCCAGTACTGACACTGTAGTGCAGTGTGAGAGGGGTGCTGCTCTTCTGAGGTGCCGTCTTTTGGATGAGATGTTAAACCGAGGTCCCATCTGCCTGGATTGGTGGTAGTTCAGGTGGATGTTAAAGATCCCATGGCACTTATTGAAAAGAGTAGGGGGATTTTTTATTGAAATCAAAACAAAATCAAAATAATCATATATAAATCAGTATTCCAGCATACAAATCTTACAAAAGAAAAATACAGAAACAAAAATAAGTATTATACCCTAAAACATTAAAAAAACATTATGACCCACCCCTTCCCTCCTCCCCACTATAGGAGTTGGGGAATTTTCTTTAAATCAAAACAAATCGAAACAAAAACATATATAATAAACAGTATTCCTTCATACAAATCATACTAAGAAAAATTACAAAAATTAAAAAAAACGTAAATTCATATAATGACCATAAAACTAAAAATATAATTCAAACCTCCCTCTATTTGTCTTTTTTTTTTGAAGAATAAATAAAACTATAATACAGCTCACCAAATCAGAAGTGGAGAATATGACAACAACATGTATCCAATTCATTTGGAAAAAGAAAAAAATGCCTTAACACCTGATCTCTTAAATAAAATCAAAATATTTCCACTATTGATCCAAATTCCTGGACTCTAAATGAGTTTTCTCTACCCTTTTCAATTGCTGGAGATCTTTGCTTAAAATGAAAAACAATTCTAAAGCTGAAATGGACTGCTGTTGTAAAGTAAATCTACATCTGCTAATCCAAAGCCAAAAAAAAAAATGTACCATTATCACTTGAAGGGTACTATGGTGCAAATACTCAACCTGGGGGGAATCACCCCATAATACAATAAAGTGTAAGTAGGTGGTATAAAAGGTGCCAACTTCCAATGGCTTTTAACCACATCCCAAAACTGAACTGCATATGGGCAGTGAAAATACAAATGGTCTATAGTTTCAATTACAGGCACACATGTGGCTCTAGAACAATTTCTCTCCTGAAAGGACTTGTGTTTTTGGTTCCCCTTGACATTTATCTGTCTGTGAATTCCCAACCAAACTCTATCCTACATATGTTCTGGTATCCTTTTATCTGACACATATTTGGAAATCTGTTCTTGATGAGGGACAGAAAACTCGTCAAAGGGTTGCTCTATAAAACAAGACCCAAGTACCTCCAAATAAAGAGCCTTCCAGGAAAGTCTAAGCACCGAATCATAACCAACTTTTGATTTTATTAAAAAAAAACTCCCACTGATGTCCTAACCTAGGTTTACACTTATTTTTATGTAAAAAAGCATTCTTCTGCCATTCTCCCAATATCCCCTGTAACTTAGCAGACCCCCATGTCCCCCAGAGTTGTGAACATCCGTTCATTTGGGGCAAAATGTTATTATATAACAGTATTGTAAAAACAATAAAAATATTGGATTCAACATACCTACACCTCCATCTCGGATTCCCAGATATAATACATTCATTTTAATCGGGTTAAGCCTACTCCCCCAAAAACAACTAAAAAAATCTTAATAATTTTGAGTCTAATCGCTTAGGTGACGGAAAAATTCATACTAACAAATAAAAAAGCTGGAACCAAAAAAGTTTTAATATAGTACACACATTTTTGTTTTGAAACCTTCCATTGATTCTATTGAGCCACTTTAGTCATTCCCACCTGTAAAACTTTTTCCCAATTATAACTCGCCATGTCTTCACCTCCATAATAGATTCCCAAAATTCAACATGGTGTCATAGCCACCGGAAAACCCCCAAAAGTTTCAGGCAAAGAAGGAAATCCTTGTAATCTTAAACATTTAGTTTCCAAGGGTTGAGTCTTGCTCCCGTAACTTTACCTAACTCCTGAATCAAATCACAAGCCAGAGTTAGAGATGCCCCATCATTTAAAACTAAACGTAAATCATCCGCATACGCTATAACCTTATAAAGTTGGTAGTCATTCTCTCTTATACCAGAAATTTGAGGGGATTTTGCAATATCCACAACACCAGATCTATTGAGAAAACATACAGCAGGGGACTTAATTGACACCCTTGTCTAACCCCCTTAAATATCCAAATTTTCCTACCCAACTACCCATTCTCATATGGTCATACATATGCAAGATCATAGCACAATTGAAGCCATTGTACAAATTGCAAGGGAATCCCATAGGATCTAAGGCAATCCCATAGATAAGGATGAGAAACCTTGTCAAAGGCTTTTGCCTGATCTAAACTAGTAATATAACCAGACACTTGTAAATCACCTCTACTTCCCACTTCTCTGTTTATTAATTCTCTCAGCAAAAGTAGAGCATCAGTTATCCATCTTCCAGGTACCGAACAATATTGAATAGGGATAATTAAATCAACCATAACCAAAGCCAAACGGTTCCCCAAAAGTTTTGCAAATAATTTCAAATCTACGTTCAGCAAAGTAATTGGTCTCCAATTGTTAATATCATTTTGTATTCCAGATTTAGAAAGAAAAATTAACAGTCCCTTGTACATTTGAGTAGGCAAATAATGTTCAGTCAGAAAAAAATTAAATAACTGTAACAAAATATTGGGCATTAACAACCAAAGTAATCGATAAAATTCTCCTGGCAAACCGTCTGAGCCGGGAGAAGCATCTTTCTTTAAACTATGGATCACCCCTTCTAGTTCCTTCAGTGTAAAAGGTTTTATCATCATTTCAGCTAAATGGGAATCTAATTTCGGAGGATCTGCAGCATCCAATATTAACTTTGAGATTTTCAACATTCTCTGCCGGATGTCCAAATACCTGTTCTACATGGTTTTCCAAAAGTCCCATAATATCACTATTGTCCCAAACTTCATCACCACAAGGAGTAAGCAAGGAAGAAATAGCTTTCTTTTCCCTCCTCTCCTGACTAGCTAGATATGGATTTACCTGATCAACTTTGCCACAAACAACAAAAGACTGTTCCTTAGTCATGGAACATAGTCGATTATATTGGAATTGAATCATTTTCCCTCGTATTGACTCAATTGCAGTAGTTAAAACCTCCTTACCCTCATACTGTCAGGAAAGTAACTCCACAAAAGTCATCCTGTAAAACCAAAGTATTCAGTCTCCAGTAGCCTCTGCCTGTCTCCCGTCAAAGGGGTATAGATATATGAAACCCAATTAGTCTGTGGTCAGATGTTTCTATTGGAATAGTCTCTACCCATGCTAAAGGTAAATTTTTGTTTAACAAAAAAATGATCTATACGAGAAGACAGTGTCCCTTATAGAAGGTGGGTTTTGCCCACCCTTTTTGTCCCAAATGAATATCTTGTAAGCCTGCTATTTGAACAATAGATGTCCACATCTTTTTATTGCAAAATTGCTTCCCTTGTACTGTCCGGTCTTGTAAATTAATATTAAAATCACCCCCCCAAAATATTTGCTGACTCGTATGTAAAAAGGGTAAAATCTTCTGTAACAAAGTAACACGCAATACTTTGGTTTGGGGTCCATAAATGTAATCAAGCTACAAGAAACAGAATTTACCACTACGTCAAGCAATAAGACTCGTCCTGGCTCTAAATCCACTATTTGTAGAACTTTAACTCTAGGGGTGGTAAAGCAAAACCCTACTCCACAACAAGCCTCCGTCCCCATGGACCAATAGGAAGGACCCCATTTCCAATCACTAGAGGCTCAATCAATTTCACTCCTAGAATGTAGTCTGGTATCCTGCAAAAAATAAACATCATAGTCGAGATGTTGTAATACCAAAAGTAGCTATATGTTTCACGATGTCCTAAATGCAATTTACATTTAAACTAGCCACTTTTAAATACATCGACTCGGGGAGGAGGTTTAGGAATTTTCCCACTAGACCACGTTACACGCTTCTGTGGTTTCCGAGATTTTGAGACCTCAGGATGGAAAACTACCTCTCCAGGAGAAGGTTCAGCTCCATCAAGTGGGGGGTTCACTGAACTACTTCTCTCTATCTCCATTGGGTGCTCTAATTCCACCTGGTCTCCCCATGTGGAAATGCCTCAAATCGATTGCTGAGAGGTAATGGGGATAAGGGAACTCTGTCTCTTCCAACGGGTATGCTCTCAAATGGAGATGGTTCCCCTGGTACCATTAAGAACTGTGCAGTGAGGTGGTCAACATCTTGGGTCATATGTATCCCCCTTGTACCCCTGTCTCCAACAGTCAAAGCTAAAATTGTTTTTCTACGTGATGGGGAACTCTGAGGGGTCACAAACGGGGTTTCCTCCTCCACTAGTCGTGTCTCAGACTGTGGAACAGCCGTAGCTGTTTCTTTGGGGGGGGACCAAAAATAGAACCAAAGAATCTTGTTGTCTAGGTGATAAAATCCAAGTTCTCCCTCCCAGTCCCCCTTCCCTACCTCAACCCCTCCTTCTACCTGAAGAAACTGTCTCAGGGGGACTAAAAGGTTGTCTAGCTTGTGATAAAAGGAACTCATGGTCTGAAACCTCATCTAGATTATGTTCTGCCCAAGGGCACTCAGCAAAGGAATGATCATTGTCTCCACATAAAGTACATATTGGAGGAGCCTTACAGCTAGCTGCCGAATGGCCCAATACCCAACAATGAAAACATTTAACTTGATCACATTCATTGCTCAAATGAGCCAAGGAACCATATTTGTAACAACTTTTAGGTTATTCAGCATATTATATAATTCCTCTATCTCTTTCCAAAAAAAAGGGAACTCTGTAAATGTTGTATACCTGATTCGTTTTGAGTTAACTGAACCCTGACAGTCCACCCCCCAGTCCAAAATCCATTATCATCCATGATGGGCTTGGGGTGATCAAAAACAGTACAACGTTTTTCTAACCAGAATATGATGTTACTGATATTTACTCCTTCATTATGAAAGAGAAGGGTTACAGTTTTAATAGTAGGCTTTGTAATAGGAAAATACACACTCACGCATGCCCCCACAATGCAAAGCATCATGGGCTGCTTTGCATTGTGGGGGCATGTGTGATTGTGTATTTTCTTGAAACTTGGCTTCCCAGCCAAATGCCCTTTGTGGTAACCCTTGCCTCAGTGTTTGCGCACAGAGGTTCTTTGTCTTTGTAATAGGAATTGCCAAAAACTCTTTTCAAATGTCGTGTCTTTGAGTTTGTAATAGAACCGCCAGAATTTATCCAAAGATGTCATCATGCAAAAACTTACATCATATGTCTTATCTCCTGGGGCATGTATGAAGGCATATACTTCAGCCGGGGAAAAACCTAACGAATCAATAATTAAGGATTTGCTCACCCATAATCTGTCAGGGACCACAGGAACGCAACCTTTATATTGTAGACTAACCAAATACCTACTTTTAGCAGTCTCAGCTGGCTTCCGAAAAAGGCCAGCATATGATTGTTTGCCCAGTTTCTCTGCTAGCAGCCCTTCCTCTCCCTGTTCCCTTCTATCAGAAAATTTTTTTCCAGAAAGGACTGAGTTCACACCTGGAACATCCACAGTCTCGTTCCCCGGGTTCTCAGTAGAAATATTCGGCATGGCACTACTCACCGTAGAGTCTAACATAGGGCGTCTCCTCTTGGTACACCACTCAGTTGAAACAACAGAAGTAGCGTCTGGCGTAGTTTCTTGTCCTACAGCCTCTCTTGCACTATGCACAGCAGCAGTAACCAAAACTGAGGACTTAGCCTTTACTGAAGATTCTTGCAAATTCAAAACAGGAGCCACTGGGTTAGAGTTAGTATCAACATCATGTACTCTATTATTTGCCCCCGGGATTGGAATACTTGTATCGGGGACCCAAATATCATCCTTAATGATGCAGCCTGCCTCTCGAAGAGCACCTCCCGGAGTCCATTCAGTGGAGGAGCCACTAAAGTTCACTTCCCCCTCATCCAACTACTGGGATTCCACCATCTCTCCTAGCACTATGGAAGTTCTCGGTGCTTGGTCAGAATTCAAAGCTAAAGGTAAATGTAAATGTTTATTACCTTCCTGAATAGGTCTAACAGTAGATCTTTTCCATTTAGTTCGTTCCTCTACCAATTTCAATTTATGAAGTCGAAATCATTTTCTGCAGCCAATAACATGTCTATCAGATGTTTTTTCTTCTCCTCCAATTGTACCTGCAAAAGACGTCTTTCATCCACTCCAGGTTCCTCATCCACTTGCACGTCCAGTATTTCAGCTTCCACTTGCTGTCTTTGAGCTTCTGCTCCCTGATCCATATCCATGTCGGGTTCCAACACTGAGTCAGGAGCCGCTATCACACAGCCTTCCTCCACTATGACCAAACCTGGACTGGAGTCCTCCATATCTGCTGCAGCGCTACAGAGTAGGGGAATTTCCCTGGTATCCTGGCTAAACTTCCCTCATTCACTAAAAATACCAACAGCTTAATCTGGTTCAAGGTCAGCTGGCATTCATCTGTATCCCCTTCCCCTGGGTCGTGCCTGAAAATAGGCAGGATTTGTCTAGTGCACTTACCTGGTCAACAAAAACGAAATAAATAAATAAATATATAAATAAATAAAATCTGTCTACACTACTACAGCCTTTGCATGACTTGTTTCACAAGGACACCAAATGGAGCTGGACGCCATAGTGAGACACTGCATTCAAGACAGCCAAGCAACAACTGTTGAGCAGTAAATGGCTAGCACACTACGACCCAAGCAAGACACTGAGGCTAGCCTGTGATGCCTCACCTCATGGAGTAGGCACATGGCTGGATTAACCTGTATGCTAATTACGCTATGGCGTAGGGCCCCGAGGTTCAGGAGGGCCCCCACTGTTAACTTTTTTACAGCTAGTTTCTTTAATTCTGGCTGTACTGGACAACCGCTGACAGGCCAAATTGCCCAAAAAGCAGCCCTCGCCTTGGAGTCAGTCAGCCCCCCCACCTCACTGAGTCAGCCCAGTGAATGATGACCCTCCCCCGCAACTGCTCTGAGCAAGTCAGCCTCTCAGTTTCTTTGACGGCTGCTCCAGCTTCACCTCTGATCCACCCTGACCCCACCACACACAACCAATCATGTCCATTAGAGGTCATCTGGAGGTGTGGCTACTGGGGAGCAGGAATCAGTGTGTGCATGTCCATGGCATCAGGACATGTGGCTGGGCAGTAATGAGGAGTAGTGGAGCAGAACGTGAGAGAGCTGTGGCAGTGAGTCGTCGGTGCCGGTGGCTGGTCTCGTCTATCAAAGAAGAAGAGTCTCTGTCTAAAGACAAAAAAGTAGGCCACAGAGGGGTCACCCAGAGTCAGATTTGGCTTCTGTACAGCATCACGTGCTGCTGGTGTTTCAGTGTAGCCACTAGCCAGGGTCAGTGCAGTGCTGCTGGTTTGGCCTTGGTCCTGCTGTGACTATGAGGAGTCCTCCCATGCCGGGCCACGCTGCAAGGCTGAGTCGTGTCACTACCACCTGTGTGATCTTAAAAAAAAACAATCAAGAGGACAGACTGGACTCATCAAAGTCACATTCACATCAGTCAGGCCACACCAGGTATGTTGTGTTGACTAGTTTTCTGTGTGCTGCACTGTCCAAGTCATTTGTGCTGCAGAAATAACTAGCTTTATTGCACTGGAGAAACAAACTAAGTTGTGGTTGCCTCTGGCCATGGTCTGTCTATGAGTGTTCAGTAACCTGAGTAGTGTACTGAGTTTGGCACTGAGTGGACCATGGGATGCTAATAAGTCACCTGAGGGGAACTAACTTGTGCGACTTGCTCTTGCTGGCACAGTTTTATCTTGGTTTGATTTGAGTCATATACATTACAGGGAAGTTGCAGCAGGTTACTCTAGGAAACTTCATTTCTGAAGTGACTGCAGTCAACACCTGCAGGTCCTGCAGGGTTCTTAAGGTACAGTCTTTTTGGCACAACTCTGTTTAGCTGCTTTGGCATCAATGACTTGGAGTAGGGGCAAGGATGTAGCAACTCAGCATTGGCAGCAAAGCAACTTTTAGGTTGACCACAAAACTATAAATGACAATGGAGATGGAGGAGAGGAGAAAGTGGGAGAACAGACAGAAGTGAGGACAAAGATAGCTGCACAGAGGGTGATTGTGGCAGATGCATTGCAGAGGCAAGGAGCTTGAGCATGTCTCAGGTTTGGAGCTCAAAGGAGTCTTGAGAGAGGAAATAATGAGAGGGAGCTGTGAGCCCCACTAACTACTTCAATACGTGCTTCAGTTTTTTGGTTTTGGCAGGGAGAATAGGTATTCAAGGAGGCATGTGCAGGGAGATTGTGGCAGCTACAATCCCCATTTTTATTAATTTATTTAAGTGGAATTTGAATTTGATATCTGGGCAGGCAGGGCACACTAATTGAAGTCTAATATCCAGATGTGTCTCAGGGGAGGGAAAAAAAGAGGAAGAAAAGAGGATCCATAATTAATAATAACAAAAATAGTTACAAGATACAGTAGTGGCAAGGGAAAAACAAGACGAGTTAAAGGCAACTAAAAAGTGAATATTTACAAAATGTTAATATTGTACTGATAAAATGTTTCTTTGTGCAGTAAGTGGTCATTCTGAATTGTGTTGTTTATAATCAAGGGCATGTGACCTGTCAAGTCATGTGGCATAACGCATAGCATTATAAACCACATCCTGCTTGAGTACCCTGGGTTGTTACTGCAGAAGAGTGGAATGTTGGCATTTAGGGGCCCCCCGGGCCACAAGATATGACTTGGAGTAGGGCCCCCACATCCATTAATCTGGCCATGAGTAGGCACAGTGATATTGCACATATTGCCAAGGGGGTAAGAGCATCCATCTGCATTTGCCTTGAGGACGCTCACACCCAGAGAACGGAACTATGCTCAAACAGAACGGGAAGCCCTCAGTACCATTTTTGGGGTTAAGAAATTCCACAAATACCTCTACAGGTGTAAGTTCACACTGATCACTGACCATAAGCCCCTGTTGGCTATCCTAGGTCCAAAGGCTGCAATGCCTATGATGGCAGCACTTAGGCTGCAACATTGGGCTGTGCACCTATTAGCCTAAGACTATGACACTGAATACCGGTGGTCGCAGGATCTCGGCAATGCCAATGCTTTATCCCATCTACCCTGCAATGCCAAGCCAGAAGGCAGCAAGGAAAGCTCAGTTTTTCAGATTTCCTATTTGGACCATCTACCTGTTGGTAGTACATTGCTGCTGATACCAGGCATGATCTCGTGCTTGCAAATGTTTTAGACTTTACCTTGAGGGAGAGAGACCCCGGTGCATGCTTTTATCACATCTAGATTGGATTACTGTAATGCTCTTTACATAGGGCTCTCCATGAGTGTGGTGTGCTGCCTAAAGCTTGTGCAGAATGCAGCAGCCCAGCTGATTGCTGGGACTCCTCGGTCTGAGCATATCACTCCAGTGCTCCGTGAGCTGCATTGGCTGCCAATTTGGTGGAATATCAGCTTCAAGGTGTGTTTGTTAATCAACAAGGCCCTGCATGGATTGGGTTTGGGAGCTTCTGGAAAAAACTCCTGGTCCCATATGCTCTTAGCTAATCTCTCAGGTCTTCTCAGGTGGGTTTCCTCTCTATCCTGCAATCTCACCTTAAATCTTCATGGATTGTGCATTTGGGATTGCTGTACCACGACTTTGAAACACACTTGCCCCGGTGTTAGACAGGCTGACAATAGTTAAAATACCAACAACCCCCCCTCAGCCCCAAGCAATTGAATCAGACCCTTCTGCACCCCCTATGATCCCACTAGCTAGTACGAGTAATGCCAATTATCAAACTTTTGGCACAGAGCCTGAAATACGAGCTGTAACTGAAGACAATGACTTAGGAGCAAAGAACAATTAAGGCAGGTCATTGTAATGGGAGATTCCATCACAAAATATACAGATAGCTACATATGTAAAAGGGGCAAAACAAACACAATGTTCCTTAGCTATAGGAGGGAATGGATTTGAGGCATTGAGAGAATGGCCCCATAAGTTGTAAAAACCTCAGGTAAAAATCCCTTAATAATCATTCATGCTTGAACCAATGATGTTGTGAAATTTTCAACTGATAACATCAAAGAGGATTATAAAACACTTGTGGAAACAATAAGGCAGAATGAGTACAAAATATGCATTTCAGAAATCCTCCCAGTACCAAGAGTGAACAAAGCTCATCCAACTAAAATCAAGCACATCAACGAATGGCTAAGCAAATGATGCCTCCAGAATGATATTTATTGTATTACACATTGGGAAAGGTTTGATGGTGGCAATAGTTTTTATTGCTGGGATGGTCTGCACTTAACTAAAAAAGGAGCTGGTGTGTTGGGGCGTTTCCTCTCAAAAGCCATTGAAAGCATTTTAAACTAAATATTAAGGGGTAAACAGGGTACAACCATGTTAAAACTAAACAGTTTAACAATTACTACTCAATATTAGTTTCCAATGCAAGAAGTCTATAATTAACCAAACTATCTGAATTAACTAAAGTACTAGTTGATAATGCTATAGAAATTGAGGCAATAACTGAAACATGGTGGGATGACACATCAGAGTGGTACACCAAAGTACAGGTATACTACCTTTAAAAATAAATAGCGCGAACAGAAAAGGAGGAGGTGTGTGTTTATTCGTATCAAATAGTATAGATACATCAGAATACTTTCCTAAACAACATTCACCAGAGTTGGAAGGTGTATATGGCGAAGTTAAACCCCAAAAGGGAAAGAATTTTATAATAGCTAACTATTACAGACCCCCATCGGCCGACCTAAACTAAGACCAACTACTCATAACTGAAATCGAACAAATTGCCTCTGAATCTGATCTGATAGTAGTTGGTGACTTTAACCTACCTGGGATTAATTGGGAGAATTTAACTACTCGCTCAACTCTGGAAGGCATATTCTTGGATTCATTTATTAATGCTAGGCTGGAACAAATGGTGCAAGAAGTGACCAGGGGATCTAACATCTTAGACCTAGTACTTACAAATGTATCATCAAACATCTCGACCCCCGAAGTTTTCAGCCCTATTGGTAGCAGTGATCGTAATCCTATAATTTTCAGTGTTTATAAATAAAGAAATAGGATTAGTAAAATTCATTATGAATATAATTATAGTAAAGCTGATTATGCCAGAATTAACAGTGCCATTTTAGGGTATAACTGGGAGAATATGCTCCAAGGTCTGACCATTGAACAATGTTGGACTCTACTGAAGACCATTATTAATGAACTAGAGCAACTATATGTTCCCAGGATAAAAACCTATAATCAAAAAGGGAAAATACCAGCATGGTTAACCAGAGCAGTCAAAAAACAAATTTCCAAGATGGAAAAAGCATTCAAAAAAAAAAAAAAAAAAAACCCAAAATTATGCAAAACATACTTTGTTTTTTTCTCTTTTAGATATTTCCTGAAGAAGACCTAAGGTCGAAATGTAGATTTTTAACTCTATTTTCTATTTTCAGCGTGCATTTAATATAACCATTTTGTTTTGCTTTTAGACCACATGCTGACGCAGCACCTTGTTTTTGGTTTTTACAATTTGTATGCAAAACATAAACTACAAAAATGAATTAAGGAGAACTAAAAATGCTATTAGAAGGCAACGAAGGAAAACTGAATTTAAATTAGCAGCCACTAAAAATACTAAGGCCTTCTACTCATATAGTAGTCAAAACAAAAATCAAAACATTGATTCAATAACCTTGCTAGATAATAACTACGAACTGACTGACCCCCTAAATATAGGAAACAGAATGAATACTTACTTCACTACTGTATTCAACCAAGACCCTAAGGCCGAGTTTAAAAACATAGGAACTATCCCACCAGACCCTATAACAGATAAAGAACGTTTAGAATCAATTTAGGATATGAGGCAAGATTCAGCAGCAGGCCCGGATGGTGTAAATCCCAAGTTCATAAAAAATACAAGTTCTGATATTGCCACTCCCCTTACTATTATATTTAACAAATCCCTTATCTAGGGCACCTTACCATCTGATTGGAAACAAGCCATAGTTATCCCGATTAATAAAAAAATGAGAAATCAGACAGAGGCTGAAAATGATAGGCCAATTAGCCTTACATCAGTGGTATGCAAGGCTATGGAGAGAATTCTTAAATGCCAAATTGACAAACAGATAGAAAATATGGAACTTAAGGATCAAAAGCAACATGGATTCATTAAAGGCAGGTCCTGTACCTCTAATTTAATTTCTTTCTATGAACCAATCAGTGAAGCAGTAGATAGGGGTATACCTGTGGATGTAATTTACTTGGACTTTAAGAAGGCCTTTGACAAGGTCTCACACCATATATTAATTGATAAACTGGTCAATATTAAAATTGAACAACATGTTATAGGTTGGACAGCAAACTGGCTAACTAACCGCTATCAACTGGTGAATATTCAAAACACACTGGCCCAGATATTCAAAAGGGTTGCACATGGCGCAACAGTGTTGCACCATGCGCAACCCACTGATGCACTCCGGTGCGATATTCAAAAGGGAAAAGTGCGCGGCACAAATCCCAATGTGCCAGAGCGCATCAGTAATGTATGCAGGCACAGGTGGGGGGGCGTGCCCATGCATAACCTGCACAGCCCGATATTCAGCCTGGGATGTGCAGAACCATGCATGTGCAACGCCTACTTGTGCCAGCACAAAGTTAAGCCAAAAAAAAAGAACAACTGATGGCCACCCACAGGTGAGCTGCTGCATTACAGGGTGCAACACGGCAGCTGCCACCGTGGGTATCTAATCCCAACTACCTGGTAGCCCCCATGCTGATCGTGGGCATTTGTTTAAAAACTTCACTGTCCTATATCCTGGTGGTCCAGTGGACGCTCTCTGCCCGATAGCAGGCATCTGTCAAAAAATACTTCCTCGTCCAATATCCCTGGTGGTCCAGTGGACCGCAATCTGCCCGATCTCAGGCATCTGTTAAAAAAGACTTCCTCGTCCAATATCTCTGGTGGTCCAGTGGACCGCTATGTGCCCGATCGCGGGCATGTGTAAAAAAGAAAACTTCCAATATCCCTGGTGGTCTAGTGGTACTCCCCCACCCGCCCACTGAGCCCACTGCCCCGTTCCTCCCGGTCAGCCGGGCGGGCAGCACCCCACCGCCTGCTGCCCCACGCCCACCGACTGCACTTAGCCGACTTGCTTTACTGTCAGCGTGAGCCAATGGGCATGCAGCCTCATTATACTACATTCCAGATATGTGAATGAATCATTCACATATTTGGAATGTGTAGTATGGCTGCATGCCCATTGGCTTATGCTGTGAACCAATGGGCGTGCAGCCCCACTGAGGTGTCAGTTCGGCGGGTGGCAGGGCGGCAGGCAGGTGGGGTGCGCCGCCCGCCGCTGACTGGGGAGCGGGCGGTGGAGCTCAGCTGGTGGGTGGGGGTACCACTAGACTACCAGGGATATTGAGGTTTTCTTTTTTACACATGCCCGTGATTGGGTACATAGCGGTCCACTGGACCACCAGGGATATTGGACGAGGAAGTCTTTTTTAACAAATGCCCGAGATCGGGCAGATTGCGGTCCACTGGACCACCAGAGATATTGGACGAGGAAGTATTTTTTGACAGATGCCCACAATCGGGCAGTGAGCGGTCCATTGGACCACCAGGGATATTGGACGGGGAAGTAATTTTTGACAGATGCCCACGATCGGGCAGAGAGCAGTCCACTGGACCACCAGGGATATAGGACGGGGAAGTTTTTTTTAAACAAATGCCCACGATCAGGCTGCAGGGGGCGTCACTCCCCGATGGCTGCTGCCTGGCAGGAAGCCAGGCAAGAGTCGTTGGTAATCGGTGCACCTGCATGCAAATAGGGCCATAATGACATGCAAATGGCCCCATGTGTGCCCTGCATAAATTATGGCCCCATTTGCATGTCAACTTTTGAATATCGCAGGTGCTGTGCATGGCACAATGAAACTTGTGCTAGCGCATCTCCATGCTGCACTCTGGCCACTTGCGCTGGCCCACTGCCACTGCGCCATGCACACTGGAGGTGGCCAGGGTGCAATATTCAAAGCTGCTGAGCCATGGCGCAGCTCCTTTGAACACCGCTTAGTCCACACCCCTGCCCAGCCAAATTGAGCTGCGCCCAAGCTTGTGCCACTGCCGGGCACAGTTTGAATATCTGGGCCACTATCTTTACCTACTACTGTTTCTAGTGGAGTTCGGCAAGGATCCATCCTAGGACCTCTATTATTTGGTACATACATAGCTGATCTACAAAATGGGTGTACAAGCCACTGCAATAAATTTGCGGATGATACCAAAATAAGCAGAATAGTAAAGGATAGTGAGGATATAGTAGCACTCCAAAATGACTTAAAACTTCTGGAGAAATTGGCTAGTAACAACAATGTGGCCTTTAATGAGGAAAAGTGTGTAGTAATGCTGTTGGGTCAACATAATGCACATTCTGAGTACAATCTAAATGGCAAACAACTAAAGGAAGTACAGCTAGAAAAAGATTTAGGGATCTTGGTAAATAATCAACTGCTTCCAGGGAGTCATTGTAGACCGATTACTACAAGAGCTAATTTTATTCTCAATTCCATTAAAAAATCCTTTATAAGAAGACAAGAACCATGTGTTCTGGCATTGTACAATTCCTACATAAGACCGCACTTAGACTATGGAGCTGCCTTCTGGGCACCATTCATGACCAAGGATACTAAATTATTTGAAAGTGTCCAAAGGAGAGCAACAAAACTTATCCCTAGACTAAAAAATCGTGATTACTCTGCCAGATGTAGGGAACTGAAATTATATCCCCTTAGTGTAAGAAGAATTAGAGGAGACATGCTGCTTCTTTATAAAATACTTCAAGATAGTTCATTAATGCAATCATGTGGGATAGGTAATGCTCCCAAACCAATAACCCTAAGATGTAATTCACGCCAGCTGTTTGTACCCAGAGCAATAAAAAACAAGAGAACATTTTTTTCTGTAGTAGAGTAACTAGACAATGGAACAAATTGCCACAATTTATAGTAGGCGCATGTACAATGGACCAGTTTAAGAAGAATTTAGACATATATCTACAAAACTGGGTAGAAAACTGAAATTCCCACATAATGGGGGGTACACTTGATGGGTCCTGTGGCCTTCTTCTACCAAACAAAACCGTGTAAACCAGAAAGATGTTAATTTGTGTATAACCGATGTGCATGGCAGAAAAAGGAGTATTCCTTTTCTGTAGGATGTAGGAACATCCAGACATCCATCATCACTTGTTCTTCTGCCATCCTCCACAGAGTGGCTGAGCTTCTGAGGGGGTTCACTTGAAGGGCTGATCTATCTATGATTGGATACCACAGGGTATTGAAATCCCCTCCCATAACCAGTGGCTAGGGAAGTCAGCTAACATGCGGGAGAACTTATGAAAGAATTCTTGGCAGTCCTATCACACCTTTAAAGTGAATTTGAAGAAGTACTGTATTGATAAGTCTTGGTGTCACTGTATCAACTGAGTATTATTGTGCGTATAATTAATGTTTCCTTTTCTTGTACTTACATTTTGTTAGAATGCTATGTATACAATTTATTTGCTATGTGTCCATGTCCTCCATGAAAATGGTCATTTGATGCTCTTGGAGTTATCTAGTTAACACATTTTAAATAAAAATAAAATAAAAGTCCAAATTGGGCCCATCTACTGCTGTCAAAGTATAAAACTCATTCCTATTTTAGCCACTACCACTAGTTATCTTTATCTCTTCACTGAGGGTCAAGTGATTGCCTACGTATTTGAAAAGGTAGGCCTGGATTAAAGCAACTGCCATCTCTCTGGCTACTGAAGTGAAGTTTGCAGCCACCAGTGCTCTCCCCCCCAGAATTTCCTCAGATTCTCAGCTTCCTCATTAGTCATGTGTGTTTCCTGCATAATAAGCACTTTCCCTTACATCTTACTTAAAGAGCCTCTGACACCGTTGAGACAACTTTAATGTTTAGCACAAGTGAGCTTATATTTTAATATTGTTACTGTAGTTCTCATGTTTCTTTATTACTAAGGACATTTGCATGTAAACAGGATCACTGCCCTATCTGTTCTGGCTGCGTGCCTACATATGACATCACAGTTCTGTTTATGACATCACAGCCTGTTGCTGTGGGGATAATTACAATGCCATAAACGAAGATTATTTATTTTATTTATTTATTTATTTAAAAGTTAGTAACCGACAGAAGCACCATGACTAGAAGCTCATTTCCAGGTGCAACCCAGATTATGATGTCATATGTAGGATAGCAGAAAGAGCAGATAAAGTCTAAGGGACAGTAAGCCTCTTTCATACAGCTGTCCTCGGTAATAAAGAAAAAAGGTAAATAATTATAGAAAATATATGAAATATAAACTAAACTGTCTAAATCTCACATTTTTTCCAAGTTTTTCTAACAGTGTAAGGGTCTCTTTAATAACCATCTTTATCCCATAAATATTCCAGGTTATAGAACATAGTTTATTCCCCATTATAATACCGATAAAAAGTATGCAGTTGCACACCTTTGTACATTGTCCTGTGAATTTCTCTTAATCCTACTTGGTGTGCAAGAATCATAAAAAACAGTCATTTTCCATTTTTGTAACGTATAAAACAAGTAAACAAGAAAAACTAACAACTCTCTAAACCTGCCCTCTCCCCTTAACAGAATATGAGATGGTCGCCCTGAGAGAGACATGGTCTCAGGATGAGTCTGGCTTTCATCACTCATATTCCATCAGCAGAACAGTAATCATAAATCAGAGGTAAATGATATACCAAACAAGTCCTTGTCTGGATTAAGTTTATGCCACAATTCATATCCTACCCCACCATCACCATAACCCCCACCCTCCAAAATAGAATTATACCCTCCCTTTCTTCCAAACACTGAATTTGCAGGCTCCAACTGATTTTCCTGACTTGGTTGGACAAATCTCCTAACTTAACTTAAAGAGGTGTGCAAGAACAAGGGGGCACAATTTGAAGATAGAAGGGAGGCGGCTCAGAGGTAATGTAAGGAAGTATTTTTTCACAGAGAGGGTTGTGGATGCATGGAATGGCCTTCCAGAGGAGGTTGTGGAGTCAAAAACAGTGGTGGAATTCAAGCATGCATGGGACAGTCATAAGGCAATTCTAGGGGGGTGGGGGTAGGAAGAAGTAGGCTGCTGGTTAACTAGGATCTGCAGCTTATCCAGTAGGTAGGGAAATGGGCAGACTGGGTGGGCCAAGCGGTCCTTATCTGCCGTCAAAATCTATGTTTCTATGTTTCTATGTTTAACTGTGCAAATGAATAGACCCTCAAGATCTGTGGTGCATTGCCATCCCCCCTCCCATCTCCAAAATTCCCACATCATATTAACCCATTACCACCTGGAGCTCTTTTTGAAGTCCAACTTTCCCATTGCTTAACTTTGATACAAAATGGCTGCTGAGATATAATTGAGTTGACTAGAAGAGCCAAATGTGTATATCCCAACTCTCCCCCCTCTCCAGGAGCCCTCCACAGCTTGTAACGCCCAATTCTATTTTGTGGATCATATGCAGTCCTTTTCCATCTGATTAAGTCTTTAATATAGTCAAGCTGCCATCCTACACATTGTTCCAGCCAAAAGTTACCTGCAAAATAAAATAAATACAGGGAAATGTGAAGCAATAGTAGTAAGCATGACTGGTTAGAGTAATTCTGAAGGAAATTAAAGTCAGTCTAAGTTTATCAAACTTGGTAGAACAGCAGTTTGCACTGATGGGGGGAGCACACTGCAGCAGTCTTTACAGACCAAGGAAGAGATACGGTAAGTTAGCTGCCCTGCTCACTCTATACAAACGCAGCCTTCTCTCCAGGCATTCCCCTTTCCCACCATGACTACCCACTCTGCTGTTTAGTCTCTTTTTAAATCACCTTCCTCAAGTGTGTCAAGACAGAATCCTCCTATATGCAAATGATGCTGTTCTATTTGCTAGTGACCCTGACCCCTCTACTCTGGAACAACGAATGCAATGCAGCTTCAAGACTGTCGAAGACTGGTTTGTTAATTCAAAGTTATTGTTAAACTATAAGAAAACAAAAACCATGCTGTTTGCCTCTTCACACAGCAGACACAAGTCATACAGACTAGCTATACGAAACAGACAAAACGGAATTCCTGAGATTGTCCAAAACTTCAAATATCTTGGCGTTACCCTGAATAGCTCCCTCTCCTACTCACTACATATTGACTATTTTTTTTATTTTTATTTTATTTAAACAGCAGTTTGGAAAACCTTTGAGCCATAGGCTCATTTACAAAGGTACCTTGTCACAGTAAGACAAACCAAAATACACAGTATAGCAGTACAACACATAGGTATAACAGTAAATTAAGACATAGATACAAACAAGCTGGTACAGGTAGGATGGATGCAAACAATACCAGAGTTATGTTGTCCTTAGCAGCTTAGTAATAAGCTTTGTCATAAAACCTTGTGACTAGGTCACAAGGTTTGCAAATAGAAAAATTGGTCAGCTGTACAGACATAGGCATTGCCTGACAGAAGCCACTCTTAAACGCGTCATAAATAGCTCAGTCTTTTCCGTTATAGACTATGGTCTCATCATCTACAGTGCAGCCTCTGATACAACCCTAAAAAGGATTGCCTTAACACTGAACAAAGCATGCAGGCTAGTCTTAGGCACTACATGCCTTATGCACACCTGAGACCTTTATTCACTCTTGGGTTGGCTAGACCTGGATAACAGAATTTGATACCAGTTATGTCTTCTGGTCAAACAGACTATCCTAGGTCTGGCTCCAGTTGGGGTTCAGACCATGCTCTGCCCAGCTGCAGCAGCAAGACTGACTAGAGGGACAAACAACAATCCCTATAAGGTCTCTTTCTGCCGAACTTTGCAAGGTCAGCGATCCTTTGGAGTCAGGGCTCCAAACTGGCTCAGCTCTTTCCCAAGTGACCTCTCTGAGACTAAAATTGAACCTTTTAAATCACAGCTCCGCTCACACTTCACAAGTCTAAAGAAGTGCACTTGCTTCCCCTAGCCAGTCAAAGCAACCGATGTTTACTACTGTATATCTCAATAGTTTATTCTCTCCATACTTGCTACTCAACCACCGTTCTACCACCCCCCATCTTTTAACAAACGTATACACCTACTGCTCAATCTTCCTTTCCTCTCTGCTCTCACCTTAACAATCTTCCAACCTTCATCCCCCCACACACACACACACCCCTTGACAAACCTAACTGGCTATGCTGGTTTCCTGCACTGAATCTGTTAATTAACCTGCCTTTCATGTAACTGCATTTTCCTGTAACAAGAATTCCTCGCCTGTTCACACAATCGATTGTAAATATTGTTTTTTTCTTCTGAGAATTTACTAATCTTTTGCAAGAATTTAAGTTAGTACTCCTGTAATCTCCACTTTGATTATACTTACAATGTGCTGTTTTGACTGTCTGTTCATTGACGTGGAACCTCTGCAAACGAGCTTTTAACTCAAAGGTTGTAATCCGAGACTGTAATAAATAAATAAATAAATAAAAGCACATTGGGGTCACCGTATAAGAGCACTGTACACTGGTGAGCACATACAGTTCTAGGCCACTCAAAGGAGCAGATCTTTGAAAGTCGTTATAGCATTTTACTGTTAGTTCTGTCCTTAGATTGAAAGCACTTAAAATGTTCAAGCAATCTGTCAAGCCCAGCCAACTTCTGCCTACTTGCTCTTCCAACCACTTCAGTGAGCCCCTCCCTCATCTGCCCCCCCCCCCGGCCTACCCCATTCCATGTTTACTGCATATTATAAAATGGTGTCTGGTCACGTCTGACTCCTCATTGGTCAGGACCCTGTCACATGGTACTGTATTAACCTAGCATATACTCAAGCTCAGAAGACATGATAGGGTGCACTAATCGCGAGCACAACCAGTTGGGGTCAAAAAGGTCAACATTCTAATCACATATCATCAGGGTCAAAAAGGTTACAATGCAAATCGAACAACACAGCAAAATCAAAAAGAAATTATGCAAATTAAAAAAAAGACCCCCCCCCAAGTAACATTGCACAAGAATCGCAAACTGTAAAGGAAATCTAAAATACACGGTGCTTCCTTCTTATAGATCCAAACTCAAAAAGTCTCAGTGCTGCTCACACAAGAAAAACATTTTAAACACTTAATAAAAACACAGAATGTATTTCAGATCCATGATTCTACACAACAGAAACATGCATACATACATGTATCACTAAACCATCAGAAAAAACTTTTGCAAACATTGCTCTAAAAGCTAATAAAATGCTACATACCTGGAAGGAAATAAATAAACAAACAAACAAAACTAAATAAATAAATCAATAAAGACAGGTCAAACTATCTGCTTGCTTGACTCTCAATTGTCTAGCAGTGCACCTGAATGAGGCCACATGACAGTGATCATTTATAAATACAGGATCAAATTACAGCACTACGAGACTGCTAAAAACCTAACACTACTAAACATTTTATAAGTGGAATAAGGCAATTCCATCAGGGGGGATCATGCTATGTTTATGTACCCCCCAGCTTCAGGACTCCAACTCACAACTCGGTATAGTAACATAGCATAATCCCTCTCTCTCATGCCTTATTCCTTACTTAATATCTGACTAGGTATCAGGTCACCCACCCAGTCTTCCGTGACCCTGCTTTTCCTCTGCTGTGGTTTCCATCTCCACATAGCCTGCTGTTAGGTTGGGTTTAGTGAATATTTTAGCTGGTTTCCAGGACATCAGATCACCAGGCACGATGAGTGTAGTCGAGCAAATTTACAGTTTTTCACATGAAGACTGGGCTTAAAACAGCGGTGCAGAACAGCAGTGAACATTTTGACCTATACTTTTTTTTCAATCAGTACTTTTTCCTGTATACCCTGGGTCTGCCTGAGAGCACCTTTCCTCACCCAGTTCCATCACTGACCTTCTCATGGACTTACCGGTTATCCGCCCCTTACACAGGACCCATAACATTGGTGGTCATCTGTGTTCGTCAAGTGAGAGCCTGTGTGTGTGGGGGGGGGGTGCAGCATGTAGCAGCCTGACATTTGCCTCCAGGCTCATTTCCCCTGAGCTGGAAAGAAGGGACGTATGTGCCAGAATGTCACATTCCAGCTGTACCCCTGCTACTTGCACTCCTGCTGTACTCCCATCTGACCTCCGCGAGGTGGCAGACCCTGCAGCAGGAACTGGTGTCCTCCGTCCCTGAAGAAAGAGAGCTGCTCTTGGGTGCTCGATCTTCCCTCACCCTGCCAGCCCACCGAGTGACCCTGTCCATTCCCGAACCTGGGTCACCAGCATGGGGGTGGAAGTGTAAACACTGCCCCACTAGACCAGCAATAGCCTATACTTTTTTATAGAAACATAGAAATTGACGGCAGAAAAGGACTGCCAGGCCCATCTAGTCTGCCCATAAGCCTATCCTTGTTTGTGGCCTTTGACTCTACTTGGTCAGCATCTATCTCCCCCTCCTTCTCTTCCCTTTCCCAATGGTCCTCTTATGTCTGTCCCAGGCATGCTTGAAGCTCCCCACTGTGTTTGCACTCACCACCTCCTGTGGCAGCTTGTTCCATGAATCCACCATGCTTTCTGTGAAGAAAAACTTCCTCACATTCCCCCTTATCCTACCCCCCAATTCTTATATTATGCCCCCTTGTTATCATACTTTTCCAGCATCGAAAGATGCTACCCCCCTGCACCTTATTTATGCCTTTAAGGTACTTGAAGGTCTATATCATGTCTCACTGCTCCCTCCTCTCCTCCACTGAGTACATAATGAGGTCCTTCGATCTCTCCTTGTACATTTTCTGGTGCAAGCCATGCATCATCTTTGTTGCCCTTCTCTGGACTGCCTCCACCCTGTCAATGTTCTTATGAAGATGCAGCCTCCAGAACTGTACACATTACTCTAGATGAGGCCTCACCAGTGTTTTATACAGCAGAATCACCACCTCCCTCCTTCTGCTAGTGATACCTCTGCCTATGCACCCCAGCATGCCACTGGCCTTCGCTGCAGCATTTGTACTCTGCTTTGACACCTTTAGATCGTCAGAAAAGATAATCCCAAGATCCCTTTCCTCCCTGGTGACTGTAAGTACTTCTCCTCCTCAGTGCTGGGTAAATTACTTTTTTCTATTACTTTTGGAAACTTGTTCCAGAAAGCTCTGTACAGTCACTAGCAAGGATGAAGAAGTACTGGAACAAGTTAGACACTTTACAGTTACAATTACTTATGTCTTTTTATACAAAAGTAATATGTAACTAACTGATCACATTTATTTGAAAGTAACTAGTAACTAATCTATTACTTTCAAATAAATGTCATTTGTTATAGTTATTTGTTATTTTTGTATTGTTTTTGTATAAAAAGAAATAAGCAACTGTAATTGTCAGGTGTGTTACTTTCTCTAGTACAGCATGTCTCCATCCTTGCTAATGACTTCACAGAGCTTCCTGGATCAAGTTTCTAAACAAAATAGAACGTAATAGAAAAAGTAACTCACCCAACACTGCCCCTTCTCCCCCATCCTGCAGCTCTTCCCTTGGTTCCTGCATCCCGGGTGCATTATTTTGCACTTTCTTAGACTTGAACCTCAGTTGCCACACCTCGGACCAGTTACATAGAAACATAGAACTTGATGACAGATAAGGACTGCTTCACCCGACCAGTCTGCCCATTTCCCTACCTATTGAATAAGCTGCAGATCCTAGATAACCAGCAGCCTACTTCCTCCTACCTCCACTAGAATTGCGTTATGTCTGTCTCATGCATTCTTGAACTCCCCCACTGTTTTTGACTCCACTACCTCCTCAGGAAGGTCGTTTCACGTATCCACAACCCTCTCTGTGAAAAAATACTTCCTCACAGTACCTCTGAGCCGTACGCCCTCTTTCTTCAAATTGTTCCCCCTTGTTCTTGCACATCTCCTTTTCTGAAAGATGCTACCCTCTTGGACTTTGTTGATTCCCTTAAGGTACTTGAAAGTTTCTATCATGTCCTCCCTCTCCTTCCTTTCCTCGAGGTTATACATATTAAGCTCCTTTAATCTGTCTTCATATGTCTTCTGGTGCAGACCCTGCATAGGGTTACCACCTTTTAAGAAACCCAAAGTGGGACATTTCTTACTGAAACTGGATTTTTCGCAGGACAATATGCCACCTCGACCAATGCAACAAACGTGTTTTCTCTAAATAATCAGAATTAATTGTTTCTTGTGTTTTCTATTATTTTAAGGTGTCACCATGGCCTTCCATGTTTTGCTGCCTGTTTTCCCACTGTTTTTGTCCTCACTTTACTGCTTCCTCCCCCCAACCCCTCCTGCTGCTTACTTACTGCTGCTTAGGTGCTTCTGCCTGCTTCATGCCTCCCTCTTCATCCTGTCTGTCTACTCTGACTTGTAGGGGTGGGCTGATAGAGTTTCCCTGCTTGTGCTGGTCCCCCACGGCTAGTTTAAATGCTCAGCAATGAAGCACTTAAACTGTTCAATCAGGACTAATTTCCCCTTCCTAAACAGATGCAGCCCATCCCCAGAGTACAGGGCCGCATCATTCCAGGTGGATCCCCAGTCCCCAATGAAGCCGTATCCCCTCTCACTGCACCAGCCCTTCAACCACTCATTGAAGCTACTGATACAGAGATTCCTAGCCTCCCTGCTGCCATGGACTGACAGCACCTCAGAAAAAGTTACGAGGTCTGCTACCTGTCCAAGGCTTCCTCCCAACTGCCTGAATTCCTCCTTTACCTTCTCAGATTTAACTCTCTCACTAGATAGGTAATTTGTCCCTAGGTGGACAACTACCTCCACCCCCCCCGGCCACTGCCTTAGTGATCGTCAGGATCCACTCTCCCTCTCTCCCTTCAAGCAGTGCCTTCTGGAAAGCACCTTATCTCCCTCCTCCTCCTCCTCTTGGGTTCCCTTTTACCCCCTCCCTGGTCCTCATCCTGGGTGACCTGCACACCCTCCTTGGTTTCAACTCTGGGTTCTCTTTCTGGACTCTCCCTCTCCTGTAGGACTTCATATGAGTTTCTGAGGTGGACTGGATTGTGGATATGCCTTGGACACCCCTTCCTGAACCCACCGTGTTCCACCTGCTCTCTGCCGAGTAACCTGTTGGGGTGCTGGCTGAGGACATGGTTGCCTCTGGGTGGGGGCAAAGGTCCCCAGTATTCCTGCCAACTCAGCCTGGAGACTGGCCATCTCAGCCCTCAGCCCAGAGAGGTGCCTTCATATGGAACAGCACCACAGTTTCCAGAATGTTTCTCTGAACACTGCTGCCCCGCACCCACTGCACTGCACCACTCCATACATCATGCTTTAGCCCACTCTAATTCCCCTCCCTATTTTTTATTTTAGATCGTCATCTATCACCTAACTTGAATGATACGTTCTTTTTAATATGGCTCAGACCAGGTTGTCATCAGTATTCTGTTTTGGTTTTGAGCACTGATTGTTTAAGAACACTTTTCTTGAGACTACAGTGAACTATCAGGTAGCAGACACTGCTCCTTGACCTTGTGGGACAACAAATGTACAAAAACAGCGAAGAATACTGATGGAAACCTGGTTTGAGCCATATTAAAAAGAGCAATTCTTTCATTATGTCAAATATGGAAAAAAGTGCCAAAGCAGACCCAAAACAGGGAAAGAGGGGGTATCATACAAGTCAGGAGATAAGGGCAACCTCGAATGGAATAAAAAAGTATAGGTCAAAATTTTCACTGCTATCATGCACTGCTGCTGTAACGTCATTAAATCATTGCCTCCTACCCTATAATTGTCGATTGTAATCCAGAAAAAAGTTCACAATGGAGTTCTCCACTTTTGTGACTTGTTTGTATCTGCACCACTTGTAACGCTCATACTCATCTGGGTACTAGAGACATTTTATAAAAAAAAGCGGCAGGCTCTTTCTGATGCCTCTGGCCTTTTCCCCAGTAACCTACGTGCACATTGGATATCCAGTTGGAAGGTCAGGTCAAGACCCAGGACAGTGTGTAGCCACTTAGCCAGGAAGGCCAGAGGGTCTTTACCTTCCACCCCCTCCAGTAGGCATCCTTGCTGCACATTGTTTCATCTTTCATGGTTTTAATGCCTGTCAGCCAGGAGGACTGTGAAAGACAGTTCTCATGATCATTGACCGTGTCAGGTTGGAGCTACTCTATCAGTTTATGAGCTGCATGCAATTTTTTACAAGCTGCTGTGAGCTGATCTTCCTGGGAGCCCATGCTGGATTCCAGTTCCTCCAACCATTTTGAGCAATAGTTCTCAGTTCAAAAACGCTATGGAGTTAGCACTAGGATGTGGTGCTACCATACTATGACTGAAAATCATAAGAAACACAAAAGCAGAACACATACACCTCATTCAATGCAAGGGCACAGGTCTATTAAAAATGGACTTTATTAACAAAAGCCACCAACCTGATGCGTTTCGGATGTTAAACACATCCTTTCTCAAAGGTAAAACACCAACAGTGAAGTATCCCTCAAATACTCTAGCCACTAAAATTCAACCAGTGTCACTAATTTAAACTCCACAGTGATTGGTTAAAACCAGTTGCATATAATCCACCTTAATAGACCTAATTACAACAATACAAACTTTAATACAGCTAAAAACAAGTCTATATTATACTAATAGCAGCTAAATATTTTACAGATATACATTTATTATAGACTAATCCTCAAATAGGAAAAAAGGGGGGGGAGAAAAATGTTGTTACACTGTATCTATGGGTTTACTTTTATAAGCTATTTAGTATAAAGGTAGATTGATTTTATGCATTTTGTGATAGCTGTTAGATGTTAGTGAAAAGAATGAAATGTTTATGCTCCTGTAAGTCATCGTGCTTGTTTTTCAATAATAGTTTTGAGATGTCTTCTCCCCCCTTCTTTTCTTAATTAAATTTAATTTCATGTTTCTTTTCTCCCCCCTTTTTTCCTATTTGAGGATTAGTCTATAATAAATGTATATCTGTAAAATATTTAGCTGCTATTAGTATAATATAGATTTGTTTTTTAGCTGTATTAAAGTTGTATTGTTGTAATTAGGTCTATTAAAGTGAATTATATGCAATTGGTTTTAACCTGTCACTGTGGAGTTTAAATTAATGACATTGGTTGAATTTTATTGGTTAGAGTATTTAAGGGATACTTCACTGTTGGTGTTTTACCTTTGAGAAAGGGTGTGTTTAACATCCGAAACATGTCAGGTTGGTGGCATTTGTTAATGAAGTCCATTTTTAATAGACCTGTGCCCTTGCATTGAATGAGGTGTGTGTGCTCTATTTTTGTGTTTCTTACAATAGTTCTCAGTCTTTGTCATAGTGAGCCTCCCCCAAGCCATGGAAAAGATTTTGAGCCTCCCCCAAATATTGAAATAATCTTGGGCCTCTCTGTAGAAAAATAGCATATTTTGCACAGTTCATCAGGAATAAAGTGAAATTCCTTTGAGTAGTTGGTTCTCACTGTATTCAGCTTATTGACCCCCCCTCCATCAACCTACTTGCTCTGCTATTTTGATTCTCGAACTGCTATTACCCCTTGTTGCAATACCTTCGTGGTCAGACTGCTTTTTCATTCTGTTTACCTTCTATCTGGAATAACCTTCCTAACCACCTCCGCCACTTCCACCTCTTATTCTGCTCTTAAGCAACTCCTCAGGGATCCTTTTGCTTTCTCCTGCTCTTGCTCCTAGTACCTCTCTGCTAAAGCCTTGCATAGTAGATAGTAGAGACCTGGCTTTCACATAGGGTGCCAGACTCTGCTATACAACTCACTGGATATGCTGCATTCAGACTAGACAGTCTCGGTAAAAAAGGAGGTGGTTGTATTATATATGTTAAAGACCACATTCAGGGCTAAATGCTTAACACATGTGACACCAAATGTGGGGCTCAACTGATGGCCATAAAAGTAACACTTGGCAAGAACGGGAAAACCCTAGCAATAGTCTCGGCCTATATTCCTCGCAAGGAACGAGTGAACAGTTTCAATTCTGTCATCAACTACCTCTCTGAAGGGGGACCAAACACAGAGCTGATAATGGTTGGAGACTTTAATATCAACTGGTCCTCTGCTGAAGCTGTACACTACAAGGACTCATTAGCCACTCTCAACCTTGTGCAATTGGTAGACTCCCCCCACTCAGTATAACAGCAGAACAGGCATGGGATCAGTAATCGACTGGGTAGTCACAATCAGCCAGAAAGAATATCCTCCATCATGGTTCTCCATGACTCCCTCAGTGACCACTCTTCAGTGGGGCACAGGACTCAAGGCAGTATGGATTCACAGCGGGTAGGTCATGTCAGACAAATCTAATTGATTTCTTTGACTAGGTGACCAAAGTAGTAGACCAGGGAGGGGTTGTGGACATGGCCTACCTAGACTTTAGCAAGGCATTTGACACAGTCATGCACAAAAGATTAATAAACAAATTAGCCAGCCTGGGAATGGGTCCTAGGGTGGTAGCCTGGGTAAAACACTGGCTGTACAACAGGACACAGTGGGTAATAGTAAATGGAGTCCACAGTGAAGAAAGGAAGGTTATTAGTGGGGTACCGCAGGGTTCAGTACTGGGGCCGGTCCCTTTTAATGTCTTTATAAGTGACATTGCAGAGGGATTGGAAGGGAAAGTATGTCTCTTTGCAGATGACACAAAGATCTACAACAGAGATAAATACACAGATTTTGCATAGTTCATCACAGAAATGGCATCACCTCACTTTTATCATTTAGACCTCGTCTGATGGTGGCACAAAGCTTAAAAATCCCAAAAGCCTCACGTCTTGCTAAATTTAGCTCCAATCCCCACCCCCGAGGTCCCACTCAAACCTTTTCTATTCCCTTAAATTTCCAACCATGTTCCTTTGCATTGCTGGAATGCACTACATGGGCAGCCGTGGCATACTCTTCATTTTTATTTGCATTTGCCAGTGTATGTTCTCTCATACTTCCTTTGAGTTTATGCTTCATTCTGCCAACATAGTATGCTCCACACAGACAAGTATTCAAATAGATTACATGTGTAGAATCACAGTTGATGAACCTGTTGATTTTATAACGCTCATTGGTATGTGGGTTAACAAAAATGTCTGTATTCTCAATTGCTGTACAGAATTTATAACACTAACATTTAAAACACCTGGGAGGAAAGAGGGCAGCCAGTTTGTTTTAGTGGGTTGTTGTGACTGTAAAGTGTGCATCAGACTGTCAGCCAAATTATGGGGGCGGGCGATACACCATTCGTGGTAACGATCTTTTGACAGGTTTTAACTTTGATTCCACTCATAAAATATGCCGGTTTTTAATTATATCGTGCACCTACCTATAAAATATCGTGCCCCTACCTGGCTCAACTCTCTGAGCAAAGAACTACTTGGAGAAGACAAACTAGGCCCACATAAACCAAAACTTCAATATCTACTTGCTCTGGCCAGCGTCTGTGACTGTGAACCCTAACCCTTCCTCTTCCCCCGGATCAATTTTCCCATTTTCACCCAGTCATTCCTCACCTTGTCATCCTTTCCATTATTCCTTCCACTCCCTAATACCTTGTCTTTCCCCCCTCCTTGAAACTCCCCACCACCACCCCACTCTTGCCATAAAAAGAACTTATGACTGGCATTTCTGCTGATCATAGCTGGTACTATCTCTCTCCCTGCTTTTCCATTCACCCTTACCCACTTTCATCCTCTGTCCTCACTCAATCCACCCCTGCCTGCCCTCTCACTCACCCTCTCCCTCGATAGCCTCATTCCTCAAGGCATAGGGCACAAAAGATAGTATGGGTTTATCAGGGGGCAGATTTTGTCAGATAAATTTTATACATTTCTGAGTCGGCAACAAGGTTGGTGTGCATAGGCCAGGTGGTGGATATCCTTTACCTGGGCTTCAACAAAGCTTTTGATTCTGTACCACACAGAAGACTGGTAAAAAAGAGGGCAGCCTGGGGCTAAGAGAAGGACTGACTAGACAGACAGGGAGCTGGTTGGAGAGTAGGACTCCCAGGATGATCCTAAATGGTGTATTCTGAGGAGTGAGGGTAGTGACCAGTGAGGTTTCACAGGGATAACTATTAAGGGGGAACAGTCAGCACTAAGAGCCCCACGCCTAAGTGTGGGGCATATCCCAGTTTGCACTTTGTGTGCAAAAACATGTTTTTGTGTTTTTGCTTACTGTTTACTGCAGTATAGTAGATTGATTCTGCTGACTTGTAAGTTGACATTCGCAGTAACCAGAAATCCCAGAATCCCTTGCAGCTAACATCAGAGCAGGGCTCAGATCTTTTGTTTACTGGTCCCACTGTCCTGCTAGGGCATAGTACAATCACAGAGGACTGACTTAACCCTGACAGAACAGTGAGACCAGCAAACATCTGATCTGAGCTTATGAAATCTCTAATATGCACTGCAGGCTAGTTACTCTCCCACTGTTGCAGCCGTGCTCTGATGTCAGTAACAGTAGATTCTGGGATTTCTTGTTATATCAAATGTCAGCTAGCAAGTCAGCAGAATCAGTCTGATACAATTAACTATGCTGCAGTAAACAGTAAGTCAAGAAAAAGTGTTTGCACACAAAGTGCAAATTGGGATCTGCCCCACAGTTGGGTGTGGAGCTCTTAGTGCTGACTGTTCCCCTTTAAGACCAAACCTCTTCAGTATGTATATCAACAACAAAGGCAAAGAACTGCAAGGGAAAGTGAGTCTTTTTGCAAATAACACTACAATCTGCAGTATGGAGGGGATTACAGCAATTAAAAAGGGTGTGGAGAAACTAGAAAAGTGGTCTTGCATCTGGCAGGTAAAGTTCAATAACAAGAAATGCAATGCCATGTGCATTAGAAACACAGAAACATAGACTTTGATGGCAGATAAGGACCGCTTGGCCCATCTAGTCTGCCCATTTCCCTACCTACCTACAGGATAAGCTGCAGATCCTATTTAACCAACAGCCTATTTCTTCCTACCCCCCCCCACAAAAATTGCCTTATGTCTGTCCCATGTGTTCTTGAATTCTCCCACAGTTTTAGTCCCCACAGCCTCCTCAGGAAGGCAGTTCCATCGTTCACCACCCTCTCTGTGAAAACTACTTCTTCACATTGCCCTGAGTCATCCCCCTCTATCTTCAAATTGTGTCCCTTGTTCTTGCACAACTCTTTTTTGAAAGATGCTACCCTCTTGGACTTTGTTGATTCCACTGAGGTACTTAAAAGTTTCTATCATGTCCCCCTCTCCCTCCTTTCCTCAAGGGTATACATTAAGCTTCTTTAGTCTCTCCTCATATGGTTTCTCTTGCAGACCCTGCACCATTTAGTTGCCTTCCTCTGGACTGCCTCCATCCTGTCTATGTCCTTGTGGAGATGGGGTCTCCAGAACTGGATGCAGTACTTCAGATGGGGTCTCACCAACTGTCTGTGCAGAGGGATAACAACTTCCTGTTTTCTACTGGTGATGCCTCTCCTATACATCCCAGTATCCCCAGCCCTCCCTACTGCCTCCTCACATTGCTTGCTTACGTAAGGTAATCTGATATGATTGCCCCAGGTCCCGTTCCATTTTTTGTTGTTACTACCCCCAATTGTGTAATCTTCCCTGGGTTTTGTTTCCCAGGTGCATTATTTGCACTTCTTTGCATTGAATCCAAGCTGCCATACTTCTGACCATTCCTCCAACTTTGCCAAGTCCTTCTCATCCTTTCCACACCTCCTTGTGTATCAACCCTATTGCAGATCTTTGTGTCATCTGCAAAGAGGCATACTTTTCCTTCCAGTCCCTCTGCAATGTCACTTATAAAGACATTAAAAAGGACTGGACTCTGTACAGAACCCTGTGGTACCACACTAGTAACCCCTCTTTCTTCAGAGTGGACTCCATTTATAATTACCTTCCGTGTCCTGTTGTCCAGCCATTTTTTTGCCCAAGCTACCACCCTGGGACCCACTCCCAGGTTAGTTAATTTGACTACTAATCTTTTGTTTGGGACTGTGTCAAATGCCTTGCTAAAGTCTAAGTAGGCCATGTCCACAGCCCCTCCCTGGTCTACTACTTTGGTCACCCAGTCAAATAAATCAATTGGATTTGTCTGACATGACCTTCCCGCTGTGAAACCATGCTGTCTTGGGTCCTGTGCCCCACCTGCCTCTAGGTACTCAACAATTCTTTCCTTCAGAAGTGATTCCATCACTTTCCCTACAACAGAGGTCAAACTGACAGGTCTATAGTTTCCTGCCTCTGTCTTGCTCCCAGTTTTGTGAAGGGGTATCACATCCGCCTTTCTCCAGTCCTCAGGTACCACACCATCCTCCCATGATTTGTTAAAAAGGGCAGTCGGTGGTGTCAGTAGTTCTCTCCTTAATTCTTTTAGAATTCTGGGGTGAATTCCATCAGGCCGCATTGCTTTGTCCACCTTCAGTTTCAGGAGTTATTTCTGAACCCTTTCTTCTGTGAAAGGACTGGGATCGACCACCCCTATCCAGAGTGCTTCTGTTAATTAGATTAGGCACCTCCCCTCCTCCTCATTTGTGAATACTGAGCAGAAGTATTTGTTCAGTATCCCTGCTTTTTCACTGTCCCTCTCTGCCCACCCACCGTCCATTCTATTCAGCCTCACTGTCCCTCCCTTTGTCTTTCTACGCTCCCTGATGTACCTATAAAAGGTTTTATCCCCCTTCTTAACTGAGTTGGCTATCTTTTCCTCAGTTTGGGCCTTTGCTATTCTGACTACCCTCCCTGCTTCCTTCTGCCTTAACTGGTGCACTTCTCTGTCCTGCTCCTTCTGTGTTTCCTTATACTTCCTAATGCTATCTTTTTCTCCCTAACCTTCACCGCCATCTCTTTTGAGAACCATAGTGGCTTTTTCTTTCATTTTGATTTGTTTATTTGTTTCACACAAAGGCTTGTTGCCTCTATGATGGCAGTTTTGATGTTTCCCCATTGTTGCTCCACCCCTCATTCTAGCCTATTTGCTAGTGCTTTTCTAAGGCACTCTCCCATCTTGCCAAAGTCAGCCCTCCTGAAATCCAGAACCCTCACGTTTGTATGGCTTGGCTCTGTAGCTGAGTTTCTCATGAACCACACTATTTGGTGGTCACTTGTTCCCAGATGGCTACCCACTTCTAGATTTGAGTTCCTCTCACCGTCCCCATTTGAGAGTACGAGGTCTAAGATTGCTCCCTCATGAGTGGGTTACAAAACTAGCTGTCTGAGGCATGCCACCTGAAGGGCATCAAGAACGGCCCTGCTTTTGGGTGTGGCTGCAGCCAAGGTGCTCCAGTTAACATCTGGCATATTCTGATCCCCCATCAATAGTATCTACCCTTTCTATGCCATCCTAAGGATGCCTTCTATCATATTCTTGTCCATTCCCTCCCCCTGACATGGGGGTCTGTATACAACCCATGTGCGGATTGTGTTGCCATTTTCAATCTCTAAGGTGACCCGCAGTGCCTCCTCTCCTCCCTGTTTACTCTTTTGTTCAGTTGCTTTTATCCTTTCCCTTACATAGAGAGCTACTCCACCACCTCTTCTCACCTACCTGTCTCTCCTGTAGGATGTGTACCCGGTATGTTAATATCCCAGTCATGGTTCTCTATGTACCATGTTTCTGTGACTGCTATGATATCCAGGCATCCCTCTTCCATCAAGGCCACCAGTTCAGGGAGCTTGTTGCCCAGACTATGGGCATTGGTACTCATTACCCTCCATTTCTTGATGGCCTTACCTCTTTTTGCCCCATCCCTGTCTGTATTGTGTTTGTCATTTTCTCCATTTACCCCTGCCCTTCTCCCTATCAACATCTCCATCTTTGTGTTTGCCTCACTTACTACCCTGATCTTTTGGGGGGGGCTAGGATTTCCCTGCTCCTTTCCAGTGCCTCCCCCTTGGCTAGTTTAAATGCTTGCCAATGAAACATTTAAACCTATCACCTAGGATCCTGGTTCCCCTCCTGGACAGATGCAGACCATCATACCAAAATAGGCCTGCATCCCTCCAGGTGAACCCCCAGTCCCCAATGAAGCCAAATCCCTGAGCTCTGCACCAGGTTTTCAACCACTGATTGAATTCCATGGTGTGGAGCACCCTAGCCTCATCCATGCCATAGACAGGCAGCACCTCCAAGAAGGTTACCGTGCATGCTACTTGTCTAAGGCCCCTCCCCAATTCCACAAACTCTTCCTGCATTGCTCTGATCCCTTTCTTAACCTGGTCATTTGTTCCTAGGTGGACAATGACATCCAGCTCCCTTCCCCTGTGCAGCTGCTCTAGCAATCCTGAGGATTCGCTCCCTGTTCCTCCAAGCCATGGCACTAAGCAGGCACCTTACCTCCCTCTCCCCTTCCTCCCCTAGTTCTACCTTCCTAACAATGGAGTCCCCCACCAGGAGTTGTTTCCTTCCCCTGTGGGGTCCCATGCCACCCTCCTGTGGGTCTCTTTTGTGGAGGTTCCCAGCATCCTCCTTGGTCTCCATTGTGGGTGCCTCCATAGAGGAACCACACTTTGCCAGAACGGCATGAGAATTGTGGAGAGGTACAACTGGTGGGATATGCCTCTGTTCCACCACCCTCACCCTCCCTGAGCCCACTGAAGTCCAACTGTTCCTCTTCCTTGGCAACCTGTGAGGCAATGGCAGTGGCACTGGTGGTCCTTGAGTGGGAGAGGAGGTCCCACAAATCCTGGCCAACTCAGTCTGGATATGAGCAACCTCCTCCCTCAGCCCAGAGAGGTGCCTGCAGATGGGACAACGCTGCATCCTCCAGAACGTCTCCCGGAAGACTGCTGCTCCACATCCACTGCATTGCACCACTCCTATCATATCTTATTTCTGGGCCCTTAACTGTTGTATGGAATACTTATTCTTTCCTCTGTTTTTTCTTTTTTTTCCCTCCCTACTTACTTACTTACTGCCTCTATGCCCTTTAAGCTCCTGATCTTCCTGTTCTGAGACAAGAACTTCCTATATTTCTCAGTAGTATGCTTCCTTACTGAGAGTCAGACCTCCAGCAGCTAGGGGGGACAGAGAGCTACTCTTCCTTCTAAGATGGTGAGTCTTTGGTGGCTCTGTGATCACTCACTTCCTGCTCCCAAACAATAAGTTCCTCTTGTCAGTCAAATCCAGTGACTATAAAACTAGAACTGGTTTGTGTGGGGAGAGAAGGAGGGCAATATAGTCCCAGTAGAGAAATTTAGTTATAATAACAGCAGCTCCTTCCTCCTGGTGTCTCTGCCTCTTCTCTGGCAGAATCTATCTAGGGCAGTCTTTAAATCTGGCTTTAACCTGACTTCCTTCTAGCTAAGCCACTCCCCTTACTTTACAAGTCTTTCTACACTTAGTTAATGACACAGATAACAATTCCCTTCAGCTACCTGAAACAAACACCTAGACAAACACCTAGATAACTGCACAGATAATACTTCACTTCAGCCAACTCAGACAAACACACTAACTTTTTTGTTTGTTTGTTTTTACTCTAAATTGAAGGTTCCAGTAGTAGAGTTCTAGTTCTTTAGTCCCAGTAGAGAAGTTTAGTTTTATTAACAGCAGCTCCTTCCTCCTGGTGTCTCTGCCTGTTCTCTGGCAGATGCACTAGCAGTAAGAACCCATAAACTGAATGCACCAGTCATGGAGCAAAGTTCGAACATTCTAGAGAAAAAGGGATTTAGGTGTAGTAATTAATGATAGCATGAAGCCCACTTCCCAGTGCAGTATGGTGTATGGGACAGCAAATATGGTGCTAAGTTGTATAAGGGGGGATTTACCAGTTGCAGAATGGAGATGATTTTCCAAGGTACAGGTCACTGGTGTGGCTACACCTTGAGTTCTGTGTGCAGTTCTGGAGCCCTGCCTGATAAAGGACAGGGACAGGCCAGAGAGGCAATAGCAGAGGGCAACCAAGATGATAAATCGGCAACAAGGCAAGACTTATAGGGCCAGGTTAGAGGCTCAATAATGCACTCCCTGGAGGCCAAGAGGGAAAGGGGGAGCATGATAAAGACAAAGAAATACCTGCAGGTGTACAACAAGGTGGATCACACAGAGCTGTTCCAACTGAACAAAAATTCATCCACTAGGGGGCAGAATTAACAGCTAGTGGTGGGAGGTGAAATGTTAGTAAGCACTTTTTCATGGAAAGGGTGGGGATATGTGGAATAGGCTACCCAGTGCAGTAGACAATGCTAAAACCCTTGTTGAGTGTAATACTGGCTTTGATGACTACTAAGAGATTCTTAACCAGGGAGGATGAGGAGGACCAAGGGAAGTAGAGGGAAAGATAGAGACACCATCTCAGAGTGGCTCCAGGTAGGGTCCTAGGACAGACTAAATGAATCCAAGTTTTATTTTAATGTTACCTTTCTATGTTTCTATGTTAATGGCATTAGAATGGGAAGGGAGTAGTGTGTAGAGTAGAAAACACAAAATATACGGGGGTCCATACCTCTCAACCTCTTGTCTCATGAATCAGGGACAAGGCTTAAAAAAAATCAGGGACAAAGACCCCAAATCAGGGACATATCTTAAAAACTGGTACTATTCACTCAGAAAGCTTATAGAATAAAGGAATCTGTGTTAAGATGCATTTTCTGAAGAAAAACAAGTCTGTAACTTTAATCTTTGACATTATTTTGTGTTATTGATCCCTACCGTTCTTTCATAAAAACACAAATTTTACGAGGGACAGAGGAAAATTTTGAGGCCAAATCAGGGATGTCCCTGAAAATCAGGGACAGTTGAGAGATATGGGGGGGTCAAGTGATGGGAGGAGGAGGAGGAGGAGGATGGAATGGGGGACTGGAGGGTGGGGAATGGTAGGTATAGGAAGTGGCAAAATAAGACTCAAGGAGCAGATTATGAGAGAGGAGGAGGAAGTGAAAATAAGGGCAGGGATGCTGTTCCAGATGTTGAGGAGGCAGACAGAGAAGGCATTCTACCAAACAAAGTTTTTTTTTTTTGTGGGGTGTTAAAATATGAAAGGAGCACGTGTCAGAAGAGCAAGGGAGGGTAACAGGAGGGGTCAGATTGGGTAAGGAGTGAGAAGAGGTGAGAGGGAATGGGAAGGACCCAGACTTTTGAGAGGAAGGAGGAGCAGTGGAAGAAGTGACAAGACTTAAGGATAGGGACATTGAAAGTAAGAGAACAATGATGCATAAGAAGCAGAGATTTAGAGCAAGGTGACAAAAGAAGTTGTAAAGGAGGCCCAGACTGGCTAGGGTGGATCTGAAGACAGCACTGCAAACCACATCTGCATAGTCAAACACTGACAAGATAGGACAATCTCACAGAAGTCATGGAAGGCAAGACTTATTGAGGTACAATGCATCTAGCTTAGGGTGGAGATAGTGTGCTTGGCATCAACAAATGTTTTTATATTGCTCGTACTGGCGCTAACATAAATAAAAGTTGGCAGCTGGTAAGTGGATCTAGTGGTGGGTTAGTGAAAAGTTTGCATTCTCTACTTTGAGCGACAGGTAGGTGAAGTTAATGAGGATAAGTTCTTCCTTGCTATCATATGATAACTCATGCCACGTGTACTCTGTGAGATTTACAAAACTACGTATGCATCTCTTGTGTCCATATTTAGGACATGTACTGCATCCACACAAATGCGTCCAGATGTCTGCATCTTACTCACAGACATCAGGATGTATTTGCAACATTTCCTGCAGTTTATGGCAATTTCTGCCGCAACTGCAGGACTCGCGTTCATTTTTCAGATGCAGCTGTGGAATTCCATCCCGAAAGTTGGACCAACTTTTTGTGGTCTAACTTTTTGGCTAGAATTCTGCACTCACATCCAAAAAATGGATTCAGCTCTACAAAAAGTTCACCCGGTAACTCTGTTGCCCTATTAATGTCAACAGTTTTAACAGAAGCTATGTGAGCCCATGCTTTAAACATTATGCTCTAATTCTGTACATCTTTACATGAGGGACTGCCTCAACACAGTAGGAGAGGGGATGCCCTTGTCCATTAGTGTGTGCCAGTCCCTAGTTGGCATTCTTGTATGGGAAAACTCTCTTTGAAAGGTCACTGAAGTTGCTATCTAATACAGATGGCATAGTGCTCGACATATTTAAGGGTGTCTTCATTTTAAGAGCCTAGTTGATTTGTTCAGCAATTTGTCTATTCTTATAGGCTCAGGGGCACGTACAAGAAACCAATCATTAAAGTTCAAAGACAGCAGATTATAATAACAGGGCCAGGAAGGTTGGTATATTTTATTCAAAGCGTAACTTTTACTGTGAAGAAGATTATTATGGCTTCATTATTTTGCACTACCATCTGATTTATAGATTTAAAATAGCTACCCCCTCTGCATGTCACAATTAATTGAAGGTGACTCACAACACTTTTATTAGCTACAGTTATAATAATGCCTTTGTGAACGCATCTGCTAGGCAACTGTTGTAATGTAGTTTGGGAAAAAAAGTACTACTCATAGTTTTGATTTCTAGTGTTCCTTTGCTGCCCTCAAAAAATACCCCTTCTATCCTTACCTGCTTACCAGGGAAATCTCTGCTGCCTACCCTGCCATGGATACAACTGAGGAAGGGGAACCCAGGGGAAGAGTACACAGTGGGGGTAAGATACTGATAATAACAAAAATGGAAAGGAACCTGGGGGTAATTATATCAAATGACCTAAAGATGGTCAAGCAGTGTGAGAAGGCAGTAGGGAGGGCTGGGGGGATGCTGGGATGCATAGGGAGAGGCATCACCAGTAGAAAACAGGAAGTTGTTATCCCTCTGTACAGACAGTTAGTAAGACCCCATCTGGAGTACTGTGTGCAGTTCTGGAGACCCCCATCTCTGCAAAGACATAGACAGGGTGTAGGCTGTCCAGAGGAGGGCAACCAAAATGGTACAGGGTTTGCACCAGAAGACATACGAAGAGAGACTAAAGGAGCTTAATATGTATACCCTCAAGGAAAGGAGGGAGAGGGGAGACATGATAGAAACTTTCAAGTATCTCAAGGGAATCAACAAAGTCCAAGCAGGTAGCATCTTTCAGAAAAAGAGATGTGCAAGAACAAGGGGGCACAATTTGAAGATAGAGGGGGGATGGCTCAGAGGTAATGTGAGGAAGTTTTTTTTCGTGAAGTGGGTTGTGGATGCATGGAACAGCCTTCTTGAGGAGGTTGTGGAGTAAGAAACAGTGGGGGAATTCAAGAATGCATTGGACAGGCATAATGCAATTTTAGTGGGGGGGTAGGAGGAAGTAGGCTATTGGTTAACTAGGATCTGCAGCTTATCCATTAGATAGGGAAATGGGCAGAAGAGGTGGGCCAAGCAGTCCTTATCTGCCATCAAATTCTATGTTTCAGTGTTTCTAGGCCCTGGCTCCAGATCAGGCCTCCTTTTTCTGTGTATGTTTGTATTGGGGAGATGAACATTCTACCAGTGGAACTGTGCAGAATTCTGGATGATTTTGTTCTATGGTAAGCACAACATCTGCTGAAAGTGGGTAGACATATAAAAATATAGGTTGAGGAAAAACAGTGTAAGTCAATAATATAAAGTACAGCAAGAAGGCAAAGGTGAGGAAGCACAGTTCAATGGGCAGAGGCAGGGCCACCCAGTGCTCCAGTGGGTAGCATGTTACCCTTCTTCACCAGTGACCCGGGTCTGGGTGTGGACTCGGTTGCTGATTCGGTTGACCAAAGAAGTTGGGGTAGTGCTGCCACATAGCAGCACTCCCAGTGGGGGAAGGATGTACCCATTTTTCTGCAGCCATAGCAACACCTGTGTCAGGTTAGGGAGTTTGTCTCCTCCACAGGGCATCGCTGCATGCTTGAGTGGCCTACAGGGACACTGCCAGGCACCATGTGAGGAGGTGGGTTGGGGCTCAGGGAGAGGGCCATCCAAAAGATGGTTGTCCACCAGTGTTTCTAGGACTCTGTTGATTCCCGCCAGCTTTGATTGGGCGGCTAGCAGCAGACAAGGCTAAGGGATTGCTGGCAGAAGATTCAAGGTAACCAAAGGTGGTGATTTGGGGGTGAAACTGCTATATGAAAGAAAAAATAAACAGTGGCAGACCCTAAACTGATTAAAGAGCTAGTATTCTGTGTAAAACTATTAGTTTTTAAAAGCAGTCTACAATTACCTTTTATATCTGAGGTACTTATTCTTTTCCCTTTGGTTAATTAGAAGATTGTTTACCAGATGTCAGCAGGGGTGATGTGTGGAACAACACTCTGCCTGCTAGCTGACATATCTAGCTCTGTTACTCCAATTACATTATCGGTATTGTGGCCTGACTGTGACATCCCTGCTTCTTAGAAACAGACACTCAGCAGGTGCCAGGTCAGTCATCTGTGATGTTACTGTCAATGAGATCACAATGCTGATGACGTAGTGGGGGGAATAGAGATAGATATATCAGCTGCCAGGCTGAGAGCTATTCCACACAACCAACACAATATTAGCACATAGAAAATGTTCTAATGAGCAGAAGAAAAAAGGAAAATTTGTCAAAAATAAAAAATTACTACTGACTACTTCTTAAAATTTGTATCATTTTCCTGTCTGCCAGTTTTAGTTCCACTAGCTGTTTAAACAGAGGATCCTCATCTGTGACCTGCATCCCCACCAACAAACCTGGCTGCTTCAACAATTTTGAACATATTAACCTTTCCATTAAATATATCACCATTGGTTTGAAATGCAAATTATGTTAGTAATGTGTTTTGATACAAAAAACAAAACAAAAAAAAAACAAGTTAAGTGCCACACAGGGTTTTATTGTCTTTTATTTGTTTTGTTTTTTTAGCTAACCATAACCCTCAGCCCCTGTAACCAGCATGGGGACTATTTTTTGTCTTCCAGGCTAAAAGTAGAAGCATATTGCAATGACATTTCTTCAGTGTTATCTTTTGTAAATAATTTCATACCTGTATTCATTTTAAATTAGACATATTTAAAAGTATAAGTGCAACAAGACAGACCAGAATGTGTAATTAGGGCAAAATAGTACTACTTCTCAGGTACATTTAAAGCAGCAGTGCATGTTACAGTGAACATTTTGACCTATACCTTTTTATGTTGTCTTCCATGCAAGCGCAAACAACATATTGTGGTAGCTTAGAGTAGCAGGTTTTGGGGGTGTGGTCATGTTGTGGCCAATGACGCCACTGCTTTTTCAGCCTGGACTCTGTGGCACCAATGAAATAGCACGCTGTCTGTGACAGCGCTGCAAAAGCGTGCCACCAACTTGAAACAACTTTTCTGCTGTCATGAGGGAGCAACTCATCATTGCAGGGCATGCCTTGCCTGGTGTAACATTTCAATAAACATGGTGGCGGCTGTTGCCATTCGCCTCTCACAGTCCCGCTTGAAAGTCGACGTCGGGGGTGCCCAATCCCCTTGTCAGCATGCCCCGTCCCTAGTTCATTTGCCAATGGGGAGCCCAATCCCTGTTGGCATGATGTCCCTGTAGGTTCATTTGTCTGCCGAGGGTGAGCCCAATCCCCCTAAGCATCATGCCCCCCAAAACACACACTCGTTTTCTTTGCCGACGGGGTGCCCAATCCTGGTCGTCTCCAATCCCCACCAAAACACCCAGGTGGCACACTGGAAGCCCATCCCAGTGTACCAAATGTACCTGTAAAAACAGAAAACCTTCCTGAGAAGTATTTTTTTGTTTAACCGTAAACAAGAAAATGGTCCCTTGTTGTCTGCGGTGCCCCCTCCCCCAACCCGCACCTACCTTCTGCATACCCCACCTCCCCATACCCCCCCTCACCCCATACTTACCTCTGGAGCCCAGTGCAGTGATCTTCGATGGAGTGGGAACACATCTGCACTCTTCAATGCCGACCGCGAATTGAAGAAATGCCAGTAAACTATAATGGCATAAATGGGGTGTTTTCAACTTAAGTGGATATCTCAGCCATTTTTGTGACTTTTGGCACCAAATTTTCAACATGGGGTTCTTGGGACTCCACCTCATGAACTCAGTCACTGTCATGTCTTTATTCAGTCCCGGAAGGTGATTTCGCGGTCACTGCACGGAATCACCTTCTGGGACTGATTAACAAAACAACAGTGTCACTGATCATGAAGTAGGCTCCCAAAAAGCCTATGTTGCAAATTTGGTGAAAAATTCCAAAAAATGGCTGTATTACGAGTGTGCATTGTGGTTTCCACACATGCTCGTAACCGTGAGAATATTCATTATTTTCACTCCAGATCTTCAGCATTGCCATTTTTTCTCACCACCTTATGAACAGTACAGCTGTCACTTCTCACAACCTGCCTGAAATGTGTTTTCGCACATCTGGCCCACAATGGTGTGGTCACTGTGGGTAATCAACATTCAGGACAGATTAAGAAAACCACAGTGACACTGTTCATGAGTGGAGATTCCAAAACGCCTATGTTGAAAATTTGGTGAAAAAAATCCACAAAATGACTGTGTTACAAGTGTGTGTCGTGCAGTTTCTACGCACGCTCATAACTTCAAGAATTTTTAATATTTTCACTCCAGATTTTCAACATTGCCATTTTTTCACACCTCCTTATGAACAGTACAGCTGTCATTTTTCATATCCTGCCCAAAATGTGTTTTCGCACATGTGGTACACAATGGTGCAGTTGCTGTGGGAAATCAACGTTCGGGACAGATTAAGAAAATCACAGTGCCACTGTTCATGAGCGGTGGTCCAAAATGCTTTCATGAGGTGGGGGTCACAAAAAGTCCATGCTGAAAATTTGTAGTGCAAATACTAACAAATGCCCTGGGCGTTAGTGTTTCTAACCATAACGTCCCACCCTGTAGAGACTGGCAGGCGTCAGGGGTGTGACTTTGGATTGTCGGATGTAATGCTCATGCCATTCCACCCTCACCCCCACCCTGCAGCCACTGACAGGCATCAAGGTGTGCCTTGGCCTCTTTGGCACTAAAGTTCACCCCATTCTCCTATACTGCACCCATCTCAACGTATTTCCTTATGGAATGAGGTGAGCATAAGGCCCGAGGACTCCAAGGCACAATGTGACACTTGTCAGAGTCTGCAGGGTTGGGTGAGATGAAATGGCATGAGCGTTATGGCCAACAACCCAAAGGCACACCTCAATGCCTGTCATTCTCTGCAGGATGGGGTGGGGTTGGCGTCAGTTCCATACTTCACTGCAATTCCTATTATGCATCTTTCTAACTCCTGCACTACTAATAACAGCAAGAGAACATTCGGTGCTGACAAATGCTTGTTATTCTAGTATTTCCTATTCTCATGTCTTGCAAGATATCCTGTTTCCCTATTTTGAATTGTCTTTAGCATTTTTTTAGATTTGAAGTAACTAAAAGGAGTGCTCCATTAGAGCTGGCTTGTTTCTGGCAAGCAAGAGACGAACCATAACAACCTTGATGAGGGCAATCATGCTGGGAGTAGTAGGAAATGCTTGAATGTTTCAAGACAGAACTGAATAAGGATTCTTAAGGTGGGGCACACAACATACATCTCCAATGTCTTTGAAGTAATTCTTAATTTAAAATGCATAACTTTCAAGGCAAGCATTAGTATTACCAAAGTAAATAAAGGCAATCTCCAGTATTGGCTTGTATTTTTCTATTCAGTAGGGAATTACTGTAATTCTGCACAGAATTACACAGACACAGAATAAGTCTCAGGTGCATGCGTTCTCATCTGCTTTGGGAGGTTAAAATAGCAGAAAGCAGATTTCACAAACTGCAGATCTACAACTGCAACAGCACCCGTCTTGCACCAGCTTGTCACAGACCTCCACCCCAGTTCATTCCATTCTGTGTCATACACCCTTACTCACCCCTTGTTTGTTTGTCCATTTATTTGGTTGTTTGAAAATTGGTGACCAAAGAACACAGAACCAAGGTTCATTTCCAGGTGCAAGCTGTGTGGGGTGGGGGTGGGGGAGATACACTAAAAACATACACAGTAAAATTAAATGGGGGGACTACTTCCTGTGACATCATGGGACTGATAGCAGACTAGTTACCTCACGCTCTCCAGACATTTCACTAAAACCTTCATATTACAGCTCAGAAGTCCTTACATCCAACTTAAATCTACATCGGAAGATAGATGAACAGGAGAAGGAGAGGGATGAGTGCTCACCAGCCAACAGAGACACGGGAAAGCTGTAGGCAGTCTGACTGCAAAACTGAGAGACTGAATTCTCACAGGCCTCGCGCTCTTCCTCCAGGCGCGGCCATGCCAAAACCAGACAACTGAGCCTCCTCGCGTCACAGAAACAAACGGTCCTAATGCTAGCAGAACTTTGTGAGTTCTGAAAGGAAATGTGCTCAACTACAAATGCCTTAAGAACTGACATGGGCAAAATATAAAAATGGCAAGAAACAATGGAGAAACAACTCACAACCTCTGATCGACACATATACACTATGAAGCAAGCAATCTTACAAATTCATAGTTCCATACAGTCCCTGCAAGAGTGTACAGAGGACGCAGAAATTTATTGTAATAATCAGAAACCACCTTTGAGCAAGCTGCTCATTTACAAAAGTTCCATGACATACAAGCAAGACAAATTACAGTATACAGAGACAAAGAACAAAAGGTCCATTGCCCTCAAAAGAAGGCAAGGTTACAACATAGATTATACTGTAGTATTCAGAAGCAGAACATAGGATAAAAAAGGAAATTAAAGAGCAGCCCAGAACACAGGCCTTATCCATCAAAAAATGCTACAGCTGTTAAGAAAGAGGCAGGGGAGAAATTGGGGGGTAGCAGAGGCGCAGGTGAGTAGTATTTATTTATTTATTTTTATTTATTTAGATCTCGGATTAAACACCTTTGAGCTATCAGCTCTTTTACATAGGTTCCACATCAGTATGACAGACAAGTTACAGTGAAGAACAGATTACAATATCACAAGAGAAACAACTTAAAATAACATTGCACAGTGTATGCCAGGAAATTTAGGTTAATACAAGAACTGCCGACTGTTGGGACCCAAAACAATAACTGTGAGATCAGCACATGAGGCCTTGTCCAGGAAGGATTCAGGTGGGAGGAGGGAGTGAAAGTTAGGGTAGGAGGTGAGGAAGTGAGGAAAACGAGGGGGGATGGGGCAAGGTGTAGAGGTGGGGGTGGGGAGTAGAGTTTGAGAGAGGAAGTATACAGGACAGTGGCAGTAGGGGCAAGCTCAGAAAGCAGGTGAAAAGTGCTAATTGGGGCCTAAGAGAAGGGGTTAGTAAATTTTAATGGAAGCAGTCATAGCAGGTGCTGACAGAGCTTTAGTTTGAATGAGCCCAGTGTGGTTTGAGTGGAGACTTCATAATGAGAGAGTTAAACCAGAAAGGGCTCAATAGACAAATGGGCAGGATTTACAGAGGATGCCTTGGTAGCATCTGAGGCGATGCTAGCGCATCCCCAAAATGTGCCAAGGGTGATTCAGGCAGGAATCCGATCGCCGGCACAACTCCAGCGCCGGTGCATCCCGATGCACCGCATACCACCCAATGCTGGCGGCACATCCAGGTGGGGCGGTGTGAGGGGGCGTGCCCATACATACTACTGGGTGCAGCCCCATCCACAGCCCATATCTGTGGCGCAACCCTGGGGCAAGTCCGGGGATGCGCCACAGAAAGATAAGTCTAGAAAACTAGACTTATGTTGGTGGCCACCTACAGGCAGGCCGCCGCACTGTGGGCAGCAGCACGGGTGCCTGCAAGCCCTGGCAGTCTAGTGAGCCCCCCAAGCCCCCATACAATGCCGCTCCCGGTGGCTGTGGCAAGAACAATACCCCCCAGCACCCGTACGATGCCGCACCCAGCAGAGGACAGAATGATGAACCCCCCCCCCAGCCACAAGCCCTTGATGAAGCCACCTTCAGCGGCAGGCCACCAGTGCAGTCAGCCTCCCCTCCAAAGCACACCCACCCCACCCCCCACCCTAGCAGGGTCCCGCTGTCGGCTGGCAGCCAACCCACCTGCATATTGCCACAGCCTCCTGCCAACAGAGCTGTCTGAGAATGGCAGCTATAGTACAGCCTGAAGCCCAGACCTGCTGTGGTTGGGGTGAGGGGTGGGCTGGGGGTGCTTTGGGGGGCTGACTGCACCAGCGGACTGCCACAGAAGTGGCTGTAGAGACACTTGGAAACAGCAACGGAGAGCTGGATGGCAGATAAGGGCCGCTTGGCCCACCCTGTCTGACCGTTACCCTACCAAGGCTCCATAGTGGCCGGATCCTGTCCTGTCTCCCCACATCCCAGACATTGCCATGATGGTTCTGCATGTTACTGTTTTGACGTGGGACCCCACAGTGGGGATGGTTGTAACTGACTGGCCCAGGTATAGTACATACAGTTTGTGGGCTGTCCAGCTGCAACCAAGCCATGCATCGTGATCCGCATCACCGTAGTGCCAGGGATCCTTGATGGCAGCTGCCCCAGTCATGCTGTTCTGGGTATATTCCATATGACTGGAACAGGATGGAGCATCAGTCCTGGCCCAACGGGGGTGGCATGCTGTCCTGGATGCCCATCCCTCGGGCAGCCCGTTCCTCCTGTCGGCACCCTCCCCTGTGACACTGCCCGGCAGCCAACAGCTGTGTGAGACACTCATCTCTCCGCCCCTCATGCATGCTCACACTGCCTCGAATCTCTCCCCCTTGCAGTACTGGGTCCGCTGGACGGCTCACACCTAGCTCACCACGCCATCACCCCGAGCCCAGATGGCATCTGCGATCAGTCACTGGTGGGGTCGGGTGTGTGGACAGCAGGCAGTTGTCCAGCACTATTCACAGTGCAGTACGAACAGCCAACATGGCTCCCCCCTTCTGCTTCTCGCTGTCCAGGATGGGATCGGGCATGGGTGGAGACATTAGTCATGTATCATTGCCTTACATACAGACCCAGGATTCAGCAGCATGCATGTCCGCAGTCTGTTGCACCCCATTACTATGTGTTAGGGCACTGTTATGCCACCGCTTCCAGCGGCTTAGGCATCCATCTATCCCAGAGCTTGGGGCTGGGGGGGCTTATCGCTTCATTTGCCTCCGGGGGCAGCATGACTCGGGCTGGGGTTGGGCAGGGGTGGTGGGGGTGGCCATGGGTTGACGCATTCTGCTGGGGCATCCCAGCCGGCGCTATGCAAGTGGGGCTATAATGGCATGCTAATGGCCCCATTGCACCATACATCCCTAAAGGCCTCATTTGCATGCCCCTGGCAGTGAATCGCATTTTTGGGCGCAGGGCATCCTGAGATGCCCTGCCCCACTGGACTCACAGCCTGTCATGGGGGATGCTCTGGAGCAGCCTGGGATGCTCCGGGGCATCCTGGGCTGGGTGCACCTGTGCTATTCACAGAGGGGAATGCACTGGGGGCATCTCCCTGTGCCTCCTCGTTGAATAGCCCATTCTGCACTCAGTGCATCTCCCCTGCACCGGGGCAGCTGAGATGCACTGGGCGCATCTTCTTTGTGAATCCAGACCATGGTCTTTGTCCTAAGGAAGTCTGGCAGTGGAGAATCAGAAAGATCTGAGCCTCTGGTTTGACATGGGTTGCTGTAAGGGCTAAGGAGCTTCTGAACCCCCAGGGGCATGAGACCTAGGCTAACCTTTTTTGCAAGCTAGCAAGTTTGATAGGTGATTCTACTTTTTGATTGGAGCCAGTTAGCCTGAGCATAGAGGTCACAGGTATGCAGCAGGCATGTGGATCCAGTGAGGAGTCTGCAGGCTTTGTTAAGTGCCACCGTGATGCATCAGAGGGATGTGTTGGTGGCTGAACCATAGATAACCAGCCCATAATCTACCAGGGAAATGACAGAGTTGTGGATAGCCATGTTTAGAGCTTCAGGGGTCAGGCTTTGTCTGTGCCTATAGAGGAGCCCAATGCAAATGTTGACTACTTTGGCAGTATTTTCTATGTGGCGAGCATATGACAGATTGCTGTCAGTGGTATCACCTAAGTATTTGAAGTGTTGTATTAGCCCCATGGGCGAACCTGCACTGTTAATGATTGTTAACGGGTAGGTTTTATGTTTGCTTTGGGTACTACTGAAGAGCATAATTTTTGTTTTTTTATAGTTGAGGATGAGCTTGTGTTCACTGAACCATTTTTCCACACTAACAAAGCTATGCTGCAGTTGGTCCTCTAGAAGTTTAGGATCAGGATTACTTGAGTAGATAACTGTGTCGTCCACATAAAGTAGGATATGTTCTTGGCATGAGGTTGGTAGTTTGTTTAGGAAGATGCTAAACAGGAGAGGGCCCAAAATGGACCCTTGTGGAACACCCAATTTAACATTTCTTCTATCAGAGAGGACATAACAGATCTTGACTTGCTGGGACCAGTTTGGCAGGAATATTTTAAACCAGTCAGTGGTGTTCTTGGATAGTCCTGTGCCAGATAGCTGATCAATCAATAAGGTATGATTAACAGTGTTGAAGGCTTTTGTCAGGTCTATGAATGCCACTCCAACCAAGTGCCCTTGATCGAGTGAGTTATTAATAAAGCCTGTGAATTCCAGTAGAGCTGTGATGGTGGTGCTATGCCCTTTCCTGAACCCATGTTATTGTGGGCATTGTATCTGGTATTATTCCACGTATTTGACCTGTTGATCTGCCACTATGTGCTCTAGGGCTTTAGAGAGGGGAGGGAGAATGGAAACTGGTCTGTAATTCCCATGTTGAGCCCTGTCACCACTTTATGGACAGGGGTAACCAAGGTGGATTTCCACTTATGAAGGAACTGTGATAACTTGAGAGATATGTTAATTATTCTGGTGAGGGGTGATAGGATTTCATCCAAGGTGAGGAAGATGAGTTTGAGATCGAGTGAGTCCCCACTTAATCTTGTTTTCCCAAGTACCTTACAGAAGTACTTTCTAGCTTCATATTCCATGATGATTTTGAAGCAAAAGGGCGGATGGGCACATGACTGGTCCAGTTTCCCATTGTTAACATTGTTTGTAGTGGTATCAAAGAAGTCAGGAGAGGACACTACTAAGATCTGTAAATGCAATATTAATCATGTTTGCAATGGTTTGTAGGTCTAGTATTGGGGCATCATTGATATGGAGCATTGAAGGAGCCATTTTGGGTTTCTTCCCAGTGACATCCTGTATGTTGCTCCAGAACTTCCTGCCATCTGACCATCTGACCATGAGTTGGAGAGGGCATCCTTGTAAAAGCGTTTTTTGTGGGGGAGACCGGATGGCTCTAGTACAGTCATTTCTTGCTTTCTAGTAGCCCTGGATATCAAGTTGTTTACCCATGGCCTGAGCCCTGTGCCAAAGATGATCCCTAGTTTTCATGAGGTTTATGAGATCTGGCGTTATCCAGGCACTGCAAGTGCCCTTGACTTTCTGCTTTTTAATTGGGGCATGGCTGTCACAAACTGCATTGAACTTGATTGATGAAGCAATCGAGTGCAGTGCCAACATCACCAGCACAGCTAACTAGTGATCAGTCTTGCATACGAAGGTCAGATTTGAGTTGTTCAAGGTAGCCACGCTTTAGGACTCTATTAGTAATGGTTCTGGCAGGGGGCTTGATGAATTTATTTGAACATTTGCACAGAATAGGAGAATGGTCACTGACAGCATCCTGGAGCACAGTGGTATCAGAGATGTGTTCTGGGTGGTTCGAGAGTACCCAGTCTATTAAGGTACTAGTACCTGTCCTGTAATTTATTCTAGTTGGGGACTCAAACAGCTGGGTGAAATGGACAGTAGAGACAGCATCTTTGTAGGTGCTTGCATCAGGGGAGAGTCAGTTGATATTAAAGTCCCCCATCATTACAATTTTAGAGTTTTGATGTAGGCTACATATGCAGTCCATTACTGAGCTTAGACCAGTAGTACTCTACTTGGGTGGAACATAGGCTGATATCACAGTAAGAGCTTTATTGTGTGCCCCAAGCAGTACTTTGATTGCCAGCACCTGTATATTTTGCTCAGTATTAGGCAGGGACAGGATGTGACCCAGCAACGTGTCTCTTAGATGGATTGCACATCTACCACTTCTTTTGGTAAGCCTATCCTGTCTGAAAATAGTGTATCCAGGTAATGAGATAGCAACATCTGGAATCTTGGGTGACAGCCAGGTTTCAACTATCGAGAGAATGTCTGTGCCATGCTGCATAACCCAGACTTGTAGATTGTCTAGTTTGGAGAGAAGGCTGCAGATGTTAATGGACATGAGCATAATCACCCCTTTTTTCTTCACTGTGGTTTGCTGATTTTGTGGTGGTCCAGGGTTTGAATGTATATTGCCAGAGAGTAGCAATAGTAATAGAATAAGCCTTCTATGATATAATTTTTTTGCTTTTTGCTGATATGGTGTTTCCTATTCATGGTGGGACTCAATTTACATGATCCATGCAGGATGGTAGTACAAGGAAGGGGTGTCAGGGGGAGTTGGCAAGAGGTGCATCCTTGGGAAGACTGCCCCCATATGGATGTTGGCAAATACCCCAAGGACTGTGGAGCTATGGAGCACCAGCTAATAGCTGAGGTAATAGTGTAATAGACACATAGCACACTCCTATCATTTGGGTAGGGGTTAGGTGGGAGTAATCTCTCACTGACTATGTTGGACACTGTTAGCAAAGAAAGCAGAACAATCCCACAGGGTAGCAGATATGTCAAGCAGGACATAGTGGTATAGGTTTAGTAAGTTAGACCTACTGGAAGATTAAGTTTCTCTAAGAGTAATAAAGTTAGTGTATAAGTGAGGTTGGTGGTGTGGGTACTAGGTGGGAGTGGCAGGGAGATCAGTGAGAAGACAAGAAAAGTTGAAACTACGAAGTTAAGGTAAGCTACAGCTTAGTGAGTTGTGGCTGAAGCAGAGGTGTAGCTGCTGGGGTTGCAGCCTGTAGTAAAGAGGGTCAGGGGTATTAGTTTAGTGGTGGACAGAGAAATGATTCTGTAGTAAAAAATCAGGTGGCAAAAGAAAATTGTTTGTGGGATAGTAGTGATTGAGTAAAAGGAAGAAACTGGTTTAAGGGAATTAGCGTAAGTGAGATAGGTATTGATTGAGTAAAAGGAAGAAAAAACTGTGCTTAGAGAAAATTAGGAGCCTTACCAAGAAAGGGGTTAAAAGAGTGAAAGGATAGATATGTAATCTGCACTAAGTAAGCAGACTACAATGGTACAGCGAGGCTTATGTTGCCTCTAGTAGCCCAATGCTATAATGAGCAAATGGGAAAATCAATACTTAAAAAAAAAAATTTAAATAAATAAAACGTTTAAATTCAGAGAAACTGGTTTAACAGCTAGAATTAATACAGCCTTTTACAATTCAACTAAACTTAATCTGTCTACAGTTCAGATAAACTTAACCAGCTTTGTGACTGTCTTTCTTAATCAGGAGTAGCCTACAATTAATGCAGCCTTTTACACATTCAGTTCAAGAAAAGCAGGGAGCCAATGGAGTCTGGTGAAGAAAAGGCAGCAGATTCCAAAAAAGAAGCAAGGCTTCACCGAGCAGCACTCATACCTATTCCATGGGAGGGTGGGCAGCAGCGACTGTAGAAGGAAGTCACACTTGGAACTGGGTGGAACGCCTGGAGGGGAGAGGGAAAGGGAGAGTAATTATTAATACACTATTAAAGTCAGGGGGAGGTTTGTGAAGAGAGGGGGGAGGAGTGCAAGCAGGGAGAGGAGCAGAGGGGCAGGGCGCTTAGAAAGGGGTGTCCAGCAGTTTAGCAAAGCCCAATTTGGTGGCGAAAGCAAGGTCAAAGCAGAAGAAGGGAAAGCATGCAGCCTCAAGGGCCAAAACAGACTAAAAAGGCAGTTCGGAGCAGAGGAGAGAGTGCAAAGAGTTGCTCAAGAAAAAAGTTTAAATTCAGAGAAACAGGTTTAACAGAAAGTTTAAATTTATTCAGACAAACAGGTTTAACAGAGAGTTTACATTCGGAGAAACAGGTTTAACATGTTGAATTAATGCAGCCTTTTACAATTCAAATAAAGAATCTGTCTACAATTCAGATAAACTTAAAGAGCTATTGACGCCTAAAAGAAAACCTTGAAAATCATAACAATTAGGTACAATTCTGCTTGCATTCCATATATATATTCTATATATTTTTCCTCCCCATTATTTGTTAGTAAGGAAATTTGCATGAATACATGCTCTTTATCCCACAGAGATCCCTTGGATTTCATCTGCCTCTATGGCTTACTCCTTACTTCAAATCATAATCCTCTGTTGTGACATCACAATATGTTGCCATGTGAGTAACTGTGATGTCACAAGCAAATGCATTATGACCTTAGGGAGAAAGCAGTATAAATAGATGAACTGTTCAGGAGCAAAGATCCTGTTTCCATGCAGATTACATCATTAATAAATAATGGAGAGGAGAAATACAGAACTAATGTGAAATACAATCAATCTATCTCAGTCTTTATTTATTTATATAAGGTGCCTTTCTAAAACCAAGGCGCCTGTACAATACTAGATAAAACAATAAATAAAACCATTTTAAAATTAAACTAAGCGACAGTATTAAAAATCATTATATGCTTTGCTAAAGAGATAAGTTTTTAAATATTCTTTAAAACTTTGGACAGTCGGGCTATCCCGCACCTGACGAGGTAGAGAGTTCCACAGGGTTGGGGCCATAAAACTAAAGGATCTGGCCCCTGAGGTTTTTAAACGAACCCTTGGGAATCTCTCTAGCAATCTCTCGCCAGTGGATCGGAGAGAGCGGGAGGGACAGTAGGGGTGAAGGAGATCTTTCAGGTAAACAGGTCCCTGATCTGTAGGGCCTTATAGGTCAGCAAACCGACCTAGAAGGTGAGATTCGCCAGCAACTGGGCAACCAGTGCAGACCAAGGAGCACAGGTGTTGGTATGACTGGACCTAGAAGAGCCCGTCAACAGCCTGGCTGCCGCATTCTGCACTAGCTGCAGGCGGCGAATCTCAACCCCAGGAAGCCCTAGGTAAAGGGAGTTGCAGTAGTCAAGGCGGGAGGTAACGAAGGTGTGGACCAAAGTAGGCAGATCGTCTGGTGGAACCAGGTGCTTCACCCGGGTGATGTTCCTCAGATGGTAAAAAGAGGTTTTGACAACTGCTGACACCTGGGATTTAAATGTCAAGCAGTCATCAAATACAACGCCCAGATTCCGTACCCGGTCTGAGGTAATTAGCGGGACACCCCCAAGCCATAGACCCGAGGGTGATCCAACCAATAAACCCGCCTCCCGGTGAACCTGGCCCACAGCCAACACCTCAGTTTTGTCAGGGTTCAACCTCAGCCAACTCACATTCATCCAGTCCTGGATTATAGCAAGACAGTTATTAAAGACCGAAAAGGCAGCATCTTGGCCGGGCACAAAGGACATGTACAGCTGAGTATCATCTGCTTAGCAGTGAAAACTCAAACCATACCGCTGATAATCGCTCCTAACGGCAGCGTATATACTGCAAACAACATGGGTGCCAAAATGGAACCCTGTGGTACCCCACAGGATAGGGAGAATGATGCCGAGGAAAAAATTCCGGACACCACTCTCTGAGTCCTACCCTCGAGGTAAGATCGAAACCAACTGAGGACTGTACCAGACAGTCCACAGATAGACCACAAACGTTCCAATAGCACACCATGGTCCACAGTATCAAATGCTGCAGAGAGATCTAGAAGGACCAAGATGGAATGAGACCTTCGATCTCTCGCTATTAGGAGGTCATTTAGCACCCGAACCAGAACTGTCTCGGTACTATGTCTTTTTCTAAATCGGACTGGAGAGAATCGTAGACATTGTGGCTGGTAAAATGATCATCTAACTGCAATGCGACCACCTTCTCAATAACTTTACCCACAAAGGGTAAGTTAGAGACAGGCCTGTAGTTTGCCAGGCAGTCTGGGTCCAAGGAGGATTTCTTAAGAAGGGGCTGAACCACAGCCTCCTTTAGAGGATTTGGAAAAATCCTCCTCTCCAAGGACCTCCAGACTATCTCAGCAAGGACGGGGCCGATTTTATCCACACACCCCACTAAGAGACGTGTGGGGCCCGGATCCAAACTACAGTTGGTCGGATGCAATAATTGTATGATCATCACAATTTCATCGATTGTGGGGAGGCCGAAGTCAGACCACACAAACTGGGTGTCCGACATCTCCTGCCGACCATCACTACTCCCATTAGAGAGGGTTAAATGGATATCGGATCTGATTGTGGCAACTTTATCTGAAAAGAACAGAGCAAACTCCTCACACGTTCTTGAGAAAGCGCTCTTCTGGGCTGCAGACAGATTGGATTGCACAATCTGTCCACAGTCGGAAGAGCTGAGCTGGTCTATTCTGTGCAGCAGCAATCTCTCTGGACAGGAATTCTGCCTTCTCACGAGATTGCTGATTGATAGATCACATAGTGATCCATCAAACTAAGTCTGTCACAATCCAGACCCGACCTCCGTAGCACCTCTCCAACCTTCGTCCAACTCTCCTCAACTCCTCAAAGTCTCATCAAACCAAGGAGACTTGGGTGAAGTGAGAGAGGACGAACACGAACAGGAGCAATGGAATCCAGGGCCCCTGCCACCGCCTTATTATAGGCAAGTACCAGTTCTCCTGGATCCATGCAATCTCTCGGTATGCCCGATAGGTCCAGCACCGCCATCAGGCTGTCAGGGGAAACACCCCTTAAAGGGCGATACCAGACCATCTCCGTAGGGGCCGGCCTCATACCTCTCAACCTTCTGCCTCATAAAACAGGGACAAGGCTTAAAAAAATCAGGGACAAAGGACCAAAATCAGGGACACATCTTCCAAATTAGAGATATCCACCCAGAAAGCTGGTAGAATATGGGGCTAAGTGCAAAATGCATTTTCTAAAGAAGAACAAGTCTGTAACTTTAATGCTTGACATTGTTTCGTGCTTACAGTCCCCACTGTTTAGCCACAAAAACACAGATTTTAGGAGGGACAGAGTAAAATGTTGAGGCAAAATCAGGGACGTCCCTGAAAATCAGGGACACTTGAGAGGTATGGCCGGCCTACAAGGGGTGGCCACAAAACTGAACCCAATGGAGTGATGGTCCGACCATCCGACTGGTTCCACCACCAAGTCGGATATCTCCATCCCCAGAAGGAACACCAAATCCAGTGAATGACCACCAATATGGGTCGAGGAGGAAATAGCCTGTGTGAAGCCTAGTGAAATCATTAACTGTAGGAAGTCTTGACCAGAGCTAAAGAGACTTCATCGTCCGACTGAGCATTTAGAAATCCCCAGAACCAACCATCTGGGGACCCCAATGTCAGGTCAACAATGAAGTCTGCGACTTCCCACAGGAAAACATTCCCATCACCTGGTGACGGTATACTGCTATTCTGCACCCACACCCCGCCCATGATACACTCAAAGGATTTGGTAATTCCCACTGGTACCTCCACTAGGCCCAGTTCTGATCTAAAACAGATGGCAACACCCCCGCCCCTACGATCCAACCTCAGGCGGTGTATCACCAAGTACCCGGCTGGAACTGCTGCCACCAAAACTGGTCCAGCATTTTCATCCAGCCAGGTCTCAGTGATGCACGCCAGGTCTGATGTCCCAACAAAATCAGCTATAATAGCCGTCTTGTTTTTAATAGACCTGGCGTTGCACAACACCGCCCGAGTAGGATGAGCAACCGAGGATGACCATGTTACCTGCTGACTACAGTCAGAACCCTTGGGTATGGGAACCAGGCAGGGAGGACCCCTTTCCTGGGCCCATTTCGCCCCAGGGCATCTCCTTGTCCCCACTATCCCTATCCGACCGCTCCTTTCCATTCCCTCTCCAAACCCAGGCCCCATCCTCCTCCTTCTTCCAACAATCTCCAAAACCCTACACCGTCTATAAACTTCTATTGATAGGGGAGGACAGGAAAAAGGGCGAAGGTCTCTGAGTCTGGAAGGGGAATAATGCCCAACTGTCCTTGTGCTTTTCCAACACATATTTACTATTCTAATAGGTAACACAAATAAACAGTCCTAATTTCAAAAATTAACCCACCGCTTAAAGCTAAATAAATACCAAGCCCTAAATAATGATTTCACTAAAAACTCTCACCCTCCAAACCCATACAAAACACAATCAAATAAAACAAACCACTAATTAACTTCCCCACCCAGTCCTCTCACCACTGGGAAAGAGAAATAAAATATACATAAAATTAGTAAGTTATACTAATATTACTCACAATATAAAACAAATAATAACTAAAAAAAAAAAAAAAACTAAAAAGACTAAAATCTAAAGGTCCAAACAGTTGCAATTTCACCAGAATGTCAACCAGTAAAGAGTTCACTCCTCTCACAAGTGAAATAATTCAACAGGATTAATGCTTATTATTAAAAAATAAATCCAAAAGCTTGTCTCTCCAGAAGCTGATGACAATATTCCAGTTTCAGATGAACTCTCTCCTTCAATTGGAAACAGCAGGCCCAGAATAAGAAAAAATCTCAGAATAAGCAAGCAAACTAAAAACTCACGATCAGACCAGATCAGAGACCAGGAGGTAAAGCAAAGTTAATCCAAGGAACCCAAAGACCAAAAGTTCAACTCCTCCACTCTAGTTAATTGTCGGCAGGCAGGCAGTAATGATTCAATGTTCCAATAATAGCCACCTATAGGCGGCTTCAGGAGAGTCCTCGCCTGCTCCTGATACCTCTTTCCAACCCGCTCCCTGCTCGGTCACCCGGCTACCGAGCAGTGAAAGCAGAAGAGCTGCACATACAGCTGCCCTCAGCAGCAGCGGCACCACAACACCGTTAGTTCGAGGTCAGGACCAGAAGGCTTTCTCCCAGCAAACCGCCTAGATCTCTTCCGACCTCGACTTCCACCTCGTTGCTGGCAGACTGCTCTTTACTGCTCACCCCAAAGTACTCCACTTTGCAAATTATACCACGCTTCAGCTTAATCCACCTCTGGGCTCCAAATTCAGCTCTTCACACGCATACGGTATCAGAGTTCCACAAATAAATATTCCTTCAATTCCCAGATCAAAGATAAATGAAACGAAATGAAATAACTAATTAAAATTAAACTCCAAGGGATAGCTAAAACTACGATGAAGCACAAACTTCGACTCCTGTTTCTAGAGGCTAGCCCAGCGTGGCCGCCATCTTGATTCTGCCAGGGGTCAGTGCTCTCCTCTCTTTAAGGAAAAAGATGGCAGTTGGTTGGGAGGGGCAATACAAATACAAGCAGAACTATGTCTAAATATTATTGTTTATTATTTTGTTAAAGTTCTCCTGAAGGTGTCAGTTACTCTTTAACCTGCTTTTTGACTGTCTCTCTTAACCAGGAGTAGCCTACAATTAATGCAGCCTTTTACAAATTCAGTACAAGAAAAGCAGGGAGCCAATAGAGTCTGGTGAAGAAAAGGCAGCAGATTCCAAAAAAGAAGCAGGACTTCACTGAGCAGCACTCGTACCTATTCCATTGGAGGGCAGGCAGCAGCGGCTGTAGAAGAAAGCCATGCTTGGAGCTGGGCGCCCGTTCAGGGATGGAAAGCCTATTCCGTGGGAGAGTGAGAAGCAGCAGCTGTAGAAGGAAGCCACACTTGGAGCTGGGTGCCCATTCAGGGCTGGAAACTGCTACAAACATGAAAATGCACCAGTGCTGATGAGATACTGTCTCAATTCAGTCTTAAAGGCCTGGAGATTTGCTATATTCTGATTCTCAGCTGGAATCTCATTCAGCCAATGGGGGACCCTAAATGAGAATGAGCATAGTACAAGTGCTATTCTTCAGAAAGGGACACTGCGTGTACACTGTGCTTTACCTCTAGTAGTGTAAGGGGAGTGCGCTGCTAGGAGTATTTCAGAGATGTGGGGGAGTTTGGCCTAGCTGAGCTTTTTTCCCAAGGAGGCAAGATTGGAACTTTATTCTGTTAGTAAGGTTTAGCCAGTTGGTTTATTCATACAGCACACATATATGAGTGCATTTATCTCCCTAAGGGCAAGTCTGCATGCCTTGATAAGGGCCATCCCTACCCGCTTAAGTGCCATGTTAGTGGCTGCCTCATAAACTATCAGTCCATAGTCAATAACAAGACAGGACTGAACTGGAGATGGAGAAGCAGAGAGCAGTGGGTGTTAGATATTGCCTGTGCCTGTAAAGAATTCCTAGTTTGATGTTAACTTCCTTCACCACCAAGTCTATGTGCTTCATGAAGGAGAGGGTGTCATCAATAATAACCCCAAGGTACTTGAAAAAAATCACCTACTCAAGTGGAACAGCATTGTTGTAAATAGATAATGTTGGGTTCTTCTTAAGTTGTTTGCTAGAGAGGAGGATAGTTTTAGTTTTTTGTATAATTGAGTAACAGCTTTTGTGTGCTGAACCAATCCTCTAACAGGTGGAAGGTTGACTGCAGTTCTTTCTGGAGAGTCTTGATGCAAGAGTTACTGTTGAAAATGACAGCATCATCTGCGTATAGAATTATTTTGCTCTTGCATGCCACTGGAGGAGCATTCAGGAACAAGCTGAAGAGTAGTGGACCTAGGATTGACCCCTGTGGGACACCTGGGGCACTATTCCAGAACGGGTTACGCATGGCACAAGGTGACATGCGCCAAACCTAATGGCACAAGTCCCACCTTGCAACATGCATTACGTCACCCCCTATTCTGGAAGGCGGCCTGTCACATGGCACAGGCTGTCTGCGCCAAAGGTGGGCTATGCCACTAGCTATGCCAGAAACCTCCTGTGACATGGCACAAGGGGGTTTCTGGCAGTAGTTATGGCCTGATTCCAGGAGGGCAGCCGACGGAATGACAAATTGCTATTCTGAGACAGACATGGTAGACAGTAGTCTAAATACAGTTAGACCAGCTAATAGCTGGTCTAACCATACGCTACATCCACGGTGGGTGCACCTCTATGCTCAGTGCCCCACCAGCCACCCCCCCACAGTCCCACTGAGGCCCTACCCATCCCCCAGTGGCAGGGCATCCCTCTGTGGGCTGCTGGCCCCACACCCCCAACCCCAGACAGTGAACGCAGTGCAGTTTATGTGCCTGGTGCACCACCATGCTGCCATTGGCATGCATGCCACACACACCACGGAGTTCCAGCGGCCACCCACCCCCCTCACCAGCCCTGCATGGCATTGCCGTGGTGTTGGGGTGGGGGGCCATTCCCTGTGTCCTGCTCCCTGTTGGAGGGTGGTAATGTGGCTTGCAGCACTGGGTGCAGGTGCGCCCATCCTGTGGCGCAATGCTGGAGGTGCCGGAAGTCACAGGTCATAGTTGCTGAGGACCCTGCCTGTTCTGGAATTTGGTGCAGGGTCCCAGGCATAGTGGCATATGTCACAACTTGCATTCACCAGCGAGTTGCACCATGCATCTTAGAATCGGGCCCCAAGCGTAACTTCTTTTAAAGCCGAACCAACCTTTAGTCTCTGTGTTCTGTGCGACAGATAGTCTTGGCACCAGTGTACTTGGTTAGAGGCCACTCCTAGTGTCTGTAGTTGTTCCAGGAGGAGGGGTGGTTGACCATGTCAAAAGCCTTTGTGAGGTCAATGAAAACTGACCCCACCACATTACCACTGTCCAGGGCTTTGTGCACATAGTCAGTGAAATCCACCAAGGCAGTGGCAATGCTATGGGTGTTCCTGAATCCATACTGTTGGGAATTGCTGGTTGTATTTCTGGAGGTAATCAGAGATTTGATCAGCTACTATCCTCTCTGGTGCTTTGGATAGTGGGGAGAGGATGGAGATGGGCCTGTAGTTGGCAACACAGGACTTATCTCCACTTTTGAGCACAAGGGTCACTAGGGCTTGCTTCCAGACTGTGGGAAATTTGTCCAGTGCTAGTGATTTGTTGAAGATTTTCGAGATAGGGACTATAAGTTCATCAAGTGCAAGAGCAACCAGTTTCACATCTATATTGTCACTTCCTAACTTAGTTTTGCCAAGGGCCTTTATTTCATACGTTCTAGCCTCTTTGACTGTAACATGCTTAAAATAAAAGTTTGGATTTTTTTCTCCATTGCATGGTCTCTTAGGTGAGGTTTGGTGACCTTGAGATAGTTAGGTGGAAGTATGGAGCTAAGGTCTGTGAAAGCTGCACTGAAGGAATCTGCTATGGAGCATGGATCCAGGGTGTTGGTACCATTAATGGTGAGCATTTTGGGGTGCTTCTTGTCCTCTTTCCCTTGTAGATCCTTGATGTTCTCCCAGAATCTCCTCCTATTGCCCCAGTTCCTTTCCAGCTGTTCCTTGTAAAACTTGGCTTTAGCAAGCCTAATGAGTTGCATACATTTATTCCTTGCAGCCCTGTAATTCTGATAATCATTCTTACTACCCGAGGTCCTGACCCTACTCCAGAGATTGTCACTGGCCTTCATATATTCCAGGAGGTGCCCAGTAACACACCCATTCGAGTAGCTACATGCTTTCCTTTTTCTGACAGGGCAAACCTGTCACAAACTGTACTAAATTTGTCTGTGAAGTAATTAACTGCAAGGTCAATGTCCTGCTGCACATCTGGGGGGGTCCAATCAATCAGGGATAGTGTTGCTTTAAAAGAACTTGGCAGGGCTTTCTTTAGCACTCTGCTTTTAACTATGGAGGGAAGAGCCTTTATAAATTTATTAGACCACCGGCAGATGATCTATGAATGGTCACTCAATGTGTCTGGCAGAACAGTGACCTCAGAGATCCTGGTGGAGGAGCTAGAAAGAAACCAGTGGAGCAGTGTGCTATTTCCAGTTTTGTTGTTCATTTGAGTGGGTTCAGTTACTAGTTGTGTAAGGTAAGAACTTGCCACCAGGTCCTTCTGTGGGGGACACCTTCTTACTGAGCCAATTAATACTGAAATCACCTGTGACAATTAATTTGCTGTTCTTGTTGATGCTAGTGAGTGCTTCCAACACTTTGCGTAGACCCTCTTTGGCATTCCTGGATGGTAGGTAGACCAATGCAATAATGATAGATTTACTTAGTTTGCCATACATGAGTTTGATTGCGAGCAGTTCATGGACCCCAGAACCACCTAATATGAGTAATAAGCCACCTTGTAGTATATCCCTGATGTATGTTAGGCAGCACCCTTCCCTTTTGCCTTCCCCATCAAGTCTGAAGGTTTCATAACCCTTTATTGTAATTGCATTATCCTTTGTCCTGGGAGTTAGCCATGTCTCAGATAGACAGATTATATCAGGGCAATGCAGGATTGTCCAAGCCTGGAAGTGCACCATCTTAGGCAACAGACTACCAATGTTTAATACGCCAATTTTTAGGCTATTACCCTTGTTCCCTCATGTACTATTTGTATTTGTCAGTCCAGGATTATGGTGCACATTACCAGATAGGAGTAACAGCATATGGATAGTGTGACAGTGTAAACACTACACTGGGAAACAAGAGGCTAACCTCTTGTTTGAGGCTGAGGAAATGCAGGGAATGCAACATGAACAGGCAAGGGGGGTGCCTCCCCAGGTGTGGCTAATTAGAGGGATTGCTGAAAGGCAGAGACAATCCAGAAAGAAGTTAGTTAGAAGCTGTAAACTGCTGCAGAGAGCAGAGACTCCTATGCAGAGAATCCTGTAAGATGGAGAGTGGAATGTGAGACAGGAACCAAAGCAGAAAGCCAAGGAGAATTATTAATTATTGGAGAGAGCCTTTGGGAAAAACTTGAAACCTACTGCTGAGAAACAGACCATTTCTAGAGCAGAAAGTCCTGAGGTAAAGGATCAGTCTAGCCAGCTGGGCCAAAAACAGTGAGTGGAATGTACTGCTGATAACAGCCTACAAATAAGGCAAAAAGGGAAAACTGTCTGTGTTTTATTTGAGACTTTGCATTCAAAACTGCTGGCCCACAAACAGTTTGTTTTGTTTGAGACTGTATATTGAACAAATTGCTGGCCCACATAGGTGGTTCAAAGATTCCTTTGTCAAGTTTGCCTGAAAGAACTGTTTTGTGTTAACCTTTATGTTACCCAGGCTGGAGAAGTTGAACTGACTGATTATGCTTTTCGGGAGCAACAACTTACATTTGAAGCAATAAAAGTACATTTTCTTCTGTCAACCTTAAACCCAGCGTGTTGCCTCCCCATCTACCATAGGCCAGCTTGTCACAGATAGCCTTTCTAGTTGTAAAGATGATGGCTATTTTGATCTTGAACATCCGAAGCCCTTGTCTGCAGGAATTGGACCACAGCCCTTTCAGGGAGGTGGGAGGGGCAGGTGTGGTATATTGAGGCCAGAATTAAATGCTTGTAATATAAACTCGAGGGTATCAGGGGTACAAGAGACTTACTGCAGTGCACATCCATAGTAGTCATGTTTGGCTTTGATTAAATTGTTATATACAAGTCTGTAGTCCTGGGAGTGCAAGGGGTGGGGGGCACTATGTAGCTCCCCTGGGGTTAATGCTGAGTGTAAGGACAGTAGTACTGCTAGTATTATGCACGGCATTTTCATTCCCCTAGTATGTCTGTGTTGCCCAAAGATTTTCTAGGACAAGGGCTAGAGAGAGAGCTGATAAGCAGGATAAAGCCCTGACTATCTAAATGCCAAATATCTGTGTGAGGATGATGTCAGCCAAGAAAAAATTCCAGTTAAAATATTCTCCCTCTCAGAGCAGTTGCCACTATTGCTGTAAGTATGGAGCAGTGTTCCTTAGTACCAAGAGAGTTGGAGCAGACTGTAATCTGTTACCCCCTTTCTGCGCAGGTTTATAACCTGTGAATGGAAGAATGGGGACTTAGTCACCTGACTCTGCAGGGACTATATAGGTAAAGACGGACAAAGGTGGTTGTGGTGGGGGGGAGGGTGGAGAGCCGCTGTGCAGCGATGGTAGGAAAACAGCCAGCAGTTGCTTTGCAGGTCTGGGATTTTGTCTGTCCCTGTGTGGCAGGGGAGAGATGTGGGTGGCCGTCAGGTGAAGAAATGGCTTCACTGAGCCACTGGCTTGGTAAGACCAAAACTCCTGGCCTGGTCAGGGGCTGCCAGTGCCTGGGGGAAAGCAAGAACTGCCGTAACAATACAAGAATATTGGGGGTCTCTGAGGGATGGGAGGGCTCAGGAATGATCCCCACCATGCAGGACTTGCTTTGCTCCTCCTTAGAACTGCCAGAATCCCTAACACTGGAGATGGAGCATACACACCACACCCTGGGACCCAGGCCGAGCCCCGGTGCCAGACCTCACGTAATACTAGTGTGGTTTCTTTGATTACAGGAAAAAGAAACAGTCTTATATACCACCTGGAAAAAGGGAATGGTAACATTCCAAGGCCACAGATTATACTCTGAAAATGATTACGCCCATGAAGTGATTAATAAAAGGAAAACCTACCTGCTGGTCATGAAATCCTTAAAGGCAGCAGGTTTTGAGTTCCGTACACCATACCCAGCCAGAATGACAGTGTACTTTATTTATTTAATTTCTGTTGACCGGGAAGGAGGACTATACAATTTGTTGCCTATTTTCAGCCTCGTCCCAGGTGGAGGAAGGGGATACAGATGGATGCCAACTGAAATTGAACCAGATATTAAGCTGTTGGTGGTGTTTTTAGTGAATGGGGGAAATTTGACCAGGACACCAGGGAAATTCCCCTACTCGACAGGGGGAACCCTTGTCCATTTGGACCATGGATCCCTTCAGTATGCTTCAGACGCTGCAAGGAGGAGGTGGTTCAGCTCATCGGTCAGTTACGATGGATAATTCTTATGTGCAGGAAATATGTTTTAAAAAAACAGAGTCCACAGATTTGATGGATGAGGAAGTACAGCTTCGGCTGGAAATAATTCAAACAGATTCACAAAAGCGGTATATGTCTTCAGAGGCAGAACAAGATTCAGAGACTTTAAAACTGCAGATAGATGACAAAAAAAAAAGAATAAGAATGAAGTCCTTTAACAGCTACTATAAAGAAAAGTATGTTACAAAGTACCGATGAAGATTTGGAGCAGAGATTATCTCCTGATTCCCCATCTCAGACTCAGAATTCAGAATCTATCCTTTTTCCTTTTTCTGCTAAGGAGTCTACCTGGAAACTGAAATATGCTTCAGAAAAGGCTGGCTGGATTTTTCAAGATGGTATCTGGAGTCCTGACCCAAGTATTCCTATGCCAAGTACTGATTCTACTGTGAGCAGATCCTTATTTCCTATCCAGAGTCGAACAGCAGAGTTTGCAGGAATGGATGGACTGCGACAGGTGAATGACAGCCTGACAGTGAGATCAAAGGATGCGGCCTCTCACTTTGAAGTTGCGACGTCAGACGCTGACTCAGAGGCAGGAAAACAGCTAAGATCAAAGAAGACAGGTCAGTCTGATATTTGGAATACAGATACCACAGAGATTGCTAGTCAAAAAGCAACAACTGGAACAAACAAACAAATAGGTATGAATCCTTCTTCTAATAAACAGTCAGATGAATCTGTAGGGGAGACAGACAGGCCGGAGCCTCAGAGTAGGCCTACCAGTTATGCAAGTCTATTTTGGAAGCCTGAAGAAACTGCAAAGAGATGCTTTGTTGCCTGCATTTACTACAAAGGAGGCTTAGAGCTCCCACCAGACAGGAACTATGTGGGGAGAATGTTAATAATTGAATCTTTACACTTCACTCCAGCTGAAGATCATAAAACTAGGGCTGACTGAATCCATTAAAACTTGTGTCAAGTGCCAGCAATAGAAATCAAGGACCAAGCATCCAAGTTGGATGACAAGACCTTTTCTCTTTTACCAACAACACAAAACTGCCCAGCTCTTGCTCACTAGATCCCGAGCCTGGTGCTTTCTGGCAGGACGCGTTGTCCCTCTCCTGGAAGGGGAGATTCCTGTACTTCATTTTCCCCCTTTTCTGCTCCTTCATTGAATTCTCCTCAGAGCACAAATGGAAAGGACAACAGTGATCCTGATAAGCCCTCTCTGGCCCCATCAAATTTGATTTCCACTGTTGCAGCAATTGGCTGTGGAACTGCCAGTCTCACTTTCACTGAACACTCACTCTCAGGACAGCGGGACCTTGGTTTATCCGAACTTGCGATCCCTGTATCTTCACACATGGCTCCTGAAGACCTTGTCAGCTTCGTTTCGTACAAGGTCGCCAAAGTCCTGGTGGAGGCTAGAAAACTCTCCACGAGAGCTACATGTGCCATGAAGTGGAAGAGGTTCTGTCTTTGGGGTATGGCACACCATCAGGATCCCCTGGCCTGTCCGATTAACATTATGCTGGAATACCTGTTATCCGTGTTTGAGTCAGTGGTGTTACTCCTCCATAAAGGCACACCTGGCTGCTCTTTCTGCTTATGACACTCCTGTTCAGGGCAGAACGGTAGCCCAGTTGGAGGTGACCTGACCCTTTTTTTCAGAGGTATACTCCACATAAAACCCCTTATTCAGAATCTGTTCCTTGGGATCTTCTGTTTGTTTTGTAGAAGCTGACCCTTCCCCATTTGAACCCGCCGTGGATTGCAAGCTACTTTTCCTTTCCTAAAGCGTTGTTTTGAGTTGCTGTTATTTCTACTCAAAGTTTTTCGTGCTCCAGGCTCTGATGTAAGGAGCCTTATTTAGTGTTCCACAAGGACAAGGGTAGCTTGCACCAATCTTAAGTTTCTTCCAAAAGTCGTTTCAGAAATGACATTGAATCAAGACGTCCAATTACCCATCTGCTATCCTAACCACTCCAGTCTGGGAGAGGTGCTTCTCCATACCCTGGATGTCCATTGCACATTGCGATAATGATTTATACGGAACCAGGGGAATCAGAAATTCCAACCAGTTGTTTGTATCCTTTGCTTCACAGTCTTTGGGTTGCCCTGTATCAAAAGCAGACTCTCTCCAGGTGGCTGGTGCATTGCATCACTTTCTGTTACCAGAAGCATGACAAACCCTTATTGGGTCGGTAAGGATCATTCCACGAGAGGTGTTGCTGTCTTTCACAACCCTCAAAGTATCTGCTTCGGATATTTGTGCAGTAGCCACATGGCACATGGTCCACTCCATCAGGCACTACAGTCTGGACATTGCCTCAAGATGCAGAGCCAGCTCGGTCTGGCAGTCCTGCAGGATCTGATCTCTTAAGGGCTCTCTCCTTCCTTTCCTCTCCTACCATCCAAGGAGTTGTCTTCAGCTTATACTGCTTGGGAATCGGTCCTGTGTGTGTTACCTGCTGCAAGAGCCTCTCGAAGATCTACTGTTATGGTAAGTTCTTGCGTAACTCTACTATCTTACTTAAGATAGCATGCTTCCCACCCTCCTTCTCCTGTGGGTCTCCACTGCATCTGTCTAGCGTCATACTGCCCATCTGCTGGGTGAGAAATGCCTATCGTTTTCCTGGACAGTTCTCTGGTGATTAGACTACCGGTGTCTCCGGTGCAAAAACTGGGGCACGCTGGGGACTGCCACGTCTTATACCATGTGGGACGTCTGGGGCGAGCTGACGTCAGGGGGGCGGTCCCCGCTGTGTACTGCTGGAAAGAAGTTTGCTCTAGGGTCCTGTGGCCGGCTGGTAACAGTCCTATATGTGTTATCTGCTGCAAGAGCTTCTCTCGAAAATCTACTGTTTTATAGTAAGTTCTTGCGCAACTGTACTATTTATTTTCACTCGTGCTGTTTGTCCTTGGGTAACCTCACGAGTGGCTTAAACCTCAAGTGATGTGACCAAGGTCAAACAGCACCAGTTAAAATAAATCCTGTATGCACATGGTTCCTGTTGTGTATTTAGTTTGTGCAGTAGGCGCGGGCCTTGTGTGAGAATTAATTTTTGTTGAAGATTTTTTAATTTTTTATTTAGCAAGCAAAGTTCATGAGTTTTAGTTACAGTGCTACTGAACCCTTGGTTGCTAAGGATGTCAGTCACCAAGGACTCTGCATGTGATGCTGTGTTGACAGCTAATGTCGTTGCTGCTTGATGCAGTGAGCAGCTTTTCAGAATTTTAGAGGAAATGGTGGCAGTGTTTAGTTGGTGTGATGGGTTTAGTGGAGGTGTTAGTTCCTGGCATCAGAGTGGAGCTGGAGGAGATTTGTATGACACTGTTCACTGCTCATTCTTTTTAAAACTGGGCTTTGTTTGTGGAAGTGGCAGCATAGAGCAGCTGGCTGGCAGTCCAGCCAAAACTGGAGCACATTTTACAAAGCCAGTTGTGCAGGTGCCTGGAGACTGCATCTGAGAAGTAAAAGTAGTTGGAACTAAACATACTGACGAAAAAAAGAAAGTTGTTTTTTTTGTGAGAGGTTGTGTTCAGAGGGCAGTGTATGCCCCAAAGATTTAATGTGGGCAGATGAGGAGGAGGACAAAGAGGATGACACAATGGGACGGGGAAGGAAAGACGAAACAAGCAGTTGCATACGTGCGTGTGTGTGTGTGTATTAATTATATGTGTATATATTGTATCTGTATTATGCACGTGTGTATGTATATAGTGTGTGTGTGTCTATGTATATGTGTGTGTGTGTGTGTGTATGTATGTATGTGTGTATGTATATATATATATATATAACGTGTGTGTATATGTATATGTATGTGTGTGTTACACATACACATACACACACACACACTCACACTGTATTAAAAAATGTTTTTGGTTTTAATCAGTTCTTTTTGGGAGTTACTTGTGTTCTCAAAATGGGGTGAGGTGGATAGGGTTTTAAAGCTGTAGGTGAACTGCAAGAGACTCTTTTCTCCTGTTCCAGGTAGCTGAAGCTACCTGGAAGTATAAAAAGTAGTACTAACGGTGAGGTGGGTGGGGAGTGATGTTTAAAGCTGCCAACTTTCCGGGCCTAAAACTGGACTGTCCATCCTGACCATAACCCCACCCCCACCGTGTCACTCCCACAGGCACCGCCGCAGACAGCGCTGCACACAATCACTTAAATTTGGCTGCTTGCTGTTGCCATGCCGCCCCACAGTAACGCCAGTAGCAAACATCCAGATTAAAACAATACATCATTTTGCTGCAGCAAGTTCCAAATCATGATGTACAGAAAGTTCATTAGCAGCAAACCTGCATTAACTGTGATCAGACATTCGAGCTGCATGTATTGCTCTTCCTGACAGTCCCATCCAACCCGCTTACACTCGCCTCATTTGCTGAGCAAACTTCACCAGTGATTACCCCCACCACACCAGATTGTTTTCACACACTCCCCTATAGCTGATCAGGTTCTGGTACTTTAATTAACTGTTGCCGGTCCCTTCTCTGTCTGGAGTCTCTCTCAGCTACTGGCAGGCAGACATCCACGTGCGCTTGTTTGCACTACTACCCAGTCTAATGTAACAGGAAGGAACAAGCTTTACTGTGCTCTCACTGACTTGGTTGAAGTTGCAAACTGCTGTCCAGCTCGAGCAGCACCACAGTGGTGCTGAAATAACTGTCACGGATTAGCAGCCAGCAAAAAAAAGGGGACAAAACTGGGACACATAAACAAAAACCAGGACAAAAGTGACATTTTGCAAAACTTGTGGGGACACTGGGACATGCTGCCTAAAATAAGGACTGTCCTTGGAAAATAGGGGCTGTTGGTAGCTTTAGTGATGTGGCTACTACATGCATAAATGCAATCTGCTACTATGTATGTAAATGTAGATTGTGTATCTACTATGTACATAAAGTTTCTAGGGACGTGGATATGATGCACTGTCCACACTTCTGGTATCATTTTTCCCCATTAAATTCAGCTGGAACGTCTTAAAGCTAAGCACTTTTCCTTCCACCTACCAGGGTGGTATACTTTTCGGCTCCGCCCCATGACAACAGATCTTCCTTTCCACTGGAAGAGTTGGGTCTTCTCTCTTGTAGTTCCATTGCTAATAACTTTCCCTGTTTCTCTCTCATGCTACCATGCATCGAGAGGAAGTTGGGTCTGGTCTGGGATATAAGCATTGCATTCAGTGCAGCTGAAAGATGTCCAGGACGGACCCTCACACGTTCCCATCTACTGTCTAGGGGCAGAACACGCGTTGAGGACTGCAGCCTTTTCAAAACATCTTTGCCTTCCTTGGAAGGATCACTACACGTCTTCCACTCTGCCAGTCGAGCAGGACCCCTGGTTTGTTTGAAGGATGCCTCATAATGTGGTCGTGGTGGTGGGCTCCAGCTGCCCAGCTTGTGCAAGGTAATGTACCTGGGAAACAAAACCCAGGGAAGAGTACACAATGGGGGTGAGATACTAACAACAACAACAAAAATGGAAAGGGACCTGGGGGTAGTCATATCAGATGACCTAAAGGTGGGCAAGCAATGTGAGAGGGCAGCAAGGCTGGGGGTTACTGGGATGCATAGGGAGAGGCATCACCAGTAGAAAACAGGAAGTTATTATCCTCTGTACAGACAGCTGGTGAGACCCCATCTGGAGTACTATGTGCAGTTCTGGAGACCCAATCTCCGCAAAGGACATAGACAGGATGGAAGCTGTCCAGAGGAAGGCAACTAAAATGGTGCAGGGTCTGCACCGGAAGACATATGAAGAGAGACTTAAGGAGCTTAATATGTATAGCCTTGAGGAAGGAGGACATGACAGAAACTTTCAAGTACCTCAAGGAATCAACAAAGTCCAAGAGGGTAGCATCTTTCAAAAAAGAGGTGTGCAAGAACAAGAGGCACAATTTGAAGATGGGGGCAGCTCAGAGGTAATTTAAGGAAGTATTTTTTCACAGAGAGGGTTGTGGATGCATGGAGCGGCCTTCCGGAGGAGAGTCGTGGAGTCAAAAATCAGTGGTGGAATTCAAGCATGCATGGGACAGTCGCAAAGGCAATTCTGAGGGTGGGGTAAGAAGAAGTAGGCTGCTGGTTAACTAGGATCTGCAGCTTATCCATCAGGTAGGAAATGGGCAGACTGGGTGGGCCAAGCGGTCCTTATCTGCCATCAAATTCTATGTTTCTATGTTTCAAGAGAGGTAATGGAGAAGGTGAGGGATAAGAGAAAAGCCTTCCGAACCTAAAAGAGAACCAGTAGGGCAGAGGATAGGGAGAACTATGTAAGGAAATCCAGGGAAGTGAGCAGAGCGGTCAGGACTGCAAATGCAGCCAGGGAAAGGAAATTGGCAGAAAAGAGGAAGTGCAAGGATAAAATAGTTAGGATCAGGAAAGGTAGCGGGTGGGTAGACAAGGGGGCTGAGAAGGCAGAAGTACTTAATAAGTACTTCTGTTCAGTGTTCTCAAGGGAGAGGGATGGGCCCATTCCTGCAGGGAAAGGGGGCACAGGCATGGGGGGTGAGACAACCACAGATGGGGACATCATGGTGGAAAGGGTGCTGGAGGGCCTTAGGTCCCTGAGGGAAGACAAGGCTCCTGGACCAAATGGGGTACATCCCAGGGTACTGAGGGAGCTGGTAGAAGTTCTGGCAGATCTGTTCAATACCTCGCTAAGTATAGGATGTGTGCCCAGAGATTGGAGGGAGGTACACATAGTACCTCTCCACAAAAGTGGGCCCAAGGATGAACCAGGGAACTACAGACTGGTAAGCCTCACTGCAATTGTGGGGAAACTGATGGAATCTATCCTCAAAGAAAGGCTGGTTCAGTTTCTTGTGGATAATGATCTGCAAGGCAAAAGACAGCACGGGTTCATTGCTGGCAGATCCTGTCAGACTAACTTGGTTGATTTTTTTGACTGGGTCATGAGGGCACTGGACAGGGGCCATGCAGTAGATGTAATCTACCTGGATTTCAGCAAGGCCTTCGATTCAGTGCCACATGGAAGGTTGACCTGCAAGTTAAGAAGTCTTGGTATAGGGTGGAAGCTAACCAATGGGTAGAAAACTGGCTGAAGGACAGGCAACAGAGGTAGTTGTTGGGGAAGAAGCATGGAACCCAGGGCAGTGACAAGTGGTGTCCCACAGGAATCAGTACTGGGACCAGTCCTGTTTAACATTTTCATCACAGACATAGCAGTTGGGATAAAGAATAAGATCAGCCTCTTCGCTGATGACACCAAGATCTGTGCTGAGGTGGATGGGGAGGAGGGTGGCAAATTACTGCAAGCGGACTTGGCAAGTCTTGAGGAGTGGTCACACACCTGGCAACTTGGGTTCAATGCCAAGAAGTGCAAGGTGATGCATTTCGGAGCCAAAAACCCAGGATACAGCTACTGGATGGATGGCATCAAGCTGTCCACATCTGACGAGGAGAAGGATCTGGGGGTGCTGGTGACCGGGGAATTAAACCACTCGGCCCAGTTTAGGAAGGCAGAGGCTAAGCCTAACAGGATGCTAGGGTGCATAGCAAGGGGGATTACATCCAGATGTAGTGAAGTCGTATTGCCCCTGTACAGGTCCTTGGTGAGGCTGCACTGGCAGTACGGCATACAGTTCTGGTGCCCGTACTTGAAAAGGGATATCAAACTACTGGAGGCAGTGCAGTGAAGAGCAACAAAGATGATCCAGGGGTTGGGGATAGAACTTATGAGGAAAGACTAAAAGAGCTAAACATGTATACCCTGGAGGATAAAAGAGAGTGGGGACATGATTGAGACCTTAAAGTACCTAAAGGGATGAACAGACTAGACTTCCATGGTGGGTTCACTCTCCAGAATGGAAGAGATATAGAGGCACTCTCTGAAGTTAAGGGGCAGATTCAGGAGGGAAGGAGGAGGCACTACTTCACTGAAAGAGTGGTAACAGGTTGGAATGCACTGCCTTAGCAACTTGTATCAGTGCAGACTGTGGGGTGCTTCAAGAGGAGTGGGACAAATTCAAGGGAAAGTACATACGGGGGACAGTGGGAGGAAGACTTAATGGGAGGAGGCAGCTGTAGTCTAATGGGCTGAAGTGCTACACACCGAGCAGAACTAGATAAACCATATGGCCTGTATCTGCTGGCAGTTTCATATGTTTGTAAGTGTATGCACTCATCCATGCGTCAGGTGACCACAACTTCGATATTAGCTTTAGATCAGCTAGGTTATTGGACAAGTTTTGGGCATCATACTACAGAGTAAAAAATACCCCACTATGGAAACCATTTGTAGTAATCCCCATTACAAGACCAACAGAGAAAGTTATAACAGTATTATTCAGGAATGAGGGGTTAATGTTTTGGATATTGTGTACTGGTTAGAAAAAAGATGCACAGTTAATGGTTTGCCAACTGCAATAATAGACAACAGTGGCTTCTGGACTGGAGAGTGAAAGTTCTCTGTTCAACTAAAACTTACGGATGAATGCATTCAACACCTGCCTAACTGTTTTTATCTTGGTAGAGACCAGAGTATTTTGTTTTAACCCGGACAGCCATGCTCCTGTTATAGATGTGGTTCTACCTCCCATTTGAATTCAGATTGCGACCACCTTACATTTTTTTTTCCAATTGTTTAACCAGGTGAGACACAGTAAGCTGAAAGCTTGTTTACAGGTGCAACCTGGGAGCACAGGGAAGTTAAGTGACTTGCTCAGTGTCTCACAGTATGCAAGTGGGGGCTGTGGGATTCAAACCCAGGTCTCCAGATTTGCAGCTCAGAACCTTAAATCACTGCACTATACTGCCTCCCTAAATGCTCAGTGTGTGGAACTTTAGGCCATTCAGCAACTATGTGTGTTGTTTCCCCCTCATGCAATTTATGTGGTGCAGAGGATCATGTTTTTTTGTCGTGCCCCTGGGCAGCCCACAATGCTTTGGACTATGTAGAACATGATTTCTACATAAACAAGGCCACTAGAGCTGAGAGGAATTCTCAGACAACAAGGGAAGGTTTAATAAATCCCCCAAGACCTGCTCAGTCAGCCTTGGAGAATCCATACTTTGCTGTATTACTTTCATGTCTGTATTTATGTCATCCGACAACAAGTCTATGACTCAAAGGATTGCAATTCCAATATTCTAATAAATAAATAAAATACCAAAATTCTGATTCCACTGGAAAAAGTAAAATACAGAACAAAATCAATCAGATAAGCCCAGGAAACCTATGCCCCCCATAAGTCAACAAAGCGGTACTTAGTTCTATGAATACAAACATACAGAAAAGACAGTTCTGAATTTCAACTAGTACCAGAAAAGAGATCTTGGCTAAAAATCCAGAAAATACATCCTTCAACCACAATACAGGTCTCAAATCAGTATGAACCTGTACAGAGCTGGAGGATATAATGGATGGAGATGACCTGATGCTTCCTTGCAATCCACCCAGAATGATCCTGCAGCAGAAAGTATGCCATAAAACTCTGTAGAACCTGGGACGTCAGTAAAGAAAAGGAACACTAGGGCTACTAAAAAAAAGATTTCTTAATGTATGAATCTGCTGCTGAACATGCTGCCACTGACTTTAAGTTTAGCCAGCTTAAATGTGAATAGAATTAGATCAAGTTTAAAAGGAAAGCCACTTATGCAGCATTACAAGCATTACCATATGACATCTTTGTTTTACAGGATACAAGGCTTTATACGAATCAAGATATACATTAGGCTTCTGTTGAATGGTTGAAGGAGCAATCTTTATGGTCACCAGGACAAGAAAAATTTTCTGGTTTAGGGTTTTGTTTTGCCATAACTAATTATAACATACAAAACTTGTAGACATAGAACTGGGAATGATGGTGGATGTTTTAATACAGGGAATAAACTGTAGATTGATTCATGTATATGCTCCCCCCCCCAACAAAAAGCATCTAGGGTGGCCCTTTTCCAGAAAATAAAACCATATCTGCCTACTAGTCGCCCAATTCTTTGGGGTGGGGATTTTAATACAACTTTAGATATAAAACAGAACTGTAAATCATACTGTGATTCAAATGAATTTAAAGGGATAATTAAAATGGCAGATTTAAAAGATGTATTTGCTGTAAAAATATATTCCACCTTTTCTAAAGGATCCTTAAAATCTAGAATTGAGTTTTGGTTTATTTCAGCTTATTTACAAACACCAGTGATGAACATATTGCTGATAGAGACCTCGGACCATAGTTTGATAGCCATTCAAATTTCATCTCACCCTACTAGAATAAATGGGAAAGGGGTATGGAGATTTAATATCAGTTTATTGAACAATCCTAAATTCCTTCAATCACTGACAGAGGTTATAGAAGATTATTTTTATATGACTCCCGATTGATTGGTGGAATGACACCAAAATATGCTTAAGAGAGTGTTTCAAAGGCTAATTTCGATTTATTGCAGAATTGTAAAATCAGGAGTACATTTCTTATGGAATAGGTGTATACACTTTTTCTTTAGAACAAAATGGCCAAGAAAATCATGCTGAGGAAATTACTCAAATTAAACAAAAATTAATGCAGTTTCAATACAACAGACAAAAATCTTTAGAAACTGAACAATGGTTTGGAACTCAGGGCACAAAAAACAGACTAACCCATATGAGGACTGCAAACAAAGATCATGTACAAGACAAATGATGAAATTAAAGACTCATCAGGTTCCATAGTATCAAGGTCTTTTAACATACCTAAAGTGTTGGAAGATTTTGTATCCATAAGTTTGGTACTCCATTTGGAAAAAAAAGAAATGACATCTTCTGAAGGCGCAGCTCTTCCTAAATTAACAATAGATCAAAAAATGAAGTAATCAGAGACCTATCATTAGAAGAGTTAGGAACAGCAATAAAGGATTAAAGATATGAGAGCTCCGGGTTCTGAAGGAATTCCTACTGAAGTTTATAAAGTACTGTGGAATTTATGCCATCTAAATTATTTCAGTTTTTACCCTTTCTCAGTGAAGATAGGATAACGAGTCCATGTACAAGGGACCCATGGTTTTCTTATTCACAAAGGTCATGAATCAAATTTAAACAATTGGAGACCTATAACCCCGTTAAACACAGATTTTAAAATATTATCAAAATTATTGAGCAAGAGGTTATTAAGTGTTATGGATTATCTAATTCATCCTTCACAATACTGTTCAATACCAGGTCATTCCATACAAGATGCACTTATTTTGATCAGAGAATTATTTAACCAAGGAACAAATGGTGAAATTTCTGGATACCTGTTTAGTTTCAATCAAGCAAAAGCCTTCGACCACATAGCACAAGAGTTTAGATGTCTAACTCTCTCGAATATGATTTTCAGTTGAATTTACAAATTGGCTATAAATCTGTTATTCCTAGTCTATGTAAAGTCATATGTTAATGGATGGGTGGGGAAGACGTGCTATATAAGGAGGGTCCAACAAGGCTGCTCCCTTAGCCCGATTTTATATGTTATAGCATTAGACCGATCATAAGAATAATAAACAGATCACCTTTAATATGGGAAATACAACGTACAGGATCAGAGGAGTTAAAAACTACTGGATATGCGGACAATCTATGTATAACAGTTCTGGATATAAACAAAGGCAGTCTGATTTGTAGTGTTAGCACCTTTATTAAAATGTATTGGTTCTAACATTAATGTTGAGAAAAGTATTTGTTTAAACCTGTCAGGGGTTTCAATAGCAGAGAGTACAATAAGGGGAATAACGGTGTCAGATTCACCAAAAAAGATTTTGGGAATATATTTCAGTTCAGAACAGATGGCAGAATATAATTGGGAACTATGTATTAATAAAGGGAGGGGGAAGTTAGCAAATGGACAAATTGGAAGATGGGGAAGAAGAAAATACTTTTTTTAATTAAATAATTTCTGTTACCCACTTTTTTGTTTGTAAGTCATATATTCCCTCTACTGAAAAAGTTTGTGATTGACCTTTTATACTGTTTTTTTTTTCCTGTTTTGGGGAGCAGGTTAAATCCAATAAAAATAAATATTCTATACTTGACATTCAAAGAAGGGGAAGTGCAAATGGTTCACCAATAGTTTTTTTTTTTCTTTACAATTTTTATAAATACAAATTTGAAGCCTATTGGGCAAAAGTTAGATAAACCATGGGTAGGTTGGGTATCTGGGAAAATAGAAAAGATTATGACAGAATGGAAACAGGCCGCATTTATCCATAAAAACAAGAGGCGCTACAAATTGTCCTCAGACTGGGAGGTCATTTTTGACTTAATATGAAACTGGAACTTGTCTTTTATAGAGGTTGTACAACATTCTAAGAAAGTAATATACCAAGGAATAATAGTAAATCATTTTTATGAAGAACCTTTCCCAGATTTCAATGACAGAGAAAAAATGCAAATCAGGAAAAGACTTACAGGTAACAGAATTCCCAAACAAATGTGGCATATAGCATGACTTGGTGTTCATGAACGAATAAATACCAGGATTCATAAACATAAACCTATTCCGGAATGGTATTGTTTAAGGCATACATGTGTAATGCAAATTGAAACACTAGATTATTTATATTTTGAGTGCCATTTATATGAAAATTTTGGGATAATTGGAAAGCAAAATGGGAATTTCACCCTTTTAATAGTTGGAATGCTAGACAACTGTATTATAGTCTTTTTCTAGCAGATTGGACAAAATACAACTCCAGTACCTTAAATATAATCTCAGTATGTATATTATATTGGATTTGGCAAATTAGATGCGGTTTTATTTTTCAACATCAAAATACACCATTAGAATTATACTTTTGATACGAGAGTATAAGTCGATTGAGAGAATCTGAATACACAAAACTAAAAAGAGGAATCTAGGAAAGATAATGGCAGTTTTTAACTAGGATACAGTATAAGTTGAAAGATTTTGTCCTTAAAAACTTTCTCCATGAGTTTTGTATGACACAGCATTGCTCTGTATGTATTTTGTTTTACAATAGTAAATAAAAATTCCCCCACTCTTTTAGTAGGGAGGGGGAGGTGGGGGCCTGGTTTAAGTATTTACTATTTAGTTTTTGAGGTCCTAAACAGGCAAATTTTGTTTAGTTGTAAGATTAAATACTTTTTTATGGTTTCTTTCTGTATTATAATTCTGTGTGAAGTAACACTATTTTGTATGTATTTTCTTTTACGTTTTAATAAAAATTCCCCTACTGTTTTTGAGAAGTGCCATGGGATCTTTAACATCCACCTGAACTATCATCAGAACAGGAAGATGGGACCTTGGTTTAACATCTCATCTGAAAGATGGCACTTCAGGAGTTCAACACCCCTCATGCTGCACTCTAGTGTCAGTATTAGGATTTAACCCAAGTGCCTGGAGTGGGTTAGAACCCACAGCCTTCTGACCTTCTGGTGTCAGAGGTGAGTGTGTAACCTTCTGAGCCACTGACACTGCTTCCAACAGGGTCCCAAAACTTTTGAAATGGCAGACAAAGTGATTGCCTAGCTGACCACCGCCACATAGAAGTCTCACAGTCCCAGCCGAGGCCCTCCCTCACCGGTAAGCTCTCCCAGTGGGTACGGCAGCAAAGACAATCTGATCCTAGGTGACAGCAGGGAATGGAATCTCTGCAAAAAATTGTGGTGGAATTCCAAAACCAGCAGAGATCCCCGACGTTGCAACCCCAGACAACCTAAGTTGGGTCCTGTGAATATTGTCTTCCCTCCTCCCAAATCCGACTGATGGCCTCCAGCTGGGTAGCATGACTCATTCTCATACCAACTGCACCACAGCTCAAGGGTAGGCCAAATTTCCTATCCTCCCCTCACATTCCATTGGGATGACTGGATTATCCAGGGTGGAAGGGGGGGATGGTAACATTAAAAACTTCCGGAGGTTCCAGGGGTGTAGCCAGGGATTTCAGGTCTGCACATCAAGTGGACTCACTGCTACCCCCCCTTGTTAGGGTGTGCTAAGCCCCCCCCCGGGTGTAGCCAGACAATATACAAATGTACACCAGGACCATGTTTGTTGCCTCATTTGGCACAATAAATACAACTTTTGTATCTCATGACAATGGCTGTTGCCATGCATGGGTAAATGCAAATGCCATGCATTGCTCCCTAAGACACACACATACCAGCCCAGAGCCTGTAAAGTTGTATTGTCCTTGGGATGAAAAGACAGTATTAGTGACCGGTCCTTCTAGTTTTGACTCCTATGAATAAAATTACAGAAAGGTTCAGCATTTTCTTTGTTAGTTTTCATGGAAAAAGGAAGCAGTTCAGAGCCTATTTGCTACCCCCTTACATAAAATTGCACACCATGGAGTACTTGGAGTATGCCTGGCTACAGCCATGGGAGGTTCCCCCCCCTTCTGATACTGTCTAATTCAAAATACCCTCCTGCTGAGAACCCCTTGGGCTTTCTCTCTGTCTTACTGTAAGCCTCAGAGTGCCTGGGCTGACTGAGATTGGGCCTGTCTGTTTACTTCACCTCCTGAGGGCTAATGCTGAACTGTCACAGAGAACCCACTAGCGATGTTGGTTACCTTGATCTCTTCTCACTCCAGACTGCTGTGGAAGATGCCCCAGATGGCTGTGGCTGTGCTGTAGGGCTCTCTGTTGTCCCCAACCTGGTGCCTCCCTGCGGAGGCTCCTGGCCCCCATCCTGCTTACTCCGCAAAGCTACATGGATGGACTCCAACAGTGAAAGACCCTCACTGCAGCTAAGTGACTCTTCCAAATACAAACTAATGTAAATCTGAACAGAACTGAATTGGGGGTTCAGGAGTGTGGCTTTGGGGAGGGGGAAGCTTCTGGGTGGGAAGCTGTGGGATCATCAAGCTGGGCTCTTGGGGGGGACTGAAATGCTGCCTGATATTAAAGAAATATTGACCTGAAGTTCTGTATATTGTGCAACAGTGACATTAGTAACTGGGTCAAGTTGCTACTGGGGTGGGGCTGATGTGATACTGATAAAAAACAGTGCTGAGCCCTGTTCTGCTTAGAAACATGCCATAGAACTACAGGAATAGACACTTCTATGGGAACCTCAACCCGCAGTCCACGGGCGGGTGATGGTGGTGTGTCTGGGGTTGCTGGGCTATCCAGTGAGTAGTGGAGGCTGGATTGAAGCTGGCCCTGATGATGATTGGGGGCTGGCCCTGGGACTGCTGGGCCTGGAGATCTTTCTTGCCCTGACTGCTGATTTGGCTTGTTTAGTCACTGCAAACTCTGTTATAGTACTTATGAGATGTAGGTATAGCAGGCTGAGTCACGGATGACAAGTAACTGGCAAGTCACTGCTATGGATAACACAGAATGACTCCTGAGACCTTCTCTCCTCTATACCCCCTTTTAGGTTACTTTGCATAACTGCTAGCGCCGGGGACTGAAGCCAGGACAAGGGATCCCTGACATCTCAGCTGCACCTGGAACTGAGAATCTGGCCTTCTCCACTCCCTTGGCCCGGTTGTTTATACCCACCCTTAGAGATGGGAGACATGGACCCTCCATGAGTCAGGGGAGACTGTGAACACCCCTGACCCTCCTGAAGCAGAAGACATGGCTTCTCCGCTCTTTTGATTGAACAGGTAGGTGGGAAATGGGGGGGGAGCGGGTTGGGTGGATTCAGGGGTAGATTGGGACACAGGAAATTCTGGTATTGGATTTAGGGCATAAGGGCTTATGAATAAACATGCAATTATCTCTGTTCCTCCCCTTAGATGGGGGAACCCACACTGGGGCCCTGCTAGGAAGTCCACGGTCCCCTCCCCTCATTCTCTGCCCTCCCGGCTTCCTCCTTTCCCTCCCCCATGTTGGACTGGCTGACCACCAAGAATTATCACCAATGCCTCCAGGCTGCCTGGGGAAGGTACTGAGCTGGCTACATTCTGGTGTCATTATCACCAGATGAACCTTATACCCCAGATAATGGGTGCCAGGGAGCATCACCAGAATGATTTCATTGGACGTCTGAGACCACCCAGGTACTCTATTGACAGCTGAGGCTGCATAAAGCAGGAACAGTCACTAAAGAAGAACCTCACCCCATGATCAAAAGACTGCCCATCCCTCTCCTAAGACACAGACAACCTGGGTTTGGGGAGGTAACATGACATCCCAACCCACACTTCCCAATTCCTTATCCTTTCACCTTAACACCACTTCCCTCGTCCCCTATTCTAACCTTGGACACCAGTAATGTCAGGAAGCCCCTCTATGGAGGTGTTCCCACTGGGTAGGGTGGCTGCCCTACCCAATGGATCAAGCAAAAGATCCAATTTGATGGAAGCACATTTAAAAAGGCAAGGAGACCAGTTGGTCCTTAGTCTTTTTTGAGTGCAACTGTTAGTTATAATGTTATATCTTAATCCTAGAGTTCTACTGTTAGGGCTCTCTAGTAAACAAATTACTACCAGGTACACTGTATATAGTTGTAACATTTCCTGTAATAGTCAGCTTGCTTTAGACAGTAACAAGGTGAATCAGGCGGAGGCACCTGAGGGTGAGGGGAAGGGCCATCTCAGGAGGAACCAGCAGAGAACTGCAGCTAACCCAAATCAAGATTAAATGTCTACACTCCCCACTCAGCTTTTTTTACTTAATGTTAACAGACTCTCCATTCCAATTAAAAGGTCCCGAATGATGTCCTATTTAAAAAAAACAACTAAATCAGACCAACTTTATCTACAAGAGACTCACCTGTTAAAGCTGAGCACTCCAAATGAACACAATTTGAATACAGTGAAGTTTTCTCCACCTCATTCCGCAACGGGAGGAAACGAGAGTGGCAATATTAGTACCCCAGCACATTACCTTTCAACCGGAGTAGACATGGGAGGACTCAGAAGGCAGACTGATAATGGCATGAGGGACACTAAACCAGATTGAAGTAACGCTGGCAAATGTATACTTCCCACCAGGAATTAAAACCTCCTCCCTAAAACTACATTTGGATAAAATAATCCAAATCATGAAAGGCACCCTGATGCTGGGATTCAACTTTAACATATCGACAAACCCCAGCTGGGATTCATCAAACCCAACCCCCAGTAAACAATCACCTGCACAAAGGTTTTTTTAAAAGATTTATCAGGGAAGTGGGCTGGGTTGTTATCTGGTGCCACTCATACCCTCGCACAAGAAATTACACTTTTTAGTCAGCTACACATAAAACTTATACCCGTATCGACCACTGCTATACACAAATAGAACATCTCAGAGACAATCATATCAGAGATATCCTACATTCAGACCATGCACCAATTATCAGCCAATGGGATCTGAGACAAGAGAGTCGAAATACCTTCTGGCACCTGAACCCCTATTATTTAAAGTCCCCCAATTTAATAAATACATCACAAGATGCATCAAAGAATTTCAAGAAAATAACCCCCAAGCCAGTTCGAACCTCACAATTTACTGTGACACCCTTAAGGCAGTATTACGATGGAAATTATACAGTACACCACAACGCAAACTAGGCAACAACATGAGCACCAGCAATGGCTGGAGGAAACTTTACACTTCCTGCAGATGGTGCATAAATAGGGGGATCACTCGGTGGATATGCAATTAAAACAAACCAAAGCTACTGGAGGAGGTACAGCACAGGGTGACAAAGATGATCAAGGGGCTGGGGGACTTATCATACGAGAGGAGGTTGAAGGAGTTGAACATGTACTCACTGGAGGAGAGGAGGGATGGGGGTGACATGATTGAAACCTTTAAATACATGAAAGGAATAAACAAGACAGGTACAGAGGGGCTGTTCAAAGTAAAGGAGGGGAGGGCCACCAGGAGCCATGATATGAGACTGGAGGGAGGAAGGTTCAGGAGGGAGATGAGGAGACACTTTTTTACAGAGAGGGTGGTGGCTGGGTGGAATGCGTTACCTGCAGAAGTGGTATGCAGTAGAACAGTGGACTGCTTCAAAAGGGGATGGGACAGGACGAGGGGGAGAGTTAATGAAGGGGAAGGGTGGAAGGGAAGGGCAGCTGCAGAATAAGGGGTGCTAGCTACACATTCGAGCAGACTTGATAGACCTCTAGGCCTTTATCTGCTGGCAAATTTCATATGTTCGTATGTTCGTAAAGCTGACTTGGATTCCCTGTTTAGGCACCAATGAGAGATTGCCCTCAAACTCCTCAGACAGAGGTATTATCAGGTGTGGGCTAGGGCGACCTGCCTACTGGCTTATCAACTACGCAAACAGAGATGAGCGGCCCCAATAACCTCTTTGATACACCCCCACCCAGGCCACAAACTAACAAAACTCCATGATATGACCACCAAGTTCTGTTCCTATTATTCCACTCTATACACTCCTGAACAACCAACAGACCAGACCGACATTTATAATTACCTCCAATCCCTAACTCTCTCCAGTATGACCCAGGAACAAGGAGAACATCTGATATCCCCAATAACATTGATAGAACTCAAGGCAGCTATTGCCCGATCAAAGACCCTTAAGGCTCCAGGACCCAATGGCTACGGGGTAGAATTTTATAAAAAAAAGAGTTGAACAGATATCCCCCTTCCTATTAAACACTTTCAACTCAACTCTGGAGGGAGAACCCCCTTCCCCATCATGGGTCTATGCAGCAGTCTCAGTTATTTTTAAACCTGGTAAAAGCCCCCAATACTGTCCTTCATACCGACTAATCTTGGTCCTTAATTCAGATTATAAGTACTTCATGAGCATTCTGGCAAACTGTATTGACACCCTGCTACCCCAATTAATCAACATAGACCAAACCGGATTTGCCAGATCATGCTCTACGACAGATAACATTAAATGAACCCTTCATATTATACACCAAATGAACCAACAAAATCTCCCTGAAGCACTAATCAGTCTGGACATGAAGAAGGCATTCAACTGGGTCTCCTGGTCCTTTCTATACTCAGTGATGGGGAGACTGGGATTCCTGATTGCATTGATCCAGGTCCTTAAAAACATCTACTTAAACCCCAAGGCATGCGTCAAGGTGGGGGGACACCACTCTTCCTACTTCCCTTGCAGGTCTGCCTCTCTCTCTCTCTCTCTCTCTCTCTCTGATTCCATTTGCCCTATATCTAGAGCCCTTAGTGCAGCGGATCTGAGAATCAGATTGTATAACAGGCATCCAGCTGGGGGGGCACCGTATAGCATTGGATGTGGATGATGCCTTACTATACCTAGGGAACCCAGAGAACTCCCTGTTCTGTCAGGTTACAAAAGTAATATGACCAAGGCCGAAGTACTAAATTTTCAGTATCAACCATCATGAACAATACAAAATAACTCCCCATATAAATGGGACCTAGATGAATAAAAATATTTAGGAATACAGTTAGCTAGGACCCCCAACGAAATCTACAAAAATAATTACCCACCTTTAACCAAACAACTCACACATGACCTGAATAATTGGAATACGTTACCGCTGAGCCTTACCAAACAGATTGAAGTCATCAGAATGGGGCTCCTCCCTAGGGCACAGTATCTGTTCATAAACTTACCCATCCCTGTCCTATAATCCACCTTTAGAGCATGGAACAGATCTATCTCCCGCTTTATTTGGTCTGGGAATTGGCGCAGGGTGAAAATGCAAATCCTACACCTAACAAAGGATAGCAGTGGGCCATCTCTCCCTAATGTGCAAAACTATTGCTGGGCAGCACACCTAACTCATCTCCCAGCCTGACAACTCTCCCCTCCCCAATCCCACTGGAGAGTAATAGAAGAGTCACTCATACCTGACCAGGAATACCACATAGCAAAGTATCACCCTGATAACAGCCCTAAAACTGTCCTGATATCAAACCCATGGATTAAGAATCTAATCTCCATCTGTCATTCGATTAAGAAGTCATTTCATGTCACCCCTTTCCTGGCCTTGATTTGCTCAATAGTGCAACTGAATGGATTCCATCCAGCAACACTGGACCGCAGATTTAAAGAATGGGAACACTGCTCCCTAAAATATCTATACGAGCTTACTTTCCAAACAACAGTTAAGCCATTTGACACCCTACTACTCAAGTACAGCCTCAGGAGATCTGATTTTTATAGATACTTACAACTCTGGCACTATAGCCAAATGTTCCCCAGATCCGATTTTGCACCAGAGACCTTTCTGCCTCTGATTTTTTATAACGATTGCCCTCATTAAAGCACAACATATGGAACACATGGTCTCCTCACTGTATAAACCCATCCTTGAATCTACCCAGGATAGTACTACTCACATCCGACTAAAATGGCAGGAGGAATTAAACAACAGTAAAAATGGAAAGGGACCTGGGGGTAATTATATCAGATGACCTAAAGGTGGGCAAGCAATGTGAGAAGGCATAGGAAGAGGCATCAATAGTAGAAAACAGGAAGTTGTTATCCCTCTGTATAGACAGCTGGTGAGACCCCATCTGGAGTACTGTGTGTAGTTCTGGAGACCCCATCTCCACAAAGACATAGACAGACTGGAGGCTGTCCAGATGAGGGCAACCAAAATGGTGCAGGGTCTGCACCAGAAGACATATGAAGAAAGACTAAAGGAGCTTAATATGTATACCCTTGAGGAAAGAATGGAGAGAGGGAATATGACAGAAACTTTCAAGTACCTCAAGGGAATCAACAAAGTCCAAGAGGGTAGCATCTTTCAGAAAAAGAGATGTGCAAGAACAATGGGGCACAATTTGAAGATAGAGGGGGTATGGCTCAGAGGTAATGTGAGGAAGTATTTCTTCACAGAGAGGGTTGTGGATGCATGGAACAGCCTCCCTGAGGAGGTTGTGGAGTCAAGAACAGTGGGGGAATTCAAGAATGCATGGGACAGACATAAGGCAGTCCTAGTGGGGTAGGAGGAAGTAAGCTGTTGGTTAACTAGGATCTGCAGCTTATCTGTTAGGTAGGAAAATGGGCAGACTAGGTGGGCCAAGCGGTCCTTATCTGCCGTCAAATTCTATGTTTCTATGTAACCACCTGATCCCCCCTCAAACTTTGGAAGCGTGCCTGCCAGAACACAACTAGAATAACCAGCTCGCATCAATGGAGGGAGTACTCCTGGGAGCAGAACTAATACAATACTTCTTGACACCAGCGATCACCATACACTACTCCCCCACTGGAGATACTAGCTGCTGGAGAGGCTGTGGTGAACTGTTAGCACACCATACACATATAATGTGGAGTTGCCTAAACATACAACCTTTCCTCAGGCATGTACAGGTGGAACTCGAGGTGTTGTTTGGACGACCAATCAATTTCACCCCAGATTTATACTTATTCCTTCAGTATCCCCCATGCTGCATGGACCCTCACACACGATACCTCCTGGGCATCCTAGTCACTGCAATAAAGAAGTCCATCACTAAGCTCTGGCTAACCCCTAAATGGCCTCTGGTTGCTGACTGGTGGTCCATACCCAAACAAATTTACCAGATGGAAAAATCACCCACAAATTAAATGATCAAGAAGAGAGGTGCTCATCATGCAGGACAGGATGGTTATTACACTGTATGTTATAAGATAAGGAATTTGTCTCTTGAACACCTTGCAAATTACCCATGGAGAGCAAACACACGCCAAGGGTCCCCACTGGGCACTTTGCCTCCCCCGGTGCCTCTTATGTAGCCCCCGCCTAGACTGTAGAGTAAAATCCTCCAAAACACTTACCTTAACTCTAACATGGGAAATCAGAGAAATTCTTTCACAGCCTTTCCTAGGACTCCCACCATATCTGCTGTAACATGGAGGGGGAGGTCCACAGTGCATGCTAATATAATATATTTGCAATATCTCTGTATAACCCTGAACACGTTACAAATGTAATGGCTATGACTCACTGCACGTGTTTGAAACATAACTTAAACATAAACATACAGGATGACAGGCAGCATGGCTTCACCAAGGGAAGGTCCTGTCAGGCTAACCTGATAGAATTTTTCAATGGGGTGACACAGATAGTAGACCAGGGAGGAGCAGATGGATGTGGCCTAGTTGGATTTCAGTAAGGGCTTCAACACCATTCAGCATGACGGAATGGTGCATAAGCTGGACAGACATGGGGTGGACCACAGGATCACCAGGTGGGTGGAAAACTGGTTGAAAGGAAGGAGTCAGATGGTGTTGGTAAATGGGACACATTCTAGGGAATGGGCAGTGACCAGCGGGGTGCCACAGGGGTCAGTGCTAGGGCCAATACTCTTTAACAACTATGTTAGTGACCTAGCAGAGGGTCTGGAGGGATGGGTGTGCCTGTTTGTAGATGATACCAAGGTCTGCAATAGGGTGGATTCACCCAGTGGGGTGCAAGCCATGAGGTGGGACCTGGAGAGGCTGGAGAGGTGGTCAGACACCTGGAAATTGAAGTTTAATGCACAAAAGTGCTCAGTGATGCACCTGGGGAGGAGAAATAGGAGGGAACCTTACTCCATTGGGGGGTGGTGATTAAGGAGAAGGAATCAGAAAGGGACCTGGGGATTATGGTAGCATGAGACCGCAAGGTGGGCAACCAGTGTAGCAGGTCGGTGGGAAAAGCAAATGGAATGTTGGCCTGCATTGCGAGGGGTTTTAATAGCAGAAAGAGGGAGGCACTAATGCCATTACACAGAACCATGGTCAGGTCACATCTGGAGTATGGGGTGCAGTTCTGGAGGCCTCACCTATGCAGAGATGTTGAGTTGATGGAGAGGGCGTAGAGAAGGGCAACCAAAATGGTACGAGGGATGCAGGATGTACCCTATGAGGAAAGATTGAGAAGGCTAAATTTGTACCCTCTGGAAACTAGGAGGGGAGGGACATGATTGAGACCTTTAAATATCTGAAGGAATAAACAAGGTGGATGGCATATAGTTTGATCAAATTGAAGAAGGAGGAACATGAGGGACATAGCCTCAAACTGGAAGGTGGGCAATACAGATGTAATGTCAGGGGGCAGTTTTTTACAGAGAGGGTGGTGGAGGCCTGGAACAAGCTGCCAGAGGAGGTGGTGGCAGCTGAAATGGTGGAAGGGTTCAAGAGGGCTTGGGATAGATTTAAGGGGTTTGAGAAGTGAGGGCAAACATAACAGATGGGGGGAGGTAGGGTATTGGGCAGATTAGATGGGCTGAGGGGCCTTTCTCTGCTGTCACATTTCTGTGTATCTGTGTATAACTGTTACTATTGATACAGACATGGAACACACTGACTGTAAAATTGTTTAATAAACATGAATTTTTTTTTTTGTTGTACCTTTTTGCTGTGCCAGCTTTTGTCTCTGGAGGGAGCCCCCCACCCCATCCCCATCCCCTGGTGTCCACCGACCGCCACTGACGGCAGGGTTCCCCAACCCCAACCAGAGACCAGATTCAGAGGGCCAGTGCCGTGGCTGGCCGGGAGCGGAGCTTGCGAGGTGCCCTCCACCATTCTGCTGTGGTAGCTTGATTTTCTAGCTTTTACTCCCCTGGAGTTGAGGCATGCAATGACGCCTGTGGAAGGGAGTGCACACCCATCCACACGCGCTCCCTCCAAGTGTCTACCCTGACTCCTCCCCCATCTTCAGTGTGGCACCCTGTCCCCCAACCTCTGCTAGGGAGCAGACAGGTGCCAACCTCTGGAACCCCCCTTCCCAGAGAAGGAGAGCAATCCATTAGATGGGCAATCCTTCTCCACCCCTGCAGACCCCTGGTGGCCCATGCTCATTCCTGAACCCGGGTCGCCCAGGCATTGTATGAGGTAAGGCATCTAGCGCCTCAGACTTCAGTGTCACCGGGCTGGCAACGTAATATTTTTTTCCAAAAGTAAAATTAAATGGTACAAAATGAAGTGCAGACAATGTACAATTTAACATATTACCAGTGAAAATAAAGCAGGATGGCACAATGAGTAGTAACAATGTACCCAAGGAGAGACCTGCAGAGGGGAAAGATGGCAGTGCTGAGGTAGAGAGTTTGGGAGCCTGGAATACTGGCTGAGGCAGAACCCAGGAGGAGGCCAAAAACATGGGTAGTAGGGGGCTCCAAACAGGGAAATGTCAGGGAGAGAGGTGGCAGGAGCAGGTAGGGGTGGCAAGGAATCTCAGCTGGTGCCTGAGGGAGCCAAGGGTGGAGGAGATGCAGAAGGAGGAGAGGAGAGGAGCAGGTACCAGATTGAGAAAAGATGATAGGAGGAGGCTGATTGCCCAGGAGAGGAGAGGAGAGGAGAGAAGATGTAGAATGAAGAAAGTGCAATGATCCTTGGCGTGGAGGGAGCATGAGGTTGGGGGGCGGATGTGAGGGAGGAGTGAGGAAAGGTAGGAAGGAAGGGATCCAAACCAGTATTTGGAAATTAATGAGATACAGCAGGGCTGGTGACATGAGGGTAAAGGGAGGATGGATAGGGAGGAGTAGAGGAAGCAGTGGTGAGTATGTGGGGGAGTTGGTAGTGAAGGGGAAAAAGGTGTTCCAGATGGTGTCATGCCTAGCAAGGGAAGTGGAAGAGGCAGTGCTGCAGATGACATTCACATAGATGAAGACCAGGAGCACCATTTTGGCAACAAACTCCCGGCCAACGTGTAGAGACAAATAGTATTTGTTCTGTACCAGGCACCAAGCTTGAGGTGGAGCGTGGCGTGGCTGACATCAGTGTGGGCAGAGAAGTCAAGCTTCTGTCTAGCCACACATTGAAATACTTGAAGGACTGAACCACTTCGAGAGTGCCAGGTGAGGTGGAGAATACAGGAGAGTATGAGTTTGGCCAGTATCTGGCTGGTGCCAAACATCGGGGACACTTTTTTTAATGTAGACCCAGAGTTGGTTGGAGTGGAACCAGTGCAGGAAATTTGCATAGTTGACATGTCCCAGACACCCGGAGCATGAGTCCAGTAACCAGTTCTCCTGAATCTAGCCATGGTCGACTGTGCAAACCTCAGTAAAAGTGAAGTTTTTTTTTCCACTCTATAACTTTATTTACTCATGTCATTCTTTTTTATTTGAAAGGATAATTGGGTGGGCCATGGAAGCTTGCACCCGCCTCAGGATGTTGCTGCATAAAACTGATGCTGTCAGAAGGCTCTGCCCATGCCAGGGTATGAGGGAGGACAGTGGAGGAAACCAGGGGGGAAAAAACATGTACCACCTGTATGACCACTGGAGTTTCTAGCTCCCCTATGTCCTACAGCCTGCCTGTCTGAATTGGATCCTAGTTCATACCAGTGGACTGCTGCCATGGCAGGGGGGTACATCTCCCCCCCCCAGCTCCTACCAAGGGGAGCAATGGGAAATGTTGGGGTAGCCTCAGGACTCAGGGGGGAATGGGGCTCAACAGGCCTGAACAGGGTATATCCTGCGACTAGGGTATATTGCTGACAAACAAGGCTGGGGAGAAAAAGTTCTATCGAAAAAACAAACATTACGTAAGCCTCATGTACAATGGAATCCCAGGCAACATTGTTACATCACATAATCAAATACAGTAACAATGTAGAAGAATTATACAAAGCAGAGCTACAGCAGAATCAGAAACATAGTATACTGTATATGTATAACATCTTCTACACATTTACAGACACGTTCCTTTTAAATAAATACATTACTGTATTTGTGTAGGGAACCAGGCTTTAACTGAATTTTTTTTTAATTCTTTTTTATTGATTTTCTATAAATACATACAACCATTCAACACTGATCCACAGCTGACATTTTGCATGAAACATTTCATGCTGACATTCAGAACTCTACAACAATCACTGTCATTCATACTAGAGCATGTTATTAATTGTTTAGAGCCATGGTCTAAGACAAACAGTACTAACCATACAACAAGGACTTGTAACCAAACACAATTAAATATCTATGCTCCTAGTTATACTGTCTGAATGAATGCTACAGTTTTCAAAATTGTTCCAGTAACCGGACAGTGTGAACTCATCCAGTCAGTGAAAAAAATCTCAGCATCTAACTATAAACACAGACAGAACAAACATGAAACCATAAAACCTATACTAGACACACATGTACTAAAATTAGTTTGCATATCTGCAGTTCTTATACAGAAGAAATGACATGCTCAACTACACTTCAAACAATAATGCACGGACAATGTTTAGAGTTACTTGTGCCAGAGGCTGCCCCCTGTCCCCTCCAACCTCAATCAGTCAACTCAAAATGTACTCAGAACTCCCTCCAGGAACCCTGCCTCCTAACCTATCCAGCTTGATCAACACAGCATCTAATGGGGATAAGCGTATTCAAGTATGGGCCCGTTGTCACTCAAATCTATAAGCCTCATCCCCTTCAGCTCATAAGTAAGGTGTTCCAAGGAGGACCTCTTCGAAGTTCCTGCCACATACCCTTAGGGAGGTGGAACATGGAAATCCATATTTAAAACATTTATGGCCAAGAGGAGCATAATGTGCACCACCCTAGGGTATAAATCACACTCATCCCCATCCAGAGCTTCCACCCCAAATAGCATGGACATAGCTTCGTCTCTGACCCCGATGCCCTGTATAGTTGTGATCTTCGTGGGCAATCTCGGTCCAGAAGCTCCACTGTTGTAGACATGTCCAGAAGCAGTGGAAGTAGGTGCCCAGGGCCCCCCCCTCACAACGTCCACACAACAGAGAGACCCCCTCATGAAACTTGTTAACCACTTGAGGTAACATACAGAGCCTATAAAGGAATTAGTACTGGGCCTCTTTAAATGTATTGCAGACCAGAAGATCTATGTGCAACTTGTAAATAGTAATCTTTCTGGGATGTGGCGATCCAGGTCCCCTCCCACTGTTGCCAAACCTTATCTGACAGGTCCAGCATGTGGTTAGGCAGTGTCCATAAGCTCTCACTAGAGACCCTTCAGGATTCAATCTTTTTTTTTTTTTTTTTTTTTGTCAGTAAGTTTTTACTGAATTTTTAAAACAAACAGTAACAGAGAATAAACACATATACACATACAGATGTCAATGAATTCTTATCATAAAATGTATTGTGTACAATAAAGACAATAAGCAATAAATAAGAAATAAGCACATAACTTAATTATTAATTGATAATTATTACTTTTGAGACAAATTATATGTTTATTTTAATCGCCATTATCATAAGTGTAAAGAAAGGTATATATACAAATTATGGCTGTATAACTTGAATTAAATTATATTATCACTATGTAAGGGTTCAAAGGAGAAGGGAAGAGGTAGGGGAGGTAGATCTCATCTCTAGTTCACTTATACACCAAATAGAATCATGAATTAATTATTAATACACTTGGTCCTGAGAATTTAATGTGTCAAAGGTCAATGGGATCCTTTCAATATTTGTGTTAAACCCTTTGTAAGTTATGACAATAGTTATTTTCTAGTCAAGACCTGATATATGGTAGCCCATTTTTTGTCAGATTTCTTTGCTGCCTCACCAGTGTGCACCCTGGATTACCCCCCCAGGGTGGGGTCATTGGGGATCTCCCCCCCCTTTGCTGCTCCTGAATGGTGCCTCGGTCAGCTCTGTGGGGTTCAATGGGGGAGGTGGACATCCTCCATGTCTCAGCCATTTTTTCCCAGTTATTGGGAGCTGTAACATGCAGAGACATAAGGTTCAACATGTTGACATCTGGCACACCTCCTGGAAGCTGCAAGCCTCAATCATCACACCCCTGACCTTTGCCAGGGGTCGGTTAAACACCAAGTGCTATCCCACCCTCCCCCCTGGAGGAGGAGGAGAGGAGTCCATCAGATGCTTGATCCTCCTCCCCCCAGCCGGCCCTCCCCAGGCTTGCATCTGACCCTGGGTTGTCAGTGTCTCAGGCAGCAGGCGGCAATCCAACCACTGCACAGGCAGGCAGGCAGGCCCTCCTGCATGCCTTCTTGATTCAAGTAGGATGTGGCAGTATAGCCTAGAGGTTAGAGTAACATGCTGTAAACGAGCTTGGTACAGCCATCAAACCAAACCTGAGTTTGATTCTCACAATCTCCACTTGCATACTGTATGACTGTAAGCAAGTCACTTAACCACCCAGTGCTCCCAGGACGCTCCTGAAAACAGCCACTTGTGCCTAGTGGGCCTTATCCAGTTACCAAAGACTAAAATAAATAAATAAATAAATGTGACTTGGGAAGTGACTGCCATGCAGTCCAATGCCACCCAAGCTGCCCCTTTCTGCCATTTAACCCAGTCTGAGAGCAACTGCAATTGGGCAGCCCAGGAATAAAGAGCAACATCTGGAAATCCCAGACCCCCTTACTAGAGTACATGTAAATGTGCCAGCCTGACCCGAGGTCTTCTACCCCCCCCCAAATAAATTCTGAACACCATTCACCCAAGCATTTCAAGTCCTTCCTACTTAAACCAAATGGTAGCATCTGTAATGGATATAAAATCCTGTGGAGGATGTTCATCTTAATTAGGTTTATCCTTCCTAGCCAGGATATTGGAAGACCCTGCCATCTTCTCAAATCATTTTTTATAATCAATAGAACTGATTTGTAATTTAAGTCATAGAGAGATGAAAGGGAGGGGCCCATCCTTATGTCTAAATATTTTAGGTGGGTCATTACCTAATTGAACCCAAATCCCTGCAATTCCCCCACAGGCATCGCACCTATACCCATCATTTCAGATTTTGTAAAGTTAACCTTGTAACCTGACAAATCTGCAAACTTCTGTATGTATGTGACCTCCAGAATGGAGGTGTTAACCTCTGTTAAGAATAATAACACATTATCTGCATAAAGGGTCACCTTGCGATGTGTTTCCCGAGCACCTTCTATACACCGCATTGCCGGGCGGCTGTGAATTGCTTCCACAAGGGGTTCGATGGCCAATGCAAACAGCAGTGGGGACAGAGGACAACCTTGTCAGGTCCCTCTACCTGACTCAAAAACCTATGAAAGTTCCCCATTAACCAAGATGCTCACTCATGGTGCCCTGTATAGAATTCTGACCATGCTAGTGAACTGGTCTCCCAGCCCAAAAACCTCTAGGGTCTTGAACATATATCCCTATTCTTACCTATCAAAGGCTTTTTCAGCATCCAGGGAGAGCACACAGGCTCCCCACTGATGCCTCACCCCCTACTGAAGGACTCCTAGGAGCCTCTTCACATTATGTTAGGAATGCGCCCCCCCCCCTTAAGGAAGCCAGTCTGGTTGGTCTTAACCAAATTTGGGAGGACTTCCTCCAATCTGTGGGCCAACACTTTGGCAAACATTTTGATATCACAGTTCAAAAGTGAGATAGGTCTGTAGGCTGCACAGTCAGTGGAGTTTTTCCCTTCCTTAGGGATAACAGTAATAGTTACAAGCTCACATGAATGGGGAGGCTCATTCTCTTCCACTGTCTCCAGGAATGTGTCCAGCATGTCCTGTCAAAGGGGGGTCACCCAATGCCTTATAATATTCAACTGAATTTTTAATAGGAAGCTTTGTTTCACTTTTCAGTATCAGGAAGGATCACGTAGCGCAGATCAACTCTGATAACATATCTTTTGGTATGCCAGATACATGAGAACCACAAAATACTCCTTTTGCAATGCCCAACCAGTCACTTACAGCTTAATAAATAGTTAATGTTTATTTACAAGATCTAATGCAAAACAAACAAGTTAACAGGACATTCAGGAAAAGCGTAAGAAAGTAAAACTAAACAGTGAATGCAAGCACTTAATTCCAGATAGATTTACACTAAGGCCCTGTCCAGACTAGATGGCTTAAAACTATTTAAGTCACTTAAACCATTTTAAGTCTGTCTAACACGACTCACGTCTGCACTATGCGCGGGTTTAAATACAGGTTCAAAAACATGTTAAAGCCTTGATAGGACCTAGGCTTTAACACAGTTCTTGAAACAAATTACAATAAAGAACTGTGTTACCTGCAAGTATGGAAATGCAGGTATAGTTCCATCTTTGCTTCATCCCCCAGAAAGCACGTTCGGCAATACCTACTAGGCACAATCAGAGCAGCAGGTGTAGACTCTGCATCACAGATGTTTTATCTGTGCTAAAGCACAGCTGAACTCAACTGGGACGCAGCAACATTGTAAACGATAGAACATTACGTTATAATTTATCATGTTGTAGTCTGGACAGGGCCTTAATTTTTGAGTCAGAAAGATACATTATCAAACACAAATACTGTAAGTCTTCCACGTTACCTCTGGAGCTTAGAACAAAAACTGTCTTCCTGTCCCCATACTGTTAACTTCACTGTTTATTCCCATTAAAGAAGAACAGCATTGACCCATCAAGTATATTTAATTTAAAACAATAATAATAATAATGGTTCCAAATCTGTTATTATTCCATCTTACTGCCTTTTTAGTTAACTGAGTCAGTCTCCATGATTTTCACAGAAGTGGTAAGTATTTATTTATTGGCTTTTGGTGACTGGGTAAGGCCACTGAGACAAAATCCCTTTTTCAGGAATGACCTGGGATTAATTACACACACAAAAAATACATCGATACTGTTATCAGCAGAAAACAGTACAGTAAGCTCAGAAACAGACTGGCAATACATTTGTCCACAGTACAAAGGCATAGGGTATAGAAGTTTGGAACAGATTTGTGAATAAACAGTGGTATACAGATCATCAAATAAGGGTACAGTCATTTCACAAAGTGCAACGAGAGTCAACAATTGCAGTTGAAGTGACTGAAGCCAATGCAGTAAACTTTTAGGCTGGCCTTAAAAGTAGCATTTTAGAACTGCATGATGTAGTTTATATGTGTGTGTTCTTTGAAATATATATATATATATATATATATATATATATATATATATATATTTATAAAATGGGTAGGAAATTGCAGCAATATCATTAGCTGACCAGCATCACATGACCGTCGTGATATCAGACGCGACCGCACCCTGCACTTTACCCCCAAAAACAATTTTGACATTTTATAAGATAGATATACCACTCTGAGGGTGCGGTCGCTCTGATATCACATGCCTTGCGTGCATAACGCACACCAAGGTGTATGTGATATCAGAGTCAGCGATCAGCACACTCAGAGTGGTATATCTATTACATAGACACTCCTCTGGTGTTTGAGCTCAGGCATTAGGCAACAGACCAAGTGTTCCTCAGCATTCACACCAGAAGAGTGCTTATACTGTATGACAATGCATTCGCTGAGACAACTCTTACTATTGCAAGAGTGGTCTGACATGTAGTCTTAAGATGTGAGCATCACAAATCAAAGATGAGAGGTTCTGGCACCCTTAAACTGAAAGTAAGACCACTCTTACAACCATGGTCTTCATGAAAGTAGTAACATATTATTGATCAAGGTCATCAATACTGTATAGAAACAAATTAAAAACTTCCGTTGATGGAGCCTGTTTGCAGGGCACCTATGGGTGGGACACTTTCTGCAGAATAAGAGTGTCGCACGCACAGGGAAAGGGAGTGCTCCAATTGGTCAAGTGCTCTCCCTTGATCTGTAATATATACCCCAATGAACCACACCCTGAGTCAATCAATCAATCAATCAATCAATCAAAATCTTTATTTATTCAGGCGAACATCATTGAGCAAAGCTCATTTACAAGATGGACCTGAGTGGTCATACAAATGAGGATACAAGTATTATTACATAGACAAGAATAGCATAAACAGCAATACAATGACATGAAATGATTATATACAACAGTTTACATATATACAAGGAACAGTAGAACCATTTAGCCTGTAAGAAAAAAGGGGACAAAGGTATAACAGGCATAAAATATAAATTATAGGGTCTAACTAGTTTTATGAGAATATAATAGGTGATTTGAAGATAGAAATTGAATTAATATAATGGAATGGAAAAAGGAAGGTGGGTCAGGTAGGGTAGGGATTAGGCTGTATAAAAAGCAATTGCAGAGCTCTGGAAAAGAGGGAGAACAATCTTTTGAAAGATGCCAGAGGTGATAGGCTATCTAGCGTCATGGATTTTTGGAGAGTTCCATGCAACTGCTAAGGTATAGCTGAAAGCAGCCCTCCCAAACCGGGTGCAGGCATTGGGGACCTTTAATATGATGAGTTTACTGATCCTTAAGGTGTAAGGCCTAGTTGTAATTTGGGTAAAGCAATCAGTGATATAGGTAGGTAGTTTGCCTGTTAACGCTTTGAATATCCAGATAGCAGCATTCCTATTTCTTCTGTGTTGTAATGATGTCCAGTTGACTGCCATATAAAGGGAGCAATAATGGGTGCTGGAGGGAAGGTCAGTAATAAATCTTATGGACCTGTGATACAGGGTGTCCAGTTTATGTAAGAGATGACGTGAACAATGGCAGTAGAGAAAATCAGCATAGTCAATGAGGGATAGGAATGAGGAGTGTGTTATTGCACTTAAGAAAAGGCCCATAATTAAAAGTTTTACCTTAGAAAATGAATATAGGGAACACAAGTTCTGAGGACATGAGGTATCATTCATACAACTAGGGATGTTCCTGAAAGGAAAGGTATCCAGAGGGATTTTTCCATTTCCTCCCAGTCCTTCAAGTTAGTAAAGAGTGGCAGAGCACCTTTAGATCACCCAATGTTTGGATCACGGTTTGGTCCAAGTAAGCTTTTTTTTTTCAGTCCAACTGGAGGACCTTCTGGGACACAGGACTACTGTATGACAAAGATTATCTGCATCTGCATTAAGACAGGGTAAGGGAAACTGGCCAGGAGAATAGATAGGTGCAACACTGCTAGGTCCGTAGGAAAAGGCTGCGCAGGCTCATTTTGCAGTGAGGGCAGCTGTACATCAGATATAATACTGTGCACCTACTTGGCTTCTGGATAAGGGTTGCCCTTTCAAGTAGCCACAGGCAGGGTCGATGGGAACTGAGCTAAAAATGCAAAAGTTAGCTTCCTAGTAGGATTCACACACAAAACAGAATGTCCATGACACTACATAGAGCAAAAAACATTTGGATCCAATTTAGTTTACAACAGAAAATCAGTGTTTAGCCTGCAGATAGGATGGTATTCAAATTCATACACTTTTCAAAATCCAGATTGGTGGCACTGTTGTGAAAATAAGTCCTTGGGTGGGCAGTTCATAGTCTATAGTATTAGTCCAGAATTTAGCCATCCAAACGCAATTTCTATAGATGACTAATATGACAGTTCAGACTCAGACTGCACAGTAGCCACGGGGGGTACAGTAGTTACAGAAATAGGGCAATTGAGATGGTACAAGCCCTCAGCTCTTGGCTGGTAGCCCTCAGCTGTAATTCTTCATTAGGTACTTTACATTCCTATTACATTTCCAGATTGAGCCCTTGCCCTGGTACATGGGCAACTTGCACTCAGGCGTGACCCCTGGGGATCTGACCTTCAACTGAGGGAAGCATAGGAAGGACAACAGTTTAAAAAATGTTTCACCAGCCCGCTGGTGCAGCAGTTGGATTTCCGTCTGCGATGCCAGCGACCCGGGTTCGGGAACAGACTCGGGTTGCTGGAGGGCCGGCTGGGGGGAGAAGGATTGGAGCATCCAGTGACAGCTCACCTCCTCCGGGGGGAGGATGGGGTTGTGGCCCATGCTTGCTGGCCCCTAGCGGAGGCTGGGGACATGGCGCACATCAGGCCTCAATGTCAAGGTGGCGTGGTGGATGTCGGTGCGAGCCATGACATCTGTGACACACCACTCCTCAGGGAGAAAATGGAAAAATGGCACCTTGGTCAGGCTGGATCACGGCCTCCCAGACCTTCACCACGGAACTCCCGAACCCCCATCGCCACCTCAGCAGCACCCAGGAGCATTTGGATAGCTGTATAGGCTCTTCCCCTACAAAGGCAGGGACCCACCGATGAAAGGGATACATCGGGGTGACCTGGGCAGCTGCGATATGAGGGTGGTGGGGTCGGGGGTTGCCAAGTGAGGTATATGCAGGGCCTGAAGGAGAGACCAGGCTAAGGTGTGGGGGGGGGGGAGTAAAAAGAAATAATGGAAAAAAAAATATTTCTCTCACAGTAAAATGCCAGTTCAAGCATGGCAGGGCTTCTAAAAGTCCAGCAAATAGCCTTTGAAGTGCCAGTTTTGGCTTCCTAGCCAGCTGTACAGAACACCAGTCTCTTCAAAACAGTTAACAAGGTAACACATTCTGTTTCTCAGGAGGGCACTATTGAGCAGCACACTTGGCGGACACTTAACTGCTGAGCTCTGCACCATGCTAAAATCAAAAGTTCTCATTCCACCTTTAAAGGGCTTGAACTTACTTCTAACCAGTACTGCTGAACAAGTTACTGATCTGGGAGAACTGATGGGTCCAACACAGGACCAAAAACAGGCTGCTCAGAGACTGGACACCTACCTTGCAGAGGTGACCAACATGAGGGGACCAGGGCCCACGCAGCCCAGTGGAGCAAGTGTCACAGACCCCCAAAGCACACTGATCATGAGCACGCTTTATACAATCCAGGCACAGAGGAGGAAACCGAGCACCTTGCAGCTGCGGAGGCGAAACTTTGGAAGTCTGACATGAGAATCCAAGAAAATACCATCTCTATTAAAAGAACTGTCCCAGAAAGTGGGGGTGCAGGGAAAAAGAAATGCCATTTATGTAAAAGACATACATTTTCTGAGAGCAAAGGTGGAGTCGCTGGAAAATGCTCTGCGAGAAGCTAACATCAGGATCATGGGTTTTCCCCTTGGCTGGTGGGTAAAACAGAACTGCTTGCAAATACTGAGCATCTCATATTCACTGACCTGCAACTTTTGCCATCTGATTTCAGAATTAAAATCCTTAGGGCATTTGCCATAACGATGCAGGCTCGCTTTAGTGGCTGACAAGGAGCAAAGACCCATGACAGCCATCGTGACTCTCTCCAATGTGGAGACACACATCCCTCTACTACAGGCAGTCAGCAGTGGAGGGGACATTGTGTGGGAGGAAACCAAAATCTCCCTCTTTCCAGACATCTCTCAGACCCAAGCAAAAAAAATAGGAGCTGCAAATTGTGAAGGGGGGGGTGCACTGACTTTTTCCTTTTTTGAAATTATGAAAAAGACCTTGCTGGAACATGAGATAGGTGCCCAATTTTTATTTCCGGTGTGGCTCCAGGTCTGATTCAACATTAAGGCACATATTTTTAAGGACTCGGAGGTGGCTTCTGCATTTGCAAACAAAATTGTAACTACAGTTACTAATGAGGGACCTGACTATATTGATACCAGTTGAAAAGACTTATAATGTGATTTTATTGCTCATCATAGTTTCCTTAGTCATTAGCATAGTGTATAAGGTGCTTCCTGCAGTCTGTGTAGCATTAATACCTGACAGGGTGGGCAGTATTATGCTATGCGGACCATGAGGTGTAATAGTCCTGGAAGGTCGATCACGTAACAATAATACCCAACTGGGTGGGCGTTATTGGGATATAACGGACCGCCAGGTGTAAATGAGGCCCGATGCTGCAGGTGGGGCCTATAGCCCCTGGAAGGTCCATTATATCCCATAACACCCACACTGGAGGGTATTATTACACTTAGAAAATGGGCTATAGGTGTACTGTTTTGATAAAATAATTATTTATCTATAGGAAATAAATAGAAAATATAAAAAGGTAAATTTTGTAGTAAAATATTCCCTGTGTTGCTGGAATCACCACAGGAGGGCGCTGTTGTATTTGTGTGTGCGGTGACTTTGTCCACTTGCTTTTGTTTTTTCACGTAGTGTCTCAGAGATACGAGAGCTCCTTCTTGAGCTTCTAGTTTCGGTTTGTATTTTGTTGCTCACTCAGTGACACGCAAAAAGAGAGTTAGAGAGGAGAGGCATTTATTTTACTTGCTTGGATTGTTCATTAGAAAAGAGGAATGTTGCCTGATTATATTTTAAGACAGGTACATTCTTTGGCACTGTTGAATGTGGAGTCGCGGGAGTGTGCAGGTTAATGTAAGAGTCAGGACTGTGGTGACATGGAGCACAATCGTGCTCAGTAAGGAAAATTAAATGAGTAATAAAAAAATACTGCTGCAGGCATTTTTTTTACTGTTCTATGGCCGTGTACTGTTCATGGAAGTGAGTCTCAATAAGTGAGCGGGAGAAACATGGCAGCTGACTGGTTTCGAAATTCGGGGTGCCCAAGGATAGTCTTAGTAATAGGGCACCCCGAATTGGAACTCGTTTTTGACCGGGCGTTGTCAAGAAATAACAGCCTGGGTGTCAAGCTGTTTCAGCCAATGAGAAGGAGAGTTTTTACTTTAGCCATTTTCTAAAGCACAATACCTCCCACCCTGGAGGGTATTATTGCACTTAGAAAATGAGTATCTGTTTAAATTTTGATTAAGTAGTAAAATAAAGGAAATCAGTTTAAAAACATATACAAATACTAGGAAAAAAAACTTTTTTTTTGTTAAAGTAGTCCCTCCATTTGGGTGCTGTTCCATCTGCTGTTGCCCCCCACACACACACACACATCCCCTGGCTTATGGGTGTCGATGCTTCTACCGTGGGAGAACCCTGGGGCACCTGTACCCAGCCGGTGGAGACTGACTTCACATTCTCCAACCTACTAGCTGGAGGCAGACCCCCTCCCTGGATTCTTTGCAGTCTTGACCTGAGGTGCTTCCTGAGCCCTGCCCTTATGGTCAGGCGATATGGCCGCAAGCCGCCGGCCAGGGATGGCTCCCCTCCCTTAAGGCATCTCCTTTGGCTACTACTACTGATGACCCTAGCACTAGCAGGTGACATTGAGCTAAACCCTGGGCCACCTTGCCAAGCCACTCCCTCTGCGATGGGCTGGTCGGCTGTCAAAGGGCTGAAAATAGCTCATCTCAATATCCGTAGCCTCCTGCCTAATTTGGTGGAACTTCTTATTTGGGTCACCCACCACAGCCCTGACATCCTTGGCACAACAGAAACTTGGATCAAACCCTGTACTCCAAATTCTATGTGTGCCCTCCCTGGGTATGACCTTGTCAGGCTCGATCGTCCAGGAAAAAAGAGGGGGAGTGGCATCCTGGTCTATTACAGGAGCCACCTCAACCTGTCAGTTTTACCCTGCCAACAGCCGGTGCAGTCTCTCTGTGAGTTACTGCACACAGTACTGTTGCATGGGATGACCAAAAAGATACATGTCATATTTTCCTACAATCCTCTCAAGGTGGGGGCTTAGAGGGGGCTGTCCGTCCTCCTCGACACAGTTGGCGTTGTGACCCGGCATAACGAACTAATTATCCTAGGTGATCTCAACCTTAACTGTCTTGGTAGTAACACCAAAGCATTTGAGCCGTTGCTTGCTGGTCTGTTCTTGTCACAGCTTATCAAGGATCCTACCAGGTGCTCACCCAGTGTTGGGGTGAGCTCTTTTCTGGACTGGGTCCTGACAAACAGACCAGAGAGGATCAGTTTGTCGGGAATCCTTCCCAACTCCATCTCTGACCACTCCCCCGTGTACTGTGTGTGGAAGATCCGTTCCCTGAAAATTCTACATAAGATCATTCAGGTCAGAGATTACTCCGGGTTTGATCTTGGCTCCTTCCATGACGATCTCTGGCACACTGACTGGTCAGCAGTATGGAATGCCCAGGACTTCCCATCTGCTGTCAGTCACTTCTTCATCTCTCTTAGGGCTCTGCAGGATGAGCATGCCCCCCTCAACAGATGGAGGGTCAGGGGATCGGCTACAAAATGGTTACATGGTAGCCTCCTAGCCCTCCTGAAGTATAGAGATAAGTGCTGGGCAAAATTCAAGGCCATGGCGGATCTGACTATATTTCAGCAGTATAGGAAACTCAGAAATGAGTGTAAGAAGGGTATAAGGGCTCCTAAAAGTGAGTTTTGCAAAACTACACTGCTGAACTCAGCCAGGGACCCCAAGAGGTTCTGGAGGAACATTAAAAACATAGCTAGTGGTTCCCAGAGTGCTGAGACCTCTGATATGATTACTGATGGTGCTAGCTGCAATAACTCGCTAATCATCGCAAATACGTTTAACCTGTATTTTTCTGACCTGTCTGCTTTCACCTCGTCATTCTCCCCTGGTGGAAGTGATAATGGTGAACAGGTCCCAGCCCCTCCACCACTCCGCCCACCCTTTCATTTTAAGGCTGTGATGGTGCAAAAGGTGCAGAGATTGCTCGCGGGCCTCTCCCCCTTCTCGAGTGCTGGCCATGATGGGTTGGAACCAAAGCTCCTCAGTCTTGGTGCTTCTTGGCTTGCCCCCCTGATGGCACATATCTTCAATTTGTCCCTGTCATCTGGTGTTGTTCTTGACATATGGAAGGTCACCAGGGTGGTCCCGATCCTTAAACAGGGGAACCCCAAACTAATAGAAAACTACCGCCCGATATCCATTTTGTCAGCGGTCAGCAAACTTCTTGAGAAAGTTGTGGCAGGGCAACTCTCAGAGTACTTGCAGTCACATGACCTATTGTCACCTGTGCAGCATGGCTTCAGGAAAGGGCACAGCACATCCTCTGCCCTTGTCACTGTCTCATCATGGATCAGAGTGGCTATAGACCAGGGCAAACTCTTGGGGGCTATCTTTATAGATATCTCCAAGGCCTTTGATCTTGTTGCTCATGCCACGCTCTCCACTCAGCTTAGATCCTTTAGTCTATCTCCTGATGTGCTCAGCTGCTGGTTCTCCAACTATTTACATGGCAGAATGCAACTGGTTAAATATGGCAAGGAGCTCTCGGGCTCTATTCCTGTAGCCATGGGTGTCCCCCAAAGCTCAGTCCTGGGGCCCCTGCTCTTCTCCATTTTTGTAAATAATCTCCCCACAGCTGCTGTTCACTGTAAGCCAATCCTCTATGCAGATGACTTGGTCATCCTGACTCACTCCCCGGAGACAGGGGTCATCAATCGCCATCTGAGCGAGGATCTGGGGAACATTTAGTCATGGATCTCGCCCCACAAGTTGGTTCTTAATCTAAAAAAAAAAACAGGCTATGCTCTTTGGGTCTCAGGCCAAGATTAAGGCCTCCCCTACTCCGTTCTGTGTTTCTGGTACCGACGGTGTTCTGATCCCTGCCACTGACAACTTTAAATACCTTGGGGTGATGCTGGACCCGCAGCTTGACCTTGGCTGCCATATTCAGAATACCTGCAAAACTGTCAACTGCAAACTGGGTCTGGCCTACAGAGCTAAAAGCAACCTTACCTCTGCTGCCCGTATTGCTCTCGCCAGACTCACCAGAGGTGTGCTCCTTCCTTCACTCTGCTATGGGCTTCTTTTGTTTGCCCGCTCCACCAAAGCTCTCTCGGTGGTCTACTGCCTACAACAATGTCTGCTGCTTTGCTCTGGCTGCCCCCCCCCCCGTTTTACCCACCATTGTGACCTCTACAGCAAGCTAAACTGGCTCTCACCCTCAAATCACATAGACTTTGTCCAACGGTGCTTCACAGGAAAGGTCCTTAGCACTGGCACCCCTCCAGGGCTGGCAAAATTCCTCATTCGGCTGCCTCCTCATCCTACCCCTTCAGGTCTCAGGGGCACACCATCCTTAAGATACCTGCTACCCGGACTCAAATGGGAGGTAGGGATTTTGCTGTGTGTACTCCTTGTCTGTGGAATGCTTTCCCTGCCCAGGTCCGCTCCTCCCCATCACAGGGCTGCCTTCGTTCCTCCCTGTGGAACCACCTCAGGCTCTCTTTGGCCTGTAGTTGCCCCAAACCCCCGTGACCTAACACTGCACTCCTCTCTCCTGGACATATTCCTGGACAAAAGACTTGACTTCTTAGGCTCTATGTTGTAAATAGTGTTGTATCTGCTGCTTTTCAACTGTGCCTCTTGTAACTGCTCTTAGGTGCTACATGTGTTACTCTGTGGTGAACACACTGAACAAAACTATCCCTTACAAGACTTGCAAGCTGTTTTAATCTGTATTATGTTGTCCTCACATGACTTGTAAACTGTTTTTAATCTGTACCATGTCGTCCTATGTATTTAAATCTATAATTCCTGTACTGTCCCGGGTCGTACCTGAACTAGGCAATTGTCTTGTCTAATGTACTTGCCTGGTCAACAAAAGCTAAATAAATAAATAATCCTGACTAATGGACCCTAGTCTCCACTGGGGTTGCTAAAGGCTGGGAACCACAGCCAACCCTCCCCAGGAGAAGAGAGAAGTCCTCCAGATGCTCAGTTCTCTCCTCCCCAGCCAACTGCCAGCAACCCGAGATTGCTCCCGATCCCAGGTCATCGGTGTGGTAAGAGGTAAAGCACTGGGTACCTCAGCCCTCTGCACCACTGGGATGCCAATTTTAGACTAAATTTCACAGACTGATATGCCTGTATTTTATATAGTTATTTTATTTTAAATGGTTCACTTTTAAGCATAAATGTAATACTACTTTTCTCTCAATTTTGTGGTGGCATGTTGTTGTTAAGCTTATTTCATTTTGTGGCTAGAGGGTCAGTCTCCATGACCCTACTATATATGAGAAAGTAACAACAGTGTAAATGTTTTTGGAAAAGTATTAATTGATTATGTGAATTCGATGCAGAAATGACAAGTATAAAGTGCTGCCGTTATTTTTCTAAGATGCAAGTTTGGAGGTGGTCACATCAACTTAATTAGTTGAATCAAGTAGTACTGGTATATTAGGACCTTATTACATTGTTTTGCAGACCACCATATCTTGCAGGGTGTAGCTGTTAGTAGTCTTTTTCTGATGGTAAGAGATTATATCTGTAATACCTCCATATCCAAAGTAAAACTGTCTGGACTATCAAATACTGCTACACGTGAGACGTGTTTGATGTTTTCATATTCTGACTGGTCTGACACAAGGATATTTGAATTTATGTTTTTTTTTTACAAAACAATAAAATGTAAGTATATAAAGTTCCATCAGGTGACTGAGATACACTCCAAGATTATAGTGGAGCAAAAGGAACTTGGCCACTTGGCATAACCTTTCATGCATCTGCCTGGAGAGATGTGATGAACTGGAAAAGGGCCTATGTGGCCCCCAACTACAAGAAGGGGGAAAAGCTGAATCTGGGCAGCTATAGGCAGGTCAGTCTGACATTGCCTGTAAAAGGACCGAAAGGTCCAGTGTACTTATCTGGTTAACAAAAGAAAAAGAATGAATGAAATTGAAAGGTACTGGAAGCCATTATGGAGGACAGAATAACTGGCTGTGGCCAATGTTCTCTCCCTCTTTCATCATGGCTTTACGAGGGGCAGATCATGCCAGACCAACCTGATCACCTTGTTTGAGTGGGTGACTAGGGGCGGGGCCATGGACACTGTCTTTCTGAAGTTCAGCAAGGCCTTTGATACTGCGAAGCACCAGCCACCCTGGTCCACCCCTTTACTTACGCCAGAAAGAGGTCATGTGACTGGTCATGTGACGTCCCTCGCAGAAACTATCAGTCTACTTCCCAATTGGAATTTTATATTGGTTGCCCACTAGGTGTCACTGTGGCACTCCCTGTCTCTTCTCTTTAGCTGTCACTTTTCTGCTCCCTTCCTCCTTACCGTCCCACTCCATCTGCCTCCCTTAAACCTGTTCCCTGCAATCCACCCCACATCTCTCCACTAAATCAACCTGGGATTTGAACCCCTGACCCTCACCTCCTAAGGTGGCACCCCTACCATTATGGCCCTGTGTCACCTACCCAAATTGTAGTACATCCTGCTACGGAATCAGCACAGCACTCCATTAACCCTCACCTGTCACTGGCTACAATGTTACCCACAGATAGGATGCTCTCTTCCTACTCGCCATCCTCTTAGTCTTACTCTTCCTCCACACCTCTCGACCACCATTCACGGTCCCCCTCCCCACATCAGCTCCTCCCCTCCCCTTGCAGGCATCATTACCCTCACCTCCTCAACCTCCCCTCCCTCCAACAGCACCAGGTTCTTCCCCACTCTCAACCCCCCCACCTTTCAGCCATCTCCCTCTTTTCTGGGTCCTCAATATCAGGTCCCACCCCTGGCCAACATAGAAAAAAACCTCCCTAAATTCCTATTTCTATGCCTCCTACTTCTCCTACTTGCCGGCAACATTGAACAGAACCCCTGGCCTGACCCTGCTGCTTCAAGCATCCCCCCTATCAAATAGGCCGGGCATCTACCACATAAATGCTAGAAATCTTCTTCCCAAACTAGATAGTATCAGGGCCTGGGCATCATACTCCTCTCCCAACATCCTCTGTGTCACTAAGACATGGCTATCCGCCAAAGTGCCAGACTCACTAGTAGCTATTCCTGACTACTCCATGTTCCGCCAGGATAGAGGCAAACACGGCAGTGGTGTCGCCACCTATGTCCCGAGTCCCCCCATGCCTCCACAGTTTTCCAGGAGGTCATCCCAAAATCGCATGAACTGCTCCTTGCTAAGCTGGTATTCCCCTCTTCATCACGATCTGCTACTTTTCCCCCAACCCATCCCCCATAACCTTAATCTCTAAACTTGCCTCTCTCACTTCCTTCTCTGCCTCCGGTGAGCTCATTGTCCTGGGAGACTTCAACCTGAACTGATCTGCCCTACAAGCCCGACCAACCACACAGGAGACAGAGACCCTCAACCTAATGCAATTAATATCCAACATCACTAGGCTTAACCCCCCTCTCCAACAATCACTCTCTAATTGATTGGATTTTAATGACACATCCTCACAAATACTCCTCAGCCAGTACTATCCCAGATGCTTTCACTGATCATTGTATTACCCACTGCCTCAGAAATTCACGTCCCCCCTGCCCCTCCAAAGTACATGTAGTTCAGGCCCCTAAGGACCCTAAACCAACAGTCCCTGCTTTCTGACCTATACCTTGCCGACTGGTCAGGAGTCTTCACCACCCCAGACATAGACAGCACTGGCAGCCTTCAGTTCCACTTTTCTGAATATCTGGAACTCCCATGCCCCCCTCAGAAGGTTGAGGCTTCGGCGAAGGCACCTTCCCTGGATCTCCCCTCACCTGCTTATTCTCTTCAAAAACAGAGACTGAGCATGAAAAGTCTACAAGGCCTCCTCAGACATCACTGACCTCCGAACATATAAAATGCTACTGAATGCCTGCACTAAGGCAGTGTGAACTGCTAAAGCCAATTTCTTTAAAGCCCAGCTCAATGACTGCCATTCCACCCCAGTCACTTTCTGGAAAACTCTTCATTCCCTGCTAGGCTTCCCCTCTCAACCCACTCCTCCCAGCCCCCAGTCCCCAGATGGCACCTGTGAGACTGCCTTCTCCATAAATCGCCACTTCACCACTTACACTCTTCCCTCAGGGACACCCCCCCCTCACCTCCCCGCACCCTCTGACACACTCCCTCGCCAGCACGCAGCCATAATCACCCACACTCCTCACCCCACCATGCACACTCTCACACCTCCTTCCCACCTCCCAGCCATACGTTCCCCCCATTACTCCTCTTGAGGTACTCTGCGCCCTCAAATCTCTAAACTCCTCCAAACAGAGTCCAGATGGTATCAATCCCACTCTTTTGAAAATATCAGCCCCACTAATTGTCCCTCCCATCGCCCATCTTTTCAATTTATTTTTATTTATTTGCCTTTGTTAACCAGGTAAGCACACTAGACAGCAAAGTGCCTATTTTCAGGTGCGACCCGGGAGATTACAAAGTACAGGCAGAGTCAACAGTCATATACATTACAAAGTGCAGGCAAAAACAGTAGTCATATACAGGATACAAGACTAAGAACAGCCATATCAACAGCTTGGTAAGGGTAATAGGCTAAACAAATAAGTATTATTTGACAGTAAGGACAAAGGAAACAGAAATAGATAGTACAAATACACATTACATGATAAAGGGGGAGAGGAACCAATACAGGTAGTACAATTAATGACGACAAGATAGCCTAGACCATTTGACATACAATATCAGGGGACTCATGGCCTCAGTCAGTCTCAGAGGGGTCAGTGCCCCATCAGTCAGTTGAATCTGGGCCAAAAGGTTCAGGAGGAGGTTCCCTAAGGACAGATACAGGAGGAGGCAGTTTTGAGGAAGTCCCATAGAGAGGATCTGAAGCAAGGATGGGAGAGAGAGGAGCGAATAAGGGCAGGGAAGGAGTTCCACAGTCTGGAAAAAGCCCGATCACCCATTTGGGTATGAGTTTTAGGAACCAGGAGGACCTGAGAGTCACTGGATCTTAAGTGGTAGTGGGGGGAAGCTGGCTTGAGAGATTTTGCAAGTGCGAGGGAGTGGCAGTTCTGACAATAGTGTCAATGCAGTTGCCAATGATAAAGGTCGGTGATTGTCAGGGGAGAGCCACTCAAGCCCGTTGTACAGCTCACAGTGATGCGTGAGGCAGGAGGCAGAGAAAGTAAAGCGGCATACATTGTTGTAAGCTGTATTCCACTTTGAGAGACAGGTTTTTGTGATGTAGGTAAAGGAAACCAGTCTGTAACAGAGCATGGGGAGGAGAACCCCCTTTGCTAGGGCAAGTCGTGAAGCCGAGGTAAGACAGCTTTTGGCTCTGTAATCCAGGCCTAGCTTGCAATTTGCTGTCTTGCATATATTGCGAATATGCAGAGAGAGGTTAAGTTGTGGGTCAAGGGTTACCCCCAGGTACCTGAAGGAGGCAGCAACATGCAAGAGGGAACCATCAGCCCCAGAGATTCTTAGTGGGGCAGGGCAAGCTTTTAGTTTGGCATGGAAACCAAAGAGCATAGCCTGGTTTTTCTGAAGGTTGATGGTTAGCTTGTCACCTTTTAGCCAGGATTGTACTAGATCAAAGTCTGTATTAAGCCTGGAGTTGATGTCTGTGATGTCCTGGGAGCTGGTTAGGATAACCAGGTCATCTGCATACAGGGTGGAGGGCCCAAAGGCAGGGGCTGAGGGCAACTTGTTGATGAAAAGGGAAAACAGAAGGGGCCCGAGAACGGACTCCTGGGGGAACCCACAGCTCACAGGAGTGAGATACGAGAGGGCCTTGTTGAATCTGATGTATTGCTGCCTGCAAGAGAGGTAGTTTGCAAACCAGGCAAGGGCTGGAGGGGAGAGTCTGAGGGACCAGAGAGCGGAGATTAGGAGTGAATAGTCAGCCAGATCAAAGGCTTTTGAGACATCCATGAAGATGGCTGCAGTAAGTTTGCCTTGATAATTAGCGGTCCTGATCTCAGAGATGACCTCAGCTAGGGTAGTAGACATGCTGTGCCCTTTACGAAAGCCATATTGAGCAGGGGTAAGTAGGTCATAGTTTTGTATGTAGTAGGTGAGCTGTGAGGCAACCACCTTATCAAGCAGTTTGCTAATCGTGGACAGGACAGCTATGGGGCGATAGTTTGTGAGAGTTTTTGGGTCTCCTTGTTTGAAGACAGGGACAACTCTGGCCACTTTCCAGACATCAGGGATGGTACCGGAGATTAGGGAGGAGTTAAAGATATGGGCGATGGGCTGGACTAGGACAGGTGCCCCCAGGCTGAGCTGTTTGGGCTCTAGGTCATCATGCCTGGCTCCAGTGTGAGAGGAGAGTCCAGCAAGGAGCTTCTGAGTCTCGCTGGTAGAGACAGCCTTGAACTAGAAGGGAAGTCAGGGGGTAATCCCTCTGCAGGATATGCCTAGCACCTTGGGGTTGAGGGACCAGGAGGGGTGAACAGGCAGGTCAGAGAACTGGGAGTTAAATGCATTGGCGATTGTAAGGGGGCTGTTGCAGCTGACCCCGCCAATTTGCATGTCAGTGACCTGCGTTCGGGCTGAGCTTCTTACAGTGTTTTTGATGTCTTGCCAGAAGCTCCTCAGATTCCTGGCTGAGGACAACAAGGCCGATTTATAGAATTTGCTCTTGGCAGAGCGGGTCACTCTTTTGCACATGTTTCTTAGCTGCCTATATTCCAGGAAGTCAGCCCTATTACAGGAGGCCTTGAATTTTGCCCAGCATTTGTCCCTACGTTTCATGAGGGAAAATAGGCCGCCATGGAGCCCTTTGATGACAGTGCCCCTCATCCTCCTTTTAGTGAGGGGGCGTGCCTATTTTGCAGAAGTGTAAATACAGCAAGAAAGTTATCGAGGGCAACTGTGGGGTTGCTTGTGTCAGTGACCCGGGACCAGTCAGTCCATCGTAGGTCAGCAAGAAAATCATCAATGTTAAGTTTGAAGAAGTTCTTCATCTGGATCACCTTACAGGGGATTTTGGGTGCAGATATTCTCCAGGTACAGTAGGTGGGGGAGTGGTCTGAGATAGCATCTGGGAGGATCCCTGAAGAGGCAATACAATCAGGTCGGTTGCTCAGCACCCAGTCAATGAGGGATCCTTTATCCCCAGAGGAGGAGAGCCTAGTAGGTTCCTTAATAAGTTGGCAGAGGGTGAGCCCAGACAGCAAGGACTCATAATGCTTGACATTGCAGCCCATCCAGTTAAGGTTGAAGTCACCAAGAACTAGTAGTTCATTTCGGCCCGTGTTAGGACTAAGGCTGACTATCTCTCTCTCTTGTCTGGCTCCTTACCTAAGGCTTGGAAATTGGCCAAGGTCACCCCCCTACACAAAAAGGGTGATCCCTCTAATCCTGCCAATTATAGACCTATCTCTCTCTCCTCCCCTCATTGGAGTCCCTCGTCTCTAAAAGACTAAACTCCTTCCTGTCTGGCAATGAAATCTTGACCCCTTACCAATCTGGCTTTTGGCATCATCACTCCACTTTCTCCTCCCTCCTCCATCTTATGAACCATATTCACTTGGCCATGGACAAGGGACATCTTACCTTGGCTATCTTCATAGACCTAGCCAAAGTGTTCAACTCCGTTGCCCACAAACTTCTTATAGACAATGTTGCAGCTCTTGGCCTTTCACCCCCCACCATTGACTGGTTCAGTGCCTACTTCTCAGACAGGTTTCACTTTGTACAGCTGGGTGACACTAAATCCCCTTCCCTTCCAATCCTAGCAGGAGTCCCACAGGGATCGATCCTCGGCCCCATCCTTTTCTCTATCTTTATAAACAGCCTCCCATCTGCCTGCCCCCTCCTCCAAGGTCCAAATGTATGCAGATGATTCTGTGATTTTCAACTCCAGCTCTTCCATAGCTCAACTCAAGCCCATCCTCCAGGCTGATTTTGAGAATCTGCTGCGTTGGCTTGACACAAAATCCCTCAAATGTAATACCAAAAAAACAGTTGATTTCGGTTCTGCCCAGAAGCTGGCCAAACTCACTGCCCCTCTCTCCTTCCATGCCCTAGATGGGTCCAAAATCCAAGCAGGTAACAGCTACAAGTACCTTGGAGTATTACTAGACCCCAAACTGGACTTCTCGCTACACGTTGACTCCATTCATAACAAACTCCACCCAAAACTAGGCATGTTGTACAGGCACACAAGAACTGTCTCTCCTTACTCATCAGAAAATAACTATTATCTAAGTTAATCCTCCCCTCCTTCAACTACGCCGATGTGGTCTACAGTTCAGCCCCTCAATACTCTCTAGCCAAGCTTGACCCACTGTTCCATGCCTTCTGCTGCTTCGCTACTAATCTCCCTTATTGCACACACCACTGCCTCCTCTACCATTCCGTCCCCCATAATCGCCGACTTGCACACTGTGTTTTCTTCATAGCCAAGTCTTGGTTCAACACTTTTCCCTCCTATCTCCCCTCCTTCCTAGCTCTAGTCCCCTGCCCCAGCTATGCTCTGCATTCTCATGATCAGTGCTCATTCTCACTGGCAACGCCGCACTCCCTCACTAGGAACAAGCCTTCGCCTAGCAGCTCCCTGCCTTATGGAATTCATTACTCCTTGCAGTCCACATCTTGCCAACAAGGCGGTCCATCAAAAACTACTTCTGGAATCTCCCCCTTCTCCACTGTCCCTGCCATCCCCCCCACTTAAACTTTAATCTCTCATCCCTGCTTCCTCTCCTCTGCTCCCCTTCCCTTTATACGCTCAAGCCATCCTGCACCAACATCAGCTCTTATTGTAGCACATCAGTACTTTTGCTGTGTACCAACCTCCATGCCTGTAATCGCCTCCATGTCCTCTGTATAACTGTTCAGTCTCATGCACCTTTGCCTCACTGTTTTGCTTTCACCCCATGAATTGTACCTGTACTAATTCAGACTGCTGTATAGCGCATGTTCTCTGAGTACCATACTTTGTCATACACCACTGCAACAATGGATGGTTCGGTTGCCCAGTCACCTGTACCTGCATCAGATTCAAACGGTTGTCCTTTACTCCAGCTGACTTGTACCACTTTTAACTGCCATGCACTATTCCTGCATCATGAGTAACTTGTACCTATCTTTAAACTGTCATGTACCTTTCTTGTATTCAAATTGTACTATGTTCCTTTGCCTTTGTCCCGGGTCGCACCTGGAATTGAGCCTCAGCTCAGTGTGCCTTTTCCCGGTTATCAACTTTTAAATAAATAAGCTTCTAGATAAAGAACACCAGTATACATGAGACATACACAAGGTGGCTTGCTAACTGGCTCGGGGCAGGAAGTAGAGATGCAGCAAAGTTTTCTTTGACCGTGAAGTTCTGGCAAAATCACTGACTTCGACTTCTTCAAGCACTTTGCGAAGTTGACCATTTTGTGGCAACTTCAACTTCAAAAAACCTTGCTGGCAGTTTGCATGTAACTTCACCTTAGACTTTGCTTTACAGCAAATTTAGGTGAAGTTTCCTCAGAAAGAGGTTATAGGTCACATGCAACAGTTCCTGCAGATCACATGATACAGTTCTATGTATACAGCATCCTTCAGTTGCACTTAGCAGTCTGTGATGGTGAGCGGAAGGGTGCACATCTGCTGCTTTTTGAGAATTCAAAAGAGTTTTAAAAACATTTAAAACAACATTTTTTCAGCTTTCTTTTTGAATTTTTTATATCTTCTCTTTGCTCAGTAGTTTGTTAGGAAGTCTTTTCTGTGGTTTAGATCTTATTTTCTTTATATTTCTGTACTTTTCTCAATAGCCTTTTATCTATATTTTCCTTTTACTTCTATGTTCAGACACTCTAGTTCTGAGAATTCATTTTTTTTTTCAATTTATTGTTTCTGGCTCCCTGGCAGACGCTTCACCCCCAGCTAGCAACTGACTCCCAAACACACTCCACCGCGGGACTTCCAGCTCCGTGAGTTTACCTCCTCATGGCAGAGCTGTCCCAGGGTAGAGTAATGCCCAGGGTACCCCTGCAGCATCTATGAATGGGGTCGGTGGCTGAGCCAGAAGATCCTGCTGCATGTGAATGATTTTCTTAGTAAGTTCTCCCAGGAGGAATGTAGCGTGCAATGACGCTAAGACTTTGACCCGCACACCTGCAGGCAGATGTCGACGTCTGCCCACCCCTCCACCCAGACCGTGGCAGGCTCTGGTTATCCTTCCCCCAGCATACCGCTAGGGGCCAGGCATACACTGTGCACTGTAACCCTCCCCCCCAGGAGGAGAGGAGAACAGTCCCTTGGATGCTCATCTTCCTCCCCCCTGGCCGGCCCCCTAGCTTTCTGAGTCTGCTTCTGAACCAGGGTCACCAGCGTCACAAGCGGTTGCATAACTGCTGTGCCAGTGAGCCAGCTGGGCATTCTATGACTTCTTCTTTAGTTATTATTTATAATTTTTCCCCCATTTTTCTGCCTTTTCCAAATTCACTTTTCTTTGTGTTATTTTGTACTTTTCATACATTTTTATTTTAAATAAAAATAAGGGGAGATGGAGAAGAGAGTGGGAGGAGTGGGAGTCAGACTGAGGAAAGCCATACAAAAGTGAAGGTACTGGACTTCAGGATGGCTGATTTTGTCAAATGGGAGAGTGCCTCAGAAAAGCACTAGCAAACAAGCAAGAAGGTGGGGTGGAGCAACAATGGGGAAACATCAAAACCTGCATCACAGAAGCAACAAGCCTTTGTGTGAAGCAAATAAACAAATCAAAACGAAAGAAAAAAACACTATGGTTCTCAAAAGAAGTGACGGGGAAGGTTAGGAAGAAAAAGATAGCATTCAGTAAGTATAAGAAAACACAGACGGGGCAGGACAGAGAACTGTACCAGTTAAAGCAGAAGGAAGCAGGGAAGGCAGTCAGAATAGCAAAGGCCCCAACTGAGGAAAAGACAGCCAACTCGGTTAAGAAGGAGGATAAAACCTTTTATAGGTACATTAGGGAACAAAGAAAGACTAAGGCAGGGATGCTGAGACTGAATAAAGAGGAGGGTGGTTGGGCAGAGTGCAACAGTGGAAAAGCAGGGATACTGAACGAATACTTCTGCTCAGTATTCACACTGGAAAAGCAGGGGGAGATACCTAATCCAGTCAATAGAAGCACCCTGGATGGGGGGGGGGTTTGATATTAGTCCTTTCACAGAGGAAAGGATTCTAAAACAACTCTTAAAACTGAAGGTGGATAAAGCAATGGGGCCTGATGGGATTCACCCCAGAATTCTAAAAGAACTAAGGGAAGAACTAGTAACACCACTGACTACCCTTTTTAATAAATCATGGGAGGATGGTGTGGTACCTGAGGACTGGAGGAGGGTGGATGTGATTCCCCTTTACAAAAGTGGGAGCAAGACAGAGGCAGGAAACTACAGACCTGTCAGTTTGACCTCAGCGGTAGGGAAAATGATGGAATCACTTCTGAAGGAAAGAATTGTTGAGTACCTAGAGGCCAGTGGGGCACAGACCCAAGGCAACATGGATTCACAGCAGGAAGGTCATGTCAGACAAATCTAATTGATTTCTTTGACTGGGTGACCAAAGTAGTAGACCAGGGAGTGGCTGTGGACATGGCCTACCTAGACTTTAGCAAGGCATTTAACACAGTCCCGCACAAAAAGATTAATGAACAAATTAGCCAGCCTGGGGTGGGTCCCAGGGGTGGTAGCCTGGAGTAAAACACTGGCTGAACAATAGGACACAGAGGGTAATAGTAATATGGTGTCCATAGTGAAGAAAGGGGTTACTAGTGGGTACCGCAGGGTTCAGTACTGAGGTCAGTCCTTTTTAATGTCTTTATAAGTGACATTGCAGAGGGACTGGAAGGAAAAATGTCTCTTTGCAGATGACACAAAGATCTGCAACAGGGTTGATACACAAGATGGAGTGGAAAGAATGAGAAGGACTTGGCAAGGTTGGAGGAATGGTCAAATGTATGGCAGCTCAGATTCAATGCAAAGAAGTGCAAGGTAATGCACATGGGAAACAAAAACCCAGAGGAAGCGTACACAATGGGGGGTGAGATACTGACAACAACAAAAATGGAAAGGGACCTGGGAGTAGTCATATCAGACGACCTAAAGGTGGGCCAGCAATCTGAGAAGGCAGTAAGGAGGTCTGGGGGGGATACTGGGATGCACAGGGAGAGGCATTACCAGTAGAAAACAGTAAGTTGTTGGCCCTCTGTACAGACAGTTGGTAAGACCACATCTGGAGTACTGTGTACGGTTCTGAAGACCCCATCTCCGCAAAGACATAGACAGGGTGGAGGCTGTCCAGAGGAGAGCAACCAAAATGGTGCAGGGTCTGCACCAGAAGACATATGAAGAAAGACTAAAGGAGCTTAAGATGTATAGCCTTGAGGAAAGGAGGGAGAGGAGGGACATGATAGAAACTTTCAAATACCTCAAGGGAATCAACCAAGTCCAAGAGGGTAGCATCTTTCAGAAAATAACAAGGGGCACAATTTGAAGATAGAGGGGGGATGGCTCAGAGGTAATGTGAGGAAGTATTTCTTCACAGAGAGGGTTGTAGATGCATAGAACAGCCTTCCTTAGGAGGTTGTAGAGTCAAAAACAGTGGGGGAATTCAAGAATGCATGGGACAGACATAAAGCAATTCTAGTGGGGAGTAAGAGGAAGTATGCTGTTGGTTAACTGTTGGTGAACTACAATCTGCAGCTTATCCGTTAGGTAGGAAAATGGGCAGACTAGGTGAGCCAAGAGGTCCTTATCTGCCGTCAAATTCTATGTTTCTATGTTTCTAAAGGGAGGAGAGAGGATGATCACGTGGTTGACAGATTGGTTGACAGATGGGACACGCGGTCCCATCTGTCTGAGGAGGACACCTTTAGGGGTAGCACCAGTAGCACTGGTTGTTGAAAGGAGGTCAGCAAGAAGCCTGTAACAGCAATGTTTTTTCATCTGCAGAACCCCCCACCACCCACAGCGCAGCAGCAGCTGTTTGCCATCAGAAGAACCTCCAAGTGACACATCCCTGCCCCCCATGGTGCCCCTGCCACCATTGGCTAATCCCAGTGAGCAGGAGCCCTGAAACCATCCACCTCTGGCTCCTCCCTGGGCAGTTGCACAAGTTCCTGCTTTGGAAATTTTTGATTTGGACTCACTGACAACAGTGTAGTGACATGCTAACTGTGCCAGACAATTGTTTGGCATGGTAAACAGGGCAGCCACTTGGGCACTGGTAGTCAGCACACCCATCGTAGAATAATGCACTACTCTGAGTGGCAAGAATACAAGAAGGTGTCTGAGAGGGGTAGAGGTGGTGCCACTCCTAGTGTTCCTTCTGTGCCATGGGGGGGGGCAGCGCAGCAAGCAACAGTGAGGTGCACAGTTGCCAGAGGGGGGCAGTGATGAGGAAAATGTGACCTGCAGCCGGACTCGTGGGTTGCAGCCAGGGAGATCATGTGAGACCCCAGCTGCAGATCCTCCTCCTTTAAGATCTCAGCTGAGAGATGAAGTGGCACACTCCTTGTTGAGATGGGGGACCTCAGACACACAGTTGCGTCCTGATGCCACTGTCAAAACAGCAGACACTGCTTGAGGGAATGGCAGAAATCCATAGTTGGGGTGCACCCTCTGTCCCACCCTGGCCACAGTAATGAATAAACACCATGGGCTAGATATTCAAAAATGGTCAAAGCAGAGTGCAAAGATTTGTGTTGCACCTACCCATTGCCCACACCCTGTGGATGCTGTATTCAGCTGGACAGCACACACAGCGCTATCCAGTTGAATATAGGGGCATGTTGGTGCAGCTCTAAGCTGCATAGTGCTTCCCTGACATGGATCCTGGCAGTGCAGGAACAGTACCACCAAACCCAAAAATGCCAGTAAACTCAGCGCGATATTCAGACAGCGCCATGAAAGTCAGCCCATTGGGCATGCAAGGTCCTAAGAGGCCATTTTCATGCCCATTATGGGCACATTTGCATTGAAAGCAGTGGCAGGCTTTCACCCCTATGACTGGCCCCCACCCTGATTGCCTGGTCCCATAAAAATCAAGTATTCCCTGGTGTCTAGCAGCGCTTCCCCTTCGCTTGCTGTCCCATATCATCCTAAATCTTTCCCTGCTGCCTAGTGGTCCCCATGCCCTCCAGTCACCAGCCCTGGTATAGAACATACATTCTCTGGTGCCTTGTGGTTCTGCCTGGCCTCTGCTGTCCAACTCTGGTATAAAAAATACAGTCCCTGTGCCTAGTGGTCCCTCTGCCCTCTGATCATGAGCCCTGGTAAAGAACATCACATTCCCTGGTGTCTAGTGATTCCCTGCCCTCCTGTCACCAGCTCCAGTATAGAAAATACAATCCCTGATGCCTAGTTGTCCCCCCCTGCCCTTTGATTGCCAGTTCTGGTATAGAACGTACATTCCCTGGTGCCTAGTGGTCCCCATCACCCTCTGATCGCCATCCCCGTTATAGAACATACATTCCCTGGTGCCTAGTGATCCCTCCTACCTTCCGATCACCAGCCCAGGTATAGAACATTCATTCCCTGGTGCCTAGTGGTGCTCCATGCTCTCCAGTCACCAGCCCTGGTATAGAACGTACATTCCCTGGTGCCTAGTGGTTCTCCCTGGCCTCTGTTCTCCAGCTCCAGTATAGAAAATACAGTCCCTGGTGCCTAGTGGTCCCTCTGCCCTCTGATCATGAACCCTGGTGCCTAGTTATTCCCCTGCCCACCTATCACCAGCTCCTGTATAGAAAATACAATCCCTGATGCCTAGTTGTCCCCCTGCCCTTTGATTGCCAGTCTTGGTAAAGAACATACATCCCTGGTGCCTAGTGGTCCCCACCACCTCCATTACCATCCCTGGTATAGAACATGCATTCCTGGTGCCTAGGTGGTCCCTCCTACCCTCTGATCACCAGATCTGGCATAGAACATACATTCCCTTGTGCCTAGATGTCCCCACCACCTCTGATCACCATCCCTGTTATAGAACATACATTCCCTGGTGTCTAGTGATCCTCCTACCTTCCAATCACCAGCCCAGGTATGAACATACATTCCCTGGTGCCTAGTGGTCCCCCTGCCTCTGATCACCTGGCGCTGGTATAGGACTTACATTCCTGGTGCCTAGTGGTCCCCAATGCCCTCTGATCACCAGTCCTGGTATAGAACATACATTCCTGGTGCCTAGTGGTCCCTCCTACCCTCCAATCACCAGTCCCGTGTAGAACATACATTCTCTGGTGCCTAGTGGTCTCTCCTGGTCAGTACTGGTATGGAACATACACTCCTGGTGCCTAGTGGTTCCCCCAACCTCTGATCACCAGCCCTGGTATAAAATGGTATAAAAGGGTAACACTGTGATAGTGGGGGACTTCAACCTGTCGGGAGTGGATTGGAGTACCCCAGCCACCACGAATAGAAGGGAGCAGATACTTCTGGACGTGTTCCAGGATAGCTTCCTAATGCAAATGGTCAGCAAGCAAACCAGGTTAGGGAACACTCTAGACCTTGTGCTGACAAATGGGGAGTTTGTCAGCGAGCTGGGGGTGGAAGAACTGCTGGCAGGGAGCGACCACCACTCAGTGTGGTTCACGTTGAAAATGGCTGAAGAGGGAGAAACAGGTACAAGAGTGTTGGACTTAGGAAGTCCAATTTCAGGAGGATGGAGGAGGTAGTTAAAGAGTATCTAGCCAGAATCCGAACTAATATGGATACTAACCAGAGGTGGGAGGTCATAAAACTGGGGATTGAGGAGGCAACCAAAACCTGCATCAGGGTCCAGAATAAGAGAGTTAGGGACAAGAAACCCAGCTGGTTGAGCAAGGGGGTCATGGAGAGAATAAGAAATAAAAGAGCCGCCTTTAGGAGGTTCAAAATAAACAGGGAGAGGGGAGGACAGAGAGGATTACCTGAAGGAATCGAAGGAGGTGACAAAGGCAGTAAGGGTAGCCAAGGTGTCTAAGGAGCTTGGGCTGGTGCAAGGCATCAAGAAGGGGTAGAAGGAATTCTTCAGATACATCAGAGAGGAAAGGAGTTGTAGGGACTAAATAGTAAGGATTAAGAGAGATGGAAGGTGGATGGAAACAGGGGCAGAGCAGGCAGAAGGCTTAATGAATACTTCCTGCTCGGTGTTTACTAAGGAGAAAGGAGGGGCTACCAAGAGGGGTGGGAAGTCAGGCTGGGAGGAGGTGACAGATGGGGAATCACAGAGGGAGGGTACTGGAGAACCTGAGGGCAGTGAGGGTGAACAAGGTGCCAGGGCTGGATGGCATTCACCCCAGAGTACTGAGACAGCAGGCAGAAATCCTGGCGGGCCTTGGCAGACCTGCTCAGTGCCTCCCTGGTTTCAGGAAGTGTACCTCAGGACTGGAGGATGGCTCATGTGGTACCCCTACATAAGAGTGGTCCCAAAGACGAACCAGGAAACTACAGGCCAGTAAGCCTTACATACATCATGGGAAAACTGATGGAGACAATCCTGTAGGAGAGGCTGGTGCCCCTTCTGGAGACCAATGGGCTGCAGGATGTTAGGCAGCATGGGTTTGTCATGGGCAGATCCTGTCAGACTAGCCTGGTGGATTACTATGACTGGGTAACTAGATACTTGGACAAGGGCCATGGAGTGGATGTCCTGTTTCTGGACTTCAGTAAGGCATTTGACTCAGTGCCACATGGGAGGCTGGGTAGTAAGCTGGCAGGTGCAGGTGTGAAAATGGTGGGATGGGTGTAGACTGGTTACAGGGAAGGTAGCAAAGGGTAGTGGTGGGAGGGGAGCTCTCATCTCCGAGGGCAGTGACAAGCGGAGTACCACAGGGCTCAAGTGCTGGGACCGGTGTTGTTTGGGTTGCTCATATCAGACATCTCAATGGGCATCAAGAGCAAGATCAGTTTGTTTGCAGATGACACCAAGATGGGAGCAGTAGTGGATGACGTAGGAGGGTGCCATGGGCTGCAGGATGATCTGTCAAAATTGGAAACTTGGTCAGACAGCTGGCAGTTGGGGTTCAATGCCAAAAAGTGCAAGGTGCTGCATTTCAGAGCAAAAACCCTAAGAAGGAGCTACCAGCCTGGGGGGAGGGGGTCAGCTAGCCATGACAGAGGAGGAGGAGGAGAAGGATCTGGGGGTGATTATAATGAGCTCAATCAACAACTCAGCACAATACAGGAAGGCAGCAGCAAAGGCCAACAAAATGCTGGGTTCTATCGCCAGGGGTATATCTTCAAGGAGAGGGGTGGTGATCCTGCCGTTGTATAGGTCACTGGTTAGGCCACACCTGGAGTACTGCATTCAGTACTGGTGCCCATACCTGAAGAGGGACATTAAGTTACTGGAGGGAGTGCAGTGCAAGGCAACAAAGATGATCCAGGGACTATGGGACATACCCTACGTGAGCAGGCTGAGGGAGCTGAATGTGTACTCTCTGCAGAAGAGACAGGGGGATATGATTGAAACCTTCAAGTGCATGAGGGGAATAAAAGAGACAGGCCCAGAGGGACTATTCAAATTAAGGAGGGGGTAGGGACACTCGAGGTCACGATCCCAGATTGGGAAGGGGGAAGGTCAGGAGGGAAATGAGAAGACACTTTTTATGGAGAGTGGTGTCTGGGTGAACGCGTTGCCTACTGAAGTGGTATCCTGTAGAACAGTGGACTGCTTCAAAAGGGGATGGGATAGGGTAAGAGGGAGAGTCAGGGGAGGGGAGGGGGGCAGCTGCAGTATAAGGGTTGCTAGCTGCACACTCGAGCAGACTCGATAGACCATAAGACCTTTATCTGTTGGCAAATTCGTATGTTTGTATGTAAAATAAATATTCCCTGGTGCTTAGTGGTCCCCCCCTGCCCTCTGATCACCAGTTTGGTTTAAAATAATAACTCCCTGGAATTTAGTGGCACCCTCCCACCCACTGATCTTCAGCCTGTACACTAAACATATTCCTCGGTATCTAGTGGCTCACCATTTAGGCACCAACCACCCACCCATCCAACCCTCCTCCTTAACTGAAGTGCTAGTGCTAGAGAGTCCAATGATGACTGGCACAGCCTCCCTCCTCACCACCTCAGCTGGTGGCCATGTGTAGTACAGGGATGCGCACTGCCCGATTGCATACAGTGGCGGCCAAGGTGGTGAGAGGGGCTGTGCTGGTCACAGTATAGACTTCCGTAGCACCAGCACTACAGGTAATGAGGGGGTTGGCAGGGTGAGAGGTCGGTGCCCACGGTGCCGGGGGGGGGGACCACTAGATGCCAGGTAATATTTGATAGTGTACGGGAACAGGGATCAGTAGGTTGGTGGATGCCACTAGACGACAGGGCGTTATTATTTTATGTTAACCACACGGAGGCATTGGGGCCCACCCAGTACCTATACAATGAATGAGATCACCGGGAGGGATCATGCTCCAGTACCTCAGTGAAGACTAAAACATACATGGAGACACGGACTCACTCACTGGTGTAGTGTTTAAAGAGTTCTGACACAGCAGAGACAACTTTGAAAAATGTAACATGCAGGCATAACTATAGCCTATATTTTGTATTTTATTCTGTAATGATCACTCTTATTGCCTTATTACTATTTGGTATTTGCATGAATATAGTATTTCTGCTCTTGATTTGGTTGTTTGTTCACACCTGACATTAATTTGTTTATGACATCAGAATATGTTGCTATGGAAAAAATTATAATGTCATAAACAGGACTGTGATGTCATGTGTAGAGAAGCAGCCAAAGTAGATATAACCTAGGGATAGGGAGCTTGTTTCATGCAACTCTTTTCAGTAATAAAATTGAGAATTCATTACTGAAATAAATGAAAAAATAAACGGGATGGAGTTGAATATAAATATTACTTTTTTCAATGTTTTCCTAATGCTATTAGGGCTATTTTAGGTTTTATTCTTTTAAAAATGTAATTTGTACACCAAAAATGATCAATGTTTTGTAGTGTGCTCTACTACTTCCTCAGGATCTATGCAATCTCGCTGCGATCAACTGTCACTTTAATTTTTCAGTGAATTTAATTATTTTCACAATATTCAACATTTAGCTGCCAAGAGAAGCCCACATAACTTTTGCCCACACTTCAGTCTGCTGTTTTGTGTTCTTCTGTAGTGTGGACTATAGTGAGATTGCATTGAACTGATTACATTAACCAGGATGTAGCTGGTTCTACCAAACGATCCTGAGGAAGTAGTGAGCACACTATGAAAGCGATCGGTTTTAGGTGGACAAATTACATTTTAAGGGAATAAAAATCTTAAGAATTATACTAGTTAATGGGTCCTATATCTCCATGAATGGTTTAGTTATTATTTTATACCAGGGCTGGGGATCTGAGGACAGGAGGGACAACTAGGCACAGATAAAGTATGTTCTATACCAGGGCTGGCAATCAGAGGGCAGGGGGACCACTAGGCACCAGGGACTGTATTTTCTATACCAGGGCTGGCAACTGAGAACAGAGGGGACCACCTGGCAGCAGGGACTGGGTATGTTCTATATCAGGGCTGGCGATCAGAGGCAGGGGACCACTAGGCACCATGGAATATATGTTTCACACCAGGGATGGCAATCATAGAACTAAAGGTGGACAAAGCAATGAAACCAGATGGGATTCACCTTAGAGTTCTCAAGGAGCCAGGGAGTGTACTAGCAGCTCCCCTAGCAGAACTATTCACCAAATCACTAGAGAGCGGGACCATACCAGAGGACTGGAAAAGGGCAACAGTGGTCCCACTCCACAAAGCAGGGAGGAGGCTGGCAATTTTGTCCAGTAAACCTCACGTCCATGGTAGGGAAGTGGATAGAGACACTACTCAAACAGAGAATCATAACGTATCTGGAATCCAGTGGGCAGCAAAACCCAAAACAGCATGGATTTATGGCAGGCAGGTCTTGCCAAACTAACCTGGTCGACTTCTCCAACTGGGTTACAAGGTTAGTAGATCAGGGAGCAGCAGTAGATGTAGTCTGTCTGGACTTTAGCAAAGCCTACGACTCTGTTCCACACAGAAGGCTGGTAAGGAAACTGGACCACATGGGGGTAGGCAGGGAGGTAGTTGAATGAGTGAGTAACTGGCTGAGAGGAAGAACACAGAGGGTTCAGGTAAACGGAGCATTTTCAGTTGAGAAGGAGGTGACCAGCTGGGTATCACAGGGTTCAGTACTGGGTCCCCTACTCTTCAATGTGTTCATAGTAGACATTGCAAATGGGCTGGCAGGTAAAGTGTATCTATTTGCTGATGACACCAAGATTTGCAACAGAGTGGACTCCCCTGAGGGTGTGAGGAGTATGGCTTCAGACTTGAAGAAACTGGAGAAGTGGTCAGAAACATGGCAGCTGAAATTCAATTCCAAAAGTGCAAAGTCATGCACTTGGGCAGAAACAATCCCAAAGATGATTACTACCTGGGAGGAAAGAAGCAAGCCTCCAAAGCCAGGAAAGGGACCTAGGGATCATTATATCAGAAGACTTGAAAGTGGGAAAACAGTGTGAAAAGGCGCACTAAAGGCAAATGGCATGCTATGCTGCATCAGGACGGAATCACGACTGCAGGGAGGGAGGTGGTGTTACTAATCTACAGGGTGCTGGGCACCCCGACTTGGAGTATTCCTTACAGTACTGGAGACCACACCCTCAAAAGGGACATAGAATCAAGATATGCAAGGGAGGGCCACAAAATGATTCAGGAACTGCACCATATGGCATACCAGGACAGGCTGAGGGAACTCAACATGTACTTCCTGGAACAGAGGAGGAGATGGGCAACATGACTGAAACTTTTAAATATATGAGGGGTATGAATAAGGTTAATGTTCAGGAGTTTTCCCAATTGAAAGAGAGCGAGAGTAAGATGGCATGACATGAGGCTGAAGGGAGGGAGGGAGGGAGGGAGGGAGTAACACAAGGAAGTTCTTCTATACAGAGGGTGATGGACCCATAGAATAGCCTACCCAAGGAGGTAGTGGGGGTTAACACGGTAAATGAGTTCAAGAATGTATAGGATAAATATAAAGGTAGAATATGGCAAGACAAAGGAGGGGAGGAGGAATAGCACCAGGTAGGTTCTTGGGCAGACTAGATGGACTTTGTGGTCCCCTTCTGCTGTCACTTTCTATATTTTTATGAAGAGGATCACTAGGCACCAGGGACTGTATTTTCTATATTGGGACTGGCGATTGGAGGGTGGGGGGACCACTAGGCACCAAGGAGTATGTGTTCTCTACCTGGGCTGGTGATCAGAGGGCAGAGGGACCAATAGGCACCAGGGAATGTATTCTCTATACCGGGGCTGGTGATCAGAGAGTGGGGGCGAACCGCTGGATACTAGGGAGTTATGATTTATACTGGGGCTGGTGATCAGAGGTGAGGGGACCACTGAACACCAGGAGTTATGATTTACCACCAGGACTGGACAGTCAGAGGGTGGGGCAACCACTGGACACCAGGGACTTATTATTTTATGCCAGGGCCAGCGATTTGAGGGTGTGGGACCTCTAGACACCAGAGAGAGCTTTACAATTCTACAGGATGGCAAATCAGAGGGTGGGAGTGCTACTAGTCACCAGGGAGCAGGTGTGCTTTCAGACTGCCAACATGGTTGTTGACTGCAGTGATTCTGCCAGCCACTCGGGTTGCCTGGAGTAAGTCAGGCTTCTCCTTGATGATATCTGTACTACACAAAGTGGCCTACGATGACCCTTTTGCATAGCACAAATGCGCTAAATATTGTACTGCTCCTGTATTCGGTTCCCTGCCCCTCCCATTGCCCAGTGCATACATAATATTTTGCATGTGCTAACCCTTTTAGTGTGCCTCAGCCCCCTTTGAGTATTGTGCATGGGTACAAACTCTGGGCAAACAGGGCACAATCACTTTGCCCACCGAGCAAAGTTTTGAATATCTGGTCCCATATGCCTTAAATTCTCATTTTCCCTATTGTTCTCATGTAATTCTTTTAATTCACTTTAGTGCCCAGAAATGCAATAAATGAAAATCTCATCATTTCCCATTTTTTTCATGTCTTAGAAATGTACTTGCTACATGCCTCTGCTCTGTCAGTCAGTCTCCCACCACAGCAACAGCACCTCTAACATGTGATTGACTTTAGTGCCCAGAAATGCACTATAGGAAAATCTAATTTTAATTTTTTCTCTGCCCCAGAAAGTACTTATTTCACGCATACTGTGCTGTGTGAGTCTCACCACAGCAACAGCACATCTAACTTGTAATTCACTTTAATGCCCAGAAATGCACTATGTGAAAATCTCATTTCCCATTTTCACATGTCCCAGAAATTATATATACTTGCTACATGCTGCTGTGCTTTGTCAGTCGGTATCCCACAACAGCATTTTCTCAAGTCACAGAAATAATACATGATACTACTATATGCCGCCGACAACAGTGTTGTGACATACAAACTATGCCAGGTAGTTGTTCAGTGTGGTAAATGGGGCAGACACTTGAGCACTGGTGGGCAGCACACCACACCTTAGAGTAAGGCACCACTGTGAGTGGGGGAATACAAGTCGGGTTGAGAGGGGGGTGGAGACAGGCACTGTTAGTGGTCCTGTGCAATGGGGGGTGCACTGCAAGTGACAGTGAGGTGTGCAGTTGCCAAAGGGCAATGATGATGGAAGTGGGATCTGCAGCCAAACTTGGGGTTGTGGTCAGGGACAGACCTGAGACCGCAGGATCCTTCTCCTCCTCAGTTAAGAGATAAAGTAGCACAATTACATGTTGAGATGGGAGACCTCAGATGCTGCAGTGTGTCCAGGAGGCCTCACACCAGACACTGTTCTCAAACCAGCAGACGCTTTGAAGGAAAGGTGGAATTCCATGATGGGTTTGCATCCTCTGTTGCATCTACATCATAACAGTGATGCACACTATATGAAATTTTCATTTGCCATATTTTCTCAAGTCCCAGATATTATATATGCTATATGTTACTGCTCTGTGACAGTATCCAACCACAGCACCTCTCGTTAAGCACTTTAGCAGAGAGAAATTCATGACAGGATGAGAAGAGGCCAGTGAAGACAGGGTGGAAATCATTTAGACTCCAGCCCACTCCTGCCATGTCATGTTGCATCTGTGAAACAAATCTAAATAAAAAGTATAAGAAAAAACAAACACATTTTTGGAAATTATACTTACCTTCACACTGGGGATGGCTATGCTATGTAATGGCACAATGGTGCCCCAGAGGAGGAGGAGGAGGAGGAGGAGGAGGCGAAGGTGGCTTGGTGGCTGCTGAGGATGGGGCAGCAGGAGAGGAGACGTGTAACACAAGGGTGAAATTGTTTAGTCAAGCCCATGCATGATCTTTTGTACCTATAAAAGGAAAATTAAAATAGTAAAGTAAAAAAACCAAAAAATGGAATGATACTTACCATCAAATTAGTGATGGCCATTCTGTGCAATGGCACAGTGGTGCCTCAGAGGTGGAAGAGGAGTAGGCATCTTGGTGGCTGGAAGACGCAGCAGGACAATAGAGGTAGGTGTACACAGTAGTCAATGTGTCTTGCATTTCCACTGGGCCAAGAGTCCGGGTGTTTCTGGAAGCATGCATGAAATGGAGGAGGAGGCCCATGTTGTTTCGGGGTGAGGACTGGAGGAAAACAGTATGCGGATCATTATCAGTGGGGTAGGCATGGCAGCAGGTGCACATTAGGCAGGTGTCTGGCATTTCCACTGGGTTAAGAGTCCGAGTGTTTCTGGAGGCACGCATGAGATGGAGGAGGAGGAGGCCAATGTTGTTCTCAGGTGAGGAGGACTGGAGCAGAACAGTGTGTGACGCATCGTCAGTGGGGGCAGGCATGGCAGCAGGTTCACATTAGGGGGGTGTCTGGCATTTCCACTGGGTTAAGAGTCCAGGTGTTTCTGGAGACATGCATGAAATGGAGGAGAAAGAGGAGGCCCATATTGTTCCTAGGTGAGGAGGACTGGAGGCCAGAGTGCCGAGTTACATTTTCCTCCTTCTTTCTGTGTCCTCCAAAGTAATCAATCTACTGCACCTCATTCTCCACAGTGAATACCCCCTCTGCATCCTCAGTATCTGAATTTTCTCCACTTGGAACTTCTGCATCAATCAATTCCACATCTACCTCTGTGGTGGGTGATTGTACTTCCCCTGCTTTATCCTGGTGTGTCAGTTGTGCCTACAGCGATGCACTTCTGTTTGGAGGTATATGTGCACTATTCATTTTAATGGATGTCAACATAGCAACATTTTTGGGGGATAGGTTCGTATGTGATCTATGATGATTGCCCCTGCAGCACTGTACATATGTTAAGAATTAGCACTAGATGGTGGGCAGCTTAAATATTTAAAGAGCAGCCGACACCTTCAGGAGAACTTTAACAAAACATAATATTTAGATACAGTTTAGTTTGTATTTCACATTAGTTCTGTATTCCTCCTCCCCATTATTTTTTACAGAGGTCATTTGCATGAAAGCAGGGTCTTTACTCCTGAAGAGTTCATCTATTCTTATTGCTTTCTTCCTACCTAAGGTGATAATGCACTGCTTGTGAAATTACAGTTTCTCTCATGGCAACAGGCTGTAATGTCACAACAGCGGATTATGACTTGAAGTAGGGAGTAAGCTACAGAGGCAGATGAACTCTAAGGGAACTCTACGGGACAAAGATCATATATTCATGCAAATTTAGTCAATAAATTATGGAAAGAGAAATATAAAGAATATAGGTTCATAGGTTGTATACAAGTTCAGAAGGCTTACGCCTCTTGTGAACTTGCCGCCTCAGTTACTTAGAGGTGGTACTCATATTTTTTTGGAACCCATATAAGCATAGATAACTATATTGTTACTCTCCACTATTTGTTTTGGTAAGGTATTCCAAATACTAACTATTCTCTGAGAAACCACTTTCCTCTCTGACTGTTTTATTAATCTCTCTTTTTAATTTATTATTATGCAACCTACTTTTGGTTTTAGTCTTATAGTAAACTAATCTTATTGTTTCCGTAAGTACTTGATCCCTAATTTAAGCACTTTATATACCAGACAGAGGTCTCCCCTAGTTCTTCTATACTCCATAGAGTAGAGGTCCAATTTTCTAATCCTTTCAGAGTAGCTCAGATGCTGAATGTTTTAAATTTTTTTGGTAGCTTTCCTCTGCACTTTCTCAATAAGTTTTTTCCCTGATGTTTTGGAATGCACTAAATTGTGAACAATACTTTAGGTGAGGTCCCACCAAACTGCAGTATAAAGGAACAACAACCCCGGGCTCTCTACTCTTAACTGATCTCAATATGCAACTGAGAATGTTGTTGCCTTTTTGAACGCTAAACTTATAGAGTGTATCAAATGTTACTTTATGAGTTACTAGTATGCCTAGGTCTTTCTCATCTGTTGTTGTCTGAAGACAATATCCATTGAGGGTATATGAGTACTTCAGATTGTTATGGCCCAAGTGCATGATTTTACCCTTGTTCTCATTGAACTTCATCTTATTTTGTTTAGCGCAGTCGTTAAGATGATTACTATTTTCTTGGAATGCCTTTCCAGATTTGGGATCAGTTACTATAGCCCCTAATTTACAATCATCAGCATATTTGCTCATCCATGCAGTTCTATGTGTCTGCATGGATGAAACTAGAATATTAAATAGGGTTGGCCCCAGGACCAATCCCTGAGGGACTTCGCTTGTCACCTACCCCATGCTGACAAATGACCTCTAACTACAACTCTCTGTGTTCTTTTGTCTAGCCATGAAATTATCCAATTTATGATGTTAGGATGGAGTTGAATATTAATGGAATGTGCAATAAAGATTCTGTGTGACACTGAGTCAAAAGCTTTGGCATACTCTAAAAAGAGTACATCTACTAGCAATCCTTTATCGAGCGCTGCACTTACAGGCTCGAAAAAGTGTAAGAGATTAGTAAGGCAGGCTCTACCACCAGAGAAGCCACGTTGCTTTATATCTTGCAACCCCTTTTGATTTAAGTGAGTGGTTATTCTTTTCTGCATTAATCTTTCTAACAATTTACCAATAACCGAGGTTAGGCTAAGTGGTCTATAGTTATTTATCTCTGATTTTTTTCCTTTCTTAAATATTGGGGCCAGAATAGCTTCTCTCCACTCCAGTAAAGCTTTCCCCTTTTTTAGTGAAGCATTGAACAGTTCTGTGAGAGGACCCTGGATAACATCTCTTACTACTTTTATGAATTTAGATGGTATGCCATTTAGTCCTGCTGTGCTATTAGGTTTAATGGAATCAGTAACTTTGGAGACTTCCTTAATTGTAAAGGGGTGAAAATGTTCATATTAATTTTGTTAGTGTTGTTTGTTTTTTCCTTTGGTTCATAAACGCTAATGAAGTAATTATTTAATTCTGTAGCAATATCTGCATCTTTACTTAAATTCTTGATGTAGTTTCTAAAGGACCTATTACTGTTTGTTTTCCCCTCTTTGAACCAATACAATTATAGAATTGTTTTTGGTTGTCTTTAGTTATACTTGCTAGTTTCAGCACATATTTTCTTTTTTTGCCTTATTGATTGTGTTTTTGATTTTTTTATAGGATTCATAGGATCATTCAGGAACTTTTAGCAGTTAGGCCATTATTGTCCTGCACCATTATTTACAACATTTTATTGAGACAATTTTGGATTAAGTCATTTAAAGCAAGTTTAAACTGTCTAATAGTGTTACATGAAACAACACAACCAGGTAAAGCATTCCATTGAATAACTATTCTCTGAGAAAACCATGCCCCTCTTTTATTAGTTTTGTAATTGTCTCCTATCAATTGGTACTGATGGCCCCGATTCATTGCTATACTCTGTCATCCTCGTGCTTGAACAAATTCCCATATTGCAGGTTCCTACTTACTCTACAAGTCAAACACATATCCCCGATGTCTCTATATTGTGGAGAGTACAATCCATTTTCCTCAGCCTTGCCTCATAGGGAAGTGTCTCCAAACTTTTATCCTTCTAGTAACCAATTGTTGAACCCCTCCAGATGCCTCATATCCTGTCTAAGGTGAGGTTGCCACACAGAACCAGTATACTCCAAGTGGGGTCTAACCAATGAGCAATAAAGGGAACAATTACATCTATTTCTCTACTTTTTATGTTCCTTAAGATTGAGGCCAAAATCCCATAGCTTTTTAACAGTTGTTGCACAGTGATAGAAAACTTCAAATTCCTATTGATCCATATTCCCAAATCCTTTTCAACATCTACAGTTTTAAACTAATCCCTTCAAGTGAATACTCAAATTCCGATTATTTTTCCTTAGCTTATGATCTTGCTTTTTGATAAATTGAATTTTAGTTTAATCCCTATGGCTAATTTATGTAAATGATTAATATTATCCTGAAATTGCTTAGCATCTCTTTGATTAGTAATTACTGCACCACATTTCATATCATCTGCAAATTTTACAAGTCACTCATTATCATCAAAATTCAGGGATGAAACCAATATCCCAAATAAAACTGGCCCCAACACAGACCCCTGATGGACTCCACTAAGTACTAGAGTTCAATCTGATGATTGACCCTTAATACAGACATGCTGTTTCCTGTTAGTGAGCCAGGCAGCTATCTATCTAAGGATTAAACAATCCATCCCAGATTGGCCTAATAATTTAAGCAGTTCACCATGAGATACTGTATCGAACGTCTTTTTGAAATCTATATATAAGATATTCACAGGCGAATTACTATCTAATGCTGAACTCACGGTTTCAAAAAATGACAAAAGATTAGTCACAACTGACCTCCCACTTGCAAATCCATGTTGCCTCACATCCTTTTTCCCTCCTACATTAGAACTCTTTTCAATATAGTCTTTCAAGATGGATTCTAGTATTTTACTTATTATACTAGTGAGGCTTATAGGACGGTAATTTGCACAACTACTCTTTATGCCTTGCTTATAAATTGGGATCACATTAGCTATCCGCCAGTCCTCCGGGACCACCCCTCTATCCAAAGAGGACTGAAAAATGACTTGAAGAGGTTCACTTATTACAGGAACCAGCTCTTTTAATAATCGTGGGTGAAGCCCATCTGGGCCTGGAGATGTAGTGGCTTTCAAAGTACTAAGTTTTTCAAATATAACTGGAATAGTAATTGACAGTTTATTAATGTCTTCAATAGGGAGTTCTTTATTATGCCTTGATTCATTTAGATAAACACTGTTAAAATAACTACTAAATTCTATGGTCATGTCTTTACTATTGGAAATTTGATTTTCCTCTACCATCAATGGACCCGTCTTATTATCTTTTTGTTTCATTGAGGCAATATACCCATAAAATGCCTTTTATTATCTGCTACTCTAGCAACTAAATGTTTTTCAAAATTCTTTTCCGAGCTTGCTATTTGTTTTTTAACTCCTCAATCTGCTTTATTTTCATTTTGGATCTTAGATCATTAAATCTTTTAAATTGTTTATAGGCCATATTTTTCCCTTTAATAAGCTTATGAATTTTATTAGAATACCAACATGGGATCTTCCCTTTATTATATATATATATATATATATATATATGGGTTTTCTGATATTTTTTGTAAAGTTTATTTTCTTCGTAATGAATTTCTTGATAGTCTGGTTCCACCATGGTGGAATCCTATAGTTATTGTTATATTTTTTATCTGGAACCCAGTTCTTGACAGAGTGGTCTAATCTTTCCTTTAGTTTTATCCAGCTGTTTTCCATATTGTCATTTTCTAGTTCTTCTTCCCAGTTCCATATAGCAAGCCATTCCCTAATTTTTACATAGTCAGCTTTAAAATATTTTTTCAGCTTGGTTATGCCTTTGATATTTTTACATGTTAGTTTGATTTTCATTTCTAACATTTTATGGTTGTTGTCACCCAAGGGTGTAGTAACAATTGGTTCTGATATTCCAGTTTCTATATTTGTTAATATTAAGTCTAGAATTCTGTTTTCTCTGTTCCAACCTTCACTAATTGTTCAAGATTACTTGAAATTGTGAAGTGGATGAATTTGTTCTCAGCTGGACTCTGTGCCCTTTAGTTGCCAAGTTTATTGTTGGGAAGTTGAAATCTTCCATCAAAATGTAATTCCCCTTTAAAGGCATGTTTTCAATTTCTGTTAAGAATGTGTTTGTCTCAACACAATTTAGACTTGGCAAATTATATGCTAGTCCAACTGTTACATTTCTGTTCTGGAGTTGAATTAGAGCCCATATGATTTCTGATGTATTATTGTGGCCATCACTGGAACCAATTTCATGTACTTTATATTTGTCAGTGATATATAGTACAATTCCCCCACCTCTTTTATCTGTTCTGTTTTCCATATCTTTGTATACCTTGGTATTTTAGTGTTCCAAACACCGTCTTGAAACCAGGTTTCAGTGATGCTATATATTGATATGATATTTGTTACCAGAATATCATTGAGTTTATCCATTTTTTCCTTCACCTTCTCACAGTTAGAAGAAACACTATAAGTCTTTTGTTATCTTTTATCAGTTTTGTTTTCATTATCTTGTTATTTGTGCATCTGTTGATCATATACTCTTGAGTGGTAGTAGGGCCTGGTTCAAGAGAGGACTCAGTAGTAGGCCTCTCTCCCCCCTGGTTTTTAGTTTAAACAGTGTGATATGTGAGCTAGGATGTGTTTTCCCAGCAGATTACACCCCCTCCTACATAAATGCAGGCCATCCCTGCAGTCATATTTCTCTCTCTATTAGAGATCTCTTCCCAGTGGGTAATGCACTTTACTTCCTGCCTCATGCACCACTTCCTCAGCCAATCATTAATGTGCTTGATCTTATTTGTCTGGCATTCTGTTGCCCTTGGTACAGGGAGTATCTTGGAAATAGTAATTGTGCAACCCATTTGTATCCATTTATCGGTTATTGATACAGAGTCCTGCTTAATTGTATTAATTGGTTAGTTAAAGGTGTTATTAACTCTAGCATGAATAATGAACAGAGGGGTTTTCACCAGAATTATTAAGAATCTCGTTATAAGCATGATGGTAATATCTGGCTCCACTATAACAAGAAAGTGTTCTATTCACCTTATCCAGATTACAAATGACTCTGTTGAGGTGCTTGATCATTGAGTCTCCTAAGACATAGATTTGCTTGTTGCTGCTTTGATTAACCATGTCCATAGGGACCTCATGGTCAATTAAGTCGACTCCAAAATTAACACTGGAGGTGTTATTAGGTATACTGATGGAGTCCTGGGTGGGTGGAGGAACATGTGGGTTATTAACTATTGAATTATTTGTACTTATTGAGGGTTCTAATTGGCCATTAGTAATATTAGGGATTAGTGGGTTGCTATATACTGTATATATTGTGAATACCTGAGGTTGAGTAAGGATCCCGAGTGCTATCTGCTTCTGAGCTACTATCTTGTGGACTGGTTGCCCTTGTATTAGGGGTCAGGTACAAGCTGATTGGATCATCCCATTGTGAAGTATTGGGTAGCTGTGGTTCCATTATCTGTTGTTATTTGATACAAAGGGTCAAAGGCGTTAGAGGTTGGAATAATACATTAGTTTTGTTTTCTGACCCTTTTGGCTACTTTGGAGCCCTGGACTAGAAACCAGTTCTTGCCAGAGGACTCTTGAACTGCTTCTTCTCTGGTTCTTTTCCTATTAGTTATATTCTTGTGAGAAGGTTTTTGGGGGCTACTAGTTGAAGTAGAGGGTACCTCACCTGGCTGTCTATCCTGGGATTGATTAATGCTTGAGTTGCTCTCGTTAATCATAGTGATATCCTTAGCTTTATTTCGTACATTCATGGGTGCTAAATTCTCACCAATTCTAGTATGAAATCTTAAAGACATTTCCCTCTGACTGGACTCAAGCACAGCCAGTCTATCATTACAAAGACTAATTTCTTTGGCCATTATTTCATTTTGTTTACATTCATAACACTGAAAAGGTTGGTAATCGCTTACTTTTGTAGTAATGAGGTACATAGCACAAGAAATACATTTTACCTCCACATCTCCCTCGAGTGTCATTATAGGATTCATAGTTATATCTTAATCTGTGATAGCTGAGGTCAGGTTAAACTAAAACAGACTTTGGAGAAGAGCAGTCCTGTGGACCAAAACAATAGCTACCGGTGTAATGGTACTATGCAACAGGTGTGCTGTTTAATTAAAATCATACTCCTAATTGTTTTGTTAGGGAAGCTTTTGGATTTATAAAATCATCTTCCCTTCCAGACATGCAAAACATGTGCACCAACACACGTGTCTTTGCATGCATCTTCACGTGTGTTGCTGTGCCAAGCACACCCTGCTCATAGCAAGGCTATTAAAATAGTTAAATCTGACCCTGAAGGACCTTGTAAAGGTCAGAGGAGTTTAACCAAATCACCCTTGTAAAACACTACAAAATCGGGCGAAAGCCACTCATTCATGGCTCTGGCATGGTTAAAATCAATAGCTTTTGCCCCAAAATAAATACTTTTGTGACTAAATGAGGTAGTAGTTCACATTACACAGTCTTATGAACTACACCCTCCTCTTCCTACTTCTGGGAGGACAGTAGGGCTCCAACAGTGCTCAGGAGGAATGCTGCAACAGTCAGAATTAACACACAGTTAAAAAATTTCATGCAATAAGTGCTGCCAGGTATCTGAGTCTGCTGTCAGCCACACAGACCCCTCTGCAAATAAAAATGCCCAGAAGACCCATATATGGAATGCAAGCTGAATTGTACCTAATTATTATGTTTTTCAAAGTTTTCCTTAAGGTGTCAGTAGCTCTTTAAATGCCACATCTACCAGTGCAGGCCACTCTTTCACTTTGCTGTTCCAATACAGCAGGGTTCATCATCAGTTCCAAAGTGTTCGGAGTCTGCCATATATGCCTTAACAGATCTGGATGCTGCCTTTAGTCTGGCATCCTCTGATGGTTCTTCCTCCTTCTCCTCACAATCTGTAATGCAAACCTGTGCAAGAACTCCCCATAGGGGATTTGATTTTGGAGGTGGTTTTCTGGTTGTCTTACTGGTAGATGTTGAAGCTGCATCCCACATCTCTCACTTCCCTTGTTGACTGTTGCTGAGGGTGACAGTGCATCTCATTATATGCTGTTTTTTTAGCATTTGCAAACCGCATATACAACTGATGAGCAGACTTTGCAGATGCTCAACTTTCTGACTATTGCCATTAAGTTAGGCTGAAAGCTCCCATTTGTACAGTGGATCCAGCACTGTTGCCGTACTGAAATTCACCGAAGTCAGGATAGCATTCAGGTGTCTGTTATGATTCAGCACATTAAAGTAGAGGTGTGAGATTCAGTTTTGGGCTTCATAGCCCATTACCCTGCTGTGATGGTAGTCCCTCTGTATGAAAATTATAAATTTTAATATTGTCCTGTAAGGGAGGGAGGGAAGGGATCATAACTCTGGCCGAACTGCTGGCCAGCTATTACCTTCCACTTCTTGGTCCACTGACCATGCCCCTATGGGCCCCCTATTAGTTGAGCAGTGGCTTTTATTTGTATCAAAGGTAGCTTAGAGCTGCATAGTAATGTTTTGAAAATCGCCCCCATAGGATTCAATAGGGCATACCCCCATGCTCTCCCTGGTAGGACATCACAACATCAGAGTGTGAGGACATGGTCAGTGGACCAGGAAGTGGAAGAGATTGGCTGGCCAGCAGTTCAGCCAGAGTTACAATCCTTTCCCTCTCTTACAAGCCAGTATTTAAATTTATCATTTTCACACAGAGGGACTATCACCATGGCAGGGTAACGGGCTAAGATGCCCAAAACTGACATTTAAAAAGTCAAACTTTTACTTTAAGCATGTGTTCAGAAAATGCACAGCTTACAGAGTCACTTGCTGCCTCAAACTGGTGCTGCACATAACAGATGGTCTGCCTCAGCACCTGGAGCAGTGGGATGGCCTGGCTAATATAGGCAGTGTGCCCATTCACTGCCTGTGTGGCATGATCAAAAGGTCTCAAGATCAAAATCAACCCATCCATGAACCCCCACTGTTCTGCTGTCAGAGACAATACAAGCTCCAGAACTGTAATGGCTTGCATGAAGCAGCATATATCCAAGAAAAGAACAGTGCACCCAGGACAAGGGATGTTGGTGCGCTCCAAGGTAGCTAGCCCATAAATTTGTGAAGAAATAGAAAGGGTGCGCACACTCAGGAAACAACACAGCTGAACACTGCTTGAATGAGTTATTATGCCATTTAATCCAAATTTGGAGGACACTGTAAAAATGGCCCCAGAGCTTCAACCAGCAACGGTCTTCCTCAGGGGGCGTTTCACATAATAGGAGGACCTCTCAATTTATACTGGTGCAAGGTCACATGATTTAAGTGAACACACATAAACTATTCGTATGAAAATACAGATAAAATAATAAAGGAACACACAAAAAAATTTAGATATTTCCTTCATGACAAGCACCAATATTAGGAAAAACAAAGAAAGGTTACATTTTTTTTATAATAATAATAATAATAGTAAAACTTTATTTTTATTGCGCCTTTCTAAAACCAAGGTGCCTAACAAAAAATTAAAAACATATCAAATTTCACAGCAGCTTAGATAAATAAGACAAAAAACAACTAAAAAATTAAAATAAATAAATCAGTCACCAAATTGGTGCCAGAGATGGGTATTCAAAGCTTGTTTAAATCCCTCTATGGTCACGCACTCACATAACTGGTGGGGTAGAGAATTCCAAAGGTATGGGGTCACATGCATAAATGCCCAGGCCCCAGAGGATTTTAAACACATCCTTGGAATCTCCAGCAACCCCTCATCAACTGAGCGAACCGATCACCCAGGGCAGTAAGGTACCAGAAGCTCTTTCAGGTAGTCCAGGCCCTGTCCATGTAGGACTTTATAAGTCAGAAGACTGACTTTAAAGGTAATCCACCACTGTACCAGCAGCCAGTGCAGATCGCGTAGCACCAGAGAAATATGGGAGGACCGAGAGGTTCCCATCAAAAGCCAGGCCACTGCATTCTGCACTAGCTGCAAGCAACAGATTTCCACCCCAGGTCGCCCTAGGTACAGGGAGTTGCAGTAATCCAAGCACGAGGGCAAAAAGGCGAGGAGCAATGTGGGAAGATTGCCGGACGGAATGAGGTACTTAATCCTGGAGATATTCCTCAGATGGTAAAAAGAGGTCTTGATGACGGCTGACACCTGCGAATGCAGCGTCAGCCCTTTGTTAAAATTTACCCCCCGGTTTCACACCCGTTTAGAGGCTTGCAGTGATAAGCCCCAAGAAAAAGCCCCAAGGGCAAACCTACCCACAACCTCCCTATCCGGTACCCTGGGTCCACAACCAGCACTTCAGTCTTTTCCAAGTTCAACTTCAACCAGCTCAAATCCATCAAATCCTGGATTTCTATGAGGCAGTTGTTAAAGACTCAGAGGGCTCCATCCTGGTTGGGTGCAAAAGAAAGGTAGAGCTGGGTATCATCAGCATAGCAGTGAAACCTCAGCTCATACCTTCTTACAATGTCTCCGAGGGGCAGCATATACATTTACATCAATGTTACACATAAATCTTAAATGAGAATTCATAATTGAGGGGGTACGAGCAGATCTAATTAGTTTAAATACTGGTGTGGCCAATAATGCTGGCTTACTCCAATCAAGCATTATGCAGTTATTTATACATTGGTCCTGCTTGTTATTTACACATATAGGTGAAAAAAATGTATATTTTTGCAGGTAATCTAACATCACTGAATGAAAATCCCAATATAGCGGCTGTTTTTAGTTTCTTGGAAGGAAATTTTATTTTTGTTATTACTATTACAGCTATCCCTTCCAATTTTTGTGAATTGTGCAGATGATTTATCTGAAACTAAACCAGAGCTGTAAGGGAAGTTTAGAATATAAAACTAAAAAGTTGCTCATAAATAATTAGCCAGGATTATACAGAGGCTCCATCAAACCAATAAGGTAACTTGGAGCTGTTTAGAGGCTAGAATTAACCATGCTAGATAGATATATATATATATATATATATATATATATATATAGATATACAAGAAACATTTACGAGGAAAAGCATGCTGGTAAGTAACAGACAGAAGACTTCAAAGGACTGTAACTCAATAACAAGAGAGCCAATGATAGCAAGTGTAAGGCTTAATGAATGTCCTTGTAGTTGATTAGTACAATCTATGAAAAGAAAAAACATTATTTGCATTATTCATATTTTAATTTTTTCTCTCTTTTTCTGATTGATTATAAATATTTCTTTGACATAATTAAGCAGTACAGCTTTGGGATTTTTTATGGATCCTTGAGGAACGGCCTATAGTCAATTTCTTCCTTCATTCCCTACGGTTCAATGCCCCTAAGGTATAGATCCATCTACTCTCTTTTTTCTCCAAAAGGGTGACCCGGTCACCCCCTCTAAGTGAGTAAGGTACCTGTTCCAACGCAGTAAATTTCAAACCGAGTGGGCTAGAGCGGTGGGCTACTACAAAATGGGCTCCAATAGCATTCTCCAAATTTTTGTTAAGAATTGCCCTAATATGTTCTTGGATCCTCACTTTTAATATACATGTGGTGAAGCCTACATATTGTAGCCCTCACGTACACCACGCCACATAAACCACATAGGTGCTTCTACAGGTGATAACCTGTTCGATTTTGCACATTTTGTTATGTTCACGTGGGTGTATGTACACATTGCCTGTTGAAGCATATTTATAAAAATTACAAAACCCACAATGAAAGAAACCTTCAGGTCTATTCGGTAACCAATTTCTCTGGACTTCTGTCCTGACAAAGTAGCTCTTGGTCAGCATGCTTCCCAGACTCTGGCCCTTTCAAAAGGTTACTCTGGGTTTCTGTCTTATTACAGATTTTAACTGTGAATCACTTGTTAGTAAGGGCCAGAATCTATGTATTAGATTAGCTATTGAGCCAGATATGGGACTGAAGTCCAGAGAAAGGGTAAACGGACTTTCTCCTTCTGCTGCTCTACATTTTGGTGTTAACAGATCTTTTCTGTCCTGTAATCTGGCTTTTTCTAGTGCTATCTGTAAATTAGGAAGTTGGTAGCCCCTATTCATCAATCTCTGTGTCAGATCTTTAGCTTGTAATTCAAAATTACTATTGGAACTACAGTTTCTGTGTATTCTGATGTACTGTGCATATGGGATGGAATCAACCAGGCTGCGTGGATGTGAACTTTCGTGGTGTAAAATACTATTTGCTGCTGTCTTTTTTCTATATCCTTTACTAGAGATTATGCTGTCTTTATTAACAGAAAAGGTAACATCCAAGAAATTCAGTTTATGTGTATCAGCTTCATAAGTACATTTTAATTCAAAAGTGTTTTGATTAACATGTCATAAATTCCTCAAAATTCCTCAGTTGTTCCATCCCATATGCACAGCACATCATCTATAAAATGATACCAACATACAATTTGCCCAAAGTGTTTGTTCCTTCTCACATCATAAATCTACTCCTCCTCCCATTGTCCCATATAAATGTTGGCATAAGAAGTGGCGAAAGCTGCCCCCGTAGCTGTACCACATTGCTTGAGATAAAACTCCTTATCAAATGTAAAATAGTTCTGCATGAGGGTGAATTTAAGCCCTTTTACAAGGAATGGGACAGGAGCCCCCTCATGATGTGTCAAGGCTCTTCGGACTGCATCAACCCCCTTACTATGTGGGATACAAGTATGAAGCAGCATATACTGTGATAAAGCCTTATACTGTTCATTCATCTGCTCCAGCTTATACAAGGTCAAATTCCACCTCGTGACAACCTCCTGCTTTGATCAGTGCTAAGGCAGGTCTTTTTTTTTTTTTTTTTTATTAGTGTCTTTATCCCCACCTCGCACTCTAGTGCCCCTCACTCCTTCAGGCTCCTCAGTGCTACCATGACTTATCGGCCATCCTCTTTCTCGGACCTCCCTCTGATCTCCACATTGCAGCCGACACCCATGGGGTATCCCAGAGCATCTCTTCACCGGGTGGGTCCCTCTCCTCTGAGGGTGAAAGCACCGGGGGGGGGGCATACCCAGCGCATGATCCAATAGGCCCTTTTGAAGCACTGCCAAGGTAGAGGCGGTCCCTTGGAGGTTCAAGCAATGTCGTGGAGCAGGGGAGCCATCATCCAGTGGACACCAGAGCTGTTTTCTGGTTTTCTTGTGTGTCCCTGCACCGCTCATGTAGTGCCTCCCAGTCTCCACCGGGAGTTGCTGCTGAGCAAGGCAACCCAGTGCCCCACCCCTGAAGAGGAGAGCAGTCCTCCAGATGCTCAGATCCTCTTCACTCCCTGCTGACCCCCGGCTCCCTGAGTCCATTCCCAAACCCGGGTCGCCGGTGTGGGTCCAGGTAAGGCACCAGCACCTCAACCCTCTACACCACTGATCTGGCCAGACCTTTTTTTTTAATTGCAGTGCATATAATTGGTCCCTGGTCTTTCCGGACCTTGCAAAATGGTTACAAATTCGGTGACAAAAGTTCAGCACTTCTTTAATGTCACTTTGTGACTAGACCTTTTCCACAACCAGGTTTAGACAGTGTGCTGAGCAGAGTACCCTAATAAAACCCCCATCACTAATAGCCTGGGCAGTGTTTGCACCGTTGTCACTGGCAAAGAAGCCTGCCTTTAAGGATAGTGGGTTCAACCAAGTGTCAATCTTTATTTATTTATTTGTTTGTTTGTTTGCTTGTTTGTTTCTTTGTTTACCAGGTAGGTGCACTGATCCAATGGACTGTTTTTCAGGCATGACCCGGGCCATAAAGATGGCACATAGGTAATACAGATGATACAATTACATTAGCTGAGAAAATGGTACAGAAAATAGAACAAATTTGAATACTATAAGTGCAGGTGCAAAATACACGATGTTACAGGTAGGCAGTCATAAGAATGTTCAGCATAGTACAACAGGGCCCATTTGGCTATTGGTGCAGATGGATAGGGACTCACAACACATAGGATCACCCAGTGGAACAGTTACATTTGGATTCAGCCAACAGCGCTGCTTTATAGTGAGATTTGAAGATAAGGTGTGAGCCTAGAGAGCAGAGGGAGGACGGTAGAGTGTTCCATAGTTTTGGAGCGGTGATGGATAGGACTTTGCTGCTCAGGCAAGTGAAAACCTGGGGAACTTCAAAAGGTGGAACTGTGGATTGCCAGAGGTAGTGGGAACTGGTTTTCTGCTTGAGCAGGGAGAAGTAAGGGGACAGGTTTCCACTTCTGATGGCGTTATCGATGATAAATCCAAGGGAGTAGTTATGTCTGGTTTGAAGGGGGAGCCAGCCCAAGGACTGGTACAAGAAGCAATGGTGTGTGGAATAGGGCATCATTAGTGCAAACCTAAAGATGCTATTGTAGGCAGTATTGAGCCTCGCGAGCAGTGGAGAAGAGGTATGTGTATATATAGAGGCACAGTAGTCTATTAGGGGAAGGAGGTTGCCTTGGGCTATGGTGAGATGGGCCTCAGGGGTTAGATAGTGCTTTAGCTGGAAACCCACACTTAGTTTCTGGTTTATATGCTGGACAGTGGTATTGATATGCATGGTGAAGGCTAGGGAGGGGTTGAGGGTGACACCCAGGTACTTGAAACTGGGCACATTCTCCAGAGGGGGACCATCAGGTGATAGAATAGTTAGGGTGGATTGAGTTTTGTACAGTCTTGCTAAATTGGGTTTAGACCCCAGAAGCATAGCCCTAGTTTTGTCTGAGTTTACTAGGAGCCTATTCATCAGGAACCACTTGTGGGCAGCCCCGTAATTTTGGGTGAGGATGGTGAATAGGCAAGTCAAAGATTTGGTGCTGTGAAATAATACCAAATTGTCTGCATCTAGTAAGGCCTCCCATGAGAGGCTGTCTGCTGGTAAGAGGTTTATAAAAAGGGAAAATAATAGTGGACCCAGGATGGAGCCCTAGGGTACACCTGTGGACACTGCCATGGCCATGGAGGTGGCCCCCTCAACTCTAACTGTTTGGGATTGTCCCATGAGTTAGCTCTGAAACCACATAGCCATTTGTACCGAGCATCCAAGGTTCAACAATTTGGCATGGAGCAGGTTGTGATTGACCAGGTCAAAAGCCTTAGTCAGGTCAACGAAGGCAGCACCTGTGATGTTACCTATGTCCATGTTTCTGTAGACATGGTTAGCGAAATGGGCCAGAGCAGATGCAGTACTATGATATTTCCTAAAACCATGCTGATGTGGGCAGAGCAGATTGTAGTTATTTAAGTGTTCTGAGAGCTGGTAATGAATGACCTTTTCAAGGAGTTTACTTAAATGAGGTAGGATAAAGATGGGCCTGTAGTTGTCAGAGGATGGGTGGTCCCCTGATTTGAAAATGGGGACAACTTTGGAACTTTTCCATATGGCAGGCATGTCTGATGTGGTAAGAGAGAGGCTGAAGATAGTGGTCAGGGGTTTGGAGATGCAAGGGGCTTTGAGTTTGAGGAGGCGGGGGTATAGTCCATTGCTACCTGGACTATCCCTGTTTGGGAAGCTCTTCAGACATTTGTAGGTTTCTTGTGTGCAGATATCTCTAAAATGGAATGGAGGGTTGGGAGTGCCAGTTGGGTTTTCTGGGCAGAGTGGGTTAGAGATTGGCAGTTCATTTAGGTGGGCAGTGAGATCAGTGAACTTAGTATTGAGGGCATTGGCAGCAGCAGTGGGGTCTGTTGAGAGACCTGTAGGGGAGCTGAGGTGAATGTCGGGATGGTGGGACCATGGTTTTATTATGGAGCCTATAGTAGACCAGAACAGGCAGAGTTTTCTCAGTTTGTCCCTCTGTAGTTTTTGAAAGTAGATCACTTTCAGGGAATTAGTGTTCTGCTTACACTGATTGCGCTGTAGTCATTGCAAAGAGTGGGGGAGGGGGAGACCTTGCAAGCAGCCCATCTTTTGTCTCTCTCTCTTTCATTAGGGAGAGTAGTTCTTTTGTGAGCCAGCAGATGCTTCCACCTCTCATGCAGCAGGAGTTAGAGGGAAATGCCTATCCTGAATGTGGAGCATGGTATCCATGAGGAATTCGACAGCTGAGGCGACATCTGGAAGGGAGTAAAGGGTATGACAGTCAACAGCCCTGATATCTGTGAGCAGCGGGTAGTGTCATGGTAGGTGACATTTCTAAAGGTTAGGTATATTGGAGGGGGACAATTTGATTTGGTAGACCAAAATATATAGGTGGGAGAGTGATCACTTCTGGAGTCAGATAGGATCCCAGCTTGAAGTATCTTGTACTCTCTGTTTGTTGCTTTCCAGTCCAGTAGGGAGTGGTTTTGAGTTCGGGTATTGTTTCTTGTGGGTAGGGTGATGAGCTGAGAGAGGTTTTACTGCTTGAGTAAGTTACTGAAATCTGTTTCCTTGAGACTTAACCAGTTTAGGTTGAAATCCCCAGGTATGATACTTTCTCTGAGCAGTGAGAGTTACCCCATGCCTGATAAAATGTTTGTTAGCTCTGGGATGCCCCCTTTTGGAGGGTTGTAACAGCACCCGATGTAGCTCTTTTTATTTGATCCTAGTGTCATTTAAGTAATGAGCCACTCACTGGGGGAAGTAGGGTCGGTGCATAAGACTGGGGTAGCTGTAAGGGGTTCCTGGAAGTACAATAGTACCCCTCCACCCTTCTTTTTACTGGGTCTGTCATGATGTAGCATGAAGTAACCAGGCAGGAGGTATGTAGCATCAGGGATGGCTGTCTTGAGCCATGCTTCGGTGACACCAAGAGCATTAAGCTTATAGAGGGACACCCATGCTTCAAGATCATTGAAACTGGCAGGGAGTCTACAGATATTGAGGTGAGCAACCTTTAGCCCAACTGAGCTGGCCCATGCTTGGTTAGAGTAGTGACAGGGATGTTTAAAGGACCCAGGTTTCTCTCTTCATCCCTTGCCAGTTGCAGCAATGAAATTAGTTGGTCATATGTATGGCTTAGTAGGGTGGGCGATAAAGTTAGTGAGAAGATGAAAAACACAAGTAGTAGGCGTTCTCTGTTTGAGAGGCGAGCTAGGAGAATGGGGCCGAGGGGGGTAAACTTCCAAAGTTGCACCCTCCATAAAGGGTCATCAAGCTTTTTTTTGGAGGTATAGGAAACTAGACAAATTTGCTTGATCAATGGCTAGGACTCTTGCACAGAGGTCTGTTCCCACTAACAGTCCAGTGAGTAGGGCTGCTAGCAGAGGTAGCATGATAGGCTTCATCAATAGAAAAGGGGGGGCAAAGGGAGAAGGGGAGGTGTGGAGATGTGTAGGGAACTGTGTTGCTTCAGAAGGTGGTGCTATATTCAGGCAAGCGCCAGTGAAAGTAGTGTAGTGCACTATTTAAGGGACTCAATTAGGGAAGTAGTGTCAGGTGTGTCAGTAGCACAGTGATGGCAGTTTGCAGTGATGTCACTTTGCAGTGCCATGTTCACTGCTGACTGCATTTTGCCACATGCACTGCCATCACAGTGAAATGCCAGGTCCACTGCTGATCCACGCCATGCCTCATGCAGTGCTGACACACACACAGTGGCAGGTGCACTGCCAGGACCGTGCACTGCCACATTCACTGCAGATACTGCATTCTGCCATGTGCCCTGCCACCACATCGCAGTTCCTCTTGCACTGCAGCCATTGTGTGTTGCCACATTGTGCCCTGTGTACTACTGTCCATGTATGGTGAAACAATCAGTTTCCCAAAAAGCTGCCAATGTCCTGCACAAGCCCAAGTGCCCATCATGTGCCAATTCTCTGCAACTTCATTGGAATGCATTCCTTCTTGAGTCTGTTTTTTTTGCATATGTCCCAGTTGTGTCATCTCCAGTTTCTTTTGTGATACCCTTCCCACTTGTGGTGGTGCTTTTTTTGCAAGCACCATACTGCAGTTTTTAATTTAAAATGCTGACACATTACATTCTACAGGATGTCATTAACTGTTTCGTCTTACTGAATATTTACATTTGTTTTCCAGATTGTATCAGTTTTGAGGATCTACCATAGTTTCTTGCACTCCTGGGCTAAGCTTAGCAGCTCTGTTCCAGCAAGGGAGCCGAAAATCTCCATCAGGAGCTCAGGAGTGGGGCGCAACCATGGTGGGGGCTGTCCCCAGTGTTGTTCACTCTTGCATCCTTTCTCACAGTTTTACAATAGGGAGGTCAAGTGATGTGCCCAAGGTGTCTTCCTGAGTCAGTGACTGTGGTGGGATTTGAACCTGGAATCACCTGATTACTGCACATAATATGTGTGCTTGTCCTGTTGCTATTGTAGCTCTCTAAAACTCTGTCTCTACTCATACTTTTATTTTTTCCTTATACTACCCATTTTTTACTTTATTTCTACATGTCTGACAAGAAGCTGGCCCCAGTCTGATGTCATATCAGTGGTATAACAACATTGTAAAGTGTGTGAATTTAGTTAATAATAAGGCTCTCCCATACATTACATAAGTATTGCTGCATGTGTAACCTTCCCAATCAGCCTAGTTTTATTTCTAAAGAACTATGGATCCTTTGTGACCCCATGGCTGTTCTTCTTTCACAGGTATGACTGAATATTGCCTCGATACCCCAATCCCAGACTACCCAGGACCCAGGTAAGAGATCTATTATCTGTACAATGTAGGTAAGCCATAATGGTGCAGTCACATCTGTGCCTTGCCTGTTCCTGCACTCTTTGCATTACTTATCCCAATTCCCCTTTTCATATCCCGATGCTCTCTTTGTATTGCTGATCCCTGTTGCGCAGGAGGAGGGATATCAGTCTTCAGGGGGAAAGGGGCTACAGGAAAGGTCAGCGGATGTGACTGCATGCAGAAGGCTATAGGGCTGTTATGTGTTACAGCGTGCATGGTGCTATGGTGTTGGTGGGTGTGACAAAGTAAATGTGTATATGTGGTTGGTGGGTGTGACAGTGTGCATGGGGTATGGTGTCATTTGATGGACATTTATTTATTTATTTATTTAATGAAATAGTTTCACCAGGAAAGGCACACTGAGCAACAAGATGCTCGTCTCCCGGTGCGACCTGGGGAGAGGGGTACAAGGGGGTCTGATAACATGCAGGATTATCAACTGAGCAAATAACAGAGGCAAATAGCAGCATATGGATTCAATTGCATTAAACTACAAGCAACAACGCATGGAGTACATTGGATATTGTATGGAACATATAACAATTACCTGACATACAGCAGTAATACAAGGGAAAATTTAGCACACAGTAATATGCAGGTATAAGCAACAGGAGACATGGAACACATGATGGTGCAGGACAAAAAGGCACAGGACGAAAGTGCATAGGTTGGGGCTATATGCCAGCATTTATAGCAAGCTAAGGCCACTGGTCGGGCAGTGGGGAGGGGAGCAGTTGGCGCATAGCTGAATCAGGTACAGGAGCAATTAGTGGTGAGGAAGTTAGCTAGGGCAGTAGAAAGAGAGTGGGCAGAGGAAGAATGCTGAATTTGAGGTGGGAGATCATTCCATAGCTTGGGTAACTGGTGTGAGAAGGCTGCTTTCCCGACAGTAGTCTTCCGCCTAGGGATTGATAGATGGCGGTAGTCACAGGATCTAAGATAATGGGCAGGGGAAGGGGCAGCTGAGAGCACAGAGGAGAGGTAGGAAGGGATGGTGCCAAGCCATTGGTTAGATACATATTTAGCACTGTGTGAAATACGGTGGTTTCCAAGGGACGATAGTGCCGGGGAATGGTAGAGGTCGCAGTGGTGGGTAAGGGGTGAAGCATCGAGAGCAAAGCGGCAGAAGGCATTAAAAAGTGTGTCCAGCTTAGATAGGGTGGTATTGGGGCTGCACTGTAAACAATGTCACAGTAATCAAAGGAGAGGAGTATCATCTTCTGGAACAGTTCACATTGGACGGGGGGAGGGAGGCTACTGCAGTTCCTATAAAGTGCACCGAGCATGGGGTGTAGTTTTTTTGAAATAGCATCGATGTGGTCTGAGAAGGAAAGATGGCAGTTGAGCCATACCCCCAAGTAGCAGAATGAGGAGACATCTTCAAGTTTTTGACCATCCAGGGTGTGGAAATAGGGAAGGGATGGGAGTCTGGACAGGCGTTGCCATGTGCCAAAAGTCATCGTGACAGTTTTTTTTACATTTAGGGAGAGCTGGTGAGAGCTGAACCATTGCTGTACTTTGTTGAAGTCGGCTTGGAGGTTAGTTTGTACCACTTCAGGGTCGGAGCCTGAGGAGAAGAGTACAGTGTCATCTGCATACATGTGGAACGAGGTAGTAGAGCAGATGAGCGATAAGTCGCTTAGGAATATAGAGAACAGTATGGGTCCCAGAACCAACCCCTGGGGGACACAGGTAGTTAAGGGAAGGGGGGAGGAGATAACATTTGCGACTCTAACGGACTGGGTTCTGCCAGAGAGGTAAGATCTGAACCAGTTGGTGGCAGCAACAGAGAGGCCTGATTCAGCGAGACAAGAGAGCAATATGGGATGGGAGACTGTGTCGAAGGCTTTTGCAAGGTCGATGAAGATGGCTGAGGTGATCAGCCCACTGTCCATACCAGTCAGGATGGAGTTGGTAAGCCTTATCAGGGAGGATGCAGTGGAGGGTCCCTTTCTGAAACCTGACTGGTAGGGTGTGAAGAAATTAGAGTCGGTGAGGAAGGAAGCAAGTTTAGTGAGCACAAGGTGCTCTTGTAGTTTTGCTAGTACTGGGAGGAGGGAAATAGGGTGGTAGTTGGAGGGGGAGGTGGGGCTACCTCCTTTTGGGAGGGGGATGACAGTGGCATGCTTCCATGCTTGGGGAACAGCAGTGGCAAAGGACTGGTTTAAGAGTTTGGCAAGTGGAGTTGCTATGGCGGTGGTGGAGAGGTAGAGGAGTTTAGGGTCCAAGCCATCTGGGGATTTGCCTTTTGAAGGGTTGCAAAAAAGTAGTGCAGCTGGGGCATCCGCTGCAGTGATGTCATTGAAGGAAAAGGAGTGAGGCCTAGTCAGGTTCGTTTCATCTGTAGAGGGTGCGATAGGTGCAGGGTTTGGCAGGGCAGGGAGGAGAGTGGCAGCACAAGTGGAGAAATATATGTTGAACTCAGTAGCGACTGCTGTTGGCTCAGTGAGAATGGAGTTGTTAATATTTAGAATTGGAGTGGGATTGGCAGCTGGTGGGGTGAAGAGGGAGTGAATGACCTTCCAGAATTTTGAAGGCTTATTTAGGTTGGACTGTAGGGAGCTGCTGAAGTATTCTGCTTTAGCTAGGCGAGTGGCTCTGGTAAACTTGTTTCGGAGCATGCGGTATGCGGAGAGATGTTGTGGGAGGCATGAGGATTTATGCATTTTCCAGGCTTTGTCACAGGCAGTTTGACATGCAATCAGTTCTTGGGTGATCCATGGCAGGTAGTTGCCTCGTACCCTTGTACGTTGCAGCGGGGCATGTTTGTCCCAGACGCTGAGGAAAGTGTTTTTAAAGTGGAGAAAGGCATCGTAAATGGAGTCCATAATAGGAATGGGGGCCCAGTTTGCTAATGCAAGGTCGTCTAACACCGGGGCGAGATTGAGGGATTTGAACAAGCGCTAGACTAGAAATTTAGGGGTGGATTTTGAGCAGTGGATGTTGCGCACTAAGAAAGTAACGTGGTGGTCACTGAGGGAGTCAGAAAGAATACCAGGTGGGCTCCGTAATGATTTGAGAGAGGTTTAATGCAGCAGTTTCAGTCCTGGTTTTGTTGAGGGCAGGAGCTAGCCAGTTGTGGTTTAGATCGCCCATAATATAAAGTTCCCCTGTTGGGGTTAGGCAGGAGATTTGCTTGAGGAGGTTGGTGACAGCAGAGGATGGTGTGCCAGGTCGGCAGTATATTCCTGCAATGTAGATTGGTAGCGAGAAAGGGAGTGTCAGCTGGAGTAAAATTAATTCATAAATTTTAGGTTCAGACTTGGGTAGGATAACCGAATAGTGCAAGTCCGAGTTGACGTAGATGGCAACTCCGCCACCTCTTGTGGCTCTGTCCTGGTGGGCCAAAGTGTAGCCTAGGATGGTGACAGAGGAGTCGCTAATGTTTTTTGTGAGCCAGGTATCGGACAAGGTGAGGATATCTGGAGCATAGTGGGCAGCAAGTACCTGGAGGGAGTCAAGTTTATGGACTACACTTCTTGTATTTAGGTGCAGGAGGAGCAGGCCATGTGGGAGACGGTCTCCAGGGAAAAGTGAGGAAGTGTCCGATGTAGGAGGTGGGGCTTGCAGTGATTGAGAGGAGGTGTGTGTTGTTTGGGGGCCAGGGTTTGGGTGGATGTCCTGGGGAGGTTGTTGGGTCTAAAACAGTGGGGCAATTCAAACATGCATGGGACAGACATAAGGCAATTGTAGTGGGGGTTGCAGGAAGTAGGCTGTTGGTTAACTAGAATCTGCAGCTTATCCAATAGGAAGGGAAATGGGCAGACTAGGTGGGCCAAGTGGTCCTTATCTGCCGTCAAAGTCTATGTTTCTATGTTTCTATGTCTCTATGTCACCTGCGGCAAGGAGCAGGAACAGGAGCACAAGAGATAGGTAGTGGGCAAATAGCTGTATGTGACTGACGGTGAGTGGACATCTCTTAGTTAGAAGGCTTGGGTGATTATTTGGAGCTGGGCAAGGGGGGGGAGTAGTTGAAAAGTAAACCAGGAGAGTGATGGGATGAAGAGAAAAGGGCTGGGACGTGTGACTGAGTGAATCCAGGCTTGGGTGAAAGGGAGAGTGGATGCCAGAGTGGAGGAGTGGGGAAGCCCAGTGAGGTTTGGCAGGAAAAGGGGGAGAGGCATGAGAGAGGTGGGTGGCATGTTGGAGAGGAGAGGAGGGAGGGAGAAGAGAACATGGATGAGCAGTGGCAGGAAGCCTAGTAGTTGGGCCATGACACGGATCTAGCATTAGAAAGCCCCTAACTGTTGTGGCAACTTAGAGGGGACAGGTATAGAGGTCCAGGGAAATGAGTGCTTCCTGCAGGAGGATGGAGGACCAGTGAAAATTAAGGCCTAGATAACCAATGAGGCGTGGCTGGCAATAGCCTGTAGGAGTGAGCTAGAAAGCCGGGGTGGGGTTTATGTGTATTTAATCAGGAACGGGGGTGAGTGAGTGGGCCAAAAAATCAGCAGCTAGGGCTCCCTTCCTGGAGGTAATCAGTCTCTGAAGGCAAGTCCGTACCTGCACTTCTGTGAGGGGCTGGTGGCTTCACACTTGGACTGCGGGTGGCAGTCTGGCAGGTCAGGTTCGTCGGAGAACCACGACTGTGGCTCTCAGACTACCTGAAAGGAGAAGGCAGAGGAGAATTAAATAAGAAAGTCAGAGGGGGTGGGGCTCCTCGTGGAGCTAAAAAGAAATGCAGACTGGCTTAAACAGGGGGGGCGTTGCAGACCAAAATGTTAGGCAAGGTGCCTCAGCGTCTGAGAGAGCAATAACAGGGCTATTTAAAACACAATATTAAAGTGAAAAGGGGGGGTTCAAAGGCCTGAGCTGAGATCGCTACTGGTCTTATGAGGAACACAATACAGGCATTTACATTAAATCTGAAAACTTCAGCTATAAAATGCAAGCAAGACAGTTTTAACAGAAAACATAATCTAGTACAATATAATCAAGCATTAACAGTGCAGAGCTATATGGAGCCAATCGGAGTGCTCCTGGGGCTGACTGCAGCCAGTGGGTCATGGCAGTAACAGATTCTGGATTTAAACCCAGAGACAACTGTCCTCATGTAAAAAAAAAAGCAAAATCGCAGCTAGAGCTCCCTTCCTGGAGGTAATCAGTCCCTGAGGGCAAGTCCATACCTACGCGTCTGTGAGGGGCTGGTGGCTTCACACCTGGACTGCGGGTGACAGTCTGGCAGGTTGGGTTTGTCAGAGAACCACAGCTGTGGCTCTCAGACTACCTGCACTCCTGTGTGAGGCTGGTGGCTTCACACCTGGACTGCGGGTGGCAGTCTGGCAGGTCGGGTTCATCAGAGAACCACAGCTGTGGCTCTCAGACTACCTGCGCTTCTGTGAGGGGCTGGTGGCTTCACACCTGGACTGCGGGTGGCAGTCTGGCAGGTTAGGTTCATCAGAGAACCACGGCTGTGGCTCTCAGACTACCTGCGCTTCTGTGAGGGGCTGGTGGCGTTATACCTGGGCTGCGGGAGGCAATCTGGCAGGCTGGGTTCATCAGAGTACCACAGCTGTGGCTCTCAGACTTCCTGCGCTTCTGTGAGGTGCTGGTGGCTTCACACCTGGACTACGGGTGGCAGTCTGGCAGGTCGGGTTATGGTGATACTCCTCCCTATGCACTTCAGAATCCCACTTGCCCTTCCAACTACCTTGTCGCATTGCCTGGCCACCTTCAGATCACCTGATATGATCACCCCAGCTCTCTTTCCTGATTGGTGATCATCAGTTACCCCCCCCACCACCACCACCACATATTTTGTACTCCACCCCAGGGTTTCTCTGCCCCAAGTGCATTATTATGCCCTTTTTGCACTGAAACCCAGCTGCCATACCCTTGACCAATCCTCAAGTTTTCTTAAGTCGCTGTTCATCCTTTCCACCCCCTGTAGAATGTCCACTCTATTTCAGAGTTTGGTGCCATCCACAATGAGGCAATCCTTCCCTTCCAGTTCCTCTGCAATCCCACTTACAAAGACATTAAAGAGGATTGGTCCCAGCACTAATCCCTGAGGCACCCTGCTGGTCACCCTCCCTGCCTCTGAGTGAACTCCATTTAACACCACACTCTGCCACCAACACCTTAACCAATTTCTTACCCAGTTTACCAACTTTGGACCCACTTCTAAGCTACTCAGCTTGCTTACTAGTCTCCTATGTGGAACAGCGTCAAACACCTTACTGAAATCTAAGTAGGCTACATTCTCAACTCCACTCTGATCTAGTTCCTTGATCACCTAGTCAAAGAATTCTATCAGACTCATTTGACATGACCCCCCCCAACCCTGTGAATCTATCCTGCCTCGGATCCTATCTTGTGGAAACAGCAAAATGCATATTCAGAAGGAAGAGATGACATGTACAAATGTAACCCCTTTGTTACCCGGGGTTACTAGAATCCCAGTAAGACCTAGTGGTAGGCAGGGAAGGCAGCTTGTGAAATTCCAGTTAAATGGGTTTCACACTGTCTCACTCTGTCCTCAGTCACTGCTGAGACTAGAGGGATTATATCATTATAGAATTGTCACAGCTGCATGAGCCACATTTGGAATCTTCAGCTCAGAGTAAGTTAGAATCTTGGGAATTCAAAGTCAGTCTTCAGTTTGTCCTTAAGCAAACAAGAAGGACACCAGTAGTTGTCTGTTTACCCCTCCCTCTGGGGAGGAAAAGTTCTTTGTGGGTTCCAGGGGCAATCCCTCTCCCACCCTTTGGGAAGAAAGCTGCCTGTTTTAATTTAAGTTCAGTCTGTTCATGTATAACAGCAAAGGTTACATTTCTTCACCTGTGGGGCACCTGCAACGAATGGGTGAGTGTTTGGCCTCATTGGAAGGGGCAAGCAACTTCTTTTCTTCAGTTAGATTTCAAGTATTGGGGACTGCTATTAGGAGAACTATGTCAACTAGGACAAACAAATAGAGCAGTCATCTGTTTAAAGTGTTAAAGTTCATTGTAGAGGGTGCTTCAGGTCATCCACCGTCAATCTACTGTTTTAAAGTCTAAAAGTTCTGTGTCCAGAGAAATGGCGGTATGGGCTGTGGGGCTGGAGGTGGATAGATCCCCATCTTTAGTAACCAGGTCACCTCTACGGTTTCGTCTGTGTTTTTGCTACTTGCTTCATGCGCTTGGCCAGTGATGGGGTGGGTACCCAGACGTGGGTCGCAACTTGAAAATCTCTCTAGGAGTCATGGACTCTAAGTGGTGTGGGGAGCCACAGGATGGGAACATTACTCTTTGTTTGATGGGAGTCTCCCTGTTTGATGGGAGTTTCGAATTGGAAGTACGAAAACAAAATCTCTCTAGGAGTCACAGACTTCAAGTGGTGTGGGGAGCCACAGTTTGGGAGCCTCCTTGTTTGATGGGATGTCTTTCCAAGTAGAGTTTGGGTTCATTGCCAAGTGGACCGTCAGTCGAGTGGTCGGCAGGGGAGCTGGGCCAGTCGGGCTGTGTATCCAATGCTCATGCAAAGTCCGGGCTGAGTGCCTGGTGGGTCCAAAGCCAGACAACTGTTGTAGTGTTCATTCCTCAAATGGACCGCTGTGTTTAACCTCTAATCTGCATTACAGTTCGTTAGCCCTGTGGGGGACCATACAGAGCTTTGTTTATGTTCAGTGAGTTAATAAATAAAGCCACACTGAAAAATCCCAAGTCTGGTTCTGGACATTACAGTTATTGCTTCCTGTAGTTGGATTTACTTGGGTGCCCTTGTGCAGAGTAGTCAAACCTAGGCCTCTTGTGCCAAGTAGCCTCATCCTTCCCCGAACCCGTAGATACATTATGTATATCCATGCTACAAATGTGGACACATAGAGGGGTTACAAAAATGGAGGCACCGCTTTGGATTTGTTTGGGAAGGAAGGTGCTTGGGCAAGTAGGCTAGCGTTTTGGCTATCTGGCAGTTGGTAGCCCAAAAAAAAGTTGAAGCAATTTCCCTAGTGTGTGCTGTGTGCTGTGAATCTTGTGCTGCTGTTTAAAAATGCCAACTGTTTACCAAGGAGCTGTAAAGCCAAAGTGTGTGTCCTTGTCCTGCATCAACATAGTTTACAGCGTTTGTCAGTTTTAAAATAAGGTTCTGTGAAGGAAAGTGTAGAAAACTAGGGGTAGCAAAAGAGAAATTATGCCCTGGACATTTGAAATGCTTTTAAAATGAGTTTCTGTGAAGGAAAGTGTGGAAAACTAGGGGTAGCAACAGAGAAATTATGCCCTGGACGTTGGAAATGCTTTCTGTGCAATACTAGAGACTGCAGAGTTAATGGCAATGTTACATGGTTGAAATGGGCTCCCGCCGTGGAGTCAGTTGGAAAAAAAAAAAGTGCATCTTTTCAGTTTAAATTTGCCTGCTCGACGATCGCCGTGAGGAGAGGAGTCCTCGTGAGGAAGAAGAGGCTCATTTGCATGGCGTCGTGTGGTTGGTCAGTTTGCCTTTAGTCCCGCCCCTCAGCCAGCTCTTCAGTGTCTGCTTCAGCATTCGAGAGGGAGACAGAGAGTAGTGCGTGTACTGGCAGTGGAGGAGCATTCGCGAAGTGTTCAAAGCGCTGTAAACAGTGAAAAGTGACTTTTCTAGTTCAAAATCGGGCTCAACCCGCTTATCGGTCGTGGGATCAGTGAATTGTGTGATTAATACTACGATCGCGGAGACTGCCCGCCCGTTTGAAATCCGAGGCCTTCAAAAATCTGGCTGCAGGCCGTTTTCCTCCATCGCAGCAATCTGCTACCATAACAGTGAGTAAACGATTTAAAACTGCTCAAATCAGTGATTTTCAGTAATGCCATATAAAATGTGAGTGCAGCTGTATAGTCGCTTTGCAAGTAGCGATTGTGTGATATCCTGCTGGCAAGTGCAAGTCTGTAAAGCCATTAAATGTGTGCATAGCAATGAAAGTAGCCTCAGTTTAAAGTCTGCAGCCAGAGAGAGACTGTGGGTTGTAAAATAATTGCAACACTAGTAAAAGCAGGCAATCCTGTGCTGAAACCTGAAGTTTTAAAAGGGACTGTGATTAAATAAATGTTGCCAGCATGTGAAAAGTCCAAGGAAAATCCTGTAAATGTGAGAACAGCCAGAACAGAGCAAGTTGTGCAGTTTAAATAAAAGTTATTAGTAGCTGATGTAAATCGGGTGCGCAGTGGCTTGACCCAGAGTCTGAATGTTGATGCACAGGAGTGCTGCCGCCGCCATTACAGGGTGGGGTAGTAAAGTAAACACAACAGCAGAGGAGCCATTTTAAAGCTACAGAGTGCGTTCATTTAAAGTGGGACTTTCAGTTACAGTGAACTTTTGTTTGTTTTTCTGCAGTTATGGCCTCAGGACCAGCTCGTTACCTGGATCATGCCCAGGTTGCAGTAACAGCAGCAGTAAATAGATTGAGAGACATTAAAAATTGGTGCTATAGAGGGCAACTCCCCTCCTGATGTGGCAATTCCTAATTATCCAGTGCGTGTATGCCAGATGTGCTTTAGTGCTGGAAGGGATGTCTTCATGATTCCTCACTGTGCTGGTTGTCTACAAAAATATGGCTTGTATAAAGCGCCTCAAATTTGTTTGGCTCCCACATGGACACAACTTCAAGAATCTGCAGTTGGCAGCACACAGCACAATGGAGCCTGTGGAGGAAGGTCCCGGGGAGTGTGGTACAAAGTTAGAGAGTGCAGAATTAGATACTGAATCTGAAGTTGAAGTTTTGGATGCTGGATCTCAGAAGGCAAGTTCAGATAAAGCATCAATAGACCCTGGGTGAGAGGCCTAGCCCAAGTCTCGAAGGTGGAAGATGAGATGCGGGAGGCCGTTGAATGGGAGGTGTCGACCTCCGCTCCTAGTGATGAATGGATAGTCTCGGGGGGTGAGAACTACTGCTCACTTCTGGGCTCAGATCCTCAGTGAAGAGGAAGATGAGGAGGAATCTAAGTGGCCTTGTGAGATAGGAACGGGTACACAGCCTCAAGATCTTGCCTCGGAGGAATGTGTTCAAGAAGGTGGTGATGCCACTGCCCTGGCTTCACCAGAAGAAGAAGAAGTCAGGGATCCGTTTTTAATTTCGTTGAGGATGCGAAGCTGGCAGAACCAGGACTGGCCACCCCCAAGCCAGGCCAGCGGTCTCAGATTGACCAAGGCAAGTAAAGAGGAGAGACTGGTTCGTAGAAAGGCCAATGAAATCTTTGGTATGACCTTTCCTACCTTTCCTCGGAGAGTCTGGGAGGAGACTGAGAACTGCAGGAAATCCTGGATCTGGGATGAAGCAATGAAACATGTGCATCCTGGGGCTAACCAGCATGTAAAGAATAGACTGTTCCACGAAAAGTATACACAGTGGAAGAGAGGCAGGACACTGTTTATGGACAGAGTGAGAATAGTGGACGGAGAGGGATGCAAAGTCTCCACTGTGTGAATTATATGCATCCAGATGGAGTAATAATTCAAGCCCTGACCCCTCACTATTGGCCTCAGTGCAAGGACCTCCAGTATTAAGCCTGTGCCTACAAAATGGAGAGCCGAGCAGTGGTAGTCAATACTGCCACATCTACACTGTGAAGTAACCTTATTGAACTGCCAATATGAATAAACAACAAATCAGGTGCTCCACATTCTTCAGTCCACAGTGTACTGCCCTAATCAATAACCATCTACTGCTACCACCAGATGACTTCAGATCCAGAGAGGACTCCAGCCCAGCTGTTTGCCTGTTCATCGCCTGGTAATCAGATGACGCCAGACCAGCTGTTTCTCTTTTTGTTCCTGTTCTAAGGTTTCTTCTCCAGTTATGACATCAGCCCAGCTGTTTCCAGATGTGCACTCCTGTGGGTTCCCTGAAGATGTCCGCCCCGCTGTAGCAGAAGAAATGCTGCCAGGGAGAGTTTTCGGAAGGGACCAGGTTTGCTTAGTTCGAATACTTCAAGAGGCTGGTGAGTCACAATCTTTTATTCTATCTTTATGACATTGCAATACACACCTACACTACAGACTTCAAACAGTGTGTGAACTGTCCGCAAAGACTCTCCCTTCAGGATTAGGGCCTTAAAAGACTATGTTCACGGGCCCGGCCCAGAGAGACTCTTAATGAACTGGCCTTCGGGCCTTGTAGTCACTAGTGGGACATTTAGGGCATTCCATCCCCCCAAAAGGTGTATTGTTATCAATGTCATTTCTGTACTTAATGTATATACTGTCTTTTCTACTTTTCTAAAAAAAAAAAAAATTTTTCTTTGTGGAATTGTTTAGTGTTCTGTTTTTCCTGTATGGTAAGGGTTGTTGCTGTTTTTGCCATTGTTGTTTAGGTAGATCGTAAATGCAGATTAGGGTGTGTTTTTTTTTTGTTTTGTTTTTGTCTTTTCTTACAGGTGTTCCTGGGAGACAGAAGAGAAGACAAGAAGAGGAGGAGGGGCTCATCGGAGTTCCTCGTTTCAGTGCTTATGTGTAGATATTAAAGTACTTTTTGTGTTCCTAATGTTGTAGTTGCAGGCTGCCAAAGGTCAGGGAGGTCCCTGGGTTTTGTTTTTGTTTGGGATGTTATGTTAGAGGCAGATAGGTTTCCCCTAGAGGGTTAGGGGGGATGGACAGGCTGTGGCCCTAACCTGCAGTAGGGGCTGCAGTGCTGATCTATCAGGGCTATGCTCTGGACGGTTCTACCGGAGCCACTAGGTGTCCATAGTAAGTGGATAGAGTAGAGGCTGATATGGCAGCTGTAGGCCTCTAGGCCCTTAGTGTTGCACCCTTCTCACATGGTAGGAGGGGCCTGATCACCCCCTCATGGAGTAGCACATGAGGTGGGATGGCCTAAGGGCAGGTGCATAATGACTGGGGACAGTCATTTTCCTGGTCAGGTGAGTGTAACCCTTGTTACCCGGGGTTACTAGAACTCAATAAGACCTAGTGGTAGGCAGGAAGGCAGCTTGTGAAACTCCAGTTAAATGGGTTTCACACTGTCTCACTCTGTCCTCAGTCACAGCTGAGACTAGAGGGATGACATCATTATAGAATTGTCACAGCTGCATGAGCCACATTTGGAATCTTCAGCTCAGAGTAAGTTAGAATCTTGGGAATTCAAAGTCAGTCTTCGGTTTGTCCTTAAGCAAACAAGAAGGACACCAGTAGTGTCCGTTTACCCCCTCTCTGGTGGGGGGGTGAGGAAAAGTTCTTTGTGGGTTCCAGGGGCAATCCCCTTCTCCCACCTTGGGAAGAAAGCTGCCTGTTTTAATTTAAGTTCAGTCTGTTCATGTATAACAGCAAAGGTTACATTTCTTCGCCTGTGGGGCACCTGCAACGAATGGGTGAGTGTTTGGCCTCATTGGAAGGGGCAAGCAACTTCTTTTCTTCAGTTGGATTTCAAGTATTGGGGACTGCTATTTGGGAGAACTATGTCAACTAGGACAAACAAATAGAGCGGTCATCTGTTTAAAGTGTTAAAGTTCATTGTAGAGGGGGTGCTTCAGGTCATCCACCGTCAATCTACAGTTTTAAAGTCTAAAGTTCTTTGTGTCCAGAGAAATGGCCGGGTATGGGCTGTGGGAGCTGGAGGTGGATAGATCCCCATCTTTAGTAACCAGGTCCACCTCTATGGATTTCTTCTGTGTTTTTGCTACTTGCCTCATGCGCTTGGCCAGTGATGGGGTGGGTACCCAGACGTGGGTCGCAACTTGAAAATCTCTCTAGGAATTCAGTAGCCTCTAAGTGGTGGGGAGCCACAGGATGGGAACATTACTCCTTGTTTGATGGGAGTCTCCCTGTTTGATGGGAGTTTCGATTGGAAGTACGAAACAAAATCTCTCTAGGAGTCGCAGACTTCAAGTGGTGTGGGAGCCACAGTTTGGGGAGCCTCCTGTTTGATGGGATGTCTTTCTAAGTAGAGTTTGGGTTCATTGCCAAGTGGACTGTCAGTCGAGTGGTCGGCAGGGAGCCGGGCCAGTCGGGCTGTGTATCCAATGCGCATGCAAAGTCCGGGCTGAGTGCCTGGTGGGTCCAAAGCCAGACAACTGTTGTAGTGTTCATTCCTCAAATGGACCGCTGTGTTTAACCTCTAATCTGCATTACAGTTACGTAGCCCTGTGGGGGACCATACAGAGCTTTGTTTATGTTCAGTGAGTTAATAAATAAAGCCACACTGAAAAATCCCAATTCTGGTTCTGGACATTACAGTTATTGCTTCCTGTAGTTGGATTTACTTGGGTGCCCTTGTGCAGAGTAATCAAACATAGGCCTCTTGTGCCAAGTAACCTCATCCTTCCCCGAACCCGTAGATACCCTATGTATATCCATGCTACAAATGTGGACACATAGAGGGGTTACACAAACACTGGAGGTATCACTTGGAATGGAGTGTGCCTAGAAAGATGCTTGCTGTAAGAACCTTGCTGTGGTGTGTTGTAATAAAACCAAAGTTACTTTCTCTAAGCCTCTTGAGCATTGCATGACAAGTACCATGGATTCCATTTTTTTCTGTGAAATAAACCCACTTACCTTGTACCTGCAGCATATTTATGGATCACTTGTCTTGCACTAGAAATATGGAACAGGCAATAATAAATTAGCTGCATTACTCTTGCTCATACTCACTGGTCCTTGCTGGAGAAGAATAACATACACACCAAGGGCTTGTAGCCTTGCAGGAGCTGCTTCACTCTCACTTGAGACTTCGCAGACTCAGGAAATGCAAACAGTCTTTCCTAGACAGAGCTCTCCTAACTATGATACTTGTCTGACTATCAACGAAGCAGTTCTAAAAAAATTGGCAAAAATATATCTGAAAAATACTTGCACTTACAAGTTAATATTGTATGAAACAATGCAAGAGGTTTGGTCACTGAGATGAATATCAAATAACGAACTTATGGTAACGTTATGCTCCCGATTGCAGCCTGAATCAGGAGGCTCCGTCGAGACCAAACTAATTAACTTCCTAATACTACTTTTTCACCTAAATCTTAACAGAAAATAACATCAGGAGGTAGAAAATACCTAAAAAGAATGACCGTGTGAAAAATAGACCGCCAGACCTACCAAATGCTGAAGGATTGCGGGAAGATGGATCGGAGAACGAGGGCTCGCAGGCCTCAACTGGCTCCCATTGGGGCACAGTGACGAGCGGCCAGATCCCCATCAACATCCTAAAAACGCAAATGGCTCAAATGTTAACTGAGCTCAGAGAATTTCGCAAGGAAATCGGTCCATTGCAACAGCGCTCCTCACTGATATACATAAAATTGAAAAGCGCCAAGAGTTAACCGAATCCCAGGCCCAGGAGAAGGACCAGAGGGTTACAGAGACTGAGTGGGCTATAGTTCAACTACACCACACTATCAAAGCACTGCAGGACAGAGTGGAGGACACGGAGAATAGAAACCGCCAAAACAATATCCGGATTTCGGGACTCCCGGAGAAGGGGTCGAAGGTACCGATGTGCTGCAATTTATTCAAACTACACTCTGTGACTTGCTAGCCATCCTGAACACACTGTCTCTGGAAATAGACAGAGCCCACTGCACCCAGGGCCCCAGGCTGCCAGCAGGAGCATGCCCCCAGACCATCCTGGTACGATGTTTACGGTACCAAGACAAAGAATGTGTCCTCCATACTGCTTGAAAAGCAGGCTCTGTGGTTTTCTCAGAGGACAGACTTTACTTCGAGAATGACTACTCACCCAAAATTATGGGCAGACGAAAGGCCTACATCCCAATCCTGCGTGCCTTAAAAGCAAAAAGGATCCGATTCAGGACCCCATACCCAGCAAAACTGTTTTTTTAAGGAGGGCCCCCTCACCTTTGAGAATCCAACCGCAGCATTGCAGGAGCTGAGGAGCAGGAAGATCGAGGTACAGCAACAGCGACCCACCCCAAGAATATCCATCGCTGCTAAACTCTCGCAAAAAAGTGTGGAACAGTGGGCAAAGAGAGGCCAGACGATGTCAGGGAGCAGAGGCGATCCAAAACATCGTGGAGGTGCTGAAGGACAGACAGCTGCAGTCGGGAGCGGACTGAGCTGAGGAGCATGGAGCGGATGGCTGAAAGCTACAAGTAGAATTTCTAGTATTGCAGGATGTCCCCCACCTGAATGGAGAGAGACTCTGGGGGTTCAGGGGAGTGTTATGCTCAAGACTGGGATGGGTGATTATACAGTTGACTGGAAGGGGGGGTAATTTACATCAGCGGTGCACCACCTTGTAGACCTGCTGTGGGTGGGGGGGGGGAGTTAATGACTCCTGCGAGCACAGAAGTATAGGTCACCTCGCTGTTGCTGGTGCAAACCCGCCAGATTGTGGGCCTTCTACCTCTGCCTCTCTCCTAATGAAGGTAGCCGCACTTCCATGGGTGGGTTCTTTTCCAATCCGGAGTATGCCACATGTCTCATAATGTGGAACTGCAGGTGGACACCGCTGCTGCCTCTGTTACAGGGCAGTTTTGTGGGCTTGGGGTGGGGGGATGGGGTAATATTCTAGATCTCCTTCCTAATTGCAGTTGCCCTCAGTATAGATTTCGGACTGGGCTCCCCTCCTGACCTTTGCGTGGACAGACCAGTGGATCGGGCTGCTATGGTGAGGCTGGACCAAGGTGGGAGGTGGGATACTGCATTGAACAGCCCAAACCAGGCGGACTTGAGGCACGGGGCCTGCATGTTGCAGTTAGTGTGGGCCTGTGTTGCCGGCCGCTTTGTTGCAGTGAATAGCATGAGCGTGAGTTGCTCTCGGTGCTTTTACTTGATTCACATCCCCTGGGGTGATGGGCTGTCCCTGGTTGATTTGAGTCCCTGGGCACTGGGATGTTGGCTGCTCTTCCTCCCATTTCGGTCCACTCTCTGTCGCTGTACAGACCAGGGCCTTCCGGGCACTGCGGATGGCACCCTCAAACCTGAGGAGGCAGGGGGCCGTGACTCAGCCCTGTAGGGGGGATCTGATAGCTTTGATTAAACTGTGTTGGGGGCATTTGCCCCTCCCTCTCCCCTCTCCCTTCTCCTTCCCTCCCCTGGTCCCTTTACCCCTTCCTGGCTCTCCTGGCCCCCCCGGGGTGACCCTACCCCCTTAGCGTAGTACCACCAGTCACTGGTAGGGTATAACCGAGGATCACACAGTGCAACTCTTATACGGTTAATGCACAGCATTAACATATGTGGTCTCGACGAGTCACTTCAAGATGTCCCACTTACCCTTGTCCCCTTTCCCCAGCAGACACTATATGTGTCTAGAGGCATCTCATTGGGAGATGAAGCCTCATAGTAAGGTATTTTCCTTACTACAGAATCTAGATCAGATTCTCACAGTTAGCAGTGTCAGTGGCTCAGCAGGTAGCACACTCGCCTCTGAGGCCGGGAGATCAGTAGGCTGTGAGTTCTATCCCCACACCAGGCACTTGGGTTAATCTCCCAATACTGACACTGTAGTGCAGCATGGGGGGTGCTGCACTCCTGAGGTGCCATCTTTCGAATGAGACATTAAACCGAGGTCCCATCTGCCTGTTCTGGTGGTAGTTCAGGTGGATGTTAATGATCCCATGGCACTTCTCGAAAAGAGCAGGGTAATTTCCCCGGTGCAATGGCCAAATTTTCTCCATTTCATAAAAAATACCACCAACAGCTTCATCTGGTTCAAGGTCAGTTGGCATTCATCTCTATCCCCCTCCCCCGGGACGTGCCTGAAAATAGGCAGGATTTGTCTAGTGCACTTACCCGGACAACAAAAACTAAATAAATACATAAATTGGAAGTGCTGATTCATCACCTCCTGTGTTGAGTACCCAGTTGGACTCGTCACAGATCAGGTTATGTATGTTGGTATTTGTATTCTGTTTAAAGGTTTATTGTTGTTACTTGCAATGCTGTTGTCGCTGTTTGTTAAAAAGGACAGGTATATTTCAAAAGGATTTAAGTGAAAACCAACATGGTATGTACGGGGTGTCCCCCTGGAAAGCGGAACCAAATGAGGGTGGATATGGCTGATCCCTGTGTAAGGCTGCTCTCCCAAAACATTAATGGGATAACCTCTCCTATTAAGCATTCACAGGTTTTGTCATATTTACGCAAGAGTAGAGCTGACTTAATTTACCTTCAGGAGATGCATCTAAATGCTGTGGAACATCTCAAGCTGGCTAAACTAAGTCGGGGAATCCTGTACAGCTCATCTAGCGGGTGAGGTAGATGGTGGGGAGTGGCTATAATTATACCATCGGGTACACCCTTTCAGCATGAGCATACGCTGGAGGACCCAGAGGGCAAACTGGTAATAGTCCAGGGCACATTAAATGGGGTGGAAGTCACCCTAGCCAATGTGTATGTCCCCCCCACGCTCCCCATTCCCCAGTTGAAGGCACTATTGGATAGAATCGTGCAGAATACAAAGAGTTATCTCCTACTCGTGGGAGACTTCAGCCTAGTGCAGGACCCCTCTCTGGACTCCTCTAACCTGAGAACACCGAGGCACTCACTAGCACAAAAATTCTTTAAGAGATTTACGGCTGAGGTTGGGTGGGTCAATGTCTGGAGACATCTACATCCACATACTAGGAATTATTCACATTACTCCGCAGTTCATAGGACATATTCGCGTATAGATCAAATCTACAAGCAGCTGGAAAACTTGGGCCGGCTTAGGGATGCTCAACTGGGTGATATCACCCTCTCTGACCATGCCCCCCTGATATCAACATGGGAGATGGGCCTCAAAGCTAAAAACACTAGCTGGAGACTTAACCCGCACTACTTGCATTCTGAGCAATTTTGTGAGTTTGTCTCAGATAAAACAGCTGAGATTCTGGAGTATAATTCTCCAGATGAAACATTCCCAGCAATACACTGGGATACAATAAAAGTGGTGCTCAGATGCCACATCATACAGCATACAGCAGAACTAAATAGATGTTGTGGGGAGCACAGGGCCAGGCTGGAGGAGATTCTTCACTTCCTGCAAATGGCACACAAGTTAGGGGACTCCTTGGTTCTGCCTCAGTTTCAGGAAACAAAAGCAGAGATGGATCGCCTAGCACTACAGCAGACTAAGATTGCTTTGACATTCCTGAGGCAGAGGTATTATGAAGTGGGACCCAGGTCTACCAGACTACTGGCTTACCAGGTGCGTAGACAGAGGAAGGCTTCAGTGGTCACTACTCTCAGACACCCATCTGGAGGCCAGCCCTTAAGTAATTTACATGACATCACAGAAGCATTCACTGAGTACTACTCCGCCCTCTACACCCCTGAATGTACACCCGGAGAGCAGTTGATCTCGGATTATCTGCAAGGGATAGCTTTACCCTGACTCACAGCGGAACAGGGTGAGGCATTGACCTCCCCTATAACTAAGCATGAGCTTTTGGCTGCGATTTCCGCATCAAAATCCCTAAAGGCACAGGGTCCGGATGAATATGAGAGCGAGTTCTATAAAGCCATGAAGCATCAGACGGCCCCTAGGCTCCTCACCTTATTTAATTCAGTCTTGGAGGGTGACACCCCCACCCCACCGTCTTGGTCATATGCAACTATTTCAGTAATCCCGAAACCAGGGAAAAACTCGCAGTTGTGCAGCTCATACAGACCAATTTCAGTCCTGAATGCAGACTATAAGCTGTTTATGCACATTTTAGCCCAACGCCTAGACCAAGTTATGCCTCAGTTGATTGACGAAGACCAGACGGGCTTCGTGAGAAGCCACTCCACAACTGATAACATCAGGCGTAACCTCCACATCACCCATAAAATACAAACCTCGAACACCCCCTCAGTCATAATTAGTCTGGATGCCGAAAAAGTGTTCAAAAGGGTCGCCTGTATAAAGTCCTAGATAAGCTAGGCTTCCCCAGACCCTTGATAACAGTCTTGCAGAATGTCTATGCATCCCCTCAGGCACGTGTTAAGGTGGGGGGGTCACATTCTGAATACTTTCCTCATGAAAAGGGGGACTAGACAGGGTTGCCCTCTGTCCCCCCTTCTTTTTGCAGCCTATATTGAACCGCTAGCACAATACATAAGGGAGGCTAAATATGTTAGGGGGTTGGTGATGGGAGACTCGGAACATCGTATAACACTGTATGCTGACGACATTTTATTGTACCTCTCAAACTCTGAAGAAACCCTCCCAATCATAAAACAAACTCTGGATAAGTTCAGCCAGGTTTCAGGTTATAAACTGAACCTAACGAAAATGGAGATACTTGTCTTTCATTATTCTCCCTCAATATATATCCAAAACACCATACACTGCTGATGGAATTTAACTAAACTAAAATTACCTGGGTGTATTCATTTCTCAGTTAAGTGAAACAGCCTATAAAAACAATTATGAGCCCTTTAGATCACAGTTAAAGGCAGATTTGACTTCTTGGGCTACTCTGCCCTTGAGCCTCAGTAGGAGGATAGACCTAGTTCAAATGGTCACCCCTCCCAGAGCCCTATATTTATTTCAGAATATCCTACTTTTATACCTAAAAAAACCTTTAGGGTTTGGAATCACCTTATCTCACAGTTTATCTGGGCTGGTCAGAGACCCTGGGTCTGGCTGAAAGTGCTTACCCTTTCACGTCAGGAGGGAGGGTTGTCCCTCCCTAACTTGCAATTATACTACGTTGCAGCAACCTTAACCCATTTAATGGCCAGACAGAATAGGACAACCATGCAGCATTGGATGCAAATAGAACAAACCCTTATATCTGATAAGGACTACTTCCAGTCCTTGTATTGTTCAGGGGCTGAACCGGTGCCCCCAGCTTCCTCAAACCCTTGGATTAGGCACAGCGGGAGAACCTAGCAAAGCATCAGAAAATCCCAGCAGCTGTCCCCTTTTCTGGCCTTGATCTGTCCAATAGCCAGCCTGGGTGATTTTCTCCCAAACAGATTGGACCATGGCTTTCAGGTGAGGGAGGGGTATAGTTTGAGATACCTCTCACAGGTTTACAGCTGTGACACTTCTTTCAGGGCCTACCTATGACAGTCCAAATACCTGATAGGTACCTCCATTGCTAAGCATCCAGCTACACCTTAATATAAACCCGGAGAGTTCACACTTGGTGTCAAATTACTACTGAGCTCTGAACTCTCATGGGAAAACATATACAGAAAGCATACGTCTACAGTGGTAGGATGAGATTGGCAGCCCTCTCACACAGGAAGACTCGCAGGTAGCATGTGGATATGTGGCATGAGTCATCAGCTCACACCAATGGCATGAATATGCATGGAAGAACCTCATCAGATACTTCAGAACCCCAGTGGTGACAAGGCACTACTCCCCCTCTGACTCGGCAGCTTGCTGGCGACAATGTGGAGAGGCAAGGGCCACTCACACGCATGTCATGTGGTCATGCTCAGCACTCAAATTGTTTTCTGAACAATTAGAGGAACACCTGAGGGAACTATTTGACCCCCAACTTCAACTAACTAAAGAAATGTACCTCTTTCTGATACTCCCCAAAGAATATAGGAGCCCCAGTACTAGATGCCTCTTACACCTGCTTTTAACAACAGCTAAGAAATCGATAACAAAGCTCTGGTTGACTGCCAAAACACCTACAATACAAGACTGGTGGGTTATAACCAAACAGATATATCAGTTAGAACGAATTACCCGCAACTTGAATGGAAGGAATGAGAGCTTCACCTCCAGGTGGTCCTGCTGGCAAATATATTATATGCTCCGGGACAAAACTTTTGTTCCGTAGGGGGAGGTCGAGGGGCTCTTGGTAGCCCCTACCCTTACTGAAAAGACCTGAGGGGTGAGAAGCTGCTGCCCGCATCCAAACAGATGAATGCCACAGAGGGACATTAGATTGTAACCCGGAATGGGAGACATATGGGGGGAAGAGGGAATGGTCCCTGAGAAGTTATGAGAGTACCCAAGATCATGGTACACTATGAACTAAAATGACCTATGGTATTGCGCTTAGAGTGAACACTTTATGTAGACTATCTCTGAGGAATGATTTTCTGGATTGACTGCTCTGATTTCTTTGTAACTACCAAGAAAATCTTTTAATTAATAGTTACTAAATCCTTAAATTATTATTCACATGAAATCACCTATTAATGACCTGTTGAATGCGTGTCTGTGTGTAAATTTGTTGAAAAACCAATAAAGATGAAATTTATAAAAAAAGAATATCAAATAATATATGCTTAAAGGATGTTTTAGCATTATGCTCAAGAGTACATAAAGAATAATGCCTGAGAGACTATGTGTAACATATAGAATAATACATGGGGTGGTGTGTTTAACAAGAATTGTGCACACACCTGAGGTGTTGGATACTATATAAACCCAGAGAGAGAAGCTCAAGGGGTTTATCTAAGCATCCAACACCGAGGGTGTGTGTAAAATTCAAGTTTTACACACTACCTCATGTTTTATTTTATATAATTGCTAGGGAGCATTTTCTCACCACAGCAATTATATAACATACTGATACAAGGATGGATGTAGCGTGGCCCGCATCTGCAGCTAAGCGGCTGCTGAAACCATTCTGTTTTGTTTGTTTTTTCTCCTGGCTTGTTCATCTCCCTACCGCCTGCCCTTCTGCATTATGAAAGCACTGCTGACCCAATAAAAAAATGCTCAGTTTCCACATACTGGCCTCCTCTTTATGTCACCTTCATCTCACTCTCCTGGCCTCACTAAAACAAATATAGGACTGGCTGCTGAGTGCTACTGGCAGAGTAGTGTCCGGTACTGAAGAGCGGCAGCTGGTGCATGCATGAAACAATGGAAACTCAGCGTCGTTTGGTTGTTATAACCAATGGGTTATGGAGAATTATAACTGGTTTCCAGCTTACGGGAGAACCCCCCCAAAGTTATTATAAGAATTTTATAGACACTCAAGGTGTTGGATGCTACATAATCCCTGAGAACAAAGCTCAAGGGTTTTATAATAGCATCCCACACCAAGGGTGTGTATAAAATGCGAGTTTTAAAAAGCCCCCCACCGGCTTTTTTTATGTAATTACTGGGATCTGATTTTTCACCAGTGCAGTGCCACTTCTAGTGCTGCAACCTAGCTGATCTTTTTGGCATGTAGAATAAGGGAAACCTGGCATGTGTTTGCTGTTATAACCCACTGGTTATAGTGGTGAATTACAACCGGGTTTTTTTCCATGTGAAAAAACAGAGACCAATTACACAGCAATAATTTCTAAAACAAAATTATAATATACACTAGGCCAGTGCAGTCTGTGTATCAGTCCCTTTCCTGCCTACTGTAAACAAAACAAAAAACCAAAAACATTTCTACGTTACTGGAAGCACAAAGTTTGCATTACTGGGGACTTAATGGCTAGGCTGGCATCCTGCTCAGTGCATAGAGTCCAGGCACCCAGAAAACAGACAGTAAGTCCTCAGGCACAGTGTCACAATAACTTTTGTTACAAGATGCCAGTCCCTTGTTCCTGAAGCCCATTCCGCCAGTTGGTCAGGTGTGGGCCATTAAGAACACCATGGACAGGGTCCTTGTCAAAAGTCCCACTGAAAAGAACAGTCAGTATAACAAAATACCATTTCTTGTTGGCAGAGATCCTCAGTTTTTTTGGTCCTGTCCTAACATGAAATTAAGTAGCAACCTACTGCTCCCCTTCTGGAATGATGAAATGCTGTACTGCTCCTATGCTGGAATGCTAGACAGCAAAATATGCTCCCATTCGGGATGTTGAACAATAGTAGTGGCTAACACTTCTGGGCTGCTGAACAGGGCAGTTACTCCCCCTTGTGGGATGTTGAAAAACTGTTAGTGTAGGACAACCATGGGAGGTGGTGATGTGGACACAGCAAGCCGAGCAGTCTCAGGCCTGCTTCCAGCCCTGAAGGGGGCCTGGCTTCTCTTCCACCATAGCGACTCCCATCATAGTCCCGGGTACAATGAAGGTGGGTAGTGGATATTGGCATAGTAGGTTAGGCAGCTGTCACATGGTCAGAGCCAGAAGCAGAGGCTTTTACATGATTCGCAAATGGCTACAGCATAACTGTGGCATCGGGCACTCCTGTTGGGTAGACAGGCTGTGGCTCCTTTCTGTCCATATCCCTTCTTTCACAATGAGGCAAAGTAAAGATTAAAAGCAGTTCCATGGTTCACACAAGTGCTAGCACATGACAGAACTCCTGTAGGATCAGAAATGTACTCCCCAGAACAGCAAGTTGTTCGGATTAAAATCTGTGGGAACTGTCTTATTAAGTCTATTCCCTGACAATGGGTCAAGGAGTCCCACGTTGGCCTAAACAAACTCCTGCAAGCCTGCAATGTTCACCTCATCGCTGCAGCCTATCTAATATTTTTGGCATGCAGAAATGTCAAACACTGTCGGCAGTCTCTCATAGAGCAAACACTCCTCAGCACCCAGTGTACATGTGTGGCATGCGCTTCTAGCAAAACAGTCTCTGGAGGGCAGGTGATACATTCTAGTGCAGTCCCAGTACACCGTCAAGTGCCACTATAACAGTCATAAAGTCATAAAATGAGATCTGGGCATCCAGCAACAGTGTTCATATCAGTCGTGCATGCAGCTCTTGCTATACACAGTTCCATGACTTTTCTCTCCCTCCCCAAAATCCATGGTCTCCACGGTGCCAAGTAAAGGGTGTATGCCAGGTGCATGCCACAGGATCCCAGTGGTGCCTCAACTATAAGGACTGTCCAATTTGCACAGATACCCAGAGCCTGGACTAGGCTTTTTAACCAAGACCCTGAGAGTCCTCCTCTCCACACCTTCTGCCAGCCTGGGTTCTCTAGGTTCATGATGCCTCTAGCTGGGAATAACTGGAGAGCATGTCAGCACATTCTTGTACTAAGGGACAACAGAGCTGCTGGCAAGTTGCAAACAGTCTTGGTGTGAAGAAGTCCCTGGGGAATTGGCACCTGTGGAGGGCAATTATCATTGGCACCTCTAAGGGCAGTGGCTGGACTCCCTTTTCCAGGCTGGCTGACTGGCCCAGAACTTTATATAAACATTTTGTTTCTCCTTAATCATAGATTTCTTCATAATTACAGCTATTAATTAAACCACGTCTGTCCCTAACATTAGGCTGGTGAAAACAGGGCTTTCATGCTTAAACTCTGAATCAACAAACAAATATATTTACAATTTTGTGCACACAGGCCTTAGTGCTTGATGGGAATACAGTACTGTTAAACTTATAGGTACCCTTTGTTTTAGCATCAAATAGTGCACTTGGGCTGGTTTGTCAAGTCTGTTAGAAATGGTCACATTCCATTATTCAAGAGGTGATCTACCCACAGCCACAGAGTGGAATTAAAACACCCCAGAGGGACTAAGTCTTGAGGCCTGATAGGATGCCTACAAAATATATACACACATATACATAACCATAATCCCACTGCAGCAAGTTAGAAAGGACAGCTCCTCCCCATCGAGTCTGTTTACAAGTCAAACATGCACATTTAATGTACATATGGACATTATACCCTGATTAGTTGTTACACAATAAAGATGTTGGACTGAGTACAGAACTAGATAGATGACATCTGAGTATACCATACCTGCTTCACATCAGAGGGGTGGTATGGGGTACTGGATACCACCTGATAATCCAAGCACAAGCCTACTCCACTCCTCTGGCTCTGCTTACAAGTACTGTACAGGATACTCAAAAGTTACCTAGTTCCAGAACAGGAACTTGCTAAAGCAGTAAATGACTTAATTATGGTAGGCCAGAGTTACACACAGTGGCATCACCAGGCTGCTTATGGAAGTGCTATAGCCCTCCAATGTAAGTCACCCCCCCCACAATAATTGTCAACATCCACATTAAAATAGTGACCCCTTCTTCCCCTAGCCCCTGGCCCACACAGGGCAGAGCGGAACAGGTGTTACCCTCATTTTCCACCACAGTTTTCTAGTGTTGAGTATTTAAAGGACATTGCTAATGCTAAAGCGACAGGTTTTATTATTAGTGGGGCAGCGGGCGGGTAGGGTACAGATGATTTCTTACCTTGACTGAGTGTGGGTCAGGACCGAGCTGGGTATTTTTGTTTTTCCTTCTGCTGCATCATTCTGCTCCTTGATTTCTGCAAGCAACTTCTTGGAAAGTTGAAGGTGTCATCATAGGGCAGTTGAGCTCAAGTTTGGGTAAAGTGGCTGCTGGTGAAGAGAAGATGAGCCAGGTAGGAGGTGCATTGAGTAGCACTGGAGTAGGAGTGAGTGCGAGCCCTGGTGCTGGCAGGGAAGACCGAGAAAAACTGATGGGGGGACTGAGAGGGAGTAACACTGATGTCGCCGAACATGGACGTAATTATCAGGGGGGATAGAGGGACATGTCTCCACCCAACATTTCTAGCTCTGCCTTTGCCGTCACTTCTCTCCCCCCAATATTTCAGGCTGTAAAACACCAACACAGTAGGTAAATGCTCTTCTCAATACAGCCTGACTACCTGCCCAGTCTGTCAGTATAAGCACCACTGGTCACCTGCCCTGATTGATCCCAGTTCAAGTTCAACAGCAAGAGGAAGGAGGTGCTGTTAGATCTATACTACTCTACCGGGACTAAAGAACTAGAACTCTACTACTGGGACCTTTAATTTAGGGTAACAACAAACAAACAAACAAAAAAGAGTTAGTGTGTTTGTCTGAGTTGGGTGAAGTGAATTGTTATCTGTGCAGTTAGCTAGATGTAGGAGGAAATTGTGGATTGTTATCTGTGCAGTTAGCTAGGTGTAGAAGGAAACAGTGAATTGTTATCTGTGCAGTTAGCTAGGTGTAGAAGGAAACTGTGAATTAGGGGGAGTGGCTTAGGCAGAAGGAAGCCAGGTGGCTGGGCGGCAGGACACAGAGGGTGGTGGTAAATGGCTGTCACTCCACAGAGGGAAGAGTGACCAGTGGGGTACCACAGGGATCAGTGCTGGGACCGGTCCTATTCAATATCTTCATCAGTGACATTGCGCAGGACCTAGAAGGCAGAATTTCACTGTTCGCTGATGACACAAAGCTCTGTAACAGAGTAGACACACCAGAGGGTGTAGACAGAATGAGAAGGGACCTGCAGAAACTTGAAGAATGGTCAGGGGTTTGGCAGTTTAAATTCAATGCAAAGAAGTGCAAGATAATGCATATGGGCACAAAAACCCTGGCACAATATATCAGTTGGGGGGTGAGGATATAGCATGCACCAAGCAGGAAAGAGATATTGGGGTTATCATCTCTGATGACCTCAAGGTAGGGAAACAGTGTGACAAGGCAGCAGGTAAAGCAAATAGAATGCTAGGATACATAGGCAGGGGCATCACCAGCAGGAAAAGGGAGGTCATAATTCCACTATACAAGACACTAGTGAGGCCCCACCTGGAGTACACTGTACAGTTCTGGAGACCTTACCTACGTAAGGACATAGACAGGGTAGAGAAGGTTCAGAGGAGGGCAACAAAGATGGTGTATGGATTGCATCATAAGTCCTATGAGGACAGGTTGAAGGAACTGAACATGTACTCCCTGGAGGAGAGGAGGGAGAGAGGAGGGAGAGAGGGGATATGATAGAGACATACAAGTATCTTACAGGGAGGAACAGGGTGCAGGAATACACTATTTTTAAGCGAAAAAGATGTTCCAGGACTAGAGGGCATGGGATGAAGTTGGAGGGAGGACGATTCAGAGGAAACGTGAGGAAGAATTTCTTCACAGAACGGGTGGTGGACAAGTGGAACACCCTGCCAGAGGAAGTGGTGGGGGCTGAAACAATCACGGGATTTAAGAATGCATGGGATAGACATAAAGGAATTCTGGAGGTCTGGGGTAAGGGGCAACAGACTTCTAGGAAAACATAAACTGAACTTACAAGCTCAAATGGGCAGACTGGGTGGGTCATAGGCCCTTATCTGCTGACACTGTCTATGTATCTATGTATCTATGTAGGTGTTTTGGATTTAAAAACTGCCCCAGATAGCTTGTGGCAGAGAACAGTAAGAGGAAGGAAGTGATGTTAGAACTGTACTACTCTACTGGGACTAAAGAACTAGAACTCTACTGCTGGGACCTTCAATTTAGGGTTAAAACAAGCAAACAAAAAAAAGAGTGTGTTTGTCTGAGTTGGGTGAGGTGAATTATCTGTGCAGGTAGCTAGGTGTAGAAAGAAACTGTGAATTGGGGGAGTGGCTTAGGCAGAAGGAAGCCAAGTGTTTTGGATTTAAAAACTGCCCTAGACAGCTTGTGGCAGAGAACAGCAAGAGGAAGGAGGTTCTGTTAGAACTATATTACTCTATTGGGACTATATTGCCCTCCTTCCCTCCCTCCCCTCCACCCCCACCTTTAGCCAGTTCTACTTTTATAGGCACAGGATTTGACTGACAACAGGAACTTCATGTTTGGGAGCAGGAAGGGAGTGATCACAGAAGCACAAAAGACTCACCATCCTAGAAGGAAAAGAGTAGCTCTCCATTGCCCCCCTCCTAGCTGCTGGAGGTCTGACTCTGAGCAAGTAGAAAGGAGACTACTGAGGAATATAGGAACTTCCTGTCCCAGAACAGGAAGATCAGGAGCTTTAAGGGCATGGAGGCAGTAGAAAAGTAGGGAGAAAAAAAATTATATATAAAAATAAGAAGAAGAAACAGAGCGAGGAAAGAGTAAGTATACAAAACAACAGCTAAGGGGCCACAAATCAGACATGATGGCAGTGGTGCAGTGCAGTGGCTGTGGAGCAGCAGTCTTCCAGGAGACATTCTGGAGAATGTGGTGTTGTCCGATCTGCAGGCACCCCTGTGGCCTGAGAGTGAAGGTTGCTCATCTCCAGACTGAGTTGGCCAGGATTCAGGGGACCTCCTCTCCCACCTAGGGATCACCAGGGCCACTGCCGCTGACTCAGAGATTGCCAAGAAAGAGGAGCGGTTGGACCACAGTGGGCTATGGGAAGGTGAAGGTGGTAGAATAGAGGTACAGCCCTCCAGTTGTACCTCTCCACAATTCATATGCCGTTCTGGCAGAGTGTGGTTCCTCTATAGAGGCACCCACTGTGGAGACCAAGGAGGATGCTGGGAACCTCCACAAAGGAGACCCAAAGGAGGGTGGCATGGGATCCCACAAGGAAAGAAAACAACTCCTGGTGGGGACTCCATTGTTAGGAGGGTAGAACTGAGGAGGGAGGGAGGAGGAGAGGGAGGTAGGTGCCTGCCTGACGCCATGGCACGGAGGGACAGGAGCCGAATCCTTAGGATCGCTGGAGCAGCTGCATGGGGGAAGGAGCTGGATGTCATTGGCCACTTAGGGACAAATGACCTGACTGGGAAAGGGATCAGAACAGTGGAGGAGGAGTTTATGGAGTTGGGGACAAGTAGCATGCACGGTAACCCTCTCGGAGGTGCTGCCTGTCTATGGCATGGGTGAGGCTAGGGTGCTCCACTGGTGCAGAGCTCAGGGTTTTGGCTTCATTGGGGACTGGGGGTCCACCTGGAGGGATGTAGGCCTACACTGGTGTGATGGTCTGCATCTGTCCAGAAGGGGAACCAGGATCCTAGGTGATAGGTTTAAATGCTTCATTGGCAAGCATTTAAACTAGCTGGGGGGGGGGCACTGAAAAGGAGCAGGGAAATCCTAGCCCTCCCCCAAAAAATCAGGGTAGTTAGTGAGGTAAACACCAAAGTAGAGACATCGATAGGGAGAAGGGCAGGTGTAAATGGAGTAAAAGGCAAAGGCAGAAAGGACAGGGATGGGGCAAAAAGGGGTAAGGCCATCAATAAATGGAGGGTAATGAGTACCAATGCCCGCAGTCTAGGTAACAAGCTCCCTGAACTGGTGGCCTTGATGGAAGAGGGATGCCTGCATATTGTGGCTGTCACAGAAACATGGTGCACAGAGAACCATGACTGGGATATCAACATACCAGGATATACAATCTACAGGAGAAACAGGTAGAGTAGAAGAGGAAGAGGAGTAGCTCTCTATGTAAGGGAAGGGATCAAAGCAACAGAACAGAAGGGTAAACAGGGAGGAGAGGAGAGGAGGCACTGTGGGTCACCCTGGAGACTGGAAATGGCACCACAGTCTGCACAGGGGTTGTATACAGACCCCATCTCAGGGGGAAGAAATGGACAAGGAAATGATAGAAGGCATCCTTAGAATGGCAGAAAAAGGGGAGATATTGTTGATGGGGGACCTGAATATGCCAGATGTTAACTGGAGCACTTTTGCTGCAGCCACGTCCAAGAGCAGGGCCATTCTCGATGCCCTACAGGGGGAATTCCTCAGACAGCTAGTGTTGGAACCCACTCAGGAGGGAGCAATCTTAGACCTGGTACTCTTAAATAGGGATGGAGAGAGGATCCGAGATCTAGAAGTGGGTAGCCATCTGGGAACAAGTGACCACCAAATAGTATTGGATTTCAGGAGGGCTGATTTTGTCAAAATGGGAGAATGCCTCAGAAAGCACTATCAAACAGGCAAGAAGAAGGGGTGGAGCAACAATGGGGAAACATCAAAACTGAGGCAAGAAGCCTTTGTGTAAAGCAAATTAAAAAGTCAAAATGAAAGAAAAAAGTACTATGGTTCTCAAAAGAGATGGCAGGGAAGGTCAGGGAGAAAAAGACAACATTTAGGAAGTACAAGGAAACACAGAAGGAGCAGGGCAGAGAACTGTACCAATTAAAGCAGAAGGAAGCAGGGAAGGCAGTCAGAATAGCAAAGGCCCAAACCGAGGAAAAGATAGCCAACTCAGTTAAGGGGGATAAAACCTTTTAGAGGTACATTAGGGAGTTTAGAATGACAAAGGAAGGGACAGCGAGGCTGAATAAAGGGGACGGTGGGTGGGCAGAGAGGGACAGTGAAAAAGCAGGGATACTGAACGAATACTTCTGCTCAGTATTCACAAAAGAAGAGGAGGGGAGGTACCTAATCCAATCAATAGGAGCACTCTGGAATGGGGTCGATCCCAGTCCTTTCACAGAAGAAAGGGTTCTGAAAGAACTCCTAAAACTGAAGGTGGACAAAGCAAAGGGGCCTGATGGGAGTCACCCCAGAATTCTAAAAGAATTAAGGGGCGAACTAGTGACACCACTGACTAGCCTTTTTAACAAATCATGGGAGGATGGTGTGGTGACTGAGGACTGGAGGAGGGCAGATGTGATTCCCCTTCACAAAAGTGGGAACAAGACAGAGGCAGGAAATTGCAGACCAGTTTGACCTTAGTGGTAGGGAAAATGATGGAATCACTTCTGAAGGAAAGAATTGTTGAGTACCTAGAGGCCAGTGGGGCACAGGACTCAAGGCAGCATGGATTCACAGCGGGAAGGTCATGTCAGATGAATTTAATCGATTTCTTCGACTGGGTGACCAAAGTAGTAGACCAGGGAGGGGATGTGGACATGGCCTACTAGATTTTAGCAAGGCATTTGACACAGTCCCACACAAAAGATTAATGAACAAATTAGCCAGCCTGGGAGTGGGTCCCAGGGTGGTAGCCTGGGTAAAACACTGGCTGGACAACAGGACACAGAAGGTAATAGTAAATGGAGTCCACTCTGAAGAAAGGGGGGTTACTAGTGGGGTACCGCAGGGTTCAGTACTGGGTCCGGTCCTTTTTAAAGTCTTTATAGGTGAGATTGCAGAGGGATGGAAGGAAAAGTATTCCTCTTTGCAGATGATACAAAGATCTGCAACAGAGTTGATACACAAGGGGGGGTGGAAAGGATGAGAAGGGACTTGGAAAGGTTGGAGGAATGGTCAGAAGTATGGCAGCTTGGATTTAATGCAAGGAAGTGCAAAGTAATGCACCTGGGAAACAAAAACCTAGGGGAAGAGTACACAATGTGGGGAGGTGGGGGAGATAGTAACAACAACAAAAATGGGGGTAATCATATCAGATGACCTAAAGGTTAGCAAGCAATGTGAGAAGGCAGTAGGGATGGCTGGGGGGATACTGGGATGCACAGGGAGAGGCAACATCAGTAGAAAACAAGAAGTTGTTATCCCTCTGTACAGACAGTTGGTGAGACCCCATCTGGAGTACTGCATCCAGTTCTGGAGACCCCATCTCTGCAAGGACATAGACAGGATGGAGACAGTCCAGAGGAGGGCAACTAAAATGGTGCAGGGTCTGCAACAGAAGCCCTACAAGGAGAGACTAAAGGAGCTTAATATGTATACCCTTAAGAAAAAGAAGGAGAGGGGGACATGATAGAAACTTTTAAGTACCTCAAGGGAATCCACAAAGTCCAAGAGGGTAGCATCTTTCAGAAAAAGAGATGTGCAAGAACAAGGAGACACAATTTGAAGATACAGTGGGGACGGCTCGGGGTTACATGAGGAAGTATTTTTTCACTGAGAGGGTGGTGGATGCATGGAATGGCCTTCCTGAGGAGGTTGTAGGGTCAAAAACAGTGTGGGAATTCAAGAATGCATGGGACAGACATAAGACAATTTTTGTAGGGGGTAGGAAGAAATAAGCTGTCGGTTAACTAGGATCTGCAGCTTATCCAGTAGGCAGAGAAATGAGCAGACTAGGTGGGCCAAGCAGTCCTTATCTGCCATCAAAGTCTATGTTTCTATGTGTAACACCCCCCGATAATCCCACTCACCTGAGCTGCCCTGACGGGACTGGGGGCTCAGCAGTACCTCCCCGAGGGGCCGGGCCTGAGTCCTTACCAGTAGTTTCTGTGGTGCCTTAGTGCTTCCACCTGGGTCCCCTACGTCGCCTCCTGTGGGTAGAACAGGTTGGAACGTTTCCCCAGGATAAGTAATGGTCTTCCCTCTAACAACTGCCCGTGATGACCCCCCCCAGACCCACAATCACTCCCCACAATGGTTTTACACACACAGCAGGTGAAACAGATGAACAATAAATATCCAGTTTATTACTACAAGCTAATACAAAGAAGGTGGGGGCTACTCCTCCAAAACCTCCTGGTTACTAAACATTCACTTATCCCCACTTCCCCCCTTTCCCCTGGGTGCACCCAGACCAGTCACAGTTAGTGGGTACCTCACAATCCCTTAGTCTGCAGGCCTGCTGTTTACAGTTGGGGCCCGTACACACTCGCACAAGTTCCAAGAAAACAAAGATAAACTGGTGTAGAGGACGGCTCCCTCCTGAACCTCCTGTCAAAGAAAACAATGGTCTCCCCTGAGCTATAGCTCGGGGTACTCACAGCGCCCGGAAAGTGCGATGACCCCTGCATTTCACAGCACGTCATCTCCCACGAAATGGGTGGCATAGTTCTTCGCCTGCCTGGCCTTTCCAGCTTTGCCCGCAGGCCTTTGTATATGGCTTTCACCAGGCAGGCCTGTTCGTCCTTCTCTCCACAGTTCCTCTGATCTTTGCAATGGGGGAGGGGGGTCACAGCAGTTCAACTCCCCCTTGTACCTTTTTAGTTTCCTCGGCTTCTCCCCTGGCAGGAAGATCTGTCCCTGATGCAGCAGCCTCCCAGACGCCCCAGGCTGGAGGTCGCAGTACCTTCAGGCCAAACAATCTGCCCCAGTACTTTTGAGCAACCAACCTGAGGGGCCCTCCTGCACAGCCCCAGTGGCTGTCTGGCTCCTTCCTGTTCCTTATGATTGAAAGGGGGGAGAGAGGGGGGGTGGAGAGGGATGCAGCTCCAGAGCCTTTGCCAGGCAAAACCACCAAAACAGCCCTCTGGTTTCCTTTGGGGGGCCTGCGATTCCGTTTCCTCCTGCTCCTCCACCCTGCTCTCTCCCTCTCTCTTCCCAACTCTCCTCTCTCTCTCAAACTCTCCTCTCTCTCTCTCTCTCTCTCGCCAGCCCTGCCTTTCTTTGCCCCTTTCTTCTTCCTGTCTTGGGGGAGGGGTAGCCAAAGCCTCCCATGCCTGCAGGCAGTCTTCCTCTTCTCTTGCTTTTTGGAGGGAGGAGGGGTAGAGCTGCCTTTTCTCTTTGTAGGAACCCAAAACAAGTAGCATGCACTTTTCTAGCTAGACACCTGGTTCCTAACTATCACCAGCAATAATCACAGTCACAGCTAGGCTTGCATCTGGTCCAGCCACATCAATGGATCAGGTGCGAGTACCCCCAGGACAGTGGAAGCCCCCTGCCCACCTTATGTAAGCGCCAGGCTGGGGGGTCTTACACACTCCCCTGGCAGGAAACTTGGCATCCCGACAAGCCCCTCTGGGAAACCCATGACCAACAATAGGCACTTTACTGACTCTTCCCATGGTCCCTAACTAGTACCAGCAACCATAGGATCCCCAAACGAGCTCGGATAGGTCAGATCATGGTAGCATACTATATGCGAGTAAGAGGGGGTGGGCACCTACATGCCTCCACTACCTCCTAGAGCAACACACAAGAGGATGGAGAACTGGCACCACAGATTGGAGGAGAACATCAAGGGACAGATTTGTGGGCTCACCTAGGGATTCGTGCGTGAGCTTCACGGTGGGCCGGGGGGGCCGGCCAGATCTGCGGGGCAAGGCATCATCTGGCACCGGGGCAGGGGGCGCGGTCAGTCCAGTAAGGCCATGGTCCATCATCCCCCCTCTGGGCAATCCCTGTACTTCTACACTGTCAGGGATTAGGTCCGGAACCTGGGCAGAGTCCGTAACAGCAGGCGACTCTGTATCTCATGGAGGCAGGCATACCGGGGGGGCCCCTTGCCTCCCCAAAACCTGCTCCAGGTGTGGCCGGGATGCCAGGACTGGAGGCTGGGCCTCAGGGACAAAGGGCGGGGCCTCGGGGTCCAGGTAGGTCAGGGGTTCCAAGTGGCTGGAGCTGGTAGACAGGGTGGGGGTTCTGCAGGACCCTCCCCAGCAGGGGATGGAGCCATCAGGCCCTGTTCCCCACTGCAGACAAAAGGAGTCCCCCTCCTCCCCCTCACTTGCCTCACTGGAGGAGTCCTGGGGCCCCACGGAGGGCTGTCAAGCATCCAAAACAGGGCCTGCGGTTGAGTGTTCCTGGGTGAGGGGGAAAAAAATGTCCCCGCCGCTTGTACGTCCCTCGGGTTAACGGGGTACCTTGCCATTGGCGGGTTGGACTCCGAGGCCGGGGTAGGCACGATCTCCCCTATGGGGAGCAGATGATTTCGATATACAGTTACTCGAGCCCCTGGCCATGCTCCTGCTTAATACAGTATACCGGCAGGTCAGTCAGTTTCTCCACCTCTAGATAACCATCTGGGGCCCACTGGTCCTGGATCTTGTGCTTACCCTGGAACCCCAGGTTTCATAGCAAGACCCTGTCCCCTACTTCCAAGTCCTGGCTGCGCACTCTGGCATCATACCTCCTTTTATTCCCCTGACAGCTCCGAGCCGCTGCCTCAGAGGTGAGTTTGTATGCTGCACGGAGCTGTTCCTGTAGGTCGCTGGTGTACTTTAGGTACAATTTATGGGAGGTCCCATCAGCAGATACCCCAAAACAGAGGTCCACCAGCAGCTGGGCCTCACGACTAAACATGAGGTAGAAGGGGGAGCACCGAATGGCATCATTCTTCGTGCAGTTGTTGGTGTGCATCAGTTGTCCCATCTGCTGACTCCAATTAGCCTTGTCAGTGGGGTCCAAGGTGCCAAACATGTTTAGCAGTGTTCGGTTGAACAACTTGGGCTGGGGGTCCCCTTGGGGGTGGTAAGGGGTGGTGTGGGACCAGCACCAACTTGTCCCACTCCTTAACCAGCCCCTGAGCCTCAGGGTGGGTGCGCCGCACCTGCCAGGGTGGTGGAGAGGGCCCGAAGCAGATCTCAGAAACCAGAGTCCGCCCTTTGCTCTCGCTGCAAATTGGCCTTACCAGGCTGTGGCAAGGCCGAAAGGTCCAGGCCAGCAAAATTCAGATAAGCCAGAGGGATTGCTTCAGGGGGAGCTCCCAGCACCTCTATGCTCCGGGTGGGACAGTCGGTGGTGTTGCCAGGGGGCCCGGCCTGGGAGCAGAGCACTTGCACCAGAGCCGGCTCGACCCAGACCGGGGGTCTGGGGTGTCAGGGTGTGGACGGCGAGACAGGGCATCCACGTCCACATTGGCCCGCCCACTCCAATATTCCAGGCTGAAGTTATACATGGAGAGGGCCGACAACCACCGATTCCCCGCAGCGTCCAACTTAGCTGTGGTGGTGACATAGGTCAGAGGGTTGTTGTCTGTGCGCACACAGTGAACGGTATCCCATACAGGTGTTCATGGAACTTCTCCATGACTGCCCACTTTAGCACCAAGAACTCCAGTTTATGCAATGGGTAGTTCTTCTCGGAGGAGGTCAGGCCCCTGCTAGCGAATGCCACGGGGTGGAACCCCTCAGGATACTCCTGGTACAGGACCGCCCCCAGCCCGATAAGGCTGGCATCAGTATGCAGGATGAGGGCTTACGCTGGTCCACAAAAGCAAGGACTGGAGCCTCCCCCAATCGCCGGATGATCTCCCCGAAAGCCTCCTCACACTCTGGCATCCAACGGGACCCAAAAGGTTCCCCAATGCGCAGGTAGTCCTGGTGGGGGGCCTGACCCTTCCTCTGGTTCGTTGACGGATAACCCTGCATCAGGTCATTCAGGGGATGCACTACCAGGGAGTAATCCTTCACAAATCGCCGATAATACCCACAGAACCCCAAGAAACACTGCAAGGCACACAAGTGGGTGGGCCATGGCCACGATTTGAGGGCCTCTACTTTAGCAGGGTCGGTCTGTACCCCCTTTTCCGAGACTATATGCCCAACATACTTAACCTTTGGCTGGCAGAACTGGCATTTGTCAATGGAGACTTTCAGGCCGAACTTCTCCAGTCGGTCCAGGACCTTCATCAATCGGGCCTCGTGTTCTTCCAAGGTCCACCCGAAAATGATAAGGTCATCCAGATAGACTATGACCTCCAGCAGGTTCATGTCTCCCACAGCCCTTTCTATCAAACATTGGAAGGTGGCCGGGGCCCCCGATATGCCTTGGGGCATACGCTCAAACTGGTAAAATCCCAGTGGGCATATGACAGCGGTCTTTTCCTTGTCCTCCTCGGCCATGGGTATCTGGTAGTACCCGCTCTGAAGGTCCAGCCTGGAAAACCACTTGCTCCCAGACAGGCTGTCCAGTGCGTCCTCCACTCTGGGCACCGTGTACTGGTCTGGGATAGTTTGTTTGTTTAGTGAGCGGTAGTCGATGCACATTCTCACAGCTCCGCTCTTTTGTCTAGCCACCACAATGGGGGAAGCATACGGGCTGCGGGACTCCGTGATGACTCCGGCACCCAGCAACTCCAATAGGTGTTTCCTCACATCCTCCACATCGCTGGGGGCTAACCTCTGTGACCGCTCTCTGAACGGGCAGTCATCCCTCAGCTGGATGTGGTGCTCTTCCCTGGTGACACATCCCATGTCCCACTCATGCAAAGAAAAGACCCGCCAGCGCTTCGCCAACTTCTGGCTCAGGCTCCATTTATAGGCATCAGAGACTGGTGAGCTTCCAAAATCAAACAAGGATGAGTCTGTCTCTTCCCTGGGATCTTTGCCAGGGGCGGCAGACATGGCCCTGTCACACCGAAAGATGGACGCCAACACATAACCCCTCTGGATGGTCATCGGTTTTCTTAACTCATTCCGGACCCCAACCATAACACGCTGGGCCTGGGGACTGGCCAGGGCAGGCAGCACCCCCCTCTGGACTAAGAGCTCAGGTGGCAGACTGCCTGGGGGAGGGGCATCGAGCATGAGTGTCTCCCCCAAGGGTGATCAGTGAAACTGAGGATTCTACCACACGGCACTCAGCCCTGGGGAGAGCTGCCTCCCCTCCAATCTCTGAACCACCCCGACCCCACCTCCGCTGGACCCCGTGATCGCTGTCACTTCAAGCCCCAACTGCTTCATGGCGCAGTAACCAACGGGTTTAAGTGGGTTTCACCTATGCCACCCCGGTCATGACACATCTGGGCCAAATGCTCAAACATGTTAGCATTTGTCCCAATAAGCACCGGGGTGTCCGACATGCTCTTTGGCTCCGGACAGACCAACGCTAGGGCCTCTAGGGAGGGTGGGGCTTCCCCTTCCTTGGTTGGGAAGGAGATACTAACCACACAATACCCATCGTAAGGGTAATCCGTGCTGCCAATATCCTACAAGGACAATCCAGATAGAGGTCAGAGGGGGAGGTGGGTGAGATGCTGGTTATAAAACAGTCGGTGGATGATGGTGACCTGGGATCCACTGTCCAGCAATGCTGAGCAGGCCACCCCTTCCACCAGAACTTCCGTGTCAACCTGAGGGCCGATTAGGCCCCTTGGCACGTCCTGGTTGGTAGGTATATGGGGGTCGGTCCAGAGGGTGGAACAAGGCCATCTTGGGGGTGAGGGTTGCTACCTTACCGGCCCCCTTGGAGTTTTTCCTGGTCCAGGTGCCTCTCAGCTACCAGCTGGGGGTTCGCCTCCCTGCAGCAACCCCGCCTGGAGTGGCCATCCTGCTCACACCTGAAGCAAATCCACCCAACCTGGGGCCTTAGAGACCCTCGAGGGCTGGACCGGGGAGCCGTATAGCTCAGGGGCATCCAGCAAGTGTCAGGTGCCTCCTTGACTGGGAGAGAGAGGGACTCCATAGTCAGCTTCATTGCCCATGCCAGGTCCTTCATGCCCCAGACCTCCTGCAACACCGACCCTAGGCCTGGCAACCCAACCAATTCAGTCTGGGCTGACTCCTTGGGCTGTAGTGCGGCACTGGTGGCGGTGAGTTCCCCCACTTCCTGCTGTGCCTCCTCCTCCTTGACCTCGTTCAGTAGCTGCTTGATGGGGGGGGGTCGCTCTTTTGAGCCTGCAGCCTGAGGGCAACCACAGTCAAGGGGGAATGCACTGATCCCCTCAGTATCTGCTCCAACCGCATCTGCGCCACACCGGCAGGAGGGTCGTGCCTCACTGCCGCCAGTTTGCGCACCACAGTCTCGACTCGGGTGATATACTGGGACGGTTTCTCACCCACTTTCTGAGTGGTGCCCCACAGCTGGCCCAGCACTGCCTCTCTCTTTTCGACCACCCCAAAGGTGCTCTGCAGAATGTCCAAATAGTCCTGGGGTGTGCAGTGTTGGCTGGCTGGCCCGGAGGGACAGGATCACGTCTAGCGCCATACTCCTGAGGCTTTCCAAGACCTGCTTGCACATCTCCTCCTCTGGGCACCCCCAGACCTGGACCATCTGGGCCACCTGACTGCTCCAGGAGTGGAAATCATCTTCCCCCTCAGGCGTGGGGAGGGCACCCGAGAAAGTGCGCAACGTCTTATACTGCTCGTGGGCTACCCCCAGGTAGGGGATTGAGCCACCCAGCAGCCCTATCGGAGGCAACCCCCCCCACCAGGGAGCAGAGACTGGATATCATGCAGGGTCTTCCCCTCCTCCTTGAGCCACTTCCCCAGATGAGTTACGAAACCCTCCTGTTCCTTGGGTGGGGGGGCCCAAGGGGCCTGGCTCCCTGAGGGGCAGGCCGCTGGCCGAGCTTTTCTTTAACAGGGTCCAGGTCTCTCTGGACCCCCGGGGGTGACCTTGGGGGGCACCCTCCATGGACCCCAAATCCTGCCCAGCCTCCAGGGTGATATCCCTCCACCCCCAGACTCAATCGGTTGTCACCCTCTGGACCTTCAACCCCCTGCAGTCGGGCAAGGCCCCCTCTAAAAAGTCTAATATGGCCTGCTTCCATCGCCCCATTATGGACGAGTAGCATCTTATGGCAGTCTAGCCCCTCAAAGTCGCACCAGTCCTCTTTACGTCCTGGAATGCAATCTCCCTGGTCCCAGTGCAAAGTATCACCCAACTACAGAAGTCAAGGAATACTAAAGGGGTACAACTGAATGTGGGGTAGGGAAGTCAACCACAGTCACGTCTGGGCAGTCACAGGGTTGTCAAGTCAGTGAATGAATCTCAGCAGTGCCTCCACTTGTAACACCCCCCTCTGATAATCCCACTCACCTGAGCTGCCCTGGCGGGACCAGGGGCTCAGCAGTACCTCCCCGAGGGGCCGGGCCTGAGTCCTTACCAGTAGTTTCTGTGGTACCTTAGTGCCTCCACCTGGGCCCCCTGCGTCGCCTCCTGTGGGTAGAACAGGTTAGAATGTTTCCCCAGGATAAGTAATGGTCTTCCCTCTAACGACTGCCCATAATGACCCTCCCAGACCCACAATCACTCCCCACAATGGTTTTACACACACAGCAGTTGAATCAGATGAACAATAAATATCCAGTTTATTACTACAAGCTAATACAAAGGAGGTGGGGGCTACTCTTCCAAAACCTCATGGTTACCAAACATTCACTTATCCCCACTTCCACCCTTTCCCCAGGGTGCACCCAGACCAGTCACAGTTAGTGGGTACCTCATGGTCCCTTAGTCTGCAGGCCTACTGTTTACCATTGGGGCCCATACACACTTGCACAAGTTCCAAGAAAACAAAGATAAACTGGTGTAGAGGATGGTTCTCTCCTGACTCTCCTGGCAAAGAAAACAATAGTCTCCCCTGAGCTACAGCTCGGGGTACTCACAGCGCCCAGAGAGGGTGATGACCCCTGCAGTCCACAGCACATCATCTCCCATGAAATGGGTGGTGTAGTTCATCACCTACCTGGCTTTTCCAGTTTCGCCCGCAGGCCTTTGTATATGGCTTTCACCAGGCAGGCCTGTTCGTCCTCTTCTCCACGTTCCTCTGATCTTTGGTAATGGGGAGGGGGGTCACAGCAGTTCAACTCCCCCTTGTACCTTTTTAGTTTCCTCAGCTTCTCCCCTGGCAGGAAGATCTGTCCCTGATGCAGCAGCCTCCCAGAAGCCCCAGGCTGGAGGTCGCAGTACCTTCAGGCCAAATAGTCTGCCCCAGTACTATTGAGCAACCAACCTGAGGGGCCCTCCTGCACAGCCCAAGTTGCTATCTGGCTCCTTCCTATTCCTTATGATTGAAAGGGGGGAGGGAGGGGGTGGAGAGGGATGCAGCCCCAGAGCGTTTGCCAGGAAAAACCACCAAAACAGCCCTCTGGTTTCCTTTTGGGGGGCCTTCGATTCCCTTTCTTCCTGCTTCTCCACCCTGCTCTCTCCCTCTCTCCTTCCAACTCTCCTCTCTCTCTCTCTCAAACTCTCCTCTCTCTCACCAGCCCTGCCTTTCTCCACCCCTTTCTTCTTCCTGCCGTGAGGGCAGGGTAGCCAAAGCCTCCCATGCCTGCAGGCAGTCTTCCTCCTCTCTTGCTTTTTGGAGGGGGGAAGGGTAGAGCTGCCTTTTCTCTTTGTAGGAACCCAAAACAAGTAGCATGCACTTTTCTAGCTAGACACCTGGTTCCTAACTAGCACCAACAATAATCACAGTCACAGCTAGGCTTGCATCAGGTCCAGCCACATCAATGAACCAGGCACGAGTACCCTCAGGACATCGGAAGCCCCCTGCCCACTTTACATAAGTGCCGGGCTGTGGGGAGGCTTACATATGTTTCTAACTTCATATGGCTATAGAGATCGAAAATGCATGCATTTTTCATTTTGCCTCAATACCTCAGGTTGGGACCAAGGAATGTATCATCCATATAATACAGGCAGCAAACTTGATGGACTTCCTGTGAACTGGATATTTGTCTTGTCCCAGCATTGCACAAAACATTACATCCCACCTGAGCATTTAAAACTCTCATCCCATCCTGTGTGTGTCAACCATTGGGGGAACAGCTGAAGGATCACACTGTCAGGGGGTAAGCTTAGTAAACTACTACCGGAGCCAGAGGTGGTAGATAGGGAGGGGTAGCTGATCCATCATGGGAGCAGGGCAAACAAGCTAGCAGTAATGGATGAGGGAGGGAGTGCAGCTTCAAGAAATTGACTTGTCGCAGACTCCCGGTCACCAAAGTGCAGAGACTGATGTCTTCTATGTGGATTCAGGCAGCCACAGCAGGGTGCACTCTGCACCTCTCTAGCCATCAGCAACTTCATGGCAGGTAAGGGGCCACTGAGATGAGGGTAGCTGAAATTGGAAATAAAAAAAAATCACACTGATTTAATTAGTGTCACTGCCTTCTGTCATAAAACCTCTGAATGAAAAACTTCTTGGTGTTTGTCTTAGCAAGGGAAAGCAAGCATGTTGGAACGTTGGACTTTGTGGCTGTGCATCCCCCCAGTGTAGTTGGTTTTTTTTCTGGGGGGGGGGGTTATGAGGAGAGAGATGTACTTTACAGCATAATATCTACAGGATAGCTGCAGAGCAGAACCTGTAAAAAACAAGGGAACCAGAGTGAAATGAGCTCTTTTCCTATCTTTGTGTTTGCTCTTGCTCAGGAAGTCAGTGATACAGCTATTTAATCCGGTGATGAGCTGGGGTGGGGAAACTTCAGCCTTGGGAAAGTTTGGTTCAAGTTCTGAGAGCGAGAGAAGGAGTCAGATATGCTGGGAAAATGATGTTTTTCTGTCTATTGTCCTCTGGGGTCCTATAACCTTTTCAGCACATCTGCTGGGATAAAGGTGTCTCTCGGTCTGTTTTCTTCTGGGGTCCTGTAACCTTCCCAGCAGATCTGCTGGGACAATGGTGTCTCTCTGTCTGTTGCACTCTTGGGTCCAGTAACCAGACCTTTCCACCTGTAAGAAATTCAGACAATAACCAGGTTTTTCAAACACTGCTTTCACCACTAAAATACAGGAAAAGCCAACATTTTAAGGTACAAAGTTCATAATTTTCCAAGGGGGCATGCCCTCAGACCCCCAGCTTAGTTCACATTTTAACTATGGGGCATTAGCCCCCAACCCCCAACTTTATATCTCTGTTGGTGCTCCTGGTTACACACAAGCCATTACTGCATTGGAGAGTAGTCTGAACCAGTAAGGACAACAGTGCAAGCACCCGAACTGCTTGTAAAGAGGAGAGGGTAACATGTATATTACATGGTATCAGCAAGACTAAACAGTCCAAGATGTTTGATCTGGTGTCCTCTTGCAGAACATGAGAACACAACCTGAAGCTCAGAGATGGCAAATTCAGGGGTAACATTGGGAAGTATTTCTTCTCTACAGGGCAGTGAACCTATAGACCAGCTTGCCAGTGGAGACAATGGGTATGAAGATAGCACAGGCTTTCAAGGTAAGCTTGGACAAAGTTCTGCTTACCAGGAGAATCACAGGGAACTCTGGGTAGCAGAGTAGGTAGGGAATCCTGGAAAATTGGTACGTGTTTGCACAGCAGATTTTTTCATCCGCAGGGAGGTGGACATGATGGATCCCTGCTGATCTGCTGTTTAAGTTCCATCAGCTCACCTCCTGCAGTGCAAAACCTCTTTTGAAGTCCTGTCTCTCTGGAAACTGTTGCGGATACAACTGATGTGAAATATCCATTTTAAATCTTGCCTCTCACCTTCAGTGAATACCACTCACCAACAAGTGTTGCCAGTGATGGCCTTATGTGGGAGGGCCCCCTCCCAAGCAGAATTAGTGCCACAGGGTCACTTATTCATTGTGACTCTCAGCATGGGATTGATAGGTCTGTAACTTGGTGAGTAGCTTTGTAGTGGTATGATATCATCTTGAAAGTTTCTTTCCAGACCAAGGAAGCCCCTTGTGTACTATTTTAATGGTACATGCACAGTGGATGAAATAAATTAACCAAAACGCATGCAAACCTCTGATGTCACAGGGAAGTCCTTAAAAAACACAATGTTGATACAGAATTTCACTTTTAATTTGTCTGTTTCCTGTAATCCCTGTGCGCTTATTCTGCATTACTAAGAATATTTGCATGAAAACAAGATCACTATTAATCAGTCTTCATCTGCGGGGCTGCACGTCTTCAAGTGACACCCTAATCCTCAACCTGCAGTTAAGTAGAGGATTAGGTTTTCGCTTGCAGACAAGAAGCCAAAGCAGACGAATACCAAGTGACAGAGATCCGGATCTCATGAAAATTTCATCAGTGATGAGTTCTGGGAGGAAGGTAAGTGTGTGAAATCGAAGCTCAGTTGTGTGCACTGTGCTTGGCATATTTTATTCAGAGTTGTCCCCATGATGTTGGGGGCTATTTACATCTTAAAAGATGAGGACTTGCACTAACTCTGGCTGGAACCCAACATAGGTAGGGAGCAACTGGAAGCCACAGGGATTAAGAAGGCCTCTGGTTGGCTCTGAGTGCTGTGGAGCATTTTGTTCCTACACTTTTTTTTTAAGTAAAAGACCTGCCTTATGGGGGTAGAGAAGTTCAGTAGTAATCTGTTTTCTTTTCGGTGAGCAAATACTTAAGCATTTAAAAAGGGTTTAGAAGGCCTATCACCAGCTTCTTTCCTCTCTCTACTCCCACCTACTGACAGCTCATGTTGTGTTGGCTCTGAGCCAAAGCTGACAGAGAATGTTCCACTGAGCGTGCTCACAGTGCAGCTTCCGCCTTTGCTGGTAATCACAAGAACTGCTTCTCAGCATCAGATCGCTCACAGCTCAAGAAAATAGGCCTGTAAGTACCGAACATAACATTAGAAGGTTCAGCTGTGTTTGGTGAGCACAAGTGATGGTCACTGCTATCACATTTTGATTATTAAACTTACCCAATAATGTTGTGCCATTAATTGTACTGTAATGATGTTACTGTGCCATTTGTCCTTAGTTAAAAGAGCTGCAAAGATGGTTGTTATAACAGGTGCTATGTGGTGCAGATAGTAATTACTGATCGAGCATGTCATAATTGTTCAATAGGCTTTGTACCACATACTTCTTGAGACTGCTTCTCCCATGCCTGTACAGAAACGTCCTAAACAGCTGTATGTCTTTTGTCATATTTTAATTGTGTATGGCAATAGGATAGGAAAGGAATTTGTTTGTATATAACATCTTTTATACAGACTGGATTCCAAAGTGTTTGATAATCCAGGAAAAGGAGGGGAGAGAAGGTTGCTGCTATTAGGCACACAGGAAGCTTCAAACAGCACAGAGATAAGAGTAGGGAAAGAGAGAGTTACAGAGAGGTTAAGCAGAGGGAGGTTAAAGGACATGTGCAGCATCACAAAGCAAGTATGTGGCAGTGTTGGGATTCAAACCTGGGTCTCCAGCTTCACTAGACTGCATTCTAATCACTTGGCTAAACTGGATCAATCTTCTTTAAAGGGGCACTGTTTCCTGTTCCAGTCCTTCATTTAAATCCTGCAAATACAGTTTAATTTAATTTTGCCATAGCTTTCTAAGCAAAAATCAGAACCTATGTATCTTTACCAAAGTCTCTTATTTCTTGCTGTTCTTTGCCTTTTGAATTTCAGAATTTGACTCTGTAAAATGATATGTATGCTTAGCAACTACATGGCTACAGTTGTTGTAATGGCAGGCATTTCATGTACTTGTCCAAAACTTTATTTAAAATGTGCTCACCAGGAAAGGAACACTGATCCAGAGCTCATTCCCAGGTGCAACCCAATATGGCCCCTTTTGCCATTTTTGTTCTGGAGGGGCAGGGGTAACAAGTGCTTTAACCAAAATAGCTCATCTCATTTTCAGCAGAGCCCTGCAGGAGTTTACCCACTCTTACTGCTGGACAGACAGAAGCACTGAGAAGAGAAGTGACTTGCTAAAGATTGTGTTGTGTGCAAGTGGCTTTCTGAAGGGATTTGAACCTAGGTCTGCTGGTTTCCAAGTCTGTGCGCTCACCACTGGACCAAGCTGTCTTACTTTTCATTTTATGTTTCAGTTGGCCCTGCCTGGTCATTTTTAAATAGCCACTGGCTACCTGGTCGCTGGATTCCTTTACATCCACATGGAATGTACTGTGAGCTGCACTGTCTGTCTTTTGAATAATGAACTAGGTACAAGGAAGGTTGATCCACGTCAAAGTAAACCTTCCCCAGCTCGTTACCCTCTCATACTGTTGGAAGTGATAACGTTATGGTGTCAGCACTATACTGTGAGGCAGTAATCTGACTGTCCAGTGCATAACATACGAGACTGAATGATCGTGATAACACAGTCACGTTATCACTGTTATGCTTCATGTGAAACAGAATCCCCACAAGAAAATCAGATAACGGACGCAATCTGGTTGTTTCGGCTAAGAGAAAACAAGAAGTTGTATCCTCTATCTTCTTTACAGCTGATGCTGTAAGTGCAGAGCAAACCAGTCAGAATGCTAGGTAAGATGATAATGTCACCATTATTGTTTGAAAGCAGCAGTGCATGATAGTGGTGAAAAATGTGACCTATACATTTTTTCTATTTTAGATTGCCCCTTATCTCTTAACTTGTAGGATACCCTTCTTTCTCTAATTTAAGTCTACTTTAGTATTTTTTTTTTCACATTTGAAATAATAAAAGAAGCGCTTATTTTAATATGGCTCAGATCAGGTTTTCATCAGTATTCTCAGCTGTTTATGTACATCAGTTGTTTAAAATCACTTCTGTTGTGATTAAAATGAACAATCATGCAGTAGGTAGTCCTTCCTGACCTTATGAGACAATAGGTGTTAAAAAACAGCTGAGAATACTGAAGAAATCCTGGTACAAGCCGTATTAAAAGGTGTGCCACCTTTTATTATTTCCAATGTGAAAAAAAGTAATAAACCATACTCAAAATGGGGAAAGAAATTGCTGTCCCACCAGTGCAGTGGAAGCGATTCCGTCTGCCGCACTGACAACTGGGGTTCAGGAGCAGACCTCGAATGTCAGAGGATCTGCTGTGGGGATAGGAGGCTGAGCATCCCAGGGACTGCTTGCCATCTCTGGGGAGAGACCGAACTTGGTACCTGGCGCCTACCGCCCCCTAGCATTGGCAGGGGGTACAGCAGCCTGGGCCTGTGCTGAAAGCCTTTCGAGGCAGGGACCAGCAGACCTCTGCACTTCTGGTGCAGGAGCACTCTGATCATGCACTGAGGTCATCGCATGACTGGCTTCACACTGGACAGGTGGGGAGGCTGGATACACCAGGGAAAGTCCCCTCGGCATGAGCTCCATAACGCCCAGATCCCATCTTGTGTCGGGACCTAGCCGATACATGGGGTGGATCTCCTCCTGAGAGCCAAAAATATGAGCATAAAAAAAAAATGGGGAAAGAAGGGTATCAAACAAGTCAGGCAATAAGGAAAAATTTAAAATAGAATGAAAAAGTATGTAAACATTTTCACCTCTGTCATGTACTGCTGCTTTAATGTCAGTAAAATTACAGAGTTAATGTCATTGCTATCATTTTATTAAGGATTATATTTAAGTTGTGAGTTTGCTATAGGATAACTTGTTCGTACCTCAGCCTTCTGATTCGAGGACAGGGCCCAAACGTAGTATAATTCTCTTTAAAATCCATTCCATTTGAAAGTACCTCTTCAGTAAACTTCAGTCTGACCCTAGCTGGACACTGTCAAGCCCTTTGCAATGTTTTTCGTTGTGATAACATTACATAATTGTGGTGCCTGAGTTTATGTAACACTCGTGTATGAAGTTTTTCTGGGACATTTCTGTATGAAAGACATAGCATAAAATGGTATTGCATTGACCCTAATAATCCCATCATTAACAGGAGCAGAGATCTAAACAAACATTAAATGTAACATACTTTTTATTCTGTTTAAAAAGTTGTGTTTAAGTGATGATATTAATTTTAAAACATAGGATGCAATATATATTTTTTTTTTTTGCATATCAGTATTGAATTTTAGTGTCAACAAACCAAAATGGTGAACTGCTGTTTTTTTGAGACAACCGGTGGAGACAGTGCAACGTAGGGTGACCAAAATTATTCAGGGCCAGCAGACAGATCTTACAAGGACTGGCTCAAGGCACTGAACATGTACTCACAGAAAGCCAGGCGAGAGAGGGGGACATGATAGACACTTTCAAGTTCAAGGTACTCACTAACAGGGACAGTGTTGCAGATGTCAAGGTGGGAGGCCACTTTGGGACCAGTGATCACTATACTGTGTGGTGCAATATAAGGATGGCTGCGGAATCGAACCACACAAGGGTGAAGGTCCTGGACATCAGGAGGGCAGATTTTAAAAAGATGGGTGAATGCCTCAGGGATGACCTAGCAGGGGTGGGTGACCTGGGTGGGGTGGAGGAACAGTGGGTGAAGATAAAAGGGAGCATAGTAAAGGCAACAAACCTCTGCATCAAACAAGTGAGCAAAAGCAAAGCGGAAAATGAGACCGCTGTGGTTCTCGAAAGTTAAAATGGTAGCATTCAAAAGGTATGAGGAGACAGATAGGGAGGTGAGAGGGGGAGGACAGGGAAGTATATCAGGGGAAACAGAAGAAAGCAGGGAAAGCAGTAAGGATTGCAAAGTCACAAACTGAAGAGAGAATAGCCCAGGAGGTAACAAAAGGGGACAAGCCATTTTTTAGATATGTACATGAAAAGAGGAAGACGAGGGGTGAGATTGTTCGGCTGAAAAAGGAAGGGGGGGGACTGTGCAGAGGGGGACCAGGAAAAGGCAGACATCCTGAACAGGTATGTTTTTGTGGCCCCTCCCCTTCTTCTTCCGTGTGAGCACTGAACAAAAGTAACAAAAGCTTTGGAGGGAGGGAGATGGACACTAGTCCTTTTTTGGAGGAGAGAGTCCTGAAGGGACCTGCTAATCTGAAGGTGGACAAAGATATGCCAGATGGAGTGCATCCAAGAGTCTTGAGGGAGCTCAGGGAAATACTGGTTGCACCTCTGACAGTTCTGTTTAACAGCTCATTGTATACCGTTAAAAGGGTGCCTGAGTCTGAGTGACTCAAATATGAGCGACTCAGTTGCAGCGCTTGGAATGTGGACTACTCTGCAAGGTTAGCAATGAGTGAGGAACAGGATGACAGGAAGAACAGGAGGGAGACTGGAAGAGGAGGAAGGGTATGTAAGGGGTAGTGTGACATGAGGCTACTGAGCTGGCACTGTGGCAGAGTGGTGAAGGTGGCTAGCTACAGTGGAGATGGTGCAGGGTTCAGGGCTGGGGAGGGATACAGTATTTTTTTTTTTTTTTTTTTTGCTCTGTGAGTAATTTTTCTTTCAAAGCTTCTCCCTCCCTGACATGCACCCCCCCATGTTAGTAATCCTTAGTAAGGAGGGGTACAGCCCCCGCAGAACAACCTTTCCGTGTTCACGAGCTGTTTTCTCACTGCTAGTGCACATCACCTTTTGTTTTTCTGTGTGTACACTTGCCATAATGGCGATCGCTATTCCATGATAGCCATTATGATATGGAACCACCACTTACTGGAAACAGGAGTGGTTCCAGAGGACTGGAGGAAGTGGATGTAGTCCCACTACACAAAAGTGGTTGCAGGGAGGAGGAGGAGGGCAATTATAGGTTAGTCAGCCAGGCATTGGTGGTGGGAAAGTTAATGGAATCACTACTGAAGGAAAGGATTGTAGAATATCTTGAATCCAGTGGGTTATAAGACCCAAGGCAGCATGGCTCACAAGGAGGACGTCATGTCAATTGAATCTGATAGATTTCTTTGACTGGGTGACCAAGGAACTAGATCAGGGTGAAGCGGTGGATGTGGCCTAACTAGATTTCAGTAAGATGTTTGACACCATTCCAAACAGGAGGCTAGTAACCAAGCTGGGTAGCTTAGGATTGGTTCCAAAGGTAGTAAACTGGATAAGAAGTTGATTAGGGGATAGGCGACAGAGGCTGGTGGTAAATGGAGTTCACTCTAAGGAAGGGAGGGTGACTAGTGGGGTGCCTCAGGGATCAGTGCTGGGACTGGTCCTCTTTAATATTTTTATAAGTGCTATTGCAGAGCAGCTGGAAAGGAAGGTTTGCCTGTTTGTGGATAACACCAAAATGTGCAATAGGGACACTCTTGGGGTGGGGGTGTGTGTGTGTGTGTGTGTAAAGGATGTGCAGTGACCTGAGAAAACTAGATGAGTGGTCAAGGGTATGACAGCTGGGTTTCAATGCAAAAAGATGCAACATAATGCACTTAGAGCACAGAAACCCAGGGGCGGAGTACACAATGAGTAGAGTGGTATTGATGACCACCAATCATGAAACAGACTTGGGATAACCATATCAAATGACATAAAGGTGGCCAGGCAGTGGGACAAGGCAGCAGGGCAGGCAAGTGAGAAGTTAGGGTGCATAGGGAGGGGTATTACCATTAGAAAGAGGGAGGTGGTGTTGCCTCGGCATAGATCGATGGTAAGACCCCACATAGAGTATTGTGTCCAGTTCTGGAGACCACATCTCTGGAATAGTGTTGCTCAGATAGTGCTTTTGTGGATCCTACCACTATCTGTCAAATAGTGCTGGTATCCTACGTAGGATCCTACTAGAAATCCTAGCAAAGACAGATGTAGGATCCAGGGTCAGATAGCGATGAATCCTAGTTAGGATCCAGGGATCCTAGGTCAGATAGTTAGGATCCAGGGTCAGCTAGCGATGAATCCTAGTTAGGGTCGAGGGATCCTAGGTCAGATAGTTAGGATCCGGGGTCAGATAGTGATGGATCCTAGGTCAGATCCAGGGATCCTAGGTCAGATAGTTAGGATCTCTTGCTAGGATTCACAGGATCCACAACATTTGTATGATCCATGCACTGGATCCTAGAGGGTAGGATCCATGGTCAGCTAGCACTACTATCCTACCACAGCAACTATCTGGCCAAATGGGAGGTATCTGTTGGTATCCTAATTTCTAGGATACTATCTGAGCAACACTACTCGGGAAGGACGTAGACAGAGTGGAGGTGGTCCAGAGGATGGCAACTAAAGTGGTGCAGGGTCTCCATCAAAAGTCCTGTGAGGAGAGAATAAAGAGCCTCAATATGTACACCCTGGAACAAGGGAGGGAGAGTGGAGTTATGATAGAGACCTTTAAATACCTCACGGGGGTAAATAAGGTGCAGGAGGGGAGTACTCTTCAGAAGAAAAAGTGTTCAAGAACAAGGGGAGATGCTATGAAGTTGGAGGGGGATAGATTTAGGTGAGATGTGAGGAAGTGCTTCTTCACAGAAAGAGTGGTGGATTCCTGGAACAGCCTTCCAGCAGAGGTGGTGTAGGCAAAAACAGTGGTGAGGTTCAATATTGCATGGGATAAGCACAAAGGAATCATAGTGAAAAGGAAGGGGGAGGGAGAAAGAGCTGCAGATCGGGCACAGTCTGATGTAATAGTGTAGGTAGGGAGAGATGGGCAGACTGGATGGGCCAAGCAGTCCTTATCTGACATCAAATTCTGTATTTTTATGTTTATTTTTTAATTTTTTTTATTGATTTATTTAACAAATTGGAAAGACCTTTGTGCCAAGGGCTCTTTTACAGAGGTTCCACATCAAGTCACAAGAATAACAAATTTACAATGGTTTCAGTAAGTAGTACAACATGAGGAAAGTAATTCCATAAACAAAAGAATAATATGGCAAGATAAATATTGTGTCAAGTGCAGCCAGTGGTCTTGTCTGAAGAGGGGTGAAAAGGATTTCAAGGAGAGAGGGATAGGGGCGAATTGGAGGGGTGGAAGAAGCAAAATAAGCAAGGAGGGAGCTGCCACAATTTAGCTTACGTAGGAAAAGACCCACGGGAGGTGGTAGAGGGAGATAACAAGGTGAGGAAACGGAGGGAAGGGACGGGGGTGTGGGAGTGGAGGGGTAGAGGAAGGGGGATGAGGTAGGATGAAAAGAGGGCAGGGATGGGGATGGGAAAGGAATGAAGGAAGGAAGTGCTGTAAGTGGAATAGCGCAGCAACAGGGTAGGGCTATGCAGGGGTGAATGGTGAAAGAGGGAGGTCCCAGTGTATTTAGTTGTCAGCAAAGATTAGGTATAGCAGTCACAAGATGCTCTGGAAACTAGGAATTGACACAGCTTCCGCTTAAATGGTCCCACGGTTGCAGTCATCAAAATCTCAGGAGAAAGGGAATTAAATAAATTAGCCGCTCTAACTGCAATGGATCATTGTCAGAGCAAGGTTCGACAGTGAGGGACAGTAAAAGTTTGGCTCACAGAACTTTGTGTGTTACAAGTGCCCCAGAAGTGACTGAAAAGCTGAAGGGAGCCTGGTGATAGGAGATCAAAAGCTGCCTTCTTAGCCAGCAGGCTTGATATTCAATGCGAGCCTGGAGTTGAAGCCAGTTTGCTTGTCTGTAAAGGTCACAAGTGTGAGTACAATATGTTTCCTGAAAGGAATGAACAATGTAAACCGCGAGGAACTATTTAGCATTAGTAGAGGATCTAGAACATAGGGGCATGAGTGGAAACTGATGGGGAGATTCAAGAGGGTAGTGAGAATGTTTTATTTTACAGAAAGGGTGGTGGAGTCATGGAACAATCTGCCAGCTGATTTGGGGAGTACTAAAAGTATCAATGGTTTCAAACACAGCTGGGACAGAGTGATGGTCTTATTGGTTGCCCAGGGTGATGGCAGTAGGGTGGGAAGCATGGGGTGGATAGTGTGGGTTAGAACCCTGTATGAACAATAGGCCCCAGGTTTGTTAGGGTTTATGGGCAGACGTGATGGACCGGTGGTCTTTTTCTGCCATCATTCTCTACGTTTCTTCTCTGTAGAGCTCTGCATGGAAATAATCTTCTGAGACAACCACCACTGCAAAGAAGCATTCTGTGTTCCAGTTCTATTGGGTTTCAGATTCCTGGTTTGGTTAAGGCCAACCCAGTAACATGACATCTGTGCATCCCATAGACACCTGAGAGACCAGGGTTCCCGTGCAACCTCCAGGAATCCCATGCTGGAGTCAGTTGCGGATGGTGTGGGTAAGTCACAGAGGTGATGTGCTTGACTGATGGTGAGGGGGCACTGCCACCCAGGGTTCATGCACAGTCCATGCTGATCAGTTGCACAGCAGCATTGGTCCTGGCCATGAAGGCATCTGCTGACTCAACTTCTTCCCATAACCAACCCCGGCCAAAGAAAAAGGTACAGCCATGTGTGCCCCCAAGTTGGAAGACATGGGAGAAGGGACAAAAACATTGGGGAAAATAAAAAAATATATGTTTTTTTCTTCCAGTTGGTTTGTCAGTGTTTCTGACAGGAAACTATTTTAAATACCTTCAAATATAGTGTTTCTTCCTCTTAATGAGTTAGTGTCTTCTAATTTGCCTTTTTTTTTTTTTTTTGGTTAAATATATATGATTTTATTACATTTTGTTGCAGCCATTGTACCTGGCTTGTATTCAACCTAAAAAGGGAAGAGGCAGACAGTTCAGTAATATGTAACCCCCCCCCCCGGTCAGGGACTTACCTGTGAGCCCCCAAAAAGACTTGTTTTGGTCCCACCCCCATTCTTTTTTTGGGGTCTCCTGGCATTTGCCCTGTGTTTCCTGGTCTTCAGCTGTCAGCCCCATGTTGGTTTCCTGGGAGAGCAGGGCTGGAGGAGCTGTAACGTGGAGCCACTGGCTTTGGAATGGGCACTGTGGTACTGTCAAGCTCCATGCACACGTAGAAGCACATTCTTGTTCAGCCATTTCAGCGGCCTTTTAGGTTGTGTCTCTGGTGGTCCCAGTCCCGTGGGCAATCAAGTGAGGGACCAGTGACCTTAGCAGAACCGGAGAGATGGCAGGAGAAGCAGTAGAATGATTTTTGTGAGCACCATTCACGCTCGAGGGATCAGGAGTCGCCTCATTAATATTCATGAGGCTGCGTCCCTTTGAAGTAGTCGGGAACCTATCTAGTGCTGGGGACGATAGAGAAAGTGATAATGACAGGCAGGGAGACATAAATAAATGTGTGCAAGGGAAGGCTGCCAGTCCATGGGGGAAATACATGAATAAAATGTGTCCATGGACTGCAGCCAAGGGAACTAAAGTATAGCTATATGTGTGTGCTACCTAGGAGTTTAAGGAAACAGCAGCAGCGATTGCAAAAGGGCTGAAGGGAAATGTTCAAGAATGCAGTCAGATAACAGGGCACAGGGGTGGCTACAGCTTTGTGGGGAAATGACTGAATGAAAATAAAGGGTTTGGCTGCAGGAATGCTTGAAACTTTGGACACTATATAAACTGTGGACACTGTTTACAATCGGCCACCATGACTGCAGCCATGTGACACCAGCCAGCCAACCACTGAGCCAGGACTAGCCAGGAGGATTCTGGGGCTTGTGAACAGACTCTTGGAGGAAAATACCGGGGAATATCTAGGTGCCTTTTTCTGCACCAATGAGGCATCGAGGGAGCCTCATACATACTCATTTTTCTCGAGCACAGTGGCTCCAGCCAATGGGGAGCAGGGAAAGAGCTCCCAAAATTTAAGGACAGTTGGGTTTTGAGTCAGTTTGGTGGGAGCTCCTCCAGAGGGAGGGGGGCTCTTGCCCCTGGAGAAATTGGAGCTGCAAGATGGGCCTGCCTGGGGGCTGCCAGGGCAGGGAGTGGCTTCCGCATCAGGAAAAGAGAGATGCAGCTTGGAAGAGAAAAAGGGAAAGCTGCAGATTGCTGAATTGTCTGCATTTTTCTGAAGTTGCACCACAGTGGTGAGGCAAAAGAAGCAGAGAGGAAAGGTTGCGTTCTGAGCCTGGAAAAAGAACAAAGGTTGCATCTAAGCCTGGGAAAAGACTGGAATATGAAGGATGAGAAAATAAATGTGATGAGGAAAGAGAAGTGCCAGTACCTGCATGGTGAGAAAAGGAACTGTCTGTGCAGGTGATATCTGTGTGAGCCAGAGTGAAAAGGTGGCTGTGTTAAAGTTGAGAGACTGTGAAAGCAGAAGGATGGACAGGTGCTTTCTGGTCCAATACCTGTTATCTGCTCCTGAGATACAGCAAAGAGAGAAAGGGATTGCTGTGACTGTACACCGTGGCCAGAAAAAGAGAGGAAGAAAGAGGAGAAGCAGAAGAGAATGTGCTTCTGCTGACACCCAGGGCAAGGTGGGGAACTTGCTAACCCCGATCGAGTGGAGTCTGCCACAGCAGGGGGTCACAGGTCTTGTACCTGAGTGCTAGGGCACTCTGATCAAGAGAGCCGGGCCATGGGGCCACTCCCTGGTCTGGGTCCTCTGTAGTGGTAGGCCTTGCGCATGTGCTCTGCAACGGGACCTGTAATGGGCCAAAGGGGACAGGCTGCAAGATCTGCAAGCAAGATAAAGGAAGAGCAAGCTGCAGCCTCTGTGCCCCGATTAAAGCTTTGAGCCCGGTTCTTCCTGTGATCCATTCATACTCGGAACTTCAAAGGAACTGTACCATCCAAGGACTGATTCTGCAGAACTGTGAGTACATCGCAGGAATTGCCTGCACCTGGTGACTGTAAATATGTTGGCCCACTTGGGCTGGAGGTAGAGCTAAGGACTAGAGGGAAAACTTAAAGGTAGCTCTAACCAAAAGCGGCTCTATGTGATAATAGCACATCAATAAGAGCGAGCATCAGAACAGCGAATCCGAAATAGCGACGACAACAACAACACATACACATGATAGCGCAGCACATGACAGCTACTGCAGCTCACACAGCAACATTTATACCATTCCAGCCAGCTGATTTGTATTGTATTTAATAGGGGGGTGCGGTGGGCAAAGCCCCCCACATCTTTAGGATTCTTACTCCATGCCCCTTACTGATGGTGGGAGTATCGGCAACATCCAGTTGCTCATATGTGACAGTTGCTCTAATGTGCCGGTAGCTATTTAGTGCATCGCTATTACTGAGTCGTTGTTATTGTTTCGCTATTCTGTATTCGCTGTTATTACGTGTTACCACCAAAAGTCAAGGGAAAGTGTATAAAGTTTAATTCCAGCAAGTGCGCTGCCAGCTACCAGCTGCATCTCAGGCCTGCAACTGTAAACCTGGGTACCCAGGATAGGACTGTGGGGTTTTAATGGACTGGGACCTGTGGGTCTGGGTTTGGGCACCTGCAGCAGATAGCTAGATAGACAGATACCGATGGCTGCATGAATTGAAACATGGGAATGAATCAAAGGGAAATGTGATTTAGGAAATGCAAATTGAAAATGCCTAAACCTCAATTCCACTTACCTTATTCCTAATTCCCTCCTCCTGTAAATAAGTACTGAAGTTATGGTTTTTCAGAAAAGATGATTCCAGAGCCTAATTTTAGTGAGCCTGTGTACTGATGAAGTGAAAAGTTAAATGTTTAACTGAATGTGGGGAGGTTCAAAACTTGGTAATTCCATGCCTGGGGTAACTGTTGGTGAGGTGGATTGGTACGACATCTCAGAGGGTTGTACTGCAGATAATCAGACCCACTTAAAATGTACTCTGGGTGGAGGCACTGCCATTTTTATTATTTTTGGGAAAGGACCCAATTAGGCATTAGGTGAGGCCGCACCTTGAGTACTGCGTACAGTTTTGGAGGCCACACTTAAAGAGGGACATTAACCTCCTGGAGAGGGTCCAGAGGAGGGCAACCAAAATGATTTGGGGCTTGGGGGACAGGACCTAATGAGGAGAGGCTCGAAGAGCTAAATATGTACACATTGGAAGAGAGAAGGGACTGGGGGGACATGATAGAGGTCTTCAGGTACATGAAGAGGGTAAATAGAGGAGGAACAGTCAGGGTGCTTCGAAGGAAGGAGGAAGGGGCCACTAGAGGGCATGGGTGGAAGCTGGAGGGGGGAAGATTCAGGGGAGAAAGGAGGAGGTGCTACTTCACTGAGAGGGTGGTGGAGCCATGGAATGCACTGCCTAGAGGGCTGGTGGAGGCAGAGACAGTGGAGGGGTTCAAGAGGGGGTGGGACAGGTACAGGGGAAGGGTTCTGGAAGCAAAATCCAATGCAGCAAGAATATCCGGAACTGGGAAGGGAGAAGCCAGAGAAGGTGAGGGGGACAGCAAGGTCAGCACCCAGGGTGGGGGCTGACCAAACGAGCAGACACGAAAGACCGTTAGGCCTATTCTGCTGGCATTTTAGTATGTTAGTATGTTAGTATTAGGTCAGCTATGGGAACCCAGGCCCCTTGTCCTTGGTCAAGCCCACAAGGCAGGGGCAGTGGCCCTCTTCAGGACGGTGTGGGAGAGGGGCTACAAATAAATCATAAAAAAAAAAAAAAAAAAAAATTTCTTTAGCAAAGTAAAAACATGCAAAGCATTTCAGAGGAGTGATACACACGTATGAAATGAAGGAGTATTTTTGTGTGTTTAAAATTGCTCTGTGTCAGTTCTGAAGGAGAATGACTCATTGCTCTCCACTCCCTGAACACCATATACAAACTGGAATATAGAGAATAATTAACCAACAACTGTGATGTACAGGGTTGTTTGGACACCTAGGGTTTCTGATGACATCGTAGAAACATGAGAGCACAGTTTTAGTGGTCCTATAATGTCACCAGAACTACAAGGTGTCTTAGCAATCCAGATCTATACATTTAGAGTTTTTTTATAGTAGATTATTTTCTCATTTTGCAGTTAAAGTATCTAATCTACATTTAAACTAATTTCAGTTCAGTACTTATCTCTGTGAATTAGACACACCAATTGAAAACGTCCCGCCTAAGCTTCCCTACCATCTCACACACAAACAGTGGCGCTGTGCGAAAGAAAAAAAGCAAACAAGCTGTTCATTTTGAAATGTGTTCCATGGTCACCATAGAAGCCTGTTCTGCACATTCCAAATTGTTCTGCATGGTTCTAAATTCTAAAAAAAAATTATGCACAGTTCTACAGTATACGAAGAATAATTTCAGAAACCACCAGACATATGGCTAATTATCTGTTTTATGTAGAATAAGGCATGGGAAGGGATGAATTATAATGTCTTTCCTTTTACACGCCTGAAAGTAGTACACCTTCATGTCTTGTACATGTTATTTGTTTCCTTGTCACATAGAAACATAGAAACATAGAAGTTGACGGCAGATAAGGACCGAAAGGCCCATCCAGTCTGCCCATTTCTTTTTCTACCTCATAAATGTGCCATCGGCCTTTGCTCTGTCAGTGACCTATCTATTCATAGTCATTTGTATTGCTCCCTTATGCCTATCCCATGCCTGTTTGAAGCCCTGCACTGTATTCATAGCCACCACTTCTTGTGGTAAGCCATTCCATGCATCCACCACCCTTTCTGTGAAAAGAATTTCCTCATATTCCCCTTAATCGGCCTCCCTCTAATCTCATGCTGTGTCCTCTTGTCCTGCTATTTTTCTTATATTTAAACATGTTAGACTCTTTCACCTTGTTTATGCCCTTAAGGTGTTTAAATGTCTCGATCATATCACCTCTCTCCCTCCTTTGCTCAAGGGTATACATATTGAGCTCCGTTAATCTGTCCTCATATGTCTTCTGATGCAGTCCTGCACCATTTTGGTTGCCCTTCTCTGGACTGCCTCAATTTAGTTAATGTCCTTGTGAAGGTGTGGCCTCCAATACTGCCGCAGTACTCCAGATGGGGCCCTAACCAATGTCTTGTACAGAGGGATTATTACCTCCCTCTTGACATGATACCCTACTAATACACCCTAACACCCCTAGCCTTACCTACTGCTTTAGGGTCTGCTTGATGATTTTAGGTCATCAGTGATGATGATGCCCAAGTCTCTTTCTTCCTTTGTGACTGCTAGCAACTCCTCCCAGCGTATAAGTGGCTTCAGGGTTTCTCTTCCCTATGTGCATGATTTTGCACTTCTTTGCATTAAATCCCAGTTGCCACTCTTCTGACCATTCTGCTAGTTTATCCAGATCTCTTCTCATTCTGCCCACCCCATCTGGATCATCTACTCTGTTGCAGATCTTGGTGTCATCTGCAAACAGACAAGCCTTACCCTCTAGTCCATCTCTGAGGTCACTAATGAAGATGTTGAATAGGACTGGCCCCAGGACTGATCCTGAGGTACCCCACTTGTGACTTGCATCTCTTCTGACTGTATACCATTTACCACCACTCTCTGTTTTCTGCCAGTCAACCAGTTTGCCACCCAGTTGACCAACTCTGACCACCCGAGCCTACCTAGCTTATTTATCAATCTTCTATGTGGAACAGTGTCAAAAGCTTTGCTGAAGTCAAGGTGGCGACATCAACTGCTCCCCTTGGTCCACCACTCTGGTTGCCCAGTCAAAGAAATCTATGAGATTAGTTTGACAGGACCTTCCTTTGTAAACCCATGCTGTCTTGGATCCTGTGCCCCTATGGATTCCAGGTGTTGCACTATCCTTTCCTTAAGTGCCTCCATAATCTTGCCCACTACTGAGGTAAGACTGACCGGTCTGTAGTTCCCGCCTCCTCCTGCTACCACTCTTGTGGAGTGGGATCACATGAGCCCTTCTCCAGTCTTCTGGGACCTCTCCTGTGCTCAGAGACTCACTAAACAATTCTGCTAATGGCTCTGCTAGTTTTTCCTTTAGCTCCTTAAGTACCCTGGGATGTATGCCATCAGGTCCCATTGCCTTATCCACCTGAGCTTAGCAAGCTCTTGTAAGACCCTTTCTTTTGTGAAGGGAGTAGTGCTCACCTCCCTCCCCTGTGTCCATGATGCTGAGCTGTGGGCCCTGCCCTACCTTCTCTTCAGTAAATACTGAGCAAAGTATCTATTTAGGATAGATGCCTTTACAGGGTCCTCCTCTCACATGCTCCTTTTCTCCATTAAGCTTAGCAATACCCCTCTGGACTTTCTCCTTTCACTAATGTATCTATAGAAAGTCTTGTCACCTTCTTTACTGTCAGTGCTAGTGTTTCCTCAGTTTGGGACTTTGCCTGCCTTACTGCCTTACCTGCTTCCCTTAGGGCAGTTTGGTATGCCTCCCTATCTTCATCCCGCTGTGTTCCCTTATATTTTCTGAAGGCCAGCCTTTTGGCTCTGACCTTTTCTGCTACTGTATTTGAGAACCAAAGTGGTTTCCTTCTTCTTTTGCACTTCCTTTTCTGTCTAACACAATGGGATGTTGCTTCAAGTATTGTATCCTTAATGCTTGCCCACTTTGCCTGTACCTCCTCACCTGTGTTTCTTTTGCCAGGGCTAGCTTAACTCTGTTGGCCATCTTATCAAAGTCAGCTCCTCTGAAGTCCCATATTTTTGCTTTGGAATGGGATGATTTAGATGTAGTAGCCAAATTGAACCATACCATGTGATGGTCACTGGCTCCCAGGTGACCTTCTACCTGGAGATCTGTGATCCCTTCTTTGTTAGTCAGTACCAGATCTAGGACAGCCCTGTCTCTTGTGGGTTGCTGTACCAGTTGTTTGAGGCCCTCCCTGCAGGAATCCACTATGAGTCTAGTTCTGGCAGATGTTCCTGCTGGTATTGACCAATCTGTATCTGGCATGTTGAAGTCTCCATTATCAGAACCTCCCTTTAGCTGTCATGTTTTGTATATCTTCTAACAGTAATGTGTCTATGTCCTCCCCCTGGTCTGGGGCCTGTAGACAACCCCAGTTCTTATGGCTGTCCCATTTCCTGTTTCCAGGGTGACCCACAGTTCTTCTGGCTCCTTATGTGTATTCTGAATTTCTGTAGCTTTGATATTTTCATTGACATACAGGGCCACCCCTCCCCCTTTTCGCACCTCGGTCTCTTCTGAACAATACATAGCCAGGTACTGAAGTCTCCCAAGTGTGGTTACTGGTAAACCACGTCTCACTAATTGCTACTATGTCCAGTTTAGCCTCTGACATTATTGCCTGCAGGTCTGGGATCTTATTTCCCAGGCTGTGAGCATTTGTGTACATGATTTTCCATTGGCCAGATTTTGGTGTGTTAGTTGTTGGGTGAAGTTTGGCATTACCCTGTGCATCGTATGGGGAGACAAACCTTTTTCTTACCTGGTGATGCAAATGAATGGCAAACCACGCTGAATTCCTGTTTGACCACTAGCTGAGGGGAGGGTGTTCTTCCCATTCGACGTATGGGGTGCTACCCCTCCCCCATTGCTAGTTTAAATATTCTGCAAAGGCGTCAAACTTCTGCCCCAATGCACTGACTCCTCTTTAGTCAGATGCAGTCCATCAAATTTAAGAACTTTCGCTCCCAGAACTGTTGCCAGTTCCTACAAATCTGTGTCCTTTTCCTGGCACCAGTCCTTGAGCCACGTGTTTAGCTCCCCTATCTCCCTTCTCTGACCTTCCGTCCATCTGCTCCCTTCTCCCAGACTGGCAGGATCTCAGAGAAGGAGATGCAGACGAAATAGATGATAGTTTGTCACCCAGCCTAGTCAGGTGTTCCTTGGTCTCACAACTGACCCGGCTGGCGAGATCATTAGTCCCTATGTGTACTAGGACATCAATGTTTTCTCCTGCTTTGTGAACAATTTTAGCAATGCGGTCAGTGTCTCTCCATGCTGATGTACCTGGGAGACATCTGACCATCACCTCAGGCTGGAGATGGGTATCAACTCCCCGAATCATGGAGTCTCCTATGATCAGAAGTTTTTGGATTTCCTTTGTGCTTGTTTAGTTTTGGTTCCTGATTTGGGTGAGTATTGTTGTACTAGCTCCTGTGCACAGTGTCCTGCTCTGCAGTGTCTTCTGCCTCTTTATTTGATTTCAGAGATAGAGGCAGATACCTGTTTGTAGTGTTTATATGGTTTTGGAGGTAATGTGTTGGAGAGCGAGAGTGATGGGGCACCTGATTTGCTCCTCCTAACCACCTGCCAACCTCCTGGACCAACTACCCTCTGCAGTCGAGGTTTTTCTGTTGGATGTTGGGGAAATGGGGTGGTTCTTATAATGTATTTCCTCTTCAATATGAAATTTGGCGTGCAATCTCTGCCCATGCTGCCTGGAGCTGTGACCTAAGATCTCCAAAGGCCCAGCATGTAGGACAGTGTCCTAAATCTTGTAAGACTGTCCTTCTGAAAATTGTTCCACAGTACCTGCAGTTAATGAAATCCATTCCAAATAAGTTGCTGGGTTTGTGACCTAGTCAGAGTAATTAGAAAGAAAAAAAATGCAAGTAATGGTTTAATTGTGCTTTGTTTAACTTGTTATAACAAGTTAAATTACTAGTGCCCTGTAAATGAGATCACCTTGTGAGCCCCACTGATCCGCCCCTTCCTGTTCTGCCACAGGAAATGTCACAACTGTGGTACCCTATAAATGGAGTGTGGCGTGGGGTGGTTGGGGATGGGGTGGGTGGCTGGGCCCTTCCCTGTCTAAAAGAAGAACCACGGACGAAAGAACAAGGAGGTAAGAGCAGAAACAATCAGTCAACAACAAATGCAGTAACCCTGAAAGCTTATCCTAATGTTAGATAAAACTGTAAAACCTGTAAAGCACCACCTGTAATAATTTCAGAGAAGATATACCCTGTAAGAAACACTTTGCTCCAGAGAAAAATAAAGCAGTAACAGAAGATATACCTTGCAAAAGACAATTTGAATCAGAAGATTACAGCAGTATTCTGTTAGCACACACCTGTAGGCACACCTTGTAATAATGCAGAAGAAGGTATACCAGCAACAACAATTTGAATCAGAGAAAAAATAAAGCAATGAAATGTTAGCAACAAACAGTAGCAATCCCTGTGAGTAAAAAATAAAAACACCACCACACAGTAAATCTGCTTAGCCAAACTAAGTCTTAATCCTTCTCCCTTGCTCTGGTAAGTTTCTCTACTCTGCCTTTCAAGCAGTCTTAGAAGGAAAGAGCTCAGGTGAAGCTAGGTGCCTTGGCCAGCAAACCAGAGTCTGCAATGACATTTCAACAACCACAAAATGGAGACCCCCAGGCTAGTTACAGGGGCTGGGGTGGACAGTGAAAACAAACTGTTTGTCAATAGATAACTCTTCGTGTAGCTGTTGGTGATATCACGTGTTTGCTTTAGTTTGTTTTCACTGTCCACCCCAGCCCCTGTAACTAGCCTGGGGGTCTCCATTTTGTGGTTGTTGAAATGTCATTGTCTCTGCGAGCTGCATTACCATATGGGAACAGGATGCATCAGCACCCTTTAAACTCTGCAGTATGCCTGTCTGCTACCTTAGGATTCAGCAAAACAAGTTGCAGCAAGGTGTGAAATGCCACATTTACCTTCAGTTAGCTTTACACACTGTTTTAGATTTAATGCAAGGTTTTTTCTTTTGAACTGCATTCAGTCTGTGTGTTTCTAGAGGGTTGTTTCAGGTTATGTGTACTTTCAGCATAGAGACACATGGTGTAAATGGGTGCTGAGGTATCAGGTTCTTATATGCTAATGCAGTTCTCAGAGACGAGATTTCAACAACCAGAAAATGGAGACCCCCAGGCTAGTTACTGGGGCTGGTGTGAACAGCGAAAACAAACTAAAGCAAATGCATATATTCCCAACAGCCACACAAAAAGAGGTATCTGTTGACAAGGAAACATTTACAAGATTTGAGGATGTACTACTCCTTGAAGTGTGTGATGTCTAGAAACCTAGAGAGAGACACTCAGGAGGTTTTTAAGACATCACACAATGGGTGGGTGAAAAACCTCATTGTAGACCTTTCCCATGTTTTGTTTTTTTTAACAATTAGTGATCTGTGGTGGCTCATAAGCACAGCTGTAGGGCTGTGGCTCGCAGCTCCAGTGCCCTGGGTTTAGGAGTAGACTAGCTCACCGGGGGCTGACAGGGGGGAAGCCAGCTGCACTGCAAGACTGCCTCCTTGGTGTCAGGTGGAGTAAAACAAAGGAGGGACTAAACCAGCAGATGCTGCTCGCATGTATGTGCATGTGCTTAAAAAAATTCCAAACCTTTTTCACTTTCACTGAATTTATTAACTTGTATTGTTAAGAATAAGATTGAGGTTGTAAATTGTAAGGCAACCAGGAAAAGAAAACTATTAAAGTATCTCTTTTTAAATTGTGAAACACCTACTGGTTCAAAGATTAGGCTGTTTGATTAGCTTGACTTTTTGATACAACACATTTACCAGCAGAAGTGTCATAATACTGTACATGAGTGACAGTACACTTAGGTGCATTATCACTCATGTTATTCACTTGTGTATTCTCCCTCTCATATTGTGGGATTTGAAAGTGTTGAAAATCGGGGAACTAAATATAGTCACCAGTTATTATAGTAAAGTATTGTGTTACAGTGTGGTCCATTCCACTGGTCAGAGCCCTGAACGGTAAAACAGGAAGTCACAGGTTCAAATCCCACCCATCCCTCAGCCACTGACTGAATGAGTGACCTTAAACAAGTCACTATGCTTCTGCCCTCCCAGCTGTAAAACTGTATAGCAGCAGGACCCATGACAAACTAAAAAAAAAGAATTGCGGTTCTCCTCCGTTGAAAACCACCTTCATCTTCTGAAACACAACAGTCCCACACTTTGTCCTTAAATAAGTATAGTTATGGTAGTTTTTTTTATAAATCAAAGTTTAGAAATGCATATGTTTTGGATTTCCAATTGTTTTAAATATGTAAATCTAATAAAAAAAAAAATATTAGAAAAGAGTTGTAGTTCTCCTTGATGGAATGCCACCACTACCTCCTGCATACTTGACACTTGCTATTTAGGAAAGTGTTGCCTTTTCACTGTTTGTTTGTTTATTTATTTATTTATTTATTTGAACAGCAGTTTGAAAACCTTTGAGCCAGAGGCTCATTTACAAAGGTGCCTTGTCACATAAAGGCAGATCACAATACAACAGCAGGTAAACAGTAACGGTGGGTACATCAAGTTGAATCCAACAGAGGGAGACAAACAAAAATATTGTACGGCACTCTAACTACAGTAGTTATAAGCAGCTTTCAAGTGGCATTGTCATAGATACATAGATACATAGACAGTGTCGGCAGATAAGGGCCTATGGCCCACCCAGTCTGCCCATTTGAGCTTGTAAGTTCAGTTTGTTTTCCTAGAAGTCTGTTGCCCCTTACCCCTGACCTCCAGAATTCCTTTATGTCTATCCCATGCATTCTTAAATCCCGTGATTGTTTCAGCCCCCACCACTTCCTCTGGCAGGGTGTTCCACTTGTCCACCACCCGTTCTGTGAAGAAATTCTTTCTTATGTTTCCTCTGAATCGTCCTCCCTCCAACTTCATCCCATGCCCTCTAGTCCTGGAACATCTTTTTCGCTTAAAAATAGTGTTTTCCTGCACCCTGTTCCTCCCTGTAAGATACTTGTATGTCTCTATCATATCCCCTCTCTCCCTTCTCTCCTCCAGGGAGTACATGTTCAGTTCCTTCAACCTGTCTTCATAGGACTTGTGATGCAATCCATGCACCATCTTTGTTGCTGTCCTCTGAACCTTCTCTACCCTGTCTATGTCCTTACGTAGGTATGGTCTCCAGAACCGTACACTGTATTCCAGGTGGGGCCTCACTAGTGTCTTGTATAGCGGAATTATGACCTCCTTTTCCTGCTGGTGATGCCCTGCCTATACATCCCAGCATCCTATTTGCTTTACCTGCTGCCTTGTCACACTGTTTCCCTACCTTGAGGTCATCAGAGATGATAACCCCAAGATCCCTTTCCTGCTTGGTGCATGCTATATCCTCACCCCCCAACTGATATATTGTGCCAGGGTTTTTGTGCCCCATATGCATTATCTTGCACTTCTTTGCATTGAATTTCAACTGCCAAACCCCTGACCATTCTTCAAGTTTCTGCAGGTCCCTTCTCATTCTGTCTACACCCTCTGGTGTGCCTACTCTGTTACAGAGCTTGTGTCATCAGCGAACAGTGAAATTCTGCCTTCTAGGTCCTGCGCCATGTCACTGATGAAGATGTTGAATAGGACCGGTCCCAGCACTGATCCCTGTGGTACCCCACTGGTCATACTTCCCTCTGTGGAGTGACAGCCATTTACCACCACCCTCTGTGTCCTGCCACCCAGCCAGTTACCTACCCACCACACTACTGTCCTGCCCACACCCATATTCCCCAGTTTGTGTAATAGTCTTCTATGTGGCACAGTGTCAAAGCCTTGCTGAAGTCCAGATAGGCCATGTCCACTGCCTCCCCGATCCACCTCCCTAGTCACCCAGTCAAAAAATTCAATGAGGTTGGTCTGACATGACCTTCCCTGGTGAAACCATGCTGCCTTGGGTCCTGTAGTCCATTGACAACCAGATGTTCCACCAATCTCTCCTTCAGTGGTGCTTCCATGATCTTCCCCACTACCGAGGTGAGGCTGACTGGTCTGTAGTTCCCTGCTTCCTCTTTGTTCCCACTTTTGTATAAGGGGACTACATCTGCTGTCCTCCAGTCTTTCGGTACCTCCCCTGTTTCCAGTGATTGGCTAAACAGGATAGCCAGAGGTTCAGCCACCACCTCTCTTAGTTCTTTAAGGACCCTGGGGTGCACCCCATCTGGCCCCATTGCTTTATCAACTCTTAATGTCATAATGTTTGTGCCAGGCTAAAACTAATAGCAATTACAGCTATGAATACTAATTAGGTGATTTCGTAGGGAGGTTTTGAAGCAGGATATAGAAGGGGCATCAGAGATGGATGGGGTCAATGTGTTGAACCAGGATGGGGCTTTGTAGCAGTAGGCGCTTCGACCGTGCACGGTCCTAGCCCTAGGGATCGATAGGGTGGTTTTGTCAGAGGAACAGGTATGCACTTGAGAGTTTGCACGTTGTGTGGTGGCCATCAGACCCGGGGGAGATAGCCCAAGAAGGTTTTTTTTAGCTATGATACAGGTCTGATATTTGAGCCGTTCATCCAGGTCAAGCAGTACCGCTTTCTCATATAACTGACAAGTGTGCATTAACCTGGGGGCCCCAGTGATTAGCCTACAGGCTTTGTTTAGTATGGTGTGAATTTTGTTGATAGCGGTCTGATCAGCAGCGCCATACACAGGCAGCCCATTGTCCACTAGTGACAGGATGGAGGAGGTGACTGCGAGTCGAAGGGCCTCGGGGGAGAGACACTTTTTGTGCCGGTGTAATAAGCCTAGTCTGATATTTGCCGCCGTAGTAAGGGCTGAAATGTGGCCATGGAAGGAAAGAGAGGGGTCAAAGTAGATCCCAAGGTATTTATAGGAGCAGACTTGCTCTAGCATGAGCTTGGAGCTTGAGTGTATGTGGAGCTTAAAGTTACATAACTTGTTTTGTGGATGAGCAAAGACCATGGTTTTAGTTTTTTTTTAGATTTATCACCAGCCTGCGTTCCTTGAACCATCCCTCGGCTTCATTAAAGGATCTTTGCAGGGAGTCTTGGAGAGCGACAGGGTTACGATCAGTGGTAAAGATAATGGTGTCATCCACATACAGTAATATCTTACCGCTACAGGAACCCAGGAGTGAGTTAAGGTAAAGGGAGAAGAGTAGAGGTCCAAGAATAGAGTCCTGGGGAACACCGGAGAGGATGGGATGGATGTCAGAGAGAGCCCCCCCCAATTTTTATGCGCTGTGAGCGTGCTGACAGATAGCTGGTGCACCAGGAGACAGGCCCAGTGGCAAAGCCAGAGTAACTGAGGGCATCCAGAAGGAGGGGATGGGAGATGGTATCGAAAGCTTTAGAAGGGTCTACAAAAACAGCAGCAACCAGGGAGCCCTGGTGAAGGGTGGACTGGAGGAAATTAGAGAATTCTAGGAGGGCAGTAGTGGTACTGTGGCCAGCATGGAAACCGTGCTATTCAGGGCAGAGAATGTCATAGTTGAAGAGGTAGTCAGTAATTTGGGAGGCCACTACTTTTTCCAGGGCTTTGGAAAGAGGGGAGAGAATGGAGATAGGCCGGTAATTTCTGGCCACAGACCTGTCTCCACCTTTAAGAATGGGCGTGACTTTCCAACGCTTCTGGGTGCCTGTAATTCTGTTTTGGCCGGAGATCCCCCAACCCCCTCTTGGGCCTATGCTGCAATTTCCGTTATCCCCAAGCCTGGTAAAGACCCCCAACTGTGCGAATCCTATAGGCCAATCTCGGTCCTAAATACCGACTATAAGATATTCATGGGAATAATAGCCCGCAGACTGGAAACAGTGCTCCCGGGGATAGTACACAGGGATCAGACAGGTTTTATTTGCGGCCGTACAACTACAGATAATCTAAAGAGAACCTATCACATAATCCGGAGGATAAATTCTCTTGAGCACCCTGCAGCCTTGGTGAGCCTTGACGCGGAGAAGGCCTTTGATAGAGTGAATTGGCCATTTTTATACACAGTTTTAGAAGCTGTGGGACTGCCCAATTCATTGATCCAAGTTATTGCAAATATATACTCTGCCCCAAGGGCCTTTGTCCGCGTAACAGGGCATCATTCAAATCATTTTCCTCTGTACAGGGGGACTAGACAGGGTTGCCCATTGTCCCCCCTTTTTATTTGCCATATTTATGGAGCCCCTAGCACAGCTGGTTAGACAATCTGGAGACATCCAGGGGATTGAGCTAGCTGGGGAAGAACACCGTATTGCACTTTATGCGGACGATGTACTCTTGTACATACAGAACCCAGCGAAATCTCTACCTAAAATCAGTAAGATTTTATAAACCTTCGGACATTACTCAGGCTACAAAGTTAATATCTCAAAAACAGAAATTCTGACCTTTCAATTTTCCCCCAGTCCAGTTCTGCGAGCACAATTTCCTTGCAAATGGGACCTTGAAAAGATAAAATATCTAGGGATTAATCTAACCAGGGAGCTAAGAGACGCCTATAAATTCAACTTTGTCCCCTTCACCACTCGGCTTAAAGAGGACCTAGCCAGATGGGGAGTTCTCCCGCTGACTTTCTCTAGGAAGATAGAACTTATCAGAATGGTCACCCTACCAAGGGCATTATATCTATTTAATAATATCCCCATCGCTCTGCCCCGAGCAGTGTTTCAGGACTGGGAGAGGGCGATTTCTAGGTTCATCTGGGCTGGCCGTAGACCGAGAGTTAGGCTAAAATTGCTCACAAGACCAAAAGACCATGGAGGATTATCCCTCCCGAATCTTTATCACTATTACCAAGCAGTGCACCTTACGCATATAATGGCGAGGCAACTGGCAAATAATGAACCACATTGGGCGGACATTGAGCAGTCAGCGGTTCCAGACCTAGAGTACTTTCCATGCTCTATCATGGGTGAGGCGCCAACCTAGGGCCGTGAGTTTACCCCCAGAGCTGCAACACAGACTGACAATCTGGAATCAGATTAAGAGGCAGTCAGCTATCATCTCCTTTCTGCCACTAATCTGCCCGATAGCTGCTGTCCCAGACTTCTACCCCGGTAGAATGGACCACGCCTTTCGGCTCTGGGCAAGATACGGCTTGAATTACCTCTTTCAAATTACGAATTCTGGAGCACTCTGGTCCTTCCAGCAAATACAGGCAAAATTTAACTTACCTAACACCCACCATTATAGGTATTTACAACTAAGACATTATTATGAGTCACTCCCATCCGAGGTCCATAATCCTGAACACTGGCCCCCTTTGTTCACTAAGCTGCACCACTTACTTAGCTCCCCAGGTCAGAGACACCTGATCTCGGTCTTCTATCATGCCTTGATGGTATCAAACCCTGCACCCCTAAATGATCTTCGACAAAAATGGCAGCTAGAACTGGAGTGTCCTATAGAAGCTGAACATTGGGAGCAGGCCTGTCGACAAGTAGCTCGCACGTCTAGCTCTAGTCAATGGCGGGAGTTCTCTTGGAAATTTCTGGCCCGTTATTTCAATTCGCCGGAGGTTACAAGCCAGTACTCCCCTGGGCGCTCCTCTGCTTGCTGGCGACTGTGTGGTGCAGGGAGGGCTCATCTCACCCATGTAGTCTTCTCCTGCCCCAAGTTGAAGTCGTACATTCACTCGCTTCAACTAGAACTTCAGGAAATATTTAGTATTCCAATTCAATTGACCCCGCAAATATTCATTCTGCCTATACTCCCTGAGGTCTTCAGAGATCCAGGATCCCGCTATCTTTTGGCCATACTTTTAGCTGCGGGGAAAAAGGCTATCACAAAAAAATGGTTGAGCACCGGTGTCCCAACGGTGAATGACTGGTGGACAATCACTAAACAAATTTATCAGCAGGAAAAAATAACATATAATCTAAATAACAGACAAGGGAAATTCAGTAACAGATGGAACAGGTGGGTTTGTATTTTATGCTTAAAGATTGACATTTGTGCCATAGCCTCCCGTTCCCTCCTCCCCCAGTCAGTCCCAATGGATTCTGGGAGAGCAGCCTGCATGGTTCTGGGGAGTACCCAATTCCCCCCCCCTCCATTCCCACGCACGAAGAGATGGTACAGGAAAGGCTATAAGATTTGTATATTCTAAAATAAGATTGGCATTTAATCTATTACAATACTCTCCGGAATAGAAGGACAGAGTTAACAGCTACAGTGAATCTCAGCTACTATGATATGTATCGCCTGGAATTTCTGGACTCATACTGTCTAATGTTGTAAGCAGAAGGGTTTAAACCCTCCAAAGTTTGATATGATTACTGAATCTGTAGATGCTATGTTGCCTGCAGTGAGTACCTTTTCTGAATATTTATATGTACTGGTTGGACATAATCGAATGTTGAAAGTAAGTAAAATGAAATAAAGATTATAATTTAAAAAAAAAAAGAATGGGCGTGACTGTGGCAATTTTCCAGATTGATGGGAATTGCCCCAGGCAGAGAGATTTATTGAGTAGATTGGTAATTGGCGTAAGGACCAGATCTAGAACTTGTCGAAGGATACAGGGGTCCAGGGAGTCACTACCTGTACTATTGCTCCTAAGGGCGTTGACTAGGTGAGGTCTGAGTTCTTGAGCAGTGACCTGGCAGAGGTGAAAGTACGGACGTGTAAAGACCGGCGCAGGTGGGAGGGGGGGCTGAAAAAGTCCTTAGGGAGGATAGGGCTAAGATCCGTAAAGGAGGTATTGAGGCAGTTAGCAATAAGGGCAGGATCGGAGGAGATAGTGCCATTGATATTGATCTGGGAGGGAGGAGGCGCGTACTACCATTTAACTGTTTGATACTGTCCCAGAAGGTTCTAGGATTCCCCCAAGATGAGGTAAGCGAGGCCTGATAGTGATCAGCCTTGGCCTTTCTGATGGCCCAGGTACACTTATTTCTGGCAGCCGCATACACCTGTCTATCTCTAGGCTGTGCCAGTCTCAGTAGCACGGTGCCATAGATTATCCCTATGTCTGAGTTGTTGGATCAGGGCTGGGGTCACCCAAGGAGCATTTTGCACCTTGGAGCGGCGGACTGTCAGGGGAGTGAAGATATCGCAGGCTATATTGAATGTTTGGATAAAGAAGGTTAGTGCTGTATCAATGTCGGGGGCATACAGAATAGGCGACCAGTCAATTTGTGACAGAAGTTCCTTGAGTTTCTTCAGGCCACCAGGCTTCAGGCACCGCCAGGGAACGGACTATGCAGATGATTTGGATACTTTGGAGGTCCAGTGAAAAAGTATGGGTGAGTGATCGCTAAGCGAGTCAGGAAGGACTTGGATGTCGATGATCCGATTAGGGCGATTGGAAAGGACCACATCAAGAAGGGTACTAGTGCCTCTCTTTGGGTTGGTCCTAGTGGGGTGGGTGACGAGTTGGGTCATATCGACCGCAGCAAAGGAGTCACGGGCAGAGGAGGAAGAGGGGCTAAGCCAATTGATGTTAAAGTCACCCACTAGTATTTGGTCTGAGGGGTGAGGCAGCGAGGAGAGGTATTCTGTAAGGGAGGCTAGAGCCGGGGTTTGGTTTCTGGGGGGTACGTAGGCTGTTGTTAGATAGAGCGGGCCCTTTAACGGGTCAGGGGTCAACTTCAGGGTCAACGCCTGAGCCCCAGAGTCAATGGTAGGAGCTGGTAGGGCAAGTCCAGGGAGGGCTTCTTTAATGTAGATGGCACAGCCACCACCCCGTTTACCAGCCCGGTCCACCTGGAAGAGGGAGTATCCAGGGAGAGAGAGACAAAGGAGTCAGGGGTGGATTTTGTCAGCCAGATCTCAGTCAAGGAAATGACGTCTGGATTGTGAGTTTGACCCAGCACTGGAGTGAGTCAAATTTTTCATGAGGCTACAGATGTTCATGGAGACCACGCAGAGTCCAGAAGGGCCTGTGGTGAAGGTTGTCCTGAACAGGGCCAGGGTTGGGGTGAATGTTACCTGACAAGAGGAGTAGCATAACTAACACCCTGGTCAGGTGGCAGAGAAAGGTATTTCTACGACAGACACGGGAGGGGGGGAAGGGAGTTTCTGTATACAGGGAGTGGGCAGGGTAGCACAGGATGGGAAAGCAAGAATGATAAGTCTTACATGAGTGTCAGGGGTGGGAGCTAGGCAGAGGCTGCTGGGCAGGCAAGGTGAGCAGCAGCACCCAGTGGCTGTCAGGTGCCTGAGAGCCAGCACAGATACATAGGAGGGGTCCAGTACCTGCCCAGAAAGGGGCATAGCCACATGGGTTGTTTTCAGTAGTGATGAGGTAGTGGGGTATGACAGTGGTAGTAGACATGGGCTGAGCAAGAGACATGTCCAGAGGTAGGTGGCAAGCATAGTGCTAAAGAGCTAAAACGGGTATGGAGGAAAGAAGTGGAGACGTATTACCTGAGACTGTTAGTGCCACTTTGGTTCAGTGGTAGTGACACCACCTCTGGTATACAGGGTACCAGGTTCAAGACTCACCCCAGGTATTAGGAGAAGGGACCAGTGGAGGGTCAGGAAGTCGGTGTCTGGGCGCTGGGGCAGTAGTAACATTATTTTAATACAGTGATACATAATCAATATAACAATGTTAGCCTGACTACAAACGTTCATTTTTGTTTTTTGAAAATTAGGCTTATAGCCCTAACAGTTCCAAAGTTAGCCCTATTGTAATAAGATAATTTCTTTGAAAAGGCTTTACTTTTTAACCTTTAGGGCTAGAAACTTTTGTTGTTGTTAAGGAAAGCTTGGAGTTAGGCTGACGGATAAGTTCTATTGATGCAGTTTTCATGTCAATACAATTTTACAGCAGAGATATCAACACAGTTTGAAAGTATATTGATAAAGTTAAAAAGTATATTGATATAGTTTGAAGTATACCAATATATATTTTGTCTGATTTTCTTTAAATATATATTTTTAACTTTTCTAACTTTGCCTGATTTTTTTATTCAAATTCAGACACCCCTCCCCCCAAAAAAAATTCAGACAGTTTTTGTAACCCTTATCCATTTGCAAAGCACCCTATCATATCACATCATAAACATAGCAACATTTTTCATTTAATAGTAATCCCATCTCGTTTTTGCTTTTGCAGGCTTTGCCCACGTTTAATACAATGTTGAATGGTAGATGGGCTATCCTGGTGCAAGAAGTATTGGATTTTAAAATGACATTAGTATTATTTTATGTATTAAGTCACTAGAAAACAAATTAGATCCTTATTGAACAGAACACGGCTTACTGGTGGTATGACACTTAAGAGCAAACCAAATCATGCCTAGTACAGCAATATCATGGCCTTGAAAACAGGCGGTAAATCTGACATAAGAAGTGCAGACAAGCTGTGCATTTAAAGAGGCATGGTAGGTGTGTGTGTGTGTGTGTGTGTGTGTGTGTGTGTGTGTACCTCAGTTACTTTAAACAGCTGCTGACGCATCAAAGAAAACTTTGAAAAACATAATATTTAGGTACAGTGCAGCTTGTATGTCATATATGATCCATAGATTTCTCCTCCCCATTATTTAGCACTGACGGAATTTGCATGAATATGTGATCTTTATCACTTAGCGTTCATCTGCCTCTGTGGCTTACTCCCTACTTCAAGTCATAATCCTCTATTGTGACATCACAATCTCTTGCCATGGGAGTAACTGTGATGTCTCAAGCAGTGCATTATGACCTCAGGTAGGGAGAAAGCAACAGGAATAGATAAACTGTTCTGAAGCAAAGGTCTTGTTTTCAAGCAAAATACCTCAGCAGTAATTAATGGGGAGAAGTACAGTACTAATGTGAAATACAAACTGAGCTGTGTCTAAATATTATGTTTTGTTAAAGTTCTCCTAAAGATGTTGGCTGCTCTTTAAGAACTAAATTTATCTATTTTTGCACAGGAAGGCCCTTCAGCAATGTTTGCCCATCTTGAAGGGCGGCCCAAGTCAATACAAGTAACACAGAAACAACAACCAGTCAAAAACATATTCTACTGCAGAGGTGTGTTACCTTTCTGTATAAGAAAGTGGGTATATGATTTCTTAGAAGGAAGATAAGCAGTGGATGGAAGTTGAGGGATTAAAATCTTGAACAGACACTATGTGTTGTGGAGTTCCCCCAGGGTGCCAAATTGGGACCTGTTCTTAATAGTGACAAATGGTCTGTCAACTGAGGGTCCATGCATCAAATACATGGATGATACCACAGTCATTGATATGCATATGACTAGGGTGTCCGCACAATGCAGAGTGATTTCAAACATATCAAAGTACGGTCCAAAATAAACTTCATGGAAATAAATTCAGGAAAAAAAAGAAAGAAATCAGCTTCAGAAAACCAGGTAGATGGGATGTTTTTGGAGAAGCAGAGGGGGAGGCAGTGGACAAAGTAAAGTTTTGGGAAATTATTATCCAACAGGATTTGGGATGGATGGAATGGGTAGAATGTATGCTTAAGAAGGCAAATTCTAGATGATATTCCTTACACTGTCACATAGGGCAGGGGTCAGTCAGCCAGATCTAGTGCACAACTGATGTACCATAATCAGACCGGTGTTAGAGTATGGGAGCCCAGTGTGGCATGGAGGACTTAGTAAAAGGAGAGTGAAGTTATTGAAAGGATCCAGAAGACAGCCATAAGAGTTATCCAAGGGATGTAAACCCCCCATAATGAAGCTCTAATGGTATGTAAATTGGAGAAGTTAAGTGACAGGAGGAAAAAAAATGAAAAGAGAACAGTTGATGAAATCTATGCACTTAACCATAAGCTGTTTCACATTTTGCAGCCAAAAGAGAATGTGAGTGATGGTTTGCAGAATTAGTGTAGGTGGAAGAAACTGAGAGTTAGGATGGTAACATATAAGCAATCTTTTATTATGAGGGAGATTGACTGGTAGTGTTATTTTTTTCTATTATGAAAATTTCAAACAGAAATTAGACTCTTTCTGATGTACTAAAGCTAACAAAACAAAAAACAAAGATTATGACAAATATGTGTAGCCCCGGCGCCGTATGCCAGTGGGTTACCCCCTTCCCCTTGCTGAACTTTCTCTGATACCTGGCAAGGGGCCTGGTCCTGCTAATGTGACTATTGGGGTTCATTCCCAGAAAAAATGAATATAGCACAGTGCCTCCACCCAGAGTGAAGTATCAGTGGGCCAGATATCCGTTTGGCACAGCCCCCTGGAAAGCTGTGCCTATCCAGCTCCCCTACCAACCACTCTGCACACTGTGTCCCCCCAGTACCTTGTCCCACCATAAACCATATATTTCAGCAATAAGTGCATGCAATGAATTTCACTAACACAGCAGATTCAAACAACAAATTCACAGCTTTATTTGGGGGTAAGGAATAGGGAAAGGGGTACGTGGATGTAGGATTGTTGTGAAGGCAAAAATCGTTAGTGAAATATGCAGATTTCAAACATGTGGGCCTGCAGGCCAAACCCTCCCCCACTGGTACCAGTACCCCCTGAATTGTCCCTGGGGTACCCACTAGTTGCAGGCCTGTTTGGTGCAGCGGGCTGGCTGGCTCTTGGGACCCGAAATGATGAAACTTGAACTTTAAAGAGAACAAACACAATTCCCCCCTTGACCCTTCCCAGGAACCAGGTCCTGGGTACTCGCAGTTAGTTGACCTCTGCACCAAGGGAAAGTGGAGCTCCTTTATTCTGGGTGCAGCAACACAGGAACAGGCCAGCCAGGATCCCTCTGCCCAGATGGAACTTGCTTGAGGATCTTGCATCTGGTCACCTTGATTACAGTCCTGGCCGCTTGTCACCTTCAGCTGCTTCTGGCCTGGTGCAGAGCACTGTGGCAGGACCGCACTAGCCTCAGAAGGCCCAGACCTGGGAGTGGCTCTACAGCCGGCTTCCTGATCAGAGTGCCCTAGCTCTTGGGTGCAAGACCTGTGACCTCCTGAGACAGTGAGTCCCACTTGGGAGGGGTTACCGAGTCCCCCGGCTCTGGGTGAGGACTCCCAAATGGTGGGGTTCTCCTGCAGTCCTTGCACTAATCTTTTAACAAGTAACGTCTATAAGCCTGTCTGGTGGTGCTGAGGGTTGAGGCACTGGACGCCACACCTTGTGCCATGCTGGAGACCCGTGTTTGGGAGCAAGCTCAGGTTGCCAGGGGTCGGCCGGGGAGGTCAGGACTGTGCATCCGGAGGACAGCTCTCCTCTTCTGGGAAGGGGGATCATGCAATCCTGCCACAGTAGCGACTCCTAGTGGAGACTGGGAGCACTGAAAAGCTGGGATCATGCATGCAAGGGGAGGAGGCAACGGCACATGCTCGCAAGCGAGGTGCGGGAGCGCGCCCAGCTCGCACTGGACATCATTGCACATCCACGCCTCTGCTAGGGGTCATGACACACAGAACAAAGGAAATCCCCAGATCCTGGGGAGACAACAGCATGCCATCCCCACACCCACTGTGAGATCCCACCCACCCAGTCGATATCCTCCAGCCCACACCAGCCCATCTGACCGGATTAAAGGAGCGCCCAAAGTAGTGGAGGGTGGCCCCAGGGCACAAGCCAGGGGTAATATAAGGTGGGTGCCTGGTGCGAGGTTGGGGTTCCAGAGGAACTTGATGTGCATGGGGTCTCAGACAGGGCAGGACCAGCTGGTGATGTCTGAGGGATCCCTCAGGAACTGGTGACCGGAGGGAATTAAAAAGGGGGGGTTACAAAACAAGGAATGTCTATAGGCAGTCACTGCACTGAAGTCCAGTGCTAATTTGAGCAGGTGCTAGCCTCTGATTCAGTCAGTGTCAGTGCAATTCAACAGAGGGGATTCAGCAACCACAGTCCCCCTGCACACTAGTCCACATGTTCAGCTTAGCAGTGTCCAACTCTTTTACTTGGCCGCAGCAAGTCCGCCAATCTCAGCCACTTTAACCAGTTCACTAAGGACACACACACTTTCTTGCTAGCACCCTATGACCTGAGACAATCTACCTCTTTCAGAAAATATAGCTATAGGCTGGCCCGCCGGTGCAGTGGTTGTTTTTCCACTTGCAACACCGGCGACCCAGGTTCAGGAACGTCATAATAAAACAGCTACTTAAAAACAGTCACACTTTGATAAATCTTTAAGATGTAATTTAAGTACCTTTGCAAACATGTTGTGGTTTACTATTTTTCTGATTTGAGCAGGAATTTTATTCCATACTGTTGGTGCAGAGCAAGCGAAAGAACGCTGACCACTTAATGTGCACTTGAATGGGATTCTCAGCAAGGTTTGGTCCCCTGTGAATCTTTTGTGGAGCTCCATATTAGGTACCTCAAGTTGTTTTTTTAAGTTAAGGGGTATACCAGTATGTTGTACTCTAAAAATAAATTGAGCTATAACAAGCTTATGGTGTAGATTTACTGGTAACCATCCAAGTCTTTTTATCAGTTGTGTAAGTGATACTCTTATTGTACATTCTTAAAATTTGTTTAATTATACATTAATGAACTTCAACCTGTCAGTTCTCTGGGAGGCTGCAATTGTGTGCAATAAACTAAAACTAAAAAAGGATGTTACAGGTCAAAGATAGAAGAGACTTATTAGAACTGTGGAAGTTCATCAGCGTATAGTCATGTGTATAGTTGACTGTCCTTTTCCTAATAAAATGCTTTATTTGTAAAAGGAAAGTGGCACATTCTTCTAAAGTACAGTACAGCACAAAAATGGGTTGAAGACAAGGGCAACATTAAACTCTAAAGATGGGGGTCCTCTTGGGGATCTCCATTATTTGGCAATTGGTCGGTAGATATTAATGGGTACACCAGCAGGGAATCTTTTTGGCTGTAACACCAAGTAGCTGTCTAGCTAGCAAGTGAGCGTTTTACAGTCTAATGTTATCACATCCATGTGGGATTTTACTAACATCCTTTCAGAAAGGGATGGGAACTGGAAATTATGCAAAACTACAATCTGACATTCCCAGTACCCGGATATGGCTAGGTACAGAAGGGCGGGACTAGGTTTATACTCAAAACATTAGTCAACAGTCTGTGAGGAAGAAAATGCCATTTGATTTATTTATGCATTAAGACAGTTCACACTGGGATCACTTAAATTATACACGATACTCCGTCTCAGTTTCTCAGTTTCCCAAAGAGTCCCGAAGAAGGTGGGGGGGAGGGGGGCATCAGCAATTTTAGGAACATGGTTACATATCTGATGTATTCTAAATATTTAAGAATTGTAGTTCAGGGATCCACGACAGGAGTCCGACAAAAATTCTGTCGAACACCCCGTCAGCGACACTGGCAGGTTGACCGCATTCTGCAGTTGGCTGCGGCTTCACCCCCAGAACCCCCCCACACAGGGGGCTGTGCCCCCTCACCCCCCCCACTTAAGGATTCTCAACTCCAGTCGGAGCTGATTGGGGAGATGGTCAGGACCTTCCCCAACAGAGAGTGTTGGATTCCAGTGGGTCTCCCACTGCGGCTAGGCGCTGTAGTCGCTGTGAGGGACCTCGCTGGTGAAATGTCGCTCTGGGGGGGGTAACCGGTAGGTTCGCTACTTACTGTGTTAGTCAGGGTCAAATCCAGAAAGCAGTTTTCTAATACTACCTTTTATTAGACTAACAAAAAGATTGTTATTAAACAAGCTTTTGGGACCATCACCGTGCCATCTTCAGGCACGATGAAAACTAATCAATTTGTCAGAGATGCTATACATCAGGTTCTAAACATCAGATCTAATAATCAAAGTCTGTTTACTAGAAATAAACCAATTAAAAATTATTTGTACAGCTAATGTGGTTCTAGCATAAGTTCACCTTAATATTGCCTTTGAGGGTGGGTATGAAACACTCGAACATGACTGAGCCCTAATTCCCCTGCAGTCATCCTGTGTGGGCAATGAGTTTTTCATGGCTGTATTAGAAGGCGCTTTGCTCCTACAGCAGATTACACCTCTAACAGAGTTAAAAACTCCCTAATAACCACGCTATCTACCAATCACTCCGAAACACCTGTACCAAAGCCATCCGACGAGCTAAAGCAGAGTACTTCTGGTCCACCTCTAATGCTAATGTAAACAACCCATCTAAGTTTTAGAAAGTGGTTTACTCACTTTTCTGTCCCCAATCTAAACCCCCTACCCTACTACTCAAAGTCAACAACCTACTCAATGGGGACCATCCTACGGTGGCTGCAGAATTTAATTCTTTCTTCACTTCTTCTGCCTCCTCCCCACTAACCTCCATCCCACACCTCTCTACTAGCTCTGCCCCCCCCTCCTTTCTCCTCTCCTCACCTCCATAAAATGAAGAATTTTGCCTTCTCACCTATATCTCCCAGCGACACCTTGAAGGCACTACTCTCAATCAACCCAGCAAGGGGTAGCTCCCCTGAAGGCTTCGACCCAAAACTACTTTACCTCTCTGCTCCCACTATTTCCCTTCCACTTACTGATCTCTTCAATCTGTCCTACCACACTGTAACTATCCCTGCAGCCTGGAAACATGCTACAGTTCTCCCTTACCAAAGGGCGACAATCTCTCTTCTCCTGAAAACTACCGCCCCATTTCTCTCCTTCCCACTCTGGCTAAACTCCAAGAACACCTTGTTCTCGCCCAAGTCTCCTCCTACCTTGACAAGTCTTCCTTTTTCACTCCCTTCCAATCTGGTTTTCGGAAGAATCACTCCACAACCACTTCTCTGTTTAGACTCACTGACTCAGCCATGGATAGAGGTCACATCAAGTCTGCTATCTTTGTCGACCTTACCAAGGCTTTCGACACAATCTCCCACTCCCTCCTCTTTGAAACTCTCTCGTCAGCAGGGTTGTCTCTGCCTGCTTGCAACTGGTTCAGAGCCTACCTGGCAGGCAGAACTCAATCTGTCAAAATAGCTGACTCTACATCCCCTCCTTTATCTATCTCTACTGGGGTGCCTCAAGGCTCTATACTTGACCCTCTCCTCTTCTCAATTTTCCTAAACGATCTACCATCAGTATGCTCCTCATCCTCCATCCATATGTATGCTGATGACATGGTCTTGAACACCTCAGGCCAGTCTCTCTCAGATGTGACTTCTAAACTTCAACTTGACTTCCGTAATGCTCAGAGCTGGCTAAGAGCACATTACTTTTCCTCAACGCCAAGAAGACAGTCTCCATGACCTTTGGCAGAAGGCAGAGACTCTTTAGGCTGTCCTCCCTTCCCGCCTTCCACACACTTGACAGGACAACTCTAGAGGATTCTACCTCTTTTAAACACCTGGGTGTGTGGCTTGACCAACACCTAAACTTTTCTATTCATATTGATGCCATCCTGCAAAAACTTCGCCCCAAACCGTAATTCATTAACACTAATGGTTAGGCATGATCTTGTTCAGAAAATGATCCTCCTATTTTTGACTATTATGACATAGTTTACAGTGCTGCTCCCAAGTCTTCCCTTACCAGATTGGACTCCCTTTTCAGTGCTTTCTGTCATTTTGCCCTTGATGCTCCTTCCCGCACACATCACTGCTCCTTGTACCACTCCCTTGCCTTCCCTTCCCTTGAGTGCAGGCATCTCTCCCACTGTGCCAAATTCACTTCTAAATTCTGGCTCAGTATTCTCCCCTCCTACCTCTCCTCCTCACTCACTGCCCCACCGCCCTCCTCCCGACCTCTCAGATCCACTGATGCTCGCACTCTAGCCATTCCTCATTGCTCTTCCTCCATAGGCCAGGAAGCCTTCTCCTACCACTTCCCAAAGCTCTGGAACTCACTTCCTCCTCCTATCAGACTCTCATCGACACCTTACTCAATCTCTCTAGCCCTACACAATTTTTATTCCCCTAACTGTACCTGCTATTAGCCCCATAACCCCAAGCTGCACTTATCCTCATCCCTCTTCCACCACTAAATTGTGGACTGCCCTTCAGCCCTCCTCTCTCTCCTCAGCCAGTCCACCCATCCCCACCCGACTCCTCTGGCCCCCTTGTAGAGTACTTTTAGGGCCTAGACTGTCTCTCTCTGCAACCCCCCTATTCCTTCACCCTCCCCCTCCCTACTATTACTTACTGCACCGACTGCCACTCTCCCCTCCCTACTCCTTGGCCCCCCCCTCCCAACTATCTTACTCTCCGACTGCCACCCTCCCCTATTACCTACCTCTGTCCTCCTCTCCAGCTCCCCTTCCATGCCTCTCAATCTTCCTCCCCCCCTTCTCAGCCTGGTATTGACCCCTTGGCAGGGTTCACAGCATCCGGGATTAGATACTGGCTAAACCTCCCCCTCCCACTACCTTTCCCACTATCTTCCCCTCTCTCTACCCACCCCATGCCCCAGGTATATCAAAACGACCCTAGCTTGTGTTTACATTAGCACTTCCATTCTTATGTAATGCTTACTTCCCTAGCACTTTCATCTGTGTCAGCCTTCCCTAACTTTCCCCTACAGAATCATCGCTATTTAGCCTGTTTCAACTTATGTAAATTCGTTACTGGTTTGTACTCGCTCACCGGTTAGTTTGGGTCCCTCAGCCCTGTACCTGTACTCAATGATTTGTCTTAGTAAGTAATTGCTTACTCAAATGTCCCCAATGATTTACATTAGTATGTACTGAACTGCTTTTGTATTCTTGTATCTGTGTATTAGCTGTTTCTACTATTGCTCAATCTACTCAAATGATTTGTATTTTGTATTGTATATAGTGTATGATTGTACAGTATGCTTAGGAAGGTTAGAAAGGAGGGCAGAGGGGGTGGAGTGGCTATGTTCATTAGAGATGACATAGAAATTGCTAGGGTAGAAGAGGCAGAGGGAAACGTGGAGGCCTTATGGGTCACCTTACCAACCCCGGCAGGAGGTAAGGTCAAGCTGGGTGTAGTATATAGGTCCCCCTGGATGGGTGATGTTCTGGAGGATGGTTTGCTGGACAACATCATTGCCCAGTGTGGACCAAAAGGGGAGGGAGTGGTGTTGATGGGGGACCTTAATATGCCAGGTACAAACTGGGGAACCATGTCCTCTAAGGTGGCCAAGGAGCAGAGGCTGCTGGACGGCTTCCAGAATGTGTTCTTAACACAGCACGTGATGGAGCCCACAAGGGAGGTTCATGTCCTGGATGTGGTTCTGGTGGATGGGGATCTGGTAAGGGACCTGGTTGTAGAGGATCCCCTGACTTGGAGCAACCACAATACTGTCTGGTTTCAAATAAGCATTTGGGGGGGAGAGATCTAGAACACTGGCAGTGGACTTCAGGGGGGCAGACTTTGTGGGCATGGGAAATATTCTCAAGGATCACTTGAAGGGGATTACAACAATAACAAATGTGGAAAAGAGATGGGAGGTCATAAAACAGGGACTTCATGAGGCAGTCAGGACCTGCGCTAAGGTGAAGCGTAAGGGAGCAAGGTCACATAAACCATGCTGGTGGTCCAGTGAGGTTCAGGTAGCGGTCAGAGAAAAGAAGGCTGCCTACAAAAAATATAAAACAACGAGAGAGGATAGGAAAAAGGAAATGTACCATCTCGCATCTAGAAAAGTCACCGGATGGTTTGCGGGGGCAAAGTCCAGTAAAGAGCAGCGGCTGGCACAGGGGATACAGGGAGGGGAAAAGGGGTTCTTCCGGTACATTCGGGAGTGGAGAAAAACTAAGGGCCATCTCGGCAGGTTGAGATCAGAAGGAGGGTGGGTGGAATAGGCGAGAGACCAGGCAGAAGTATTAAACGAGTACTTCGCCTCTGTGTTCACTAGGGATGGAGATGGGATATCTACAAAGTAAGGCACGATGGGGATAGAAGTGGTAGTTAGTGGGATCAGGGGAGCAGCAGAAATGGAGCAAGAGGGAGGGAGAGGTACCCCAGGGGTGTCACATCAGGATAAGGATAAAAAGGCCAGTAATATGGAGGGGATGGATGATGCTATCTCCACCAAAAGGGTGTGGTTAGCCCTTAAGGACCTAAAGAAAGATAAATCTCCTGGGCCGGATGGCATTCATCCGAGAGTACTATGGGAATTGGTGGACATACTGGGTGCACCCCTGGCGGAGCTCTTCAACAGGTCACTTGAGACAGGGAGGGTACCTAGGGATTGGTGAGAGGCACATGTGGTGCTAATCCATAAAGGAGGGTTGAGGGAAGTACCAGGTAACTATAGACCCATCAGTTTGACCTCGGTGGTGGGAAAATTAATGGAGAGTATACTAAAGGAGCGATTGGGGTGTACTTGGAGGAGGTGGGAGGTCTGGATAGTCGGCAACATGGGTTTGTGCCAGGTAGATCATGTCAAACCAATCTTGTGGAGTTCTACGAATGGGTAACATCAGAACTGGACAGGGGAAAGCCTGTGGATGTATCATTCTTGGACTTCAGCAAGGTGTTCGACTCTGTCCCCCACAATGGTCTGATGGAGAAACTGACGGGGTTGGGAGTAGGCCCTTTGATGGTTAGATGGATTGAAAACTGTCTAGCTGGACACACTCAGAGAGTAGTGGACAGTGGGGAGCTCTCAGACCCTAGAGAGGTCAGTAGTGGGGTACTGCAGGGCTCGGTCCTGGGTCCAATCCTGTTTAATGCATACATTTCGGACATCAGGGAGGGTATAGAGTGTGAAATGAGTCTCTTTGCTGACGACTCCAAGATGGGAGCAGTAGTTGAGGGGGAAGAGGGGAGGTTGGCCCTGTAATGGGACCTGGACACCATGGAAAGGTGGGCTCACACATGGAAATTAAATTTCAATATCACCAAGTGCAAGGTGTTACATCTTGGGTGGGAAACCCTAAACACAGGTACACCCTGGGAGGGAGGTGCTGGAGGCCTCAACAGGGGAAAAAGACCTAGGGGTCATGGTGGATGCATGTATAAATAACTCTGAGCAGTGCAGGAGAGCGGCTAGCAAAGCAAACAGGATGTTGGGATGCATCGTAAGGGGGATCACCTCTAGGAGCAGGGAAGTGATTCTGCCACTGTACAATGGATTGGTTAGACCACACATTGAGTACTGTGTACAGTACTGGAGACCACACTTGAAGAGGGACATACAGCTCCTGGAGAGGGTACAGAGATGATAACCCCAAGATCCCTTTCCTGCTTGGTGCATGCTATATCCTCACCCCCCAACTGATATATTGTGCCAGGGTTTTTGTGCCCCATATGCATTATCTTGCACTTCCTTGCATTGAATTTCAACTGCCAAACCCCTGACCATTCTTCAAGTTTCTGCAGGTTGCTTCTCATTCTGTCTACACCCTCTGGTGTGTCTACTCTGTTACAGAGCTTTGTGTAATCAGCGAACAGTGAAATTCTGCCTTCTAGGTCCTGCCCAATGTCACTGATGAAGATGTTGAATAGGACCGGTCCCAGCACTGATCCCTGTGGTACCCCACTGGTCACTCTTCCCTCTGTGGAGTGACAGACATTTGCCACCACCCTCTGTGTCCTGTCACCCAGACAGTCATCTACCCACCACACTACTGTCCTGCCCACACCCATATTCCCCAGTTTGTGTAATAGTCTTCTATGTGGCACAGTGTCAAAGGCCTTGCTGAAGTCCAGATAGGCCATGTCCACTGCCCTCCCCTGATCCACCTCCCTAGTCACCCAGTCAAAAAATTCAATGAGGTTGGTCTGACATGACCTCCCCCTGGTGAAACCATGCTGCCTTGGGTCCTGTAGTCCATTGACAACCAGATGTTCCACCAATCTCTCCTTCAGTAGTGCTTCCATGATCTTCCCCACTACCAAGGTGAGGCTGACTGGTCTGTAGTTCCCTGCTTCCTCTTTGTTCCCACTTTTGTATAAGGGGACTACATCTGCTGTCTGTCCTCCAGTCTTTGGGTACCTCCCCTGTTTCCAGTGATCAGCTAAACAGGATAGCCAGAGGTTCAGCCACCACCTCTCTTAGTTCTTTAAGGACAATGGGGTGCACCCCATCTGGCCCCATTGCTTTATCAACTCTTATTACTTCCAGTTCCTTCAGGACCCTTTCTCGTGTAAAGGGACTTGTGTCCATTTCTGCACCATTCTCACCCCTTGTACTCCCTTCAGACCCATTACCCTCCTCTTCCTCAGTAAAGACTGAGCAGAAATACGACATTATGAAGAAAAAACTGCGGAATTGCATGAGGCTAAGAAATGTGCAGTCGAAGCATGACCAAGCCAAGTGGGTAGCCGCCATGGCATTGTCTACAGGAAACTGGGGGATGGGGCAGTGAGTATGTGGACTGTAGGCTTTGGCATGTACAGGTGGGGCTGTGAAGTTTCCTAGGAAGGAGGAGAGGGATTTGGGAAAGGTGGCATTTTCGAATGGGGGGGAGCGCATTCCATAGTTTCATATTATTCAAAAAATATATTATTCACTGAGAACAATAAAAAAAAAAAAAACTTTCTGGACATCATGATTAGTCTGGAACAAGAGAGAATAAAAAAAAAAAGAATCAGCAGGAAAACAACAGACTGCTAAGGCTATTTACATGACTCAAGTGCACAATACCCTCAACATAGTAAAAGTGCCGTAGTTCACAGCAATACTTTCTGTTACCAGAGAATATGCTCAGGTGAATCGGACAGGAATAGGAAATGGGAATTACTATGAGGGGCATGTATCAATAAAAAACACCGCCCACTTACACACACAATTGAAAAACAAATCTCATGGGTTCTACAACCTCCACGGGAAGAACTACTGAAATATCACCACAAAAAGGAAGCAAAACTGACATTATTCATGGTTATATACAACTGTCTGTCAAAACGCTACATTCAGTAAAATAGCACCAAAAGCTTAATCTGGTTCAATTTTTCAGTTGGTCTGCATCTGTATCTGAAAATGGGTGGCATTGTCTAGCCTTCCTTTCCTGGTCAACAAAAGCTACAGTAAATAAATAACTAAAGGACTGCAGCCCCTCTTACAGAATGATGAGGGTCCATCTGAACAAGTCAGTGAACCACCAGTCATTTCATACAGACAACCATACCTCTCAACTGCTATGAATTCCGCATAGCGCTATGATTTTCACACTCAAATTTACCCTTGCTCTGCACAGGTTTACTGATGTTCCTCACAATGTAAGAGCGATTTCTGGACACACAAACTATTGAATCATTGAACTAAGTTGATAGAAACATTCCTTATCACTAACTATACGGGGCCCACTATCTGTAGACATAATATTGTTTAAAATAAGAAAGTGCTACATGTTCTGGCCCTTTGCTATGATTTTTGAAGGCCAGTGCTATGATATTTAATGCTAAGAGGTTGAGAGGTATGCAGACAACCACCAAACCGATGGAAAAAGTTGTGTTTTTTTGTTCTCAGTGAATAATATGTGGAACTCATACAGTTTATCTTGACCTTCAGTCCAGATCAAGAAAATGTTCTAAATGTATCAGTGGTATACTCTATTAGAAGTGTAATCTGCTGTAGGAGAAGAGCATCTAGCCATGAAGAACTCATTGTCCACACAGGATGACTTCAGGGGAATTAGGGCTTTACTTCCTCAGTTTTATAAGAGGAATACACCTGACAGAAGTTCATTTATGGCCATGGCACTACAAGCACTTCCCTTCACAAAATGTACTCTTCTCTAGGACTATACTCATACAGCCTCCCACCCTCCCCCATTGTACAGTTATCCCTCTGATATCTATGCAAATCTGAATGATGTAAGACAATCATTACAGCAGCACTAGGAAACTGCATTGCTTTGAATCTCTTCTTCATGACTTTACAGCTCCCTCCTGCAGCTGTCCCTGACCCTAAACCTTAGTGCCATCCTCCACCCATGGCTTGCAGATTTGTAGTGCTATACTCAGGGTACCCCCCCCCCCAATTATTCAAACAGCGACAATTCGAGATTGAATGACATTACAGCGGCAGTTCGATGTTGCGCTATAATGTTCCAACGGGACCCCAGCACTGCTCTTTTTGTGTCTTGCACCCCTTCCTGAATCAACTCAACTTGGAGTTGATATCCTCGTAAAGAGAGATGGGGCAGAAACCCCTTGCATGGGGGTTCGGGTTTCTCTGGCGTGTTTATGTCAACTGCAATTTGCAGTCAACATAAATCCCTCGCTGTAGGGTCGTGTCACAAAGATGTTGTCGATGCGGCATCGTAAATCTGCTCACTTCAACTGATCAAGTGCATTTCTACCTATCTTAGGCACCTTGTTGAATGGTTCACCTTAGAAACATGGAATTGATTGACAGAAAAGGACCACTTGGCCCACCCAGTCTGCCCAGATGTTCCCAACCTAATCTGTCTCCGCAGACCCTAACTGGTCTCTGGCGATCCTCTTCCCTCCCTGCCTATTTACTAATATTCCCCTATGTCTATCCCACGCATGCTTGTAGTCCCCCACTGTTTTTGCCTCCACCACTTCCACATGACGTCTATTCCAGGCATCTGCCACCCTTTTAATGAAGTAGTACTCACTCACATCCCCTTTTTTTTTTTTTTTAATTTTCCTCTTTCTCCCTGGCAGGACCACCGAAGCCATCCACCTGGTCACGGCCCCGGAGACCTCTCCCGCCGTCGATTGCTGCGGGACCTCGGTCATCCGGCTTGCCCCGGATGGAGGGCCATGAGCCACCTATGTGGCCCCGAACTGTAACTAGTCGGGGTCCTGCAGCGGCGGCGGCTATGTGAGGCTCTCCAGGGAGGGCTTCATTAATTGGTGGTCCTGCCCTCCATCTTTTTCCACCGGTTTTTCTCCTCAGAGGAGACGGGGACGTGGAATGACGCCAGCGTCCGCCCTGCCTCCATCCCCCCTTGTTGAGCACCGGCTTGCGTGGAACCCCCGGTCTCCACCAGGGGTCTCCAACGCACTGAGGCTTACCCACGCCCTCCCCCCGGAATAGGAGAGCCGTCCGTCGGACATGATCTATTCCCCGGCCGACCTCCGGCGGCCAGATCCGTTCGAACCCAGGTCGCCGCGGCGTCAGCGGAAATCCAACCACTGCGCCGACGGGCCGGCCTCACTCACATCCCTTTTAAACATTCTCCATCCAGCTTCATCAAATGCCCCTGGTCGGTGCTCTTTCTCATTGAACGAGACTCCCCTCCTGAATCCTGTTTACTCCTGTGAAGTACTTGTAGGTCTCTAACATGTCCCCTCCTGCTCTTCTCTCTTCAAGGGTGCACATGTTGAAATCCCTCTATCGCTCCTCATAGGGCCTCTCATGCAACCTCTGCATCATTTTAGTTGCCCTCCTGTGGACTGCCTCCACCCTGTCTATGTCCTTTCTGAGGTGTGGGATCCAAAACTGGCAATGGTACTCCAGGTGGAGTCTCACCAGTGAACAATACAGTGGCAGGATCACCTATCTCCTCCTGCTGGAGATAGCCTTCCCTATGGACCCCAGCATCCCACTAGCCCTATCCACTGCTTTGTCATACTGCCCTGCCACTTTGTGGTTATCAATTATGATAACCCCTTCCTAATTAGTGACTAGCAATACCTCTCCCCATCCTATACTCTACTCCTGGGTTCCTATGCCTTATGGGCATAGGTGCATGATTTTGCCTTTTCTGACAGTGAACCCCAACTGCCATGCTTTTGACCACTCCTTGAAAGTTTCCCAAGATCCCTGCACATTCTCTACTCTCTTCTGAGTGTCCACCCTACTACAAGCTTTAGTATCATCTGCAAAAGGCATATCTTCCCTCCAGTTCTTCTGCAATATCACTTGTGAAGACAGTGAAGAGGAATGGTCTCAGTACTGAGCTCTGAGGCACCCCACTGGTTACTGTTCCATCATTAGAGTGAGTGCTGTTAGCCACTATCTTCTGTTGACTCTCCATTAACCAGTTTCTAACCCAATTCACCACTCTGGATCCCACACCTAGGATGCTCAAAGTCTTAATCAGTCTCCTGTGCGGCACAGTGTTGAAAGCTTTACTAAGGTTCAGATAGGCCACATTCACTGCTCTCCCTTGATCTAGTTCCCTGGTCACCCAGTCGAAGAACTCAATCAGATTTCTCTGCCATTATTCCACCCCCACCCCACCCCCACACACAAATCCATGCTGCCTGTGGTCTTGCAGCCCATTGCATTCAAGATACTCTACCAGCCTTTTCTTCAGCAGGTTTTCCATTAATTCTCCACCACTGAAAGTGAGACTAACTGACCTGTAGTTGCTAGCATCCTCCCTGCTGTCGCTCTAATATAGAGCGACCACGTCTGTTTTTCTCCAGTCCTCCAGAACGATGCCTGTTTCCAGTGAACTATTAAATAATGCCATCAGTGGAGCAGCTAACGCCTCCTTGAATTCCTTTAGTACCCTTGGATGTATCCCATCCAGTCCCATAGCCTTGTCTGTCTTCAGAGTTGCAAGTCTCTTCAGGATGCTTTCCTCTGAAAATGGACTTCTGTCCACCTCACCCACCACTTTGTTCCTGCTGCTTCTGGTGATCCATCCCCCCACCTGTGAAGACTAAGGAGAAGTACCTGTTCAAGTTTTTCTTGGTTCTTTTCTGCACAGTCTCCCTCTGCCACCCTCCTAATCCTCAGTATCTCTTACCTTGCTTCCCTCTTCTCACTTATGTACTGAAGACTGTCTATTCCCTTTGGTTATCCTTTCCTCTGTCTGTGCCTTTGTTCCCTTCCCTGCCTATCCTGCTTCCCTCTGTTTTACATGGTATACCCCCTTGTCCTCCTTCCTCTGTGGTTCCTGATACCTTCTGAATGGGAATGGGCAGGACAGTAGTGCAATGGGTAGGTAACTGGCTGGGTGGCAGGACACAGAGGGTAGTGGTAAATGGCTGTCACTCCACAGAGGGAAGAGTGACCAGTGTGGTGCCACAGGGATCAGTGCTGGGACCAGTTCTATTCAACATCTTCATCAGTGACATTGCGCAGGACCTAGAAGGGAGAATTTCCCTATTCACTGATGACACAAAGCTCTGTAACAGAGTGGACAAGCCAGAGGGTGTAGACAGAATGAGGAGGGACATACAGAATCTTGAAGAATGGTCAGAGGTTTGGCAATTGAAATTGAATTTGGAGGGAGTATAACGCAGTAGTTTAAGGCTCTGAGCTGCAAATCTGGAGACCTGGGTTTGAATCCCACAGCCCCCACTTGCATACTGTATGACTCTGGGCAAGTCACTTAACTTCCCTGTGCTCCCAGGTCACACCTGTAAACAAGCTTACAGCTTAGTGTGCCACTCCTGGTTAAACAATTGAAAAAAAAAAATCAGTGCAAAGAAGTGCAAGATAATGCATATGGGGCACAAAAACCCTGGAACAACATATCAGTTGGGGGGTGAGGATATAGCATGCACCAAGCAGGAAAGGGATCTTGAGGTTATCATCTCTGATTACCTCAAAGTAGGAAAACAAGGCAGCAGGTAAAGTAAATAGGATGCTGGGATGCATAGGCAGGGGCATCACCAGCAGGAAAAGGGAGATCATAATTCCACGATACAAGACACCAATGAGGCCCCACCTGGAGTACAGTGTACAGTTCTGGAGATCTTACCTATGGAAGGACATAGACAGGGTAGAGAAGGTTCAGAGGAGGGCAACAAAGATGGCACATGGATTGCATCACAAGTCCTATGAGGACAGGTTGAAGGACTTGAATATGTACTCCCTAGAGGAGAGGAGGGAGAGAGGGGATATGATAGAGACATACAAGTATCTTACAGGGAGGAACAGAGTGCAGGAATACACTATTTTTCAGCGAAAAAGATGTTCCAGGACTAGAGGGCATGGGATGAAGTTGGGCGGAGGGCGATTCAGAGGAAACGTGAGGAAGAATTTCTTCACAGAATGGGTGGTGGACAAGTGGAACGCCCTGCCAGTGGAAGTAGTGGGGGCTGAAACAATTACAGGATTTAAGAATGCATGGGATAGACATAGGGGAATTCTGGAGGTCAGGGGTAAAGGGCAACAGACCTAGGAAAACATAAAATGAACTTACAAGCTCAAATGGGCAGACTGGGTGGGCTATAGGCCCTTATCTGCTGACAGTGTCTATGTATCTATATGTAACCCCTAGGTGGCACTATCACAAGGGCCACTACCCCTGCCTGCTTGGCTAGTAGCAGGTCATGGGGCCTGAGTTCTGAAATGGGTGCCTCCACCCGGAGGTCAGGGTTGGTAGTGGTCAAGCTAGCCTGGGCACAGCCCTCTGGGACACTGTAACCCCCTTCTTTCCTTACTAGTGGCCAGAACAATACACAATAATCACTTTCACAATACCCCGATATACCACATAAGTACCCACACTGTTTGCACTTACCACCAGGGCTTTCCTCTGGCACGGCCCTGGGGACCTCCTGTAAAACAAGGTTATACACTGCAAATAACAGCAGTACAGTACTCTTGCACAAACTGGAACCACAGTCAGGGTAAATGCAGAAAAAGAGATCTGATTTATTTAAGGGGCTTGAACAAGGGAGGGGTGTAATCGGGTTAATTTACTTAAAGGCTCTATCAGTCAAACAGTTATGCATGCAGTTCAGGGTCCATAAACAGTCACACACTCTGGGTACCCAGATGGAGAATGGTGGGCTATCCAGGAACGTTGCAGCTGGTTGGGGCCCTGTGATTGGAGAAAACAACTTGTACAACACACACTATTTGTAATCCGGAGCTGGAGGGCTCAGTTCATGAAAAGAAAACAAGAAGACAGTCAGATGACACACTTTTAGATTAGGCTGTTGTTGCAGGGAGCTACCCTGATGATTACTCATGATTCCCAAGACTGGAAACAGGCTGGACGAAAATTGAGACAGCAGGTGGTTAATCTGGAGTGCCAGGAGAAGCAGGGCCCACATGATTCGCCAAGGCGTCATTCCTGTTCAAATGTGGAGCAAGGGGCTGATCCCCAGGCAGGTCCTCTCGTCGGTGGCTTTCTCGGTGCAATAGGTAGTCTGGCAGGACCAGTGTGGCATGGCACAGGCCGAATGGAGATGAACGTGGATTCAGTCCGACTAGGCTGGATAAAGCTTCCAGCAAGCAGAACATAGTTCACACAGTGGGGAACCAAATCATGACCCACTTTCAATACAGAGCACATTTACATGTAAGGAAATTCTACTGTACAAGGCAAACCGCTCTCCGGTCACAATCACAAAGTCTCTGCACAAACCGGGGATTCAAAAGCAGCTGGAAATCCTGACAGGCCAATCGCATTCAACAAATCTTCAGTCTTCTTCAAGTTAAAGCCTGGTCACAGTCCAGTGGCTTAAATAGTCCTCACAACTTGGACTCAGTCCTAATAAACTCTATTTTCCCTCTCGGGGACCGCAGGCAGACAGGCAGGCCAAAACTCAGCCCTTTCACAGTTCTCCCATGCAAAACTACACAGCACTGCTGCTCAAAATCACTTGACCTGTTACTTCTTCACTTCTCAGCTCAAAACTTAAACTAGCTGCAGCAGCCTGGGAAATTCCCCAAGATCCAAAAGGTTTGGTTGGCTGATTATCCTGTCAGTCACAACAAAGGCTCCCTCTTCAGGTGCAAAAAACCCAAAACTACAATTCCTACAGAGTTTGACTCCAGACAGCTCCTGTAGTCCAGCTCCATTTTAGGTCCCACCAGTACTGATTGGTCCAATTTGCAGTCCGGGACCAAGATAGAGGAGATAAACAAAACAGTCCTTGCTGCAAAGAAGGCAGGTTAGACAAACTACATTATCACCATCGCTCTAAATGATTTTCAGCAAATAGTTACATCTTTCAACAGGGCTCCCTCTCAGATTACTTATGACTGCAATCCAGGCCGCTCTTAAAGAGACAGTACACAGAGGCTATACAGGCACTCTTTGGCAATCACATTTAAACTGCTAAAACGCAGGACACCAGGATGGCAGTGAGCATTTAGGCAAGCACGAGGAAGACTTTTAGGGAACCCCCATTTGTAGGGGGTTACATATATATCTATGAATGCCACCTTTTTTTCCTTCACTACCTTGGCCACTTCCAAAACCACAGCAGTCTGTTTTTCATTCTGCCTTTACTCACTTCATTCACACAGAGGTGGGTTGTCTTTACTATGGCCTCCCTTATTGTTCCCCACTGTGCCTCTACCCATTCTTGACAATCCCTCCCCCCATGAGGCAGTTTGTGAGGCAGTCTCCCATTTCTTTAAAATCTTCCCTTCTAAAGTCCAGGATCCTCATCCTTGAGCGGGTTGCATTTGCTCCTGTCTTTATGCTAAACCACGCTGTACAGTGATCACTGATATCTCTGGGACTGCCCGCTGTGATGTCTGCAGTGCTGTCCCTCTTTGTAAGCACGAGGTTCAGCACTGCCCTGTCCTTAGTGGGTCCTTTGACTAGCTGCCTGAGAAAAAAACCCTTGCAGGGATTTAAGTATAGCCCTGCTCTTTGCGGAAGCCACCTTTGGAAGGTTCCACTCTGCATCTGGCAGATTAAAGTCACCAACTAGCAGTACCTCCCCAGTGCTTCCATTCTGATGATGGCTTCTCCAAATGCCTTATTCAGCTTCCCTCCCTGTGCTGGAGGTCTGTACACTACCCTGGTATGGATTGAAAAATAGAATTTGACGGCAGACAAGGACTACTTGGCCCACATAGTCTGCCCATTTGTCCCTACCTACATTATTACAGCACACTGTACTAGATCTACAACTCTTCCCCCCTCTTTCCACTATGATTCTCTTGTGCTTATCCCATGCATTCATGAACCCCCACCATTGTTTCTACTCCCCACCACCTCCACTGGAAGGCTGTTCCAGGAAACCACCACTATTTCCATGAAGAAATACTTTGTCACATCTCTCCTGTATCTACCCCCTTCCCCCAGCTTCATAACATGTCCCCTTGTTCTTGAGCATCTTTTTTTCTGAAAAATACTCCCCTCTTCTACCTTATTTGTCCCAGCAAGGTATTTAAAGGTCTGTATTGTATCCCCCCATATGCAGCCCCAGAGCCTGTCTCCAGGATGACACATAGCACCTCCAGCAATTCTTTTTCCTCAGGGTGACCCTCTACTTCCATGGTCTTGATTCCCTCCCTCATATATAGTGCAACCCCTCCTCCCCTCCTCCCTGCCCTGTCTCTTCTGAAACAGAGAGTAGCCAGGTATGGCCATGTCCCAGTCATGGTGCTCAATGCACCACAACTCTGTTATGACCACCAAATCCAGGCAAGTCTATGCCACAATGGTCTCCAGTTCCAGAATTTTATTTTCCAAAATCCTTGCATTGTCTTACATGGTTCTCCTTACCTTCCTACCCCTTTTCTGCCTATGCTGTCCCCTGAAGCTCCAACAGACTCACCACATCCCTTTTTACCTTGCCCTTTCAGTATCTCCTTTACTCCTTTGTTCTTGCTTACCTGATTTACACCCCCCTTTTTCTTTGCCTTATCCCCACCTCTGTCTTCTTGCTCCCCTGCCCTATGGGAGTTTACTCCCCTTGGGCCCTCCCTCCCTAATGCTACATCATCCAGGTGGGCAATTTTTGCCTCCCTTGTTTTAGAGCCCCCACCTCACGCTAGTCTAAATGCTCATCCAAGTAGCATTTAAACCTCCCACTAAGGACTGTGGTCCTCTTTCTGGAAGGATTCAGGCCATCTCCCCTACAGAAGCCCATATCCTCCCAGCTTGTCCCCCAGTTCCCAGTCTAGCTGAAGCCCTCCTCCACGTACCATGCCATTAACCAATTGTTAAATGTTTTGGTGCAGAGTACTCTTTCCTCTCCCGACTCTACACGGGTAGCAGCTCAGCAAAAGCTACTACACTTGCCACCTGCTTGAGGCTCTCCCCACTTCTCTGAAATTATCCTGCACTATCCCTACCCTGACCCTTGCCAGGTTATTTGTCCACAGGTGGACAATGACGTCTACCTCATTCCCAGCTCCTGCTGCCCCAGCAATCCTCTGGATATGCTCTCCATCCCTCCAAGCAGAAGCACCTCACAGACACTTCACTTCCCTCTCCTTTCCTTCCCTGCTCCCAAGTCTGTCCTCCTAACAATAGAGTCCCACACCAGCAGCTGCTTCTTCTTCAGCTGGGGAACTCTTCCTCCCTCCCTTGGGCCTCCCCTTCTGAGGACCCCCACCTCCTCCCTTCTCACTGCTACAGGCGCCTCCTCTTGGCTGCCCCATCCCACCAGTATGGCAAAAGATTCTGAAGTGGTACATGCTGAGCAGCGTGCACCCTTCATGCCACCCCCACCCTCCTTGAGTCCACCATGGTTCTACCACTCTGCCTCTGCCTAGGCATACTCTGTGGGGGGGGGGGCTGTGGCAGACTTGGTGGCCCCTGGGTCGGGAAGAAGGTCCTCTGTACCTTTGCCAGTTTGGCTCACAGTCCAGCAGCCTCTGCCCTCAACCCAGAGGGAGCACCTCAGTTTTTCCCCGAGTATTGGTTTTGCATATCTGTTAATGTGTTGTACCTTAGACATTATTTTATTTTCATTCACAAGGGTGTGGTGTGCACATATATTGAACCCAAACAAAAAGAAGAGAGAAATAAATAAGTGTCTTAGCTGGGATTTGGACCCAGGCTGCCCAGAATACCATTCTGGTTGTGCTACCAGCTACGTCACCAAACCAGGAACTCCTTGAAGCACTTTACTCTTTCTCTAATGCACAACCTGGTTCTGCACAGATAATTACATTTTTATTCATAAGGGTGCAGTGTGCACATATATGGAACCCAGACAAACGAAAGAGAGAAAGAAATAAGTGTCTTAGCTGGGACTTGAACTCAGGCCACTCAGAATACCATTCCGGTTGTGATACCAGCTGCACCACCAAGGCAACTGGAAACCTAGGCTCCAAGAAACACCTTACTCTTTCTCTAATGCACAACCTGGTGCCGCACAGATAATTGGGTTCCATACATGTGCACACCCCACCCTTGTGAATGAAAATGTAATTGCCTGTGCAGCACCACTATTAATGTATTTTTACTCTTGCACCTACTGCATTGTCTAACTTCCCTCACACACACCCAGTACATCTGGAAGCAAGCTGTTACCTGCTCAGTATGTCTATCCTGGTAGAACTTTAGAAATAAATAAATGAATAAACAAGTAAATTAATTAACTGATTGATTTATTGATTAGTAAAATTCTCTCTCTCTCTGTCTCTCAACTGTATTAGAAAAAGCAAGTACCAACTTTACCCCTTTTTCTTTATGCTTCTATTTTTGCCCTTGGTTGATGGATGGGGGAACCCCCCATATCGGCTTGGTCCTGGTATTGAACAGGATTTAGGCATCATGGGGCTCATGCCAAGGTGGTTTTTCCTTGTGCGTCCCCCTGTAACCTGTGCAATGACCTCGGTGCACGATTGGACACATTTCTGCCCCCCACGTGCAGAGGTCTGCCAGCCCCGTGTGACAAGACCAGGCAGCATGGACCCAGACTGCTGTAATCCCCCACCCAAAACTAGGGGCAGTAGCCATCGGGTACCAAGTCCCCTCCCTCCCCAGAGAAGGCGAGCAGTCCCCCGGATGCTCCACCTCCTCTCCCCTCCTTGGCTGACCCTCTGACATCTGAGGTCCATTCCCAAACCTCAGTCATTGACACCACAGGTGGTGACACTACTGCTGCGCTGGTGGGCCGGCCCCCCACTTTTCCATCTTAATCACTTATAATTTTCTGCACAACAGCCTGTTGAAAAGCTTTGTGGGGAACTGGAGTTAAGTGAGGTCAAGAGGAAAAAGGGAATTGTAGACAGCTGAGCAGAGCACACCTCAAACAAGTATCTACCTCTGTTAGAGGACAGTCACTAGGAGTCCAACACAGAAGTGGAGGGGACTGAAATGGAGGGATCATCCACTTCTGATGAGTCAACAAGGAGAGTGGACCATAAAGGGGGGGCAGAGGAAGGCAATAATTCTTAGGGACACCACAGTCAGGGTGATGGGGAGGATGGTGGAGTCATCTGCTAGTATCCTGGGGCCACAGCAGACAGATTCTGGACCAGAGTAATGGAACTCATCTGGAAGGGGTGTGTGAAACCAGACATGGTGGTGGTGTGTGTGTGTGTGTGTGTGTGTGTGTGTGTGGGCATCAATGAGCTAGACAGGAGGAGTGTAGAAGTAACTATGAGCTCCTACACCCTGGGTAGGACACTGAGGGAAAGAGCAGGGAAGGTGACCTTCTCTGAAGTCCTACCAGGGCTGTGCTATAACGCAAGGGAGCAGTTTAAGATATACCAGTTCAATTCATGGCTGAAGGGTTGATGTAAAGAGGAGAGTTTTCAGCTCCTAGGTGACTGTAGCCTTACTTGGGGGGCTGGAGGCTGTCCAAGTGGTATGGCCTACAGCCCAACAAGGTGGGCACCATGGTGTTGGGCGAAGCTTTGAAGAACACATCAATGCACAGTTAAACTAGGAGGGGAAAGGTAGTACAATTGGAGGTAAGTATACCTACACAACTGAGGGAAGCCAAACAGGCCTCCCCAGTGCTAGAACAGACAGAGAAAAGACAGAAAAATAACTTGGGGGAGCAGGCAAAGAAATTGTGAAGGTGGAAGTAGCAGTACAGAAGGGGATGGCTGGGATATGGCAAGGAGAACAGAACAGGAAATGGCAGGGTAAGACAGGGTCTGCAACAAGGAAGGGGTGGGGATTAAGGTGGGTATGAAAAATTCTGGAAGAAGTTGGAAGCAAGGGGCACTGGAGGGCTGTGTGCACAAACTCCAGGAACCTCAGGAATAAGACCTGTGACCTGCAGGTAATGGTAGCAGAAACCCAGTTGGACTTGGTGGCAGTGATAGAGACGTGGGGAAAACAGCACCATGACTTGGACTTGACCAGTCCAATTAATGCAGTGTTTAGGAGAGATACAGAACAGGGAAGAGGCGTAGGGTTTGTGTTTTATGTAAGGGAGGGCATCAAAGCCATGGACATTAAGGTACTGGGGAGGGCAAAGGTACTGAAACAGTGTGGGTGCAGGTAGTAATGGGTGGGAGGAGGAAAATTAGGATTCAAGCAATATATAGACTATCATCTCATAGAAATAAAGAATTTGATGTCGGAAGCAGACTGAAGATCCATGGCATCTGCCTTCCTATATTACTTCACCCTTACCAACCTACTGTGCTGGTGGGCTGTTACCTCTCACCCCGGTCCTCCAACCGTCAAACCCGTGTGCCCCCAAGGGATTATGAGTCCTCTTGCTGTGTTCCAACTATGTTTAAGCCTGTTTAAAGTAGCAACCTTCACCACTTCTACCGGCAGTCTGTTCCACAGTTCCATCACCCTCTCAGTGAAGTATAACTTCCTCACATTTTTCCCAAACTTACTCTCCACCAACCTCCAGTCATGCCCCCTAGCGACTGCACCCCTATTCCTTAGAAACAGGTCCTCACTATTCATCTTTTTTTATACCCCTGAGGAACATATATATCAATAATGTCCCCTCGTGACTGCCTGGCCTCCAATGAGTACGTATTTAGGGCTTCCAGACAATCCTCATAGGATCTGTTCCTGCTGGTCTTGGATCATCTTGGTAACCCTTCACTTTGCTGACTCCAGTCTGTCAATATCTTTCCTCAGGTGAGGGCCCCAGAACTAAGCACAGTACTCCAGGTGAGGTCTCACTGGGGCCCTTACAGTGGCAGAATCACCCATTCCTCCTATTGTCAAAATTCCTCCCTGTACACCCTAGCATCCTCGATGCCTTGCTGTATGTCTTGTTGCATTGACTTGTTTGCTTAAGGGACTCACTAATGATGATCCCTTTCCTCTGTCAAAGTGATCAGTCTAACCCCTCTCATCCAGTACTGCGTGTGTGGATTCCATCTCCTTAAGTGCATTACTCTGCACTTCTTGGCATTAAATCTCAAGTACCAGACCTTTGACATTCTCTCTAGCTTCTCTGTGTCCTTTGGAGCTCCCTCACCCCTTCCTTGCAATTTATTCTGATGCAAAGCTTTGTGTTGTCAACAGAGACGCAACTTTTCCTGGATACCTTCCCAAATGTCACTAAAGAACATACTAAATAGAACAGGTCCCAGGACCAATCCTTGAGGCACTCTACTCCACTTGTGACCTTCCTGCCCCCTGATTTATCCCCATTCAGCACTACCCTCTGTTGCCCCCCCAAGCCAACTTCCTACCTACCTAACGAAACCCCACTGTACTCCCAAATCCTCCAACTTCTTCAGTGCTGTCCTGTGTGATACTGAATCGAAGGCCTTGCTGAAGACACAGTAGATCAAATCCACCACCTGTCTTCTGTTAATTGCCTTGGTGACCCAATCAGAAAACAGTATCAGGTTGGTCTGGTATGACCTCGCTGACACAAATCCATGCTGCTTGGTGTCCTGCAGTCTATGGTCCTCTAAGTAGGCCACCAAGTTTTCTTCAGCTATACTGTCAGTTAGCTTACCTACAACAAAGATAAGGCTGACAGGCCTATAGTAGCCTAGAGTCTCCATGTCCTCTTCTTGTGACATGGTACTATGTCAGTGGATCTCCAATCCATTGGCACCACTTCAGACTTTAGTGAGTTGTTAAATCAATGTGTTAAAGACATTGCCAATTCTGCGGCCAGTTCCCTGAGAACTTGAAGATGCAGGCCATCTGGGCCTGGCGCCTTGTCTATCTTAAGAGCTTCTAGACCCTTTTTTACCCTGCCAACAAGGATCTGTACTCCTTCAATTTCCCAGATCCACCCCATGTGGTGCCTTGGTACCACTCTCTGGCAGAGGACTGTTGTCCTTCACTGTGAATATTGAGCAGAAGTAATTGTTTAACACATTTTCCTTCTGCTTGTTTTCTTCCACTACCCCCCAATAGCCTAGCTATCCTCCCACTCATTTTCTTTTTTCCTTATGTACCTAATACATTATTTTTCTCCGCCTTTTATTCCTTCAGCAATCTTCAGCTCTATGTCTGCCTTTGATCTCCTGATCTCAACACTTGCCCCTTTGAGTTTAGCCTGATAATTCTGACAGGCTTCCTCCCCCTTGTTCCTCTGTGCTCATTGAAGGCCCTTCTTTTCATGCTAACAGCCTCTCTCACCCCCTTTGAGAACTAGATCAGCTTTCTGCATTTGTTCCTGTTGGTGACCATCCTTGCACAAGATTCAGTCACCTACAGGAGTGTCCCCTTAATCCTACCATGTTGTTCTCCCCTCACTGATGTGGCCTACCCATGACAACTGTTCCCTGACTAGTTCCTGTATCTTTCCAAAATCCACATGCCTGAGGTCTAGAAGCCCTATCTCTAAGGGGGGGGGTGCCATTGCACCCCCCACCACCTGTTTGAACCACACAGTGTTGCGGTCACTGGATCCCACCTGTTCCCTGACAGTTGCCTGACCACCCTCTCCAAACTGGTGAGTACCAAGCCGAATATGACATCCCACAGTAGGATAGGAATAGAGGCAACACCTTATCTAGGGTAGGGGGAGAAACTATAGAAAGCCAACTATCCTAAATTGCCAAGGGACCAAAAAAACAGGAATTGAAGAAAACCCTGTCAAGGGTAAGGGGTCAAACACAAACTTGGAAAGGAAAGTCAAGGGGGGTTAGTTATAAGGGAAGCCTAAAGGCAGCTGAAGAGCAGGGAAGCAAACAGTCAGAAAGGTAAACAACAATCATCAGGCATGGGAGAGGTGCAGTATAATGAGTGCAGGGCCGCAATCTTCAGAGACATGTTCTGGAGACTGAGGTGTTGCCACATATGCAGGCACTTCTCTGGGCTGAAAGCAGAGGTTGCTGGACTCTGGGCTGAACTGGCATGAGTACAGGCCACCATCTGCATCACTCCAGGGCTACCTAGTTTGCCATCACTCTGTCAAAGGATGCCAGCAAGGAGGCAGAGCGGCTGGACCTTGGTGGGCTTCAGGAGGGTGGAGGAAATAAGGAGGGAGAGCACCCCTCAGGCTGTACCGCTGCACAGTTCCTTCACCATTCATGCAGGAAAGGGAAGCCAAGAGGACATACCTGAGCCAGGAGTAACAGAAGAAGTAGGGGTCCTCTGTATGGATCGCTGGTAAGACCCCACCTAGAGTGCTGTGTCCGGTTCTGGAGACCACATCTCTGGAAGGGCATAGACAGAGTGGAGGTGGTCCAGAGGAGGGCAACTAAAATGGTGCAGGATCTGTATCAAAAGCCCTATGAGGAGAGACTAAAGGATCTCAATATGTACACCCTGAAAAAAAGGAGGGAGAGGTGCGATATGATGCAAACCTTTAAATACCTCACGGGGGGTAAATAAGGTATAGGAAGGAAGTATATTTCAGAAAAAAGGCGCTCAAGAACAAGGGGACATGCTATGAAGCTGGAGGTGGTAGATTCAGGAGAGATGTGAGGAAGTACGTTTTCACAGAAAGAGTGGTGGATTCCTGGAACAGCGTTCCAGCAGAGGTGGAAGTGGCGAAAACAGTGGTGAGGTTCAAGAATGCTTGGGATAGGCACAAGGCAATCATAGAAGAAATGAACGGGGAGGGAGGAAGAGCTGTGGCTCAAGTATGATCTGCAATAATAATGTAGGTAGGGGGAAAAATGGGCAGACTGGGTGGGCCAAGTGGTCCTTATCTGCCATCAAATTCTGTTTCTGTTTATCAAGGGAGCAGGCCTCAAGGAGGGTGGGAGACTCCCCTGGCCAAGGGGGAGGCAGTTGCTGGTGGGGGACTCCATTGTCAGGGGACTGACTTAGGGACAGGGGAAAGGATGGACAGGGTAGTATAGTGCATTCCAGGCACTTTGGCAGGGAGGACAGATTTTGGAGATCACCAGGAAAGGGGGGGTTAGGGAGGGAAGTAGATGTTGTTGTTCACCTGGGGATGAATGATCTGGCATGGAAAGCTGCAGGGGTAGTGCAGGATAGGTTTAGGGAGCTGAGGAGATGCCTGAAGCAGGTAGCTTGTACAGTGACCTTCACTGAGGTGCTACCCCTGCATGGTTGGGGGAAGGCTAGGGAACTCCACACCAGGTCCGTCAGTGAGTGGCTGTAGGCATGGTGCAAGGAGAAGGGCTTTGGCTACACTGGGGACTGGAGGCCTGTACAAGGGAGATGGCCTCCATCCATCCAGGGTGGAAAGTTTAAGTGCTACTTTGATAAGCATTTAAACTAACCAATGGGGGAGACCGAAAGACTGAGGGAGGCAGAGATTACCCCCCCCAGAGAATAATGCAACAGGGAAGGTTAACCCAGGGGGGAAGAAATTTCCTGGAGGCTGATGGAAGTAAAAAAAAAAGGGCAGGGCAGGCAAGTCTGGAGGAAGAACTTCAGCTGGAAGCAAGGGGAAAGGAGGAAAGGCAGGAGGACAACATAACGGGGAGGGCTGAACAAGGGGTAACAGAGGGGACAAGGGTGGAAGCAGGAAGGGAAGGCAGTTTAGAGGGAGAGAAGGATGAAGAGAATGGAGAGCCATGTATGCCAATGCACGGAGTCTGGGAAACAAAATTCCTGACCTTTAGGTAATCATTGCAGAGGTGGACCTGGATCTGGTGGCCATAACAGAATCATGGTGCACTGACAACCACAGCTGGGAAGTGGCCATCCCAGACTATGTCATGTTCCAGAAGGACAGGTCAGGGAGGAAAGGCAGAGGGGTTGTTTTATATGTGAAGGAGGGTATAAGGATGGTGCCGGAACAGTTTGAAAAGCAGTAGGACCAAGGATGTAAGGGGTAAATTTTCCCCTATTAAATATATTACCATAATAGCAAAAAGTGGTAGGGCCACTTATGAAAGTGGTAGGGCCATAGTCCTAGTGGCCCCCATGTTCCAGCATCTTTGTAAGGATCTCTGAGATACAGGGACCACATGGGGACAATGAAGGGCTAGAGGTATTCTGTGTGAGCCTAGAGACTGGGTCAGGGGCTGTTATTTGCATGGGAGTGGTATACAGGCCTCTGACACAGGGAAGGATTTACAGCCCTTGGGGAAGCCATTAGCAAAATGGCCAGCAAGGGGGATGTTTTTATTATGGGGGACTTTAATCTGCTGGATGTAGGGTGGGGCATTCTTGCTGCAGCTACATCAAGAGGCAGTGCCGTCCTTAATTATTTATTTAATATTTGCTTACCAGGTAGAAAACCAAAGGGCATCAAATGCCCATTTTCATGGGTGACCCGGGTACAACAACAACAATACAAATGACAGGCAAATTAATTGTAAGATAGAAGAACAAGAAAGACAAAGCTGCTTCAAACATTTTTAAAAAACATACAAAGAGTTACAAGTTAAGATATTATTAGGTAAATCATTCCACAATTTTACAACACAGAATGTCCAGAACCTTTGCCCTTGAGATCACTTATAAAAGGGAGAGTTCTTTTAGATGACTTACTTCAACTCCATACAAGGGGTGTTTCTTAGGCAGCTGGTGTTGGAACCCACTAGGGATGGGGCAGTATTGGACCCGATACTTAAAAACAGCAACAGCATTGCTGACATCACAGTGGGTAATCCCTTGGGTGCAAGTGATCACCCTACTGTGTGGTTTGACATACTGGCAGGACAGGAAAAAAACACATTAAGACAAGGATCCTGAACTTCAGGATGGCATATTTTAAAGAAATGGGAAACTACCTCAGACAATATCTCGAGGGGAGACAGGGGGGAGTGGGGGCTCAATGGAGAAAAATTAAGGAAGGTATAGCCCAGGGAACAACATGTTGTTTGAAGGAAGTGAACAAGGGAAAGAGGAGTAAGAGGCCACTGTGGTTCTCTACGAAGGTGGCAAAGGCTGTGAAGGAGACAAAAACAGCATTTCGAAAATACAAGGAGACCCAGAAGGATGAAGACAGTGAGATATATCTGGCAAAACAAAGGGTGACAGGAAGGAGAGTGAAGGCAGCTTAAAGGGACACTGTCAACCTGTTTTTCATCATAGTATTTCTAGTTGAAATTGAAACCCCACATTTTATGATTGCTTACCCTCTCTAAAATTCATTGATGTTGCTGTTTGTTTTGTCTGTAGCCTTGCTTAGTAGAACTGAAATGCATGGCAGTGTATACTTATAAACAACCTTGTTTTTGTTTACAGTGATGGTTCTGTTCTTACTGCACATGTCCTGAGCATTAGAAACACACACAAACAGTGCGGTCACTCATAATACAGTAGCCTCCTAATCTCCCAATGCATCATGAGGGGCTGGACTGTTTTGTGGGTGTTCCCAAGTCCAGGAAAGATGTATTTGGAGTTGATCAAGGTATGTAAACAAACCTGTTTTGGTGTGATAACACCAGTGTGTTGGGCAGTCTGTTTTTTACTTTTTTAAAGAAAATAAGAGTCAGAATCAAACTGCCAGCTACAGCAACAATCTTTACAGAATTTTGGCAATCATAAAATATGTTTTTTAAACTAGGGACACTTTGAGACCTAAGGGGGTTGACAGTGTCCCTTTAAGCACTAACAGAGGAGAGGATAGCTAAAGAGGTCAAAAAAGGGACATGATCTTCCTCAAGTATGTGGGGGGGAAGAGGAAGACAAGGGGATGGATAGTGAGAATCAGAAGTGTGAGAGGATTGCACAGAGGAAGACCAAGAGAAAGTGGAAATATTAAATGATTACTTCTGCTTGACCTTCATGTTAAATGCGGGGGTTGGGGGTGGACCAGCATGCAGCAGTAAGCACGAGGGAGGGGCGTAGTGGACACAAGTCAATTGTCAGCTGAGAGGGTCTGGAAGGGACTGGAAGCCTTAAAGAAGAATAAGGCGATGGGGCCAGATGGGATTCATCTGAGGGTCCTAAATTAACTGAGCAAGGCGCTGGTCATCCCTCTGTCAGAGCTTTTTAGCACCTCAGTGGAGATGGGTGAAGTTCCAGAGGACTGGAGAGGGCCAATGTGGTCCCTCTGTATAAAAGCAGCAGTAGGGGGGATGCTAGTAACTACAGGCCACTCAGTCTCACATCAGTGGTGGGGAAGGTAATGGAAACACTACTGAAAGAGAGGCTTGTGCAGCATCTGGAGGCAAAAGGGTTGCAGGACCACCAGCAGCATGGTTGCACAGGGGGAGCTCATGTCAAACTAACCTCATAGATTTCTTTGACTGAGTTGCTAGGGAGGTGGATCAAGGGAGAGCAGTGGGCGTGGTCTATCAGAACATCAGTAAGGCTTTCGAAAATGTGCCGCACAGGAGGCTACTTGGGTCCAGTAGCCGCCATATGTCATCGGAACTATCCATTGCTGAACCTGACCCAAAATGGCCACCCAGACTCAATGAGTTGAGAAGCTAAGCAGCCTGCGGATGGGGGAGAAAGTGACAAGATGGGAATCAAACTGGTTAAGGGATAGGAGGCAAAGGGTGATGGTAATCAGTAGCCACTCTGGTGACAGGAGAGTGACTAGTGGGAAGTCACAGGGTTCGGTGCTTGGACCAGTCCTTGTCAATGACTTCATAAGCAACATTGCGGAGAAACTTGAGGGTAAGGTGTGTCTCTTTGGGGATGATACAAAAATCTGCAACAGGTTTGACACTCAGGAAGGGGTGGCGAGAATGCAAATGGATCAGAGGAAACTAGAAGAATAGTTTAGGTGGTGGCAGCTGGGTTTCAATGCCAAAAGGTGCAAGGTTATGCATGTAGGGCTGCAGAACCCAAGGGCTGTGTATATGATGGGGAAAGTGGAGCTTACAGTCACCAAGCAAGAAAGAGACCTAGGGGTCGTCTTCATATCTGATGACCTCAAGGTAGCTGGGCAGTGTGACAAAGCAGTGGAAAAGACTAGCAGGATGCTGGGGTGCATTGCAGGAGGAGGGAGGAGGTGCTGCCATTGTATTGCTCATTGGTGAGGCCCCAACTGGAGTACTGTGTCCAGTTCTGGAAGCCACACCTCCACAAGGACATTGAAAGAGTGGAGGTGATATAGAAGAGGGCAGCCAAAATGGTGAGGGGGGGTTGCACGAGAAGCCATATGAGGAAATGCTGCAGGAACTCAACATGTATTCCCTGGAAGAGAGGAGAGCGAAAGGGAACATGACTGAAACCTATAAGTAGGAGTGAACAAGGTGCAAGTGGAGGGTCTGTTTCAGAGAAATGAAGGCACTAGAACAAGGCTGCATGCAATGAAACTAAGTGTGGAAGTTTAAGACAGATGTGCAGAAAATACTCCTTCAGGTAAAGGGTGGTAGATGACTGGAACTGCTTGCCAGAGGAGGTAGTGCGGGTAAAGATGGTAGGGAGCTTCAAGCATGCATGGGATAGGCACAGGGGAATATTAAGTAGAGGCAGGGGTGGGGGGAGAGTGACACCTACGACCAACTAGGATCAGTGGTGACAACAGTGGCAGGGAAAAGGGGCAGACTGGATGAGCCTAAAGGTTCTTTTCTGCCGACAAAATCTGTTTCTATGTTTCTATCCTGTCATCAGAAATCTCAGAAAGAGGCAACTGATGAGGGACTAGGAGAAGAGATTTGAATGGCAGGTGAGCAGAGGGAGGTGCTGCAATGGGAGACTTCAACATACCAGATGTGGACTGGAGCATTCCATTGGCAGCAGTGCAAGGATCCAGTTGCTGAAGGGGCATTTCAGCAGGCATTTCTGACACAGAGTAGAGGAATCTACAAGGGAAGGAGCCGTACTTGATTTGGTCCTCTCAAACAGGGACTGTATCGGGGAGGTCACAGTTCAAGATCCACTGGAAACTAACAATTACCAGACTCATGTATTTTGATATCAAATTGGAGAGTGATAGAAAGCAGTCATAGACAAAGGTTCTTTTTTTTTTTTCAACTATTTTTCCCTCCAGTCACGGCTCGTGGAACCTCTCTCAGGCATCCTGTCCAGTTCCTGCCTGCCTGAGGTCCCTCCATACTGTGCCTCCTCCCCCCCTTCCTGTAGCCAGCACCCCCGCTTTAACCCACCTGGGGTGGGTCTCCCCTCCTCTTGGGCGCTCTTGCATGCCAGACTTCGGCTTGCAGGTAAGGGCCCGGGTGGAGGACCTGGAAGGCCAGTCGGAGAGAGCCTGGCGGTGGGCATGGGGGACAAGTGCCATCGCCTGTCCCACAAGCTGGTGTTTTCCCTGTTCTGCACTCTCCTCCCGTTACTGGTGCCCCCAGCTCTGGCACATAGCAACTCCCTACCTCGCTACGCTAGTTATGTGCCGCCTAGCATGCAACCCTCCCGGTCTCCACGGGGTCACTGGCATGCTGGGTTGTCCCCCCCCTTGCATCCCGGTGAGGAGAGCACCACAAGGACACTCATCCTCAACCCTACCCCTGCCAACCCCCGGCACCCCGAGTTCACTCCTGAAGCCGGGTCACTGGCATAGCGCAAGGTGTGGCATCCAGCGCCTCAGCCCTCAGCACCACTGGGCTGGCATAGACAAAGGTTCTTGACTTCAGAAGGGTGGATTATGGTAGGATACAGGAGCTGCTGAAAGAGAACCTGGAGGAGGTGGGGGCACCAGTACTGGTGGACAACAAGTGGAACTTTATCAAAAATTAGGTATTGGAGGCCTCAAGTCAATTGTGTAAGGGAGGTAGGAAAGAACAAGCAAGGAAATAAACAGTTGTGGTACCTGAGAGAGGTGGAAGAGGAGGCAGTGAAGGAGAAAAGATAGACTTTTAAAAAATGCAAATCCAGCCAAGCGAAGGATGATAGGGAGAAGCATCTTAACAAGACAAGGGAAGCCAGCAGAACAGTGAAGAGGGCAATATCAAAAACTGAATTAAGGATAGCAGAGGGAACGTAGAAGGGGGATAAACCATTCTTTCATTATATATGGGAGAAATGCAAATCCAAGCAGACTGAGGAACAGACAAATGAAGGTGTTATTATAGAACCAAGGGTATCATTATAGAGCCCATTTCAGAAGGTCGGGCACTGAAAAGGACTAAATGCATAAAAGGTGGCTAAATCAGTGGGCCCACATAGGATACATCCATGAGTGCCAAAAGAGGTGGGACAGGTCCTGGCTGCACCACTGCTAGTTCTCTTTAATAGCGTATTGAAAATGGAGGAGGTGCAAAGGGATTGGAGGACAGATGTGGTGCTCCTGCAAAAGAGCAGTAGTACAGAAGAACCAGGAAACTATAGACTAGTCAGGTGACAACTATGGTGGGGAAGTTACTGAAGACCTTAATAAGGGGAGGCTTGAGGGCTTCCTGGAAGCTAATGGATTTTAGTCATTAGGCAGCATAGGTTCACGGGAGGGAGGCTGTGTGAGACTAGCCTGATTGACTTCTTTGATTGGGAGCGGTGGTACATAAGGGTCAGGCAGTGGACATGCTGATCCTGAACTCCAGCAAAACCTTTGACTGTGTCTCATACAGAGAGTTGGTCAAGAAGCTGAGTGACCTTGGATTGGGGAACTGGATTACGCAATGGGTAAAAAATCTGGTAAGTGGGAGAACAAAGAGGGTTGTCCTCAGGGGTAGGACTCAGGGGTCAAGGAGGCCACCAGTGGGGTGTCACAGGGATTGGCCATAAAACTGTTCCTCTTTAAATTTAGGGATACTTGACAGATAAACTGAATTTAAACTGAAGATGGGGGTCACAGAGGGCAAGGCACTCGACACTAGGTGAGGGGGGCCATCGGGCCTCCCCCCAGTATGTAATCACAAGGAAGGCAGGGGGTACGAGGGATAGAAGGATCAGAGCAAGGGGAAGGACACAAAAAGATGTCAGGGAGCAAAGATGTACTGGGATCACGACGGAAAGTGGTGTCCTTGAATTCAAGGAGTCTGGCTAACAAGTCAGCAGACCTGCAGGTGCTGATGGCAGAAGGCAAGGTAGACATAGCTGCCATTACAGAGACATGGGCAACCCAGTACCATGACTGGGACCTCTAGATCCCTGGGTACCAGTTGTACAGGAAGGACGGAGGAATGGGGAGTGGTGGTGGTGTGGCATCATACATAAGCAGAGGGATAATATGCACCAGGGAGGAGGGGGAACAGGGTGGAACAGAAGTCCTATGGGTAATGCTAATGCTCCAGAACACCAAAGGGAGAAGGATTCAACTGGGGGTGGTGTACAGACCACCTTCACAAAGCATGGAGCTGGACAAGGAGCTAGAGGACCAGATGAGGAGGGTAGGTGGGAGAGGAAACATTGTCATAACAGGTGGCTTCAACCTACCTGGAGTAAAGTAGAGCACCATGGCTAACTCCTGTTGCAGGGAACAGGTCCTCCTGGATACTATCCAGAAATGTTTCCTGACACAGGGAGTCATGGAGCCGACCAGGGAAGAGGTCATACTGGACCTAGTGTTGTTGGATGGTGAACATATCCTGGAAGTAGAAGTGAGGGACTCCCTTGCGGGCAGTGACCACTGCACTGCACAGTGTGGTTTTACATTAACACGGGAAAAGAAGCAGCTAAGACCAAAATGAGAGTGGTGTACTTCAAGAGGACAGACTTCGGTAGGATGGGTGACATACTAGTTGGGCACCTTGCAAAGCTCCAACCGGAGAGGGATGTGGATCAGAAATGGGCCGTCATTAAGTTGGGGTTAAACGAGGCCACAAACACTTGCATGAAGGCTCATAATAAAGACCCCAGGACCAAGAGACCTAGCTGGTTTCACAGGAATGTGGCAGAGAAAGTGAGGGGAAAAAAGGGCAGCCTTCCAGAAGTACAAGCGTACTTTGAGGGAGAAGGACAGAGAGGTCTGTGCAGAAAAAGCTCGAGAGGCAGGGTGAGTGATCCAGGCAGCCTAAGCTGCAAAAGAACTAAGGCTGGTGCAGGGGAGCAAGGAAGGGGAAAAGGACTTCTTCAGGTACATAAAGAAGAGAAGAAGCAGAAGGGACGGGATTGTTAGGAAAAAGAGGGAGGAGGATGGGCGGAAAATGGTGAGGATCAGGTGGAGGTACTAAATGAGTACTTTTGCTCTGTCTTCACTAGAGAAAGGACAGGCATATGCCACAGGGGAAAAATTGGGGGGGAGACTTGGGGGTTGGGGGGAATCTGATGGGCATTTGGGGTTGACAGGGTCTTAAAGGTTCTTAGGGACCTTCAGGTGGATGAGGCACCTGGTCCAGACAGAGTGCACCCAGGGGTCCTGAGGGAACTGGCTGAGGTACTAGCAGCCCCCCTGGTGGATCTGTTTAACATCTCACTGGAAAAGAGGTGCATGCTGCAGGAATGGAGGACAGCACATGTGGTGCCACTCCACAAGGGAGGTCCCAGGGATGAGCCAGGTAATTACAAGCCGGTCAGCCTAACTTCCATAGTGGGCAAGTTAATGAAGACCATTCAAGGCTGGTGTTCCTCCTTGAGGTAAATGGTCTCCAGGATGATATGCAACATGGGTTTGTCAGGGAGCGATCTTGCCAAACAAACATGATTGACTTTTTTGACTGGGTCACAAGGTCGTTGGACAGGGGGCAGGCAGTGGATGTCCTATATCTGGACTTCAGCAAGGCATTTGATTCAGTACCACATGGTAGGCTGATCAGCAAACTGAGTAACCTGGGAATTGGGGACAAGCTGCTGGGGTGGGTCAAGAGCTGGCTGCGGGACAGGAACCAGAGAGTGGTGGTGGTGGGGAACTATTCAAACCTAGACCTGTAACCAGTGGGGTTTCACAGGGCTCAGTACTCGGACTGGTGTGATTTTAACCACAATATAAGAAAGGGTTCCTTACTGTCACTGATACGTAAAATGTTTTGCTCAGCCTCGGTTCTTCGATACCTAGTAGGTATGCTCTTTTGCATCCTAATCCTCTGCCCTGCACCTCTGAGCACAGTAACTTCCACAATCTCAGCCTCGAATGCACCCTGTTCAGATAGCTTTGAACCAGTTGCATTATTTTCTCTCAAAGATAAACGCCATCATTATGCAAGGTACGGCACCCGAAACATATATTGTTTGGCCTCCACTGACCAAGTTATTCCCACTAGCCTCATTGTGCATCATTGCAACATCCCTGTCAAGGTGTTGTTAACTGCTTCTCTGGGCCATTTTGGGCCTTGTATACCACAGTCTTCACCTCTTGCCTGTACATAAAAAAGGAGAAGAACGCGTTTCCTAAGGTTGCTCTTAAATGCCATCAAAAAGCTTCTTCTCTTACTACTTATTTGTGCATGCAATGTTCAATTAAATCCTGGCCCCGTTCTCCCTATCTCGGCTCCAACAGATCTGGCCAACTTAAAGGGCATGAGCCTCCTACATGTAAATGCATGTAGCTTGCTAGAGCATTTCGATGCCATAGAAACCTGGATTCACCACTCTCAGCCAGATGTTCTGGTGGTTATTGAATCATGGCTGAAACCCTCGAACCAGGATCATGAGATCAGTATTCCTTCCTATAATGTCTATAGGGCTGATAGACAAACTAGAAGGGAGGGGGGTAGTTATTTATACTGCCGACAAATTTACAGCCTCTCTAGTGGCTTCTACATCCTTGCCCAAAGAATTTGAAAGTGTTATTGTAAAAGTGCAACTCTCCCAATTGACCCCCTTCACTTCATTGGTTGTTACAGGCCTCCCTTTGCAGAGCATAAAATACTGAACTATTTGAGTGAGGTCTTACCTACAATGTCCTCGGAATTAATCATCATAGGTGACTTCAACATGGATTGGTTATCAGTTTCCTGCAAGCCACTAAGGAAGTTTGCGACATGTTTGGGCTCACCCAGCTTGTACAGGAGCCTACCCATCCAAACCGTAAAACTCCAGAAAACAGTACACTTCTTGATCTTATTTTAGTGAACAAACTGCACCTTATTTCTCACGCTGGTGCCCTTTTCAATTACTTTAGTGATCATTGTGCCATTGCCTGTGTGAGGTCTGCCCCTAAAGTGTTTTCAACATCTAGGTACATTTTCAAGAGAAGTCGTCTGAACTTTGATCCTAATGCCTTCCTCTCTGAACTGCAATTCTCTAACTGGCAAAATTTCTACCTGGCCAACATGGTAGCTGAAGCGTATGAGATTTTCCAAACCATAGTACTCGATGCCTTAAACAGACATGCTCCACTGCTTAAAATATGCACCAAAAAGAAGTCCTGTCTGTGGTTCACGGCTAGCCTTAAAACTGCACTGCTAAACAGGGATGCCTTATGGAAAAGGACGAGAAAGTCTAAACCAGCAGATTGGGCAGCTTTTAGCACTGCAAGAAACCGGTGCACCAAGCTTATCAGGGCTGAGAAAGGCAACTACTTTTGTACTGAACTGGAATCATCGTCCAACTGCATGGCTAAATTTTGGAAAATGCTTAGGGACCTAGAAGGCTTCCACCCAGCCAGCTTGCTACCACTGAAAATCACTTCTGATGATGTTTCCACAATGGATAAAAATGAGATCCTCGACCTTCTCAACAACCACTTCATGACAGCCGGTCTGGCATTTGACGTTTCACCAGCCTCCAAGCTTCATGTGCAGCTGATGGGCTGTGACTCTGCTTGCCAAACTCCAGCTGCCCGTACTCAAGAAGGGTTATTCTCCTTCACTCCAGTTACCTTGAAACAAGTGGAGGATCTATTACTAAGCTTAGACACTAGAAAGTTGACAGGCGCCGACCTTATCGAACTATACTATTTAAAATTGGGCTATTACATTTTGGCACCTCCCATCACTCACCTTTTCAATTTGTCCCTTGTACAGGGTGTACTACCCCCTATCTGGAAGACGGCACATGTCACTCCTCTGTTTAAATCCAAGGACCCCAGCAATTTAAACAACTACCGACCAATATCACTTTTGCCAGTCTTGTCCAAACGTCTTGAAAAGGTTGTTAATGAGCAACTTAGAAGTCACTTGGAGGCATTCAACCTGTTCAGTCCAGTCCAGTCTGGCTTTAGACCACGCCACAGCACAGTATCTGCATTGGCCAAGGTCACAAATGATTGGCAGATTGCCCTGGATACAAAAAATCATGTGTGTGCTTTGTTTCTCGATCTGAGCAAAGCATTTGATACTGTGGACCATGACCTTCTTCTGCTTACGCTAAAAAATATTGGAGTGGATTGTCTGACCTTGAAATGGTTTACTAGTTACCTTACTGATCGGCAACAGTTGATTAAGGCTGATGGGGGCTTCTTCCCTCAAAAAACATTGTTAAGAGGTGTTCCTGAAGGGTCAATACTCTTTGCTGTTTGTATGAACAACATAAACTCGGGTACCGTGTCAGCAAACATCCATCTGTTTGCTGATGATACTGTCCTGTACATAGCCAGGCCTACTCTGGAACTCACCTGTAGTGACCTACAATGAGACTTCGACCACTTACAGAAAAATTTACTACAGTTAAAGCTTCTCCTAAATGCTAAAAAGACTAAGGCCTTGCTATTTGCCCCCTCCACTTATGCATCTAAACACTGTCTCCTTGGATCAGCCCCCCATGTTAGCCACACTCTTGGGAGAGCCCCTGCAGCTTGTGGAAAAGTTTAAGTACCTAGGATTTTGGATAGACCACAAATTGTCTTTTGTACATTATATTGATGAACTCACAAAAAAATTGAAACAGAGACTTGGATTTTTTTTTTTTTTCGAATCAAAAATCTCCTTATACCTGAAGCTAAAATTAGGCTGGTTCAGACTACATTCATGCCCCTTCTGGACTATGTCGACTTTCTGTATGGCCAAGGCCCAGATTTTGCCCTCTCCAAACTGGATACTCTCTAATATCGAGCTATTAGATTTATTACTGGTCTACCGTACTCCACCCACCACTGTGAGCTCTATACCAAGCTATGGAGGAGAAGCTTACTAAGATTCAGATGACAAAAAAACACAGTGCTCTGGATTTACAGAGCCATCATCAATATGCTCCTACAATACACTGTGAGCTGCCTGCCCAACTGCAGTGCTGGAAATTACACATTGAGAAGCCTCTCCTATATCTCACTCCTAATCCCTAAGGTGAGAACCAGGTATGGCAAATCTGCAATTAGCCATGCTCTTCCTGCTGCTATATGGAACACCATACAGAAAACCCCAAAATTGGCAATCTCCGTGAAACTGAGCTTTTTTAAATCCTTGTACCTATATTCATTTAAGGAAACCTGTGATTGCTTTCAGTGATGGCACTTACCCTGCACTTATCCTAGGACTAGGATATTACTGCCCTGGCTGTTTTCCACGTGTTTTTTTCTGCGCGTCCTTTCCACCTTACTTTCTATCTGTGCTTCTATTCCACCTCAAGCCATGCAACGCCCCTCCCCAAACACCCCCTCGCCTTCCCCAAAGCCGCTGAGTACACCCTGCCCCTCTTTCCCCTGCTTCCTGACTCCTTACAGTCCCACTTCTGGTTCTGTTCTGCTGCCTTGTGTCTCCTGAAGCAGCTATTGTACATAGATTTGTTGTCTCTAGTTTGCTGTGTGTCATTAAATGTAACAACACTCGAGTTTTTCTTATTGATTCTATGCATTGCTTGTATTATTGTATGGAGTCCCTGAATTTACATAGTACTGTATATATTTCTGCCTTGTATTCATTTTTATTTATTTATTGAAATGTTTCACCAGGAAGGCACACTGAGCAACGGGTTGCTCATCTCCCAGTGCAACCTGGTGGGGGGGAAGGGGTACAATATGGATGAGACATTTTACATTCAAGTTAAAAAGATCAACATAGCATACAATTAATTAAGGCAGTTGTTACAAACAGTGTTGCATACATATATAATTTGTAACAACAATTAATAAGTGCAATGGTAATACGTGAACAAGTGCTATTGTGAAATAAGGGGTGAAGAAGAGAGGATGAGATGACAGACAGTGCAGAGTCATGTCCTGGAGAGATCCCTTCAGGATGCGGGGAACCCTGCAGGGGGACAGGGACTGGAGTAGGAGAGAGAGGAGAGGAGAGAAGGAGAGAGGGGGAGAGGGGGAGGAGGGGATGGGGAGGGGAGAGGAGGGGGGGGAGATATTAACACCTAGGATGGGAAATAAAGCCTGACCCAAAAAGAGAACCCTTCGGGGTGTGATGAACCCTGCAAAAGGGTCAGGGAAGTTCAGGCAAATGTAAAACCCTCCTGCGGTTAGGCGTTGTAATTATAGAGGGATAGTGAGAAGGAGGGAATGAGAAATAACACCTAGGAGGGGATAAGGCCTGATCCAAGGAACCCTCCAGGATGCTGGGGACCCTGCAAGGGGACCTGGAAGGCCAAGGATAGGTAGATGGGGGAAGAAAAGGTGGCAAGCCTAGGCACTATAGGACCCCTTCAGGATGCTGAGAACCCTGCAAGGGGAGTGTGAAGGCTAGGGGAAAAAGAGGGAGAGAGTAGGGGGAGGGCAAAGGTATGAGAACTAGCACCTAGGAGGGGCTAGAGTCAGTAGAGGTAGTAGAGTCAATAGAGGCATTGGATAAATTCCAAAGGGGGATGAACTGTAAGGAGCAAGATGAAGGAAATTAAAGCAGGTCATAACAGGAACAGTTGGGTGCAAGATAGTTGGAGAGGGCAGTGTTGATGGAATAGAGGGAGGAGGACTGTCAGATTTGAGGAGGTAGAGAGTTCCATATTTTAGGGAAACTGTGAGAGTACCCAGACTGGCCAGATAGGGTGGAGCATTGGGGGACAGTTAGGGTGTGAGTGTCAGTAGATCTGAGGGAGTGGGAAGGAGGAGGAGTTGTTATAAATGAGGGAGTGAGGTAGGAAGGGAGTTCACCCAGCCAGTGTTTAGTGGTGAATTTAGATCAGTGTGAGAGGTGTCTATTTGTAAGGGAGTGGAAGGAAAGGGCTCAATAGATGTCACAGTGGTGGGTGCAAGAGTAAACATCAAGGGCAAAGCGGCAGAAGGAGCTGAAGAGAGTGTCCAATCTGGTCAGGGAGGACCTAGGAGCAGCACCATAAACTACATCACAATAGTCAAAAATGAGGAGGATCATCTTCTGGACAAGCTCACGCCTGGCCGCAGGAGGGATGCAACTGCGGTTCCTGAACATGGCACCGAGCTTGGGGCACAATTTTTTCTGGATGGCGTCAACGTGTCCAGAGAAGTTGGGGTGTTGGTCTAACCAAACCTCAAGGTATCTGAAGGACGAGGTGTCCTTAAGTAAAGTCCTGTCAAGAGTGCCGAAAGTGGACAGGGAGGGAAACCTAGAGAGTCTCTGCCTTGTGCCAAAGGTGATGGAGACTATCTTCTTGGCGTTGAGGAATAATTGATGGTTTGCATACCAGAGGCAGACCTTGTTGAAGTCATGTTGCAAGTTGGTTGTAACCTCATCTGGGCATGAGCCAGATGCATACAGGACAGTATCATCAGTGTGCACGTGTATAGCGGAAGAGGGGGAGCAGACAGATGGCAGGTCATTAAGGAAGATGGAGAATAGAAGTGGACCAAGCATGGAGCTCTGAAGGATGCCAGTGCAGATCTGGAGGGGTGGCGAGATGGCATCCACGATTTTAACTGATTGGGTTCTACAAGTAAGGTCAGCCTTAAACCAGTTGGTGGCTAAAGGGGTAAGACCAGCAGATGAGAGGGAACCAAGGATAAGGGCATGGGAAACAGTGTCAAAAACCTTGGCAAGGTCGACAAATATGGCCGAGGTGATTTGGTCATTGTCCATCCTGGAGAGGATGGAGTCAGTGAGCCAAAGTAGGGAAGTGGTGGTTAGGGCTGCAAGTTCGGTTCGCTAATTTATTTAAAACAGTCAAACCCCCCTTGTTCGTGCTTGTTCGTGCATTTTGAACATTTTCAACAAAAATGCGAACTTTGGTTCGTGCCAGTTCGCCCCATTTATTTATTCATTTTTTACCTCCGTATCAAATTTGAGTTGTGGTGAGCGCATGCGTCCGTTTCGCCTCTCAGGTGGTGCACAAATTGGAGAGTCAGGAGACCAGCTCCCAGCACGTCAATCAACGAATAAGGACTGGCATGATTGGATGATGGTGGGATGTTTCCACCTCTCCTGTTAAACTGGTAGCAACAGTAGCGACCATTGGTGAAATAGGTTGCAAAACATGTGGGGAAGGGGATGTTATACTTGCTCCACCACGAGCTCTGTTTCATTCATTGTGTTGTGTGAGAGAGAAAAGAGGTGCCGTGCCGTGCAGCCTGAGAGAGCATATAGTCTGTCTTCTTCTAGTTCAGATTTGATTCCTTTATCATGCTGGAACTTTAGATTTTAATCATTCATTCATATTCAATTGATCAGATGACGTTTCTTTATTTTACATATTCCTTCTTGTGGAAAAAAGTTAAAATATAAAAGTGCATAAGTTCAGTATTTACACACGATCTATCTGTGTGTTCAATGAGAAAAATAATATCCATTTAATAATTTCCTACTACCTACCTATACCTGCACAATTCAGGGCAAAAAAGGAAACAGTAGTAGTAGCACTACTCTTGTAATTTGTGTCTTTTGTCACTGTGGCCTGGGGTGGCTATCTAGCCAATTACAAGGGATATATTCTCATCCATTTCAGTAGTGCATTCTGCATTTCCTGGTCCTCCTCCTGACTCCTAGACTAGTTCTCCTAACTCTAATCCTAAATTAATATATAATTAAAAATAAAATGCTAGTTTAAAATGTAAATTACCTGGTCCTGCCACCAGTGCCACAAAGGATAACAGAGGGGAGGGGAGGGTCAGTCAGAGTGACTCACTCAACTCATTTTGCTGTGCTGCTCTGAGAGTCTGTGGGAAATAAATGATCTCCATGTGCCTTTTTACTACTTAAGTACAGCCAACAGTGCTTGTTTTTTTACCTGTGTGGGAAATAAAAAATAACCTCCCTGTGTTTTACTACTTAAAGTACTTGCCTCGATGCAGCAAGCAGTACTGTATTTACCTGTTAGGGAGAAAATATCCCTGTGTCTTACTATTTAAAGTACTTGACTCGGCGCAGCAAGCAGTGCTGTATTTACCTGTAAGGGAGAAAATATCCCTGTGTCTTACTACTTAAAGTACTTGACTCGACGCAGCCAGCAGTGCTATATTTACCTGTTAGGGAGAAAATATCCCTGTGTCTTACTACTTAAAGTACTTGACTCGATGCAGCAAGCAGTGCCGTTATTTACCTGTTAGGGAGAAAATATCCCTGTGTCTTACTACTTAAAGTACTTGCCTCGATGCAGCAAGCAGTACTGTATTTAACTGTTAGGGAGAAAATATTCCTGTGTCTTACTACTTAAAGTACTTGACCCGACGCAGTCAGAAGTGCTGTATTTACCTGTTTGGGAGTAAATTTCCCTGTTTCTTACTACTTAAAGTACTTGACTCGACACAGCAGCAGTGCTGTATTTACCTGTTAGGGAGAAAATATCCCTGTGTCTTACTACTTAAAGTACTTGACTCGACGCAGCAGCAGTGCTGTATTTACCTGTTAGGGAGAAAATATCCCTGTGTCTTACTACTTAAAGTACTTGACTCAACGCAGCCAGAAGTGCTGTATTTACCTGTTTGAGAATACATTTCCCTGTGTCTTACTAAAAGTACTTGACTCAACGCAGCCATGAGTGGTAAAAAAAATAGCAGCACTTAGGCAATCCAGGCAACAGTAACAACAGTACAGAAAATTCAGGACGTTGCAGGAGTAACCCGTCATGATACTCAGAGGATGAGCACAAGGGCCATAATAGTGCGGCAGCCAGTTTTGGTAAGCAGAGTGATGGATGGTGATCATGAGGAGGAGAAAACAGATGAGAGTGAGGGGGAAATCAGTGGAACAGATCCTGAGTTTGTAGTAGATAAGGCAGCAGCCAGTATGTCAAGTAGCAGTAGCTCTGGGGAGTGGGATGAAGAGGAGAAATACAGAGGCAGAAAAAGAACAAAAATGAGTTCTCAGAAGGATGGCTGTGGTGCTAAAAAAACATTAATGATAGTGGGGCATAACTTGGAGAGTCAGACACCCACACATGCAGAGGAACAACAGAGGACAGAAGATGGACAGGCTTCATGAGGGGAAGAAAGAGATGCAGTCCAACCAGTCAGAGAGGTTGTGCATCTTTAAAATTACATGCAGATGGGCACATAAAGACCTCAAAGAGATAGTGGAAGCAGTAGTAGTGGCTGTGCGAGTGGCAGTGGTAGTAATGAACCTATCCTCCCTATAAGCAGTTGTGCAACAAAATCTGTGAAATCCATTGTGTGGGATTTTTTCACACAAGATAAATCATTTGGCAGCCATGTGGTTTGCAAATTATGCAAAACAAAATTAAGTCGTGGTAAAGTGGGTACTCGACTGAGAACATCAACAATGATAAGACATGTGAACAAGTCTCACATTTATCAGTATCGAAAAGCACAAAAGGAGCACACAAATGTTGTTACACTTCTGCACTCAGCTGAGGAGGATGAGGTAATGGGTGTTTACCAAGGCGATGAAGTAACTGATGCGGAGGTGGAGGATAATGAAAGTCTTCCTTCCAGTCAAAGCACAGCATCCTCTATTTCTCATTTCTTTACCCCTCTGAGTCCACCACCACAGCCCAACCAGAGTCCTATACCATCCATGGCCACAACATCCACCCCTCGTGGTGGTAAAGGTCAAGGGAAACAGTCCAGAAAATCAGGTGATAGCAGCAAGCATAACGGGCATCAAATTTCTTTGAAAGACTGCTTTGAGCGGTCACAGAAATATAAGCCCAACAGGTCTGAGGCAAGGCGATTGACAAAGGCAACAGGGGAGATGATAGCCACTGACTTGCTCCCATTCTCATTTGTGGCTAATCCAGGTTTTAAAACACTCATGGAAATTGCTGTACCAAAGTATCAGGTCCCCAGCCGGACCTATTTCTCCAGTGTTGCCATTCCAGATTTGTATGACGCTGTTCAGAAAAGCGTGTCTGATGCTCTGAAAGGTTCAGTGGGCAAAAGGTTCATGTCACGACAGATATGTGGACCAGTAGTCAGACAACTGACTATATGGCTGTGACTGACCACTGGGTAAACTTTCCTCCCTCCGCCTCCTCCTCCTCCTCATCATCATCATCATCATCATTCATCATATGGTGCCACTGGTGACAGCAGCAGTAGCAAGAAGCAAGGGACTTTCACAGTTTGAAGGCAGGCAGCTTTATGTATTTATGGCTTTGAAAAAGATCACAAAGTGGAACATCTTCTGGAGGGCCTCGAAGAAAAGTTTGCTGAGTGGCTGACTCAAAGTCCTTGCAACCAGGGTTTATAGTGTCTGACAATACTTCAAATATTGTGAAAGCAGTAAGACTTTGTAAGTTTACACATACCATGCTTTGCACACACTATTAACTAGTGGTAAAAGACTTCATCAGTGAGGACGAAATGTGCAGAACTTGATTGCAGCTACACGCACTGTGTGCACTCACTTTAGCCATTCTGTGAAAGCCCGAAAGTTGTTGCAGCAGACTCAGATTGAAAACAGCCTCCCTCTCCACCAGATGATACAAGAAGTTCCAACCCAGTGGAATTCCACTTACTATATGATGCAGAGAATGCTTGAACAACAGAAAGCCATCCATCAATATGCAGTCCAACGTGGCATTGGGAAAGGAGATGTGAATATCAGCCCCAATCAGTGGCGTCTGATGGAGAATCTTTGTTGTATCCTTAAACCCTTTGAGGAGGCTACTCGAGTGGTGAGCTCTAATGGTGCCGGACTAAGTCAGATCCTACCCTGAATTTCACTAGTCAGGATGAGACTCCAGCGTCTCGAGTCACAGTTCTTTGACAATGATGACATCAATGCTGCATCACTTGTTGGAAAAATGATACAAACCTTCCTGGCTGATGAGCGCATTGTAAATATGTGCAAAGCAGAACATTACATTTTGGCCACACTTCTGGACCCTCGGTTTAAGGATACAATTGAGACATTCTTCAAACCACATGACTTTAAAGACCTGGAACACTATCGTGAACTGGAAATTGAGAAAGTGTCAGTACGTATAGTTCAGAAAAGTAGTACATCATCAGTGCCCTTTTGGCAACATTCAAATTCTGACCAAAATCTGGTGGAGAGGGAGGGAGCACAATCTGATGCTGCTGCTGCTGGTTCCACCACTACTGATGTTTTGGCTCATCAAACACAAACCAGAACTGCTGCTACACCACAAGAGGACAAACCACTGTGGGACATGCTGTCAGACTTTGGTCTAATAAAGACAGCTGGGAAGGCTCAGGCGGCAATAGTGGTACCAGAAGTCCCTGCTGCAAAAATGGTTAAGGATTATATGGAGGAGACTGTACATCTCACTGCAGGTGATGAACCATTGCTTTATTGTCAACAGAAAAAATTGATCTGGCCTTCTTTAACTGAGATCGCAACTGAATACCTCAGTTGCCCACCTGCCAGCACATATTCAGAGAGAATTTTTAGTGCTGCTGGGGCAATAGTGAATGACAAAAGAACATGTCTTTCCACGAAGAATGTAGAGAGGCTCATTTTTTTTTTAATTGAACCTGCCTCAATTCAAAAACATAAACTGTCCCAAATTTATGCAGGTTGACAGCACACAGATGGCATCATGCCACGCTGATGATGACGATGATGATGGTGAAGGATTCTGTTGCCACTAGTAGCCACTAGCCTTTCCAGCTGTCTTTCCTCCACTGGTGGGTCCCCCTGTCTCCTCCTCATCCCCAGTTCCATTAATTTCAGAAACAAACATCCACTGCTGGTTCTCATGGCCACTAAGGCCCAATCTGACTAGCACCAGAAACTGAAGGACCACTGCATATGGCAGGTCAATTAAAATAACCAGAAATGACTACACATTGTCACTCAGCTCTGTCTTCATCCATTTGTTTTATTGGATTTTTATTACAAAATACACACTCAATGAATACTTATTACTGGCTGTTAACAAACAAAAACATTAATAAAATAAATAAATAATAAATAACTGTTCTTATGGTTGAGTTCCAGATGGGAATTTAATTTAAAAAATGTATTTTTTTGCTGTAAAATGTCAACTTTACAATACATTCCCAATTTCAATGTTGCACCCAATGACATCCAATGTTTTGATCTTAAGGAACCGTTCACCAGATAGAAATTTTTTTCATCATAACCTGTAAAATGAAAATAAAAAAAAATAGATTTTACAAAATGCTGTTCCCACATACTGCACTAATTGACTATCATGACAATAAAAAAAAATTCCTGATCTTACCCTAGTCCCTGTCCGAAACTCCAAGCCCTCCAAACCCCCTGGGACACTCCCTTACAAATACTATTCACCCTCCACTGTTAGACACCAAACCATGCACATGACCTGGCATCATAAATAAACACAATTTGCAGATGGTATACTGTTATGGGTTTTTCAATTATTCTGAGTAAAGATGAGGAAGGGGCAGATGTTTGGGAAGGTGGGACAAATAAAGTAATACAGTATTGACATAGTTACCTATGGGAGGTATAGGGATCAGGGCAGGAGAGTGTGGTGGGTAATGTATTACTAACATCGACGCTAGTTGCTCAGAATAACAGAAAGCCCCAAACTAATAACTACACAGACAAAGTTTAAAGTACAAACATAATTTAATCCACACAATGTGGTAAGCAAAAGCATCCACACTGCCCCAGCGCGTCATGCACCATGCCTTCCTCGGGGCACTGAGGAAGGTTAGATACAGAAGCCGCTGAGCAGTGTGACATTTGCTTTACCACATTGTGTGTGGATTAAATACATTTTCTACTGTAAACTTCTGTCCATGTACTTATTTGGTACTAAAGCAGCTGAAGCTATAGGTACCACAGGCACCAGTTATTTTGAACTGGGCTCTATTAGTACCTGAGTCTAACAGTGGGGGAAGATTTAAAATTATTGTAACAGGGTGTAGCTCAGGGGGTTAACCCTTTAGGCTGCCTGTAACCAGATTTAAAAAGATAAAGTTGTCAGGGATAATATACGAGTCATATATCATCCCTGACCTTTACCGCTTGTTAAATCTATTTAAACACTAGTATTTTTAAGCATCTGCTGGGTAGCCAGGTGGTTCTATAATATATAAGCAGTATGCACATTCCACCTGGTTCTACTTAACTATAAAAAAAATCCACATTTTATTTTGCATGATAGGGAACACACATGTAATACTAAGATTCTAACTTTAAGAATGGTAAGTTTTGCAGAATCCTATGCACCAAAGCTTTGCAATACTTAATTGTATTTATACCATTCTTAGTACTACATGTACATTCCCAAACAAAAAACAATACTTCTGTGGATTTCTTAATTAAGTAGAACCATGTAAACTTTTTTTTTGTGTTATATATTTATAGAACTTTGTTATACCATGTAGAACCTGGTTTTACTTAGTAGAATTTGTTTTTTTACATAGTAGAACTAGTTTTATTTGGTAGAACCTGATTCTACTTGATAGAACCTGGTTTTACTTGGTAGAACTTGATTATAAATGGTAGAACACAACTTCTGGTGATGTCACCATCTTAATGGCCGTTTAGCGGAAAAGCTCCGGGGCTGTTCAAAAAAAAAATCGAAATAACCGGCAATAATTTCTAGCTGAAAAAAGAAAATACAGCAAAATACACTCAAGGGCAATGTCCTCGAACAGATCCAGGCACAGAAACTCACCGGCGGCGAAGCTCAAGACACGGATGGAAGCAGAGAAAAATATCAGTCGTCCTCTGGATGCTTGTTCGTCCTCCCCGGTAAGCAACATAGCAGACTCGGAGGATAATCTTGAATCACACGATCAGGGGGTTATCCTAACAAAACTAGATGGCATAACTAAAGCTATCCACAGAGTGGAATCCTCGGTTGCTGACCTTAAGGCCGATCTAAAAGTAATGGACAAAAGAACCACAGCCGTAGAGGAATGTGTGGGGGAGCTGGCCGACTCATCCGGACAACATGATCGAGCCATCATCTATTTGCTAACAAGAGAGAGGGAATTACAACTCAAACTTGATGACCAAGAAAATCAGGCTAGACGAAATAATTTTAGGATATATGGCATTCCGGAGGAGATGGAGAAACCTTTCAACTCAATGGAGGAATTTATACTACATATTTTGAGAGATACCCTGAAAATGCCAGAAGATATCCTCCTCCCTATTGAGAGAGCTCATCGTTCACTAGCACCCAAGCCCAAAGAACAAACAGCAAGACCACGCTCGATTATAGTATGCATGCTAAACTATCAAGACCGCCAACGAGTGTTACAAACTGCTAGGAAAGTCAAAGTTAAGCTGGACACTTACAGGTTGTTTTTTGATCAGGATTTCTCCGATTATCTAAATGAAAAAAGAAAACAAGTTAGGGAGGTAATAAAGCAAGCTAAAGAGAAAAATATTCGCATCCAGCTCTATTACCCAGCTAAACTGCGTATTCACACTGAAAAAGGCCCAATCTTATCTGATACGCTCCGAGATGCTCAATCTCTCCTGAAGCAACTAGGCCTACGCTGCCCGGACCTACAAGCAGACATGTTAGAATCTGAGATCTCACACTCGGCATGGTGGAGGGCGGGCAGACCCAGACGGATGCACCCTTCATCTATTTCATGGCCTTCCCATCTCAGCCAGGACTTGAAGGAAATGTTAGGCAGAGAAAATAAGGCCACAGCGTCGAAAACTACCCACTGGGATCATTCACAGAGCTGGCCCTCCACCTGAAAAATAGGTACTGAATAAATTCATGTTTACTACACAGATATCTCTACTTCAGACGGTGTACTGACTACGTCGGATTAGTGGAGGGCCCTTTCATCATCGTTTAGGAGGGATTAAAAATTGTCCATTTACTGGGTTTAAGGGACTTTTGCCATTTTTTTTTGGGTGGTAAGAACTTTGACTCCCTGGTACGCTGTTGGGACGGAGATAAAGCCATCAGAGAGACTAAATCCTCATCTCCACTTACATGAAATAGAACTAAAGAAATCTGCTCAGTAATAATGAAAAGGAGAATGTAGGAACGAACAGCTGTGGATGATGTTTTGGAAGGAAAAGGAGGGAATGGGGAGGGGGATTCTCGATAGGAGGTGCGATACACATTTAATCAGTTATTTATGTAATCCCACTCTGAACTGTACAGGGATACCTAGTTTTTTTGGGGGGGGGTTTCTCTCTAAAAAAAAAAAAAAAAAAGAAACGTTAACATTGGTTAAGGAGGGCCACTAATTTTGCTCAGCTAGTCTTTTTACTGCCTAAAGAGGTTATTTAAGTGGAATGAAGATTTGATACTGCTGGTTAAGGACAAGAATGAGGGGGTTTCCTGGTTTCTCATCTTGTCCCCTATTTTTGGTTAATACTACAGATAAGAACAGCCCCGGAGGTTGTTACAGGTTGACCACTATCAAATAAAGAGCTGGATTGAGCTCAGTGGTCAACTTTGACACTGTAATTGGGGCGGTGACGTTTCATTTTCAACCGGACTCTACAGAGTCAGACCTATTTATAATAGTAGGAGCTTGAGCTAAGGCTCTATATCTCCACAAAGGCGGGATAACATCTACTATCCTAGGAAGTGATTTAGATATTAATTAAAAAAGTTTAAAGTTGAATGTTTTACAGTTTTGGTTTTCAAATGTTTATTGGGAAATTGTTTACCCATTATGTTACAAGGAGGTCTGAGGCTATGACTAGATGGATGGGGGCGTTGGATATGGGTGGGAGGGAGGGCTGAACATATGGAAAAAGGGAGCAGGATGTTAAGGAGACTAATTCAACTCAAAAATGGGTACTCTTAGGGTGACTTCCCTGAATGTCCAGGGCATCAGTTCCCCAATTAAGCAGACCAAAATACTTCATTATTTGAAGTAGATTAAATCTGATATCAGCCTCATACAAGAGACCAAGCTCTCGGACATACAGCATGCAAAATTAAAAAGAAGCTGGGTGGGTAGGGTACACTATTCCTCATACCCTGTGGGTAAGCGAGCAGGGGTTGCCATTCTTATCCGGCGAGATCTGCCCCTCGAGATTATCTCAGAGGTCATCCTGGAGACTGGAAGGGGGATTATGATTACAGGGAAAATACTTAATCACATGATTCACATTATAAATTTATATGCACCCAATAGGGACGACCCTATTTTTTTTTATTACGTTATTTGAAAAAATAGCACAGTCAGGGGAAGGTATGATCCTGATGGGTGGAGACTTCAATTGTGCCCTTAACCCACAGTTTGACCACTCCTCACAAAACATAACTACAAACAAAAACATGAGCAAGGCCGTAAGGACAGGTATTCAGGAATTGACATTGGTGGACGTCTGGAAGGACTTTAATACAATGGTAAGGGACTATTCTTTTTAATCACACCCAAACGACACCTATCCCAGAATAGATTATTTTTTGTGTAGTAGTGTAGACCTGCATAGGGGTCGAAGCTATGAGATCCTCCCGCGCTTGGTGTCTGACCACTCAGTAGTTGTACTGACTTGGGAGCTAGGTGATTGGAGAAGTGTAACTCATTGGAGAATGAATTGCTCATTGTTAAACCAGGAAGATTTTAAATCCCTTATATAGGAAAGCATTAAAGATTACCAGATACATTACCAACTGGATGGTCCTGGCTCCAAGTGTTTCTGGGATGGATTGAAGGCAGTACTAAGGGGACAAATTATCTCTTTTTCCTCACACCTGAAAAAGGCACACAAAAAGAAACACAAGGCTTTGGAGAACAAGTTACAACAATCGGAGCTTATAGCCAAACAGGGAGGACCGAAAAGAGGGAAAATACAGGAGGATTTAAGGGAAACAAGAAAGAAATTTCAAAGTATTCTAGATCAGCAAATAGAAGGGAAATTAAGATATGGGTACCAGAAATACTATGAATTTGGTAATAGAGCTAGTAGATTATTGGCCTTTCGTTTGAGAAAAGCCCAAGCTGAAAGGTATGTGAAGAAACTAAAGAGCAATAAGACAGACCCTCCCTCCCAGATTTATACCCCGGCCACAATAGCGGAAGCATTTAAGGATTATTACAGAGCCCTGTATGATCCAGACCCACAAGACCCGGACCACGGATTACCTATCCGAAGATTTCTGGATAGGATTACTCTTCCCAGATTTACGGAGGATATCAAAGCACAGCTGAATTCTCCGATAACCTCTACAGAAATAGATCAGGTAATCCATAACCCGAAGGATAATAAATCCCCAGGTCCAGATGGGTTTACTGCTGTTTTTTCAGAATTTCAGTAAGACCTTAGTCCCCATATTGGAACGCGTTTTTAATAAAAGTAGAGAGGAGGGAGGATTACCTGGCTCCTGGAAGGAAGCATACATAACGTTGATCCTTAAGGAAGGGAAAACGCAAGAGGAATGTAGCTCCTATAGACCTATTTCGCTCCTGAATGTAGACTCTAAAATATTTATGAAAATCCTAGCCAACAGGGTTAATACAATTCTTCCAAACCTGATCCTTCCAGACCAGGCTGGTTTTATGCAAAGTAGATATCTCAAGGATAACATAAGACACTGTTTAAACATTCTGCATATGGGAAAAAAGGGTAAAGAACAAATAATTGCGATAGCCATCGATGCAGAGAAGGCATTTGATCATCTAGGTTGGGACTTCTTAACAGAAGTATTGGCCACATTTGGGTTTGGAAGCCAGTTTTGGGAATGGATTGGTGCAATATACAATGAACCTGTGGCTCAGGTCAAGGTGAATGGCACTATATCAACCCCCTTAAAAATTCAGAGAGGCACTAGATAGGGATGCCCTCTCTCCCCGATTCTCTGTGTTAAGTATAGAACCCCTAGCCCAACTTATTAGATCACATCAAGATATAACCGGGATTATAGTGGGGGGAACAGAATTTCCCTACATGCAGATGATACTATGTTATACTTGAGAGATCCAGTACTAACTTTCCCCATATTGTCACAGATTCTAGTGGAGTATGGCCAGGTTTCAGGATTTAAATTAAATGAGGATAAAACAGAGGTAATATTAGTGAGTGGACCACTTACCAAAGAATTGGAACAGCTGATCCCTTTTAAATGGGCCAAGTCACAGATCAGATATCTTGGAGTGCACATCCCTATGGACCTGACACAATTATATCATGTTAATTATGACAAGTTGGTTCAGGAGGTCCTGACTGACTTGAAGAGATGGAATACCCTCCCTCTGACTCTATTGGGGAGAATTGAAACCATCAAAATGAATATACTGCCCCATTTTTTATTTCTATGTAGCACACTTCCCCTCCGAATTCCAAGTTCAGATTGGAAAATAATTAGTAAAGCACTACATCAGTTTGTGTGGGGAGGGCGATGTGTCAGAATTGCATGGGAAACCTTGCAGACAGCAAAGGAAAAGGGGGTCTTGGAGCTACCCAACCTATGAACATATTACCAATTAGCTCAAATGAGTACATGGGTGAATTATTTAGCAAATGACCCTAATAATACTTGGGTAACTATGGAAATCCGAGGAGAACCAGGACTCAGTCCAGTATTGGACTTTAGTGGACCCTCCACCCTATCTAATTAAAAAAAAGATTTCAAACCCTTGGATTAAACAAACATATAGAGTATGGGGAGAAATAAAAAGGGAACTCTCGATAGGAGACACATTGAGTGAGTAACATATTTGAGATCATCCATTGTACTCGGTTCACTCCGCCCAGGATGGACCATGTTTTTTCCTTATGGAGGAGAAGGGGTCTTAGGTTTTTTTAGTCAATTTATAAACTCTGGGCATATTAAAACTTTCCAGATACTTCAGCAGGAATTCCAGCTTCCTAACTCTCATTTCTTCCGGTACCTCCAGGTGACCTCTTTCCGCAATACAGGTAACAACTTTATGGAGGTACAACAACCTCCTCACTTGATAACACAAATTATATGGGATTCAGCACTAGGACTGGGAGAAAAGAAACTGATTTCAAGGTTGATGACAACCTACATAATATCAAAGGAAACACTACCACCTCTGTGTCAAGCAGAATGGGAAATAGAAACAAACACTCAAATTAATGAAAAAGGGTGGGAAGAGATCTGGGAAGGGGTCAGACGCACATCTGCATCTAATAACTGGAAAGAATTTAGATGGAAAATAGTATCCAGATATTTTAACACTCCAACTAGGACAAACTATTTCAGAAGGGGAATACTGATTTGTGTTGGAGAAATTTGTGGGGATAAAGGGTCACATTTTCATATTTTCTGGGACTGTCCCAGGTTATGACTTTATTGGATAGAGGTTGGTAAACATACAGGAGAAATAGTAAATACAACTCAGGTGATGGACTTTCAAGCTCTGATTCTTGGTCTTATGCCCAAGGGCAGAGGATCCAATAGCCAAAGATCTTTTATTAATATTTTACTGGCGGCTGCGGGTAAAGCCATTACCAGACTTTGGCTCACCCAACCAGTATCGACAGTGGATGATTGGATTACCATTGTTAAGGAAATCTCAAGGGCAGAGAGCATAACAGACTTATGTTTGCAGAAAGACAAATACTTCCAGACATGGCTACCCTTTATGCATTTGGTGGAAGGTGTACAGGGCATATCAGTCCTACAGCAACAGGCACTAGGGTACTGAATGAACTAGAACTCCCACACTAGAAGGGACTCTGGAGTACTAACTGAGGGTCAGTAGTCATCAAGTTTGTTCCTTTTTTTTCCCCTCCCTCTTCTGTCCACCCCCCCCCGGCTCGGCCAGTCCTTTCAACCAACTATGCCCTTATCACTATAAGAAGTTCTTGAACAGGTGGTCATGGACTTCCAGGGGTTGGCTCACCCTTCCTTCCATCTTCTAATCTTAAGGATTATATCTTGTAAAGAAAAACAATAGCCAAGCATCAGAGTTCTAATGTTTACATTTTATTTTAGTTCATTATTACTATAGGAGCATATGTCAGTGACATGAGATATAAATTCAAATGGTGGATCCTTTTGTTGTTTCTCTCTTTTTAAGAAAAGGTATTATTCATAGTAGATCATCAAGTTGAAGTATCCCATTAGTTGAACCTGGAAGAGAGAGAAAATACACTGTATTAGTAAGATAATCAGTTTTTAGCCTGATGGTATGTATTTCATACTTTGATTTATTTAAGGATTTGATCACCATGCATGAAAGATTGTTATATGCTTAAAAAAATTAAATAAAACTTGAAGTTCAAAAAATAAATAAATGGTAGAACACAGTTCTACCTGGTAGAACCTGATTCTACTGGGTTCTACCTGTAGAACCAGGTAGAACATTTTTGGGTTCTACTCAGAAAGTTCGCATGGTAGAACTTTTAGAGGTTCGAGTGGCCCTAGTGGTGGTAGAGTGTTTTTTCCTGAAACCAGATTGGAATGGGGTGAAGAAGGAGGTATCAGATAGAAAGGAGGTGAGTTGAGAGAGGACTAGATGTTCTTGTAGTTTGGTTAGGGTAGGGAGCAGCGAGATGGGGTAATAGTTGCCAGGGGATGAGGGGTCTCTACCTTTAGGTAGGGGGAGGACCACTGCATACTTCCATGTGGTAGGGACATCGGAGGTTGAGAAGGAGAGATTTAAGATTAAGGAGAGGGGATAGGCAATGGCCGGGGCTGAGAGAGAGAGAGAGAGAGAGAGGAGTTTAGGGTCAAGGTCATCTGGGGAAGATCCTTTTGAGGGGTTGATGGCCAGGAGGGCATTTAGAGTATCAGTGGGGGAAACTAAAGAGAATTAGAAGGAGGGGTGTGGGGAAATAGGAAGTGGAGTGTTTTTTTGGGGGGGGATAGAGGGGCAGCTGTGACATTTGAGGGGTAATTAGGGAGGGACATCAGCGTTTGGTTGCACAGGAGGTATAATAGGAGTTAAATTCTGCAACTGTGGCATGGGAGTTGGATACAAGATTACCATTTACCTTTAGCACTGGGGAAGGGTGGGACTGCTGGGTAAAGAGGTCGTGAATCACCTTCCAGAACTTGGAAGGGGAATTTATGTTAGTGAGGAAAGCATTTTTGAAGTAATTGGACATGGCTAGCCTTGTTGGCCTGGTACAGGCATTTTGGAGCTTACCGTAGTCCGTGAGGTTGCTAGGAAGCTGGGTGGATTTGTGGTGCATCCAGGCACAATCCCTGGCCCTAAGACAGGCTAAGAGTTCTGGAGTAATCCACGGTAGGTGGTTACCCCTTAACCCTGGTTTGTTTGAGGGGCAAAGGCATTCCAATTTGCAAGGAATATTTCTTTGAAGTAGGCTACAGCCTTATCAACTGAAAGGGAGGAGACTAAGGGAGACTAGTCAGAGAGCATCTGTCCAGGAAGGGAAACACGCTCCTAGGTGACAGGTTTAAAGGCTTCCTTGGCAAGCTTTTAAACTAGCCAAGGGGGGAGGTGCTGATAGGAAACAGGAAAGTTCCGGCCTCCCCCCACAAAACATGGCAGGTAGTAGGGTAAACACTGAGGTACAGAGCTTGAGAGAGGGCAGGACAGGGGTAAATCGAAAAATGGACAAGGGCAAAAAGAGCAGGGATGGGGTAAAAAAGGATAAAGCAACATTAAATGGAGGGCAATGAGTACCAATGCCCGTAGTCTGGGAAACAAGCTTTCAGAGCTAGTAGCCCTGATGGAAGAGGAACACTTGGATATTGTGGCAGTCACAGAAACATGGTACGCGGAGAACCATGACTGGGATGTCAACATACCAGGGTACACAATCTACAGAAGGGACAGGGAGGGTAAAAGAGGAGGTGGAGTAGCTCTCTACATAAGGGAAGAGATCAAAGCTACAGAACTAAAAAGTAAAGGGGGGGGGACAAGAGGCACTCTGGGTCACCTTGGAGACAGGGAATGGCATCACAGTCTGCACAGGGGTTGTATACAGACCCCCGTCTCAAGGGGAGGAAATGGACAACAAAATGATAGAGGACATTCTCAAAATGGCTGAAAAAGGGGAGATACTGTTGATTCACAACCATTCGATGGATTTGAACAACATTTTGCATATGTGGTGTCATGGGGTAGATCTCTTGACCTGGCAAGTTTCATTCCAGTCGGATGTGCGAATTCCGAGATGCGGATAGTGAAAAAATGTGAAAAATTACTGTTTTTTACAGTTTTTTCCTTGTTACCTTGAGCACAGACAGATGGGAATTGTGGTCTGTAATTTTCATAGTAAAAAGGGCTTGCCCCACAGATGTGCCTTTTGCTGGTTTGATGAAGAAATATTAATCTGTTCCAAAGTTATTCAATTTTAAAATGTTGGGTTCTAAGCATGCTCAGTACAGTCTTTTGGATAGAGATCTGGAACAAAAACAGAATTTGGTCTGAATGAAAAAGGATCCTTTCTCATTTGGGGCAAATCTTTTTTCATTTGAAAAAATCTTTTTTTTTTGTTTGCCACCATCTTATTTTCCATTTTTCTGAAAAAACAAACATTTCAAAACCCACAAAAATGACATCCTGCAGAGACAGCAAGACATGTATGTTGCTTACCGGGACTCCATTAGGTGGATTCTGCAGTTAACTGTTGTGAAAGTGACCCTGAAATGTGTGTGTGTGTGTGTGTGTGTGCAGTTTATTTTTTTTTGGTTTTTGTGTTTTTAGTAATTCTTTCTCCCCTGGGGTCCCCGGTCGGCCTTAGTGTCACTGCAACTTTCCATCCGGCCTCCATCCCGACCCGCTCTGGTCTCCAGTGAGGGCAACCACCCAATTACCCCATGGCTTTAACCCCCCCATGGCGGGGTGGTGGGGGTCGACCAACTCCCTCACCGAACCGGATCCGCATTTGGTGGTCCCTTCCAGAGCTGGTGCAGGTACATCTTAGAAGGCCATCAAGCCGCAACAACTGGGCACCCACTTTTTTCTTGTTCTGCCTCGGAGGCAGGGTGTGCAGTGCCAACAGGGGGTGTACTGTGCATGCATCCGCACACAGCATGCCCACCGGTTGCCCTGCCTACCACCCCATTCTAACAGGCCGGACGTGTCAACACCCAGCCTCTGCTAGGTGTCAGGCCATGCCGGTCTCTGTGCCCCAACCCACCCCGGGAGAGGAGAGCTGTCCGTCGGATGCTCCATCTTCTCCCTCCCCTGCCGACCCCCAGCAACCCGAGCTCATTCCTGAACCTGGGTCACTGGTGTGGCACGAGGTGCAGTGACCAGCGCCTCAGCCCTCAGTGCCACCGGGCCCTTTTTTTTTTTTTTTTTATTAAATCCCTTTTCATGACTTGCTTCTGCTTTTGCCTTATAGGCTTTTCCTTACCCAAATGACAAAAGGATTTTGCAGGCTGTAACATCCTTATTGGATTCTGCCCCCCCCCCCAGTACCCTTTGATCATCCATTAAAACATAGCGTCACGTATAGCAACACTCAACTCACAGCACACTTGCTGTGTTGGAAGGCTTGTATTCCATTTACATGCTGTCAAAGTGATAACCACACAGAATCTGATTATTAGAATAAAACTGTCTTGCTTTGTATGCATTAGAACAGAAATCTTTCAAAACTATAAGATATGCCCTACAAGGAATACACCAAGAAGCCACTACCAGACAAATAAGGCTGCTGCTAATAAGGCTTTTTTTTAACACCAAAGATAAGAACAAATAAAAATATTATGCTTACTAGTTTTTAATTGAGTGTATGTGAATTAGCAATGTGTTCTTCTCCAGGGCACTTAAAAGAAAAAAAACACAACTACATCCATTTCAGAAATTGTCTGTGTATACTGTGTTCCTCGCAGCATAAATGCCACCAGGCTAGCATGAGGAGTTTAACTAACTAGTGACCATCTCTATTGCAACCCTCATTATGCCAAATACAAGGCAGGCAATCTGGGTTGCTTGTAAACTACCCCACCCCGTGCACGGCAAGGCGGGGGATGGCCCCACACTAAGAGCCTTTAAAATTTACAACTGTACACTTCCTCCCTCCTGTGGGCTCTGCAGCAGTTTATTTTATTAAAAGTGCCCCATGCTCTGGTTTGCAAAATGCTGGAGTTGTGTTTTTTTTCCTATATAACCCTCAGGTACAAGCTCGGAGCCACTTAGTAATTAAGGTTCATAGTAGCTTCCAAGGGTACTAGACGGCTCAACAGACATTGTTAAATTGATTAGTAGCTCCTCATTGCTTTAATTATATTACTGTAACTAAATAGTGTACTCTGTAGGCATAAAAAGTATCTCACTCCAGAGACTCTCCATCTCTCAGTCTCCAGCTCCATCCTTTCTACCATCGGCTATGGATTGGTGGTCTACGGCGCAGCAACAGACACTGCACTAAAAAGGATTCACATTGCCCTCAACAAGGCATGTAGGCTCACAATGGCTGCAGATCAAAATACCCATACCTGCTCCTTATACGAGGAGACCAATTGGCTGCCACTAAAGAGCAGGATTATATTCCAAACATGTCTCCTTGGAAAAAAGGCACTAATGGGTAAAACTGCCCCATGCATTTCTAGCATCCTAACAACAAGTGCTACCAGCTATACCACCAGAGGCAGGATGAAGGGGGCCCTATCAACACCTTTCCGTCGAACTGTGCAGGACCAGCGTGCTTTCAGCTATAGGGCCCTTCAATGGCTCAATGAAATCCCAGTGCACATTCTAAACTCCCAGTGCATCTCACAATTCAAAAATGGCCTAAGGCAACACCTTCTTACTAGGACAGTTTGTGACTGCCACTAGGACTCTAACACCCATAATACCCACTCACCCACACTCTCCCTCCCCTTCCTTTTACCACCACACTTTCCCCTTGCCCTATCCCTCTGTCTTCCTCTCCCCCCTGTGCCTTTTGCCCCACTGGATCAACCTTAAAACCAGCCTACTACCACTACCTCTCAACATACCTCTCAACCATTTGTCCCCCAAATGTGGAACATTGCCTGTCCAATATGTGACACAAATGGGCAACATGTGGAGCACTTAATCAAATCTTTACTTAAGAAGCTCAACACACTGTTAAAATGTTGCATTTATGTCCAGAATGTCTGTGATTAATTGAATAAACTAATCTTTCCATCATTTACTATGGATTTTTGCTTTAAAATGTTGTCTTTGAATGTGGAACAAGTCCTCACAATGTGGAACAGGGACCTTTTCTAAAGTGAAATGAGGAACGTTCCTCGTAATGTGGTACAGTTGGGAGGTATGCCTCCCAACCTACTAGGCAAAGCCACTTCTTTTGGGCCCCCCCCCAGTCTCCCCTTCCCCTCACCTTGACTCCTCCTCGGACTCTCACACTAGGTGTCACACCTCTTTATCTCCTTCGCTACATATAAACACTGTCCTTTACCCTAGTTGAATGCTCTTGATGCTGTACTCTCATCATTGGTACTATGAATGACATTGTAACCTTATTGTATACTAGCTACCTACTATTCGAGTATTGTATATAAACTGTTTGTTATTGTTGTCATTGTCACTGTTGACGCGGAACCTTTGTAAAAGAGCTCTGAGCTCAAAGGTATGATCCGAATCCCTAAATAAATAATATAAATAAATAAAAAACATAATTCTGGCTTTCCCAGTCATTACATATGTCTTGAGATGAGAGGGAGCAGACCTGTATTAACAACACTAGCAAAAGATTTATACTGCAGGATCCCTAATTTTGCAACAAACTCTAAAGACTGCTCAATGGTATACTTTAGCTGTGCAGTTTTCAATACAGTTTTATTAATGCACTCCTGGAAGCATTAATGCCATCAGGCATACATGGGGAGTTCCACTATCTAATGACCACCTCTGTTGCAACCCTCATCATGCCAAATACAATGCAGGATATCTGGGTCGCACCTCCCCGCTGCTCAACGAAGTGGGGGATGGCCCAGCACTGGGAGCCCTCAGAATTTTCAGTTGTACACCATTCCTCTCCAGTGGGCTCTGTGGCAGTTTATTTTACTTGTAAGCTCTCTACGTTCTGGTTTTGCAAAATGCTGGGCTTTTTTCCTTTTGTATATAACTCTCATATACAAGCTCAGAGCCACTTATTAAGTAATGTTCATCCTGGCTTCCAAGCCACTGCAGGCTGGCATGATGTCTTTACCCTGCATCTCTCTCCCGAGTCCCACCTACCACCATTCTGTGGGCCAGTTCAGATTTTTTTTTCAATCTGAACCTGGGGGCTCCTTCCCACAGGAAGGGCATTAACCCCTAGATTGGGTGATGTTTCCTTGCCTTTCTACAGTACCCCAATCTCTTAGAGAACTGCTCTATGCACCCTCTTCCCTTGGAAGTCCTCTTTAACACTGATCTCCTGGATGAGAGCAGGGAGACTGGTTTAGGTAGGTTTAAAAGGTTTGTTGTTGGTTTGTTTTTCTATTTGTATAGTTTTTTTATTCTTGTTAAGTGTCCTCTTAATAGCTAATCTCAGATATGCTGCCCATCTGTCATGTTATTGTTACATGGTGAGATTTGCCTGCATCATAAGTTCCTCAGATGGAGTTAGAGACTGCTGCTATTATTGAATGGTTCTCTGGTTGCTCAGTCTTGTTATTGTATGTGTACTTATTTTTATGGATAGTTATTGCCACTGTTGTTTGTGTTTGCACCACCTATCTGCAGCCTTATTACCTATGTGAGAGTCTAGTTTCTGCTTTTTTTGATTATAGATCTGGTTGTGGGCTTCTTTATACAACCAGATCATGTAATCGGCGGATTACTAAAGGGGACAATTCTGATAATCAGGACTACCATGTAACTGCCCCCGAGACTACAGCTGCGCAGATTTTTCAGATCCCACTTTTGATGAAATTCTGTGGAATTTCAGAAATTCTGCTTGATTTCAGAAGTGATGTTTAAACCATGGATTAGTAATGCACAGTTTACATAGACAAGGGTTAGTCTTCTGCGGTTGATGTTAACCACAGATTAGGCTTCCACAAACTGCAGAAAACTAATCCATGATTTCTGTAAACCATGAATAACACATCTGTGGTTTATGTGGTTCAGCTTTCAGATTCCTTGACATTTAGTGAAAAATTCCAAAATGCAGTTTGGAAGCTGAACTGCCACTTTGCTTGATTTCTGCTGGCAGAATTCCATATTCTGCAGTGCTCTACCTAGACTCCTCTTGAAAACTAGTAGCCAAATGTGAATATCTCAGTGTGCAGAAATTCTAAATAAAATAATTGAAATAGAACTGCAGGATCACATGTTGCCACATCAATGAGACAGCTGACTTAATTTAGCTTTTCTATGAAACTACAAGAAGGCGTTGTGCCTTCTTTATAGTATTTGCTTTATGCTGTGTCATGGTTAGTGACAATCTAGTCCTTAATGATGCTGTGTCTCAATATAAATGACTAGAACCATCTAGAAGGGGATAAGAAACCACACAACTTCTTACAGTATGAAGCAAGCACTCTGTTCTCTTTCAGTACAGAGGCTGTACACTTTTTTTAAATATCTATTGTGAGTGTATTCACAGCAACATACATGTATACATGTACACATCTATGGAGGGATGGGAGTGCAGGGCCCACAGTGCCCTGTGCTACAACAGGCAACTGAGAATATGATTATTCTATCTCAAAAAGTAAGGAAATTCTTTGCAAAAAAACGCATTAATGCAACAGTTAGGGTTCAGATTTACACTTTACTTATCAAATCTTTTTTAAAATACCTATACGCAGCAGTAACTTTGGATTTTTTTCTGGCCTGATGATCTAGCTTATCACTTACCTCATTTAGGTCTACTCTAAGTTCTTTATTTTCATAACAACTGAATATTGGTCAGTAAAGAGTGACGACTGCTTAAACTACCCTTGTAGTGTGATAATTTCTGTTAGAACAGAGGTCTGAGCTGAGCTCATCCCACGGTTGGGGAATGTGTCAGATGGACTGATTGATGTGCATGGAACCCTCTTGTGAGATTACCACCTTATCGTTAGACACAGAAGCTCTCCCTGGGCTATGCTCAGACCCTGCTGACACCAAGGCAGTGTTATCTTATGGTGCCAGCCTCAGTTGAAGGAGAGTGAACAGCAGCAGCTGAGTTGCTTGCATGTAATGTAAGTCAAAGAGGGGTTGAATATTTGCTGAAGTGAGTAGCTGCTCAGAACATAAACGCTCCTTTATCTTTTCTTAATATAGTTTGATGTTTCTGCATTGTGTAGCCACCTTTAGCTTCCTACTGTGTTTTTCATTTGCTCACTTTGAAATAATCTTTTTTTCTCTCCCTTTTTAGGTTCCTTTATTGATGCTGCTTCCCCCCCCCATCTGATAATCATTTTGTAATTACTGATAGTTTCAGAATGTGTTGACATCAGTTGAGCAGAAGCCGCAGTATGAGCCTCACTGTAAGGACTCTGCCCAGTAATTACAAAAATGAATATTAAGCAGGAATAAGTCAGCATCAACAAGGAACCCTAAAAAAGAAAAAAAAGAATATTTCAAAGTCAACAAAAGAAAAAGTACAGGAAGAAGATTAAGGCAGCTACTACTGCACACACATGCAAAAATGTCTATTTATATTACAAAAGGGTAATGCTGTGCTAGACCAGTGGTGCAGAGGGTTGAGATGCTGGACATCTTACCTGCCCTAACACCAACAATCCAGGTTCAGGAATGAACTTGAGTTGCTGGAGATCAGTGGAGTTAGGGAGCACTGAGTGTCTGTAGGACTCCTCCCTTCCCTCGGGGAGGAGGGAACCTGTATCATGATGTTTGACTGCCATCTGGTGGAGGCCAGGTGGCAGCACCAGCAGAAGCAGCCCAACGTGGGGTGGGGGGGTGATGTTGGCAGATGCTCAGAGTCATTACATGCCAAACATTCCAGGGGAGATAACATTTGAGGAAAATGCACCCAGCAGGCCGACTTCCCCCACAGGCCCCACATGACCCCTGGTGGCAGGCCACCCTCCAGTGGATAACCACTTAGGCCACCAGATGGATAGATGGCAGGCCTGAGGGGGGGAACTGCTGTATGGAGTGATATCAGGAGGATAAGTATTAATAAAAAAAGAGTAATGCAAGCTTTAGGGTTCTCTTCAAGCAATGATTAATCACAGTTTCTTCAGGTTTGCAGTTCTGGGATCACACTGTTAGTACCAAATTGTTTGCCTTATTTCACCACTCAGTATGTTAAAGAAAATAATGTTATTACTAGCAGCAGAGCTCAGAAAGGAAGGTTGGCATTGCACGCCTTACCGCGACAATTCATTGATAAAGACGTATTTGAGAGTAAACTCACAGCTAGCCACAGACTGCATAACATCATTCCTTCAAGATTATATTTGGATATTCTCCAAAAGAGCAAACTGAATCTATCCCAGACCCAGACCTTAGAATACTTAGAGAAAAAACCCCAATCAGAATGGATCTGGGGTTGGTTAATAACATTAAGCGAGCATAGAAGTGCTAAATTGTTATAATAGTATCTGCCTTCTTTAGTCCAAGATTCCCACTGTCTGGGAGTTGGGACTATCTTCAGATTCTGGGGTCAGTGGTGGGTGGCTTGCATAGTTTTGATAACCTAGGCAAAATTACATGATGGTGCTGCAGTATTGTCTACTGTTCTTTTGTTTTGTTTTGTTATTGAGTTCAGAGGACCTTGAGCTCAAGAGCCCTTTTTCAAAAGTGTCCAAGTCTATCAAGTTACATACGATAGCAGAACAAGTTACATTTGACAGCAGACTAATACTATAAACAACAAATACTATAAACAACAGGTATAACAAGGATTATCTTATTATAAGAAGCAGAGAGTTAACAGATTTCCACAATTGCAGGAGGCATCAACAAGGGGTGCAGGCTACAGTAACTAGCAGATATGGTCTAGGTACACGTGCAGTACAGTTTCTGGAAAAGGTGGGCAGTGACTTGGGCCTTAAAGGGGGAGAACTTGGGGAGAGCGATGATGGATGTGTGCAGGGAGCTCCGGACTTTGACTGCTCTGGTTGCAAAGGAGAGTTGACCAAGAGTAGTTTTTCTGAAGGGCAGGAGGAGTTTTCGATTCCTGATTGATCGAGTTCTGTATTTGCTCATGATTGGGGAACAGAGGTTGTAGATACTTGGTGGCATTTGAACAAGAAGTGCTCTCTTGCATGGGAGAGTAAACTTGGAGGTGGAAAGGAAGCCATTTGGTGGAGAGGTATAGGTCACAGCATAGAAATCTGGTTTCATACTGAGTACAAATCTGCAGGCTCAGTTGAATGCTACTGAGATTCTTTTGAGTACCATGCTATTGGCTGCAGAGTAGATGATTGCCCTATAGTCAATCCCCGATAAGATGAGGCTGGATTCTAGGATTTTTTTTCCTTTGGGGGTGAGATTGTGCTTGTTTTTGTATAGCATGTCAAGGCATTGATGGATATATTTGAGCAGGTGGTTGGCATGAGATGTGAAGGACAGGGTCACATCAAGTTGTCTGCTCAAGTACTTCAAGATCTGGACTTGTTCAGTGGGGTCCCCAGCTGGTATTGTGATGTGCATGGGCATGGGTGCTCCCAAACAGAAGACACTTGGTTTTCTTGCTGCTAATGATTAGACTGTTAGATGTGAACCGGTCGCAGACCTTGCTGAAGTCAGATTATAGGTTGCATTTCGGTGTCTCCAGGTTGCAGTGTGAGGTGAAGATGACTGTGTCATCAGCATACAGTAATGCTTTTGAGTGAACACAAACTTCTGAGACCTTGTCGACTAACAGGCTGAATAGCAGGGGGCTGAGGACTGAGCCTTGTGGGACTCCAGTGGTTAGAGGTTACAAACAGGAGAACATCTCTCCCTGTTTAGCCTTTTGTGATCTGTGGGCTAAGTAGTCAGAGAACCACACTGTGACCTCATCTAACAGGCCCATCTCCAAGAGCTTTATGATTGAGAGGTCATGGCTAAGTCAAAGGCCTTGGAGAAATCAAGAAAGCAATATATTGACTTTTGTCTAGAACCCTGTGGAGTTCTTCAGATAGTTCAGTTAGGGTGGTTACTGTGCTGTGCAGCATTCTGAAGCCATGTTGTTCAGCAGCAAGGAGGCTGCGATCCATGACTTGAGATACCAGTTGGTCACTGAGAATCTTTTTTAAGGCCTTAGAGAGCAGGGAGAGAGTAGAGATTGACCTATTCTTAGAGACTGCTGTGCTGTCACCAGATTTAAAGACTGTGACTACATTGGCTTGCTTCCAGACATTGGGGAGGGAGCCAAACTGAAGGGAAAAGTTGAATATTTTTTGGATAGGTAAAGCCAGTTCCTCAATGACCATTTTAAGTATCTTCTTAGCCAAGGAGTCCGGTCCAGTTCATGTTTTGTTTGCTGGACTTAGCACATATTTTTTTAACAGTATTGGTGCATACCCACTTAAGAAGATTGGGAGATTGTGGAGGACAGATGTGGTAGGCTGGGTGCCAGTGGGCAGGTCTTTGCCCACCTTCACAAAGAAAGAGTTAAAATGCCTTGATGATGGCTTCAGGGCCAGTGGTGTTCACTCCACTGACATTAAAGATGTTGGGGTGAAGCGGCTTTTCTGTCCTAGGACTTCATTGATAGACTCCCATAGATTCCAGAGATAGTTACCAGATTAAAGGATTTTAGTTTTGCAGAATTTGTTTTTGGATTTATGAATGGCAGATCTGCACCAGTTTCTTAGCTCTTCGTACTTTTATAGGGCCTGGTGGAAGTCTGATTCTTTGTATAAGGCCCACAGTTTATCACGCTCTTAGAAGAGAGTGAGGGGTTCTGAGGTGAGCCAGCGATTAGTGTCTCCTTTGATTCTCTTCATTCGTAGTGGAGCAAAGTGATCACATGCAGTTTGAAATGTCTGTGAGAGGAAGTCAAAGGCAAAGTTGATGTTGGGAATGCAGTCCAGGTATTGCCAATCAGTGTTACGAGGGTGGTTTTCAAGATCAGTATTCAACAGGAATTCATGCTCACAGATTTAGTACCTACAGTACTGCTCCCTTAACCGTAGACAGTCAAAAGAGTGTAATGTGGTAGATCAAAGATCAAAACCTATACAAACCGATCCTACTAAGTCAAGACATATTGGACCAGATTTTCAGATATCGGTACAAGTAATATGGTTTCAGGTGCAGCCTTGGACTTCAGGGAAGCTGGTGCACCTAGACCGTTTAACACAACTGCACCGTATTTTCAAACATTCATGTATTTTGCAGCCAGTTTACATCAAATTCTAAGTGTAACCAGCTTGGAAGATGCATGCAAGAAGCCCCAGAATGTGAGGCACAGTAGACCAAAAGAATGTGGTCTACAGGGCCGGATTTACCCTGCCATTGGTCCTATGCACAGCAGCAACCAGGGCCCCAATACCCTCCCAGTCCATCTCGCCCCCCTTTCACTACATGGCCATGCACCCCCAGCCATCGGCTCCCATGGCCTTCAGCGCCACCCCCATCGGAACATCTGCGTCCCCCCAAAACCTGCCTTCAACAGTTCCATTGCACTTGACTCTCTCTCACTTCAGTCTGCAGAGAAAAAATATTATAACTAAGAGAACTGTTTGCAGCAGCCAACAGTAAGTGTTGAGCAGAGAAGCATCACATCAGCACAGGCCCGGTGGTGGCACTCTCCATAAAAAGTGGCACCCATGCACATCTGAGCTTTTCAGAAATACCCCTTCCTTGTTTTTTGCAACAACTTTTCACCCCCCCCCATTGTGAAAACAAGGAAGCACATACCACCCCTTTTAGCATAAAAGTGAGAACCCACTTGGCATTACCAAATACACTATTATTGCAGGTATATTGTTGAGATGGAGCAAGCTGCTATTGCTGAAAAAAATGACACGGTGAGAAACACTGCTGCTTTAAACTGTCAGCCACTAACCAGTGCTCACTTTCTAGCACGGTTTTATTGCCTAGTAATTTATTTCTAAAATAAAAACCTTTACTTGCTAATCATTGCTAACTGTCCAATCCATCCACACTAATCAGATATATTTTTATTTGTGATTTTTGACCAGGAAAGGCACACTAACTGGGCAAACTAAGCTTTAATAAGCTTGATTCCAGATGCATCTTGGGGTTGGGTTACATGGACCTGTTTTATTCACAGGGAAATGTTGGCCATGACACTGGGGCTCAGCACTGGAGAAACTTCCCTACTCTTCTTCGATTAGTGCCAAGGGATCTTTTAATTCCCCCCTGACAAAAGATGGGCAGAAAGGATCTTGGTTTGACGTCTTATCTGATGGATGGAACCTCACCAGTGTAGTACCCCCCTCAAACTGCACCAGTGTCAGTTATGGGTATTACCACAAATACCTTGTGTTAGGCTAGAACCTATGATCTTCTGGACTCAGAGGTGAGCATGCTACCTACTAAGCCGCTGACACTGATTAACTCTAGGAAAGAACTGAATCCACAGAGTTCTAGCAGTTGGGTGAATATTAACAGAACCAGTTGTTTCAGCTCTAATACCCTAAAAAAAGAAGTAACAGCATGTCCCAGCAGAACCAAAAACACAATTTAGAAAAATCTTTGCTTTGCCTATCCCAGCAGAACCACTTGCTCATGACCAGTATGTCCCAGCAAAACCATAATACCCCCAGCATGCTCACCTCTGGGTCCAAAAGATCAAAACAAAGGTTCTGGGTTCTAGCCTGGACCAGGGGATACAGCCGGTGGTGGTAATAGGTATAACATAAAGGTTAAAGTAATGGGCTGTGAATGAGTGTGGTACATCTGGTACACACTGCTGGGTTTGATTCCTACAACTTCCACTTGCTTACTGTGTTACCCTGAGCAAGTCACTTAACCTCCCCTGTGCTCACAGGTCACCCCTTAAAAAAAAAAAAAAAAAAAGCTAGAGAGAGGAGGTTTGTAAAAAGGGAGTGAATGTTCCTTAAACATTTTGAAGCTCTGAACCCTTCTGTTCTAGTGAATACAATTTACTTTGCCAAAACGAGTGCACTGTAAAGGCAGTATTTTATCTGGCATGAGCTTACTTACTCCTCTAGTCTGCAGTCTGCAAACAGTGGCTCCCAGCTCCGAGTTCCCACACACTCCATCTCCAACTAATTGAGTCCCAGTCCAGAAACACAAAGAGGTTAGGTTAGGTAGGGTCTCCAGACCAAGAGCTGTTGGCCGGTGGTGCAGCAGCACCACTGGTGGCACAATGACTTGAGACTCACTGGTGCTGCTGCCTGCTGGGGACCTGTCACCTGATAGGTAAAATAAAAATAAAATTCCCCATCCCTGGCCGGACCCAGCCAGCCAGCCAGCCACTGCTGCTGTTTTCTTTTAGTTCTCCCAACTCCCGTTCTCAGTCCAATGCGATCTCTCCATTCTGAATGGGCTGCAAAGTAAGTAAATGGTGACTGGCATGAAAACTAAATCTGCCAGCCAGATACTGCTGCTGGCACACGTGCCGTGCACGCGCACATGCGTGGTTCGGTTTTTCAATCATAGACATCACATAGTTTGTTGACAAGTGAGGGGGGAGGGCACACACTGCTTGGCGGTGCTGGCATGTCTTTTTTTTTTCAGTCACCTGCTTGGCACTGAGAAAAAAAAGAAACAAAGGGAACTTGGAGTAGCCTGAGGAGTCCCCCAAAACACTGGGCCCTACGCATGGGCATAATTGGCGTTATGGTAAATCCGGCTCTGGTGCTCTAGAAGGATGCCTCTAAGACCACTAATTGAAAATCCTAGTTGTTTGACACATGCCCCCTTGCACAAAAAGTCTAATACAACAGGGACTTATGTCAGATAAACTGCTTTGAAAATCTAGCCCATTGTATGTACAATTTTTAGATGTAAATTGATTATAATGGCTTTTTTGCTGAACAATAAAGACTTGAAATTGAAAGTGAAACTTGGAACTGAGTCAAGACATACAGACAGTATTATCCATGGATTCCAGGCTGAGGTGTGACACTTCAGAATGATGTAGTTCTGAAAGTGGTTGCCAAGAGAAAGAAAGCTTGAGGACTTTTTTTGTTTGGTCTGGTGCAGTTCAGACAAACAATACTGAACAAAGCAGGAAACATGAGATCAGTCGGGTAACAGAAGCCTAAATTCAAAATCAAGGGGTCTCCTGCAGCAAGAAACTGATGCTGGAATCTTTCAGATGTTTTTGTTTGTTTGTTTGTTTCTTTTTTTTTTTGGGGGGGGGTGTCAAAAACATATGACATGTATATTTGTGGTACTGTATGTCCAAGCTGATTGTAAGATAATAGTTTTTATCTTGGCCAATCCAGACCCACGCCTTTTGTATAAATATATATTTATATAACACGTGTGGGTCTGGGTTGGTCAAGCTAAAACTACTACCTTATGACCAACTTGCAAGATAGTACTACTACAGTATTTGCAGAGCTCAGTATGTCACAGTGGAATACTAAACCAATCAGAGACCAGCTTTAAACAATGTTGTTGACATCACAATAGCATCTGGATTGGCCAAGATAAAACTACTATCTTATGACCAACTCTCAAGATAGTAATACTACCTTGCAAAACAAGGTACTGTAAATCTGTTATTAAAAATTGCCAATTTAATCTCGCTATGTTCGCAGTTGCTTATGTCCCATGGACAAATGTCTACAACTATCATATTGTGCCTCCAAATAAAGTGCAGCATGTATTTTATTTATAGCACAACAGCATTACTTCACAGTTTAAACGGCTGCTGTTTCTGGAAGTGTGTGAAAAGGAGGACGGCACCCCGCAGTAACTACAGAGTGACTGATACTGAGAGCAACTAAAAAAAAAATTATAGTCTTTATAATTTAAATGGATTTGATAATTGCATTTCTCAGTACTCAGTATTTTATACACTACTGTATACACTGTGTATACGACAGCATCTAATTTATTGTGGCAGCTAATCAATTTTGTCCAGACGACGGCATACTAAAAACTAGAGTGAGATTCACTCTTTGTGCACAGCAATCTTTATTTATTTATTTGTTAAATTATAAACTCATTAATAATCAAACTACTTCAGCCATTCCAGAGTCAAAATCAACTTTAAAAATGCTGTATTCATTCCGTTTTGCTCAAGGGAATCACATGTAGAAACTTCTTTATTGTCAGTTATCTTTATTTAGTATATATTTATTTGATAAACTATAAACTGTAAAGCAAAAGCAACTTTAAAAGGGCTGTATTGGTTCTGGTTTGCTAGAGGGAACTGCATCCGTTGACAGCACCTGAAATGGAAAGAAGAAAGAACGTGAGTGCTCATTTCAGTCAAGCTAGTAAAAGCACCAAAGGAACATTCGTTTCAAAGTCTTATTTTTATTATTTATTTATTTAAAATTGGTGACCAGGAAAGGCACGCTAAACCGAGGCTCGTTTCCAGGTGCGACCCGGGTGAAGAGCAACACAGTTACATAATAAGTTACGCTACAGAAATGTACAGATATTTACAAGAGTAACATGTGGTTACAGTACAAGGCACAAATTCAGAAACTTAACTGATATGTACAAGGGGATAAAAGTGGTTTAGGCATAAAGTTAAATAGGTAAAGCACAGTCACTGTGAAGCACAAATGTTATGAGCAAGAATACATTAAACACAACTAAATAAATTGACCTGAGACACCTTGAGACAATTTGGAATAACATGTGGTTACAGTGCAAGGTACAGATTCGGAAACTTAACTGATATGTACAAGGAATAAAAGTGGTTTAGGCACAAAGTTACATAGCTAAAGCACAATCATTGTAAAGCACAAATGTTATGAACAAGAATACATTAAACATAACTAAATAGATTGACCTGAGACGCCTTGACACAAATCAGAGGTCCATTTTGAAGGATCTGGAGCAAGCAGCAGTAAAATTTAGGAGTCAGGGGTGATAACTAGCTCGAGTCAATCAGGGGCCTGAGTTAGTCATGGCGGGGAGGGTGTGGGAGGATTATGATTTTATGAATGGAGAGATAGTGGGATGAGTGCACATAGACAGAAGGGAGATGCAGGGGGTTAGGAGCATTGGGGGCACTGGGGAGAGGGGAGGAGTCTGAGGAGTCTTTTGAGGGACGGGAGAGGGGAAGCAAGATGAAGGTCTGGGGGAAGATTATTCCATAGGAGAGGGAGGCAGTTGAGAAGGCGGATTGATCTGCAGTAGTGTGAGGATGAGGGATGCAAAAAGTGTGCGAGCCTCTGTGGCGAAGTGAGTAGGTTGTGGATTCAGCAGGAGTAAGACAGGAAGAGATATAGGGAGGAAGGGAGCTGAACCAGTACTTGGCAATGAGGGAGGTGCTGTGGATAGATCTGCTGTAAGAAAGTGAGAGGGAGCATAAAGTAGACATTGGTGGGTGAGGGTGGGGAGGCGGTGACAAAATGGCAAAAAGAAGCTGAGAAGAGTGTCTAGTTTGGACAGAGAAGAGGAGGAGGCAGTGCCATAGACAACATTAGCATAATCAAGCACAGGCAAGATTGTTTTATGTACAAGTTCACATCGAGTGGGGAGAGGAAAGGCTGGCTTTGTGGCAGTAGAGGACTGCGAGTTTGGGCCGGAGTTTGGTGCAGATAGGCGCGATGTGTGTAGAGAAGTCAAGGTGGCTGTCTAGCCAGACACCCAGGTATTTGAAAGTAGAGACCTTCTCAAGAGGTGAACCATCAAGGGTGGTGATCACTGGAGGGGTGGGGAGGGAAGCCAGCTTCTGTCTGAATCCAGAAAACATGGTAATTGTTTTCTTAGTATTTAGTTTTAACTGATTTGATTGGAACCAAGATTGTACTCCGTCAAAGTCATTTTGGAGATTGGGGAGGATGCTGTTATGGGATGGACCAGAGGTATAGATGACAGTGTAATCTGCGTACAAGTGTATGTTTGAAGAGTGACAGGCAAAGGGGAGATCATTTATAAAAAGAGAGAAAAGGATGGGGCCAAGGATGGAGCCTCATGAGACACTGGATAGGATAGGGAGAGGAGTAGACAAAACATCACCTATTTGAACTGACAGATGTCTGTTGTGGAGGTAAGAGCAGAACCAGTCTACTGTGTGTATCGCAAGGCTGAAGGAAGAGAGTTTGTTGAGAAGGAGTGGGTGTGATACTGAATCAAACGCTTTGGCCAAATCAATAAAGACAGCAGCGGTGATTTGCTTTTGATCTATCGCAGTAAGGATGGAGTCCATGACCCTCATCAGTGAAGTGATAGTGGAGTGTTCTTTTTGGAACCATGATTGCACAGGCGAAAGAGAGTTGCTTGATGATAGAAAGTCAGAGAGCTTTGCGAGAATGAGGGATTCTTGTACTTGGGCAAGGGAGGGGAGGAGAGAAATGGGCCTATAATTTCCTGGGGATGAGGGACCTCCACCCTTGTGTAGTGGTAGAACTTTAGCTGATTTCCAGGCTTTGGGCACAGTAGCTGAGGTAAGGGAGAGATTTAGTATGTGTGTCAATGGAGTAACTTTAGCTGCTGAGGACGTATGGAGCAGTCTAGGGTGGAGACCATCAGTGCTGGATTTGGAGGAACTGAATCACTTGAGTGCGGTATAAACTTCAAGAGGGGTCAAAGGAGGAAAGAGGTATCTGGTGGGGGGGATGTGGGAAGGGGGGAAGGGAGTCTGATAGGGCAAAAGAAATGAAGAACTTGTTGAATGCATCAGCAATGGCTGCAGGGTCAGAGACAGGGGAGCCATCAGTTTTCAGGACTGGACAAGCTTGCTGAGAAAGGGGATCTAAGAGGGTGTGTATTACCTTCCAGAAGGAAGCAGGGGAGTTTTGACTCATCTCAAGCTGTGATTTGAAATAAGAGGCCTTAGAAAGGTGGATAGCCTTAGTGCACCCGTTTCTGAGTTGTTTGTAAGATAGGAAGTCATTAGGGGCATTAGAAGCTTTGTAAAGTCTCCAGACTTTATCTCTGGATTGACGTAAAGCGATGAGATTAAAGGTAATCCAGGGGTGGTGGTGTCGTTTCACCCTGACTTTTCTAAGGGGAGTGTCTCGGTCCTGGGTAAGGTTAAAGATGTGTAGAAAGTGAGATAGTGCAAGGTCAACATCAGATGCACTAAAGACGGGTAACCAGTCCGCATTGTGAAGATCATGTTGCAAGGCAGTGACATTGAGGGAGTGGAGGGGGCAGGTCCATAAGAATTTAGGAGGGAAGTTGGGTATGTGGATTTTGCAAACACAATAGGTGATACAGTGATCACTGAGTGTGTCAGATAGGATGCCCAAGGCAGAGATGTGGTGGGGGTGGGTGGATAAAATCCAATCTAGGAGGAAATGGTTGGGGGATTGATGGTTTAGATGGGTGGGTTCCTGAATGAGTTGAGAGAGGTTGAGGGCCTCGGTGGTGAGGGTAGTAAGCTTGACAGCAGGGGAAAGCCAGTTGAGATTGTAATTGTCTAGGAGCAGGAGTTCTTCATTGCCAGTGAGAGTAGAGATTAAGGAGATGACCTTAATTATGGTGTTGGGCAGGGCTCTGGGTGGGGCATATAGGGCACCAACATGGGGGGGGCAGAGGATGGAAGGGATAGCTGGGCTAGAATGATTTCATGGAAGGAGGGACAGGATTCTTTGAAGATTGTAGTCCTGGAGATGGACTGCCTAATGTACAGAGCTACTCCATCGCCTAGCTTACCTCCATCCTGTCAGAGGAGGTTAAAGTTGGGACCAGCATGGGAAGAGCTTGGGATTTTGGAAGATAGCCAGGTTTTGGAGATGTAGAGTATGTTGGGGTAATATTGGGGGAAACCAAACATTGAGGGCACCAATTTTGGGTAGGAGGCTCCTGGCATTGAGGTGAAAGATGTAGAGACCTTTAGGCAGAGAGGATGAGGCCTGAGATGAGGACAATCCCAGCAGGGTAGAGGACGAGGTGGCGGGGGGGTCAGTGGATGTGTGCGCCTGGGTGGGGTTGGATGTCACCTGCGAGGATGAGTAGGAGAAGGGGGAGAGGAAGGTGTGGGGGGTATTTTGATCTGCCTGGACAATGTGCAGAGGGCAGGGCAGAGAGGTTTAGACAATGGTAGAAAGCCTTGAGGTTAAAGAGGTGGGAGGGGAGCAGAGAGGGGTGAATGAAGAGGGAAAACGAGGGCAAAGGGTAGACCTCCGGGGAAGGTGGCGGAAGATGGTGGGGGTAGGAGTAAGATGGAGTAGGGCTGCTCCTGAGGGAGAGAGGGGCTATGGGTGGAGTAGGGAGGTGCAAAAGCAGGAGAAGCAGGAGGGTGATAAGGGTGGGGAGAAAAAGCGTCATGATCAGGAGGGTAGAGAATCATAGAGATTAGGTAGAATGGGAGAGTGGGTATGGCAGAGAGAAACTACAATAAAAACAGTAGAGAGGGATGAAGCAGCAGTAGATAAAAGGGAATTTGGCTGCAGTGAAAGATTTATAAGCAGACTCAGTATGAGGAGTTACAGGGAGGGAGTTTAGAATGGAGCTAGGTGAGGAAATAATGCTGTGTAAAAATTGGCCAAGCAGCACTTGAGGGAGGAGTCTGGGGCTGGACAGGAAGATTTCAAGAGTGCTGGGGTGGGGGAAGCAGAAAAAAACAGGAAGGTCCTTAGAGCAGGTTAACACATAGGAAATTTGCTGGAGTCCTTTCAGCTCGATCAGGAGCCAATCAGGAGGAGCTCTCCCTATTTAAGGCCAATCCGGAGTTTTGTCTGGAGAGCGCCAAATGTTTGAAAAAGTCCCTGGATTCGGGCCATACCTGGTGGGAATCCTTTAGTGACTTGGAGGCGAGATGGGCAGCAGCTGCAGGGAAGCTGCACCACAGGGGCAGCCCACCCAGTCCGGGGGCTTGAGCTGTGAAAAGAGAGAGAGAGAGAGAGAGAGAGAAAAGAAGGTTAGTGGAAAATAAAGCAGGTATTGGGGCCTGGGGTAGTGAGCTGAAACACAGCAGAGGAGTGGAGCCATCTAGAGAGGATTAACTTAATCGAGGTGCAGGGACCTAGATGGTAGCAGGACAAATCAGAGGAGCTAAGGGGGCAGGGTGGGTCAATGCCAAGTTCGTGGGGGGTGGACAGATGGGGAGAACTAAGGATAGGCAAGGAGAAACAAGCATTTTCCGAACAGCATTAAAAATTCACAAGTACACAGAGATTGTGCTAGCACGGGTCAGTGGACCAATTTTAACTTGTGACTACATCATTATGTTCATTGGTACTATTCTTTCTTCTGTGGGGCACTCACCACTCTGCACCCCAGGTGTCTGGCAAAGCAGCTGGTGGATGTTTTATGTCTATTGGTAACATTCTTTCTTTCTTCGTGGGGGCGCCCACCCCCCACACCCCTGGGTGCTCCAATGAAGTTGTATAATCTTGAGCTTGAGTTACAGCTTCATCGGAGCACCCCCTACTCTTTATTTTTTAATTTATTTGTTCTTGGACAACCTGTCCCGTACAACTCGGCTCTTAATACTTTAGTGTATTATGTGACCGGAAGAGGCGTGACTAAAAGTGTGAGTAGCAGCTGAGCCAGGTACCGTATAACTGTTAGGTTTTCATGTGCAACTGGCTATAATCGATCAGTACCATCAGAAAAATGACAACCAACTAAAGATTTATTCAAAATGTGACAACTAAACAAGGAAAGAGTGAAACAAATAGAGAGAAAGAAATAATCATGCTGACACTGCGGATGTTTAATATTTTACATTTTTAATATATGCCAGTTTTCTGGGTGGCATTATGGGGAGTCTCTGTATGCACCAATAGCCTGCCATCCCCAGCTATGACTGTGTATGGGGCCCCTGATAGGCATTCACAGAGGAGGGGAGTCTTGGGTGCTCCATGGCTAGGCTACTTCAAGCTTTCCATTAAAGAACAACTATTCAGCTATTTGCTTTCTTGCCAGTACATTGAGGGGGTGCCTGCCAGTAACCATTAATGTTGCATGATATAGCACTAAGCCCTAAATAGATTTAGATAACTATGGAGAGCCAGAACAGCTTCTGAAAAGCAAAGTAATAAAACTGAAGGTTTAAAGTAAATTATGTAACTTACATTTATGTGGTGGAATCCTCAGAATCACAGGAGCAGCTACACAGGGAGGGAGCTGGATGTAATTGTCCACCTAGGGACAAATGACCTGGCTAAGAAAGGGATCAGAGCAGTGCAAGAGGCATTTGTAGAGATGGGGAAGGGCCTTAGACAAATAGCACACACGGTAACCTTCTTGGAGGTGCTGTCTGTCTATGGCATGGGTGAGGCTAGGGTGCTCCACACCATGGGATTCAATCAGTGGTTGAAAAACTGGTGCAGAGCTCAGGGATTTGGCTTCATTGGGGACTGGGGGTCCACCTGGAGGGATGCAGGCCTATACTGGCATGATGGTCTGCATCTGTCCAGGAGGGGAACCAGGATCCTAAGTAATAGGTTTAAATACTTCATTGGCAAGCATTTAAACTAGCCAAGGGGAGGCACTGGGAAGGAGCAGGGAAATCCTAGCCCCCCCAAAATATCAGGGTACTAAGTGAGGTAGACACCAACATAGAGATGTCGATAGGGAGAAGCGCATGGGTAAATGGAGAAAGTGACAAATGCAGTAAGGACAGAGATGGGGCAAAAAGAGGTAAGGCCATCAAGAAATGGAGAGTAATGAGTACCAATGCCCGTAGTCTGGGCAACAAGCTCCCTGAACTGGCAGCCTTGATGGAAGAGGGATGCCTGGATATTGTAGCAGTCACAGAAACATGGTACACTGAGAACCATGTCTGGGATGTTAACATACCAGGGTACACAACCTACAGGAGAGACAGGGAGGGCAGAAGGGGGAGTAGCTCTCTATGAGGAAGGGATAAAAAGCAACCGAACAATAGAGTAAACAGGGAGGAGAGGAGGCATTGTGGGTCCTGTAGAGACTGGAAATAGCACCACAATCCGCTAGGGGTTGTATATGAACCCCATGTCAGGGGAGGAATGGACAAAGATATGATAGAAGGCATACTTAGGATGGCAGAGAAAGGAGATACTGTTGATGGGGACCTAATATGCCAGATGTTAACTGGAGCACCTTTGCGGCAGCCACATCCAAAAGCAGGGCCATTCTTGATGCCCTTCAGGTGGCATGCCTCAGACAGCTAGTTTTGGAACCTGCTCATGAGGGAGCAATCTTAGACCTCGTATTCTCAAATGGGGACAGTGAGAGGATCTCAGATCTAGAAGTGGGTAGTCATTTGGGAACAAGTGACCACCAAACAGTGTGGTTCACGATAAACTCAGCTACAGAGTCAAGCCATACAAAAGTGAGGGTTCTGGACTTCAGGAGGGCTGACTTTGGCAAGACGGGAGAGTGCCTTAGAAAAGCACTAGCAAACAGGCTAGAAGGGAGGTGGAGCAACAATGGGAAATATCAAAACTACCCTTACAGAGGCAACAAGCAACTGTGTAAACAAAAATAAACAAATCAAAATGAAGAAAAAGCCACTATGGTTCTCAAAAGGGTAGGCGGTGAAGGTTAGGGAGAAAAAGATAGCATTTAGGAAGTATAAGAAAACACAGAAGAAGCAGGACAGAGAACTGTACCAATTAAAGGCAGAAGGAAGCAGGAGAGTGATCCAAGAATAGCAAAGGCACAAACTGAGGAAAGATAGCTAATTCAGTTAAGAAGGGATAAAACCTTTTATAGGTATATCAGGGGCGTAGAAAAGACAAAGGGAGGGATAGTGAGGCTGAATAGAATGGATGGTGGGTGGGCAGAGAGTGACAGTGAAAAGGCAGGGATACTGAATGAATACTTCTGTTCAGTATTCACAAAAGAGGAAGTGGGGAGGTGCCAAATCCAATTAACAGAAGCACTCTGGAGAGGGGGTCTATCCAGTCCTTTCACAGAAGAAAGGGTTCTGAAAGAACTCCTAAAACTGAAGGTGGACAAAGCAATGGGGCCAGATGGAATTCACCCCAGAATTCTAAAAGAATTAAGCAGAGAACTAGTGACACCACTGACTACCCTTTTTAACAAATCATGGAAGGATGGTGCAGTACCCAAGGACTGGAAGAAGGCAGATGTGATTCCCCTTCACAAAAGTGGGACCAAGACAGAGGCATAAAACTGCAGACCTGTCAGTTTGACCTCTGTGGTAGGGAAAGTGATGGAATCACTTCTGAAGGAAAGAATTGTTGAGTACCTAGACGCCAGTGGGGCACAGGACCCAAGGCAGCATGGGTTCACAGCAGGAAGTTCATGTCAGATGAATCTAATTGATTTCTTTGACTGGGTGACCAAAGTAGTAGACCAGGGAGGGGCTGTGGACATGGCCTACCTAGACTTTAGCAAGGCATTTGACACAGTCCCACACAAAAGATTAGTAGTCAAATTAACCAGCCTGGGAGTGGGTCCCAGGGTGGTAGCCTGAGTAAAACATTGGCTGAACAACAGGACACAGAAGGTAATTGTAAATGGAGTCCACTCTGAAGAAAGGGGGTTACTAGTGGGGTACACGCAGGAGTTCAGTACTGGGTCCTGTCCTTTTTGTCATCTTTATAAGAGACATTGTAGAGGGACTGGAAGGAAAAGTATGCCTCTTTGCAGATGACACAAAGATCTGCAACAGAGTTGATACACAAGGAGGCATGGAAAGGATGAGAAGGGACTTGGCAAGGTTGGAGGATGGTCAGAAGTATGGCAGCTTGGATTCAATGCAAAGAAGTGCAAAGTAATGCACCTGGGAAACAAAAACCCAGGGGAAAATTACACAATGGGGGGGAGGTAGTAACAACGACAAAAATGGAAAGGAACCTGGGGGTAATCATAACAGATGACCTTAAGGTTGGCAAGCAATGTGAGAAGGCAGTAGGGAGGGCTGGGGGGATACTGGGATGTATAGGGAGAGGTATCACCAGCAGAAAACAGGAAGTTATTATCCCCTGTACAGACAGTTGGTGAGACCCCATCTGGAGTACTGCATCCAGTTCTGGAGACCCCATCTCCGCAAGGACATAGACAGGATGGAGGCAGTTCAGAGGAGGGCAACTAAAATGCTGCAGGGTCTGCAAGAGAAGCCATATGAGGAGAGACTAAAGGAACTTAATTTGTATACCCTTGAGGAAAGGGGGGGGGACATGATAGAAACATTTAAGTACCTCAGTGGAATCAACAAAGTCCAAGAGGGTAGCATCTTTCAGGAAAAGAGATGTGCAAGAACAAGAGAACACAATCTGAAGATAGAGGGGGAACGGCTCAGGGGCAATGTGAGGAAGTATTTTTTCACAGAGAGTGTGGTGGACGCATGGAACAGCCTTCCTGAGGAGGTTGTGGGGTCTAAAACTATGGGAGAATTCAAGAATGCATGGGACAGACATAAGGCAATTTTTGTGGGGGGTAGGAAGAAATAGGTTGTTGGTTAAATAGGATCTGCAGCTTATCCTCTAGGTAGGGAAATGAGCAGACTAGGTGGGCCAAGCGGTCCTTATCTGCCGTCAAAGTCTATGTTTCTGTGTAAGTCAGGGATCCTCCTCACAGGCCATCCTTGCTGGGGTCCCGCCAAAACTGTAAAGCAGGCTCTGTATTATTTATGTATAAATGTGCCGCAGAACTTTAAATCTTGCCGCATAAGTTGACCTGTAAGTGCCACAGAAGTTTAGAGTCCCTGCCACAGAAGTTACATAATTTCGTTTGCCTCAGAGAACAGGGTGGCCTTGGTTTATGTATTTGACCCAGATAGTGCCTCAGGTGGTGGAAACTGGTTTTCTCTGGTTGTCTTCAGAGCACAGAATACTAGGTAGTATAAGGCTAGGTCAGGGGAGGCCTACATTATAGGTATTGGGCTCAATTGCTTTATTTTTCTCTGAATTAAATTGTTTTTTGCAGGGTATAGTCTCTATTAAATTGTTGTGCAGGTTCTCTTGCTGAAAGGAAGGTCAGAACTCACTGGGGTGGTGGGTAAGAGCTATAGCTGATTGTTTCTGGAGGGAACGGGCTTGGTCCCACCCTCCCTGTCCGTCACCCCACCCACCCAAAGGGTGTCATTTCCTTTTCACTAGTGGTTCTGAAATCACTTCCCCAAGAGGGCAAGGGGCATACAACTGTCATATCCTTAACAGCCCAGCACACTGCATTAGAGGGTAAATGCAAGCATACACCAACTAAAAAGACAAAAAAATAAATAAATACATTAAACAGGAAGGGAGAGAGATGTGGGGAGTAGTGCAATGCACTGGCTGTGGGGCGGCAGTCTTCTGGGAGACATTCTGGAGGCTGCAATGCTACCCTATTTGCAGGCAACTCACTGCTCTCAGGGAGGAGGTTGCCCATCTCCAGGCCGACCTGGCAAGGAGTAGAGAAACCTCCCCCACCCAGAAAACACCAGGGCCGCCGCTGCTGCCTCAGTGGTTGCCAAGAAAGAGGAGCAGCTGGACCACAGTAGGCTCAGGGAGGGTGAGGGTGGTGAAACAGAAGCGCATCCCTCCAGTTGTACTGCTTCACAATTCATACGCCGTTGTGGTGGAGCAAGGTTCCTCTAAGGAGGCACCCACAGTGGAGACCAAGGAGGATGCTGGGAACCTCCACGGGGAGATCCACAGGAGGGTGGCACAGGACAGCACAGGGGAAGAAAGAAGCTCCTGGTGGGGGATTCAATTGTTAAGAGGTAGAACTGGGGGAGGGAGGGGAGAGGGAAGTAGGATGCCTGCCTTGCGCCAAGGCTTGCAGGGACAGAAAGTGAATCCTCAGGATCACAGGAGCAGCTGCACGGGAGAGGGAGCTGGAAGTCATTGTCCACCTAGGGACAAATGACCTAGCTGGGCATGGGATCAGAGCAGTGCAGGAGGAGTTTGTGGAGTTGGGGAGGGGCCTTAGACAAGTAGCACACATGGGTACTCTGCACAGTGTGATTCAATGAATGGTTGAAAAACTGATGCGGAGCACAGGGTTTTGGCTTCACTGGGGACTGGGGGTCCGCCTGGAGGGATACAGGCCTATAATGGTACAATAGTCTGCATCTGTCCGTGAGGGGACCCAGGCTCCTAGATGATACGTTTAAATACTTCATTGGCAAGCTTTTAAAGTAGCCATGGGGGGAGGCACTGATAAGAAGCAGGGAATTCCCAGCCTCCCCCCACAAAACAGGGTAGTTAATGAGGTAAACACCAAGTTAGAGAGGTCGATAAGGAGCAGGACAGGGGTAAATGGAGAAAAAGGCAAAGGCAGTAAGGGCAGGGAGGGGCTAAAAGGGGTATGGCCATCAAAAAATGGAAGGCAATGAGTACCAATGCCCATAGTCTGGGTGACAAGCTTCCTGAACTGGTGGCCTTGATGGAAGAGGGACACCTGGATAGCGTGGCAGTCACAGAAACATGGTACACGGAGAACCATGACTGGGATGTCAACATACCAGGGTACACAATCTACAGGAAGGACGGGGAGGGTAAAAGAGGAGGAGGAGTAGCTCTTTATGTAAGGGAAGAGATCAAAGCAATGGAACTATAGGGAAAACGGGGGCAAGAGGAGGCACTGTTGGTCACCTTGGAGACGGGAAATGACACCACAATCCTCATGGGGGTTGTATACAGACCTCCATCTAGGAGAAGGAAATCGATAAGGAAATGATAGAAGGCATCCTTAGAATGGCAGAAAAAGGGGAGATATTGTTGATGGAGGACCTGAAAATGCCAGATGTTAACTGGAGCACATTTGCTGCAGCCACATTCAAGAGCAGGGTCATTCTCGATGCCCTACAGGGGCATGCCTCAGACAGCTAGTATTGGAACCCACTTGGGAGGGAACAGTCTTAGACCTGTTACTCTCAAATGAGGATGGAGAGAGGATCACAGATTTAGAAGTGGGTAGCCACCTGAGAACAAGCGCTCACCAAACAGTGTGGTTCATGATAAACTGCCCTAGAGTCAAGCCATAAAAAAGCGAGGGTACTGGACTTTGGGAGGGCTGGCTTTGCCAAAATGGGTGAGTGCCTAAGGAATGCACTAGCAAATGGGTAGGGAGGAGGGGTGGAAGAACAATGGGGAAAAATCAAAACTGCCATCACAGAGGCAACAAGCCTTTGTGTGAAGCAAATAAACAAATCAAAATAAAGTAAAAAACCACTATGGTTCTCAAAAGAGTTGGCGGGGAAGGTTAGGGAGAAAGAGATAGCATTCAGGAAGTATAAGTAATCACAGAAACAGCAGGACAAAGAACTGTATTAGTTAAAGCAGAAGGAAGCGGGGAAGGCAGTCAGAATAGCAAAGGTCCAAACCGAGGAAAAGATAGCCAACTCAGTTAAGAAGGGGGATAAACCCTTTTATAGGTACATTAGGGAGCGAAGAAAGACCAAAGAAAGGATAGTAAGGCTTAATAAAGGGGAGGGGAGGTGGTCAGAGGGTGACAGTGAAAAGACAGAGATACTGAATGAATACTTTTGCTCAGTATTCACAAAAGAAGAAGAGGGGGAGTCACCTAAACCAAACAATAGAAGCACTCTGGACAGGGGAGTCGATACCAGTCCATTCACAGAAGAAAGGGTCTTGAAAGAACTCCTAAAACTCAAGATGGACAAAGTAATGGGACCTGATGGGATTCACCCCAGAATTCTAAAAGAACTAAGGGGGAGACCTAGTGACACCACTGACTATCCTTTTTAACAAATCATTGGAGGATGGTGTGGTACCTGAGGACTGCAGGAGGGTGGATGTGATTCCTCTTCACAAATGTGGGAGCAAGGCAGAGGCAGGAAACTACAGATCTGCTAGTTTGACCTCAGTGGTAGGGAAAATGATGGAATCACTTCTGAAAGAAAGAATTGTTTAGTACCTAGAGGCCAGCGGAGCACGAGACCCAAGTCAGCATGGATTCACAGTGGGAAGGTCATGTCAGACAAATCTAATAGATTTCTTTGACTGGGTGACCAAAGTAGTAGACCAGGGAGGGGCTGTAGATATGGCCTACTTAGACTTTAGCAAGGCATTTGACATAGTCCCACACAAAAGATAAATAAACAAGTTAGCCAGCCTGGGAGTGGGTCCCAGGGTGGTAGCCTGGGTAACAAACTGGCTGGGCAGCAGGACGCAGAGGGTAATAGTAAATGGAGTACACTCTGAAGAAAGTGGGGTTACTAGTGGGGTACTGCAGGGTTCAGTACTGGGACCGGTCCTTTTTAATGTCTTTATAGGTGACATTGTGGAGGGGCTGGAAGGAAAAGTATGCCTCTCTGCAGATGACACAATCTGCAACAGGGTTGATACAAAAGGGTGGTGGAAAGGATGAGAAGGGACTTGGCAAGGTTGGAAGAATGGTAAAAAGTATGGCAGCTTAAATTCAATGCAAAGAAGTGCAAAGTAATGCACCTGGGAAACAAAAACTCAGGGGAAGAGTACACAATGGGGGATGGGGACGGTACTAACAACAACAAAAATGTAAAGGGACCTGGGAGTAGTCATATCATATCAGATGGCCTTAAGGTAGGCAAGGAATGTGTGAAGGCAGTAAGGAGGGCTAGGGGATACTGGACTGCATAGGGAGAGGCATCACCAGTAGAAAACAGGAAGTTGTTATCCCTCTGTACAGACAGTTGGTGAGACTCCATCTGAAGTACTGTGTGCAGTTCTAGAGACACCATCTCCTCAAGGACATAGGATGGAGGCAGTCCAGAGGAGGGCAACTAAAATGGTACAGGGTCTGCACCAGAAGCCATAAGAAGGGAGACTAGAAGAGCTTAACATAAATACCCTTTATGAAAGGAGGGAGAGGGGAGATAAGATAGAAACTTTCAAGTACCTCAAGGGAATCAACAAACTCCAAGAGGGTAGCATCTTTCAGAAAAAGAGATGTGCAAGAACAAGGGGGCACAATTTGACAATAGAGGGGGGATGACTCATGGGCAACATGAGAAAGTTTTTTTTCATGGAGAGGGTGGTGGACTCATGGAACGGCCTTCCTGAGGAGATTGTGAGGTCAAAACCAGTGGGGGAATTCAAGAATGCATGGGACAGACATATGGCAATTATAGTGGGAGGTAGGAGGAAGTAGGTCATTGGTTAACTAGGATCTGTAGCTTATCCAATAGGTAGAGAAATGGGCAGACTAGGTGGGCTAAGCGAACCTTATCTACCGTCAAAGTCTGTGTTTCTGTGTTTCTGTGTCTGCCCTCCTACAGAGATTTGTGTTGTCTGCGAACAGGCAGATTTTATCTTTGATCTCATCTGCTATGTCACTGATGAAGATGTTAAACGACAACAGACTGTGCAATGAGGCCTGTGGGACCCCACTTGTAACTGGCCTAGCTTCTGAGAAAGAATTCCACCCCATCTGCCACCTTTTGGCTTCTGTCCTACAATCAGGTTTTGACCCATCTCTCCAGCTTGGCCTCAGTCCCTAGTTCTTCCAGCTTCCCTTGCTGAAGTCCAGATACAGGATATCAATCACCTGGCCCCTGTCCACTGTCCTGGTCACCCAGTTAAAAAAGTCAGTCAGATTAGTATGGCAGAGCCTCCCCAATGCAAACCCATGCTGCCTCTTATCTTGTAGCCCATTTTCCTCAAGAAAGTCTACCAGTCTTTCCTTCAGGATAGTCTCCTTCAGTTTCCCAATTGTTGAGGTCAGATTGACCGGCCTGTAATTTCCTGGTTCACACTTGGACCACACTTAGGGAGAAGCACCACATGTGCAGTTCTCCAGTCCCAGGGCACTCTCCTGGACTCCAGAGAGATGTTAAATAGATCTGCCAGGGGGCCTGCCAATACCTCTGCCAATTCCCTTAGGACCCATGGGTGCACGCCATCTGGCCCTGAGGATTTATCCGCCTTCTGTAACTTAAGGCCCTTATACACCCTGTATACTTCAATTGCACCATCCATGACTCCCTCCTTTCCTGTCCCCATCCCCATCTCCATCTCCATCTCCTTGCTCCCTTGGGGTACTGGTCCATCCTTCACTCTAGCGAAGATAGAACATAATTATTTGTTAAGTACCTCCGCTTTCTCTTCACTTCCTTCTGCCCAACCCCCCCATTTTCACCCTGACAATCTCATCTTTAATATCTCTCTTCTTCCTTATGTATTTGAAGAAGGCCTTCTCGACCAATTGTACTCCTTGTTCCAGTCACACTTCCCTTGCGGCCTTTACCTCTAATCGCTCTCCTTGCCACCCTTGATTTAATATTACAGACCTGTCTATCCTCCTCATTCTGGGTACATTTGTACTTCTTGAAGGCTACCTTCTTTTCCCTTCTCACATTTGCCACTTCCTTTCTGAAACAGCTGGGCTTTTTGGCCTTAGATTTCTTGCTTTTGATTTTGGCACACACACTAGTGACCCCCATCAGTTCCTCCTTTATTATAGCCCCTTTCTTTCTTTTTTTTTAAATTAAACTTTATTGATTTACCACAAGCATTTAATGTACAAATAGGTAGTTCCATACGCTACAGATAAAGGTGAGTAAAATACAGACAGTCACTACAGTAGAACAGAGAAAATGGAAAAAAAAAAACAAGAAAAATACAACTCTCGGAGGGAGTACTGAAATAAACCTTGATTAGGTCTCTACCTTGAGCGTACTGCAAGTAACAAGTATTTGATCTGGAAACAGGCTAAGATCCTTTACTCAACTAAGATATTTTATATTCTTCTAAAACGTGGGGTGTGTCTAGGGGGTGGATGGAGGCTCATTAACACCCACTTTTATCTGGTAAGGTACTTTATTCCAAGTTAGCCAGAATCTCTACCACATTTCTCCCCTTCTTCTCCGCTTGGTAATGAAAAAAGGGAAGCCATCTACTGAGGTGTTTTTCCTTCTGATGCCTCAATTGGGCAGTTACCCTTTTCATTTCTTGCTGCGTCTGGCAGTTTGTCAGCCAGTGTTCTTCCATTGGCAGTATGGCCCATTTCTGTTCTACTTCCATCTCCTTTCTGATCCCAGCAAGGTGTCCTAGCAGACTTTTTTCCCATCTTGTTAAAATTAGCCTTCCTGAAATCCAACACCCATGTCTTGGTTCTGACTATCCCTCTACCCATGTCCAGGTGGAACCACACCACGTGATGGTCACTCCCTGCAAGTGGTGCTTCAAACTTTACATCCCAGACATGCTCACAGTTGGGCAGGACCAGGTCTAGTATGGCCCTCTCCCTAGTGGGCTTCATAACACCCTGTGTCAGGAATCCACTCTGGAATATGCCCAGCAGTACCTGCTCCCTGATGCTGGAGGTAGCCGGGATTTTCCAGTCCACCCCAGGCAGATTGAAGCCCCCCATTATTACTACCTCCCCCTTGCCTGCCATTTCTATGTTTTGGGACCCCAGTACCTTGTCTAGCTACTCATCCTGTGAAGGTGATCTGTAAACTACCCCCATTCTAAGTTTCCCCCCTTTAGTGGATTGTACCTGCACTCATAACAGTTCTGTCTATCCATCTGCCCCTTTCTCTCTAGTAAAGGTTATCCCCTGCTTTACATGCAAAGTCACTAGCCCCTTTCTATTTCCCTATCCTTCTTATACATTTTGTACCTGAGGAATGCAAGGTCCTAGTCATGGCTTGGTGTCGCCCATGTCTCTGTGATGACCACTATATCCACCTTTCTGTCAGCCATCAGCACCTGTATCTCAGCTATTTTGTTTCCCAGGTTTCTGGGGTTCAGAGACACAACCCTTCTGGCCCGGTGGCATTGAGGGCTGAGGCACTGGACACCACATCTTGCACTATGCCAGTGACCTGTGTTCGGGTGCTGACTTCGGGTCATCGGGGTCGACGGGGGGACTGAGTGTCCCTGAGACTGTTCTCCTCCTCCAGGGAGGGTAGGGAGGGATATTTTTTTAATTGTATTTATTTATTTTGATTGGGATTAACACTTGAGTCAAAGACTCATTTTCAAAGGTTCCAAGTCAGGGACAAAACAGAGCAATACAAGTACAATACAATACAATAAGCACAAATTAAGATAACAGTGAAAAAAGAAAAACATGGTAGGCATCATGAACATCATTAAAATGGCACATGAGGTACAAGACTTGCTAGTTTCAGGTACATCTTAAAAGTAGAGTAAATTACATTACATCAAGTTTTCGCAGGGTAGGGATACACTGGGAATAGTGAGACATGTCAATAATAGGTCCATGTTAAGCTTTGGGGATGATGGGAGAAAGGTAAGCAGTCAGATTGGTGTCATCAAAGTAGCTAGAGGTGGTGTGGGACAGGAGTAAAGGGGAAAGGTGGTGTAGGAGGGTTGTAAGTCGAAGGATGGGGGGAGTGGGGAGGGGAAGATGTGAGGAGGTGGGGGATAAGGCAGAAGGAATAAGTCAAATTATTTTCTTGCACACTTACAGGTGGTTACATTCTTAAGGGATTCCCGTGAGGGTGCTGGCTCCTGGCAGTGGCTAGAGTTCAGCACGGGCAGACATGCGGCACACGGGAACACATACCGCAGTGTCCTTGGCGTCATTGCACGCCCGTGCCATGGGAGGGGGGAAGTAAGCCCAATCCTCCACTGCGCGTGATGGTCTGTCCACGACGCTGCACCAGACACTCCTAGATGCTCCCTCAGGACTTGACCCCTTAGTCTTCTGCACCATGGGGGGGGGCGCAATGTGGCCTAAGAGAGGGTGAAGGAAGAGGTTGTAGCTCGGGCATGGCACCCAGTACAGGAGCCACCAAGACAGACTGGAAGGGGAACCATAGAGAACAACCCAGCTGAGGAGGTAAGGCCCATAGAACAAACACACGAAAAAAAAACAAAACAAAAAAAAAAAGGAGAGAGACACAACCCTCCACCATGACTCAGGCCCTCCTTTACCTCTGTCCCGACCCCCTCCTCTCCCTTCCCCCAGTCCCTCCTTCTCTCTTCTCCCCTCCTCACTAGTTCCTCACCATTCTGTCCTGATTTGGGGGGGGAGACCTTTCGGCCTCCTCCACCAGGTGACTGAGGGTATTTGCACCCTGTTGCCCCCCAGGTCAGTTTAAATTGAGTTTTTTCCCCCATTAATTCCTCTAATTTGTTCTTCAGGACCCTTGTGCCCTTTTTAATTAAATGTAATACATACAGGTCTTTATTCTCCCAGGTCCCTTCCCAGTCATCAACTATCCCGTACTCCCCCCACTTCGCATCACCCTCTGAGTCATACAGTGAATTTCTCAAATCTAACTTTCCTTGCAGCACTAGCACTTAGAATTGGTAGCACCTCTGAGAAGGCTACTGGACTCCCAATCTTGCTGCAGATTTTTCCTACCTCCCTGAATCTCTCTTGCATCACTACCAGTTCACATCCTGCAAAGTCATTCATAGCCAGGTGCACTATTATGTGAGGTTTCCTACCTTCCTGCCCCATGTGCTTGGTTATCAGAGATCCCACTCTCCCTGCCATCACCCCTGGCATACATGGTCTGCCCTAATCTGTAGGACTTTGTCTCTGACCAACACTGAAAAGTACATGAGAATGCCAGCAAAGATGGCTAACAGAATGTAAAAGGGATGTTGCAAACTGTACCAAAGATCTTGTGAGCTGCAGTACACAGCCAATCCACTCACTTTAACAACACCAGTTCAGTTCCAGCAATTTAGGTTGGACCCAAACTAAACAGCCAATCGTGCCATAGTTATTTTAACAGTTAATCCAAACAAATAAAGAACTGTACATTTCTCTGTTTCTTGAGGCAAAGGTGCAATAGAGACCCAACAGAAGACAGTTATGCGGTGCAGTCTTAATGAGCAAAAGAGGTGATAGAGTGGACTAGTACACAGTGCAAGGCTTTTGAGGAGATTACAGATTCTTTGGGGAACTTAAAGCCACATTTTCTTCTCCCATCAGGGGGTACCTACATAGTAACCAGAAGCATAAACCCAGCTGAGTATTCTAAGCTAATAAATCTGACTGAAATTAGATAAACAATTCCTACCATATATAAGCTGGACACTGGACTGTGAAAGGGTATGGTGTTCAAGCTGTGGGGTCGAGGTCATACCAGCATGGTGGCAAAGAACGCAAAGGTGTGTGTTTAAAGCATTGCTTATCTGGAGGGAAGAATGCATACTTTTCTTAACTGTGTGAATGAAACGTTTTCATTTATTCATAAGATTAATCCATAGTAACACTGAAAGTACAAGTGCCTAACCGTGACACTGTCTAATCACAGAACTGTAATTATGTTAATTTAGTTATTTCACAGTATATTTGTGTAACTCTTCGGTACAGCATTATCCTGGTTTGCTGCTGACACCTGCCCCTCCCCCTGACTAGGGGTTGCTCTACTGTGCTTGGCTCCCAAGGGAGGTGTTACACAAAACATTTCTATTTAACTGAGGAACCGGGGTGGACCATGACACTGGGGATATGCACAATTATGGTGAGGCACCGGTAAAATACAGCAAGCACAATCAAATGCCCTCTATTTTAGCTAAGTCAGGAAGTAGGTTTATTCTTTACACAAGATGGAAAACCAACACTGTTCTGTCTTCTGGGGGGCTGCAGGTGCAGAAGGTACAAAGCCCATCATACTGTACACAATATCCAAGAAGGTCCCTGAATTAGGGATCAAGCAAAAGTCTCTCTTTTCATCCCTTTTGTGGGATTGGAGCCAGGACAGAGCATGTCCTCACAGGATTTGAACACTCCGGGTTCACAAAGCACATTTTTTTCCACTCTGGCAGAAACACTGTTGAAGGCAGCTGGTACCCTTACTGAGAACATTTTTTTTTGTCAGAAACTGGAAAACTCTATTGAGGACAGCTGGTGTCCTTAATTTCAAACACCTCATATTCTTGTCAGAAACTGCACACTTTGGGACAGATCAAGTCCTTACTGAAAACGCATTCTGTGATATGAGCAACTTGGTTTGTAACACATGAGCCCTTCCTCATCTTCTGGTTAGAGAGCTTAGTGTCCCATTTTCCAGTCAGGGTGATCCACTCCGTCCACTACAGAACTGTACCAGTGATACATGGCATGAACTGTTATCTTTCAAACATCCTGTCATACAAACTGGAGTTTAGTCCTTCCACACCCTTGCAAGGATTTCCATTGGGGCCATCCTGGGGGAGCCAGCTCTGGGTTGTCACACAAAGAAAAAGTCTCACAGTTCTGGGATGTTTTCCACATTTTACTCACAGTTCCCATGAGTCTTGTGTTAAAAATCCTGCACCCCACACTGGGATACAACACTGGAGAAAGCTGCCACCATGACCTGATGTTCAGCTAACCTGTGACTGAACTAGGGACTGGGACAAGACAGGGTTTGGAGACCTCTCACTGCAACTTCCTCTCAGACTGGTGACTACAATTCAGCTCTCTGTGAGCAACTGCCTCCAAATGCAACTTTCTAATGTGGCTTAGGCTGCAGGGGGCCCTCCTACTTGGAGCCTCTGTCCAGAAGATAACTGACGAGGGTTTCATTGGAGACCAGAAAGTGTTAACCATTTTCTGCCCAGAGTGGACAAACAAAAAGAAACCCATTACACTACATAAGCTTCTAATACACTGCTAAACATGTTTAAAGACTCGACTGTAGAAAACTGCAAGCCCATTGTAGAAAACACTTTGGTACACACTCTAGTAAAGCAGTCTAGTAACCTGGGGGGGGTCGTCAGTGGGGTTACATATGCTATATTTGTGTTATCATAGATATTTTGGTTTAAACAAAACTGTGTGTTTGAGGCGGTGCGTTGGCATGGAGGTAGCACTACCACTGGTGACATTGGTGACCCAGGATCAGCAGCAATCTCAGGTTGCTGGGGCCAGCTAGAGGAGGAGAATAGAGCATCCCAGTGGATGCTGTCCTCCTCTAGGGTGGGGAGTGATGTGCGCTCTCTTGTGCTACCACCACCTGAGTGACCATAGATGGTGGTGCTAGTGAGCCCCGAAGGGTGGACAGGCACTTCCTGGCTGTGATGTGAGCACCCCTGCATGCTCATGTCACTGCAGTCAATGCCCTTGAAACACCCATGGGATGGGGACAGAACACCAGAAAAGACTACCAGCTGAAGCAACATCCTCCCACAGGCCCTGCACTGCCCAACAGGCTTCCTTGCAGGACACATCTGAGCTAAACTCTCTCCAAGGCTTTGGAAACCTTGAGGAGCTCCGCCACTGGGACCAATCTGTGGGGCATTATAACAGGAAGGTAAGGGTAACTCCCAGAGATGGCAGGTGACAGAGCTGGGGAAGACACTGTAGATGAGGCCAGCCAAGCAGAGAAGAGCAAAAAAAAATGCGTGTTTGATTCTGATTTTGGTTTGGACATGTTTCCTTGTGTCTGCAACCTGTAGTTCAGAAATTAACTCGTACAATGGGTAAATAAGTAGCAATGTTCCTTGTAGCTCAGAACTAGACCTGGAATAAAGAAAAGAACAAAAAAGTCTGATGCTTGAATTACCCAGTCCGGCAATTTTTTTTGAAATAAAAAGGCATCCCGGGTAATGAATAGTGAGGTTGAAGGTTTGCTTTAAATTATCTGGCACTTGAACACATTTTTTTTAATCACATTTTTTCATCCAGCTGCCGGCCCAGGCTCGGTGGCGGTGTACCACCTATCCGAGGCACCCATCCCCCCTGTTATGGGGATCACGCTGCTCGGCAGTGGGGTAGGGGTTTTTACATGGTTACATTAGTGACTATGTAGTCCCTAAACCTTCTCCCAGAGGATGTGGCGTGAAGGACCAGAGTCCAGACAGGGAGCAGTGCGGAGACACAGCTTCCACCAAGAGCCTAACAGTGCCCTCCCCTCCTGACACTGTCCGCTAGACAGATTGGTGCCTAACCCTCCCCAGGAGAGGAGAGCTGCCTGGTAGTGGCTTAATCCAACTCCCGCCCCCAATGAGTCCCAAAGACCCAAGTCTGTTCCCAAACCTGGTAGCCAGAGCAGCTGCTCAACCCTCAGTGCCACGGTGCCACCGGGCTGGCTGCACTCAAAAAAATTAATAATCAACATGACCACTATAGTCTGATGGAACCATTTCCTTGTTTCTCAGATCTAACAGTCTGACACATATCACATTGAAGAAACTATGGGCTTATCCCCAGGCCAGTGATAGTACTTGTGATGAGTTTTTGTCAGCACTTCTGTTAAAACCATTAGTATTTTCATTCCACAGTATACAGTATACTCTTAGGTCAGCTCATTGCTAATTTGTCCTAGAACATCACAGCACACCAGAGACAATGGGCACGATTTACTTGTCATGATGGACAGAGCACAAGCAGTAGATTTAATTTACTCTACTTTGACTTCAGCAAAGCATTCAGCTCGGTGCTACACAGAAGGCTGCTAAAGAAATCTGTGTCTGGGAGCAGCAAAGGACCTAGTTAGATTGGTGGGAAGTTGTTTAGGGGGAGTCAGCAGAGGGCAATGGTAAATAGGGTCAAAGCAGAGGAAAGGAAGATCACCAGTGGGGTACTGCAGGGATCTGTCCTAGGACCAGTCATTTTTAATATGTTCATTAGGGACATAGGAGAAAGAATACAAAGCAAGATGTGTCTCTTCACAGATGACACTAAGATCTGTGGCAGGGAAGACAGTGAAGAGGAGTACGGGAGTTGCAGAGGGACCTGCAAAGGTTATAGGGGTAGTCCAAGATCAGGCAGTTGAAATCTAATTCCAAACAAGGAGGATGAGACCCTGCTGGTGGCCACAACCAAGAAGAGTCTGTAACAGGTCCACTGAGATTACGCCCAAAGGACAATTTAATTTGAAACCAGATGAGGTGATCATTCAAACCAGTGAACCAAAATGTTTAAAGCTTCACTAATGTTGTGAAATTCTTTTTATTTTTCTTGCTTGGCTACTAAATTTATTGCCACACCTGCCAGCTTTTTTAAGGGGTGTGGTCCTTTCAAAAATAAATAAACAGCCGCACACTATGCTTGTGTGTAGCTGTAAGGAACACCAGCTGCCTGATGTTGATCTGTCTGTGTTTATTCATCCCAGCAGCAGCAAATCTAAAAAGCTGGGATGAATGAACACGAATCTTTCAGAAGATATGGCATTCCTTACAGCTACACAGTAATTAATGACGCTGAGTGATCGACACCTACATGTTGAACCTCTGAAGTAGATATATAGGGTGAGTGCTATGACTCAGATACTTGTTAATGAAATTGATCATACTTATTGAAAAGAACAACCGTTAACAGGCGTATGTACAGTGTCATTACAGGTGCAACATTTTTCTTAAGCTCTGTGTAAAAGTGATTTGTTGTCACATAAATATTTGAAATCTTAGGACCACTCCTCCTGAAAAAGCTGGCAGGTGTAGGCAGAGAAATGCTGGGGACATCAAATTTGGTGGCCAACCAAGAAAAATAAAAAGAATCTGATGAAATAACTCAAGCTTTAAGGGTTTCGGTTCATTGGTTTGAATGAGCAACTCATCTATTTTCGAGTTAAAATTCAGTGCCAAAAAATTACCAGGTATTGAACATAGGGAAAAATAACTTACTGGATGAGCGAGGTTAAGCTGGCCACTACTTCAGGGGAAGAGAGCGGGGTGTCATCATAAGCAACTCCCTAAAACAAACTAGAGTGCCTGTCAAACTATATGCCTTTCTGTTAACATGTTCATTCTAATCTGTAGTATTTGGGTTAGTGTAGGCAACTGAGGAGTGTCTCTGTTTAAACTTCTGTTGTTTAGGAGACAGATACATGCATAACCTCTTTAGAGATTAGAGGAATCATCTGACAACAATCTGACTTGTTTGGAAGGGGTGCCATTTGGAAAGGATGTGTACATTTTTTAATGGGGGGGTGTAACTGTTGGAGACTGTGTACAAAGCGGAAATTTCTGGCTACACTCCTGATAGAGACCTTTAAGTTCCTGAAAGGAACCAACAACATTATCTGTGAGGAACTATTTAGCAGGAATGGTGAGTCAAAACATGGGGACGTGAATGTAAACTGGCAAGAGGGGAGATTCAAGAGGAATGCAAGAAAGTTTTACTTAACAGGGAGAGTGGTTAAGCCATGGAACACCCTACAGGCAAAGTGTTAGGCAAAAAACCATTGATGGGCTCAAGCATGGCTGGAGCAGAGTAAAGGGTGTAATAGTTACTCAGGAGGGCAGCAGTGAGGCAGGGAGTGAGGAGGGGAAGGCAAGTACAAAAATCCCATGTAGAGAACAGGTCACAGGATAGGGTAGAGTAAAACGGGGCATACTAAATTGACCAATGGCCTTTTTCTGTGGACACTGCCTATATTTCTATGTTTACTCATCATTTTAAATAAATACTTGCTAAAAATTGAGTACCCCTACTCAACCCAACATTAGGAAATGTTCCACACCTGGAAAAAAGAAAAGTTACTTACCATAACTCCAGATCTTCAAGAATACCTTCTATGCAGATTGCTACTCTTTGGTCTTAGTGCCAATGATGACAGGACCCTGAGGAAATTAGAACTTTTGGAGCCAGTGGCACTGGTGCATAGTACTGATACACGACATTGTCTGCATGCCCGCAGGGTATATAGTGGAACCAGCCCCAATCACATCAGTACCATTTTTATGAGAAGGAAGAGCTAATCTATCTGAAAATTAGTAATGAATGACACCAGGGCATATGAGAGCCTATTGGTCCCTATAAAAACAAGACAACTGTAACAACTGACTTCACACTTTATTCCCATTTGAGGAGAGGGGAACAACACACACGAAACTGGTGTGAGTTTGTGGGTTGAAGGACAAGTAAATGGTACTCTATGGAGAAAATATTCCTAAAGATCTGGAGTTATGGTAAGTAACTTTTCTATCTTCCAAGAATCTTTTCTATCTTCCAGGAATACTCTGTGGTCTCAAACAGCAACCTATCAGAAAAAGTCCCCGAGACCAGGGAAGCTGGAGACCAGGGACTCGCAATTAGAGGGTTCCACATCAACTCCACAAAAAACAATGCAGCACAATAGAAGAAAGCGTGGACAAAACCGCGGAAGTCAAAACTGTGCTTGTCAATAACAGCGAAGCACAAAACAGCATAAGTGAATATTTTCACTGGAGCGGTGATCCATGGCAGCGTGGTGTTGTAATAATAAATGTACACTCAAGCCAAACATTCACTGGAGCGGTGATGCATGGCAGCGCGGTGTTGTAATAATAAATGTACACTCAAGCCAGACATTCACTGGAGCGGTGATGCATGGCAGCGCGGTGTTGTAATAATAAATGTACACTCAAGCCAGACATTTACTGGAGCGGTGATCCATGGCAGCGTGGTGTTGTAATAATAATAAATGTACACTCAAGCCAGACATTTACTGGGCGGTGATCCATAGCAGCCTTGAATGTTGTAATAATAAATGTACCTCAAGCCAGACATTCACTGGAGCGGTGATGCATGGCGATGTTGTAATAATAAATGTACACTCAAGCCAGACATTTACTGGAGCGGTGATCCATGGCAGCGCGGTGTTGTAATAATAAATGTACACTCAAGCCAGACATTTACTGGAGCGGTGATCCATGGCAGCGCGGTGTTGTAATAATAAATGTACACTCAAGCCAGACATTCACTGGAGCGGTGATGCATGGCAGCGCGGTGTTGTAATAATAAATGTACACTCAAGCCAGACATTTACTGGAGCGGTGATCCATGGCAGCGCGGTGTTGTAATAATAAATGTACACTCAAGCCAGACATTTACTGGAGCGGTGATCCATGGCAGCGCGGTGTTGTAATAATAAATGTACACTCTAGCCAAACATTTACTGGAGTGGAGATCCATGGCAGCACGGTGTTAATAATAGTAAATCTATATTCACTGTTTTGTGCTTTGCTGTTATTGATAGGTGCGGTTTTGACTTCCGTGGTTTTGTCCATGCTGTTTTCTACCACGATGCATTGTTTTTTTGTGGAACTGATGTGCTGCTTAAGTAGAGTATGCCTTGCAAAACAGTCGATCTAAACCTGCATGTTTCCTGGAGTAACTGTCCAAAGCATAGTGTGTAGTGAAGGTGTGAATGTGTGAATACTACTCAGGTAGCGGCCCTTCATATCGCTGTAATAGAAACTGAATGGAATGAAGCTACTGAGGCAGCCATTGCTCAGGTGGAATGAGCTGAATGTGGTGAGCCATTTTATGTTCTTTATTGATATGTAACGTTTTATGTTTATTTATATCAATAGACGATCACTGTAGTACCATCTTATTGATATAGCTACTAAACTGACTCCAAGCTTTCATTAAAAAAGTCTCTAGCAGTAACAGTTCAAAGTTAATACATTTTAAAGAGATTATCTTTTGAAAAGTCTAACTTTCAAAATGTTGGGTCTAGAAACTTATTTTTTTTGTTTCAATAAAAGCTTGGAATCCAGCCATTAAGAATTAGCTTGGATGATACTGTGTTTATGTGTCAATACTATTCCATATGTATGGGTACTATTTGACCCCACTTTTTCAGTATACCATCAGTAAAGATTTTTTAGTTGTGACACAGCCAAGAAAACAGCAAATACATATGTGCCGATACCATTGTTTGTAACAATAGACAGTATAGATACCATTATTTTGTATCACTACATAAAACAAGCATTTGTCAATGCCGAAAGTTCACTGTTGGTATTGCTGTTGTACGCCTCCCATATTTTTCTGTGTATATTCCTCTGCCTTGAATTTTAAGACATCACTCTCAACACAAATTTCTTATGTTCTTCCAGCACTGGTTCACTTCATTAGAAAAACAAGCATTTGTCAATGCTGAATGTTTGCTTGCTGGTATTGGCATTGGTAGTGCAGGAGTTAGAGAGATGCATACTAAGAATGGCAGTGAAGTATTGAAGTAACGCCGACCCCCACCCCCAACCTGCAGAGACTGACAGGCATTGGGGGTGTGCCTTTGGGTCGTCGGCCATAACACTCATGCCATTCCACCTCACCCCACCCTGCAGACACCAATTGGTGTTGCAGTGTGCCTTGAGGTCTTCAGCCCTTACGCTCACCCCATTCCATAAGGAAATAAGCTGAGATGGGTGCATTATAGGAGAATGGGGTAAACGTTAGGGCCGAAGACCCCATGGCACACCTTGATGCCTGTCAGTGGTTGTAGGGTGGGGGTGAAATGGAGTGAGCATTACGGCCGACGACTCCAAGTCACATCCCTGATGCCTGTCAGTCTGTACTGGGTGGGTGTTATGGTTGGAAACCCCAACGCTCCAGGCATTTGTTGGTATTTTTGCTCCAAATTTTTAACATGGGCTTTTTGGGACCCCAACCTCATGAACAGTGGCAGTATGATTTCATTATTCAATCCCAAAAGGTGATTTCACACAGCAAGTGTGCCATTCGGCACCACAGGTGTGAAAACACATTTTGGGCAGGATGTGAAAAATGACAACTAAACTGTTCATGAGTAGGTGTGAAGGAATGGCAAAGTTGAAAATCTGGAGTGAAAATATGAAAAAGTGGTGAAGTTACAAGTGTGCATAGAAACTGTGTAACACACGCTCGTAATGCGTCAAATTTTCAACATGGCCTTTTTGGGACCTCCCCTCATGAACAGTGGCACTGTCATTTCATTAATTGGTCCCAAAAGGTGATTCTGCGTAGCGACCGCAAAATCACCTTTCGGGTCCAAGAATTGAAATGACAGTGACAATATTCACAAGGTAGGGTCCCAAGAACCCCATTTTGAAAAGTTGGGACCAAAACTCCAAAAGTGGCTGAGATAGCAACCTAAATTGAACCCCCCTATTGATTGCCATTATAGAGATTATTGCAATTTTCTTCAGTTTGCGGTCGACATTTGAAGAGTGCAGACATGTTCCCGGTCCACAGAGGATCGCTGCTCCCAACCTCTGGAGGTAAATATGAGTAAGGGGGTGCGGGGAGGTGGGGTGCGCAGAGGGAGGGTGCCAGTTGAGGGAGGGGAATGGCGAGGGGCTGTTTTCTTTTTTTTCAGTGTTTTTTTTTTTTTTAAAGACCTCCTGGGGCTGTTTTCTTTTTTACAGGTAAAGTATTTAATAACATGGATTTTAGCACAGTGGGGTGGGCTCCCAGTGTGCCAGAATACTGGGGAGGATCAATGCTGACCCGGAGATTGGGCACCCTGAGGTCGGCTGAGAATATAGGGGTGTGGGGGGTGGCACATCCAACACAGGGTGTGGGCATCCCGGTGTTGGAACCATCAGAGGTAGTTTTTGGCACTCTGGGGTGGGCTCCCAGTGTGCTACACTAAAGGGGATGGGGGGATACATGCTGACATGGGGATTGCGACCCCAATGTTGGCAGGTGGGGGTGTTCCACTAGCAAGATCACGCTAAAGTGAAAGTGCCTTCAGGCACTGTATACTCCAACTCATACAGACTTGGGATGTGGCCTACTCCGCACGGTTGGGAGAAAGTGAAAGGTCACCAGGAAGTGGAGGCAGGAGGAAAGCGCCTCCAACCTTCCAGGAAGGGACCCCTGGGGTGATGGGGGGGGGGCGGAGATGTCAGCCAGGCTGATTGGGATGCAAACAGCTGTTTGCTGCGTGGTGACCTGCCGATGAAAGGAAAAAGCCGCCACATGATCGGTGTAGCTTTTTCTTTTCAAGTGCAGACCACTTCAGGCAAAACAGCATCACAATCAGCCTGGCTGATGATTGATGTGATACTGTCGAGCCCCTTGCAGAGCACTCTGCATTGGACAGACAGTGTCACACCCCTCAAAATTCACTATCCCAAGAAGTTTGCCGCCCAAGCGTGAACTTAATTATATGATGGCTGAAAATTTGTTTTAATTAAAAGTATTTTTCTACTTTTTCTGAATTTTCATATTACTACACAATATTTAATAATTTTCATTCATCTTATTTATTTAAAAGAGATTTACCAGGAAAGACATGCTGAACTGCGAAGTTTGTTTCCAGATGCATCCCGGGAAGAGGGGGGTAAGGGATAAGTACAAAATACAAGTAGAAATGCAGTAATACAATAATACACAACATTGTACAATAATATAGAGTATCAAATAAGCAAGTAATAATACTGCAGTTAGGATATCAGAAGTAAGAAGTACCAGGCCCACTCAAGACTGTAACATCAGGAATACAGGCCAGGGTAGAAGAATTACCTTAATCGCATGGTGAACATTTCAGTCTCCCCCCAGCAATAACAAATCTTCCTCACTTTTGCAGTCTTTGCCTGTGACAATGTCCGAGAACAATAAATACATTGTTCAAGTACTTTTATGGGGGTAAGACGAGGATTGACCAGCATCGGCAACAGTATCAATATTGGCAGATCAAGAGATCCTGTGTCAGCATACATGCTTTTGAAAATTTTGTGAAAACCTGTCAAGGAACAATGGGGATATAATGGCTGAAAATTGCAATTTAACATTAAAATGCCTTGCGATCCTAACTATGGTGGCACTACTGTATCACTATAATTTATTTTCAATTTTTCAAAATCCTCTCAAATGGAACATACACATTGAAAATATTATTAAAAAATTTTCCCAGCTGGCCCAGCAGTGCAGTGGTTGGATTTCTGCTTGTGACACCAGTGACCCGGGTTTGGGAATGGACTCAGGCGCAGGAGGGCCGGCCGAGGGAAGAAGGCTTGAGCGTCCGACAACTGCTTGCCTTCTCCTGGGGGGGGGCTGTGGCCTGGTGATTGCTGGCTCCTGGCAGAGGCCAGAGGAACAGCACTGTGTCAGGCCCCACTGAATAAGAGCATGATGGACGTTGGCGTGTGCCTTGACATCAGTGGCACACCATGCTCTTAAGGGAAAAAATGAGAAAATGGCACTTCAGCTTACTGGATGATGGCCGCTGGACCATCGCTGCCACGGACTGCCCGGACCAACCCTAGCAGCACCCAGGCCAACTGGTTACACCTACCGGCGCCTTCTCCTCGGAAGGGGAGGATCCACCCAATGATGGGATACGTCTGGTTACCCATGGGGTTGCAGATATAGCGTGGCAGTTGGCAGCGAGGTTGGTGGGCAGCGCAGAGTTCCCAGGCGACCCAAAGGGGTGGCCGGCCAGGGTGCAGGGAGGGCATCAAAAAATTTGCCCCAAAATTGGTTTCCTGTACAGGAACAAATCCTACTTTTTGACCCCTACATGCCTACACATTGTGAACACAATGTGAACTTCTTTATTGTACTATGGGGACTTACTATACAATGGGGCCAAAAAATGAGTTCTTAGCAAGCTGACTGTCCTATAAAGCAGGCTTGCTCGCGTCATACTAAATACATCCCATGACAGCTACCACTGTACACCATACAGTAGACTAAATTGGCTAAACCTAGGTGACTGCAGATGTCTACTTCCATTAAACCTCAACTGGGATACTGGAAGTATGTTAGCACTTGCTAAATGAGTTAGCACCTCCCCAACACCACTTAGCGCCCCAAAAGCAGGGGTTTAGGGAAATGTGCCATATTAGATGGCATGGTTAGTGAGGTGCTAACCTGTTTGTGAGAGGCCCTGAAATATACCATATGCTCCTGCATATAGGTGCACTAACATACTGGAAGGTTAAGAGAGTCATTAGTACCTTGCTAATTACCGCCTCCCCAAAGCAGGTCCTGTTGGCATGCGCCTCCACTACTGCCTCATCGCTGGCCCAATATTAAAAAAGAAAGACCCTGGGGGTCTGTTGTACCCCCCCCACCATGATTGCCTTCCAAATATTAAAACAGAGAGACACTGGTGGTCTAGTGTTCCCCCCAACACTGCTCACCTGCCCAGTAGTTAAATAGAAAGACCCTGATGGTCTAGTGTCCCACTGCTTCTTGATCTCCCACATGATATTACAATACAAAGACTCTGGTGGTCTAGTGTAACCATTGCCCTTCAATCGCTCCCCTGATATTAAATTAGGAAGACCCTAATGGTCTGGTGTTCCTCTGATTGCCTGCCCAATATCAGTGTCAGATCCAGGATTTAACAATGGGGGGTGCGGTGTTGGGACTTGAAAAAGACATTTTTCAATCCTTTATATAATTTGCTATTATTTTGTTTTACTACATTTTAAATAAAGAATACAAATGTAGTATATAGTTTAAAATATATATTTTCTTCTTACAATCAATAAATCATATTTCATCAACAAAGTGAAATGCAGCAGCAGCAAGCAAGTAGGTTACAATGGGGGGGGCTACTGTCCTTTTCGCGCCCCCCCCCAGATCCGTCACTGCTCAATATGTAACACAGCAAGTCCTGGTGACTGGTGCCTCCCCTGATTATACCAAAGATCCTCCCTGTACCACCATTCATGTCCCTCAATCACCTCTCCCCGGCCCTCACTTACCTCCATAACCATGGTCTCCCGCTGGAGGTGGACACCAGCACAACCCCTCTGTGCATTACCTTGACCAGCTACTGTCTGAATAACAGGGAGTGAGCATGTGAGAAATAGGGGGGCAGGTGTACACTGCACCAGCGGAATCTTTCTATTTCAGTATCCAGCAATCAGCTGGGGGAGCAGGGGGACACTAGACCACCAGGGTCTTTCTATTTTAATATTGAGCGGGCGATTGGGTGGAGTGGGGACACTAGACCACCAAGGTCTTTGTAGTTTAATGGCAAGGGTTGGGGAACTACATGACTGCCACGGACAGTGTACAGATAGCCCTGACAGGTGCTAGGAAGGAGGGCACAAATACAGTTTGCTCCAAGCCTGTAATGAGGCCCTAATAGGAGGCAATTGACCCCATAGTGCCTTGCTAGTGCTATGGGGTCATTTGTATAGGGATGTACAAATATGGCAGACTGTTCCATACCAGCAGTCACCACTGGCTAGTCCTAAAAGCCCATTTGCTCCTGCAAGACGCGTAGCTCCATACTGACCACACGCTTCATGTGGGTGGTAGGGGGTTGCAGTTTGCAAGAGCGAACTGGATAGTGCCTGGCTCAGTTGGTTGGCATCGCACTCTCTCTATGTGCTTTGGGCATGTTTCAATATACCAGTTGTTTACTCCAGGCCCTAATTTGCACCTGCAGCTAACGTCTTGTGGACGCAAACAAGGATCTTTGAATGTCTGCCCCCTCGTACAAGTGTACCGCAGCTAAGGTGCCTGACTACAGACTGGAATATATTGTTCCTTGCATGAACACCAGGCCAGGCTCAGACTGCTTCTACCATGCCAGCCCTCTGACTTGGAGCATCCTGCCTATTGGTCTATACCCAGTTCATGTCTCCCATCGCATTTGGTCCAATACCAAGGTGGTACAGTCTGCACTGTTCACAGCCTAGACCCTGCTGTACCTGAGCAAGCTCAGAGACCCAATGGTGTGGGTGACTACACACATACTGACCTGCATCATATACTTAAACAAGTGGGCCTATCTATCTATGCAAGATATACATGTACGTGGAGGGAAACTGTAACCTGTTACTGTACAACAGCAGGAAATGAGAGCCTCTCCCCTTGTTAGGATTAAGTGAAATTCAAAATATTGTTGCAATTGTACTGAGAATCTGGGTTTGTATTCAAGCTGTAATGTATAATGTATACTGTAATGCATAATGTATAAACTGTTCCTCTCCAAGATGTAACCAGAACCTGCTTCTATTGGAAACCATTGGAAACGAGGCCCTGACTCAGTGATGTATCCAAGTCTCATGAATAAAATTCTTCTTATTATAACTGCAAAAAACAATGTTACTACATCTGTTAAGACTGAAACACAAAGCGTAAAAAGTAGGGGAATGCAAATTTAGGGTAACAAGTCCCCTGGGCCTCAACGAATCTGTGGAGTGGTATTTCTTGGGGTTTGACTGGTCATGCACTGTAACACTGGTGTTGCCTTTAGCTTAGCACCCTCTCTCTAAGCACTGAGGTATGACTGTGTTTTCTCTGCCTGTATAAACAGCGCCAAGGTTAGGACAGCAGCAGTGCTACATAATGTGATCATTTAAACCCCAATGAATGCCACTTCACAGATTCACTGAGGCTCAATTGACTGTTGAGCCTGACGTTGCTTTTTACCTACTTTTTGTGCTTTGGGCCCCATATTCAAACCCTTAGCACTACCTTAATGGGATATGGAACAGCTGACAGCCTGTTAGCATGGCTGCTGCTATGTTCAAAAGTACACTTAAATACACCACTGTACCCACGCAAAGGAGATGAAACTTTTGCATACAGAGCACAGTGGTATACTGGAAGGGTCTTGCATGTGCTAAAAGGCTGCCTTGGCAGTGCTAGTTAATGCTTTCGTAACCTACTGTTTACAGCACATATAGTGATGCATGACATACCCCCCCAGCACTGGTACCTGTCAAAAACAAAAATAATTTCCCTTCCCTTACCCAGTCCTCACTGTAATAAAGAAATTATCGCTGTATTAGTGGTACCCCCATCCTTCATCCAATTCCCATTGTAATAAAGAAATTATCTCTGGTAGTCCAGCATACTCATACAATAAGTACTGCCAGTAAAGGCATGAGAGACTGCACAAAGAAAAAAAAAACAGTGCACTAAAGCCATCAGTACTTACTAAGTGAAAATGTTATTACAAATCAAAGTGCAAACAGTCGGACACGGACAAGCAGCCCATTCTCTGGTGCTTCAGCTTGCACTGAGCCTTCATTAGGGGGTGAGGCTACAGAGTTCACATCTCCATGGCAATAAGAGGCAGCAGATGTCTTCCTATTGGACAAATCTCACATCTCTGACCCTGGAATAAGCTATTGAGAAATCAACAAGGAAATGCTTTTGACAGATTTTATAAAACTTTTGTGGTAGCCACTGTGACCACAAAAATATGCCCAGTAACAAAAGGAGGAAAAAAAGTGAACACATTTAACATTTCTATGTATCAAAAGTCTTGTAGAATTAAAAAAGAGAGGATCAATCATTTATATTCAGTGCAGTTTGTTACAGAAAAAGTGAAATTCAAGCGGAAATGCAGGCACCAAATAGTAGGGGACCTGCAATGGTCCCCACTGCACAATAAAGTTCCCAGATTCATATATTTCATTCCACTAAGTGTCCAGGATTTCAATGGAAGTTTACACAGTGTTCTTACAATCCAAAAAGAAACTCCTGAAATAAGTCAAAGAGCTTTATATCTTAAACATTAAGCAAAAGGCTTGTAAGCAAGACAGTACTTTCTCATAAAAAGACCACATAATCTTGTTCCTCATTCATTCCCCTTGGTTACAGTGCCCCCCAAAAAAACAATCCACTGAGATTCTTTCTGCAGCAAAATATTTATTTTGTTTCTTCCTCTTGGTCTGTGGGGTACATGTTCAAAAATGTAGAACTGTGCTAACTCACATTTTGAGCATGGCTTCTGAGAAAATGGCACCACACCGAAGTATTACAATTGCTTGTCCCACTGAAGTATTACAGTTGTCTGCTCTAGTATCTCTGAGGTGCTCCAGCTTGTGTTCTCTAGCTGGTCTAATAGTTCTTTCCACGTAGATATGTGGGTATGAGCAAACAACCGCATGGATAATGAAGCTGGAGCATGAAATAAACTGTTCAGTATCAATCAAAATGTTCAGTTGGTCATTTTCAAATTCTGTACAGTTGATTCCATATTTATATGCAGTACAATGCCCACATGTGAAAAATCCCATGGGGTGTGGCAATAACCAGGTGGGTTAAATTGGCACATCTGGCTTAAGCCAGCTGTGTGTGATTTAATCTTTGAGATATTTCCCTCTACTGTAAGTGATCCTAGAAAATAGATTTGGAATATGGCAATGCTGAAATAGGGACATATTTTTTGTAGCAATATTTATGACCGTGGGTGCCAGTGCAGTATATTGTAGAAAAAACGTGAGTGGATTTTTTTTGTCTCCACCAGTGTTCTGAAGGATAAGCAGTTCATCATGATTTGCTGATGTTGCATTTCTAGTTCCACATCCAGTGTGGGGTTTTGATTGCCCCTCTCTATGATCCAGTAATACATTTCACATGATAGTTCCTGAAAATCTGTTTTTTTCCAAGCAATTATGACAGAGTTGTACATATAATCCACAAGGAATGGACAAAACCAGGGATGGGAAGTGGGCACTGATGGAGTATAACACAGTGTTGCTAGCCGTAGGTTTACAATACCTTCTGAAAGCAACACATTCACCATACGTAGCTGTGAGCTGTAAATCCAAGAACTCAATTCATCCAATAGGATGCTGTCTGCTGTATCTTACAGCCATGGAGATGCTGACTTTGCAGCCACACCCCTTGACAGAAGCTCAGCACATTAAACAAAGTGCTGGGGAATGGGCTACTTGTTCATGTCTGTGTTTACACTTTGATTTGTAATACATTTTCACTTAGCAAGTACTGACGGCTTTCGTGTGCTGGTTTTTGTTCTTTCTTCAGTCTCTCATGCCTTTACCAGCAGCACTTATTACGTGAGCAGGCTGCTTTTGTTTTGTTCTGATTTCGGTTGTAGTGATGTCCAGCACAAACTATGGTCTGTCATTTATCTTGAGCTACAAAGTAGCTAGTTATTTGCAACACAATACCATTCTGAGTCGGGACATTTTTTTACCACCTCATGCAGCGGTATAACCTCTGTTTCCAGGGTAAATCAGCTTGAACACATTACCAGATGGAGCAAGGAGAGGAGCAAATCCAGAGCAGAGCATAAACCACTCAGAAGGAGGTTGAACTTCCTGTTTGGAAGACCATGTAAGCACTGCAAAATGATGATTGGACAGGAGACTGCAAACACAAGCAACAGCCGGTATCGATTTATCTAACCAACCTCTTGAACTAAAACACTTATTTGTACATTTGGAGAGACTGCTATTACAAAAGACAAGCATTTGGTACAATTTTACTGGTTTGGAAGACTATATACAGTTGAACCACACACCACATGGTTTATGTGTGGAGTAAGGGCCATCAGTAGGGCTCATAAACTTTGTACACAGGGACGAATGGGAAAAGGCAGCACACAACTTTATTAGAATTTTGATAGAAGAAGATAAATACCACTACAACAAGGTCCAAGAGGAAATAAGGGATATACAACAGAGTTGGCAACCATTTAAAGATCTCCTATACTTCAGACAGAGGGAAAACAGCCTAAATCAGGTACAGTACTGGACAAATCTGAACAGAAAACCAGTAATCGCAACAAAGTAAATTTGAAAGGGATGAATAAGACTACTTAAAGGGGCAAGTGTTTGGCTGGGAGAGCCTTGCACAATCAACCAGCTGGGGCCACAGCAAAGGTCAAAATTATAATCGCTCCAAGACTAGACATAGGTCTAAAATAAACAAAATAAAAGCCAACAGAAATCTGTGAAGATATCTAATACAACAATTGTACTAACTGATAGTGGGGATTCAAACTGAGCAACAGACTCTAACATAGCTGAGTCAGCCCCCAGTATGGCTGCTTTTTTGGAAAAAGAGAACCTGACTGAGCAGAAGAACAACAAAGCCAACAAAAGAAAAGGAAAACCAAGAGGGGAAAAAGAGGAGGAAAACAGCGCAAATGGACATTCTATAACATAATAACGCTAAATTAAAACAGATAAAAAATAAATATTAATGACTACTAAAATTATAACTTCATAAGCTTCATACCCTCTCCACATATCAAGAAGTTAAGTATCTCTGTGGAACCTTTTAAGCTATTTAGAAAGTTACGTAGATAAAAAAAGGAGGGGGGTGATACCACAAATGAAATAGCTTTAACCCACTCTAGCACTTCCTCCAGCAGGGAAGATCATTCCTTTTTTATTTCATTATGGAAAAATAGTGCTGAAGTTAATCTTTCAGATGTTTCCCTACATTCAGTAGTACCCCTTTTCAGTGATGCTAGGGAGAATGTTAGTGTAGGGGCTACACACCAGGAGCCTGCTACAAACCACAGTTCATATGTTGTTGGGACTCAGAGACAACATTCTTTTAAAGTAAAATCTACATTTTTCGCGGGGTTCACTGATCCAGCAATGTTGCTGTTTCAGAAAAAAGTGACATGCAAAGTCAAGTCTCTTTTCTCACAACCATTGAACCTAGGCTAACACAATTTGAATGTCAATGAAAGAAAATAATTAGATAAGTGCATGAATGATGTTATGATAAGAGAATCTGATAAGGCGGTAATGTGGTCCTGCTTAACAAACAAGACTGCATCATAGAAGCAAATCAATTACTTGTTTACACTAGTACCTATGAGAAATCAAGGTCAGACCCCACGAGCAAATTCATGATAGAACTTAGTCACAGCATTGGATCATTACACAACAGGGATATGAGTTTTTTTCAATGTACAGGATTCAGTTTTGGCAACTTTTTGCTGTCTATCAAAGACATAAACATTTATTACAACCTCCTGGATGCCCTATATTTTCAGGAACTGGATCCCTTACCAAGAATCTGAATAGATTTATCAATTTTTTTTCTTTTTTCCCAGCCCATTGTCACCAATCTTAAGTCATATGTTAAAGATGTTATGTAACACTCAGATTTCTTATGGTTGGGGCTGGATGTTGTGTCTTTATATACCAGCATCCCCCATGATTTAGGACCTCAAACATTACAACACTTCCAATGCAGAAATACCTGTACCAGTACAACACTGCTCCAGTTTATCTTGGATACTGTCGGATGTATTCTGACCCACAATTTGTTTTACATTCAACTGAGAAATCTTCCTACAAAAGCAGAGCACTGCCATGGGTGCAACAGTTACACTGTTCTTTGCCAATCTATAATTAAGCTTTTGGAAGAAATGTGTTGTTTTTGATGATGTCTGCAATAGACTATCTGGACAGATGGTGCACTAGTACAGGTGTATTGATGATATCTTGGACATCTAGAGTGACAAGAAAAAAACAGCTGAAAAATGTATTTCTTTTTTTTTTGAAACGCGGCTTTATTGAAGTTGTCATCAGTCACATACAGTGTTTTTGGCCACGACATCTAGCCGTTTGATTATACATTTCTAGGAATGAATTCTTAATCTTTCCACATACCTTCAGACATTTAACCTGATCTAGTTCCTATCCTATGGTGCCTCCTTATGTGTAAGAGACCACTCTTTCTTTGTGTTCTCTTATTCATCTGAACTCTTAGTTGTTATTATGCTGCATTGTAACTTAAACCGTAACATAAAACCTCTTAAGTGCAAAACATTTCTTTACCATAAATAAGACTTCATAAACTGTATAGCTTTTAGACTGTTGGTGACTCCTAGATAGAAAAACCCTTGGGGGAGGGACAAGAGGAGAGGAATGGAATGATACCGGGACCACCCCACCTAGAATTCTCAGCTTGCCTTGCTTACTTACATGACTTGTCTATTATTCTTTCCCCTTTGGGAATATTCCCCTATCCTGATAGTAACAAGGAAAGAGATGACCTGTGTATATCCATTGGCCTGGGCTGGGGGGAAAACTGGGTGGAGAGAAAGAAGACTAAATGAATGGAGCCTGATTCTGCGCCTCTGGACCCTTCGAGGCAATGGCCCAGGATGGCACCCTCTCTTGCATTGAGCACCAGCTCCTACAATAGAATAGAGTGGAATAGGTTAAGTAAGTACATCAGGTAATTTCAATAACATTTGGTGGCCTCAGTGAATTCTGTGGGGTCACTGGGCCCCTCTGACCCTTGTACCACATGTCCCATCCTCTCCATCTTTCCCTGTGTTTCTCTTCTAGCAGGTGTAACTTGACTGTAATGAATTCCATTTCTTTTACCTTGACTATTCTGCCTAACCATTTTTCCTTAGATGGTGGCGTTACCTTAAGCCAGTGCTAGGTGAGGCATTTCAATGCTGTCACCATACACACCAGGACCACTTGTCTTGTGTCTGAAGGCAGCCCAACTACACTAAGTATTCCCAGGATCCATTGGGTAAATTCCAGTGGAATATATACTCCCATGATCTCTAGCATTGTCTTATGTACCATTTCCCAAAATGGGGCTATAACAGGGCATTGCCAAAAAATGTGCCAGCGGGCACACTTTTTGCCACACTGCCTCCAGCACCTATCTGTGTTGGTGGCCTGATAGTGCCTGATAATGGTTGGTGTTCTAAAAAAATCAAATCAGGATCTTCCAGTAAAATTCCCTCCATAAGGGGGCTGAGGTAACTCTCCAGTTCTTCTGCAACCTGAGATTCCAGTCCCTCACCTGGATGTCTACCCTCATCTCCCTCTCCCATGCTTCTTTAATTTTTAGGAGTTTGGCACCCTGACTCCTTTGCAATAATCTGTAAATGCCTGCTATATACCTCTGAGGAAGCTGGCCTACTGGTGCCGCGGTTGGATTTCCACATACGATGCCAGCAACCCCGGTTTGGGAATGAGCCTGGGACCTGGAGGGCCAGCCAGGGGGAGGAGGCTTGAGCATCCCAGGGACAGCTCATCTTCTACAGGGAGGAGGGGGGAACCAGGGCTTGGAGATTGTCTGACCTTGGTTAGAGACCCGAGGTACAGCAAGCCCAAGTCACCACCAAAGGGGTGGCATGATGGACGCTGGTGTTCAGCGCCTTGGCATTGGGGTGCACATCATGCCCAGAACATCAAAAAATTACCCGCAGCACTCCTGGGTAGATGGAGCACCAGGCCCCAATCTCCCGTGCCCCTACCTGCCCTGGTGATGGCATCCCAATGAAACCAGAAGACTTCAGGGTATAAGGGCCCTCACCTCATACCCGCCTGGGGGGTATAGCCATGGCTACATGGGGGATGGCCCGCTCCAGGCTTCAGGTAAGAAGGCGGGACTAAGAAGGCCATAGGTGTCTCCTAAAGGAAGTAGAGTGCTGTGGGTAGGAGGGAACATAAAGAGAAAGTTAAAAATATATATTATATATATCTGAGGATCCCTTAGTTTCTCCACCCAATATATGTATTCTTCCCATTCCATTGTAGGTCTAGTTAATTTTTTCAGATTTCCAGGGGTGTTGATGAGGTGTCTAGTTTGCAGGTACCTCAGAAATTCTGAGTTCCCCCACCCAAACTTTTCTTTCACCCTACTAAATGTTATACATTGTGTGAATCTAGTTACTCCCATATTTTCCCACTTTGCATATCCTCTGTCCAGTGTTGGTGGTATAAAGACTGGATCATATCTGATGAGAAACATGGGACCTAATCCAACTGGAGAGCTAGTAGCACAACGTATTTTATGAAACATTCTCAAACTATGTCTCACCCATTGATTCCTAACTCTGTGTGTTATCTTTGAGGGGTTGTCGTGAGCACTAGGATGAATAGTGGTTGCCCCCCTACTGCGGCATCCTCCATTTTGTACCACCCTGAATCTGGTCTTTGTCTAGTCCAGATACAGACCAGCACAAACTATGCTGCCAGATAGTATTTTTGGAGGTCTAGGAGAGCAAGGCTTCTCTGGTCCCTTGGTAGGTGCAGTATCTGTCTATTTATTCTAGGGCGTTTCCCATTCCACACAGATTTTTGGATCTTAGTGGTGACCTTATTCTAGAATCTTTGTGGGATGGCTATGAGGAGGGTCTGGAACAGGAACAGTAGTCTCTGCCACACAGTCATCTTCAATGTGTCGACTCTGCCCATCAGGGATGGGGTAGCAGGCTCCATCTCACCAAGTCTGCTGCCACCACTTCCCAAAGTTTCTCGCAGTTTAGTTGAAATAACCTTTTTAGATTGGAAAAAATGTGTATACCTAAATATTTAATTCCCTCTCTGGCTACCCAACTAAAAGGGAAAGCATCTTTAAAACCCCTTGATGGCTGTCCACTAACTTTGAGTGCTTCTGATTTCTTATAATTTATTTTATACCCTGAAATTTGGCTAGACATTGTTAGGTGATTTACCAGTTTCAGTGCTGTTCCATCTGAGTGATTTAAAAAGAATATGGAGTTGTCCGCAATGCATATAGTGAGAATTTCTGTTCCAACCCCCTTTAAGGGCCAGAGGCTCCAGGCAGACAGTAAACAAAAGTGGGGACAGAGGACATCCCTGACTAGTTCCTCTGGACAAGCCAAATGGAGGGGAGTTAATACTATTAACCCTGACCTGCACCTAAGGATTGTTACAGAGAGACCTGATGGTATCTACGAATTTAGGACCAAATTGCATCCACTTCATGGTTTTCAACAGAAATTGCCAATTAACCCTATTAAACGCCTTCTCTGTGTCCATAGAGATAGCTATTTGAAAGTGTCCATGTTTCTCCTGGCCAGACAGTATATTTAAGAGTCTCCTTATATTATCTTGTAGATATCTTCCTGCTATGAATCCCATTTGGTCTTTATGTATTATGTTATGTATTATCATTTCCACTATGTCTGCAAGGATGCCCGTGAATACCTTCAAATCAGTATTAAGAAGTGATATGGGCCTGTATGAGCCGGGTTCTGTGGGTTCTTTGCCTGGCTTGGGGAGCACCGAGATCTGTGCATAATGCCACAAGTCTGGGATACTCTTGCCAGCCTGTATCTCCCCACAGGCCTATTGCATTAGGGGAGTCAGGCTGGTGGCAAATATTTTGTAGAACTCTGCCAGGAAACCATCTAGTCATGTAAATTTACCATTTTTTAACTGTTTTATTTTGCCTATAATTTCCTGTTGTCATACCCCTTCCTCTAGGCTGTCAGCATCAGGTTCTGTTAGGCCTGGGACTATCAGTTATGCAAAACAGGTCTGTACTTGTGCCTCAAATGTGTCATTTGTGTCTTGGGTATATCGGTCCTGATAATACTGAGCAAAAATTGTAACTATTTCCCCTGTGATCTGTCCTCCCACCCCACCCCCGTGCGGGTGTTTAAGTCCAAGAACTGCTCTGTTGCACAGCTGTTGAGTGTGTACGCCAGTAGGCACTCTGCCCTATTTCCCCCCCCATAATACAATTGCCACACCCTCCTATAGTTCCCTTCCATCTGCCCCATCAGCAAGGTTGTTAGTTCTCTATGTTTCTTTTTTAGTTGTCCCTTGACCCCTGGGTCCAGAGATATTTTATGCAAAATTCTAGATCCGCTATTGTCTGCTCGCGTGCCTGTTGTTATGCTGCCCTTTACTTCTTCTGTTGAAATGCATTTTCTGTGATTATTCCTCTTAGCACCCCTTTTAACACATCCCACCATACTGCATGGAAGATAGATCCCTCTAGATTTTCTTATAGGTATATTTTTATGGTTTCTTCTACTAGTTTTTTTTTAAATTCTTCAGAATTAAGCAGACCCACATTTAATCTCTAGTTGGAGTTATGAACAGCTGGAGTTAGTATCAATTTTAGTAACACCGGTGAGTGATCTGAGATGGTATGTGGTAAAATTATACAGTTCTCTACCACTCAGGCCCACTCTGATGCCATGAAAAACATGTCTATCCTGGAGTAGTTGTCATGTCCGTCAGAGTAATCGGTGTAATCTCTGGCGCTGCCATTTACATGTCTCCATATGTCTATGATGCCCAATTCACTAGCTAGTTTCTTTAGTAGTTTGCCTGACCTTTCATCTTTTCCTACATGGTTTCCCCATTTATCTTGCCTCCCTGAAATCACTATGTTAAAATCCCATCTATCACATACATACTGTCTGAGTCTGTAATTGGGTCTAGTAGCACCTTTTTAAGGAAGGTGGATCTCTCTCTTTCTCTTTATTAGGGGCACATGAATTCAAGAAGGTGCATTTAATATCACCATACTTTCTCTGGAGCCTTACAAATCTACCTTCAGGGTCCAGTTCTACCTTGTTAATTACTATTGGGCTATCCCTTCAGATTACGATGGCTGTCCCTCTTCTATATGGATGTGTGTCCCATGATGCTGCATGGACCTCTCCCACCCACTTACATTACAGTTTTTTGTGTTCAGTTGCATTCAGGTGGGTTTCTTACAAGTATACCAAGGTCATTCCCATTTTCCCCAACTCTTGCAGGAGCCTAGCCCTTATTATTGGGCTATTTATGCTCCTAACATTGTAAGTGATAAGTTTAAGATCTGCCATTCTCTTTTTTTTTGTGTGTTTTTTTTCATGTACTGTAGCCATCTTATCTTTATACTGATACTCTGTCGGAGGCCTTGGCTCCATTTTTTTTAATGCCCTTTCTCCATTTGACCCTCTCTCCAGGTATGCATTGACCCCCCCATACCCTCCTGCTTCTCAATCTTGTCATCATTATTTCTCTGCATCAAGTCCCTTCTCCAAGAGTCTCTTTGTATCAGAATAAAAAAAACATGTACTATAACAACCATGTAACATCTAAACATTAACTGTAAACTCTTACTTTGTTCTAATAACAGTTTCATTTGCATCTTTTTCACCTCTCTCCTCCCTTTCATCAGTGACACGTCTCCCTGTTACTGCTGCGGTCTGGTTTGGTAACAGGTAGTGCAACCTAAATTGCTGTACTTTCCCACTGTAGGGATCTTTTCCTCCCAACAGTGGCAAGTGGTTGCTAACCCTTGCTATGAGGAGATGTACCAAGTATACCCCTTTCCAGAAACCGATTCTCCATTCCTTACTGATCTGCAAGCACAGTGTGATTACCTTACCTGACAGCTTGGCTCTTCTCCCACTTCCCTCTCTTTACCTTCTCTTTTTGTTGCCAGACTGCTATATGTCATTCTCTTCTCCCCATTTCCACACTTTCTCTGTGCCCTTTATTAATGTCCCACCCTCTTTGCTTTGTGCCTGTCCCTCTTTAATAAACATTTCTTATTCCTAAATTATCTTAACGATAATATTTCACATATTTTATCACTTACATAGAAAACAAACCAAGTATACTCACGCATCTTGAAGATTTTCAAATATCTTAGCTCTTATTTCTTTCAGAACTGGAAAGATCAGTTTTCTTTTATCCATAGTAAGAGGAGCATAGTCCTGTTCGAAATAAAGGCGTGTATCCCTAAACAGTATTTCTCTCTGAGCCCATGCTTTTTTAAGGACCACCTCTTTTGTGCGGTAGTCCAGGAAGGCAACAATGATCGACCGCGGTTGAGGCTTTGGATCTATGGGTGGCACTGACAAGGCTCTGTGTGCCCTTATGATGTTTAGCTGTAAATCCTTCTTGAGATGCAAAATCTCCTTGATGAAGTTTTCCATGAATGTTATCATGTTGCCTGACTGCGTGCTCTGGTATTCTGTGGATCTTCAAGTTTATTTGTCTGGAGCAATTCTCCAGGTTCTCTGGTGCAGTAATGTCTGGTGCAGTAAGACCTCTCAATCATACAGTTGAAGTACCACACCATTGTGAAGCTCTGTGGTATCCGTCATCTTGGACATGTGCTCCTCCAACTCCTTCATTTTCTGCTCCTGATGCTTTAGTTTTTTTTGAGTTTTCCCACACCTCTTCCTGTATATTATCCAATGTATCTCCCAAGCGGCGCAGTCTGGAGAACAACCAGTGGGATGTGATCATGAACTGCTTTTCATTATTGCCAGAATTACTATCCCCATGCTGGTCAGGAGAATTGTGCCTCTGTGTGGCTGAGCAGTTTCTTCTCATTCTATCAAGGATCAGTAAGTCTTTCATTTTACTCTTTTCAGTGGCAAAAGCTTTCAGTTTCTGTCGCATGGCCATTACTACCTCCTCTAACTTACTGTCCAATAGCCTTTTCATGGTGTTTGAGGGTGGTAAATACATTTTATTTAAATTGGTTTCCCAGAGCCCATCTCGGCTACGTACTCATCACCTGGTGACATCACCGGAACAAAAATCAAAGAATTCATTTCTGAACACAAATTAACTCAGTTTGTCAGGCACAGCAAAAATAGACAACAACAAAAACAAATTCTTGGATTTACAACTCACAGCCAGGCTTGATGAACATGTTGGCACCATAGGGTAGCATAAACCTATGGCTAGCAACACTGTTTTACATACCACCAGTGCCCATCCCCCAATCCCTGGCCTTGTCCATTCCTTATGGACAATTTGAACAACTCCATCATAGTCATTCAGAAAACACTGTTTTATATATCACTACAGGACTTGTGCAGGGCAGATTGTCTCTGGCCAAGGAGGAGAGCATATAAAGCTAACAGCAGAAGCAGGCCCCATAGTCTATCTATTCTGCTTGATGTGAGCCCTTTGTACATTGAATTACATTGGTTCTTGCCCCCCTTCTCTTTAACTCTGACCCTCCCCTTGTCTTTGTCCCACCCTCTCTTGAATCCATTGACCTTCTTCTGGTTCACAACCTCTACCAGCAGTTCATTCCATCCTGACACGACCTGTTCTGTGAAGAGGTGTCTCCTGACCTCCTTCTTGAACCCCTCACCACTAATTTATTGCTGTGTCTCCTTGTGTTTCTGTTCCCACTCAAGGTAAAGAGTCACCGGTGATACACCTTGTTAATACCTTTGAGGTACTTGAAGGTTTCAATCATGCCCCCCTCTTTTTCCTCCAACGAGTACCTATTTAGGTTACACAGTCTGTCCTAGTATGGACAGCATGAAGCAGGTAGAAGGTAGCACCCAGGACACTGGTGGAGTATGGAAGGGGGTAGTGGAGGGAGTAGGACAGAGGCAAGGATGGGGAAGTAGATGGAGGAAGGGAGGAGAGGGAGAAAAGGAGGGGGAGGAGAGCAAGGATGTGGAATAGCATGGTGGATGAGCCTGACAGCACAAGGAGAACTTGGGTGGCAGTGGGCTTGTCTGACATACTAAGGAGTCAGGGGGGTAGCATAGGCCTGTAACAGATAGGAAGACTAGGGTGAGCATTGGTCTGACCCAGATAGGGAGGCTATGGGGAGTGTAAGCCTGACCAAGATAGGGAGGCAAGAGGGAGTAAAAACCTGGGCAACAGTAAAAGGTTTACTCTATAAGCCAGCCCAATGGTGCTGAGGGTTGAGGTGCTGGACGCCACACCTCGCACCACGCCAGAGACCCGGGGTCCAGAGCAACCTCGGGTGTTGGGGATCAACTGGGAGGGAGGAGGACTGAGCATCCCAGGGACTGCTCTCCTCTTCCGGGGAGGGTGGTCAGGGATGACCGTGGATGTGCTGGCTCCTGATAGTGGCTGGGTGTTGGTGCATGTCACGGTCCACTGTGGGGTTGACGTGGGAAAACACTGGATGTGCCAGGCACAGATGCGTGCATGGAACATCCTTGGCATCTTTGCATGCCAATACTGTGGGGGGAAGCACAAGAGAAAATCCTCCCCATGTATGTGATTTTTTTTTTATTTATATTTATTGATTTTCTGATGCAACAGTCCAGACTGTGATTCATAAAATTACAGGCCTGAAGGCATGCAGGTCTCCACAGTGGATATACAGGAAAGTTTAAGAGTGAAATGTCCAATTGGATGACAGTTCAATAAATCCATACAGTGCTCGTCATTGCCAGAAAATTTATTAATAACGGAGTAAAGTCTGGTTTAAGTATGATGGAGATCATTGATGCTCTCACCTTCTGAAAATAAATCAGATCAAACATAATGCCATCATAATAAACCCCAGCAGAACTACAAAAATGTGAAGGGGCTGATTGGCTATACATTTATGGACAGGCAATAAAGTGATTCCCTGGTCTCAGTTAAGCTTTACATTCAGTCCCACATCTCTAGGTAAGGCAAGGCAACCTACCATGTGGGCGACAGTATATTTTAGCAGGCTATGGTTTAAGTTTAGCGAACCGAGTGGCACACATAGACACCATCTGCTAATACTTCCATAAAACTAGCTCCATATAAAAGAAACATTTTTAGAACTGTACCTGGAGCAGCATTTAACATTGATAATAAACATTCTACATTGAACAGAAATTCCCTATGGGCAGCTATCTGACTCAACCAAACTAGATCATTTACCACAGTTTGTACATTTATTCTAGAAACCCAGAAATATTAAATACTTTTTGCAGTCATTGGCATTGCTCACCCTTCCCAACAAGGGCCCAGTAGCCCTCCAAAGGATAGGAAAGGTATTAAAAGCTTTTACTATTAGGAGGAAAGTTCAGTACTTGTCACCCCATATCTTCAGATGAGTGTTCCGATGGGTTTAATCTGTAGATCATCTTCTCCACGGAGGCAGCTGCTGCAATCGGGTCAACAAACATGTGCGCCATGGATTCATGTCACACTTGAAGCCTCACCGGATAATTCAGCCGTGCTTGGATTTTATTTTTGAGGAGATTCTTCTTAACTATTTGGAGCTCCTTCTTCCATGTTTCGGTGCTTTCTGCCAGATCGGAGAAGAAAGCAATGCGACTGCCCTCCCAGGTGATTTCTCCCTTAGCCCGTGCGGCCTGTAGAAGAGTCATCCGTGCCTCCAATGGTGACAAGGTGGCAAATGTGGTCAAGGGCCTTTGTGTCGGGTCTCCACGGGAGCATGGCTGCTGCAGTATTGCAAAAACTTTCAGGATTCTTGTACCAGATTCCTGTGAAAGGAGTTGCAGATCTTGGAACAACAGTTTTGTGACTGAGTCCAGGATTGTTTGCTTTCCAGCGAATCGTAGGGGAAATCCAATGATCCTGATGTTGGCCTGTCTCTGTGCAATCTCCAGAGATTCGATTTTTGCCTTTAGGTAGGAGACATCCCGCACAAGGGTGGCATTATACTCAGTCTGGCATAGTTGTGTTTCAAATATTTCCTTAATGGCCGTAGCATTCTCCTGGGTTTCTTGTTCATTGCTGAACACCTTTGCTTCCACTGCAGCAAGCCACCTATTGGTATCCTCTTCAGTGACCTGTATCTTGAAGAGAATCACCATGATTTGAGAAGACGGTAAGTCCAGTGTTCCATGGCTACTACATGTTGCAGGCTCCAACCCCTTTGAGGAGCCAGCAGGAGATAAGTATGCTTCCAAGTTCTGTCCGTGATGCTTATTATGTTTTTTTGGCCCCATCTTGGTTACTGGAGTTTCCAATGGGTAGCAAATGTTTTCTGGCATTTCTAACTGCTCAGAAAAATATATTTATTTAGTTTAGAAATTTCCGACGATCTGAGCTGTCTTAAAGAGCTGCCGCCATGATGCTGCTCTGCAGTGTCTCCCCCCACCCCCCGTGCATGTGAAGGTGATCCGCTGGTGTCACGGCAGATGCATCCAAGTTAGTTCCACTGTTGCTCGCCTGGCCTTCCACGGTGAGCGGGGTAAGTCCCCACCATGATGTGGCTGGGAGGGGTAGGGCATAGGAGTTGATCTCTGGCTGCTGCTGCGGGGCCAAAGCGACAGCTGGATGGAGGGGACCATGTATACAACCTCCCCAGCCAAGGAGAAATACACAGTATAAGTAAAAAAAAAAAAGGCTTATTCTATGGAGCAAATTTAAGCAGTCACAAGAATATTTAGAATGCAATAAGCCCCTTGGTGCAAACAATTATTGATAGTTAACCAGCACAAGGCACCACAATACAATACATTAACCAACCAACACTGGGCTTCTAACACACCAAAACCTGAGATTAAACAAGGTACAGTGAAGGACCCCAGGAACCACTAATGTGAGGAAAGCGACATTTGCTGACTAAACAAACAAATAGCTAACAACTTACAGATTGCAGGGAGGAACCAGGCAGAGTCTCCTGGCGTCCTCCCTCTGGTGACTTCCCTCATGGACTCCCACTCCTGTTGTACCACTTAGACTGGGATCACTCACATGGAACCACTAGGAAGAGTGGAGTTTTAAGGAACTGAAAGTAACACCCTGAGGAAGTACACACAGCACTGATTGGAGCAACTGCTCCAAACTAATTGTAATGGGCAGACTAGATGGGCCAAGCGGTCCTTATCTGCCGTCAAAGTCTATGTTTCTATGTAATCCCAGGCTGGTGTGTAGGTTGTCAGTCTGACTGGGGAGGCGCCGTCACCTTAGGCTCCCAACCCTATGGCTAGCAAGATGGCAACTGGAGGCAGGAGTCTAGAGTCCTGTTGGGTTAGTACTGGTGTGGGAAGCGCTAGCTGTGAGTGAGGCTCCAAAGATCAGTGTCAGCTGCTATAAAGAAATGTTTTTGTTAAAGATGAAAATTCTGCCCCCAAGCAAGCGCACACAGCACTGACTGATGCAACCACTCCAAACTGATTCAGGGGCATAGCCAGTATTTGGCAGGGGGGGGTTCCAAATATCTTTAGGGGGTCTGGGGACATGTTCCCCCAGAAAACACTGAAATTTTAGGAGTGAAATGGTGCAGTTTGGTGCATTTTTAGGCAATAACTGTTGGCTTACAAATCAAAATGCAAGTTGTCAGTCTCATCACTCAGTCTCAGGTCTATGAGTTCAACCTAGGATTCTTTTCCCCTTTTTTATATTTCCATCTTTCTCTTCTCTTCTCTAGATCTCTTCCCATTCTGCTACCATCCCTACACCACCTTCGCTGTTTTTTCGGCACTTCCTTTTAAGTTTTTTATTTTAATTTTCACTTCCCCCATTTTCATTTCTGTTTTCACCTATCACCTTCCCTTTTATGTTCCACCTCTCCCTTTACAAGTATTTCCCCTTTAACTGCCAACTTAATGGGAGGGAGCAGACCAGGGTTAACTTGTCTTGGAAACACGTGGGCATGTGATGTAGTGGGGTACCTGTCACTTTAACCATGGTTATACCAAATTCACGTCCACAAGCACACTGATAGTCAAGCAGGCATTTCAGTTTATTTGCTTGCCCACACAACATGCTAGCAGTCTTAATTGCTCCCCACAGAGAGGCAGTACAGCTTCTGCACTTCATTTTGTTTAATTTGGTACATGCCCACATAGAACCTAGTCAAAAAATGTATTTACCTTATTCATTTGTAGCACCCACTTTGGGATAGTTGTATGACTGACTGGAACCCATTTTTTATTCATGTGTTTATACTCCATCACCAGCCTACCCCTATCCAGTCTGCCACCTCCAACCCTGTCAATCACCTTCACCTGATGGTTACCCTGTACTCTGCCCCATGGCTTGCCATCCATAGTGGGGGGCCTTTGGGTTCCTCTAACCCTCTAGTGATCCCTCAGGAGCTCCAGATCCAGTGGAGAGGTCTGTTGTGGTCAATGGTGCTGGACCTGAGATGGGCAGACCTTCATCCTGTGGCAGATAAAGATTTATTACCATGTTTCTGTCCCTAACCCCATCAACATACACAACAAGTGTGGGGGTGCAACTCAGAGACACACACGGCATGCTTCTTTTTGGGGAGAGAAAGCTCCCCAGCATATCAGCAGGAGCTGCTGTAACACTGGAATGTGCCCCCTTCCCTTCCTCATATATAGAGTATGTGAAGGTGGTAATTACTTTGAAAGTGTCATTACTGATGAATCAGGGGGTGGTTATATGTCATGTTTTGACAGACGTTAAACATAGCTGCCACTGTAGCTCTGTAAGTAACTAAAGAAGCATTTTTTCCTTTCCACTTGCTACCTTTGCTACTTCCATAATCTCTTACTTTTCTGACAGGCCCATCAGCAAAGAAATATTACTTTATAAAATAAGGTAATATTTTTATGCTGATGGGGCAATCCAAAAAATTGCGTTCACTTTCTGTGTGCCCCTCTTCTAAAATTGATGCTTCTATTGTTTGGAAATAAATTACTTAACTTCCTCCCATGTTCTATTCATCTGTGCCCCCTGACTGTTGATTCACATTTCTTTGATCCAAATATTCTTTTTCCTCTGACCTGCCAGGCATTTCTGCATTGTGGAACTTCTAATATTCTCTAAAATTGCCAAATTGTTTGAAATCCTGTTGAATTTTCCTTTTAGTCCTCTAACTCAGCAGCAGCCCTTAGGACACTGTGATGTTTTTTTCTTAATCTCCCGTCTCCATTCTCACACTCTGTGTGGCTTAAATCTACTTTGTGTTTTTTCTGCCAGGAAGGTAACAGCAGACACTGAAGTAAAGTCACTAGATAGACAGATGGCTTTACAACGCAAGGTACAATAAGGATGCAGATTTTGCCACTTGCTGCTGCTGTAGCCATGGTAATGCTGCCATGCACCTGGCTAGACTGGACTTGGGGGCGATAGTGGAAATTATCGGACCAGCACTACAGAAGTAGCATAAATTTTACGTGAATACAGCACGTGCTTGTGCTTACTGTTAATGTTGGTTGGTTGTGTCAGTTTGTTTGAGTTGGGGGGCTTTGCCCCCCCCCCCACACCCCTTGTTTTTGTTTTTTTTTTTTTTATGGGGGGGTGTTGGGGGAGAAGCCCACAAACTCAAATAAACTACTGTACTAAAAAATAACCCAAAGACTGATTTGAGAAAGCAGCGTAACTTGATCACATGTTAATAGCGTAGGTCCGCTGGTGGTCCAATAATCTCCATTATCTCCGACTTTGGGAGCTTGACTCAGTATCCCCTCATGCTCTCTGAGCTTCTCCAGTCTGACCACCCGCTGAGACTGAGCTGAGGGAACAGGTCCTAATTTCTTGTTATTTAATATGCCACCACCTGTTCACTGCAGTATCAGTGAGAGCACTCAGAGACACACTGACTCAGGTGGGAAGGTGACTGTGTCTGTGACTCAGCGTGCTCTGCTTCCTCTGACCACCCACACAGGTCTGCTCCTCCAGATCATGTGACCAGTCCAGCAATGTTCCCAGGCTTTGAACTGTCAGGCTGTCCCTGGCAGGAGGCAGGGCTTGCTCTGCACATTCATGAGTTGATGCCCGCCTGTTCTGTCTCACTAGCCCCTTTATTTTTCCAACCCCCACAACTGCCACAGTGAGTGAGTACTGACAAATTATGCAGTTTTTAAACAATAAAGCCAAGCAAGGGGGAGGATTCGTGCCAGGAACTTTGCGCCCAACACGCCTGTGCAATTTTAGTCCTGGGCGGGAGCTAGTTGGGGAGCCCCTTCACCTCAGGCTCACGATCTCCACGACTGGCCAGATGTCTACTGGTGGCAGATGTCCAGGCATTGCTGGGCTGTTGTTGGCGTGGGAAGCTGTAGTGATGAGTGAGGCTCCAAAGAACAGTGTTAGCTGCTGTAAAGAAAGTTTGTTTTTTTTTGTTACGTTTGAAAGTCCAGCCTTCAGCAAGCACACACAGCACTGATTGGAGCAACCACTCCAAACTGACTGTAGTCCTGGAATGGCATGTAGACTGGTGAGCTGGTTGGAAGAGTCCCTGTACCTCAGGCTCATGACCCCTGTAGCTGGCAAGATGGTGACTGATGGCAGGAGTCCAGAGCTCTGCTGGGCTGGTGTTGGCATGGGAACCTTTAGATTTAGGCATCTCTTTAAGGTTCTCTTCATCTTGCTGCGGTGACCAGTAAACCACTCCCAACTTCAGGTTTCTTTCCTGCACCTGTATGCAACTGGACCCGCTAAGACTCTAGGTCCCCTTCCCCATGTCCTCCCTTGTACGAACATACAAAATTTGCCAGCAGATAAAGGCCTAGAGGTCTATCAAGTCTGCTCGAATGTGCAGCTAGCACCCCATATTCTGCAGCTTCCCCTTCCTTCCACCCTTCCCCTTCATTAACCCTCCCCCTTGTCCTGTCCCATCCCCTTTTGAAGCAGTCCACTGTTCTACTGGATACCACTTCTGCAGGTAACACATCCACCCAGCCACCACCCTCTCTGTAAAAAGTGTCTCCTTATCCCTCCTGAACCTTCCCCTCCAGTCTCATATCATGGCCCTGGTGGCCCTTCTCCTCCTTACTTTGAACAGCCCTCTGTACCCGTCTTTGTTTATTCCTTTCATGTACTTAAAGGTTTCAATCATGTCCCCTGTCCCTCCTCTCCTTCGGGTGAGTACAGGTTCAACTCTTCAACCTCCTCTCGATGATAAGTCCCCGCCTTTGATCATCTTTGTCGCCCTGTGCTGCACCTCCTCCAGTAACTTAATGTCCCTCTTCAGATATGGGCGCAGTACTGCACGCAGTACTCAGGTGTGGTCTAACTAATGACCTATACAGTGGCAGAATCACCTCCTCCTCCTCGAGGATATACCCTTGCAGTACAACCCAGCATTTTGTTGGCCTTTGCAGCTCTTCCTACATTGTACTGAGTTGTTCATTGACCCTGTAATGAGCACACCCAGATCCTTCTCCTCCTCTTTCTGGGCTAGCTGCACTCCCCTAGCTGGTAACTCCTCCTTGGGTTCTTCATCCCAAAATGCAGCACCTTGCACTTTTGGCATTAAACCCCAGTTGCCAGGTGTCTGACCAGGTTTCAAGCTTTGCCAGATCATCCTGCAACCCTGCCATCCCCTAGGTCATCCACCACCACGCCTACCTTGGTATCATCAGCAAACAGACTGATCTTGCTCTTGATGTCTCATGATAAGTCTGCAATGTAATATCCCAAACAACACTGGTCCCAACACGAGCCCTGTGGAACACCGGCGTCACTGCCCTTGGGTGTGAGAGCTCCCCACCCACCACCACCCTCTGTTGCCTTCCTGAGCCAGTTTCCTACCCATCTCACCAGCTTTGCACCCGCCCCGTGCCTACTAACTTCCTTCTCAGCCTTCCATGTGGCACAGAGTCGAATGCCTTACTGAAGTCCAGATACAGGACATCCACTGCATGGGCCCTGTCCAGTTGCCTAGTTACCCAGTCATAGAACTCAACCAGGTTGGTTTGGCAGAATCTGCCACGTATGAAGACATGCTGTCTGCTGTCCTGTAGTCCTTTGGCTAGTCCAGGACTACAGTCAGTTTGGAGTGGTTGCTCCAATTGTGATTGTTATGTCTTCCCTAATGTAAAACACCACCCCTCCTTTCCCCTTCTCCCTGTTTTTTCTGAAGAGGGTGTACCCTGGAAGGAGTGCTCCCACTTGTGGTTCGGGGTAGCCCGTGTCTTGGTGACTGCTGCCAAACCAACCATTCCTTCAGCTAACAAGGCCTGCAGGTCATCCATTTTGTTTTCAAGACTTCTAGCATTGATTGCTTTACTGTCGTGAACTGTGTTTCGCTCTTGAAAAGCAATAAAAACTCTAATTACAAAAAAAGAAAAGACTTCTGCCATTGAATGACGACCCCTCCACCCTTCCCATTTAATCTTCTCCTTCCCAGGATCTGCGCTTCCCTTCTTTACCTCATAGCTCTCTTGTTCCTCCACCTCCCAACCCAGCTTTAAAGTTTTCCTTTTCATTATTTCTCCTTCTGTTCCCCTCTCAATTCCCCCACCACTCTCCCTGTGCTATTTACCTGGGGGGCCTGACAGCTCCCTTCTCCAGGATGCCCTGGGCACTGCACCTCCATGGTGCCCCCTGCTTTTAGTTTGAATTCAGACTACTGCTAATGTAGTCCTTGATTTGGTTACTAAGTACCCTTGTTCCCTTTCTACTTAAAGGAGAACTGTGTTGAACCTGAAAGTCGTGTTTCCTAACAGAAGCTGTTTTTTTAAGTGCTGGTTAAAATTATTTTATTGTTACATCTATAAAGGTCTTTTAGTAACCTTAGTATGTGTCTCTGCTTTACAATCTAGTGGTAAGTACCATTTTAGAATGGTGTGATGTAGTTTATGTCCCAAACAACCTCACAATTCTATAGTAGAACATCAATGCAGTGTGCCAACAATACAAGAGTGGAAAAGGGACATAAACTACATCATACAATTCTAAAATGGTTCTTACCAGCAGCATAGAAATCAGAAACATCCACTAGGATAACTAAAAACCCTGGATAGCTAGAGCAATAATAGAATTTGAAAAAGTATTCAAAAACAGCTTCTGCTGGGGAAAAATGAATCATAGATTCAGTGCAGTTCTTCTTTAAGTGTCAGCATGGCTCAGTTGGTAGCACATCCGCCTCTGGACTAGAAGGTCATGGGTTCTCATTTCACACCAGGACTGGACTCATATCTAAATGCTGGCACCCAAGTGACAAGGGTAAACAGCAGACCAGTATGATAAATATAATGATGAAAAAGTGCAGTCTGATAGAAATACAGTCATGGTACGAATAAGGAGCTAAGTAACAATGAGATGTATAAAATCTAGTGCAAGTTAAGAACTGAAATTGTCAATACACAAAACATGTCAGTCAAAACAGGTGCAGTTCAGTTGAAAAAAAAGTTTCAGCTAATGTTTGAGGAATCCTAAAGACGTGGCATGATGAGTGGAACGAGGGAGCTAGTTCCAGAGAAGTGGCAGGCGATATGAAAAGGCAGATTGTCCAGCAGTGAAACAAGGGCGAGGAGTGGAGAAGATGAGCTGGTTCCCTGAGTGAAGGGAGCATGGAGCTGGAGGGAAAGAAGAGAGGAGTGAGGTTAGATAGGTTGGCAGGGAGCTGAACGAGTACTTGGAGATGAAGATAGCGTTGTATAGCTGGTGACATGAGTGTAATTTGAGCGTATTTTGCATGTACGTTAGTGTGAAGCAATTGTACTGCTACATTTGGGTGAAACTGGATGTGTAGCATATAACTGTTATACATAAAGTTTTGTATAGCAGTTGATGAAAACTGTGTCGTTTTTTGCTATGCAATACCAAGTAAAATATTCCCTGTCTATGACCACAACCCCTCTATTATTTAGCTCCCTCCTTACTTTCCCTACTGGGCTCCAGTTTGTTGTGAATCCCTCCTCCTAACTGGCCCTCACTCCACTCCTAAACTTCCCCCACCTCCTCTGTGTGGCGCTTTCTTCCCTCTCGATCCCCTCCCTTCGCAGCATCCTTTTGTTTCTGATCTGTCCACAGTCCTTTCTCTTTCCCCTCTCCCTTGTGTGCCCACACTACACCTGTTGTTGCTTCCTGAACCTCTCACAACTCCGCCCTTGCCCAGTCTAGGGTACTGCCTAGTCTTTTAGATAGAATGGTATATCTACATTACTCTTGACTCACTCCTCAAGTGCTGTGAGCATAATCTCTTTATTTTAGGTCATTTGTTTTTAAAGAGCCAATGTACTGCTTGGAATTAATAGTGATTTTCAGATGCAGTCAGCTATCACTTCCAATATCTGAAGTACTTTTTTTATTTTCTGTTTGGTAATCAAAATATTTTCCAGCTGGCAGTACTGGGGTGATGTGTGGAGCAGAACTCTGCCTGGAAGAAAAAAAAAAGTAAGTTCTGTTCCTCCCACTACATCATCAGAAATGAGACAAAACACCTTGATGCACCACAATCATTGCAGCCTGAGCAATGACTCTCACAAGCTACCAATCAAAATGTAGGAAACTGTGACATCACTAGTAACCAGGGAGAGCCAGTTCCTGCTGCTTCGTGTGAAAGTGAAACCAGACAATGAGAAATGGTTCTTATTGTTTACTAGTGATATCATAGTCAGTGTAGTCTCAGTGCTGATGTAGTGGGAGGAACAGAACTGACTTTTCTTCCTCCAGAGTGCTGCTCTACACATCAGTCCAGTACTGCCAAGTTGAAAATCTTCTAATTAGCAAACAGAAAAGAAAAAAAAATACTTGCAATATAAGAAGTGATAGCTTACTACATCTGAAAGTTACAATTAATTGCAGGCAGTTTCCAGGCAGTACACCAGCTCTTTAAATTTTATTTACTATGCTTTTTGTCTGCTGCCTGCATTGGTAGTTTCAGCCCGGTCAAGGTCCCTGCTGTCCACTACTCCCATATGAGCCACTTCACTCCTCACCCCTTTGGCTTGCCCCCTGGTGGGCTGGACACTAGCTGAGTGCCGCAGACAATGGTCAGTTCGAGAGCCAAGCCTGGGAGTGGCTAAGGTGCAGCGAGGGCATCATGAGGATGCTGGCAGCAGTGATTCTTTCCAGTTTTTCTTGGGGGCGGGGACATGCAATGATGTCCCGCATCCGCCCCGCCCCCTAGGATGTCCAGATGCCGGCTGCTCTTGGTACCCCCGGCCTCCACCAGGGGTTCCTTGAACACGGACATACTCCTCACCCTGCCCCCGGAGAAGGAGAGCCATCTGAGGATGCTCCATCATTCTCCCCCGGCCAGCCCTCTGATGACCCAGGTCCATTCCTGAACTGGGGTTGCCGGCATCACAAGTGGAAATCCAACCACTGCACCAATGGGCCAGCCCTATTGTGGGTCATTTTTTTATTACATGCATTCAATGTGCTGCTTTGTTTGCAAGTATTGTGAAAAAAACATTTTCTTTATATTTGCCCTTGTTTGATATTTTGTGGGTTTGTATCTCCTCAGAGCCAAATTCCACTCTGTCTCTTTTATTTCTGTGAAACCACCTCAATATTCTGATAGGTTGGCTGACAAGTGGAATGGTACAAAGGGGGAAGTTCAGCTCCCGGTACCTGCCCCTGATGAAGTTCCAGTTGACCGAAGTTCCAGGGCTCCTGGCAATAGTAGAGGTGGTTCAGTTTGCCACTGTTTACTATGTGCTGTTTTCTTTGTGAAAATAAATCACTGCAATTTGAATCAGCCCCTGTGTTGGGGGATTCCTTTTTACAGTGTGGCAACAAAGTCTGGTCCCAATACTGCTTCTTCCTGGACTTGTCTGTCTGCTTTGGAAGTGTTTCTACCTGCAGCAGCACCGATATCCATGTACCAGTGAGTGTGAGCAATTCTTGTCAGTCTCACGTCATGCAGCAGTGTGTTTCGCGAACCAGGGCCTCAGGTATCTCGGCATTTTTTGGATCCAACAACCAGCATCATCACAATGCTAGTACGAGTTTCATTTGTTTACTCACGACCAACCGGTCAGCAGATTCCAGTTACACTTTGTAGTTTGCATGAAAATGAATGGCACTGCAACAAGTGGAAACTGACAGGATGCCAAAAATCCAGTCTGCCTCACCACCACAGATGAACTTTCCAGCAAGAAGGAGATAGCGAAAACATGACATGGCTCTAATCTGAAAACACCACTGCTCTTTAGTGAACCTACAGTTTTATTTCACTGGAGAATTACATAGAACGCAAACAATCCCTGAGAGGCCTGCGCATTAACAAGGTTCCTTCAGGTGGGCTGGACACTTTCTGCTGCAGGGAGGCTCGGGAGCAGGTTGCATCACAGTGCTCAAAAAAGTTATTCCTAATCGTGATAAAAGAGGACTCTGAAAAGTACTCTGATATTTCATCTGAAATAGTGCAAGTTTAACAAGAATTAGCAAAATATCTCAGCCGTCCTAGCTTCACAGACTGTGATAAAAAATTAACCAACAAACTTTCCCCAACATCCCACTGGCTCTCTCCACTGCCTTGTCACACTTCTTGGCTACTTTTAGGTCATCAGATATAATTACCCCCAAGTCCCTTTCCTCTTTGGTGGTTGTCAATACCATGCCCCCATCATGTACTCTGTGCCCCAAGTGCATGATTTTGCACTTGTTTTGCATTAAATCTTAGTGGTCAGGAGTGTGGCAATTAAGATTCAATGCGAAGAAGTGCAGAACCATTTATTTATTTTTTTGTTTGTTTTTGGTAACTGGGTAAGTACATTAGACAGAGTTGCCTATTTTCAAACACGACGAAGATTACAAATCAAACCAAGTTACAAACAATAGTACAGGGAAAAGCAGATACAATGCAGTACATAAGAGATTAGCAACCTAACGGGAGTAGAATTACATAGTAGAAAAGTGAATGATATACATTGCAGAGCTTCACAGATCTAAAACTGCTAACAGAATAAGTAACATAAGTGCATAATATCAGTGCTGTACCACTTGGGGTACAGAAATCCAGGTACAGAGTACATGATGGGGGGTGTGGTACTGATGACCACCAAAGAGAAAAGGGACCTAGGGGTAACCATATTTGTTGATGTAAAAGTGGCCAAGAAGTGTGACAAGATAATGGAGAGAGCCAGTGGGATGTTGTGGTGCATTGGGAGGGGTATCACCAGCAGAAAGAAGGAGGTGGTGATACTACTGTACAAATCTTGGGTGAAACTTCATCTAGAGTACTGTGTCCAGTTCTGGATGCCACATCTCTGGAAGTACATAGACAGAGTAGAGGCAGTCCAGAGGAGGGCAACTAAAATGGTGCAGGGTTTGTACCAAAAGCCCTATGAGGGGAGATTAAATGACCTTAATATGTACACCCTGGAGGAAAGGAGGGAGAGGGGGATATGATTGAGAAATTCAAATACCTCAAGGGTATAAATAAGGTACAGGAGGGAGAGGGAAGCATTTTTTGGAGAAAAAGATGTTCAAGAACAAGAGGTCATGCTATGAAGCTGGAGAGGGTAGACTCGGGAAATGTGAGAAAGTACTTATTTACTGAAAGGGTGGTAGATGCATGGAACTGCCTCCCAGAAGAGGTGCTGCAAAATTGTAATGAAATTAAAAAATGCATGGGATAGGCGTAAGGAAACCTTAGTGGTTAGGAAAGTGGAGGGGATAAAGTCGGAGATCTAGTAGCATCTTTGGTATTACAGTAGGTAGGGAAAATGGGCAGAGTAGGTGGGCCAAGCGGTCCTTATCTGCCAACAGTTTCTATGCTTCTATGTAAACTTACAAAGTATAAATCAGGTTTGGTTAAAATTTCAATACAGGAAATAATAAAAAATGTATTGCATTCAGCAGTTAACATTTAGCAATGGTTTAGATTTAGGGCATTAACAGTCAAAGTGGTCAAAAAGAAATTAAATGACCTGAAGATTAATAAAGCTAGTGGGTTAGATGAAATAGGATTAAGATTTTGAAACTTGGGGCATATAATTTGGCACCCACAGTGACTTACTTGTTTAACAAGAGGTTGTGTACTGCCATATTTCTTGATGTCTGGAAATTAGGAAAAATAGTCTCCATCTTTAAGGGTGGTGACCCCTTAATTCCCACAAATTATAAACCAATAGCCCTGTTGCCCATAATGACATATATTATGGAAAAGCTTGTCCAGAGACAGTTTTATTAGTACCTAGAGCAGCACGATCTGCTTACAAATTGCCAACATGGGTTTAGGGCAGGGAGATCCATGAACACGGCCCTAGTGGACTTTAAAACTTGGTAGCAACCCCCATGAATGAGGGAGAACAGACTGGGGCCATGTTCATGGATCTCAGAAAAGCATTGGATCTGGTGGATCACAGGTTATTGTTACAAAGATTGCACAAAATGTAAGTCCACTCAGAACCCTCAGTATGGTTTAAGTCATACTTGACCAACAGAAAGTAGTGTGTATCAATAGGAGTCAAAAATTCAACACTGAAGGAAATAAAAAGAGGGGTTCCCCAAGGCTCTGTTTTAGGGCCTTTACTTTTTAATGTATTTGTTAATAAATTGCCAGGGGTGATGAAAGAGTTGGGTATGGCTGCACATGGATGACACCATTTAGTTGGCATCTGCTGACAGCCGTAGCACACTCAAACGCAAACTTAAGGAAGATTTGCACATAATGGAACAATGGTTTAAGGAGTCTGGGCTGCTGATGAATATTAAAAAACCCAATCTATATATTTTCAGAATGGAATAAAGGGAACAATAGACTGGAAATTAGATATTAGATTTTTAAATGGAAAAGAATTGGAAAGTGCAGAAAGCTATAAATATCTGAGTGATGTTGTGGATAGGAAACTATCATATGTAGAACATATTAATTCAACAATAGAGACAATAAACCAGAAACTGGGAGCACTAAGAAGGATTTCATCTACCTTACCAAAAGAAGCTAAACAGAAGCTAATTCAGCAATTGCTTATCTCAGTTCTGGAATACAGGGGGTTAGTTTATAGGAATGGACCAAAGACCGTCCTAAAGGAAAACTCCATGTTAAAATCAGAAAAAGATATGTAGTCATCTTTTTTCTGTGTACTAACCAGTTCCCAGTGTTTTCTTTTCCTCTGGCTGTGAGAGATGTTTTTTTCTAACTTTCCCTAACTGTTTTATTGCCTTTGGAGGTTGCTATTCTGGTTTCTTTCATGACCACTAGTCTTCCCTAAGTGCCCTTTGGTGTGATGTCTAATTGCCCCTGCAGGAAGCCAGTGTCTTGTTACAGGGTCTGTCATAGCTCAGCCACAGAGAAAATACTTCTTCCAGAAAAGACACACTACTAGATTTTGGGTGAGTGTAATCATTATAATTTTTTGATATCAGTAACCTGTCCAGCTATGTTCTGCTGCGTGTGTGCGTGTGTGTGTGTGTGTGTGTGTGTGTGTGTGTGTGTGCGGCCGCGTGTGCGTGTGTGTGTGAAAATCATGTCACTGTTTACTCTATTCCTCTCAGTCACTTTCAGTTTTTGCACCAGTACTAAGTAGCAAAAATTGAACATCACCTTATAGGTTGTAACATAGCAGGACAAGGTACTAATGTCAAAAAATAATAATGATCACACTCACCCAAAATCTAGCAGTGTGACTTCTCTGAAAGAAGTATTATCTTTGTGGCTGAGCTGTGACAGACCATTCTAAATCTAAGGGCATAGCTACATCATTGTCACATGAGCCAGGGTGCATCATAGGAGAAAGAAAGTCAATAAACCTATTTGTGATGGAGATCCCCAGGGGTCGTAAAACTACCATACAGCTAGCAGGCTAATTTAGGAAAAACTCCTAATAGCAGATAGAGGGAAGGACACACTAGGACTTAACATACATATCAAAACACTCTACATAACATACGTTTTTGCACATTCTGGTTGGACTTCTCCTTTAAAAAGAGTTGATCAAACATAAACTGGCCAGATTTGCAAACTCAATTTGGGACTTTTCATTGTTTTGTCTATCGGGCATTAAAATGGCTAAGTTCATATGATAAACAACTACTAAATTAGTTATCATGGTGTTTTAAATTGTTGCACTCTAAAACTGTCTATCCATTGAGATATATGGTGCTACTAAGAGGCCAGAGTAATCTAAGATATCCACTTAGAGACCAGACGTTGAAACTTTCCTGTCCACATGTCTATAACAGGTTTGGTGACATGATGCCTCAAACAAGCTTGGATAATTAATGGAACACTGTCCCTTGGGAACTAAAAGTGAAAAATTCTGTAAAAGAATTTCAAACAGCTTTGAGGAAAACTTACAGGGCATCTTGCAATTGCTGCGCATGAAAATGATTTATATTGCATAACAGTGAATTTGTTAACGTTTAACTATTTCTTAGTTTTGTTATATGTGTATGTGTATAGGACATTCTTATTGAAAATAGAGTTTTTTTCCTCTATTTGTGTTCTGTATCAAAATACATTTTTATCAATCATCCAATCAAAAGAAAACAATTTAAAGCAGAAAGGCATAATAATGACTGGCGGGAAGGCAAACTTTTCAACTGGAGCAGGAAGGAAATGACGGCGAGCCACAGCAGGTCCAGGTTAAAGGGGAGATCCCACAAACCACCACCAAATAGAGTCCAGCAAGTTAGCAGTAACAGCTCTAACTCTGAGGGCAGCATATGTGAGGATCAGGAGGCTGCATCAGAACCTAAGTCTATGTCTTTTTTGGCCAAAGGAAGAGGGAAGAACAGGAGCAAAAAGAAATCAGAAAAGAAGTAACTAAATGCAAAAGAAAAACCGGGAGAAGTCACAAGGGATAAAGGAGAGCAAACAGTGCTGTGCACATTACCCCCTCTTAACTCACTCCATAACATCAAAGGCTTCTATATGAGAGCCTCTCTTTTGTCCCAAACACTGCACCAGACAAGTTCCAGGACAATGCAGGTTTTTACAAATTATCCAGAAAGATCCAGTTAAGGGACTTTTACCTAAAAAATGCACAAGAGACTGTTGCAACGGGGAAACCAGTTACCGCTCAGTCAATTCTACCATAAAAGCGAGAGGAACATAACCCTGTTACTACTGGGGGGTCACCAAAACCATGGCAACTTTCTAAGCAGTGCAGTGTCCATGGACATGGATTCCATAATCACTGAACATTGTGCCGACTATGGGGAAGAAGAGGAATCCCTTACATTACAGGACTTGACTAAAGTAAATGCACTGGAATCTCTACTAAATGATAATATGTAGACTTAAATGTCTCTTTATAACAATATGTTTGATGATCTCATTTTTAACATTACAGGTAATGAATTTGCCAAAATGTGCAAATCTTCATTCAGACTAGGGATGGGCCAGATCCACTCTTGCTAATCTGAGCCATTGCAAACTCACGTGACTCGGTTTAGGCAAGACTCAAGCCATCAGTGCTGGTTTGGCTTGGATCTTCAACTTTTTGGTTTGGCTTGGATCTGCAACTTTTTTGTTGTGCTTCCTCACCTCCCAGCCTGCATGTCTGTCATGTAAGTAGTTAGGGAAGCTAAGGGAGAGGTGAGAGGGCACCTGAGGAGTGTATGCTCCTTTAACGTACCCCTTTGCAGCACACACTACCAGGGTATAGAAGACCATTCAAGGAGAGAGCGGTAGGGTGGGAGCTCACTTAAGTACTGTAAATGGCAGCAAGAGGGGAAACAGTGTCTTGCCGCAGTTTTTCTTGTCTGTTGGGTCTGCTAGCTACTATATGATGAAGTATATTTAGGCAACAACAAGGACTGAAAATAAAAACCAAGAAAAAATAAGAACAAAAATAAAAACAAGTAGAGGAGAGAGGTGGGGGAGAGGAGAGAGACAATGTGGGCATTTGTGGGGGTCTCACAGCCTGTGCCATAGCGGAGGACAGAAAAACATTTAAACCAAAAAATAAAGCCAAGGGAGAGATACTGTGGGGGTTGGGGGTTGCTTTGGACGCCCCTGCCTGTGTTCTAGGAACAAGTGGAAGACTGAAAAAAAATGTAAACCAAAAAGAAAACAGGGGTGTCAGCAAGCATATGCACTGTACTCAGCAGAGTACAGTAAAAAAAATCAGGCAGGGCAACAAATCAGCAGGAGCAACAAAAAGAGAAAAGCAAGGACATTGTGAGTCACATGGTGTCTGTGTCGTGTTGAGCCCTTTTGCCTTTGTTGTTCACTATGGGACACTGATGCCACCAGCCAAACACACAAACAAGAACAACTTACCAGGCAGGCAGAAAAACAATGGAAGGAGGATTATAGGAAGAAACTTATTACTTGAACTCAGACATGCAAGCGGGTGGGGTCGGGGGCTATTGTAGGTGTGGCATGGCAGCGCATATTTTGGTTTATGTTTACATAATGGGGGTGCAACAGTGCATCAGTTTTGAGTACAAGTTTAAAATTCTGGCTACCCCTTTAAGAAAAAGAAAGGAAAAGATAAGAGAGAGGGACAGCATGTGGGTGGGAGGTTTGGGTCTGCCACAGCCTGTGCCACAGGAGAAAGGAGGACTGAAAAAAATAAGAAACAAAAGCGGTAAAAGGCAAGGGAAAGAGACAGTGTGTAGAAGAAGAAGAAAAATGCAAGGGAAATCAGAAACAGTGTGGGAATGGGGGGGTTTGGGTCTTGGCTTGTGCCATTGCTGCTGGAGCCTGGGCTAAAATAAAGAGAAAACAAAAACAAGACTCACATGTCATCATCACACAGTACACTACATAAAAAGATAAAGTGAAACAAGAGACTGTGTGCTGTGCTGTTTTATAAAAATTGCCTCAGCCATCCTGCAAAGTAGAAGATCTTTACTAGCATGTTGTAAACCTGCTGAGCTAGCTGGCCACTTTTAGCTAAAAAATAAACCCAAGCTAGCAATGCTTTAATGAACATGTTGTATTCTGAGGAGCTTGGGGTTGGGGGAGAAGATACCAGGGTGGATTGGCAATTGGTTAACAGATAGACACCAGCGGGTGGCAGTTGGTGGTAAGGTCTTGTCTCCCAGAAGGGTCGTTAGTGGGGTCCCACAGGGATCGGTATTGGGGCTGGTCCTATTTAATGCGTTCATCTCACAACATCGGGGTTGGAGTTAGGAACAGACCGAGTCTGTTCGCAGATGGCTCCAAACTGGGAGCAGTGGTAGACACAGAAGAGGGGAGTAGGATGCTGCAAGAGGACTTGGAGATGCTTGAAAGGTGGTCACACCCTTGACAGCTGGGTTTCAATGCCAAGAAGTGCAGTGTACTCCACTTGGGGGCCAGGAACCCCGGGTATGACTACAGCCTTGGAGGAGTAAAGCTGGCAGTCTCCAGGGAGGAAAAGGATCTCAGGGTGACAACAGATCCCAAAAGGAATAATTCTGAGCAGTGTAGGAGGGCAGCTGCAAAGGTGAATAGGATGCTGGGGTGCATAGCCAGAGGGATAACACCAAGGAGGAGAGTGGTACTACTGCCCCTGTGTAACTACCTGCAGTACTGTGTGCTGTTTTAGTGCTCATACTTGAGGACGGATGTTGCCCTTCTTGAGAGGGTCCAGAGAAAAGTGTCTAGGATGGGTCACGGCCTAAAGGACCTGTCCTGTGATGAGAGACTGAGGGATTTGAACATGTACTCCCTAGAGGAGAGGAAGGATAGGTGGGATATGATAGATGTCTTTTAATATTTAAAGGGGATTAACTGGGTCAGCTCAGATGAGCTGCTCCATTTGAGGAAGGACGGAGCCACGAGGGGGCATAGCTTGGTGCCTGTCTTCAGGGAGTCCACCAGACCGAGTGGCCAGGTAACCCGAGGGGCTGCTTTGCCCACCAATCCCCTGAGGGCAGTGCTATGCAATGCCAGATCGATCAGGAACAAGACTGCGATTATTGAGGACTTGATTTCCTCGGTCGATCTCACTTGCATCACGGAGACCTGGATTGGGGACGATGCTGGCGCAGTTTTTGAGGCTGCCGTCCCCTCTGGGTATACCATGGTGCACTACCCCAGAGAGGAATGTATAGACAGTGGAGTAGCCATCTGTTTTAGATCCGACTTGGGCTTCACCGTGCACCCAGTGAGAACCCCGGGTTCTTTTGAATATGTGGCCATCCGTGTGGGTCTGGGCACAAGCTGCAGGAGTCTCCTTATTTACCGTCCCCCTGGGGCAGTGGGGAATTTCCTGCAGGAGGTTGCCAAATTCATCGTCGGTAAAACACTGGAAGCCCCCAGATATATTGTTTTGGGGGATTTCAATGTTTGAGCTAACAACGAATCTTCTCAGCTTGGTCATAACCTCCTCCAGACCATGTCATCGCTGTGCCTGTTGCAAGTTGTTTCTGCCGTGACACACCAGGACGCGCACATGTTGGACCTGGTGTTCTCACTGGGGCTTGAGATAAATGATCTCAAGACTGATCAGGTGGCTTGGTCCGATCACTGCACTGTACGGTTCATGTTTGGGGCTCCCACCAAATCCCTCCCCCTACAGAGATGATGAACTGTCGTCCTTTGTGGGGGATTGACCCCAGAGGGCTTTTTGGCAGCAGCCAATCTATCTGTTGTGGGTACTGCATGCATCGGATGCAATGGTGCCATAGTGGGCTCTTATAATACAGTGCTATCTGACACCATAGACTCCCTTGCATCTGTCCATGTACGACCCAAATCTTCCTACCTGATTTCCTGTGCTTTGAAGTGGACCCCAGGGAGATGAAGAGAAAGGGCTGGAGGTTGGAGTGCTGCTGGAGGAAGTCCAGCCTGGAGGAGGACAAACTGGCCCTGCATGTGCATTATAATGCATACCAGGGAGCAATCAACCATAAGAAGGCGGTGTTCCTGTCCAGGGAGATTGCTGCCAGGAAGAACTGACCAGCTGTACTTTTTTGGACTGTGGACAGGCTACTTCGTCTAGCCTGTCTACAGCCGAAGACTGTTTTTTCTAATGCTGAATGCAAAGTTTTTGGTCGGTTCTTCTTGGACAGAGTGTCCAGTATCCGGCAGGGGGTTCCTCCAGTCAGCAATGCCATAGCTGGCAGTGGTCGCCCGAAGTGTTTGGAGTGCACGCCACCTGGTTGGGGGGAGTTTAGACCAGTGGAGGTAAGTGAGGTCATTGGAGTGGCGACCAATCTGAAGCACACTTTTTGCGAACTGGACCCAGTGCTGACGCATTTCTTGATGAGATGCGTTGACGCCATTGGTCCGGATTTTTGCTCTGATTGTCCAGTGTTCCTTGTCTGAGGGGGTCTTTTCTGATGCCTTGAAGGAGGCATTGGTAAAGACAATCTTAAAGAAACCATCTTTGGACCCAGAGGTTAGGTCAAATTACCAACCTACAGTATCTCCAACCTTCCCTTTTTGGCGAAGATTGTGGAGGAGGTAGTGGCGCTTCAGTTGGAGGAGCACCTTGTGACCCATGAGTTGTACAAACACTTCCATTCAGGGTTTCTGCCGAGGCATAGGTACAGAAGCCATGCTTGTTCGGGTTCAGAATGATGTCCTCAGGGCTAGAGATCTAGGAGAAAAGACAGTTCTTGTTCTTCTTGATCTCTCTTCAGCATTTGACACTGCGGACCATTGTGTGTTGCTTGACTGCCTTAGAGAACTCTGCAAACTCACCGGCACTGTCATCTGCTGGTTTGAGTCCTTTTTAACCAACAGGAGGCAACAGGTTGTGATGAGGAATTTCTCCTCCTCACCTAGCCCCCTATCTTGTTGGAGTACCTCAGGGGACGGTGTTAGCCTCAATGTTGTTCGCAGTGTATATGCTACCCCTGGGAGGGATCATTAGGAAGTATGGCTTAGGTTTTCATTGCTATGCTGATGATACCCAGCTATACTTATCTTTTGCCACATGAACATCCAACGCAGTAGATGTGCTAAACAGCTGCCTTGCTGAGATCAACAATTGGATGGCCTCTAGCTGGTTGCGACTGAACCCCGATAAGACAGAGGTATTGGTGGTGGAGTCGAACAGAGTGTGTGACAGATGGCATCTGGCTCACAGACTGGACTTGTTCTGGGATCTGTTCCATTGAAGGCCTCCTCTAGGGTACAAAATCTTGGTGTCATTCTGGATAGGAGTTTGACGATGGAGGCACAGATATCTTCCACCATCCGCTCCTGCTTTTTCCATCTCAGAAATGTCGCCAGGATAAAGCCCCTTGTTCCTCCTCTGGACCTCCCCACTTTGATACATGCCTTAGTTAAATCAAGGCTTGACGTGGGACAAATCAGTTTGTGAGCTGGTGGTCAGTTTGGCCACTAGCTTTCAAAATCTGATAGCCAAACCAATATTTGTAGTGGCCATTCTTTCTAAGGGCTCATAAATCACTTTGTAGGCAAGTAGCCAAGTTGGCCAATAATTTTCAAAATCTGGTAGCCAAACCAATTTTTTAAGTAGCCATTGGCCACTTGTTTATCCTATTTGTCCCATCCAGGGCTTGACTACTGTAATGCGCTCTACCTCGGGGTCATGGGAGGATCACTCTGCAGACTGCAGCTAGTGCAGAATGCAGCTGCCCAGTTACTTACTGGGCAGCCAAAAGTTTGCCATATTACACCGGTGTTGCGTGAGCTGCACTGGCTGCTAGTCAGGCGGAGTATCCTCTTTAAGGTTGGTCATCTCACCTATAAGGTCCTACACAGTCAGGGTCCTGGTTATCTGTCAGACCTTCTTGCACTGCTCTCTCGGTTCGCCCCCTCCATTCCCAGGACGAAGTTGAAATCGGCCAGTGACAGGGTGTCTAGTGTCACTGCCCCCATCCTGTGGAATTCGCTGCCCCTCGGGGTTAAGGGGGCCCCTTTTTTGGAGGCATTCAAGGCCTGCCTTAAGGCCCTTTTATTTTCCTAGGCTTTTGGTAATTTGATGTTTAGTTTATTATTTATGAGAAATGTTTTTATGTGGGGTTAATTATCTATATGTTCATATTTTTCTCTCTTGTTTTTTATTGATTTTGTTTTTTGAATATCTGTCTATTTATTTGTATGGCCTCCAGGATTGGGCATCTTTTTAAATAAATTTGCCTGGCCTTGCCCTGCCCTTCCCTTGCCTTGCCCTTGTCATAGCCTGAGATTGGTGGGGGAGGGATTTAAGGGGGAGATGAGGCATCACTATTTCACTGAGAGGGTGGTGGCACCCTGGAACTCGTTGCCTTCATAGTTGGTGGGGACGGAGACAGTGGGTGAGTTCAACAGAGGGTGGGACAGACACAGGGGTATTGTCCAGGTGGGGGGGAGCGGGGAAGGTAATGTATCTGCAGGGGGTCACAGAAAGGGAGGATGGCAGCCGCAGTGAGTGGACTAGGCTATTACTCGGGCAGACTCGACAGACTACTGGGCCTAATCTGCTGGCAATTTAGTATGTTAATATTAGCTGGTTCCAAATGTAACAAGCAAGTTATTTAATTTGCTTATTTTGCTACTTTTCTTTTTTGATTGGCCCTAAATTGAAGTTGACTGATTAAGAGTATGTAGAAGGGGGATGCATAAGTCACATTTCATTATACACAGTACTGGTTAACTTTTTGCTATGCAGGTCTGTCAAAACAAAGAATTTGTAAACAGCAGGATGTGGTATATAGAAACCTCAAATTTGATGGCAGATGAGGAACACTGGGCCCCCCTAAATCTGCCCATTTTTTCCCTGCCTATACTATCACCCACAGACCCTACTTGATCTCCTGCCCCATCGCTTACCACCAAGACTCCCCTGTGCCTGTCCTATGCATTCTTGAATCCCACCACTGTTTTTCACTGTCACCACCTCTGTTGGGAGACTGTTCCATGCACCCACTATTTTTTTCAGTGAGAAGTACTCTCGCACAGTATACTCTGCACTGTCACGCTACTGTCTCTTTACACTTCATGATATTTTTCTAGGCAAATCCAAAACCTAATTCAAATCCTCCCTAGCTTTGCCCATCCCTAATTCAGACCTAAATCAGTGTTTTGTCCACCAGGCTATGACCCTGTGATTGATACATGCAAAAAGCGGTCATGACAGAGATTGATAGGGTTCTTTCAGAAATTAACCAGACTTTCTGTACTAGTTTGAAACCTGATGAACTGCAGGCACTAGATAATCTTAAAAATAACTGAGATAATGATCAAACAGGCAGACAAGGGGAGGAATATTGTCTTAATGTCCAAGGAATTCTATTAAAAGAAAGTGCTTGAACTGCTTAATAATCTAGGGAGCTGGAGGTAGTTATTGGGTGACCAGACTCCCCCACTTTCAAAAAGGAGTTACTTTAACTCCTTGGAGGTGCAAAAGAACCTGGTTGCACCACTGAGAACAAATCTGGGTATCTGTGGACCGAATCCCCACTGATTCCCATGTTCTATATTCTGCCCAAGGTCCACAAACCCCTTAAAAACCTGTCAGGTTGCCCTATTGTCTCTGGGGGTAAAATTCTTTCCTGACAAGTTATGTACATTTCTGATTTGTTTCTTCAAATAGATGTCACCTTATTGGGCATGTGCTGGATAAATTCAGTAATTTTGCATGGCAGGGTGATATCTTGTGGATCAGCATGGATGCAGAATTGCTGTACACATCTGTAAAACACAGTGATGCAGCAAAGGCATGTGCATTTTTTCTGATAAATGATCGAGCTGCAGAAATGTTGCCCATTGAGTTTATTTTAGAAGCTTTGTTGTTGTCCTAACTCACAGCTATTTAGAATGTAATGGTGACTGTTATCTGTAGCTTTGTGGTATGGGGATGGGGGCAGCCGTGGCCCCCTCATTTGCAAAATTGCTCCCAGACTATTTTGAGCTGATATGGGCATTGAATGATACTGTACCACTAAGTATAGTGGTTCAGATATATTGATGATGTGGTCTGCACGTGGAAAGGCTACAAGGAGGAGGCCACATACTTAACTGACTGGCTCAATTCAACCCCCTTAAAGCCACGTTTTGCATGCGCCACTGATAACAAATGTCTGAATTTTCTGAGTATTACCTTGGACAGTGGAGAAGATGGTACTGTGGTTTCAAGGGAGTTTAGAAAACCAAGCTCCTGCAACAGTTTGTTGCTAGCGGAAAGTGCACACCCAAAACATCTGAAAGAGTCCATACCTTATAGATAATTTATTTGAGTTAGACATAATTGCTCCAGAGATAGTGCTTTGTAAGAGGAGGCAGTAAAACTGAAACAAAGATTCTTGGAGAAGGTGTACAGTACTGGCACTACAGATATAGCACTAGAAAATGTAATAAGGTTGGGAAGGAATCAGTTACTGTAACCCAGACCTTGATCTGGTACCAGTGATGGTCCAGTGAACTTCATCACTGAGTTCAGCACCAGGGTAGGTAGAATATGCAGTGTTGTAAAACAGTTCTGGCCCATCCTCCCGGCCACATTAGCAGTAGAAATGGGAGTAAGTCCATGCATTACATTCAATAGAAGAGATAATTTAAAATACAAACTGGTGCACAGCAAATTTAAAAGACAAGAGCCCTTCTAAACATTTCAAACTTGGCCACCTATCAGCCCACTAGGCATGCATAAGTGTGGACATTGCAGTGTCTTCCATACTGGCAAACAATCAAACAAGTTCACACTTGAAGGCTGTGAGTGGGATGTTGATGCAGAAAATTCCTCCCATGTGCGAAAAATCTTGTTCTATACCATCTGTGGTGTGACTGACCTAAACTGTACACTGGCAGAACAATAAGGCCCTGCAGGAAGAAGATATAAGAACAAGTTGGAGACATCAGAGATTCCAGCAAGGACAGCCCAGTCATTGAGCACTTTGCTGAGTACCACAACCATGACCCTAAAAGAATGCAGTTTATGGGTATTGAATTAGTAAAATGTGGGAGATGGGGGATCAGACTCAAGGAACTTCTCCAACCGGAAAGTTTTTGGATTGTTTTGTTTGGTTGTCTTGCCCCTATAGGCCTCATTATCACTTCGGACTGTAAACCTTTCCTGGGTACTTTGAATCTGATCTTATCATTAATTTGCCTAATCCCGTATGACTATGGTTACTATTGCTGTTGTTCTCTTCTGTGTTATAATTTTGCCTTTATGAGTTTTTTTTTTTTGATATTTTACTTCTTTATTGGATGTATAAATTTCATACATTTGCAATGTTTATGTGAATATAACAAATGAATCTACCTTTTGTCTCCTTTCTCCGCAGGCCCTGTCATCCTATCTTTCAGCATTTGGCGTTCAGAAAAGCACTGATTTTCTACAGTACACCTAATAGTGATAATTTGGGATATCGAATCCGTGGTAAGCTCCTACAGCAAAAGCACTGAACCCTTTCTAACCATTTCCTGTCTTTCATTTCATCCTTATAATTAGCTCAGTGGCTTTTCCCTCTGCATCCTGTACCATGTTTTCCCTTTTCAGCAAGCACATTTTTACTCAACTGCACTGACTACTGTATTTTTTGTTTGTACGATGCTTGTTCATGATGCCTATTAATTCATTGTAACCCCCTGATGTCATTGCTCTTAATTTATGTATACCATTTGCTGTGTATTTTTTCCTGCTGCTAGTCTGTAATTCTCCCAAGTTCTGCCTGAAAATAAGCATGTGTATGCCTAGTGTATTTTACCTGGGAGCAAAAACAAACAAATAAATACTAACCTTGTTAGATAACGTGGTATAATATCTCCATTACTTCTGACTCACTCTTTAAGTGCAGTGAACACAATCTCATTTCAGAGCCATATTCACTCTGTCCCTTTTATTTCTGTGAATTGATCTCAGTATTCTGATAGGTTGGCTGACAAGTGGAGTGGTACAAAAGGGGAAGTTTAACACCAGATATCTGCCCCTGATGAAGCTCCAGATGCACGAAGTGCTAAGCATTCGGCAGTGGTGGAGGTGGTTCGGTTTGTCACTGTTCACTTTGTGTTGTTCACATTGTGAAAATAAATCACTGCAATTTGAATCAGCCCCTGTGTTGGGGAATTCCTTTATACAATATGGCAACAAAGTCTGATCCGAGTACTGCTTCTTCCTGGACTTGGCTGATTTGGGAGATCTTCCCCCTGCAGTGGCACCAAGATCCATGTACCACTAAGTGGGAGCAATCCTTCACAGTCTCAACCCTAGTCCTCCCTGCCTTCCTTCAACCTCCCGTCCTTGTTCCCCGCTCAGTCCCACTTACCTGCCATGCTGCTTGTGCTCCCAGTTCTACCCTAAACATCTTTACTTCAGCCAGCAGGAAACCTCACTTCCTACACACTATGCAACCCCCTGCCTGCCACATTGTTCCCCGAAACATAGTCCCACCACAGCCCTTACAGCCTACCACCCTCCCTTGCCCATCTCCTGTCTCCACATTTTTCCTAAACTGTACTATCCGCTACCAGCCCAGTGCACCTTCCCCTGCCTTGAACTCTTGATCCCTTCTATTTCTCTGCAGCTGGAAAGTGGTTTATTTTGCCTTCTAATCTGCCTCCTACAGGCCTACACCAGACTGAAAGTAGTGTCAGCTAACTATCCTTCTGCTGATCTACCCCAGACAGGGAGTAATTAACCACCTATGTACCTATCTCCGCAGGTCTATCCCAGAAATGAAGTAGCTACAACCACTAAATGTACCTGTCTCTGCAGGGTTCCCCCAACTTGGGAGTAGCTTATCCCCTTAATTGCCTCTCTCTGCAGACCTACCCCAGAGAGGGAGTAGATAGGGAGTAGTTATTCCCCTATTTGCCTGTCTCTGCAGGCTTATCCTAGATAGGGAGCAATTGAATCCCTCTGCTATCCTGCCTTTGCAGGCCCAGCCAGTACCCAGTACCTGTAGCACACACACCTACACTCCAGAGTTTGTCTACCCTTTGTAGCTTCCCAGGTTACCTCCACTACTGCACATATGCTCTAATGGGCAGAGTTTCCTGTGGGCCTGCAGTCTGCCCTATAGACATCCTACAGATGCCCTGCAGATGACCCCAATTATGAGGCCACACTCCTGCGTTGTGGCACTAATGTTTCGGGGTCACTCTGCATCAGTGTCACTTGGGCTTATGGGAATTGAATACTGGAGTACTGCTGTGCTATTGGGCAGCTGCAGTCACATGATGCAGTACATGCCTCATCCCTCCCTATCTCAGGTCACTAAACCCACATGGTTGTAGCACAAAGTTCAATGGCAGTGGGTAAATGCCAGCTGCAATTGGGAGGACTGGCTTGGGGGCAGAGGGCAGAGGCTACTAGGAGAGGGATCACTGCACTGTCAATGATAATTTATTTATTACAATGGGGATCAGATTAGGAAGTGGGTAGCATTGGATTACTATGGATAATTTCTTCATTATAACAGGGATCATGTGAGTGAGAGTGTACCACTGGATTACCACAGATTTTATTCTACAAAGCTATGGGTGGGTGAGCGAGGGGGCAATGACTGCCACTCTTTGCAATTCCTTTGCACATACAAAAGTGTGGAGGCATTGCGCAGAGCTGCTAATGGTGACAAAATGATATGTAACTGGTCATGTGGAGTCTTGTATGCCTTGTGTGGTGATTAGTATGCTGCTGTTTGGGAAGGACACCCAGGAACAAATGCATTGACCATTTGGGACGCACTACCCCTTGTTGATCCTGGGTGTTTATTGCCAGCAGTGGACTGTGTTGTGCTGCATAGCTGCACTTAATGCAGCGCTACCACAGCTTAATATTCATAATGCAGTGCACACTTTACAGGGCGCTATGTTTGCATGAATATTGCTCCTAACCATCGGTGTATTAATAAGCATGGTGCATTCTCCGTAGCACACCGCTATTTGATGCCTTTGAGTATTGGGCCCTTTGTGCTTGAACCCGAACTTGATGCATTAACATCATTTTTTACAATGAATTTCCTTCATTTTTAAAAAGATGTATAAATCGCGTGACACCTCACAGTGCCTTGGGCACATGGCATGCTTTGCCATTCACAAAGAAGACCCACAGAAACATAGAAATATAGAATGTGATGGCAGATAAGGGTTGCTGGGCCCACCCCATTTGCCCATATTTGTTAGCCTTCATTTTTGGCTGCAGACCCTACTTGATCTATGACCTATGACCATGTGCATACTACCCGATAACTGTTTCTTTCCTCCATTTTAGTGACCCCATAGTGTCATGAAAGCATATATTTTGTAAGATGACAAGGGGTTTTGAGTCACAAACACAGCACACAAAGAAACCCCATTTTTGAGACAAAATAAAATGTCATTAGTATTTCAAAAAATACTTTTTATAAAACAAAACGCAGGTAGAATATAGAAATAGTGCATAAGGCTGATATTGTAACCAGCCTATTGTGTTACAGGGTTCTGATTACCTCAGGACCTCGAGAGCGAAGCTCAAGAGGTCCTAGGTAATCAGAACAGGGGGTTGGCACAAAAGGCTGGTTGGGCATGTGGTTTCCCATGCACTATTTTTTATAGTGTATAGTCCCCATTTCCAATTAGGTTTTTAATTTTTTAAAGTACAAAAAAACCAAAAGTTTGCTGCTTCGTCATGGTCGTCGAGTTAGGGCTGCTTGTTAGGTGTTGTGTGTGGTTGCTAGGGAGCAGACATATCCATGTTAGATGCGCAGCCTTCTATTGGCTGTCAATTCCATGTGGGAGGGATTTTCAATAAAAATAAAATGGCGGACGTAGTTCTTGGCAAGTGAGAGGGAGCTGGTTTGGGGGATCACTTGTTTTCTTGTCTTTTTTTGTTAACTGAATCTACTTGGCTGATCCTGCATCTTGAGAGGCTCCGATGCAACTGCTTCTACTGCCGCCCCCGGGAGTGTGGAGCCTGCCGTTTTCTGCCGAGTAAAGGGTAAGAGACTGAGCACGGAGGTTTTCAAAATGTTGGTGTGCTGCAGTAGGATATAATCATGTTCCATAACCTTTTGAACTGCAGCAGAAGAACATTTTGAGAACCTCTGGTTTCCATGCCCAATAAGGGTCCACTATACACTATATTAACACCTTCAGACCATGATCTCTCAATGATACAGGTTTCAAAGTTGAACTCATAGTTGATTTTTAGCAGAGAACAAAACATACTGTCTAAAAATAAGTTTACTCCTCTTTCATGACTGCATATATTCACATAAACAGACTTTTTTGTCTTATGAAAATGGACACTGAGTCACAAAAATGGGCACCACCACTATTATAAAATAAAACACCTTATGAAAAATTTGACAAACAAAGAACAGCGCATGTGCAGACACACCTAATATTTTAATATCAACTCATTTTCCAGCTACAACACATCCCACCCTTGGCACTAAATCTAACGAACCTGAAAGCTTCGGATTGCACTCTAAGCCATGCTTTAGTTATCAGTGGGGAAAAAAGTCTTAAAAAACATATTTTTTTACATTTCATCCTCCTAGAATGTTTAAACCACTGAACCAAACATTAATACATTTTCAAGATCCTGTGCCAGAAAACACACTTGCCAAATTTCAGATTATTCTGGCTATGGATTGCACACAAAAATCAGTGTTTAACATAGAATTGCCTCCTCAACCCTAATTAGAGTTATAATTTAAACTGAGGCAGTTTGGTTTACTGGTTAGAGCACCACTTCAAACTGGAAGGCCCAGATATTCAAACTGCCCCCAAAAAGTGCGCAATAGCAGGAGCAAGCGCAAGTCTATCGCGCCCATGCGCAAGAGACGCAATATTCAAAGAAGGAACAGGCCAAATTGCGCCTACAGCCAACGTCTGAATATTGCACTACCTGTGCCATAGCGCAACTAGGGAGGGGAAGCTGAGCATATGTGATGCGCTATAGCGCAACAAGGGATGTTCAGCTCAGCAGTCCAGAGGCGACATAGCGCAACCAGGGACGCCCCCCAGCTGCAGAGCAATGTAACTGTACAATCAGAGTTGGTAGGGGCCCACCACCCATGCCACAGATGAGCACAGGAACACACAGCAGAACAGACATTGCCCCCCCACACCCCAAGCACTGCACAACCAGGGGAGGGCTGGAATAACCACTGGTCCATGGAGACAAGCAACCAACCCACAGCCTGGCCATGGTGCCCCATCACACCTACCAGCAAGCTGTGACTGGCACACAAGGAGGGTGGACCACCCTGTACTACACCATATCCCCCCAGTGCACAGCACACCCTACACCGTGACTCCCAGACACCCCCCATGAGCAATGACCACCACTGCAGGAATCCCCATGCATGCCTCCACCCCCACTGTGTCAATGCAACCCTGTGCACCACAGAACCATGCAAGCCAGCCCCACCATGAGCACCCATCAGCAGGTTGCAGCACACGGCAATGCAACAACGGCAGACAAAGTGCCACCATGCACAGTCCCCCGAGGTACTGCTGAGAGACCGACCATGCATTGACACAAGAGTGACCCCATATGGGACAGTCGTGTTGTTGACACCTCCACCAGTGGTACAGCGCTCCGCACAGTATTCCAGTGACACACCCCGGCCCACCACTGGCCACAATAGCCAGCACAGACATCCACAGTGGTGCGTGGAAGCATGCACCACATCAGATGCCACACAGGGTCTTGACAGACACCCACCCATACCCAAGGGCACAACGACACAGGGACACAGTGGTGGGGCAACCAAGCCCCCACTGTGGGCCCATGTAAGCCGTGTACACACAACCTGCAGTCCACCATGGCACTGGAGTGCCAACCACCCTGCGCAGGCACCATGGACCAATACCCCACCATTAGTCACCTGGAGCACAAGCCACAGACAGTGGGGCACATCCCCTGCAACACACACAAGTCACATCATGGAGGTGGGACAATGACCATGTTGCCCACAGTGCCACCTGAGCCAGGCATGCACCACACCAGTGACATGGGCAACCCAGCAAAGCGACGGGTACTGTGTCCACCCTGCAGGGAATGCCACCACTGACATGCCAGCAGATCATGCAGGTCACAGACAGGCATGTGTGTCGGTTGCACAGGCCATGGATGGGCCAATGGGTGCACCATGGACACAGAGCACGCGCCATGGACCACTGCACACAGTCATCCAGTGCACGGGGAACAACACACACAACACAGACACTGACTGATATCTACCCCCACACCACAGACACCTCCACATGGACACACACACATACCCATGACTGCACCACCCCTGATGCCATGCACACCACTGCAGCTGAGCACCTATAGCCTGCTGCAAATCAGAGACCACCACGGTATTCATATAAAAGTCATATGTATTATAAAAATAAAGAAATCAACTATTTACATAAACAACAACTATATACAGTTATTTGGGGACACAAAAAGGTGGGGGTGGGCAGGGGGAAGGGGTGGACAAACGGGATGGGATAGGAGGGGTGTGAGGGTGGGTCCAGGGGGGATGGGAGGTCAGGGATCAAGGGACTATTGGCTCCCATGCCGGGCCAGGTTCTGGCTCCCCCTTGCTCTGTGCCTCTGAAGTACCCCGACTCATCTATCCTTCGAAGGATTGTGACCGTCCCTCGTGCCAGGATTAGGAGCTCCTGCAGGGTGTCCCTGATTTCCTTCAGATGTCTCGAAACTAGGACAAGGGAGCACAGTCAACAGGTGTGAATGCACAACCCCATACAGCCCACCCACTGTGCATGGCATACAGCCATGGGACATACCACTGTGATGGTGTGTGACCAGCTGCAGTGATCACGTCCATAGGACCTGCCCACCCAGGCGCATACAGCCATGCGGAATGCTGCACACACCCACCGGCCAAGTTACGCACAGCACCACTGTGGCCGTCTAGTGACATTGCTATGTGGTGCAAAGGCAGTGCCACAGCCATGCACCTAGTGCATGCATGCACCACCAGTGATGCACACCCAGACATGCATTGCCACTGGACAGTGTTGACTGTAACAAGTGACGTGCATGGCAGTGATGTCAATGAATGGTGGCCATGCCCCACTGCCCACCTTGTCACACAGCATGCAATATTAATCATGGATGTCTGCCACTCACCCACATCGGGCTGGTCAGGTGGCCGTTGTTGGTCCTCGGCCCGCCTGGCTGTGGCTTCCACCACCCTCCGCTCCACACGCACTCGGCGCAGTTCATCCGGGCCTGTGGGGACAAAAAGGAGAGAGGAACATCAGTACATTTCCGAAGCTAAGTCCCCCTGCCCCAAGGAGTGTGCCCCCCCACCCAGCCAGACCTACCCACCCCACACCCTGTGAACACCGCCACAGCCAACTCCATACGGTCCCTCCTCTATGTGTTGGACACACATATAACACTGTGACTCATATGGACGATAACAGTGTGTTGACAGAACCCCTACCTGGATGTGGTACCGTGCCCCTTCTGGCACGTGACCTCAGTCTGGCCAGTAGCTCCGGCTCTCTCCTCTGCAGGTCACCATATCAGTGCCTGCACTGCTCAGCTGTTCGGCCCCTGCCTGTCACCTCCTTGAGGGCAGTGGCCACCTCTTGCCGCACCTAGGACCTTGTCCTATCTAGGGGGGCCACCCCAAAGAGATGCCCATGGTGTGGCTCAACTGTGGCCACCAGATTCACCAGTTCAATGGCCGTCCAGGGAGCAGCCCTTCTCCACACCATTGCGTTAGGTATAGTAGGCAATATGGCACTCTGCAGCACGGTACCCTGCGTGCAGATGCTGTGCGGTACAGCGCTGCCATTCCCTATCGCGCTGTTACCGAACAGTGCGATAGAGGTACACCTATGCCTGATGCATGGTGCCAAGGGGCAAAGGTCGGGCATAGGGTCAAGGGTCCCCGCCGCAAGACCACGCACAGCGCCATTGGATGACAATGCATGTAGCATGATTGGCTGCCTGTGTGCCAGCGCCACAGTGGACTATAGGGCAGTTGGGCTATTGCGCCTATGAAGGCCCATTGCCATAGCGCCATGTAGTGATCTTTGCTATAGCGCCACTGGCACAATGGTGGCCATGCCCTGCATTGCCTACCACACACAGCACGTCATCAGCGTGGGAGATGCCTGTATCAGCAACCTGGGCATGCGCAGTGAGGTGTACTACGCATGCCACAGAACTGCGCCATTGACTCAGCACATTCGACACAATTGTGCAAAGTGCAACAGCGCGATATTCAGCCATCATATGCAAATCATCTGATCAGCCATTCAATGGTGCAGCACTGCAATTTGCATCTAATTAAAGTTGCTCCTCACCTCATTTGCATGGACTGTGCTATAAAGATGCGACAATGTGCTGCAGTGGCCATAGTCGGTTACTGCAGTTTATTGGTGAGTTGCATGCTCTGTGGAAGTGTGGACTGTGGATTCAGGGACATGCATGGGACTGCAAAGTCACAGGTAACAACTGCCATTCTTACAGGCTACATAATGACCAAGCACGTTCTTGGAGAGGAGGACAACAGTGGTGGGAGGAGGAGGAGACCGAATTTTACTAAGGCCGAAACTGAGGCCCTTTTTGAGGCCTACCTGGCTCAGGAGCCACTGCTCAGTGGACAGTGGGGCATCACTCAGGCCCATGCTGCTGCATGGGAGGAGGTGGCATGTGCCGTGAACCTGCATGGCAGCCACCAGTGCTCCGTGCAGGAGTGTAAGAAGAAGATGGGCACAGACAGGAGGAGGGTAAAGGAGAAGGTGGCTGCCATCAGGGCAGCACGTGCTGCAACAGGTGGGGGACAGCCGGAGGTGGTACAGCTCACCCCAGCGGAGGACAGGCTTGCTGCAAGCATGCACCGAAGTACCATAGAGGGAGTTCCGGGTGGTGGCTTCCAGACGGGTGGTGGCCCATCTCTGCATGGTAAGTCATGGTCTGTCTGGGGGGGGGCAGGGTAGGTCACACGCAGTAACGCGACTTTGCTTTCCCTTACACATGCTAAGCGTCTGCATGGGTCAGCAGTGGTGGGCCTGTCCACTGCAGACAGTATGATGGAGTCGGAGGTGGGACCATCCACCTCCACAGGTATGTGTTGATCTGTACGACAGTGGGGCCGCCTGGCTGTCCACACTGATGTCATTGAGACAGGTGTGGAGGAAGCCCTGCCTGTGTCCCAGCGTGCTGGCGTCCATGGATGCCAACACACTGTGGCTGTGACCGGGGCAGAGTCCGGCACCAGTAATGATGACACGACTGTCATGGGCAGTGACGCATGTGTGCCACAGGATGGACACACAGCAGGGCAATTCACGCCCAAGGCTGTGGCTGGTGCCGCCGTGGGGACCTGCATGTCAGCACAGTCCCAGGCTGTGCCTGTCAGCACCAGTGGGGCAGCACTGGTGTCTGTTCAGGACAGTGGGACTGTTGCGGCCACTGAGGCGGCACCACTGAGCCCTTGGGGTGTGACAGCCAGAGGGGCAGCATCAGCAGTCGTCCACCGGGCCTGGGGGTACAGGGTTCAGCGGCGGCATCTGTGCACCACCTGTGGACATACCCAGACCTGGTTCTGGTGCACAGCACCCACCTTCAAGGGGTGCTGATCATCAGGCCCTTGCACAGCCTGAGGGACAGGATGCCGAGGAGGCTGATGACCTCTTGGCCAAGCACACCTGCCTACTGTGAGCATCAGTCCAGCAGCAGATGCGGCTTGTGACATCCGTGGAAGCACTGTGTGTGGCTCTGGAGCGGGCAGAGGAGCATCGCAGCAGGGACACCGAACGGATCCTGGCACGGATGGACCATTTGCGGGAGGATGTGGCCATTGACAGGCATGTGCAGGCGTTCATTGCTGCCATGGCCACAATGGACACACAGTCAGGTGCCCATGCATCATAGACACCAGGCAGTGCACTCTCCACCCCCCGTTCCCGGCGTTGAGCGACTCCCACCCTGTCGACGCCGGGTTCAGCTGTGGGCATCCCGAACACTCCTGGTGCAGGCATCTTCGGTGTGCTGCAGACCCCTGCGCGGGCATGGTCGTGTTCACGCAGTGGAACCCATGGGGGACCATCGGTGCCACCCCGTGAGGTCAGTGGTCAGCCTGCCAGTACTGGCGGGTCTCAGTGGGGCTGCCCATGCATCCATGGTGGCCGTGGCACTGTGTCATGAGACTGACCTGTCTCCCAGCGTGGCTACTGTCTGGTGCAGCCCTGTGTGCATTGTGTCTTTCAGTGGGCAGTGCACGGGTGGGTACCCGGCCCTGCACGCGGACACACAGTCCACCTGCACACCCTCCCGGCTGCTGTCCGTAGTTACGTGTGCATGATGATGCCTGCATTGTGCTGTACACCAAAGTGCAATGGTGCCCAGCATCTGACACATGCACATGGACAGGCAGTGGGCGTGGTGGCCTGTGGACATGTGTGTTGCTAGGGTGTGTGTTCTGGGTCAGTGTGCCTTCTGGCCTCTGTGCACATTTGTTGCGTTGTGTGTGTGCATGTGTGTGTGTCCTTCAGCGTGGCATGTTAATCCTCACCCATCCCTGGCTGTGTGTGTACCTCTGTGCCCTACCACTTCCCTCGATGGCATGCACCCCCAGTGTGGGTTCCTGCGTGTTTGTAGGTTGTGCCTTGGCCACTGGTGGTTGCACATGGCCCCATGACTTACCTGCGTTGGCTGAAGTGCTCCTCCGTGATGGTGTCCCGGTGCAGCTGTGCCAGCCGGAGAAGTCAGGGGTTCCATTGGCCAAGGGGGGGCTGCCAATCACCATCATCACCGGCGTCCCCATCGCTGTCCCCCTCTTCGACCTGTATGGCTATCCCACATTCGCTGGCCATGTTGTGCAGGATGCAACAGGCCAGGAATATCCCACAGGCCTTTGAGGGACTGTACTGTAGGGCACCGCCAGAGGTGTCCAGGAAATGGAAATGTGCCTTCAGCATCCCGAACACCCACTCAATGACATTGCGTGTGGTGGCATGTGCCTCATTGTAGCGTTGCTGCGATGGGGTCGTGGGCCACCGGTAGGGTGTGAGCAGCCAGGGCCGGAGTGGGTATCCATTGTCACCTGTGTGTAGAGGGTGGAGGTTAGTTTGGTGATCAGCATTGCCCTGCTCCAAGCCAGGTAGGCCACTACCCATGGCACCTCTGGCCATGCCCCCCCAGGCCCTATATTTGTCCATTTGGTTTGCATACTCACCCACTAGGTGTCCAATGGGGATGTCCCCACTTGTGAATCTGTGGCACAGTGCCGACTGGTGCCAGATGAAAGAATCATGTGCTCCCCCAAGGTGTGTGGCACAGACATTGATGATGCACACCCTGGCATCGCACACCACCTGGCAGTTGATGCTGGCATAGCCCTTGCGATTTATGTATGTGGCCCCCTCGTGTCCAGGTGGTGTGCATATGGCCACATGGGTGCAGCCTATTGCCCCTAGCATGTCAGGCATACGTGCTACCCTGTGGAACTCCTGTATATTTGATGTGTGCTCCACCGCTGTGCTGGGGAAATGGATGTGCTCCTCAGCATGTGGCAGCAGTGCGCTGAGGAATTGGGTTAGGTGGTGTGACGTGGCCGACTGAATTATGCCTGTGGTGTCCCTGGTTGGTCTCTGGAAGGTACCCATGGTGAGCAAGCACATGCAGGCTGTTACCTTGGTCTCCACTGACAGGGCATGGCTCCGGTGCCTGCATCACATCACTGCACAGCTCACAGAGCCACCTCAGAATTGCCCTGTTCAGGCGGTACTGGCCCACAATCTCAATATCAGTGTACAGCTGAAGCTGGTGCAGGCTCGGTACTACCTGTTGGTGCCACCGCCCGGCAGACCCTTCCACGCCACGCCCCTGCCGCCCGCCGCCTCACCCCCTCATTACGGCCTCACGTGGAAGGTGGCACTGGCCATGTCCCTGGCATGCTCACCCCCCCGGGCAGCTATTACTGTATTCCCCCTACTGTCCTGGCTGCTACCTCCCCTGCACCGGGTACACCTGCCTGTGCTGGCCTCTGAGCTGTGTGGCTCCCCACACCTTCCCTGTGCCTGTCTGTTGCTGTGGCCTTTCCCTGGCCTGCCCTGTTTCTGCCACTTGCCCTGTCTGTGTGCCTCTGCCTCTGCCTCATGTGGCTTCCCTGTTGCGTTCTTGCGCCTCTTCCTTGCTCTTTTTTAATTTGGCTCATTTCCGCTATGGCGCAACTTCCGCTTGCTCCACTGTTGCACATTGCGCAAGTCTTTGAATATCACACTGCGCCATTTATGCATGGTTCCTCCCCCTTCGGTTGCGCATGCCTTCATTATCATTGCGCTGTTGCTCAGCATGATTTTGGGGGCAGCTGCCTCCTGCTGAATATCGCAGAATAGTGCAAATTCGGACTTGCGCAGGTGCAACCCTATTGCGCATGGCTCAACTATTTTGAATATCTGAGCCGAAGAGTACAAGTTCATACCCCACTAGAACTAATATTCATTGTGTGACCTTGGGCAAGTCACTTAATCTCTCAGTGCTCCAGTCCACCCAGTTGAAGAAAAGGGTAGATGCAGGACCCCACTGGAAACAAGATGTCACTTGCATCTCAGCCAGGTATCCTGGGTAAATAAAGAGGGGATATGCAATAGACTAACTCAAATTTAAGGTTGCTTGGATTCAGTGGAATCTATTCTTCATCCATACTGATTCCAAGACCGATTCCGAAGCCAATCAAGGCATCAAAATCGGACTGATGGTCAAAATCAGAAGTTCCAGTTCTGCATCTCACTACAGTAACTCCCTCCACCCAACTGGAAACAGGATCTCTTGCTGGAAAGGCAAAGATCTCCCCCTTTCCCCACACTTGTTTTCTCCCCTCCCTTACCTTAATGTTGCTTTTGCACTGCACAGACGGTCACTGCAGGACAGTGGAGCATTAGGATACATAGGTTCTGTGTTCTTTTGAAAGAAGAAAAGACAAACGAGGTCCATCCAAGGCATCCAGTACTGCCCAGTAGTCCAAAATAAACATGTGACCCCACCACCCCCCCAGCTACGGAACCTGCCAGTGCCTCCTGCCTTCCAGTCTCATTGTCAATAAATACCTTGTCACAGTAGAGTTACCCCACTGCAGTGAGTACTCACCCAGCAAGTCCAGTCTCTACTGATTGAATTGACCGATCACCCAACCTGATTACTGATACTTTTCTGTCTGAGTCCGTAGTTGAAGGTTTTAAACTCCCAAGTAACTGAGAATCCATGAGCATTAGCAAACACAACCACCCTGACCCAACCATTATGGTCCCTCTGTGTGACCTGGGAATCCAGGTGGCCAACCTGATGAACACCCTGGGTTACCATACCAGGCACCTTACTAGTACAGCATGTGGCATACTGATCCAGTTTTCACAGCACTCCAACAAGGACAACAATGATTCTGATGCAAAAAATAGCAATTTTATTTGGTAAATTACCAAGTGTGCTCGCTGACCAGTTACTTGCTCCGGTGCTTCAGGTCTAAACACCCCTTTGTCAGGACACATGGCATAGCCTGTAACCCAGGTGGGTTTATCAGGTTGGCCACCCTAGTTTCTCAGTCGGGCACCTAAATTGGTTTCCAATTACACAGCGGGCGTGATGGCCTGGCTACAGTGGTGGCTGTTTGCTGATGCTCGTAGCTTCTCTGTCACTTGGGAATTCAAAACTTTTAACCTTGGAAAAATATCAGTAATCAGGATGTGTCGACTCTGTCAGGAAGGACCAGGCTTTCTGGGAGGCAATAACTTGCAGGGTAGCTTTTGTGTGGTGGTGTATTTATTGACTATGATAGTGTATGTAGTCAGTGAGCAGTGGACACTGGTGGGCTCCATTGATGGGGAAGGGTGGTCACAAGATTATTTGATCTACTGGGTAGTGCTGGATGCCTTGGATCGATCTCATCTATCCCTACTTCTTTTGGAAGAAGCCGGAATCTATGGCGCCTCATACTCTAATGTCCCTCAGTGACCATCAGTGCAGTGCAGCAGCATCATTAAGGTAAGCCCAGCAACCCGCTCCCTTCATTATGGGGCCAGGTTGTTACTAACAGTGTCCAGCTGAGTTCTGGATGTCTTGTCATTATTACTGTACCCTTTGCCATGAGGGAGGAGCTTAGGATATAGCTTATATTAGGGGCATTTCTGGTCCACATGGGACTTTTTGGAGGGGAGAGCATTTTTGTTGGTTGCAATAGGGTGGTACTGGTAGGCATGTAGTTAGTTTGGTGCCCTGGATTGATGGGGGGCCTAAGGGATTTCCTGCCCCAGGTGGTCTCTTGGTAGTGAGCAGTTTGGTGCCCCATACCAGGGTGCCAGTCAGGGAATATGTTGCAGGCATTGCCAGCCTAGCAGTTGGGTGCCAGAGATGCTAGTGTGTGCTGGAGGGGGTGGACACACAAGGTGTTTCACCTTATGGCTGCGTACAGTGCCCAAGCCAGGGCAGCACAGCTGTCCATTGTGGACGTTCCCACCCAGGAGTATGGGTGCCAGGTCATCCTCAACAGTTGAGAGTGGCATGTGGTCCAGAAGTGGTGATCTTGTGGGGCCTGGTGTGTTCCAGGTTCAGGCATTTCTCCACTCCTCTGATGGAGGATGGAACACTGGGACTCATTGGCTAGGTATTTGCTATTAGCAGGGCAGTTAGTGCACCCTGTGGAAAATGTTGGGGAACTCCTCAAGGAGTGCTCCCTGATGGCTTTTGGACCTGACAAGAATTCCCCAAGGATGGCAGAATTGGGGGTGCTGCGAAGACTGCAAAGGCACAGACTTCCAGAAGAAGGAAAGGGAATTAGGTCATGCACCCATGTGCAGTTGAGGGTGCAGGTAAATGATTTAAGGAAGTGTGTGGATCTTTGGTGTATGGGTCAGATCCTCTGTGGGGTCTTGGCAGGTGAGAGATTTGGGGGGGGGGGCAGGCTGCAGGGTTTGGAGTTCACTCTGGATTATCTGTCTGATCCTGCACAGTAGGAGAAGGTGACAGCTTTGGGATTTCCAGGGCACCAGGGCATGGCAGTAGATAGCCAGTCTGGTGAGATATTAGTGCGATAGAGATTCTGGATTTAAGGATACCATGCCAGCTTGCCATTCAGCCACAATGGCACTTAAGAAACATAGACTTTGATGGCAGATAAGGACCGCTTGGCTCATCTAGTCGTGCATTTAAATGTTTGTAAGATTCCTACCTGAGTCACAGCTAATCACTGTTTTGCTGAAATAGAGCTGAGACTGTGTAAGGTACCAGGGGAGTCTGTAACTGTTTATATGGATCAGGAAAACGATGACTATGGGGAAACCGAGGCAGATACAGCCCATAACTGTAATGAATTATGTAACCAACAATGAAATACAGGGTCTCTGTGGCCTGAGTGGAATCTGAATAACAGTGTACCTAAATGAATCAGCCAGTGACGCCACAGTCAGGGTGGGAGATGAACTGCAGTTCTGGCATTGAGTTCCCAAGTGCTCCACCAGGATGGGTCATTAGGCACTATACTCATTTGCACCAAAGTTGTGGAACTCTCTCTCCTGGTGCCCTTATGAAGTACTCCCTCTTACTCCCCTTTCAGAGGTGCATTAAGAAATCATTTACAGGCCTCCTCTGCTTGTAACTGTACCTGAGAAGTTCTCATTCAAGGTTGGCTAACTGTTATTTATTACTACCTATTATTTATACTAGCGCTTATACTTGGTACTATGACAGAAGAAGGCTAATTGCCCATTGAGTCTGGACACTGCATCAGCAGGGCCCCTTTACCCTTGGGTTCAGTAAAAGATGTTTATTTAGTTCAGACTTAAATATGGCTAATGTTTTTTAGTCTACTATTTCTTTTGGTAACGCAACTGCCTACTGTGTATTTGTTCTCATTCTAGGCTGGCAAATTGCTATCTGTGATTGGCTTTTGTAGGATACTTATTGTTTTATTCAGTCTTACTGTATTATAGTTTTTGATCGTCTTATCCTTCTCTACGGCACCTGTAATTTTATTCTGCCTTGCTTTACCTGTAATTGCCCCTCCTGAGTAATTTATTTGTAATAAGGTTATTATCACATGTTTGTTAATTCATATCACTCTTAATATAGAGGATAAGGCATGGGCATCAGTGAATAACAACAACACTGTGTTCACTTTGAGTGGTTGTCATTACAACCTAGTAAACCGCGAGAGAGAAGAGCGAGAGGTTTACCGTTGTCATGACAACCATGAGAAGTTAACTCAGTGTTGTTGTTCACTGATGCCCATACATTGTCTTTTATAGTGTATGGGCACCAGTGACAGTGAAGGGAGCACTTCTGCAGAGGAAGGAAAGAAAAAACTTGAAAACGGAAACATTTTTGACGTTACAGCTTGTTTAGTATGGCATAAAATATCTTGAGGTCAGTTTTTTTTTGTATTGTATGCCTACTTTGTTGTTCCTCGTGAATGATTTGTATTGTATGCCTATTTTGTTCTTCCTCATGAATGCTTTGTATTGTATGCCTGTTTTATTGTTCCTCATGAATGCTTTGTATTGTATGCCTGTTTTGTTGTTCCTCGTGAATGCTTTGTATTGTATGCCTGTTTTGTTGTTCCTCATGAATGCTTTGTATTGTATGCCTGTTTTGTTGTTCCTCGTGAAAGCTTTATATTGTATGCTTGTTTTGTTGTTCCTCATGAATGCTTTATATTGTATGCCTGTTTTGTTGTTCCTCATGAATGCGTTGTATTGATCTGTTTTGTTGTTCCTCATGAATGCTTTGTATTGTATGCATGTTTTGTTGTTCTTCATGAATGATTTGTATTGTATGCCTGTTTTGTTGTTCCTCATGAATGCTTTGTAGTCTGGAAGTGCCCGTTCTGTAAAAACACACATGCAGCCATCACAATCCCTCATTTCTTTTACTAGTAATAAGCACCAGTAAACTATCACTTTTAAACAAGAAACGAGCGGTTACCTATGCTGTCAAGGAGATGGGATTGTGAGGGTATTCTGTCTTGTTGTACCATCATAGTGATGTGGTCAGGATGGTACAACAACATCCTGATGTCGCTACAATGGTACAACAACACTGGGATCTAATTGAAATCAATGTATAATAAGTGCCTCCCATATACTATATTGCTTTTCTGGCTGACTCAACCAGTTGCAATATTTTTGGCGCAATTGCATTTATTGTAACTATTGAATGTATGTTTTAGGCACCAACAGTCTAGCTGTAAGTACCTATTAGTAGTAATAGTAGTAGTAATAACCACAAAGAGTAGTGTCACTGCCTTTAAACCATAAAGGCAGTGACATGTTGCCATGAAGTCAGCCTTTCAAAGATCTTGGCTATCTGGGGCAACAACGAAATTGGTCAATAATTGCCAACATCTTGTCTCAGGCCTGATTTAAATATATGAATAACCTTCATGGTTTTCCATTGTTTGGGGAATTCTCCACTAGAAAGGGACAAGTTGAAAATAAGGGACAAGGGATATGCAATGCAAGGGGCTGCATATCTAAGTAATTTTGATGGAATTCCGTCAAGGCCTTCCACTTTAGTATCATTATGTTTTAATAATTCTGTTCTTACTTCTTCCACTGAAATATTTTCAAATTTAAAATCATTAGCATACTGCCCATAATAATGTCCCTGAATCACGTCCCAAACTGTATCCACAGAACTCTGGATTTCAGATCCCACCTCCATTGCTCCTGTTCCACTAAAATATGCATTAAAAGCTCCTGCAGCCTCTATGCTCATTGGACTATTCATTCACTAGAAAACTTCCTGAGTACTTTGATTTATGACCTCCCATCAGTCCAGCTATGATGTTCCAAAAGGAGCTGGGGGTACTCTTGCAGTTGTCATCCAGTTTATTTTTAAAATAATCTTGCTTAGCTTTCCTAATGGCTTGACTATACATATTTCAGGCATGTCTATAAGCTAGCCAGTCATTTTCAGTGGCCGTTATTTTGCCCTGTGCCAGTTTCTGTCCCTCTCCCTTTTAATTTATGTAAGTCTGGTTTGTACCACTTTAGTCTAGTTGTTTTTACCTTTCTTTTGATGACTGGTGAATACTTATCCGAGACCTGCATATCTTCTTGGTGGAAGTAGCTCCAGGCATCTGAGACATTTGGGATTAATTCCAGTCTATGCCAATCTGTATTTTCAACTTCCATCATAAAATTAAAGAAACACTGTCAACCTGTTTTGCATCATATTATTTCTAGTTAAAGACCCACATTTTATGATTGCTTACCTTCTCTAAAATGTATTGATGTTGCTGTTTGTTTTGTCTGTCTCCTTATTTAGTAGAACTGAAATGCATGGTAATGTATATTTATAAACACCTTTGTTTTGTTTCAAATCATGAAGCTGTTCCTCTTGAATTCTTCCTAAACATTAGACGCACCCCCAGACTGTGCAGTCACTCATGAGGCAGTACCCACCTAAACTCCCACTGCATCATGAGTGACTAGACTGTGTTGGGGTGTTCCTAATTCCAGGAAAGATGCAGTGGGAGTTAATCAAGGAATATAAACAAACCTGTTTTTGTGTGGTAACACCAGTATGATGGGCAGTCTGTTTTTCACTATTTAAAAGAAAAAAGAATCAGAATCAAACTACCAGCTACATCAGCACTCTTTACAGAATGTTAGCAATAATAAAATGTAAATGTGCTTTTTAAACAAGGGATACTTTGAGGTCTAAGGGAGTTGACAGAGTTCCTTTAATGTAATCAAAGTGCCTAACATTTCTCAGATGTATAATTGCTGGCTTATTACTAATAATCTGCTTTTGGTTATGTTTGGCAAAAATTAGTTGATGATCTGAAAAAGTATCAGGTAATACCCCGCTGGAGGAGTATAGGTTAGGAGTATTAGTAAAAATTAGATCTATTATTGTAGATTTACTGCTGTCATTATTATTAATAATTCTTGTGGGCTTGTTATCAATTGAGTAAGTGCTAGGTTAACTTGTAGGTCTATCAAGCTATGAGTCATAGCTACCATGGCCCAGATAACATTAAAATCCCCTGCCAATAAAATCTTGTGTGAATTTGTATAGACTTGTAAAAAATCTTGTAAAACATTAAAAAGTTTAACGTCTACATGTTCTTCATTAGTGGAGAGCAATCATCCCTGCCTAAGCAGTCATAAAAGAGCAGACTTACACCAGAATGTATATATGCAGTCTTTTACTTCTCATTAAGCATGGTGACAACAAAAATGTCAGGACATCTTACGTTCGCCAGACCACTCTGGCTTCATCAGATACAGTGAATATATTTATACACAGGATATAGTGTATATACTTAAACACCCATGACTAAGTAAAATAAGAGCCAATCAGTTCACTGTTGTGTTAATTGCCCATCCAATCACAGTGTTCCAAGACATTTAAAAAAAAAATGAGTGTGATCCCAAGTCCCATCAGTGAAATTTAAAGTGAAAAACATTATGTTCTACATTTATTTGACTTCATATTCATTATATCATACAATCTTCTCCGTTCCAGCTGAACCTGTATATGGAAACATTACAGAAGTGAGATTAAAATTAAAACATCACTCCCTGTTTCCATAAAATATGTTTCTTAAACATCAAACCCACCATACAAAGATACAGGTCATACTGTTACTCAGTGTGGGGGGGTTGTTTTTTAGATTTTTGATTTCAGAAATAGAGGGGGGGGGTTTATTTCCTTTTCTTCAGCAGGAATGGTTTTAATATGGACTTTTTATTTAGGCCTGGTTGTTTCATAGCCCCCAGCCTTAAAAATCCATTCTTGTTCTTTTCCATTTAGGATTGATTCCAAATCGCCTCCTTTAGCATCAATCTGGACTCTTTCCAGTCCACATGCTGTGATTTTATGGTGCCCCTCTTTTCCACACTGTTTGCTAGGGAGAACCATAGCATAGTTCACATTGCCATTGTTATGGCTAAAATGTGTTCATTCAACCTGAATCTAAACTTTCTTTTGGTTCTCCCAGTATAGTATTTCCCACAGGTACATGCAAGCATGTATATCACTGCTAGTATGTTGCATGTGATATATCCCCTGATTTTTTTTCTCTCCTACCAGTTTTTGGGTTCACAATTTCTTCAGTCTTTTTCATGAAGACGCAAGTATTGCAAAAACCACATGGTCTGGAGCCAGTTTTTAATTCTGTGGTTTTCTCTTTTACCCGCTTCTGGTAGCTGTGGACTGAAGAGTCTCTTAGGTTTCTACATCTCTTGTAAGAAATATGTAAAAGTTTTTCAAACAGTGAATCCAGGGGTGTTAGTCCTTGCAATATTCATAAATTATCTTTCACAATCTTAATCACCTCCCTACTCCCACCTCCATATGTTGTGACAAAAGTTAAATTGCCCCGTGATCATTCAGTCTCTCTTTTGTTTGAAACAGGGTATCTCATGGTGTGGCATCCACTCCATCCTTTGCTCTCTGAATATCTGTTTTCAAATATTCTCTTTTTCTCAGTCTCTCCACTAGTTCCCCAGCCCTCAACTAATACAGGCAGTCATTACCACAGTTTCTCTTTAACCTTAAAAACTGACCCCTTGGAAGATGTCTGACAGTATGTTTTGGATGGCAGCTAGTAGCTAATAAAAGGCTACTTCTGTCGGTGGGCTTTTTGTGTAGATCAGTAAGCAGTGACCCATCATCCTGTTTTATAATTTTCAAATCCAGATAATCAATCTCTGTCCTGCTTGCACTAATCTTACACCTGCGATGTTGATTTCACTTCTCTCTAAATACATAACAAAATCATCCAGCTCACCTCTGCTGCCTTTCCAAATCAAAATAACATCATCGATAAAATGCCTGTAAAAACTGAGCTTTTCAAAATATGGATTCTTACCAGGGTCATAGATAAACTCATCTTCCCATCTGGCTAAGCAGGGATTAGCTAGACTGGGGACCAAAGCAGCCCCCATTGCAGTTCCGCTGGTCTGTTTGAAGATTTTCTCTTGAAACAGGAACATTTTATTTTTCAACACAATTTCTGTTAAATAGGGATGCTCTTTGTAAGTCACCACAACTTTCTTTTGTGCTATAATCCCTTCCTTTAATTCTGCCATGAGTTCATCTCCATCTTTGATAACTAGTTTAATAAGTTCTTGTGATGCATTGTGCATTACTTTTTTCCCACTCCTTAAGTAGGTTTGGTCTTGCAGTACCCAACGTGGTTATATTGGCAGAAGAAGGTGATGATGGTGTATTTGGAAGTCGAAAGAGCACTGAGGAGACTAAGAATTTTACAGCGTGCTTTAGTCAAAAACAATGGGACCCATCACCATAGATTTAGATGATGTTGAATTCTCCATCGAAGAAATCAACAAAAATCTTAATAATGTAAAACCAGGATCTTCTACTGGGCCTGATGGAATTACAGGGACACGATTAGAATCATGAAAAAACATCTAGCACTCCCATTAAAATTAGTGCATGATAAAAGTACACAGACAGGGCAAGTTCCCGTTGGTTGGAGGCGAGCAAATATGGTGCCCCTTTTTAAAAAGGGAGACAGAGGTGACAGGTATAATTACAGATCAATCAGTCTCTCCCTCATTGTTATGTAAAATTATGGAAGTAATCATCAAGGACAGCTTGACTAATGCACTGGGTAATTCTGATCTATCCCAGCATGGTTTCAGTAAAGGGCGCTCCTGTACTACCAATTTATTTAGCTTCTATGAATCTGTTAGTCAAAACCTTGATCAAAAAAACACCATGCGATATATTATATTTAGATTTCAAAAAAATGTTTGAATCCGTGCCTCATTAGGACCTTATCAACAAACTTAGTGCTATGAATATACAACACTGTTATGTTACTTGGATTCATAATTGGCTACAGGGATGTTTGCAAAGAATAATTGTCGAAGGTCATTTGTGTGACTGGAAACCAGTATGTAGCACAGTTCCTCAAGGTTCAGCACTTCCCTTCCCTAATTTTTCAGATTTTTGTTGCAGATTTGTCATCTGACCTTAAAGAGCAACTGACACCATCTGGCCAAAAGTGCTGCATTGCAGAATTAGAACAAGCATACCCCCAGTAAGTAAATATCATACCAAAAATTAGATTTCTACGTTACTTCGTTTTAAAGTTATAAGCTATTTTATAACCATGATTTCACTTCTTATTCAAAAAAAGCCTGTTTCAGTGAAGAGCTGCTGGTGATGTCATCTGGGGGACTCACAATATAGTACCCCCTGTCAGCAAGCTTATAGGACCTGTTTCTCCAAAGTTGTAAAGGTCATGTGCAATGGTTTTCACAAGTAAAACAGGTAGCACCAGTCAGTAAACATTGCTTTAAAGACTATGTGTGTTTCAAGTTTTGTAATGAAGCTGACAATATTTTGTTCTGGGTGCCTTTTTGTTGTGGTCCTTTTTTTCCAGGGTTGCTGGATGCTGGGTCATAGCAAATTGTCGTGAAGTTTGCAGACTGAATAAGTGTCTGATGTGGTGAAAGGCTGAGATCATTCACACCTATCATTCAACTGAGGTGATTTCTAAGAATGGCACTTTAAAACAATTATTTCATCTCCTTCTAAATGGAGTTGGCCTGGGAGAGGTAATGCTGTTTTGAAACCCTACTGCTAGTTTCTAATTTAGCCAGCACATTTTTCTCCCTGTTTTTGACTTACATTCAGGCTCATCTATGTTCTACTCTAAATTAAAATGATCATTTTACCACAGCTAACAAACTTGCACCCCTAGTAGGAATTAACACACATAAGGCCCCTATTAAAACATATTGTAAAGCAGACACTGACAAAGAGCAGTGAAGTTACCAACATTACAATACTTGCAGCAACACAAATTCCTAACAGGCACAGTAGAGTAACACTCCAAATGGCTTCAGCAGCCTGGAGGCATGCTGACTCAGCATCCAGCAGCCCTGAAGAAATAGACCACAGTGAAAAGGCATTAAGCAATATAATATTGTCAACTTTGCTACAAAACCTGAAGCACATATAGTTTGTATAGCAATGTTTTGTGCATGGTGCTGCCTGTTTTACTTTTGTCAACTATTTCACATGATCTTTAAAACTTTGGAGAAACAGGTCCTATAAGCTTGCTGACAAGGAATACTAGACTGTGAGTCCCCTAGATGACATCAGCAGCTGCTCTTCACTGAAACAGGCTGTTTTGAACAGGTAGTGAAATTAGGGTTACAAAATGGTTAAGTACTTTAAAATGAAGTAATGTAGAAATCTAATTTTTGGAATGATATTTACTGGGGGTATGCTTATTCGGATTCTGCAAAGTGGCACTTTTCGCATCAGTGGCTCTTTAACTGCTGGGTTAGCAAATATGCTGATGATTGTAAGACTGGAGGTCCTTGTAGTACCAACAACAAAATTAACTCACAGCAGAGAGACTTGGACAAAAACTCAAACCGGTAAAAAATGGGGTATGGCCTTCAATTTAAATAAGTGTAGTGTTATTCATTTTGGTACCAACAATTTATAAATTACTATATTCATAATGGCCATAAGGTGAGAAATCACAGGATGAAAGGGACTTGGGTATTACAATAACTAATAACTTCTGTTTCAATAAACAAATTACAGAAAACATAAATAAAGCAAATAAAGTATGGTGGTCAGTAAGGCACAACATCAAATCAACCGAACAAGCAGTCCTTCTACCTCTTTATAGGGCCTATATTTGTCCACTACTGGACTATTCATCCCAACTATGGTCCCCATACAAAAAAAAGACACTGTAAGGCTCGAAAAAATTCAAAGAAATATCACCAAATACATACAAGCATACAGGTCACTTTCTTGTGATGAGAGACTTACAAAAAATGGTCTCATGCCCTTGTAAACAGAAGGATGAAGGGTGACCTATTTTTCACCAGGGAGGTGATAAGATGTCATTATATCATGTCAGGAATTAGATTAGATTTCAAGCAGATAAACATTAACGCTTGGGGACATCCCCTGCAATTGGAAAGGAAGAGCTTTTCAACTAATAAAAGGGCCTACTTTTTTTCTCAAAGAATAATTAGGCCATGCAACTCACTACCAACATCAGTGGTTAACTGTGACAACAGACAGACTTCTTTTTAAACAATTTAGACAAATTTATATTATCTCACAACACTTAACATTTTTATGGGCAAAAGCTAGGAACTTGCCATGGGCATTTTTGCTCTCTTGCTCCTCTACCTATCCTTAGTTAGTTATCCTTAGTTCCTTGTAAGCAACCCCATATGAACTATTGGCACCACATGGCTGCAGTGCAAGACTCCACATCTCCTCTCCAGAAACTTCATATTTAATTTTAGGTTTCAGACTGCTCTGCCACCAAACTGTGCACTGTCACCCCCAACAAACTTTGCCATCCTGCCTACCCAGTTGCTTAGTTGCTTACTCCTGCCCGCCTGCTCCCTCTCTCCCGTTCCCACTCGCTCAGTTACTGTACATAATTTCTCACCACCTCACCAGCCCAATCACATCCAGAATATTTCTTCTACAGTTCAATAGTAGAGCATTTCATTAAGTTTTCTAATTTAACTATTAGTTTTTCTCCTTCCTAGCCAGTCATGCAGTATTTTAATCCCCTGGATGCCTGCCCGATAATTCAATCCCTGCAGACCATCTGGCTTTACCATAGAGCACAAACAGGACTAGTACACACTCTAACATTGCCCTGGCTATGCATCTCCATCTGCAGAGATAATTATAAGAAAATGCCGGCACTGTCATGCTCTGACGGTTACTGAAGTCAGTAAACTATTGTGGTTGATGGGGAGGTGGGAGATCAGATCAAACATGATGGCAAATGGACAGATATGTATTTTAAATTCAGCAGTGTTTAAATTATATCAATTTATTTACATGTCTCAGAAGTGTAGGGGTTCAGTAACCATAGCAACCAATAGGTGGAGGGACTATTTTACAAAATGTGCATGCAATAAAGGTAATCTTAGCTATGTACACAGTGGGTTTATTTATATATTTGTATTTTATTTTCTAACAAGCCCATTTTACATAAGCAATAAGATACTCTGAGGTATGGGTTGTGCAGGGCTTACTGTATGCCCATGAGTTGAAGACATTCTGCTTGTGGCATTGTGCCTTACAATTTCTCTGGGTGGGTGATAAACCACACACAATCTACAACCTATTGTGTCTTACTGCTTAAGCGTAGGGTTTCACACCTACACAAGCCAGCGTTCTATCCCCAATGCAGAACAATTTTATCTCTCTCATTTCACCTTATATGGCATGATAGAAATTGTTAGATGTCATTGATGATGATAGTGATATACTTTCAGCAAGATTTGCAGTTCTGTATTGTTGATAACCTGAAAATTTCCAGCTCAGTCTTTGACACTACTTCAAATAGACAGACTATTAACTATGAAAATCCACTACAGCTGTGTGTGTGTGTGGGTGCACTCACTGTTGGATGTCCTGTGCCACAGCATGCATCTCCAGTATAGGATGTTAAGTTTATTTATTTATTTAGCTTTTGTTAACCGGGTAGGTACACTAGACAAGTTATATGCCTATTTTCAGGAACGACCCGGGAGAGTACAACAGGTATAACAGGTACATCAGTACAGCAAAGCAGGAGAGTAAACAATTACACATTTGTTGTGAGGTATATGGAGCCAACAAGACTGGGGGCAAGATACATTTGTGAATTAGGTACATAGACAACAGAGCAAACAGAAGATAAGGTGCGTGGGATCACCAGAGCATCACACAGTAAATAGTGCATAAGTTCAGGTTGAGGCACAGGGAGTGGTGAAGCCACCTGGCTTGTGACAACCAGGACTATGTGCTAGGGTGGCCAGTACAGTGTAGAGCTACAGGCTGCCATGCAGTAGAGGGCAGAGGGCCTGGATTCAATCCCCAAAATAGAGCTTTGTTTCTGTCTTGCTACAATTTATATAGTATGAGAGCTATTGTTATATGTCTTTGCTGATGTTAGTGATAGACTTTCAGCAAGGCATGGCAATCTGTATAGCTGATAACTGTTGAAAGGTTCCAGCTCAGACTCTGAGGTTTAAATACAACTTGGGAAACATCACTTCAGATAGAAAGAATGTCCATTAAAATGCACTGCAGCTGTGTGTGTGTGCATATGTGTGTGTGTGCATATGTGTGTGTGTGTGTGCGTGCGCGTGTGTGTGTGTGTGTGTGTGTTGGGGAGGAGGGGGTCTGCACTCACTGCTGGATGTCCTTTGCCACAGCATGCATCTCCTGTATAGGACCCTTAGTACAGTGGCACAGCTACAGGCTACCAAGCAATAGAGGGCAGGGAGGCCTGGGTTTGATCCCCAGAGTGGAACCTGTCTTCTTTTTACTATAGTTTATGTAGTATGAAAGAATATTGTTAGATGCCATTGCTGATGTTAATGATAGACTTTCAACAAGGTTTGATATTCTACATTGCTGATAACTTGAAAGGCTCCTGCTCAGACTTTGAGGTTTAAATGTGACCTGGGTAACATTACTTCAACTCGATAGACTGTTCATTATGAAAATTTGCTGCAACTTTTGGGGGGGGGTCTGCACTCAGTGCTGGATGTCTCTTGCCACAGCATGCAACTCCTTTCTAGGAAGCTTAGTACAGTGTTAGAAATGCAGGCTGCCAAGCAGTAGAGTAACGGGCATGGATTTGATCCCAAGAGAAGAACATTTTTTTTGTTTATCACTATAATTCATAGATGCTGTGTCTCAGACCCCAATCCCCAAGCCACTTCCCTTTTCATTGCCAGGGCAAGCCTATCAGCCTTCCTTTGGCAACATAAATTATTTCATACAAACATTCTTTGATGCCTTTAGTACCATTGGTACTTTGATTGCATTTATTTGCTTATTGCTGTTGCTAAGCAGTCATCATTTGTTGTGGTATGTAACTTACCACAACAGACTTCTTGTCCTATATGTGTTTTATATTTTTTTTACTGGTGTTTTGTTGCCTTTTTTATGGCTTGGGTCATGCCTGAAAATGTCCCTGGGACCAGTGCTCCCACCTGATATGTAAATAAATTCTTTGCAAAAAACTACATTAATGCACCAGTTAAGGTTCAGATTAAAGTGATAAAAGTAGGGAAATGTGGTGCTATGGTTTCCAACCCTAACACCCCACCCCAACCCTGCAGGCTGCAACAGGACAAGCCATTACAGTTTCACCTCTCCTGAGTCTTTGCAAATCAGGTGTGGGGTCTTCCTTGGGGTTGTCAACCTTAACACTCACCCCATTCCATCAGTAAATAAGCTGAGATGTGTAGACTATATGAGAATGGGGTGAGCATTAGGGTTGGCAACTCCAAGGAAGACCCCATGCCTGATTAGCAAAAACTCAGGAGAGGTGAAACCATGATGGTTTGTCTTGCTGCTGTGTGCAGGGTGGGGGTGGGGTGTTAGGTTTCCCTACTTTTGCTGCTTTAATCTGAACCCTGACTGGTGCATTAATGAATATTTTTGCAAATAATTTCCTTATTTTTTGAGATAGTAATTGTATCTTCATTCATGAAGGTCCCTTTGGGACCGCAATGAACATATCCATTTGCCTGTGGAAGCACAGGGCCCTCTGAGCCCTGCGCTTCCATTCCTCCTTAGATGCAAACATCTATGTTGGCAAGGAAATGCAGGGCCCTCTGGGCCCTGCATTTCCATTTCTGCCAAAAACCTTTGCTTGGTTGTATGGCTTGCTAAACTTCCAATGTTATCCTATGGAAATGTTGATGTTTTAATTTATGAGTTTTTTTTTTTAAATGGCCCCTAAATTGTTGGGGGATGGGTATTATGTGTTTGTTATTCTTATAGTACTCATAAAGACCTTTGTTTTTATACATACTTTGTCCCTTAACTGCAAATATTGAGAGAGTTACGGCTTGATGAAGTTGAAACATGGAAAAAACGAAGTCCATATTCTTTTTTCATATGAAGGGATCCTTTTTTGTAAGAACGAAAAAGCCATATGAAAAAAGATCCCTTCATATGAAAAAAGAATTGGGAAAAAAAATGAAGTCTAAATTATTTTTTTGTAAGAAGGCATCCTTTTTCATACGAATGAAAAAAATTTTGAAAAAGGATCCCTTCATACGAAAAAAGAATTTGGACTCAGTTATTTTTCTGATTCTTTTTTGTCATATAAAAACATCCTTTTTCTGATGTTTTTTGAAAAAGGATCCCTTCATATGAAAAACGAATAAATAAAATAAAAGTCCAAATAATTTTTTGTATGAAGAGATCCTTTTTCATATGTCCCAATTCCTTTTTCATATGACCATACGCGAAAAGGAACTAGAGTCACGAAAAGGGATTTTAAAATGTATAAAAGGCACATTTCTGGGTCATTTATCCAAAGAGTAATTCCAGAATCCACCTAATGAGGTCCTGATTAGCAAGATACATGTATTGGTGTGTGTGCAGCAGGTAATTTTTATGGGTTTTAAAATTTGTTTTTTCTTTTTAGAAAATGGAAACAAAATGGAAGCCATACAAAAAGAGATTTTTTTTGTCACAAAAAAAGGATTACCGCCATACGAAAAAGGATCCTGTTTTGTATGGGCCAAATTCTTTTTAGTTCCAAGCAGCTCTCTAAAAGACCTTACTGAACATGCTCAGAACTGAAAATTCTAAATTTACTAACTTTGGAACAGATTAATACTTTTCTCACCAAACCAGGGAAAGGCACCACTGTGGCCCAAGCCCTTTTTACCCTGGACATTCAAGACTAAAATTCCAAAACATTTGGGTGCTAGGTAATGACAAAAAATTAAAACAAAACAGCAAAATCCCCTGATTTTTTTTTTTTCACTTTTTTCGCTATCTAGGTCTTGGAATCTACACATATGACTGGAATGAAACTTGGTACATCTAGAGATCTACCCCCAAAGACCGTGCATGCACAGTTTTGTGCAAATCCATATAATGGCTGCAAAGCTATTAAAGTGCAGAGTTAGAGGTTTAACATAGAAACCCCTTCTCAACCTTATAGTGGCACTACCACACCACTATAATTCATAGCTTTGCCCTGTTCAATGGGATTGAATGGAATTTTGCATGTGCAGTCTGTGGGGCAAGGTGTCTTGATTTGCCAAGTTTCATTCTAGTCAGATGTGTGGAATCCAAGATCTGGATGGTGTGTTTATAGGAAAAATCAGTTTTTTCACTTTTTGTCATCACCTACAGCACAGATGGTTTGGACATTTTCAGGCTAGAAAGGGCTTGCCTGATCGGTGCTTTCATTGGTTTGGAGAAAAGATATATCAGTTTCAAGTTATAAGGATTTGAATTTTGGTTCTGAGCATGCTCAGTAGGGTATCAAACGTCTGTTCAAAAGACCTTACTGAGCATGCTCAGAACTGAAATTTCAAATCTTTATAACTTGGGAACAAATTAAAAATTGTTTTCACCAAACCAATGAAAGGCACCATTTTGGGATAAGCCCTTTCTTCCCTGAAAATGTCAGACCAAACTTCCAAACCACCTGGGCTGTAGGTGATGACAAAAAAAAACAGGAAAAAAAAAACAGATTTTTCCTAAAAAACACACTACCTGGATTTCAGAATCCACACATCCTACTGGAACAAAACTTGAAAAATCAAGAGACCTTGCCCCCCATATTGTGCATGCAACATTTTCTGCAATTACGTTGAATGGGGACAAAGCTATTACGGGTGCAAAGCTAAGGGTTCAACATTAAACAGCCTATTCATGGGAATGGTTAAGCCGCAGAGCAGACATTCCTGGCTTGAGCTCCCAAGGAAAAGAGTGATTTTTCAGGTAAAAAACAGTATTTTATTGATTTATATTTCTGCACAACCAACTAGATATCAAGCACAACTGGTGCGGTACCAGCATGGAAAAATCTATAGCTGCAGCTCCATTAACAGACTTTTTCCGGCCGAAAACAGCAAAGCCACGAGGTGCTGGCCCACCACCTCAGGATGAAGCTGTGGGTGGTAGTGGTACTGAGAAGATCTCTCTCGGCACAGTGAATACCATGCTTATGCAGCTGGTCAGATCAGTGCAGAATATGAATAAGAAACTGCATGCAGTGACCCCAAGAGTGATTACTCTAGAGACAAGGATGGACAGAGCAGAACAGTCGTTGCAGCATATGGATAGGTCAGTGCTTAAAGCAACTGATGCAACAACTAAACTAGCTAAAGAAAATGCCCTTCTCCATCTGCAGCTGGAGACCATCAAAAATCAAACCCGAGAATGGAATATTCATCTGGTGGGACTGGCAAAACAAGTGGAGGGAGAATCGCCTACTGATTTTATTACAACACTGCTCCCACAAATATTGGGCCTCTCTGAAGAAGAGCCTGCCTTCCTCCTTGAAAAAATGCACAGAATTACTCCACGAAGGGCTGTATCTTGTGTAGCAGGACTCTGGACTTTGCAAAAGATTAGAAATCAAGTAGGAGTCAGAGACAGTATTTTAACACTTGCCAGACAAAAGAGAGACCTTTGATATGGAGATGTCTCCCTATCACTGTTTCCCCATCTCGCCTACTTGACTAAACCATAGCAGAAGGCATCTGATTGAGTACAGGGGGACACTCCGTGCTTTAAAACTTCAACACCAGCTACTGAATCCCGCAAACCTGAAAGTGGCATGGAACAGCCATACATATCTGTACAGTGAGCCAAGAGAGGCTGAGGAGTTCCTTCAGCATATCACGAAGCAGAGGGAAAGCTGTGAAGCTGGTGAATTGGATAGTGAGACACACTACCCAGTGGTTCACTGTTTAACCTTGTTGTGCTTTGCTGGTTAGATCGTGAGTACTGTTACATGGGAGTATTTATCATTTCCCCACCTCCAATTTCAGCTTTTATATTAATAGTTAATTATATTTGCTGTTATGGATAAATATATGGCTTAAGAGTGGGAAACCCTTTCCATTTCTCCTCCCCTCCATTTGATGAGACTAGATGGGATTGTGCCAGTGTTTTTCATAAGTGGCATTCGGGACCATCTGATTTGGATTGCATTTCACTAAATGACACTTGGACATCTTTAATAACTTTTCTTTTATTAATAATAATAGAATTCCACAGGGTTGGGGCTGCAAACGAAAAAGCCCACGATCCAGAAGTTTTTAACCATACCCTGGGAATCTCCAGCTATCCCTCGTCAGTAGAGTGGGGCGGTTGGGGTGGGCAGTAAGGATGCAGGAGATCTTGCAGGTAGCTTGGTCCCTGTCAGTATAGGGCTTTATAGGCCAGTAAGCTGCCCTTGAAGGTGATCCGCCACTGAACTGGCAGCCAGTGCATTTGCACAGCACAGAATGTAATATGGCTGGATCGAGATGATCCAGACAACCTGGCAGCAGCATTCTGCACCAGCTGCAAGTCTTCTGCCATTGCATTACTGTAATTTATTATGTATTTTAGCTGTTGCCTTTCAGCCCAATTGTTCATTACTAAGATGGCCGCCCTGTAGGAGGAGCATGTGGTGGAGTAATGCCATTGTTGCTTACAACTCGTAACAGAGATTGCCCACATGGCATGCATACTGTTAATGATCAAGGCTGGAAGGTCGGGCTGACTATAGAACTACAATGATTCTTGCTCTTGGGATGCCTGGAGTTCTCTCTAGGCTATATTTTATTTCCAGTGATGTGTTTTTATGGTTATCAGTTCGGAAGGGGGCTCTTAACTAGGACAGCACTCATGGAACAACATAACTAGTTGGGTTAAAGTCGCTATTCATGTTAGTACAATTTATCAATAAGTACTGTGTCAATCTACTATTTATTATAGGTATGACATTGGTCTGCCAAAGTTTGTAGTTAGGCTCCTGCTCTGGGAAATTAAAAGTTCTAAGTAAGCAATAAGACATGACAGGGTGTGTGTTGAACAGTTATTACCACATGCCCAGGGGCATAGTAAGGCACGAGGCCCTGCCGAGTGCCTTCAGCCCCTGGAAGTGCGGTAATATCTGTTTAATACACACCCTGGAGTGTTTTATTGTGCTTATAAAATGGCAAACTTTTTTTTATTAATTTTGGCCCTTACAAAATAGCACATCTGTAAGCAGCAAAAAGCATTTTTTATCAGAACGTCTGATAAAATAGTCCTTCTGCCAGCAAGAAAATGACATCATGGTTTTGGCAGGCTGCCAGGCTGGACCCCTCCGCGCATACACACACACACTCTCTCACACACTCACACACACACACTCTCTCTCTCTGGGTTTGGGGAGAACCTGCTATATTTGTGTTAAATTACTTTTTATTTCAATGCTGTGAAGTGGTTTTCTTCACACAGGACTGCAGGATCGAGCGCTCCCTTCTTTTGGTAATACAGCGAGAGTTGTTGACGGATGAACGAACAGATTGAAACTATCACGTCTGTCCATCGCAGTTACACTGCATCAAAAACTGCTTCTCGTTTACATACCTGAATGGTACAATGATTATTCGAAGATACGGAGAAGTACTGCTGTTGCCTGCTTCACTATTTGCTCGTATGGCTCTCACTAAGCGTGAAAACAAGACGACTAACTTAACATTTATAAATGTTGTATTTTTTTTGTCAATATTCTATTTAGGGGCATTGATTTGTTTGCCTGTCCTTTTTTTTTCTATGTGTAATACATATATGGCACCGATTTTTTAGCCAATCAATACTCTTATTTTGCTATGCCCATTTTATAATTCTTTGATAATCACATGTGGGTTACAGAGCACTTTTGTTCATTATGGTAACTAGAGCATCATCTTTACACTACCGTTATAACAGTAACCCAGTTAGGTTCCCTGCTGCATACAACTTTGGATAAAACTGAATGTAATCAGTAAATATATTACTTCCTCCCAATGTTGTAATGCTGAGAAAGGTGTCTGATAATTTTCTTTGTAAGAGAATGTATGGACTTCTTTTTCATATTGTATTTATGCGCCTTGCCAGTCAGCCCCTATCCAACTGATCCCCCAGCCCCATCCCCCAGAATTACCAGCGCTTACCTTGCCCAGCCCAAGAGCGGCATCTGCGGGGAGTCAGTCTTCATCCTGCTTACAAGCATATTTTTCCCTCCAATATTCTCGCAGGGGCCCCAGGGAGGCGTACGCATACGCTGCGGAGGTGTACATGTGCCATAGAGCCCTGTTCTGACCCTTCCCCACCCCATGGTTTATCAGCCTATAACCTCAAGCCCATGCCACCCCCAGCCTCCACTGGGGTTCGCCATCAGCCGAGGGATGCCACACTTCCTCCCCGGAGAGGAGAGATTGCCTGACGGCAGCTCTATCCAGCTCCACTTTCCCTTCCCCATGCTGACCTCTGACGGCCTGGGCTCATTCCCAAACTGGGGTCACCAGTGTGGGTCGAGGTAAGGTGCCAGTGCCTCAACCCTCTATGCCACCAGGCTGGCATGTATGGACTTCTAGTCTATTGTGGTATCCTTTCATGGATGTTGTACTACAAGTTTTGTGTGCAAAATTTATAAATAAAAAGTTGAAAAAAAACAGCCCACTCAACCCTAGCTATAGTATCACTACCATGCCACTAAAATCCTGATACTCTGTAATGCTGTTTCTCTTGTACTGTTCATGCAGTACCCGAAAATAGGCATTTATTCTAGTCTAGTGTACCTACCTGGTTAACAAAAGCTAACAAACTAAATGAACAAATTGTAAAAACCCTCTCCCAAGAAAGGGCTGGGTTGTTACTAGAATGTCCAACAGAGCACTGGGTGTTAGTGCACTAATCACTTCCCCCAAGGAGAAGGGTGGAGTCTAGGGGCAGAGGGATAAATAGGTTTCAGTGGAAGCGTGGTTCCTTGTGGTTCCCAAGGAAAGGCAGTTAGCTACAGCACATGAGAAGTTTGCAGTGCTCATACCAGTGCTACCATGAAGGTTCGTGCCCTGGGGGCTGGGAAAGATTCCACTGGTGTTGACTCAGTAGCAAGGAACCAGGGTCAGGGTCCACGGGGTACTTCAGAGAAGGGAAATGCCCAAGGTAGCCACCAGTCTAAGGTAAAGAGAATGTAAAAAAAACACAGCATCTGGTTTATATAGCGTGGATTTAACAGTGGGGGACAAAACTACGTGGTCATTATAGCGTGAATGAAAACAGCAAAAGGGAAAGTATAGCACGGACATATCACCGATATCTCTGTTTTTACCCTGAACATGCCGAATTGCCACCATGCTGTCGCTCTGGCTCAGTGGGTACAGCCAAAGGCTGTGGAGGGCAACAGTGTCTGTGTCCGGTGTTAAGGCCTCATTCACCGCAGTGTTTTTTTTTTGTTTGTCTTTTTCCCGTCACTTGCCCTTGCCTTCCCTCCCGCAACTTCCCAAGCTGTTGCACCCCACCAGCTTGCTCCCCATCCTCATTTTCCGCCTCCCCCCTTGTGGCCACAGCAGAGTTCCCTCTCTTCTGCTGCCCACCTGCCTGAATGTCACCCCTTCCCCCACATGCGCCCCTTTGGAGTTTGTTACATATTTGTTTGGAGGGTGAGGGGGGCAAAGTCCCCAGCACAGCAGTAGTTCAATTAACTTTTCTGCCTAGCGCTGTTTCAGTGCCGTGGTTTTGTCTCACGTGGTTCTAGCCACGTTATTTTGACATAGACCCAAAAAACAGCAGCTGCACACTGCACCACATTCTTAGTGAACAATTCTTGGCTCAAGAAGAAGGTGCTTAGTATCACAGTCTCACACAAGCAACACAGACAGTGCTGTGCACCAAGCACTGTATACTAGCACTCCTTAATATTATTCTCTATAGTTAACCAGGAAAAGACTGCATATATTTAATCCAGACACTTTCTAGTCAATTTAAGGATTCATTTTATTGCTGTAATGTTGTGCAAAAATAGACAAAAGTAAAGTGCTCGTGCATAAGGTCACTCACATATATAATACAGTACATCAATCATTTCTTGCCATCTTCAATAGTAAACTTTTAATCCATAATGATGCAAACACTGCTTCTCAGGGCTCCCTGATATGGGTAGCTCAAACAGGAGGGCATGGGTGTCCACTCTGCTAACTCATTTATGTTTAAAAAAAACAACTGTTTTCTTATTTACAATACCTCGAAAGGTATATTAACTACACACAGAATGCCTTCACTGATGCAACACAATTCATGTGCATGTTGTACGAGACCTCCTCAGACCTCCTACGTATTGATAAAAGGGTTGATTGAGACAGTCTGCTTTTCATGTGTATGAAAATAACTCTGGCTAATATGAAGGAGGCTTGCAGGGTTGATCAGCATCTAACTAATTAATATGCCCAGTATCTAGCGCGCTGTAAATGTCTGCAAATAAAATGCAGTTGGGCACGTAGGGGGTTAGCAGAATTCAACCATTTCTTAACACTTTTATCAACATGTAGGAAGTCAGTGGACCTGGACTGACAAAGCAGTGGGTAGGGCCAGTGGAATGCTGGGACACATTGAAAGCGATATCTCCAGCAGGAGGAGGAGGAGGGAGGTGTTGCCACTATATCGCTCGCTGGTGAGACCCCAAATGGAGTAATGTGTCCAGTTCTGGAGGCCACACCTCAAGAAAGACATAGACATGGTGGAACTAGTCGGTACTCGGTCAGTATGTCGTGGGAACTATAACGCAGGAAAATCTGCACTGGAAAAATAGCATGTGACCCTATAGCTACAGGGATAGCATAGCGCAAGTCAGTTACCGCTACTCCTGCAGCTGTCATTACTCGGGAAGAAGAGGACAATAGGAGAACTGCATGGTGCTTTGCTGAGCTTCTCCCATGGTGCAGGAGTTAGGGCCACAATCAGTTGGGGCAGTAGAACATCATGGAGATCAGGGTTCTGTTACTGGTCTCCTGTCTGTTGTGTTTTTCTTCTCCCCCCACTCAAGTTTTATTTTTTGTGTGTTCTCCCCCACCCTCTACTTTTGCCCCAACCCTCACAACTGCAATCCCCCCTCCCAAGTTCCTCCCCATCCCCAAGTTGCAACCCCTGTGGAGTTATTTAAAGTTTGAGGGGTGCGGGGGGTGAACCTCACTGTGAAGAGGGGTGCGGTGGGCAAAGCCCCCAGCAAAAATGCACTTTAGTTGGTTATTGTTAGCCATGGTAGCGGTGGGTGTGTTTCTTGAGTGCTACCATTGGCTTTGTCGTCGCAGTCGGTGGCAGTCGAGTGTTTTTTGTTGAGTGCTACTTTTTAAAGCACCATTTTTTTGACTGCACTGTATCTGCGTCCGAGTTTATGACCTAGTGCCGAGCCAGTCCAGAGGAGGGCAACTAAAACTCTGTGAGGAAAGACTGCGGCATCTCAGCATGCACATACTACACTGAATTTGTTGGCAGATACGGACCACTTGGTCCACCCAGTCTGCCCATTTTTCCCTGCCTATATTGTCATCACACACTCTTGACAAAGCTTCTAGCGAAACCAGTTGGTTGTTTGTACTGCATCACCACCACCGTCTAATATGGTGTGACTGCCTGTTGTATGCAGTAATTGTATTCATTTTGCACATCCTGCATTGTTGAGCACTTTAATAAAGTTTGGTGCTTGATAGTAAATCTTGATGTTGGAGCAGGTTTTCTTTTGTTTTTGATTTTGACTGCTACCTGGCACAGGCAGTTTACATAGAGTGGCTTTCTGGTTCTATTGTTACTGCAGACCCTACCTGATCTCTGGCTAACACAACCCTGCTTCCCAACTAAGATTCTTTTGTGCTTGTCCCATGCATGCTTGAAGAACACCACTGTTTTCACCCCCACTTCCTCTACTGGAAGACTGTTCTAGGCATCCACCACTCTTTCTGTGAAGCAGTACTTTCTCACATCCCTGTTACAGTTTTCCCCTTCCAACTTCCCTGTTGTCCTCTTGTTCTCATGCTCCAACTCCTCTGAAAAATACTCCCCTCCTGTACCTCATTTAACCCTATGAGGTATTTATAGGTCTCTATCATGTCCTCTCTCTCACTCCTCTCTTCCAGGTTGTACATATTGAGACTCCTTAGTCTCTCTTCATATAGGGCTTCTGATGTAGTCTCTGCACCATTTTAGTTGCCTCCACCCTGTCTGTATCCTTCTGGAGATGTGGTCACAAGAACTGAACACAGTACTCCAGGTGGAGTCTCAACAATGATCTATACAGTGGGAACACCACCTCCCCCTTCTGCTGGTGATACCCCTCCCTATGCACCCCAGCATCTCAATGGCCCTACCTACTGCCTCATTGCACTGCCTCACCACCTTGGGGTCATCTGATATGATTACTCCCAGGTCCCTTTCCTGTTTGGTGACTATCAATACCTCTTCCTCCACATTATACTCTGCCTCTGGGTTTCTGTGCCTTAGGTGCATGATTCTGAACTTTTTGGCATTGAAACCCAGCTACCATACCCTTGACCACATATCCAAAATCCAGCACTCACCACCTCTGTGTAAAGGGCACCACATAGCTAAACAAAAATTGCTTTAAAAAAGATTATTGCAGCAAGGAACAAATGCCAGCCTGATGCGTTTCAAACAATGAAGTCCTTTATCAAAGGCTGAGGCATAAACTACATGACATGTAAATACCTAAAACCACCATTACATCACAGTGACATGGACAAAAGAAGTTTAAATTCATAGGGCAAGTATGCTCTTCCCATCTTTTCCCAGGCCAATGCTGGTGCTCTTTGCAAGTGGGACACCGCTTACAACAACATTTGCAGATTTGTCCTTTCGGCACCACGCCTTATGCACCACAGTCTGCTCTACTCTGTCTTGCACTGGCTGTTGCCCAGTTCCCATCGCTCCTACTCACTGGGATGTTTCTTTGACTAGATATCCCCAACCTGACTCTCTAGGGGCTATGCTTCCCCCAGTGCATCACTCCTGCCCTCTGAGGTCCTCAGATGCTCAGCTACTCTCTGTCCCCTTCTGCTCAACTAAAATGGGGGAACAAGCTTTCTCTCATTTCGCTCCCAAATTCTGGAATTCCCTGCCTCCCCACTTGTGCTCCTTATCTCGCTCCTTCTTTAAAATTGCACTTTTTTCTCACCTCCATGTGCTTGATACTTGTGACTGTAACTAACCATGCCTGACCTTCTGCTCTTGCTTTTGCTTGCCTGGACTACTGTTTCTCTATGCTCCAAGTGTATCACCGGGCTTGCCCACAATTGACTTCTCATCCCTGCGTGGATGGATCTGCTTGTTATTTATACTCTTCCAACTGTCCCTGCGTGGATACCTGTTCGGAAGCTGTCTTGTTCTGATTGTATGCTACCTGTGACTGTTTGTAAGATTTTACTTTGTGCTCTCCGGGGTCGTACCTGAAAATAGGCAGGGTTATTGCCTAATGTACTTACCCAGTCATCAAAAGCTAATAAAGAAATAAGTGAAATCATGCGATCAAAATTTAAAAAGGCAAACCATTTGATGTTTGGAATACAAACACATATAAATACTTAAGATATCCTATTATACAACATTTACATATTTACATCAAGAAGCATAAGACAAAAAGAAAATATATATATATCTTGGGGAAGGGGAAGGAAGAAAGGGTTTATAAACAAGGAGACTAAAAAGGTCTCATAAACACAAGAAAAATAGAAGGGGGGAGTATAGTGTAGACTGAGACTCGAGTGTCTCAGCACAGTGCAATGCAGTAGCTAGTAAGGCACAAAGGACTATGAGTTCTATTTTCAAGAATATAAACAGTAGAGATGGGAATGTTATCATACCCTTGTATTCCTCACTGGTAAGGCCACACTTGGAGTACTGTGTTCAATTTTGGGCACCATACAAAAAGAAGGACAGGGATTTATTGGAGAGAGTTCAGAGAAGGCAACAAACAAAATCAGTAAGATAAGGCATTTGGATTACAAACATAGGTTAAAGCAGTTGGGCCTTTTTAGTATGGAGTACCGTAAGGCTTAGCGGGGATTGATGCACTATATTTAAGGCATTTTTAGATAGCGACCTGTAGGAGATTGTAGGATTAGTAAAAAATAATAATAGTAGTAATAGAATTCACAAGTTTCAGTTAAGAGGTGAAAACTACAGATATAACTGATGAGGAAATTGCTCAACCAAAGGGTAGTAAACGTATGGAACATATTACCTCAAGATGTGGTTACTAGCATTTCATTACAGTGTTTTAAGAAATCACTAGATGAATTTATGGGAGCTAAGAAGTTTATTTATTCTGGGTATAAATGGATGAGTCCATATGGTCTTTAGGCTCCCGACTTGTATTTTGTTCTGTGCTTCTGAGATGTATATATATACAAATTCCAAAAGACACATATTCATTCCCATCCCAAAATGCAGAGTATATGCAGTTATAAAGATGTATATTTATCTTTTTTCCAAATATGGATTTAATTCAAAGCCCATATTTTGACCTGGTGTTTTATAGTGCCAAGATTAATAATCCAAAAATTTCCCTTTTCAGTACCAAATTGTCATAATTCCCTCCTCTAGGATTACAATTAAATTTGTCTATTGCCTTTCCAATGTGATATCTAAATACACAATGGTATCCCTCTTGCAGGAAAGGGTGAATCTCAGATGGGGATTTGAATTATGCAGAAAACTTACAAATTCAGTTAAGGTTCTCTTATCACCCTTCCATATCAATAATACATCGCCGATGTATTTCTTCCAGCAGACGATGTTATCAGCAAAGGGATTAATATTTTTATAAAAAATTACATCATTTTCCCACTTCCCAACAGGCCTCTCATGTGACACTGCAGGAATTATTTGTTTAGTGAAGTGCACATGTGATGCGTTCTACATAATAAAAACAATAAGAAACTTTAAAACTCATATGGGGGAGCATATCATGGCTACACAAAGAGAAGATGTAACGAATGCAACTGCCACACAAATAATGAAGACCAGGAAGAGATCAGATCATGAGTTCACATTCATGGCAATAGACAAAGTTAATTGTAATCCTAGGGGAGGGAATTATGACAATCTGGTACTGAAGGAGGAAACTTTTTGGATTATCAATCTTGGGGCTTGTAAAACACCAGGACTAAATATGGTCTTTGAATTAAATCCATATTTGGAAAAAAAGATAAATATACCTCTTTATAACTTCATATACTTTGCACTTTGGGATGGGAATGAACATGTGTCTTTTGGAATTTATAGATATAATGTGACATCTGGATATATCAAACCTTCTTTTTTCTTTTGTTAGAATTCCCCCTCTTATATTTTTCTTGTGTCTGTGAGACCTTTTTAGTCTCCTTGTTTTTAAACCTTTTCCTGCTTCCCCCCTTCCCCAAGAGATATATATATATATATATATTTCTTTTTGCCTTATGCATCTTGATTTTCATATATCAATGTTACATAATGGGATATCTTAAGTATTTATATGTACTTGTATTCCAAACATCAAATGGTTTGCCTTTTTAAATTGTGATCACATGATTTTACTTGCCCTATGAATTTAAACTTCTTTTGTCAATGTCACTGTGACGTCATGGTGGTTTTAGGTATTTATATGCTGTGTAGTTGTTTATGCCTCAGCCTTTGATAAAGGACACGTCAGGCAGGCAGTTGTTCCTTGCTGCAATAAACTTTTTAAAGCAATTTTGTGGCATTATGTGGTGTCCTTTAGACAGAGGTGGTGAGTGCCGAACAGTGTTGGGTAAGTTACTTTTTCTATTACTTTTTATTACGTTTGGAAACTTGTTCCAGCAAGCTCTGTGCGGTCACTAGCAAGGATGGAGAAGTGCTAGAAAAAGTAATACACCCTACAATTATAGTTACTTATTTCTTTTTATACAGAAACAATACAAAAATAATAAATAACTATAACAGATTACATTTTTTGAAAGTAATAGGCTAGTTACTAGTTACTTTCAAAAATATGTAATCAGTTACAGTTATGTACTTCTTTTATATAAAAAGACATACAGTGAATAATTGTAACTGTAAGGTGTACTACTTTTTCCAGTACTTCTCCATCCTTGCTAGTGACTACACAGAGCTTTCTGGTGGAACAAGTTTCCAAAAGTAATAGAAAAAGTAACTTACCCAACACTGGTGCCGGAGTTTGGATGTGTGAAGCTGCTGTGTTATATAGAGCACCACCAACCTTGTGCACACTTTTATGTGGATTTTCACACCCTTGACCACTTCTCAGACTTTGTCAGGTCTCTGCACATTCTCTTCACTCCCTCTGGGGTGTCTATCCTGTTGCAGTTTTTGTTTGTCATACCTTCCTTTCCAGCTCTTCTGCAATGTCACTTATAAAGACATTAAAGAGGACTGGACCCAGTACTGAGCACTGGGGTTCACCACTGGCCACTCTCCCTTCTCCTGAGTGAGTTCTGTTTACAATCACCCTGGAAGACAGGAGAGTGAGAGAGGACATGATAGAGACCAACAAGTACCTCTCAGGGGTTAACATGGTGCAGAAGGGAGTCTCTCTTTCAAATGAGGAAGAGCACCAGAACCAGAGGGCATTCGATGAAGCTGCATGGGGAGTTTAGGAAGGATGTGAGGAAATACTACTTCACTGAAAGAGTGGTGGATGCCTAGAATAGACTACTAGTGGAAGTGCTGGAGCCAAAAAAGTAGGGGGCTGCACGCATGCATGGAATAGACATAGGTGAATATTAGGCAATTGACTGGGAGTTGAGAGGATCGCCGGAGACCAGTTAGGGTCTGAGGAGACAGACTAGGCAGGGACCAGCTGAGCAGACTGGGTGGGTGAAGCAGTCCTTTTCTGCCAACAAATTCTATGTTTCTAGTAGAGTTCTTTCAGGTCCAGCTAGTGAACTAAAGCCACCAACGTTGAAATGGGTACATTTAAGATCTCTTGCAAAAATGGTATTATAGCAAATGCTATAGGACGGCAATGACTACCAGTGTGTTTTGACTGAATTTTACATTAGCAGTTTAACAAGTATGCCATTGGCTTTTTTTTTTAACCTAGCAGTTATGCAAGTTCACGTTTCAATGTAGATGCAATGAGTTTGCTATCATATTGCTCTTGTCACATTTTTATATGTTTGAACGATCTTTGTGAATTTTTGTTTGGTGATGGTTTAATGCACGTCTGCACCAATGTCTTACTTAGAAACATAGAAACATAGAAGTTGACGGCAGATAAGGACCGCAAGGCCCATCCAGTCTGCCCATTTTTTTTTCTACCTTATAAATGTGCCATCGGCCTTTGCTATGTCAGTGACCTATCTATTCATAGTCATTTGTATTGCTCCCTTATGCCTATCCCATGCCTGTTTGAAGCCCTGCACTGTATTCATAGCCACTACTTCTTGTGGTAAGCCATTCCATGCATCTACCACCTTTCTGTGAAAAAAGAATTTCCTCACATTCCCCTTAATCGGCCTCCCTCTACTCTCATGCTGTGTCCTCTTGTCCTGCTATTTTTCTTATATTTAAACATGTTAGACTCTTTCACCTTGTTTATGCCCTTAAGGTGTTTAAATGTCTCGATCATATCACCTCTCCCCTCCTTTGCTCAAGGGTATACATATTGAGCTCTGTTAATCTGTCCTCATATGTCTTCTGATGCAGTCCCTGCACCATTTTGTTGCTCCTTCTGGACTGCCTCAATTTGGTTAATGTCCTTGTGAAGGTGTGGCCTCCAATACTGCACGCAGTACTCCAGATGGGGCCTAACCAATGTCTTGTACAGAGGATTATTACCTCCTCTTACTGACTTGTGATACCCCTACTAATACACCCTAACACCCCCTAGCCTTACCTACTGCTTTAGAGGTCTGCTTGGATGATTTCAGGTCATCAGTGATGATGATGCCCAAGTCTCTTTCTTCCTTTGTGACTGCTAGCAACTCCCCTCCCAGCCTATAAGTGGCTTCAGGGTTTCTCTTCCCTATGTGCATGATTTTGCACTTCTTTGCATTAAATCCCAGTTGCCACTCTTCTGACCATTCTGCTAGTTTATCCAGATCTCTTCTCATTCTGCCCACCCCATCTGGATCATCTACTCTGTTGCAGATCTTGGTGTCATCTGCAAACAGACAAGCCTTACCCTCTAGTCCATCTGCTAGGTCACTAATGAAGATGTTGAATAGGACTGGCCCCAGGACTGATCCCTGAGGTACCCCACTTGTGACCTGCATCTCTTCTGACTGTATACCATTTACCACCACTCTCTGTTTTCTGCCAGTCAACCAGTTTGCCACCCAGTTGACCAACTTCTGACCCACCCGAGCCTACCTAGCTTATTTATCAATCTTCTATGTGGAACAGTGTCAAAGCTTTGCTGAAGTCAAGGTAGGCGACATCAACTGCTCCCCTTGGTCCACCACTCTGGTTACCCAGTCAAAGAAATCTATGAGATTAGTTTGACAGGACCTTCCTTTGTAAACCCATGCTGTCTTGGATCCTGTGCCCTTATGGATTCCAGGTGTTGCACTATCCTTTCCTTAAGGAGTGCTTCCATAATCTTGCCCACTACTGGAGGTAAGACTGACCGGTCTGTAGTTCCCCGCCTCCTCCCTGCTACCACTCTTGTGGAGTGGGATCACATGAGCCCTTCTCCAGTCTTCTGGGACCTCTCCTGTGCTCAGAGACTCACTAAACAATTCTGCTAATGGCTCTGCTAGTTCCTCCTTTAGCTCCTTAAGTACCCTGGGATGTATGCCATCAGGTCCCATTGCCTTATCCACCCTGAGCTTAGCAAGCTCTTGTAGGACCCTTTCTTTTGTGAGAGGAGTAGTGCTCACCTCCCTCCCCTGTGTCCATGATGCTGAGCTGTGGGCCCTGCCCTACCTTCTCTTCAGTGAATACTGAGCAAAAGTATCTATTTAGGATAGATGCCTTTACAGGGTCCTCCTCCTCACATGCTCCCTTTTCTCCATTAAGCTTAGCAATACCCCTCTGGACTTTCTCCTTTCACTAATGTATCTATAGAAAGTCTTGTCACCTTCTTTTACTGTTTGTGCTAGTGTTTCCTCAGTTTGGGACTTTGCCTGCCTTACTGCCTTACCTGCTTCCCTTAGGGCAGTTTGGTATGCCCCCCTATCTTCATCCCACTGTGTTCCCTTATATTTTCTGAAGGCCAGCCTTTTGGCTCTGACCTTTTCTGCTACTGTATTTGAGAACCAAAGTGGTTTCCTTCTTTTTGCACTTCCTTTTCTGTCTAACACAATGGGATGTTGCTTCAAGTATTGTATCCTTAATGCTTGCCCACTTTGCCTGTACCTCCTCACCTGTGTTTCTTTTTGCCAGGGCTAGCTTAACTCTGTTGACCATCTTATCAAAGTCAGCTCCTCTGAAGTCCCATATTTTGCCTTGGAATGGGATGATTTAGATGTAGTAGCCAAATTGAACCATACCATGTGATGGTCACTGGCCCCAGGTGACCTTCTACCTGGAGATCTGTGATCCCTTCTTTGTTAGTCAGTACTAGATCTAGGATAGCCCTGTCTCTTGTGGGTTGCTGTACCAGTTGTTTGAGGCCTCCCTGCAGGAATCCACTATGAGTCTAGTTCTGGCAGATGTTCCTGCTGGTATTGACCAATCTGTATCTGGCATGTTGAAGTCTCCCATTATCAGAACCTCCCTTTAGCTGTCATGTTTTGTATATCTTCTAACAGTAATGTGTCTATGTCCTCCCTCTGGTCTGGGGCCTGTAGACAACCCCAGTTCTTATGGCTGTCCCATTTCCTGTTTCCAGGGTGACCCACAGTTCTTCTGGCTCCTTATGTGTATTCTGAATTTCTGTAGCTTTGATATTTTCATTAACATACAGAGGCCACTCCTCCCCTTTTTGCACCTCGGTCTCTTCTGAACAATACATAGCCAGGTACTGAAGTCTCCCAAGTGTGGTTACTGGTAAACCACGCCTCTGTAATTGCTACTATGTCCAGTTTAGCCTCTGACATTATTGCCTGCAGGTCTGGGATCTTATTTCCCAGGCTGTGAAAGCATTTGTGTACATGATTTTCCATTGGCCAGATTTTGGTGTGTTAGTTGTTGGGTGAGGTTTGGCATTACCCCTGTGCATCGTGTGGGAGACAAACCTTTTCTTACCTGGTGATGCAAATGAGCAGCAAACACACTGAATTCAGTTTGACCACTAGCTGAGGGGAGGGTGTTCTTCCCATTCAACGTGTGGGGTGCTGCACCCTCCCCATTTGCTAGTTTAAATATTCTGCAAAGGCGTCAAACTTCTGCCCCAATGCACTGACTCCCTCTTTAGTCAGATGCAGTCCATCAAATTTAAAGAACTTTCGCTCCCAGAACTGTTGCCAGTTCCACAAATCTGTGTCCTTTCCTGGCACCAGTCCTTGAGCCATGTGTTTAGCTCCCCTATCTCCCCTTCTGACCTTCCATCCATCTGCTCCCTTCTCCCAGACTGGCAGGATCTCAGAGAAGGAGATGCCGGACGAAATAGATGATAGTTTGTCACCCAGCCTAGTCAGGTGTTCCTTGGTCTCCACAACTGACCGGCTGGCGAGATCATTAGTCCCTATGCTTACTGCTAAATCTTGACTAATTGTACCTGTGGCGCTATGAATACACTATCAGAGGCATATAAATAGTGGCTGGCAGGCAAAGTATGTTAGCTCTGAAGTCATGGCAAAACATTAGCTTGTCCTTGTGTGCACATGGTGTGCACGTCCATGTCTTCCTGTTCAAGCAACCCTTTTCAGGGAGCCCTGAAAAGCAGTGTTTGCATCATTATGGATTACAAGTGTACTATTGCAGATGGCAAGCAACTATATATCTGAGCGACTTTATGCACGGGCATTTTACTTTTGTCTATTTTTGCACAACATTTCAGCAATAAAGTGAATCCTTGAAATCAACCAGAAAGAGTCTGGATTGAATATATGCAGTCTTCCCTGTTACTTATAGGGAAGAATATTAAGGAGTGCCGGTATACAGTACTTGGTTCACAGTGCTGTCTGAAGATGGCTAAAAATAATTATTTTGTTATGTATGTGGGGGATGATATGCACAAGCACTTTACTTTTGTCTATTTTTGCACATTACAGCAATAAAATGAATCCTTAAACTGACTAGAAAAAGTCTGGATATATGCTGTCTTTCCCCGGTTTATTATAGAGAAGAATGTTAACGTGTGCCAGTATACCTGGTGCACGATCTGTGTTACTTATAAAGATGTAGGTAAGTAGGTAAGGCTAGTGGGATGTTGGTGTGTATTAGTAGGGGTATCGCAAGTCGTAAGAGAGAGGTAATAATCCCTCTTTACAAGACACTGGTAAGGCCCCATCTGGAGTACTGCGTGCAGTACTGGAGACCACACCTGCACAAGGACATTAACAAAATGGAGTCAGTCCAGAGAAGGGCAATCAAAATGGTGCAGGGACTGCATCAGAAAACATATAAGAACAGATTACCAGAGCTCAATATGTATACCCTAGAGCAAAGGAGGAAGAGAGGTGATGTGATCGAAACATTCAAACATCTTAAGGGCATTAACAAGGTGAAAGAGTCTAACATGTTTCAATATAAGAAAAATAGCAGGACAAGAGGACACAGCATAAGATTAGAAGGAGGCTGATTAAGGGGTAATGTGAGGAAGTTCTTTTTCACAGAAAGGGTGGTGGATGCATGGAACGGCCTACCTCAGGAAGTGGTGGATATGAATACAGTGCTGGGCTTCAAATAGGCATGGGATAGGCATAAGGCAGCAATACAGATGAGTATGAATAAATAGGCCATTGACAGAGTAAAGGCACATTCATAAGGTAGAAAAAATGGGAAGACTGGATGGGCCTTGTGGTCCTTATCTGCTGTCAACTTCTATGTTTCTATACTATCTCTAAAGAAAGGGCTAAGGTTGGTTCCAGACATATGGTCCATAATGGGGTACCAGAACTGGAGCTAGGGCTGGTATTCAGGCCAAATATCTGAATGGGGTAAAAGTAGCTCCAACATTGGCAAGAGTAGCACATAGGGTCATCAAGGTAGCAGTAAGAATGGATGAATCTGACATAAGAAAAAGTGACCTATCCCTTGTGTTTACCAAAAGTATTTAGATGAAATATAAGTACTTATGAACACCAAATGTGTTAATAATGAATCATGAAGTGTATGATTTGAGATATCCTTAAACTCTTATCCCTGAGTAAAAGGGACTGCGTGTGAACTATAAATCTGGTGTGGAGAGTGATTATTTGAGCTATATTTTAACTGCTGTGATACCTGAAGTAAGCAGATGAAGGCAGTGCATGCTTAATGTGTTAGCAACGGGGCCCCAGTGAGCCATAACATGAGATACCCCTCAAAATGGGAATTGTCCTGGACAATGTCCACCCTTAACTGAGCAGATGAGACACTTGGCATGACAGGTGAAATGGGGGTTGCAATATAAATTATTTTTTATTACCAACCAGAGTCCTGCCTTAGTCTAATACTTATGAGACTGTGGCAGCCAGTGCCAGAATGTTTTCAAGGGGGTTCAGGGTGACCTTTACAGTCTTTATACCCCTAGACACAAGAGCTACCCTGGGCCATGCCCACTCCCATCAGAGCATATAGACAGACTGGTCAGCCAGTTAAATTGGAGTTGCACAAGGGAAGGGAGAAACAAGGGTGGGGGAAGGGGCCAGTCTTTGTTTTAAGATAGGGGTCCTGTTTTGGGGTGGGGGAGGGGTTTAACTAGTCATTGGATGCGGATTTAGAACTGGATTCTGATTCCATATCTGATTTTTTTTCTTTTTCAGAATTTGGATTTTTCACCTTCAATACCAAAAATTAAGATTTCGAAAAATGAAAAAAAAACAAAACAGCATCCTATTCTGTGAAGTGGATTTCAAGCAACAGTATTCAAAATATACAGTTTATCTTCATGGGTGAGGACCATAACTCATGAGTTGTGCAGCTGCAAGTGAGCTATAAAAGTCCTAGCTCCTCACAAGTGGTGATAAATGTCATAATTTGAGTCAGTCTGTTGCCTATTCAATTTATAAAACATCAGGGGCCAGCCTGGTGGACAAAGTGACTGCATCCTGTTTGCCCGGGGTTTATGTCCGAGCACAGTATTCAAAGGGGGCTTTTTCCTGGGCAAAGGCGGGGGGCAGGCATATCAGTGCAGCATGATATTCAGTGCATTTGCGCTGCGCAAAGGGGTTAGCGCATGCCACTTTGTACAGCGCAAATATCACCGATCAAAACCCCAACTTACTCCAGGAAACCGTAGCAGCCAACAAGCAGGTTGGTGGATGGGGGAGCACATCTGCCCCCTAGCATCTAGTGGCACCCCCATCCACCAATCGCTGTTCCTGGTAAAGAACAAAATGTCCTTGGTGTCCAGTGATCCCTCCACCCTCTGATCGCTGTCTCTGTTACTGTGATATCCTTTCCCTAGTGACTAGTGGTTCCCCCACCCTGATCGCCATCACCTTTGTCATTTCAATGATCCCTGGTGCCTAGTGGTTCCAACTGCCCTCTGATCACTACCCCATTATTATATGTGCAATCCCTTGAGCTTAGTGGTCCCCTGCCCTCCGATCACCAGCCTTGCTTGTCATTTCAATGATCCCTGGTGCCTAGTGTTCCCCCTGCCGTCCGATCACCAGCCCTGTTGCAAGTTCAAGTATCCCTGATGCCTAGTGGTTCCCCACCCCCCTCACCGATTGTCAGCCCTGGTATGCAGTGTGCAATCCCTGGTGCCTAGTGGTCACCCCGCCCTCTGATCATCAGCTCCGTCTATGCCTAGTTATTCCCTGGCATCTAGTGCCCCCTCCCTGCACCGCTTGCACCGGCAAACCCACCCTGCTAACCCCTCATACCTTATGCTGCTGCTGTGGATCCCATAAAACAACCGGCACAGCCCTCCTCACACCTCCTCAGCTGGTCACCATGTGGAATGACAGGGAGTGCGCATCCAATGTACAATACAGGGCACATGCCCCCTGTATTGTACGGGGAGTATAACCTGTGTACTGTGCGAAGCACAGCCTGTGTACTGTCACGGGTGCATGGCCTGTATACTGTGCAGAGAGACACCCTCTGTGCAGTACATGGGCTGCATGCTCCTTGTACAATAGCCAGGCTACTCCGTATAAGAGACATGTGCCCCTGTACTATACATTGGACATGTGCTCCCTGTTATTCCAGGCGGTGGCTGGCCGAGGAGGTGTGAGGAGGGCTGTGCTGTAGCTATGAAATCCATAGCACCCGGCATAAGAAGGTAAGGTTGGCAAGGTTGGAGTTTGTCAGTGGCGGCAGTGCGGAGGGGACAATAGATGTCAGGGAATAATTGAGCATAGATGGGGCTGGTGATTGGTGGGTGGACCACTAGGCACCAGGGATTTCACACTGCACAGGGCTGGCAATCTGTGGGTGGGAGGCCCACTAGGCACCAGGGATTGCACACTGCATACCAGGGCTGGCAACTGATGGGTGGGGGAACCACTAGGCACAAGGGATATTTGAACCTACAATGGGGCTGGTGATTGGAGGGTGGGGGGACCACTAGGCACCGGGGATAATTTAAACGACTGAGCTGGGATTGAAGGGTGGGGGGGGACACTAGGCCCCAGGGATTGCACATATAATAATGGGGATGGCGATCGAAGGGTGGGGGTTGCCACTAGACTCCTGGGAATACATTCTTTGTATGGGAGTGGGCAGTCGGGGCTGGGGCAGAGCCAGTCGCAGGGGCGCAAACCTGCCACCACTTCCCATGCAAATGTGCCCATAATGGGCATGCAAATTGCCCTTTAGTGCCTCACATACCCAGTGGGCTCATTTGCATGGGTTTGTTCAAATACTGCACAGGGAGCTACCAGTGCTATCGGGCCTGGTGGCGCTGTTTTCTGCACTGGCAGCATCCATGTCGGGGCGGCACTACTCGGCTTGGCACTGCACTGACACCCCCCTACATTCAGTCAGATGGTGCTGATGCACTATCTGACTGAATACAGCATTCACAGGACTGGGGACAATGGGCAAGCGCCATGCAAAATTGCTCATCTTTGAATATAGGGCCCCAGTTTACTTGTTACACCTCCTAAACAGAAACATAGAAAATGTCAACAGATAATGGCCTGTTGGCCTCTCTAGTCTGCCCAAGCTGCCTAGTTATGAGACTGTGGCCGTTAGCCCTCATTTCTTCCCCTCCTTCCCCCAACTACCCCTGCACTTTTCCCACATGCCTATCCCACCCCCTTTCTGAACCCCCATCTTGGCGCAGATGACCTCTTCCAAAAGTTTGTTCCAATCTGTCACTGCACTCTTTCTGTAAAAAAGTACATTCTGACATCCATATTTTAAAGGTGGTTATGCACCTCCATCTGTCACTTCTCAGGAATATACTCTGTTCAGGTAGACTGCCATCATTTAGATGGACGTGGGGGTGGTTCTTCTTCATATTTTCCCCACTGGTCCCTTTCTCCACTCTCTGGCATGGGCCATATCATATGGCCTCAAATGCACAGTGTGCCCCATGACAGCAAACTCCCTGGCCCATCCACGGGGGTTGCTAAGACACCAGAACCTGATGCCAACTCTCTCCAACTGAGGCGCGCTCCCATGCGGCATCTACCTCAGCCTGACCACCTGATACAGCAACCTGAGCTCACTCCCAAACTCGGGTCACCTGTATGCTGGCAACCCATGTCTGCGTGCTGTGATACTGTAGCTATATTCCTTGTTCAGGTGGCTGTGGTGGGGCAGGGGTGAGGACAGCCACCATGCAGAGGCTATGCCTTGAGGCTGTGCCACAGTGCCATGTGACAGCTAGGCTAACCCACCTCAGATTACATGATGGGCCCGGTCCGTAATGGGTTTATGGCATGGTTTCCCATGGTGTAGTGGTATGCCCGGTCCCTATGTGCATTGCTGCCATACCACGTCATGCATCTGCATGTGTTCAGCGCACGAACTCTGGTCCGGGGCCACGCACTCTCGGCTGTGCATAGTATCAATGCAACACCTGAACGCACATGTCTGTTGCATGGCCTTGCATGCTGCATAGTTGTGGATGGCAGATTTTCCTGCCGTATGTCCTTCTGCGGTGCCGCTGTGCACCATGGAGAGGAGCAATGCAAATTGTGCATAGGCCCCATTGTGAAACACTCACAGGTGTTCACCCTGTTTATCCCGCGGAGGTACTTGAACTTCTCAATCATGTGTCCCCTCTTCTTCCAGCATGTACATACTGAGATCTCCAAGTGCTCATCATAAAACCACCCTTATTGCCCCTGAATAATTTTGGTAGCCCTTCTCTGCACTACCTCAAAGCTATCCCTATCCTCAAACATACATTTTCTATTTGTAGGAAGATTTAACTGTCTCTCTGATTTTAACTGCTTGCTTCAGTGCTGCACGAGGGCATGTGGCTACTGTACTGTGTAGGGTTACCAGATGTCTTCTTTTACGAGGACATGTCTTCTTTTCCAGCTGCCAAATATTCTTCATGTAACGTCTCTATCCTGTTGTATTATTATTTCTATCATTTTTTTACTCTCTCCTACCCAGGACCTCCTTGTAAATGAGCTGTGGAGGTGGTGGGGACTTTAAACCTATTTACTCGGAGTCTGGCACAAGGGCTCATTGGGAGAGAGATTACGTGTTCTCTTTTTGGCATCCCAAAGTCTGGTACCCCTAGTATTGGGCATGCAAATGGCCCCTTAGTGCCTCGCATACCCAATGGACTCATTTGCACGGGGTTGTTCAAAAATTAAAAATGGTATTTTATTCCTTTTACCAGGAGAAAGCTTCATTGAGCAATGCTCGTTTACAAGGGGGTCCTGGAAATGACAAATGTTACATAAATAAACCGAATACAGTCTCAGGTTTCAACCAGAGATGGCATATCTTATCCAGCTGCACGTCAGTTAGGCAGAAAATACTAAGGCAGTTACTAAGCAGCGAGGCAGTAGCTGATTCGTGACACGCTTGCCAAATATATTAAGGATACAGGCAAAGTTTACTGCATTGTGAAAGCTGCTCTGATTTGTTCAGTACTGTACTGTGATCATAGACCCAGCTTTGTTGTAAACTGTGACAAACCCCAATATATTATATATTTTAAAATGGGTTCAAAATATCAGTTTTCATTCTGCGGACTGGGCTGGCACGTCTTTCTGCGCCTGTTGTATAAAATAAAATATATTTTCAAGATGATTTGCCTTTGGCTAAAGAAAAAATAATGTAGCGTTTTATTCCTGGGAGAATCGTGAGATTGCGTGCTAAATAAAATCTTTCTGCAACAAAATGCTTTGTGGAAAAAAATGGTAAACTACATCCCCCATCATGCCTTGCAGGTGCTGCGTCTTTCTGACGAAGACTTCATCCTGACACTAGTGCATCATTCGGGGTGAAAGTGCACAGTTCAACGAAAGCAGGAACCAATGATTCCCATATGCCCAGTAGTTTCCTTCACCTATGGTAGGTAAAATTAATATTTTATAATGAAATAGCGCGTAGTATTGCAGTCCAGGTGTGTTTGTATGTGGTTAAGGCATATGTGAACATAATTTTGACGAATAATATGCTCAATCTGATCGTGTTTCTCCTTGTCTCTCTTTCCCTTTCTAACATGGCAACAACTCGCATCTGCAGTGCCCGGCCGGCTAGGTGAAGAAGCCAAAATGGCTACCGGCAACTACTTTGGTTTTACCCATGGTAGCGCTGCCCAGTATAGGTGAGCATCTGCCATTTTTTGTTACGTAGTGCCTGTTATAAAAAAGTTGTATTAGATCTGTTTGTACCGTTGACGGCGCGTGGGCTCGCTTGGTCCGGGCGCTAGCTGTGGTGATTGGCGTGCCATGGGCCGCAAATTAAAATGGCTACCCCAGGAGGAGGAGGAGGCCTTTGTTTCGGTTGTCCGCGTTATTATGCAGCCTGCGAGAAAATGGGCAGGTTGAGTTTTTAACGTGTTGTGGGACACTCGCTGCACAAAATCACGTAGGTCATATGTGTGTGATTCGCATAAGAAAATAAAGAAACATGTAGGGTGAGAATGCTGTCCAGAACTGGTGCAGTAAAGGTGCCCACCCCACAACAGCCAAAACACTGGCACACTCGCAGAGTACCGTAACCTAGGATTTAGGCAACCACATCATAATTGTTAACGAAACCGGCTGGCTAGTTCCAGGGAATGAATTGTTTGGTGGGAGGAAAGAAAATCGGCGTGCGCTGGAATATATGAGGACCTGCGAAACGAGATTTATGCTAGTGTGGAGGAGCAGTGTAACATTTATGTGATTCTCCATTAAAATAAAATAAACCCTCGAGGTCTAGTTTTGAAAGGGAAGTGTGAAAATTGGGAGGTTGTATTACAAAACGTCGAAAGTTATCAAAATAACCACATTTTTGGAATTATTGGACTTCCGTAATATAATAGAAATATTTTTTTGTTGGGGGCATGAAGAAAGCAACCATGTTTACTTACAAAAAATGGTTTGCGTAAATTTGGCCATACTAAATTTGGTGATTACATAAAATGTTGACGTAAAAAATTTGTGACGAGAGGTATGATGACTTCAAGGTAATTTAGAATAAGGATTACCTGATGGCACAGGAGGCAGTGCATTGCGCTCCTGTGCCAGCAGTCGAGTTCCGAGAGCTGACCAGAAAAGTGAGTGGGGGGGGGGTGGCATTCATGCTCCCAGTTGGGGTGAGCTGGCGCCAGGTTCTGCTGTCACAATTACCAGCAGTTGGCTAAGGGAGTTTGCTTCCTCTGCGGAGGGATGTTGCATGCAGCATGGCATGTCTGTGCTACCTGGTGTTGTGCAGGTGGTGGGTGGAATCCATTGGGCTAACGAGTGTAAAATCGTATGTGTATCTGCTATCTGTATCATGTTACAAACACTCTTGGGTCCCACTTCATGAGGATCCTTGGTAGCAGGGGAAGGGGCATTGGGAGGTCATCCGGGAATGTCCCGACTGAAGGAAGTAGAACAAATAAAAAAAAAAAAAAAAAAAATTTTTTAGATTTTTTTTTGTACTTCCACTTAAAAAAAAAAAAAAAATCTTGCAACATTTTAAAAACTTGGTGGCTTAGCAAAATGACTCCTTGTGGCCCAGTGGTCTAATTATGACTCTTGTAGTTGACCATGCTGAAAATATGGGATCCCATCCTGAGCCATCACGCTTTGAGTACCAGAGGTTGTACTGTCCCTATTGGTCTCCTCCTGCCTCTGAGTATTTTTGACTCCTGTTGTAACTGCCTGACGATTGCGTGGGATTAGGGAGTTGTGGACAAGAATGCACTGCTCTGGACCATTGGGAGAGGACTTGAAATCCTTCAACAGCTGTAATGCTGACCTAGAATGGGAAGCAGTGGCACGATAGTGTGATGGTTGGGCCTGGTCTCAATATGCTTTTGATTTGCCAGCCGAGTCTGCCTGCATTTGCCACAGGAGGGACAAAAAATGCTTTATTTTTTTTATTTTTTATTTTGTTTGGGACCGCGTATGTGAGGTAAATTGTGGTAAAGCTTGTTTCAAATTCAAGTAGTGTATTTATTATTGCTTGACGAGTAAACCTGAGACCAACCAAAGCAGACCACATTTAGGGGCCATATTTATTGTAAGAACTGTCTAGCCCTGTAGTTTGGGGGAGAGGTGCTAATTGTCTGGCTTGGGACCTCAGCTCCTTGATGATTGACCTGCCACAGCCAGTGGTGCGCCGCCAGGAAGGGAGCAGGTTCTGCATAAGCAGCCGCTGCCAATGTGTCAAGCACGTGTGTCTGGCGAGTGAGTGGAACAGGTGACTGGCGTTATGGGCATTGGCAGATGTCAGCAGAAAGAAGCGGCAAAGTGGGGGACTCTGTCGGTTGACTGAGGCGAGGCACTTGTTTTCTGTTGTGTAACAGTCACTGTTGGGAAGGGTGGAAGGTCAAAGGTAGGCCAACACTGGTTTTGCTTCTATTCCCAATCTAGGCTAGGAGTATAAGATTTCAACAAGGCACAGGGGAACACAAATGGAAATAAACAAAAAAGGAGAAAACTAGAAACACCCATCACGGGTAAGGGTACGAAAGCATGTCCTGGTAACACAGGGAATAGAGGTTGAGAATGTTGGGAGTGAAGCAGTACAGTGGCTGTGGAGCAGCAAGTTTCAGAGAAACCTTCTGGAGTCTGCGGTGCTGCCTTATGTACACACACCTCTCTTGGTTGATGGAGGAGGTCGCTAGACTCCAGGTTGAGTTGGCTAGGATTTGGGGGACTTATTACCCTTCCCCCAGGCCACCAAGTCTGCCACGGTTACCTCAGAAGATTCCAGGGAGGAGAAACGGCTGGACTATGGTTGGCTCTGGAAAGGTGGGGGTGGTGGGACAGAGCCACATTCCTCAACTGGTACCACTATATCATTCCTGTGCCACTCTTGCAGGGTGGGACCGCCAGGAGGAGGCACCTGTGGTAGTGACCAAGGAGGATGTAGGGGCCTTCTGCAACAGAAACCCATGGAAGATGGTGGAGGACCCCAGAGGAGGACGAAGCAACTTCTGGTGGAGGACTTTGATTGTGAGGGGATTATTTGGGAACAGGAAAGTGGAGTGGGGGCATGTTAAGTGGCTACCTGGCACCACAGCCCAGAGGTATGGGAAGGGAATCCTGGGGCTACCATGGCGGAATCTTACCTAGACATTGTGGCCATCACGGAGACCTGGTATAACGAAAACCAGAACTGGGAAGTGGCTGTACTGGGTTATAACCTGTTCAGGAGGGACAGAGTAGGCAGGAAGGGGGAAGAGTGGCCCTTTATGTGAAAGAAAATATAAAGGTCACAGAAATTCAAGGGAGGAGGGGAGATACTGTGGGTTACACTAGAAAGGAGGGACATCCATCTGCACTGGGGGGGTGGTAGATGAGATGATGCTACCAATCCAAAGGATGGCGTACAAGGGAGAGGTGTTGCTGGTCCATGATTTCAGTCTACTGGACGTGGATTGAAGCCTCCCTGCGGCAGCACCATTTAGGAGCAGGAACATCTTGGACTCCCTAGAGGGGGCATTCCTCAAACAGCTGGTTGTAGAACTAGTGGACCTGGTGTTTACAAATGGGGAGAGTGTGGCTGGGGTTATAGTAGGGGGAGCACCTGGGGAATAATGTGATTTGAAATAACTGCGGGGGTGGAACTAAGCCACCCAAGGACTAGAATCCTAGACTTTGAAGGTGGATTTCAGAAAGATGGGAAAATGCCTAGAAGAAGCACTGGTCGGAGTAGGGGAAAAGAAGGGGGTAGAGGAACAGTGGGCGGCGATCAAAACAGGAATTGCAGTGGTGACACGACTCTGTGTCAAACAGGTCAGCAAGGGGGAAGAGAAAGAAGCGACCGCTATGGTTTTCTAAGGCGGTAGCAGAAAAGGTTAAAGCAACTGAAAAAAGGCATTCAAGTGTAACCCCTCCTCAACCGGCCACTTGTTTATACTAGTAATCACACCTCACATATTTTCTGCCTAGAAGAAAGAGAGAGTTGGCCGTACAGTAACAGTATTACACACAAATGACCATACTAAATCAAGGTCCTGAAGAGAGAACTTTTACTAGGGGCTCTGCTAGGTTTGTACTTCTGGAGGGGTACCCAGTAATTCCACACAGGAGGCAGTAACAAGAGTGTCCAAACCAGGTTGGGGTTCTAGAGTGTGGCTTTATTCCAGAGTTGGTACACACAAGCAGAGGTGGACCCCCAAGGGTTTACACTTCATGGCACTAAGCAATGCTGAACAGCAGCATCTGTAGCAGACAGAAACTCTAAACATCCCATAGGACCTTGAACACTCTTCAGCGGTAAAGCCTCAGCTGAAACACACATCTCTTCTAGTTGCACTGGCCACAATGGAGCACACAATTTCTTCTAGTGGCACTGGCCACAACTTAGAACATTTCCCATGTGGCATAGGATTTAAACATTTGGCAGTATGGTAACTGGCCATGACTGAGCACACCGGTGCTCAAAATTAGCAGAACCCACACCAGGGGGGTAAACTTTCTCTTCCGGCATTGGCCACCATGTCCTGAAAAACACAGGCGCCCTTACGGAACCTGTGGTGCTGAACTGGTCACTCCAGATGGGGGTGCCCACCTCTTGCTTCCTAGTCCATACCCAGCCATTCTTTCAGAGTTGCACCTCAAACTTGAAGCAGAACTGTGGAACTGTTCATCTTGGAATGGCTTTCACATTCAGCATTAAAAAACACACTACTACTGAGTGTACATTAACTCATTCAGGCCTTGATACGTCTGTAGATGGCATCTGAAAGCATAGCCACTCAGGACAAGAACGCCTGTAGACGTAGTTGGCTGACTTTCAGTCAGGCCTAGAAACGTCTGAGGAAGTCGGCAGTTTTTACCTAAATATTAAATCAACCAAATTGTTTAGAATTGAGTGCATAGCACCGTTGGAAAGGTAATTTTGTGCTGAACAATTTTGCAGCTGAGACTTTGTGTCTATCATGTATACTTTAGGAGTTATTCTCATTTTTTGTTTAAGGTATGGTGTGCATGGCTGACATTTGTCTCTCACGCCTCACCTAAGCACCTTGAAAAAAATCAGTTGTTTGGTATTTCAGCTAGTACAAAATAAAAACTCGATTACAATTGATTGCATAGCACCATTGGAAAGGTAATATTGTGCTGAACAACATTGCCACTCGTACTTTGTGTGTAGTACTTAAGGTTCAAGAGGTATTCACATTTGTTTGTGGCATGCTGATTATGTCAAGATTTTGCTTGCAAAGGCCCAGAATGCAGTGCTAAGAGTATACAGGGCACAAGTGGTGGAAGTCTCAAAGAGCTCTTGTGGCATGAATGAGTTAAAATCCTGAACAATGTGTCCAGTCTCACTGGGGACTCCATGATTGTCAACCAACTTTAAGAAAGGATGAGAACAGTCTCAAACTGAACAGAAATTGAATCATATTTCCCTGTATCCAAGTAGACCCCAAAGGAAAACTGGTGCATTCCTCCTGGGATACCCAAAGTCAGGTTACTCACGATTGTACACAGATGGGCAGCTTCAGTGTTTTGATTCAGAGTCAGGGGATTGCCCCTCAGATCCATTCTGCAGTCCTTCTCATCTCACGGGATTAGAAAAATCAGGAACTCCTGCTAGATTTCCACCACTTGTGCTGGCAGGCAGATAGTTCTCAGCACTAGGGTAAGAAAGATAGGCTGTCCTTAGAGCCCACAGTGCAGCTCTTCACTCTTCCAACTGCTCACACTGAACTCCAACCAACAACTAACTGAAAATTCTAAAGTTCCCCACTCACAGCTAGCTATCGTGGCTTGTGCTGCTGCATGGGTTCTAAATGACATCACCTCTCTACTCTCAGCTGAGACCAAGTAAATAGAGGGAGCAGGTGAAAATCCATTTAACTAGTTATTCACCAGCTGCCTTCCCTACCTAGCACTGACACTGATGGGATTCTAGTAACCCCGGGGGACCGGGGGTTATACAAGCAATACAAAAAGACACTGGAGGAGGGGAATGGCGAGAGGTGCCAGGAAAAACAAAGGGAGGTGGGGAAGGCAGTTAGGGGAGCCAGGGCACAAACGGAGGAACGCATAGCAAATTCAGTGGTAAAGGGGGACAAACCTTTTGCAGGTATATCTGTGAAAAAAGCAAGGCAAGGGGAGGGATTGTGAGGCTGAAAGGGGAGGATGGTAGTAGTGTAGAGGATGTCCACCAGAAAGCAGATATACCGAACAAATGCTCTACAGAAGGGACAGGGAGGGTAAAAGAGGAGGTGGAGTAGCTCTATATGCAAGGGAAGGGATCAAAGCTACAGAACTAAAAAGTAAAGGGGGAGGACAAGAGGCACTCTGGGTCACCTTGGAGACAGGGAATGGCATCACAATCCGCACAGGGGTTGTATACAGACCCCCGTCTCAAGGGGAGGAAACGGACAAGAAAATGATGGAAGACATTCTCAAAATGGCTGAAAAGGGGGAGATACTGTTGATGGGGACCTGAATATGCCAGATGTTAATTGGATGACATGTACTGCAGCCACATCCAAGAGCAGGGTCATCTCGATGCCTGCAGAGGCAGGCCTTGACAGCTAGTGTTGGAACCCCACTGGAGGAGCAATACTAGACCGGTACTCTAAAATGGAGAGAGGATCACAAATTTAGAAGTCAGTAGACATCTGGGAACAAGTGACCACTGCACAGTGTGCTTCACAATAAGCACAACCATGGAGACAAGCCATACAAAAACAAGGATACTGGACTTTAGAAGGGCCGACTTTGGCAAAATGGGTGAATACCTGAGGAACTGAGGAATGCACTAGCAAATGGCCAAAAAGGAGGGGGGGTGGAAAAACAATGGAGAAAAATCAAAACTGCTATCATAGAGGCAACAAAACAAGCCTTTGTGTAAAACAAATAAAGAAAACAAAGCGGAGTAAAAAACCACTATGGTTCTCAAAAGAGGTGGCAGGGAATGGTAAGGAGAAAAAGGCTGCATTCAGAAAGTATAAGGAATCACAGAAGGAGCACGACAGGGAACTGTATCAATTAAAGCAGAAAGAAGAGGGGAAGGCAGTCAGAATAGCAAAGGCCCGAACCGAGGAAAAAACAGCCAACTCAGTTAAGAAGGGGGATAAAACCTTCTATAGGTACATTAGGGAGCATATAAAGGTTAAGGAAGGAATAGTGAAGATTAATAAAGGAGAGGGGAGATGGGCGGAGGGAGACAGTGAAAAGGCAGAGTTACTGAATGAATACTTGTGCTCAGTATTCACAAAAGAAGATGAGGAGGAGTTACCTAAACCAGACAATAGAAGCACTCTGGGTAGGGGGGTTGACACCAGCCCATTTACAGAAGAGTCAGTCCTGAAAGAACTCCTAAAACTCAAGGTGGACAAAGCAATGGGGCCTGACGGGATTCACCCCAGAATCCTAAAAGAACTAAGGGAGGACCTAGTGACACCATTGACCACACTTTTTAACAAATCATGAGAGGATGGGGTGGTACCTGAGGACTGGAGGAGAGCAGATGTGATTCCCCTTCACAAAAGTGGGAGCAAGGCAGAAGCAGGAAACTACAGACCTGTAAGTTTGACCTCAGTGCAGGGCTTTAAATAATTGATTAGCAGTTTTTTTTCTTGAGACAATACTAACTGTACAGAAAGCATTTATATAGATTTTCTAGAAGTGTTATGTTTGTTAAACACAGTAAGGCAAGTGCTATGCATTTTCACAATGTTTTAGAACTTTTATGAGCAAAATGCTAATCAATTTTTAGCGTTAAATAAAACCCTGCAGTGGTAGGGAAAATGATGGAATCACGTCTGAAAGAAAGAATTGTTGAGTACCTAGAGGCCAGCGGGGCACAGGACCCAAAGCAGCATGGATTTACAGCAGGAAGGTCATGTCAGACGAATCTAATTGATTTCTTTGACTGGATGAACAAAGTAATAGACCAGCGAGGGGCTGTTTATATGGCCTACCTAGACTTTAGCAAGGCATTTGACACAGTCCCGCACAAAACACTAATAATCAAGTTAGCCAGCCTGGGAGTGGGTTGCAGGGTGGTAGCCTGGGTAGCAAACTGGCTGCACAACAGGGCACAGAAGGTAATAGTGAATGGAACACATTCCGAAGAAAGGGGGGTTACTAGTGGAGTACTTCAGGGCTCAGTACTCGGTCCAGTCCTCTTTAACGTCTTTATAGGTGACATTGCAGAGGGTGTGGAGGGAAAGGTATGCCTCTTTGCAGATGACACAAAGATCTGTAACAGAGTTGATACACAAGGGGGGGTAGAAAGGATGAGAAGGGACCTGGCAAGGTTGGAGGAATGGTCAGACATATGGCAGCTTAGATTCAATGCAAAGTAATGCACCTGGGAAACAAAACCCAGGAGAAGAGTACACTATAGCAGGGAGTAACAACAACAAAAATGGAAAGGACTTGGGGTAGTCATATCAGATGACCCAAAGGTGGGTAAGCAATGTGAGAAGTCAGTAAGGAGAGCCAGAGGGATACTGGGATGCATAGGACGGGGCATCACAAGTAGAAAAAGGGAAGTTGTTATCCCTCTGTACAGACAGTTGGTGAGACCCCATCTAGAATACTGTGTGCAGTTTTGGAGACCCCATCTACGCAAGGACATAGACAGGATGGAAGCAGTCCAGAGGAGGGCAACTAAAACGGTGCAGGGTCTGCATCAGAAACCATATGAAGAGAGACTGAGAGAGCTTAATATGTATACCCTTGATGAAAGGGATGGGGGGGACATGATAGAAACTTTTAAGTACCTCAAGGGAATCAACAAAGTCCAGGAGGATAACATCTTTCAGAAAAAGAGATGCGTAAGAACAAGGGGGCACAATTTAAAGATAGAGGGGGGACGGTTCAGGGGTAATGTGAGGAAATTTTTTTTCACGGAGAGAGTGGTGGATGCATGGAACCGCCTTCCTGGGGAGGTTGTTTGGTCTAAAACAGTGGGGGAATTCAGACATGCATGGGACAGACATAAGGCAATTGTAGTGGGGGGTTGCAGGAAGTAGGCTGTTGGTTAACTAGAATCTGTGGCTTATCCAGTAGGAAGGGAAATGGGCAGACTGGGTGGGCCAAGTGGTCCTTATCTGCCGTCAAAGTCTGTGTTTCTATGTTCTGTTCAGTTTTTACAGAGGAGGGGGCAGGAAGTGGGCCAGCAAAATGTGATAAGGGCAGGAAGGGCACTGAAATGGACACATGTTCTTTTCCAAAGGAAAGGGTCCTAAGGGAACCTGTAGCAATAACGGCTGATAAGGTCATGGGACCACCCTAGGAAGGAGTACACCCCAGGATGCTGAAAGAGCTAAGAGAAGTGTTGGCTGAAACTCTGACTACCCTGTTCAACCTGTCATTAGAAACTGGAGGTACCCAAGGACTGGAGGAGAGCTGATGTAGCCCCTCTACAAAAGTGGAAACTAGGAGGAAGCAGGGAACTACAGACAGGTCAGCTTGACCTCAGTAGTGGGAAAAGTCATGAAAACACTACTGAAGGAAAGAATAGTGGAACACCTGGTTGTCAGTGGTGTACGGGACCCAATGCAGCATGGTTTTACGGGAGGGAGGTCATGTCAGACTAACCTTATTGAGTTCAAAGACTGGGTAACCAGGGAGGTGGATTGGGGGGAGCAGTGGATGTAGCCTACCTGGGTTTCAGCAATGCTTTTGACACCGTGCCGTGTAGATGGCTGTTTAGCTGGGGAACATGGGGGTGGGAAAGAAGGTAGTGAAGTGGGTAGAGAATTAGCTGGATAATAGGACCCAGAGGGTGGTGGTAATGGCATTCACTCTGTAGAGGGTAAAGTGATCAGTGGAGTACCACAGGGATCAGTGCTGGGTCCAGTCCTGTTCAGTGACTTTATCAGTGACATTGCAGAGGATCTAGAAGGGAACATTTTCCTGTTCGCTGACGACATTAAGCTCTGCAACAAGGTGGACATGCCAAGGGGAGTGGATGGAATGAGGGGAGATCTGAAGAAGCTAAAGGATTGGTCAAGAGATTGGCAGCTGGGTTTCAGTGCAAAAAAGCGCAAGATAATGCGCATAGAGCACAAAAACCCAGGAGCAGCATATCGTGGGGTGGGGAGATAGAATGCTCCAAGCAGGAAGGAGACATGGGGGTGATCATCTCTAATGTCCTCAAGGTAGGTAGGCAGTGTGACAAGGTGGCAGGAAAAGCTAACCAGATGCTGGGATGCATAGGTAGGGGAATGGGAGGTAATAATTCCACTATATAGGACATTGGTGAGGCCACACCTCGAGTACTGTGTCCAGTTCTGGAAGCCTCATCTATGTAAGGACATTGATAGGGTGGAGGCAGTTCAGAGGAGGGCAGCCAAAATGGTGCAGGGACTACATCACAAACCCTATGAGGATAGGCTGAAGGAATTAAATATAAACTCCCTAGAGGAGAGAAGGGAATATGATTGAAACATTTAAGTACCTCACAGGGAAGAATAAGGTACAAGACAATACCATTTTTTAAAGAAAAAGATGCTCAAGGACGAAGGGGCACAAGATGAAACTAGAGGGAGGGAGGTTCAGAGGGAATGTGAGAAGTTACTACTTCACAGAGAGGGTGGTGGCCAAATTGAACAGCCTGCCAGCAGAGGTGGTTGGGCAGAAATAATTACAAGTTTTAAGAATGTTTGGGATTGGCATAGAGGGATACTGGTAGACAGGGGAGGGGTTCAACCTAATACCAGAAGAGCATGAAAGAACACAGTTGTTGGGGGTTACTTGTTTATTTGAATTGTTGTACCTGGATGAGCCCATTGAGGCAGTACAGTCTTTTTTTTCAGGGGTGACCCAGAAAGTGCAGGACCATGACATGTCAGGTGCAGTGGTTACAGTTACATCATTTATAATTACAATTGCATCATTTATAGTTGCACTTTTAAGTTACAGTTACATAGGGCAGACTAGGTGTGCCGAAGGCCCTTATCTGCTGACAACTTCTATGTTTCTATGAGAATTTCTAGGGCAGCAGGATGGGAGGGAGAGCTGGATGTCATTGTCCACATGGGACTAATGACTTGGTTAGGGACAGGGCTAGGATAGTGCAGGGGGAGTTTAAGGAGCTGGGGATGGGGTCTTAGGTAGTTCGCATAGTGGCTTTCTGCCTGTCTGTGACAGAGGACAGGAGAGGGATCTCTGCATCAGGAGCTTCAATTCATGGCTGAAGGAATGGTGCAAAGAGGAAGGGTTCGACTACATTGGGGACTGGGGTCCCACCTGGGAGATAAGAGCCTATATACTGTAGGGGTGATGGCCTGCATCCATCCGGGAGGAGAACCGCCAGGGCAGGGGCTCCAGATAATATTTTTTGGGATGAGTACTGTACTTCTTATTTTGAAAGTGGCTTGAGTAAAACCAAATTCAGGTGCGTACAGATGTCTGGACGGAGTGGAGTGAGAAGTACCTTTTTAAAATGACTCACCAAGTTAACTGAATGCAGATTTGCACCACATATTTTGGTGCAGCCTATGTGTATTTGCCCAAAATATTTCCAGTAGTTTAGAAGTAAAATCACTTGTAGATATACATCATCTAGGTTACTGTTACTTCCTGGTCTTGTAGATCACCCCGATCCGCCCCACGCTCTTAGTCGCCTGTTGCCCTTGATTAATCACCAGATGGTCACTATGGCAGGGCTACTTTAACATTTTTATATATCACAGACTATAATGTATCTCGTCCCTCCGCTTCTGTCATGCAGTGGCTGAGCGTGGGAGCGGATCTACAAGACCAGGAAGTAACAGTGACCTGGTGGAGGTAAATTTACGAGTGTTTATACTTCTAAACTATTGGAAATATTTGGGGCAAATACACATAGGCAGCATTTCACTGAGGTAAGGCACCGAAATATGTGGTGCATGGGGCTAGCCTGGTAGATCTCTTTTAAAACACTGTAGTTTTTGGTGCCAACAATGCACCAGAAAATGTTGGCAGGCAGGAGTAATTTATCATGGAATCGTAGAAGTTTAATGTCAGAAAAGGACCATACCAGCCCATCTAGTCGGCCCTTTTTTTTTTTCCCTACACCACCTCCTCTCTGCCAGCCCCCGCCCTCCACCTGATACTCCACCCCATATGCTTGTCCCATGCCCTCTTGAATTCTTCCACTGATTTAGCCCCCAACACTCCATCTGGTAGTCTGTTCCAGGGCTCCACCGCCCTCTCACATTGCCCCTGTATCTTTTTCCTTGCAGTCTGAGGCTGTGCCCTCTAGTTTTGACCTCCTCCTTCCTCTTAAGTAAACTTCTTCTCCCACTTTGAGTTCCTTTACTTATTTAAAAGTTTGTCATGTCTTCCTTTCCTCCAGCATGTATAGATCCAGCTTTTTACACCTCTCCTTGAACGACTTTCCCTGCATACCCTGTACCATCTTGGTTGCCCTCTCTAAACCCTCTCCAGCACATCTATATCCTTGCGCAGATGTGGCCTCCAGAACTGAGCCCCATACTCCAGGTGTGGCCTTACCATTGCTTTGTAAAGGGGCATTATTATCTCCCTCTTTCTGCTAGAAATGTCTCTGCCTATGTATGCCAACATTTAATTGGCCTTTCCCACCGCTTTGCTACATTGACTTCCTACTTTGAGGTTTGAGGAGACTGTGATTTACTCACCAGTTTTAAAATAAAAAATTGGGATGCATAAAAGTGCTGAGGAAAAAAATATATATGTATGTATTTATATAATGTGTATATGTGCGTAGTACATACATAATTCCTTTTGAATCCCCAGTTATGTTTCAAAGCACTATTTTATGGAGTATGGAGCATTTGCAAATGTTGGGTGAATATTGGTACTCCATTTAAAAATAAAAAAATAGTTTCCTAAAATGAGGTGAGAAAAATAGGTCAGTACTCACCTTATCTGGAGCCCTGGGAACCGCAGTTCTCAGTGAATGGTATAAATGTTACTTTGTTGAACATTTGATCTAGCCTAGGAGGTGGGCAGAAGAAATCGGGGAGTCAAAAACTGCACCCTTCCCCGCTGAAATAGAGAGTAAGGAGAACCCGAGGGGAGAGGAATTCCCCAGGGTGCAAATTAATAATAAAGGAAGCAGGGTGGTAGATATAAAGGGGGCAGAGGAACAGGTGCGGGAGCATTGAAAAGAGAGGCAGGAAGGAGTGATGGCAGAAAGGAGAAAAAAGCTGACCCGGTGGAGCAGAGGGTTGAGGTGCTGGTGCCTTACCTCGAACCACGCCGGTTACCCGGGTTCGGGAACGGACTTGGGTCTGCAGGGGGAGGAGAGGATTGAGTGTCCGTTGGGCTGTTCTCCTCTCCTGGGGTGGGTTAGGGCAGCATGTAGCTCTGCAGCGGCCCCCGGTGGAGACCAGGAGCACTGCAGAGGGACATTGATGTGGGAAGCACCAGAAAAGCAGAAACTGCACTGGGATCCGCTGGATGACGGCGGCTGACCCCGATTATGCTCTCAAACATTCCTGACAGAGCAACGTCCACCTCAGCAGCGCCTGGACAAGAGAGGAAGAGTGTGCTAGCCTGTCCCAACCGGTGCCCTCCCACTCGGAGGAGGGGGACCCACCTGGCAAAGGGATATGTCGGGCTAACCCGTAGGAGGCTCTGGGGGGAGCTGTGAGAGGGATCGCTGGTGGTACCAGGTGGCCTGAAGGAGGAGCAGGTCCCAGTGAGTAAGGAGGGGGAAAAAGATAATACAAAAAAAGAAAGGAAAACAAGGCAAGAAGGAGTGATGGCAGAAGGAAAAAAGGGTGGGAACAAAATCTGGAAGGCCATGTGTACCAATGCTAGAAGTGTAGGAAATAAGATTCCTAGACGTGGCGACAGAGAAGGGCTTTCCTGGCCCATTGAGTCTGCCCATTCTCTCCCTCTACCTGCCCCCCCCCCCCAAGATTCCCCTTGTCCTCCTCTAGACAACCCTTTGTGTTTGTCCCAGGCCCTCTTGAATCCCTCCACTGTACTGGCACTCGCCACCTCTTTTGGCTTTCTGATTCCTGATATTGAGTCCATCGTGGCAGAGGCTGACCTAGATATTGTGGCCACTACTGAAACATGGTGCACTGAAAACTATGACTGGGACATGGCTATACTGTGTTCAGGAAGGAAAGGAGGGGGTGTGGTGCTTTTATGCGAGGGAAAGCAGGAAAGCATAGCGACGGAGATACAGAGAATGCAAAGGCGGAGGAACTGTGGGTCTCACTGGAGCCACTGTTTGCACTGGAGTGACCTACAGACATCCAGCACAGGGGGAGGAATTGGATAACATACTGGTGGAAGTCACTGGCAAGATGGCAGAAAAGGGGGAGGTGCTGCTGTTGGGGGACTTCAGTCTGCTGGATGTAGATTGGGGCCTTCTGGCAGCAGCTTCAGCTAAAAGCAGGGACATCCTGGACTCACTGCAGGGGGTGTTCCTCAGCAGCCACTCGGTGAACCCACTTGTGATGAGGCAGTACTGGACTTGGTACTCACTAACGGGGACAGTGTTGCAGACATCAAGGTGGGAGGCCATTTGGGGACCAATGATTACAGTATGATGTGGTTCAAATGAGGACAGTTGAGGAATCAAACCATACAAGGGCAAAGGTCCTGGACTTAAAAAGGGCAGATATTATAAAGATGCCTCAGGGATGACCTGGCATGGGATGGTGGGGTGAGGAACAGTGAGCATAGTAAAGACAGCAATCCTTTGCAACAAACAAGTAAGCAAAAGCAAAGAGGAAAAAGAGACTGCTTTGGTTCTTTGAAGAGGTGGCTGAAAAAGTAAAGGGACCTGTTTTTATGACTCAATCTTAACCACTGCACTGTGTGTTCTGTATTACGTAGAAAACACAAATCGCACATACCCCAATAATGCAAAGCAGCATGGGAAGCATATGCAAATACCCATGAATTAATTCGGACTGGCTCAACTTTAAGAAGAATTGCATGATGCCAGAAGGCCTCACAGTATAATCTGCAAAGGCTGAGAACAGCAGACACAGACACATGTTTCGTCCTCTTCTGGACTCAGTGTGCCATGGCACGTGTCTGTGTCTGCTGTTTTCAGCCTTTGCAGATTGTATTGTGAGGTCTTCTGACACCATGCAATTCTGCTTAATGTTGAGCCAGTCCTAATTAATTCATGGACATTTGCATATGCTTCCCATGATGCTTTACATTATTGAGGTATGTGCAATTTGTGTTTTCTTTAAAATTTGGCTGTATGGCCAATATCCTCTGCGACAACTCTTGCCCCAGTGCATTTGCTCTGTTTTTTTTTTTTTTGTATTATATATACTGTTATTTAACCTTTTGTACTGCTACTCGTCCTAACCAGGACCTCCTTGTAAATGAGCATTGATCAGTGCAGCTTTTTCCTGGTAAGATAGATAAATACAAATATAAGGATAGCATTCAGAAGGTGTAAGGAGATGTAGAGGGAGGAGGATGGGGAGGTGTATCTGGGGAAACAGAGGGAAGCAGGGAATGCAGTAAGGAGCGCAAAGGGGCAACCCGAAGATAGCCCAGGAGGTCAAGAAAGGGGACAAGACATTTTTAGCTATGTAAGTGAAAAGAGGAATACAAGGGGTGGGATTGCAGGTTTCCCCATAGCCTGCAGATGTAGGGGGGTGGTGATTGTGGTGATCACAGCCGATGGTGTATTATTCCTGGCACAGGTCTAGCGGTTTGGAGCAGAGATTGTTGTGTCGTATTATTCCTTGGGCCTACTAAATATGCTGTACATGTACACAAGTGGTTTGGAGTACTGGTATCAAGCCAAGGATAGAGTACAATAAAAGATGATGGTAAAAGGCAGTTTTGGAGGACTTTATAAAAACAGATTAGGCAGGTGGCTACACATATAGGGTGGTTTTAAACAATATAGGGTGGTGGCCCATCACGCTAAAATAATGAATGGGGAACACAGGATTGTAAGGTTAAAGAGAGAAGGGAGTGGGACAGGAAAAGGCAGACATCCTGAACAAATACTTTACTTCAGTGTTCAGAGGAGTGAGAAGGAGAGGACCCCAGAAAAAGTAACAGAAGCTTTAGGGGTAGGGAGGCAGGCACCAGTCTTTTTTTTTTTTTTTTGCCTTTTATCCTGGCTGGACCACCGTCTACTTCCTCCGCCCTGGTCACGGCCCCTGAAGACCTCTACCACCGCCTATAGTTGCAGAGGACCCTCGGTCACCCCCGGCTTGCCCCCCGGAGGGTGGGGCCATAGGCCACCTTCGTGACCCCGGAACTGTGACTGGTTGGGGTCCCGCAGCAGCAGCTGTGGCGACGCGAGGATCTCCAGGGAGGGCTTCATCCTACGGTGGTCCTGCCCGCCTTTTTCCGTTTTTCTCCCCAGATGAGGCGGGGCGTGCAATAGCCAGCGTCTGCCCTCCCCCAACACACAAGCGTCGGCTGCGTGAGAACTCCCGGCCACCGCCAGGAGTCCCCAGCGCCGAGCGCACCCACACCTCCCCGGAGAAGGAGAGCTGTCCAGCGGACGCTGATCCTACTCCCCGGCCGCTCTCCGACGACCCGGATCCGCTCAACCCGGTCGCCGGGCATCGCAAGCCGAAATCCCACCGCTAAGCGCCGACGGGCCGTGCCCTGAAGGGACTTGTTAATTTGAAAGTGAACAAAGCAATGGGGCGAGATGGGGTGCATCCAAGGGTACTGAGGGAGCTCACAGAAATACTGGCTGCACCTCTTAAGAGTTCTGTCTTAACTGCTTACTAAAAATGGGAGTGGTACTGGAGGAGGGCGGATGTAGTCCCACTACACACAAGTGGTAGCAGGGAGGAGTCTGGGAATTATAGGCCAGTTGGCCTGACAGCGGTGGTGGAAAAAGTTAATGGAATCACTGCTGAAGGGAAAGGATTGTGGAATATCTGGAATCCAGTGGGTTGCAAGACCTGAGGTGGGTTCACTTGGGGGGGGGATTTCAAATTAATCTGATAGATTGCTTTGACTGGGTGACAACGGAATTAGATCAGGATGGAACAGTGGACATGGCTTTCCCATATTTCAGTAAGGCTTTCAACACTGTTCCACATATTTATTTATTTGTAAATAAACCTTTGATCACAAGGGCTCTTTTACAAAGGTTCTACGTTAAGGACAAGGTGCACAGAAAAATTAACATAAAAAAAATACATAAGTCAGCATTTCCAGTGGAGCATTTGTGAAATATCAGTATATATATTTTTTTTGTATTTATCATCCTCCTCCTCCCCTCAGCTCTGGTCTCCTTGGGAACACCAAGGAGTCGTCCTTCTGCGGTCTGCCCTACCTGGACAGTCCTCCTCGCCCATGTAGCCTCGGTTTGCCCTCCTGGGCGGGGACGAGGGTGGGCCCCTCAACACCTGAGCAGTCAGTAGTGTCAGTCGTGAAGAGGGCAGCCTGCGTTCGCCTCCTCCGGAGCTGAAGGGTGTTTTCCTGTTTTGTTTTTCTTGAGTGGCTGGCGCCTGACGCCAAGGCATGGAACCGACGCCTGCCACTCCCCCACCTCTCTCTCTCCGTCCGCGCTTGCTGCATCTCCGGCCTCTGCCAGGGGCAGCTGTGCACAGACTTGGGACCCTGTCTCTCTCCCCGGGAAAGGAGAGCTGTCCTCTGGACGCTTAGTTCTCTCCCTCCCATGCTGACCCCCAGCAACCTGGGCTGCTCTCGAACCCGGTCGCCGGCGTGGCGCTAGGTGTAGCATCCAGTGTCTCAACTCTCAGCGCCACCAGGCCGGCTGAGATATCAGTATTAGCAAGTCCAAGTTACAACATTACACATGGGCAAGGACAGTAATGATCAAGGTAACGCTGGTACAGCGTACATGACATTATTTTTTTAGGAAAAGACACTGATAACAAAATATACAATATTATCAGTTATACAAATATGAATGTCAGTTATAACAATTACATTTGGATTCAAGAGTGAGTTCCAGTAAACTGGAAGCTAGTAAGCAACCTGGGTAGCTTAGGAGTAGGTCTACAGTTGGTAAACTGGATAAGAAATTGGTTGGGTGATGGTAAACAGAGATTGCTTCAGGGAAGGAAGGCGACCAGCGGGGTGCCTTTGGGGATCAGTGCTGGGACCTATCCTATAAGTGACATTGCAAAGGAGCTGGAAGGGAAGCTCTGTCTCTTTGTGGATGACACCAAAATCTGCTGTGGGGTGGACACTCCGTTGGGGGGGGTGTTTGGAAAGGATGAGCGAACACTTAAGATACTGGAAGAGTGATCAAGGGTATGGCAGCTGTGTTGCAGTGTAAACAAGTGCAAAATAATGCACTTGAGGCACAAAAACGCAGGGAGGGGCAGAGTACAGAAATGGGTGGAGTGGTATTGACTACCATGAAGCATTAGAGAGACGTCGGGGTAATCATATCGCATGGTCTAAAGGTGGCCAGGCAGTGCAACAAGGCAGTAGAGAGGGCTAATGGGATGCTGGGGTGCATGGGGAGGAGTATCAGAAGAACTTATTCACAGAAAGATTGGTGGATTCCTGGAACAGCCTTCCAGCGGAGGTGTCGGGGGTGAAAATGGAGGGGTTCAAGAATGCATGGGATAAGCACAAGGAAATTGTAGTGGGGAGGGAGAAAGAGGTGAAGATTGGACACAGTCTGTAGTAATAGTGTAGGTAGGGAGAAATAGGCAGACTGGATGCGCCAAGTGATCCTTATTTGCTGTCAGATTGTACGTTTCTGTAGGACTTCACATGGTCAATGGGTAATCTTAACAACTGGGTATAGTGCACCCCTACCATGGGAATGGCACAGCCCAAGTTTTAGAATGTTTGGCATAATCAGAGCTCAGGGGTCTTGTTCATTTTATTCTGTGGGTTCCAGAAAGTCTGGGAATTGTCAGGTTTTCTTAATTCAAGAGCCTGTACCTTTTGTGCGCCACATTCTTCTGGATGGAGCCCCGGAGATTAATCACCGGGCTGCTCAGGCAAGGGGCATTTTTTCTCAAGTCCCAGTACATCTGGTGGACGTCTGCTGCCACACTCCCTACGTTAGTCCTACTCAGAGTTTTTGAGGTTTTGATACTGGGTCAACCTCCAGCAAACGGCACGTCTTCGCCAGAGTATCAACCTCTCTGTTCCCTGAGAGTGTTAGTAGTCCTGGTGGCTTAATGTCTGTCCTGATTGAATGACCTGCTTATTCATTCAAGAGGCCCGGTACTTGGCACTCTAGATAGGCCCATGTCACATGGCCAAAGTGAACCAGGAGAAGAGTTCTCCCGAGTCGTCTCAGACCTTGGATGCCTGATGGTAATTTTTCGGCACAAGTTCAGGAAAGGTTTGCCGCCTTTTTACCTGGACGATGACTTTATCGGAGGCATGCTGGCTCACTGCTTTTGGGCCTCAGGATAGGCATCGGCAGTTTAATCCCATGGGCCTACTTCTGATGCAGCCTATTCAGTGGGTTTACAGTAGGCATGGGATCCCTCATTGGAGGTTAATCAGCCAGTTTTCCTTTCATCCCTTAGCCTCCTTACTCCCTGAGTTAGTGAGTGGTGTATAAGATCTGAGCAAGTTCCACTAGAACGTTTGCAGTTAATTCTGACAACAAATGTTAGCCTAGATGGATGGGGGACAGGTTGGAGCCATTTTCCCACTCAGGAAACTTGTTCAGCCTACGACCCGCGTCCCCACATCAACGTTCAGGAAATGGAGAAGGTTCACTTAGCTCCCCTTAGTGTGCATTCATGATGCTACACATGGCAGTCATTCGTTACATAACCATTAAGGCACATGAGATGTTTCGAGAGGTTGTCAGCCTGTCGACAGTTCCCTGACAGGGGTGTTGAACCTTTGGGTGGACTGCTTTTGCTGCAATCTGTTTATTCCTTGGAGTGGAGGTTGACTTGCACAACCGGCTTGGTCGGCCTCTGATTAATCTGTTCACATCCAGCCGCAAAGATCAGATCTGAGGATGTTCTTCGGAATTTTAGGTGACCGCAGATGGGGGCAGTGGTCATTTTGCCTTAGGAGTGGACCTTCTGCAGAGCATATTTTTTTCTCTACTAATATCTCTTTCTAAAGTGTACAGAGAGAATAATAAATAGAAATAAAGATGCTCTGGAGGGAGCTGCCCCTTGTTACCTGCTGAGAGGCCGAGTAGCCTGTAGTTCTCGGACTTAGCAAATCTTGCTCAGCAAGCACCCTCCTGCCTTCTGTTGTGCAGAGACCTGCTCAGGGTCTCCTCTCTCTCTCTCTGCCACCAGGAATTAAAAAGTTTGCGCCCTGACTTCTGAGGAGGAGGCCCCCCCCCCAAAATAAATAAATAAAAATAAAATTATAGGATATGCAATGCCTCCATTGAAAATATCTCTATTTTCCCCAAGTGCAGTTTGACCTTTGACATCATGAGTATAGGTCAAACTGCTTGAGGTGGTGTTTTGATTACCAATTGACAATCTTGGAGCTAACAGAGAAAAGGAAGTTACAGTAAGTATGAAGTTAATTTCTTCTTTCTGTGTCCCATTTCAAGCCATGACCAGTGGGGTTTAGGTGGGATATGTATATGTAAGAATTAGTGGAAACTGGTGGTGCTCAGGTGGATAATGCCTCTCTGCTGTCCCTTACCATCTGCAGTGCCTGGGCCTCTGAGTTTGCACATCTGTTTTTTCTTTTTTCCCCCTCTCTGGAAAGGAAAATTTCAGGCAGCTCGAATCCTGGCTGGACCTAACTGAAGGAGCAGATTCCAGATAGTGTATGTGAGGAGTGGTAGTGGGTATCTGTGAACCAGTGGTGGCCGCTTTAGTAGTAGGTGTGGGATCCAGGGCTTGTGAACAGGAAGAAAAAGATCGATCAACTGGGTAAGGAGGGAGAAATTGAATGTAAAAAAAGCTCCATCGCTATCCAGGTCCTGGCTGGTATTATAAACTGTTTCAACAGTTACAGTAATGAAAACTGGAAGGAGGCTGCTGCTCACCGAATATTTATCTATTTATTTGAAAATTGGTGGCCGGGAAAGGCACACTGGGCTAAGGCCGATTTCCAGATGTGACCCAGTGGAAGGGAAGCAGGGGGAACAACAAACATATGGGGACATGATAGAGGTCTTCAAGTACATGAAGGGGTTAAATAGGGAAAATCAGTCAAGGTGCTCTGAAGGAAAGGGGAGGGGGGCAACTAGAGGGCATGGGTGGAAGCTGGAGGGGGGGAGATTCAGGAGAGAAAGGAGGAGGTGCTACTTCACTGAGAGGGTGGTGGAGCCATGGAATGCGCTGCCCAGGGGGCTGGTGGAGGCAGAGATGGTAGAGGGGTACAGGATGGGGTGGGACAGGTACAGGGGAAGGGTTCTGGGTGCGAAGTCCTGTGCAGTGGGAATATCTGGGACTGGGAAGGGAGAAGCCAGAGAGGACGAGGGGGGCAACAAAGTCAGCTCCCAGGGTGGGGGCTGACCAAACGAGCAGATACGAAAGACCGTTAGGCCTATTCTGCTGGCATTTTAGTATGTTATGCACTTCAAACTATCAAGTTACAGCAATGAAGTGCGATCACAGTATAAAGTAACATAATTCACAAGTTTGCCTCGGATCAAATTAGGGGAAAAAATTTTCATACATCTAGTAAGCCAACTGCACGTACTCAGAGTATAACAAGAATTTTATCACAGGGAATGGTAACTGAATGAGCAGGCAGTGTACTAGGCAAACAAGTTTTGGGGGTTGGGGGGAGGCAAAACCACTTGCTGCCAGTGACAGATAGGAAGACCACTTAGGGAAATGGGAGCAGTTCAGGGGTTGGAGGAGTTTCAGCTGCTGCCTAAAAGAGCCTGAGGTGGTGGAATCACAGAGGGATGATGGGAGTTGGTTCCACAGAGTTGGAAGGCGATAAGAGAAGGTTTGCTGGTTCCTGGAGTGGAGAGAGTATGGAGCAGGTGTAACCCTGCCAAAATAACAGATTTGTTAGGGTTTAACTTGCTGCAGTAACAGACACCAGTGTTTCATGGGTCTTCAAGGGAGTGGTCCTCATTTATACACTTGGTCAGTGGCATCATCTGTTTCATGTGGTGACTACACAATGTTCCCAGTGTCAAGTTTACAGACCCTACTGCTGGATTTGTTGACAGACCTCGCTGATGTACTGAAAGCAAATTTAACATTTTTTTCACTAGTGCATTTGTGTTGCCCAGGTTTGTTAGGGTATTTGTTATGACCAGTTTAGCATTGCCAAATACATTTATGTTTTTAAGTTTGGTGAGTGAACAGCCTACCTTTAGTTGTCACATTTGAAATTGTCTTGACAAGCCTGCTTTTCTCTTCCACCACGCTTTTTCCATTTCAGGAGCCAAATAAATAGGGACAGTGATTTTCTGTTCTCCAAAAAAGTCAGTTCTATTTTACATCTAAATCTTTTTTATGTTCTATTTTACAACGTCTTAATCTTTTTTCCAGTTTCCAGTTTTTCCTATAATTGAGGGCAAATCAGTATGCTTTGTACAAGAAGGTGGCTCAAAATGGGTGTGCTTGCACAAAAAGCTGGGGCTGAGTGGGGTTGTTTGCATGATGCTGGTGGAAATGTGCGTTTCCCCCCCCTCATAAAATATTTACTTCTGCGTACTGGTAAATTCCATTTTTAACAGTAATATCTGTTGAAAACAGAAAATCATTGACCCTAAATGTAATTAAAATAAAAACATTTCCTGGGGCCCTTTTCTTTTTTTTCTTAATCACAATTAAAACAAGCTCTCACCAGAGTCAGCACGACTGTGGCGAGCTTGCAAAGCTCCGAAGAGCGAGTGCCACTGAATGCCATCTCCAGGATGGTGGTGGCGCACGCAACTGACATGCATGGCATTCGTGATATGGACGTGTTGCGGTGAATGGCATGGCGTTATCTGCCAGAAGATGGTGGTACCCAGCGGGACTGCACGTGCTCTCGGTTCTTGTCCTGATATGCGGAAGTAATAGCTGAAATAGTGTGGCTGTTATTCAGAGCTGCTGATTGTGGTGGTGTTAAAAGGTCCGTTGGACTTTAGGAAGGATACTTCCAAAAGTCCAACTTAAGGTGCCATGATTGGCCATTTTAGCAACAGAAAGACAAATGGCTGTAGGCTTCACCCACAGACTTAAAAATTATGAAAGAGCAAGTGGTATCATTAATATTTTAGATGCTGTGCCAGGGCTTGAATTTAACAGCATTTTGACAAGATACGAATTGCAAATTTCCCATCAGAATACCAGAAATGCCCAGCTGGTGACCTGCTGGGATTTCCTTTCTTTTCTGTCTGACCACTCACCGTTGAATATAGAACACGCCCTTTTAAACTTCACCACCCTCCTCAAGAGTTTTGTCTCCACCCCTGGCCAGAATGTTGGTATTTTTCCCCAGTGTTTAGAAACATCAGGGGTTGAAATTGGCACCAGCCTCCTAGCCAAAAGCTGCTAGATTTTGTATTGGGCTAGTAAGATTTTCACTTAACTAGCCCTGCAGACTTGTACTGGAGAAGGCAGCACTTCAGTATGTACAGCATCTGGGCCAGTGGATTTTCAGTCACTAGCCCTGCTGGCTAGTGGCTGCAAAAGGTAATTTTCATCTGTGAACGTAGAAACATAGACTTTGTCAGCAGATAAGGACTGCTTGGCCCGCCTAGTCTGCCAGTTTCCGTACCTACTGGATAAGCTGCAGATCCTAGTTAACCAACAGCCTATTTCTTCATACCCTGCACAAGAATTGCCTTATGTCTGTCCCATGCATTCTTGAATTCTCCCACAGTTTTAGACCCCACAACCTCCTCAGGAAGGTGGTTCCATGCGTCCAACACCCTCTCTGTGAAAAAATATTTCCTCACATTGCCACTGAGCCCCCCAATCTTCAGATTATGTCCACTTGTTCTTGCACATCTTTTTCTGAAAGATGCTACCCTCTTGGACTTTGTTGATTTCACTGAGGTACTTAAAAGTTTCTATCATGTCCCCCCTTTCCCTCCTTTCCTCAAGGGTATACATGTTAAGCTCCTTTAGTCTCTCTCCTCGTATGGCTTCTCTTGCAGACCCTGTACCATTTTAGTTGCCCTCCTCTGGACTGCCTCCATCCTGTCTGTCTTTGTGGATATGGGGTCTCCAGAATAGGACGCAGTACTCCAGATGGGGTCTCACCAACAAAATTTAGTCCCTCCCATCCCCAGCCTCAAACCCAGTACCTGCTGTGCCAGAGCCAGCCTCCCTCACCACCACACCACATGGTTCTTAGTGCGATTGCGAGCTCGATCATATTCTCTCTGTCCCTCTTGTCTTCCAGGTGTATATATTGAGATTCCTTAGTCATCTTCTCAGAGAGCTTCTAATGCAGCTCCTGCATCATTTTGTGCAGGTCTGTTTCAGACCAAACAGGAAAAAGACCTGTAAGTAAGCACATCTCATGATCTTCAAGTGGCAAGGCAGCATGACAGGCAGTTGTAGGCAAGGCCGGTGGGATGCTGGGGGGTATCACCAGCAGAAGAGGGGGAGGTTGTGTTGCCACTATATTGATTGTTGGTGAGACCCCATCTGGAGTACCATGCCCAGTTCTGGAGACCACATTTCATAAAGGACATAAACAGGCTGGAGGCTGTCCAGAGGAGGGAAACTAATATGGTGCAGAGGCTGCATCAGAAGCCCTGTGAGGAGAGACTAATGGATCTCAGTATGTCCACCCTGGAATGGGGGGGATATAATAGAGACCTAAAAATACCTCATGGGGTTGAGCAAGGTACTAGAAGAGGGAGTATTTTTGAGAGGAGAATGTGCATGAAGACACGCAGTGAAGCTGGAAGGGGGAAATTAGGAGGGATGTGAGGAATTGCTTTACTGAAAGAGCGGTGAATACCTAGAACAGTCTTCCAGTGCAGGTAGTGATGGCAAAAACAGTGGTGAGCTTCACAGAAACAGAATTTGACAGCTGGCCCAGTGGCGCTGATGGTTGAGGTGCCGAACAGCACATCTCTCACCATGCCTGCGACCCGGGCTCTGGAGCGAACGTGGGCTGCTGGGGGTCGGCCGGGAAGGAGAGGATAGAGCGTCCGGAGAACAGCTGTGCTCTTCTGGGGAGTGTGGGCTCTGTCTTTCCTGCCTTCAGCGACTCCTGGTGGAGGTTGGGGGAACTACAGCCAGGGGCCCATCAAGGTAGGGGTGGGGGCGACTGCGGATGTCCGTGTGAGGGGTGCGGGAGCGCGCCTGCCCACACTGGACGTCATTGCATGTCTGTGCCCCCAAGGATCATGATCATGCAGAACAAGAGAAACGCCCCAGCACCTGGGAGGACGACGATACATTTCAGCAGCCCACCGCCAGGTTCCACTAACCAGGACCCCGATAACCTCCGACCTCACTCAGTCTGCAGATTGGATTTCAGGGATCGCCAAAAGGTAGGTGGTTGGCAGCTCCCCCCCTTTCGGAGGGGGGTCAAGCAGGTTGAGAGTGAAGGCTGGAGTTCCGGGGGGGGGGGGAACTAGGTCTGGGGGTGGTCTCTAGCAGGTGGGACAAGTTGCAAGGGGCTTTGTCCGAGGGAGTTCCTAGGGGCTGGTGGTGACCTAACATACTAAAATGCCAGCAGAATAGGCCTAACGGTCTCTAGAGTCTGCTCGATTTTCAGCACCTGCACTGAGGGCCGATTTTGGTGTGTCCCCTCCCCCTTGGGTTATACTGTCCCCAGTCCCAGATGTTCCACCCGTATTGGGCGTGGTCCGATTTACCCTCCCCCCCGGACCTGTTCCACCCCCTCTTAAACATGTCCACAGTCGTCTTCTCTACCAGCTCCCTGGGCAGTGCATTCCACCACCCTTTCAGTGAAATAACATCTCCTCTCCCCTCTGAGCTTGCCTCCTTCCTTTGGAGTACTCTGAGTGGGCCTCCTTTATTGATCCCTTTCATGTACTTAAAGACCTTTATCATGTTCTCCCCCGTCCCTCCTCTCCTTTAGGGTGTACATGTCGAGATTCTTGAGCCTCTCTTCATAGGTCCTCTCCCCCAGGCCATTTTGGTTGCCCTCCTTTGGACCCTCTCTAGGAGTGTAATGTCCCTCTTTAAATGTGGTCTCCGAAACTGTACACAGTACTCGAGGTGTGGCCTAACTAAGCAGTTGTACAGTGGAAGGCTCACTTCCGCCTTTCTGGAGATAATCCCTCTGGTGATGCATCCCAGCATCCTATTTGCCCTTGCCGCTGCCCTCCTACAGGTCTCTGAGTTGTTCATTTGGACATCTACCACTACCCCCAGGTCCCTCTCACCCTCCGTGACTTGAATCATGTGTCCTTCCAGGGTATACCCCTGGCCTGGATTTCTGACTCCCAGGTGCAGAACCTTGCACTTCCCCGCATTGAATTTTAGTTTCCATTTTCCCGACCACCTTTCCAGAGCCTCCCGGTCCTCCTGCAAGGCCACCCTCCCCTCCTGCCCCGAGGAAAGAGTCTATAAAAAAAAAACATAGAATTTAACAGCAAATAAAGACCGCTTGGCTCACCTAGTCTGCCCGTTTATCCTACCGACTGTAACACGCTGACTCTACATGATCTCCAGCTTTATCCTCCTTACGTTCCCTTATGCCTATCCCATGCCTTCTTGAATCCCATTAGCCTCCACCACCTCTGCTGGGAGGCTGTTCCAGGCATCCACCACTCTTTCCGTGAAGAAGTACTCCTCACATCTCCCCTGAGTCAACCCCCACCCCCCCGCTTCATGGCATGTCTCCTTGTTCTTGATCATCTTTTTTTTTTTTTTAATGAAAAATGCTTCCCTTTTAAACCCTATTTATACCCATGAGGTATTTGAAAGTCTCCATCATAATTTCCCCGCTCCCTTCCTTCCTCCAGGGTGTACTTCTTGAGGTCCTTTAGTCTCTCCTCCATAGGGCTCTTCATGCAGACCTTACACCATTTTAATTGCCCTCCTCTGGACCGCTTCTGCTCTGTCTGTGTCCTTCCAGAGATGTGGTTTCCAGAACTAGACACAGTACTCTAGGTAAGGTCTTACCAGTGACCTGTACAGCGGTAACACCACCTCTCTTCTGTCTGCTGGTGATACCACTCCCTATGCACCCTAGCATCCCACTAACTCTTCCCACTGCTTTGTCACTGTCTGGCTACCTTTAGGTCATCAGATATGATCACCCCAGGTCTCTTTCCTGCTTGGTGGTCGTTAATACTACACCCCCCATTTTGTACTCTGCCCCTGGGCTTCTGCACCCCAAGTGCATGATTTTGCACTTCTTCACATTGAAACTCAGTTACTACACCTTTGACTACTCCTCTAGCTTTCTTGGATCTCTCTTAATTTTTCCATCCCACCATGAGTGTCTACCCTATTGCAGATTTTAGTGTAATTCGCAAAAAAGGCATACCTTTCCTTCTATCCCCTCTGCAGTGTCACTAATAAAGACGACTGGTCCCAGTACAGATCCGTGTGGCACCCCGCTGGTCACCTCGGGAGTGAACTCCATTTACCACCACCCTGTGTCTCATGTCCCCTGATTCCTTACCCAGTTTACCACCTTTGGACCCACTGCTAGGCTGCCCAGCTTCGTTGCCTAGTCTCCTATGTGGAATGGTATCGAAGGCCTTACTGAAGTCTAGGTAGGCCACATCCACTGCACCAACCTGATCTAATTTCGTGGTCGCCCAGTCAGAGAAACCTATGAAATTTGTTTGACATGACCTCCCCCCAGTGAATCCGTGCTGCCTCGGATCTTGTAAGCCACTAGATTCAAGATATTTCGCAATCCTTTCCTTCAGGAGTGATTCCATTGATTTCCCCACCACTGAAGTAAGGCTGGCTGGTTTGTAATTGCCAGCCTCTTCCCTGCTCCCACTTTTGTGAAGTGGGACTATATCTTCCTTCCACCAGTCCTCCGTAACCACTCCCATCTCCAGTGAGTGGTTGAACAGGGCTGTCAGAGGTACAGCCAGCACCTCTGTGAGTTCCCTGAACTTGGATGTACCCCGTCTGGTCCCGTTGCCATGTCCACATTCAGAATTGCGAGTTCCTTCAGGACACTTTCCTCTCTAAATGGACTAGTGCTTGCCTTCCTTCCTTCCTACCTACCTACCTGCATGGAATAGGAACATGGAAATCTTAATTTGGAAATGGGGGTGGCTGGAGATCAGATAGGGTCTGTGGTGAAAGTATAGGCGGGGGGGGGCAGACTAGATAGATCAAGTGGTCCTTGTCTGCTGACAGAGTCTATGTTTCTATGTGAGGTTACTAACATTCTGGCCCATAATGGAGGCAGGATAGGGAGTTTTGATCTGCTTTGTACATTAAACTGAAATAAGGTGTCTGCGGATTTGATGAGGGAGGTGCAGCTCAAATTAGCTGGGGGCCGGGTACAACAACGTATACCAAAGCATTTACAATGACGAATGTGGCAGAACACCAAATTTCTTGACAGAATACTACTTGGTCAAGAATACCAGTTTTATTTAATTTCTACTACATGTGCTCTTCTAGAATTCCGGGAACATCTCCTCTTACAGCACCTCATAACTAATTGTTTATTCAGTAATATGGTAGTCCCTCACCCAGTCTTGTCTGCTGCTGAGACCACTTGAATCCAGCTATTTAAAAAAAGTCATTTTTGTAGTGGGAGTACTGTTTTGTTTTCAGTGTACATAGTTTGCTATCACTTTTGTTTTTCTGCCGAGATAAGGCAGTGTTTTGTAGGTACCTAGTTACAGAACTAAACTAGTTTACAATTGTGGACACATTTCACAGTATTTGATGACCTTAGTATTATGGCTGTGGGTAACCTTTTGTCAGTTGTCGTATTTCATGGTGATCTGTGAGATAAGGCAGTGGCTTGTGGTTACCTGGTTACAGAACTAAACTAGTTTACAATTGTGGACATATCCCACAGTGTTTGATAACCACAGTATTAAGGCTGTGGGTAATCTTTTGTCAGTTGTCACATTTCATGGTGATCTGCGACTGTTGTGTGTGTGAACAGTTCTTGCTTTTAGATCCACAACCTCATCCAATCAGTGTACTTGTCCCCTCCATTTGTGAAGGGAATGATAGACAGTCTGCACCAGTTTGCTGCAACAAGCCTTGACAGCAGTGTAGGTGAGCGTAACAGTGTAGCTATGATGCCACAGAGATATTAACTTGGAGTAAAACACATGTAAAAAGACACACACACACACTCATTTTATAACCCTAAAACAATTTGTAACAATATAAAAAATGTCAGCTGGTGTGTCATACTGTTAGTCGGCCCACTACAGAATGAACAGATAGACCATGTGAACAGTGTAGGACAACAAATTAACATTGTGACTGAACATTGTCCATTAATATTACATGATTTACTTGTTTGTCCAATTTAATTTTTTTGTTGTTTATTTAGCCAACAGCCGGCATCGGGTGTAGCATATTCTCATCCAACAACAGTCGCCAGCTACACCGTCCACCAGGCACCAGTAGCTGCCCACACTGTAACTGCTGCTTATGCTCCAGCGGCAGCCACTGTTGCAGTAGCCAGGCCTGCTCCGGTGGCTGTTGCAGCTGCTGCAACAGCTGCAGCCTATGGAGGATACCCAGCAGCTCACACAGCTACTGACTATGGCTACACCCAGAGGCAGCAGGAAGCCCCACCGCCGCCACCTCCAGTCACAACTCAGAACTATCAGGTAAGTTGAGACAGATGGGAACTTCAGTGTGTAACATAATCTGTTTAACAAGAAACCCTGATAATGGGAAGGAAATGCTGCAGTGTTAACTTCAGAGTCTGCTTACTAAAGAAAGACAATGAAATATATGCAGTACTTGACAGTGTGTAAGTTGTCACTAGCCAAGTAGTGTTTTTCCGAGTGTCTGCATTTGGCTACAACCAGCATCTTGCAGGTAGCCAAATTGTTGCTGCATTTCCACAGGCTGCTGATCAAAGAACTGCTGTGTTTTTAAAGGAAATTTCAAAGATGTGCTTATGGGCTTTGAAATGTAGAAACATAGAATTTGACGGCAGAGAAGGACAACTTGGCCCATCCAGTCTGCTTATTTCTCCCTACCTGCATTATTACTGCAGACTGTCTCTGATCTACAGCTCATCCCCCTCCACTTTCTTTCCACTATGATTTCCTTGTGCTCATGCCTTGCATTCTTGAGCCCCACCACTGTTTTCAACCCCACCACCTCTGCTGCAGTGCTGTTCCAGAAATCCATCACTCTTTCTGTGAGGAAGTACTTCCTCACACCTCTCCCCCACCCCCCCCCCAGCTTCATAGCATGTCCCCTTGTTCTTGAGCACCTTTTCTTCTAAAAATACTCCCTCATGTATGTTCTGTACCCCTGTGATGTATTTAAAGGTCTCTGTCGTATCCCACCTCTCCTTTCTCTGTTCCAGGGTGCACGTATTGAGATCCTTTACTCTCTCCTCGTAGGACTTTTGATGTAGACCCTGCAGCATTTTATTTGCTCTCCTCTTGACTGCCTCCACTCTGTTCTTTTGGATATGTTGTTTCCAGAACTAGACACAGTACTCTAGGTGGGGTCTTACCAGCAGTCTGTATAGTGGCAACACCACCTCTGTCTTTCTGCTGGTGATACCCTTCCCTGTGCACCCCAGCATCTCACTCACCCTCCATACTGTCTTGTCACACTGCCTGGCCACCTTTAGGTCATCCAATATGATCAACCCCCAGGTTTCCTTTCTGCTTGCTCGTTGTCGGTACCACTCCACCCATTTTATACTCCACTTGTGGGTTTCTGTGGCCTATGTGTATTATTTTGCACTTTTTCACGTTGAAACCCAGCTGCCATAACCTTGACCACTCTTCTAGTTTTCTGAAGTCTCCTCATCACCTTAGTGATGTTAGTCCTTTTTCCTCGTGAATTTTTTATTTTTTTTATAGTCCATTTTGGGTGGAAGGGGATCGTAAATTGTGCCCTACAGCCAGCCGATCCTGTCTGTACCCCACCCTTTGCTCAGACATTTTATGATGTCTAATCAGGGAAAGCGTGGGGGGACACGGAGATGTGCCCCAGTGATCTAAGGGGGCATTTTCAAAACTTTTTTTTTTTAATATGTTAAAGCAACATTTTATATAAATAAAGGCCAAAATTCTGCTAATAGAACTACTACTATTAGTTGAGCAATGGCTTTCATGTATATAAAATGTTGCTTTAACGTTTAGTAAAAAAAAAAAAAAAAAAGGTTTTAAAATGCCCTCCATAGACTACAGTGGGGCGTGTTCTGCATTCTCCCTGGTTAGATGTCATAAAATGAGCACAGAGGCCGGGCCTGTAGACCAGGAAGTGAAAGGGATTAGCCGACTGCTGGTTCTGCCCGATTTATGCTCCTTTTCCTTCCAAAATGGACTTGGGGGGGGAGGGGGGATGAAAATTTATGGGGGAAGGACTAGCGCAGCATGAAGGAAGCGGCCTATAAAGCTCAAAAGCGATAAACGTAATGTTGAAAATTTACTTTAAAGTGGATGGGAAGCATTCAGGCATTTCGTTTCATGTTTGTTTCGACCATTCTTTCTGTGTATGTCTAGATATGGGTGAGTACAGGTTTAAGAGAGGGCTGGTAGATTAGACTTAACACAGTGAGACACCAGCCAAGTACAACACTACTCACCCTCCCCCACCAAAAGTGAAACATGCCAGATTTGCATTTAAGAAGCCAAGCTTCCACACACTACAAACTACACTGCTTGAGACGGTCAAAATCTGTTGAAGGTTCTGCACACCAGTGCAAGAAGCATTTGCCAGAAAATGGATGAAGTACAAGTAGTAATACAGAGGAAATCTGTATGGCCTTGCTACCAGAGACTAGGGCTAACTGGAACAACAGCTGGGCACTGAATGTCACAAGCTACACTCTTTACAAGGGACACAAGGGAATGCCAGGGCAGGCACGTGGCAGTTTATGTAATGGAAGGATTGAGTATAGCAGTTGAGGATAAGTCAGTTGCAGGAGGCAAGGAGGTGGTGTCACAAAAGAGGGTACACAGACTAGGTACTTTATAGGTTACCGAATCAGGAGTTCGATAAGAGTGCAGCAGTGGGAAGGGAAATATTGAAAGCTGCAGGCCAGTCCAGAAGGTGATCATGGGGGAATTTAACCTCCCTGACATCTGAGAAACTTGTTCAGCAATCGGACAGTCAGAGGTACCTGGATTCAGTGCAGGAAAGCTTTCTCACGAAGTGTGTGCACAGTCCAACCAGAGGGTAGGCAATATTAAACCTGGTGGTGTGGAACCAGGATATAAAAGCATTACTAACAAGGATCTGATAGGTCAGAGTGACCATAACATAGTCAGATGGTTTTATTACTTGTACTTTGGTGGTACTGTGTATGTTCATGCACCTATTGTTGTCAGTTTCTTATTGCTGTTTCACTTCCTGTTTGTATCCCTTTCCTGGGTCGCACCTCCAAATGAGCCTCTGCTTAGTGTGCCTATCCTGGATACCACATTTTTTAAATAAATAAAAGATTCAACCAAGTGCTTGGGAGTGAGCAGAACAGTACATTGGTTGCCGACTTTAGGAATGTAGACCATAATAAAATAAAACTGGTAATAGATAAGCTGAAGGCCATGAACTCGGTAGTAGGGGTGGGAAATTAGTAGTCCAAAAAAAAAAAAAAAATCAGAGGGCACTCAGTCTTGTGTGGGATTTATGAAAAAAGTCAAAGAAACAACTTGGGTACAGTAGACAATAAGTGAATCCTTATGGGGCAAAAGATAGGTGTTCACTGTGTAAGAGGGAACAAAACAACATAAACAGGGTCACATATAAGGAAAAACTGTTAGCAAAGGTACAATAAGGAGGACTAATGCAAGCACATAACTGAGCATAGCAGAGGGGATTCAAAACTAATGACAAGACCTACAGATATATGTAAGTGAAAAGTATAAAGGAGAAAATGGAGAGAATCAGAACAGATAGGATAAATGTATAGGATGGTATGAAAAGGGTAAACATATTAAATGACCATTTTAGCTAGGTGTTTACAGTAGAAAGTATAGGGCCACTATCGAAAGCAAAAAAACAGGTTCCAGGTAGCAAAGATGTAAAGTTAGGGATTGACATAGTTACTAGGGAAACTGTTACATAGATATACATAGACAGTGTCTGCAGATAAGGGCCTTCGTCCCACCCAGTCTGCTCATTTGAGCTTGTAAGTTCACTTTATGTTTTCCTAGCAGTCTGTTGCCCCTCACCCCTGACCTCCAGAATTCCTTTATGTCTAGCCCATGCATTCTTAAATCCCGTGATTGCTTTAGCCCCCACCACTTCCTCTGGCAGAGTGTTCCACTTGTCCACCACACGTTCTGTGAAGAAAATCTTCCTCACGTTTCTTCTGAATTGTCCTCCCTCCAACTTCATCCCATACCCTCTAGTCCATGGAACATCTTTTTTGCTTAAAAATAGTGTATTCCTGCACCCTGTTCCTCCCTGTAAGATACTTGTATGTCTCTGTCATATCCCCTCTCTCCCTCCTCTCCTCCAGCGAGTACATGTTCAAGACCTTCAGCCTGTCCTTATAGGACTTGTGATGCAATCCATGTAACATCTTTGTTGCCCTCCTCTGACCCTTCTCTACCGTATGTCCTTACATAGGTAAGGTCTCCAGAACTGTACACTGAACTCCAGGTGGAGCCTCACTAGTGTGTTGTATAGTGGCATACATCCCAGCATCCTATTTGCTTTACCTACTGCCTTGTCGCACTGTTTCCATACCTTGAGTTCATCAGAGTTGATAACCACAAGATCCCTTTCCTGCTTGGTGCATGCTGTATCCTCACCCCCCAACTGATACTGTGCCAGGGGTTTTTGTGCCCCATATGCATTATCTTGCACTTTTTTGCATTGAATTTCAACTGCCAGACTCCTGACCATTCTTCAAGTTTCTGCAGGTCCTTTCTCATTCTGTCTATACCCTCTGGTGTGTCCACTCTGTTACAGAGCTTTGTGCAGTCAGTGAACAGGGAAATTCTGCCTTCTAGGTCCTGCGCAATGTCACTGATGAAGATTTTATTTTTTATTTTAGTCTTTGGTAATCGGGTAAGGCCCACTAGGCATAAGTGCCTGTTTTCAGGGGTGACCTGGGAGCACTGGGTGGTGAAGTGACTGACTTGCTCAGAGTCACACAGTATGCAAGTGGAGGTTGTGAGAATCAATCCCAGAGCTGGTCTGCTGGATGCACCAAGCTCGTTCACAGCTTGATACTCTAACCTCTAGGCTATACTGCCAGCCAAGATGTTGAATAGGACCGGTCCCAGCACTGATCCCTGTGGTACCCCACTGGTCATACTTCCCTCTGTGGAGTGACAGCCATTTACCACCACCCTCTGTGTCCTGCCACCCAGTTACCTACCCACTGCACTACTGCCCTGCCCCCACCCATATTCTCCAGTTTGTGTAATAGTTTTCTATGTGGCACAGTGTCAAAAGCTTTGCCGAAGTCCAGATAGGCCATGTCCACTGCCCTTCCCTGATCCACCTCCCTAGTCACCCAGTCAAAAAATTCAACGAGGTTGGTCTGACATGACCTTCCCCTGGTGAAACCATGCTGCCTTGGGTCCTGTAGTCCATTGACAACCAGATGTTCCACCAATCTCTCCTTCAGTAGTGTTTCCATGATCTTCCCCACTACCGAGATGAGGCTGACTGGTCTATAGTTCCCCACTTCCTCTTTGTTCCCGCTTTTGTATAAGGGGACTACATCTGCTGTCCTCCAGACTTTGGGTACCTCCCCTGTTTCCAGTGATTGGCTAAACAGGATTGCCATATGTTCTGAAAGGTCTTTCATGAATTAAAAGTGACCAAGTCTCCTGGGCTAGACTGGTTGCACCCCAAGGGTTCTGAAGGAGACAAGCCTGTCACTGGCAGCCTACCAGGCAGACACATTTGCAGAATTGCTAACATCTGGGGAGGTACCGAGGACTTGAGATTGCCAAATGTGGTCCTCTTATGTAAGAGCCGGGAATATGGGCAGCCCAGGTAACTCTAGGCCTGTGAGCTTGAGATCCATAGTGAGAAGGTTGCTGGAGTCAGTTATCGAGGAACCGATAGTGGATGTTCTGGAAGTAAATGGACTTTTGCACAGAAATCTGCATGGGTTAAATACAAAGTGGGTGTCGTGCAAACCAATCTGATTGACCTTCTTTGTCACAGTGATGCAAATGGTGATGGAATTGGGCAGCAGACAAACTGTACCTGCACTTTAGTAAAGCCTTTAATGTGGTGCCTCACAAAACATTAATCCAGAAAGTAAGGGAAATTAGGACTTAGAAATGAGCTTAACAAGGTGACTTGGAAACTGGCTGTTTGACATGACCCAGAGAGTTGTCTTAAATGGCAAGTTCTCAAATACTAGGAAGGTTATGAGGTCTTGTCTTGTGGGTCGGTGTTGGGACTGGTACTGTTCAATATATGCTTTGCATGGTAAAGTGAGTCTTGATTGCAGATGACCTAAAGATTTGTGGAAGGTAGACCCTAATGAAGGGACATGTGGAAGATGGAACTGGGGGGAGACATAATGAACCTAGAGTCCCTTCTGTCTTTAAATTAGTATTATGTTACTGTGTCAGGAGCATGGCACTGAATGCCAAAATGCAAGGTGGTGCGAATAAACTACAGAATAAATGTGGTATGGTGGAAGCTATGCTAGAAGAGAGTTTAGAGGTAATTAACACAGGTATGAGATCAGTCTTTATCTCAGTGTGAGCAAGCATATGGAATGGCCAGTAGGATACTGGAGTGTTTTTAGTTGGGGCTACAGTAGCCAAAACAAGGAGGTGTTCTAGCTATTGTGCAGGTAGATGGAAAGGTTGCACCTGGAGTACCATGTAATATTGGAACCTTCATCTGAAAAAGGATAGGATGAGGCTGGAATATGTGCAGTGGAGGGCAATGAAAATGAATCCTAGTCAAAAGGGGAAGACCTGTCAGGAGAGGGCTGGCCAGCCTAAACATACTTCTTGGAAAATGGTGGGGGGAAGAGATGGTAGAAACTTACAATTACAAACAAGGGCATAACAATGTAGACGGCACAGATTTATTTATAATAACAGTGCAGGCGACCACCAGGGGTCATGTTTGATAAGAGGGAGCTAATTTCAAGAAAGACATAAGGAAATAATTATTTACGGAAAGGCTTGTGGATAAATGGAGCAAGCTGCCCTAACAGTTAATCAGTGTCCATAAAATATCTGGATTCAGAACCCAGTGGGATAGCCACAGGAGTTAAACAAGCAGAGGGTTGAAATAAACATTGGGAGCTTTGAACTGATTGAAGAAACCTGAACAGGTAAGACAGAGCAGACTGGATGAACTCCTGTCTTCATCTCTTCTCAGCATCTGTGAATATGCTACCAGCCTTCTTTCTAGACGAAGATCTTTTTTTTGGGGGGGTTAGCTCCAAAATTCATGCTTTAAAAGTTCTTGGCACTTAAAACAATATTCTGATAAGGCTTTTGTGCAGAAAATTGAACAACATTTCACAGGTTCTACAGTTCAGAGCTTATCAGCAAAAAGTCTGCATCAAAATTGTTTACCTAGGCTGTCCCCATAGTGTTTTTCTTGGCAACGTCCTGTAATGTCACAAACAGCAACTGTGATGTCAGATGTGGAGAGCCAAAGCTTTTTAAAAAAACTGTGGACGTACTACATTATTACAAATATTTAGTAGACTAACCAGAGAAGAAAAGTTTCTTTATTTAGGTTAGAAATGCTTACGTTAACAACAAATTTTATTAAACTGTTCTGTTGGTGTACCTCCTGTCTAGCTGGCCACCTACACACACACACCACTCACCCACCTTCTCCTTACCATGGCCTGCCCCACTGCCCCCAAAATCCTCCTCTCACTTGCTGGTCAAGGATAGAGTTCGATCAGTTCACTTCCAGCCAGCCAGGAGGATTTCCGATTTTTCTCCTTGACGAACATGCATGCAGTGACATCAAAGGTAATGCCACACGCGCTTCTGCACCTGGCACAATGATGTCTGCCACTCCTCTGCCCACTTGTGGTTCTAGTGTCCACTTCCCCAACTACCGCTAGGGGACAGGCAGTTACTGGGCACTGCGTCTCCACCTAACCCGCACCCCCCTCCCAGCTGATTGTCTGGTGCACTGAGCTCACTCCCGAACCTGGGTCGTCAGCACCGCAAGTGATAGTGGTACCCGTGTGCCAGCGGGACGGCTATGTTAAACAATCTTGTAACAGTTTTTTAGTAGGGGAACTCTCTTCAGAGGGGAACATTCTTAAACAGTGGGCATCATAGTTTGAAAGTGCATGTATAGTTCCTGCATGAGGTGTTTGGGCTTACCGGTAGCTAGCAGTAGTCCAGAGACATCGATGACCAAGTCTGCCCTATATTAGTACGGCATTGCCACCATTTGTAGACCCTGTGAAGTCACTTGAGGAAGCTGTACTTTATTATAATTCATTATAAGGCAGAATTAATCATTGATCTCTCTACTGCTGCTAGTTACCTACCAGTAAACCCAGTACCTCATTCAAAATGGCTTTTCATGGGCTTTCAAACTATGATGGGCACTTTTGGCAATGTCCATATACTCTTGCATGCTTTTTACCAGCACCAGGTAGAAATGCAACAGATCCAGGGCTTAGATTCATCTGGTGTGCCAGCTCTGCTCTCACAGAAATGTTTGTACGTAAAACTCAGATATCTGCTGAAGACATGTAATAAAATAAATATGGATTGCTATTTAAGCAGCAATGCAGCAAAATCAGGCAAACGGTTTACCCTACCCTTTTTCACTATAAAGACATCTTCCAGTACTTGTGGTGACATTTTTTAGTTCTGCCAAAATGTTAAGTATTTTCTAAATGTTTTAATTTAGTTTTTCCTTGAGGAATAAAAGGTGCCCACCACATTTGGCATAACAGTAGAATTGTAGACCTAGAAAGGGCTAGGAACAAGAAAATAACAGATGTTCTTAGTGCACAGCGTAGGAGGTACCTAAAAAAGTAAATTTGATGAGCATACTAATATTATTTGTAACTGAAATTAACTTTTTTTTTTGGGAAGCATTTTTTGTTGCACTGCTGCTTTAAATTGTGTTCTACTTTTCCAAAAGGCCAATAAGCAGCTGTAACTCGATTAATTTAGTAACAAGTAACTATTTTCTTTTTAAAGTAACTTTCTCGGCACTGCATGTAGTAATGTTTATTTGGAACTCAGTCTAAAGTATTTGTTGACGGTTTACTTTTGCGTGTGTTGCAGGACTCCTATTCATATGTGCGCTCCACGGCTCCAGCAGTAGCTTATGACAGCAAGCAGTACTATCAACAGCCAACAGCAACTGCTGCTGCGGTTGCAGCTGCTGCGGTAGCTGCCGCGGCCCAGCCTCAGCCATCCGTAGCGGAATCCTATTACCAGACAGGTATGTTCCTTGTTGGCAGGAGTCGCACTTCTTTCAGATGGAGCGGCGTTGTGTAGACTGCTCGTACTTTGTGTGTGCTGCTTGTGCCTCACTTTGGTAGTGGCAGAGTAACATTACTCCTTGGCAGCACTTTGGCTCAGTTTTCTAGCTCGAGTGTTGCTGCATATCAGACTGAAAATAATACATTTCAGGTACTTTCATGCACATTGTAAACTACTTCAATCTGTTTGTAAATAGAAGGGGTTGTCATTTTATTTACACATTTATGTAATGGCAGTATGAATAACGCTATTGAGGTAAGTGTTATTTATGCTTATGTCAGGGCAGCTGAGAGAATAAACAGGTTATTCTCTCAGATTTCCTGTCATCACCATTTATCCTCAGTTGAAAGGAAAAAAAAAATTTCCAGTTGGACTTCGATTTGGAGTCTACTGTTACACTCACAAGCTGATCCTGAACAGTAGGTAAGGGGAAAGTCCAGTGCCCTGATTGCTCTGGTCAAGTCCATTGTGCGAGTGTAATGCATGGTAAAAAAGGTATTTTTAACCAGGATGCAACCCCAAAACCAGCCATTGTGCCAGCCTAGTGGAATTTTCAAAATTAGCCATTTTTGTTTTAAAATGAACATTAAATGTAGTCTTAAAAAAAAAAAAAACCTTAGTTCCCACATATTGCATGTGTACCTTTTTCAATTGGTTTTCTCTTTTTCTTTTTTTTTGCTTTATTTATTGTATCTGCTTTGTCAATGTGACCAGCCCCTACAGGGCAGGGTGCTTGTCCGTCACTCACCTTTTTTTCACTGAAACAAAACTGATTCTCTTTCCTAGCACCCACACATCAAAGGTCTGCACAAATGTTTGTGGTGATTTAAAAAACAAAAAAACCAGATTTTGTGATAAATCATGTGCCCCCCAATGATTCTCATAACTATCCTTCAGCTCTCCAGGCCAGTTTACAGGCATGCAGCACACGCCAGTAGTCAGAAATGGGTAGTATTTTCCATTTTTAAAAAGAAAAAGTGATATATATGCACTTCAGCTTACCCAGCCGCTGACTCGCTCACCATCTTCTTGCCTTTGGTGAATTAAAAATCATTGTGCTTTTTACTTCCTGACTCTGCACTTCTTTGACCCATTCATATGGGGGGGGGGGTGTATCATTTGATTATACTGTAGTCCCTCCCAAAAAATAAAAGGAAGCCTGCTGAGTTGAATAAAATGAACTTAAAGAGCAAGTGCTTAGTAAGGATGTATATTTTAAAGAATGAAGGTTTTGAGCCTTTAGCTGCCTCCATAATAATTTTGTTTGCTTTTGTTTAATTATCTTTCCTAATTTTATTTGTATTTTGCCATCTACCAGTAAAAAAATAAAAATAAATAACCCAGTGGAATGCTTGTATTATGATGTCAGAAAAGTATTACTGGCAAGGCTGCCAGTGCGTTTCCGTGGGAAACTGAAAAACTTTTTTCAGGTTTTTATAAAGAAGTAACACTTTCTGTCACCAAAATATTATTATATATTTAATAGAAATGAGATTTTTGAAAACCTGTGATATTTTGTTATAATTTAGCAGGTGGCATTTTCTTCATAAGCAGATTTTACTGTTTTTAAAAAATTGTAAAATCATACAGATGAACCAAAATAGTGCAAACATGTAAAAAAGGTTTGTAGGAAGAAATATGTATTTCTTTTGAAATAGATAGAAAAATATATTCAGTTTCTAATTGAAATGCACTGGGCCCCTAATTAACTGACATTTTCTGTCATCACAATACCAAAATTCTACTTTATTCTTTTTACTAATGTCAAAAACAAAGGCCAAAACAATTGTTTCACTACACAAACAAAATATGTTAGAAAAGTAGAGAGTAATTATTCACACATCAGAATACAGTAAATAAAATAGTTTATTTATTAAAAGTAAACGCCTGCAGCAGCCCCCACCTCAGATTTTACTACACTTTACACTGATGTAGCAGAAGTGAATACAGTCAGGGAATGAACGACTAACAGTCCCCCCCATGATAGCCATGCTGAAGTACTATTCAGCCTTTGTGTATATCAGGGTCATGTGTGGTATTTGTCTTAGCTGGTTAATTGCTGACACTCTTACCACTTGTGCTTGCATTTGCATCAGTACTAGAGCTCTTGTGATTGGATGTACACACAAGCTGAATAAAATACTTCAGCATGAGTATCATGTGGTGACTGTGTGCAGTTCATTTGTTCCCCAAGTGCATTCACTTCCAGCTTCGTATTTGTAACTTCAGTAGGGGCTGGATGCCCCTGTGAATGCACTGAGAGATGCACACATCTTTCTGTTTTACACTTTACGTTGATCATGCTGTAGCCCTGTCCCTCACTTAGCATCATCAGAATGCTGTTTTGGGTGGTTGATCAACAGAAGCAGCCTGGTGACATCTACTGTACCACAGTAAACAGTATTGGGCCAATTTTTTTAGCTGCCTAGTTGACATTTGCTGTAACAAATCCCAGAATCCCTTGCAGCTGACAACAGAGCAGGGCTGCAGCAGTGGGAGATTCAGTAGCCTGTAGTGCATGTCAGAGCGTTTCTAAGCTCAGATCAGATGTTTGCCAGTCCTGCTATTCTCCCGGGCCTAAGTACAATCCTCTGTGACTGTACTTGGCCGTGGGAGGTCAGTGGGACCAGCAAACAGTAGATCAGAGCTTATAAAAACCTTTACTATGCACTGCAGGCTGTGGAATCTCCCACTGTTGCAGCCTTGCTCTGCTGTCAGCTGCAGGGGATTCTGGGATTTCTAGTTGCGTAAAATGTCCGCATGGAAGTCAGACTCTACCTGATAGGATCTACAATACTGCAGTAAACAGTACGGTACAAAAAAAAAAAAAAAAAATGTGTACACAAAGTGCAAATTGTGTCAAGCCCCATGCCTAGGTATGGGTCTGTTAGAGATAACTGTTCCCCTTTATAAGAGAGTTGCCTACTCTTGCTCCTGTCAGACCTGTCTTTGAGGAATAGATGGAATTTCTTCTGGTTCCCCAGTCCCCCAAATCTTTGTGCTCTCACACTAATCAGCGTTAATGGGTTTGATTCTCATATGATTTGCTTTCAGGTGAGAATTGCCACTTTCTGCTTCCTTGTTCCAACTGTGGGTCTAATATTTTTGAGCTACTTTGCTCTGAGGCCCTTCCCTTGATGAATCCATGCTTCTAACTTTGCCACTGGTGAAGTCTACACTAACTGCGTCCCCTTTCATTTTAAATCCTCCCTAACTGCCATTTCCATTGACATGGCTATACGACCTCCCTCTTCGCAGAATGGTAGTCCATCTTAGCTTTACTGTGGATCACATTCACTTGACTTGCACTGCAGGTAGGCAGTAGCTTTATTTGCACTAGCATCAGGGTTCTGCACCATCCCTCTCAGTCTTGCTGTTGTGGTGCCCAAAAGTGGTGTTGCCGCGCTGAACAGTCCCAGAGGGTACAGTAGAAGGGTGGCTACCCCTAAAAAAACAATGCATGTTCAAAGTTTGTTGCACTCCACAAGAAAGAGATACTTGAGCCGTTGCCAGTCACCCATATTGGGGTAGCATCTATATCAGTGACTGGCAACGGCTCAAGTCTCTCTGAGCAGTTGAGAAAAATATGAAAACACTTTTTTCAATTTGAAAAAAACTTTGGACTTTTTTCTTGTGGTGTGCAACAAACTTTGAACCTGTTATGCGGTGCCCAGCATGACTAAAACTGTCAGATACTTCCATCACAGTGACCCCAGCTGAAACAATGCAGCATGTGTGTGTGCCTCCACAAGCCGTTTAGTCTGAGCAGTGGTGGTTAGTTGGCAAATTCCCAGAAAACAGGTAAGTGCTAAGTGATGGACTGTTGGATGTTTTTTCATTCCACATACTGATTGGCATGTGGGTACCTGACACTGGGCACCACTGTTCTTTTACTGTGGAGTTCTCTATGAATGCTACTTTATTACCACTCTACACTGCCTTTTTCTTCCTCTCATTGGAAGCACAGGTGTGTGGCTGGGCAAAATGCACTAGTGTGGCTTCCACAAAACTATCACAATTTTCGCAAAAGCTCAGGAAATTTGACTTTAAATTACTGATGTTATTTTGCAGTTTGAGGCTGCTTATAACTTGGCTATTCTTTTAAGCAAGAGATGGGTCTGTGAACCTGCCAAAATTGGTGGCATTGCATTCTCTAGTTTTAAATTTATAGTGGCATTTGGTAAAATTTCTGCAAAAATCATCTTTTCGACTGCATTCTGTCAAGTGATTTTTTTTTTTTGACCAGTCCTGCCTACATTGTTTATATGCAGGTACTAAAAACTGACCTTTTTAGACTATCCAAAAATGATTTTATTTTGTTAGCACCTTGCAAGAACATAAAGACAAATGGAGGAACGTATTGTGCTTAATATGCATTCAGATCTGTATATAGGTTTAAGATGTCATTCCAGGCCCTGAGTGGATATTGACAGTGTTCATACAGTGTTTATGGTTTGGCAGATATTACATTAAGTGAAATCTTTAATTTGTGTGCGTGCACATTTTTACATAATTATGTATGGCAAAAAGAGAAAAACAAAGCATTGATTCTAAAGATTTAATTCTGCAACATCTTAGTTTCTGCTTCTACTTTGTAATTAGTAAAGATAAGTATGAGTATGGAAATGTTGACATCTACAGTATCTGCTAAAATGGCTTGAATCCATTTCTGAAAAGAGGTGCATCATCTGTTCACTATTTTTTTGAGAAAGAGATGTTAGTCATCCCATTGGGCTGACCAGTAACCTTCAGCCCCAACAGCGTGGTGCCTCTTTATTGCACTGCCAGACTCGGGAGTACTGGCAGCCATTTGACAAATGGGCATAGTTAAAGGTGGTTTTCTTGAGGTTTGCTCCATTACCCCCAAAAAATTACCAGCCAGTGGTGCTGTACCTTGCCTGTTGTCAACCTTGCAAGCATGTAGCATCCCTGTAGAGGAGGCAGACTGCATTGGTCAACTATAGGGATTATCATGGCAACAAAACAGCATGACATTGCCACTCCCCTCCCTTCCCCTCTCCCCAAGTTGGTAGCACTGCAGCCAGCATTACTCTCTGACTGTGAAAGGGCCAGCTCGTTCCTGAACCTGTGTGGCACTTTACTGTTTGAGGATTCAAGTGGCACATCAACTATATTAATGCAAACTAAAATCATCTTTTCCGTTTCAAAAAAAAAAAAAATTTGCAGAATGCAAATTTCATCCTCCAAACAGTTGACTATTAATGTTGATTGTAAAACTGATGAGATAAACAAAGACGTGATTCTGTGACAGTTTGTTATTCCAGCACAGTTTCAAAGATTAGGTATATTTACTTTCTGAATTTCATTATTCAGTTTAAGGTCTGATCCAGAAAGTCCTTCGCCAAGCACTGTGGGTATCCCTGTATCTTCACCCTGCACCTCCCAAGTGACTTTGAGCATCTGATGCTGCTGGGCTACCTGTCTGGTAGGGTGGGATGAACATCTTCGCTGCATGCTACTCACAGTACCCAAGTTTGTGTGCTCATGGTGTAATAGAGGGGGTGGACCACGCATGGGTTTGACACCTGTAGCTGACCTCTGCTTCTCCCCACCATATGGCTCCAGGTTGCCAAAGGGCATACAGCAGTCCGAGGCAAACAGCTGTATACCACAGTCTCCTGCTTGTGGTTGAGGCATCTGTGTCAAGCCTAGCTCTGGTTCCGTCATCTTGAGGTGCACTGTGATGGCCAAGGACAGCAGAATGGCCTTGAAAGAGGCATTGCTGAGACCCCTTTTGAAGAAACCCTCATTGTACCTGAACCGTCTTACCAACTACAGACCGGTCTCAAACCTCCCATTTTTAGGGAGGGTTTTAGAAAAAGTGGTGGTTCAGCTTGAAGCTAGACTTGCCTCCTCGGCCACTTTTGAGCGCTTCCAGTCTGGGTTTAGGCCTGGGCACTGCACAGAGACTACCCTAGTGAGGGTGCTTAATGACCTCTTAATAGAGCTGGGGCAGAGCGTACCATTCTTGTTCTCCTGGAGATCTCTGCGACATTTGACACTGTGGACCATGAGGTGCTAATGGACTGTCTGTGGAACTGGTGTGGATTAACTGGCACTGTCAACAGCTGGTTTAGATCCTACCTCATTGACAGAGTGCAAAGGGTGACAAATGGGGCTGTCCTCATCTAACGCAATGCCTCTGCACTGTGGAGCTCCGCAGGGTTCGGTTATGGCACCTCTGTTGTTCACAGTGTACATGCTGCCATTGGGAGACGTTATCAGGCAGTATGGACTGGGTTTTCATTGCTATACTGATGATACTCTGCTATACCTGTCTTGTGCACCTGGAAACCAGATGGCGGCCTCTGTGTTTTAAGACCTGCCTGGCTGAGATCCAGAATTGGATAACTCATAACTGGCTACGAGTTAACCCAGACAAGACGGAAGTAATAGTGGTGGTGGATCCTGATTGGCGACGGGATGGAGGAGGATTGAGGAATGATCCTGGCTTTGAGGTGTCCCTTTGATCCCCCTCCAGTCGGGTTAGGGATCTTGATGTGTTCCTTGATGACGGTCTGACACTTGATTCTTTGGTGTCGGCCATCCAAAGGTTTGTTTTTTATTATTCTTATTTATCCGCCTGCTGCGGTGACTACCAGCGGGGGCATCCAGCCTCCGGGAGAGCACCAGGCTCACTCACATGACGGGAGATCCGGCACAGCCGTCGCCAGTCCGCTGGAGGGTCTCCCCATACCCTAGCCAGCCAGACGGCTCTGGACACCCCAGTGCAATTCCACCTTGGTCCTTCCGGCGTGCAGGCGCGGCCATCCAGGCTGCATGGTCGGCGCTAGCCATTTCCACTTTTCTCCCATTGGGAGCGCGAGGCGCAGCAGTGATCGTCTGTGCACGCAGGCAGATGTTTGCCGTGGCTCCCCAGTCACACCAGTGCAAGTGGTACCCTTGGCATCCCCAGAGGTCACTGCAGCACGGTGTGGATTCCCCAGCCCTTCCCAGGACTAGGAGAGCTGTCTCCCGACGCTCAATCCTAGTCCTCCCCTGACGACCTGGGCTCGTTCCTGAACCCGGGCCGCCGGCGTAGCGCGAGGTGTGGCATCCAGCGCCTCAACCCTCAGCGCCACCGGGATGGCATCCAAAGTGGTTTTTACCATCTGAGGAACATTGCCTGGATCAGAGTCCTGTTACCGGCTGAGGACCTCGCCACTTTAGTGTATGCCTTCGTCATGGCTAGGTTGGACTACTGCAGTGCTGTCTACCTAGGGCTATCTGGAGGCAATGTCCACTGTCTGCAGCTGGTGCAGAATGCGGCAGCCAGGCTGCTGAGTGGTGCAGTAAGATCTGATCAGATCATGCCTGTTCTTCGTGGACTACACTGGCTGCTGATGAGGTGGAGGATTGTTTTCATGATCACAGTACTGACCTATAAAGCCCTACACGGCCGGGGACCAGACTACCTGCAAGACCTCCTGGTTCCTCGTTGCCCAACCCGCTCTCTCCGTTCCTCTGAGGGTTGCCCCCTAGTGGTTCCCAGCGCTAGGCTATGGCAGTCAGGTGATCTGGCTTTCTCAGTGGCCACGTCAGCCCTGTGGCAGTCACTGCCAAGCTATTTGAGGGAGGCACCCTCGGTAGAAACCTTCAAAAACAGACGATGGCTCAAACCCGGCAAGCTGAGTCTGCTAAAAGACCACCTTGCCCAACGGACCCGGTCCCCAATAAACCTTATCCGAGATATTGACACTGCCCTTAATTATTTCATCCGTTCCTTCAACACTGCCTGCGACATATTTGCCCCCCCTCACCAAACGTATTATAAAAGGGCCCTACTTAATCAGATGTGCCCAAGGGACAACCTCTGGAAAAAAGCCCTAGACTCTGGCAAGTTTGCCGATGGGCACTGTTACCGGGCCGCATGTAACAGATGTACCTGGACCATCTGAAAAGTCAAGGCGGAATACTTCAGAACCTCCCTTACCTCTTCCTGGGGCTCCGGATGCAATTTGGGAAAACATGAAGGTCCTCAGTGGTAAAACCACTGCCCCTACCCAGCTTAACATCAGTGGGCACATCTCCACGACCTGCAACTTGTTGCTGACACCCTCATTTCCTCTTTTAAGGATCTTACCTCTGTGTTTCCACCCAACTTCTTTGATTCCGTCATCCCCCCCCCCCACTCACCTTTTCACTTTGGAGTTCACTCCACAGGAAGCTAAACCCTATCTTCTTAAAACACTGAGCAGTGGCTGTTAAAGAAATGATGCCCTTGACCTTGACTCCCTGCGCCTGGTACTGGATGTGGTCCTCTTCTCCCCTCCTTGCCTTCTTAACTGCTCTCGCCGCCTTGGAAAGTTCCTTCATTGGAAAACCATCGCATTACCCCTATTCACAAATGCTGGACTGTCCCCGGTAATTATCACCCAGATCCATCTCCCCACCCCAAAAAGCCCTTGAACGTATCGTCTTGGACCAACTTATGGACCATCTCACCAAATATAACCTCACCAAAGAACATTGTTTCCGTCAGGGGCATAGCATCTCCACCGCCCTCCTTGAATTTTGCAGTTTCTTCCACTCCGCCCTAGACAATGGGCGGCTGGTTGGCTCGGTCTTCCTTGACTTGTCGGAAGCCTTTGACACGGTCAGTTACACCCTCCTCATTACCACCCTTTCCCACCTTGGCCTCTCTCAGGAGGCCATGGCCTGGTTTTCTGACTACCCATCTAATCGCACCCAGCGGTTCAAAATAAGCAGTACCCTCTCCCACCCCCTCTCGGTCCTCTCTGGTGTACCTCAGGGTTCTCCCTTGGGGCCCGTTCTGTTTAGCCTTTTCCTCAACACGTTACCAAAGGCCTGCTCTGAGAAAATCCTCCTATATGCGGACAATGCTGTCCTTTATGCCTCCCTCACAGACCCCACCTCCCTTAAATAATCCCTCCAGAACTCCTTCAGTGAAGTAGAATCCTGGTTTTTCAGTCACAGGCTCGTTCTGAATCAAAAAAAAAAAGACCAAGGCTATGCCGTTTACCCATCACCAAAGCAGGCACAAGGAGACCCCACTCCAAATTCACACAAACCTTCTTCACCCCCTCGAGCAGGTGAACACCTTTACATACCTGGGGATCACCCTCAGCTTCGTTCTCACCTTCCATGACCATATCCACCTCCTCTGCACTACTGTCCACTCTAGAATTGTTCTGCTGTATCGCCACAGAGGCCGCCTCCCCCCAGATGCCCTCCAGCTAGCTATCTCATCCTCTGTCTTGTCCCTCATTGACTATGGGATTTTGGTATACGGGGCTGCTGACGATACTGCTCTCCATAGACTTAAGGTCTCCTTAAACAAGGCATACCAGTTAGCCACAGGGAGCCCCAGACTCACCCACACCTGCACGCTTTACAGTCGGACCAACTGGCTCCACTTTAAGGATGGGCTGAAGTACCAGACCTGCCTCTTCGCCAGGAAGATATCCTGTGACCTTGCCGCTCTCAGCCTTACCCCTCTCATCCAACCAGCGCCTACTACAGTGGCCACCCGCAGCTCGTCCAGACCTACCCTACTAGTTCCATGTCTCAGAACTGCCCTAGGACAGCGTTCCTTCTCCTGTAGAGCCCCCACCTGGATATACTCTCTACCCAGCTAGATCACCCCGAGAACCCAAACTCTGACATTTCAAATCCCTCTTCCGTGACCATCTCCTCACCACCAGTTCCTGTAACTGCTTCTTATCTGGTGTCTCTTCTCCCCCCAATGTTCCTGCTCTTCCTTGTCTTGACAGTGAACGCCTGTCCTGCCAAACTACCTCCCTGGACAGGACCCCCTATGGTTCTAACTGGTCTCCACCATTATATGCAACTAATGCCTACTTCTCTGTGCCTGCCTGTACCTTGACCACAATTTCTGTATTTTATTTTTTATTTTGATCTTATTACCCAAGTGTTGTATATTCTCTAAATATTGTTTGTAAAGTTTTGTCCTTCTCTGACATGGAGCATTCGTAAAGGAATCTCTCACTCAAAGGATCGTAATTCAGATACTGTTTTAATAAGTAAGTAAATAAAAAAAAAAGGGGGGGGGGTGCCTGAAAACATTTTTATGCGGTCAAGCCTATGAGCTGTATAATGATTGAATGTTTTTATGTGCTTCCTTGACTGTCTTAGATAGATATGCTATATGCAATCTGTTTTTTGAGATATTTTATTTTGTTCATCCTGATTTTGTTTCAGTTGTTTATTTGCCCTGTAAGTTGATTGCTGTTGCTTGTCTATTTGATGTTTTTGTGAATTGTGCAGTGCTCTGAGCCTCCGGGAAGGAATGCTAGATAAATAAAATGATCTATCTATCTATGATGTGGATACTGCCTGCGAGCCTGTCTCATGGAGCAGCTTGGATGGCAAAGCCTTTGGAATTAGCCCTTTTAAATTTAAAAGGGAACTCCACGGTGTGTGTAATAGTGAGCTAACAGCATTTCTCAGCATGCAGTCATCTCTCAGTAGCATTCACATACTGTTGTTTTTTATTGCTGTAACTCGCCTTCATCTAGCATCTCCCTTAAAGGGTTGCTATAATTCCACACTGTTATGCAGAAAATGCTGTTTGAGTATTCCCACTAAGTGCTGTTTTTCTTAGCATGACTTCTTAGAATATCTCAAATTCTTGTAATGATTGCCACATTGCCATTAGATAAAAAAAGAAAAAAAAAAATCTGCTTAAATACTTTTCATTAGCGAGCCTCTTGAATGAGGTTTACCATTAATCTGGAGTGACATCTGCTACTGTGTGACTAGTCTGCTGTTTATATTTGTATTTATTTATTTATTGAAATGTTTCGACAGGAAGGCACACTGAGCAACAAGTTGCTCGTCTCCCGGTGCGACCTGGGAGGTAGGGGAACATAGGGAGCATGAGCAGAGATATGGTACAATAATGTAATATAGCATAAGAACTGCATACAATTACATACAAATACATAAAATACAAGCGAGTATACTGTACAGAGAGTAATAAAACAGTGGAATGCTAACAGTTTTGGTCTAAGCATCTGGATGATGAAACATCAGAAAATAATGACAGTAATTCAGCCTTTGCTAAAGAATGCAAATAGTAAGTAACTCGTAGCTGATTAGGAATGACTGAAAGGACTAACGTGTTATTTAGCTAGGACAACTACTGTGGAGTAACTCAGACAGTATAATGTTTTAGGTAAGCTCGAGGTGCAGATAGTCGAGGTACAACATTTATTTGGGCAATGGAAAAAGGGGGGGGGGAGCAGGTGGGTAGGTAGGTAGAGTGACCCTCCCAGGTACTGAGTACCCTGCCTGCACAAGGCAGTGGTAGAGCACATCAGGAAGGATACAGGAAGCAGGTAGTCTGCAGTTGAGGGAGGTAAGGAGGAGTAATAAGAGGAGGAGGGGTTGGGGCATGGAGACAAGGCAGTGTAGCCTATCAGGTTATGAGTATGCAACCAGGGGTTGAATAGGGCTAGAAAGAGGAGGTGATGTGAGCACAGAAGGTGAAGTGGGAGGAGGGAGGCAGTGAGGATGAGGTGTGGAAGACTAACCAGTTCAGACCCCTTCAGGATGTTGAGAACTGCCAGGGGATGAAGCAGGCATGGGAAAGGTGACCTTAGTGCCAGTAGAGGAGAGATGTTGGAGGGAGTTGAAGCGGGAGGTAGTGGATTATTAAAGGGGGGGATGAGTGAGGACAGGGTATAACATGCGCAGAAAATCCCATATATTACCTGGGGGCCAGGAGCACCATCTGGGAATAGGACAATCATGATTGAGGAGAAGTGGAAAGGAGATGGAAGTCCTGAAGAAGATTGAAGACGGGAGAGATCTGCCAGGGTCTGACCCCTCTCGGATACTGAGTAACCCTGCCTGCACTAGGCAGAGGTAGAGCGCATCAGGAAGGAAATGGGTAGTAGGTAGTGAGGGGGGGTAGCCAGAGGAGGGAACTGGGTAGTAGGCGGGAGTGACTGATCCTCCCAGGAGCCGAGTACCCTGAGTGCACAAGGCAGTGGTAGAGCACATCAGGAAGGATGCAGGAAGCAGATAGTCGGCAGTTTGGGGGGTGAGAGGAGGTAAGGAGGAGAAAGGTTAGAGTAAGGAGAGAAATGAATTTGTAAGGGAGTTGAGAGGGAGAAGGGGAATGGTAGAAGAGGAAATGTAATTAGAGTACAGGGAGTATTTAACCTGATCATTCCAGGTGTTTTGAATAGTAACCTCATACATTTTGGATCGTGTTAGTGTTTAGGTAGATTCCCATAAAATGTATTGTTTTTCAAGATTTAACAGCTGTCCTGTCAGTTTAAAGCAGTGGTGTTGTACGTGTTACATTGCACCATTGTGTGGTGTCCGTTTTAAGATGATTGAGTTTGCAGTGAGCTAGTCAGCACCACACTTGAAGCTAGACAGACATTGATAAAAGTGACGATGAGTAGAGTAAATGAAAGCTTCCTAATACCAGCAGGAGGCATGCGTACATTGAAAATTCGAAAAAAAAAAAGTGTAGCAGACCATTTATCTAATTAAAAAAAAAAAAAAAAAAGTACTGCTTATGGTGAGTGAAGAAATCTAATGAGATTTTACTTTTTACAGTAATCCAATGCAGTTTTATTGTAGAGAGCATTTGTCACATAATGCTTTTAGTAACTTCAGTACAGCGCAATAAAATAATGCAGTGATAAAAATACCTAGAGGCATCAGCAGCCAAGGTATATAGCCCTTTAAATTTAGTAAGGCCTTCAATTCGGTGCCTCACACAAGGTTGATAATGAAACGGAGGGACCAAGGGGTGGGGGAGAATATGGTAAGATGGATTGAAAATTGGCTGAAGGGCAGAACCCAGAGTGTGGTGTTGGGGGTGAGTTCCCCAGCCACCAGGGAGGTTACCATTGGGTCCTGCAGGATCGGTGTTGGGGCCAGTTTTGTTCACTGTCTTCATTAATGACATTGGGGAAGGTATTACAGGCGAAATATGCCTGTTTGCAGACAACACCAAACTCTGTGTGGAGGGTGGACACCAAGGAGGGAATACAGGACCTGAGGGAGGACCTTGCCAGACTAGAGAGATGGTCAGAAATCTGGCAAGTTGGTTTCAGTTTTAAAAAGTGCAGAGCGATGCACACAGGGGCCAGGAACTCTAGGGTGGAGTATTACATAAAAGAGGTTCAGGTAAACCCTTCCAAAGAGGTGTAAAGAATTGGACCTGTACACATTGGAGTCTAGAAGGGGGGGGGGGAGACACATGATTGAAACTTAAGTACATACCAGGGATCAGTAAAGTGAAGGAGGGGAGCCTACTTAAAAGGAAGATGGGGATTAGGGCATAGCCTAAGACTGGAGGGAGGAAGATACAGAAGCAATGTGAGGGGACGTTTCTTCACGGAAAGGGAGGTGGAGGCCTGGAACAGGCTGCTGGTAGATGTGTTGGGGGCTGAATGGTGGAAGGTTTCAACTGGGCATGGAACAGACAAATTGGGTTGAGAGTGGGAGAAGGAGCAGACCAATGGTAAGGGGGGGAAGGGGCAGACTCAATGGGCTGTTGAGGTCCTTTTCTGCCGACATGATTCTAAATCTCTCCCATCTTAAAGTGGAGGGAAATGTTGCGTCACATACATTCTGAAAGTCTATGAAAATATCCTTCATTTGAGGTATTGGTTATACCTGTAGATACATGGAGTCCTGAGATATACTAGTCTAAACCATCTATTAACTAAATTTATTTAGTTTTCATTGACCAGGTAAGCACACTGCATAAATACGTGTCTATTTTCAGGTGCAACCTGGGAGATTACACATTGGAAAAATGCAGGGCAAGACATGACCAGATTGCACAACCATACAGAAGTATAAAGGACAGCTGCAGTGTTGTAAAGCCAAAAGACAAATATTACATTGAATAAATAGGGCAAACATATGGGTAACAGAAAAATTGAGATATCAACGCACAGTATGATTTGGGGGCTGTTGGATTGGTGAGGAACAGAGGCATCCAGTGGTGAAATGGGACCTGGGAAGAGGCCAGACATTGTTGGTTCCCATACTTGGGGCTCCCACCGGACTGAGTGGGCAGGTAGGCATTAGGCAGGCAGCTTCCATTCATACTGTACGATCAGTGCTTTGCAGTGCCAGATCGATCAGGAGCAAGGCCGCATTTATAGTGGACTTGATTTCCTCAGTTGATCTGGCTTACATCAAGGAGACCTGGATAAGTGATGACACTAGTCCAGTTCTAGAGGTGTCAGTCCCGGCTGGATTCGTCGTGGTTCACTGCCCACGGAAGGAGTGTGTGGGGTTGCCATCTGTTCTCCCCCCAATATTCTATTTTTCCTCCCCATGGGACTGGCAGGCAGCTCAGGCCCCCGAGGGCTTGTCTTTCGAGCCTGGCTGTCCCCGATCCAGATCCCCCCCACTCCCACCATACCCAATCCAGAAGCCAGAACCGGGGATGCGGCCAGGCCGTCATGGAGCCTGTCAGCTCTATTTTCCAGTTTTTCTCCCCTCCCCTTTTTGCAGGCGTGCATGCACACTGCCGCCCGCAATGCCCTCCTTTCGTGTCACTCTCCTGTCCCGCACTACCCTCCACCTGGGGGCAGTCGTTTGACAGGGAGTGGCAACCCACCCACCCTGGGAGAGAAGAGCAATCCTTTGGACGCTCGATCCTCTCCCTTCCTGACACACCCACTGCAACCTGTGCTTGCTTCTGAACACAGGTCGCCGGTGTGGAGCGAGGTGTGGCATATGGTGCCTCAACCCTCAGCACCACCAGGCTGGCCTAGGTTGCTATGTGTTTTAGATCTGACCTGAACTTTTCTGCCCACCCAGTGGGTCCTGCTTAGACATTTGAATGCATGACTGTGCTAGGGGGTCCAAGTGCAGGTTGCAGAATCCCTCTTGTGTACCGGCCTCCAAGGAACAAAGGTAATTTCTGCAGGAAGTCACACACTTCATTTCCGAGAGGGTATTGGCATTGCTTAGATGGTTGATTCTGGGTGATTTCTGTGCCTGGATTGACAGTGAATTCTTCATGGTTTGGTCAGGATTTCCTCAGGGCGATGGATTTAATGGGCCTCACACAATTAGTCACTTCTGTGACCCGTCAACACTGTCACACCTTGGACTTCACATTCTCCCTTGGGCTGGAAGTTGATGACATCAAGATTGATCTGGCCGCTTTGGTCGAATCACTGCAGTGATCAATTTCTTGTTTGCACCCCTTCATAGTCCACCTCCTGTGAAGATAGTTTGCTGCTGCCCTTTAAAGGAGTTGTCCACAGTAGGACTTTGCTCTTGATTCTGTTGCACCAGTTCATACATGACCCAGGACTTCTTGCTTGAGATACCTGCAGTTTCACGGGGAGCTTAGGGAGGTGAAGACCATGGGTCAGTGCAGAGTGTTGTTGGCGGACGTCCAGGCCTGATGAGGACAAACTGACTTTGATAACTCATTAAATTTAGCTTCAAGGGGCGATCTCCCATAAGAAGGCAGCATTCCTCTCCAGGGAGATTGCTACAGATAGGAACAGACCAGCTCACCTCTCTCTCGAACTGTGGAAAGGTTACTTCATCCTACTTGTCTGCAACTGACCAGGGCAGTTTCATCTGCCAGGTGCAATGAATCGCTCAGTTCTTGCATGACAGAGTGTCTCATCAGATCTGGGATTACCCCAACTAGGCCGTTGAGACCCTGCAGAGGAGAGCAGGTTGTCAACAGTAGCACTCCTGCCTAGAGCGAGTTTAGGTCGGTAGGGGTGGAAGAGGTTTGTGAGGAAATCTTGGAAGTTGTAGCCCACCTGTTGTAAAATGGAGCTGGGCCCGACACATCTCCTAGTGGGATGTGTGGGGCCTGTAGGGCCAGTGTTCGCTGAGATTGTTTGGTGCTCCCTTTTGGAGGTGTCTTTCCATAGCAGTTTGAAAGAGGCACTGGTGAATCCCCTACTGAAGACACAGTCTTTGAATCTGGACAGCTTTGTGAATTTTAGACCCATCTCTAAACTTCCCTTTTTGGGAAACGAAAAAGGCAGTGGTACTGCAGCTCGAGGAACATATCGTTACCTTTAACATCTGTGAGCCACCAGTCAGGATTCAGATCTTGGCACAGTATGGAGACCGCGTTAGGGTGCAGAGTGACGTTGGGGGGAGAGAGAGAGAGGAATGGTAAGTCCTTGTTCTGCTTGATATCTCCTCAGCATTTGACACTGTGGACCATTGAGTGTTGTTGGATCATCTAAGGGAGTTTGGTGGACTTGCTGGCACCATCATCAGCTGGTTTGAGTTCTTCCTTGACAAGACGGAAGCGCTGGTGATTGAGTCTGGTCATCGTCAAGGTACAGAGGTGGCAGGAGAGGTGATTGGCCTCGTGTTCGGTTCCTGTCAGCTTGCAGCCTCTGCTAAGATGATGAATCTGGGGGTCATTCTTGATGATAGACTGACACTTGAGGCTCAGGTGCCATCTGTAGTCCAGAGTGGCTTTTACCATCGTGGAACATCACCCAGTTTAACACCTTGATCCTGCTGGATGACTTGTCATCACTAGTGCACGCTTTTGAGTCTTTCAGACTTTATTTCTGTAATGCTCTGTATCTCGGGTTTAGTGGAGGGGTCCTGCGTCGCCTGCAACAGGTGCAGAACACAGTGGCCAGGTTGCTGATTGGCCTTCTGAGGTCCTGTCGCGTGACCCTGGTCCTGTGTGACCTGCACTGGCTGCTGCTGAAATGGCTTGCTTTTAGGGTCGGTTTACTGATGTGTAAAGCCCTATATGGACTGGGCACAAGCTGTCTGAGTGACGACCTGACTCTTTTCCATACGCATTGCCCTGTCCACTGCTCCGAGGTGGGCCTCTAGTGATTCCCAGGGGGCTAGGCTTAAATCATCAGGTGATTGAACTGTTGAGGTTTCCTGCCTGGCCCTTTGGAACCTGCTTCCAAGATCCTTGAGGGAGGCCCCCCTCATTGGAGGTCTTCAAGAGGGGCCTGAAGTTTCACCTGTTTAGGGGGGCCCGTGGGTTATAATTAAGGGCCTCCCCCACACTGGGTGCTATTTATTTTACTTTGTGTACTATATTTTATTATCCAGTATTGTTTTAACATACATTTAATGTATATGGTTTTATTTTGCTTGATACATATCCTATGTATAGTGCTTTAAGCTCCAAAGAATGGGTGCTAAACAATTAAAATTATACTTACTAACACTCAAAAGATCCCAAACAGGATTTTCAGAATGTATGCACACAGATTCAGTGCATATAACTGTATTTGGGGGGCCGGGAGTAGTATCATCTGTACAGGGGCAAGGTAGCAGTAAGTGTTACTTCAGTGCCGTTTCAACTTGAGTCAGTCTTCAGGTAGTCCCATAGTGATCTTATAAATGAGGAGTGGGAGGAGGAGGAACTGTGCACCTGTAACGGGAGAGAGTTCTAGAGTTTGGGAACACACATATAGAAACACATGATTTTGTAGGCAGAAAAGGAACTTTTGGCTGATCCAGTCTGCTCCTTGTCCCTGTCTGTTGTGTCACCACTGATCCTAGTTGGTAATAGGCGTCATTCCCTCCCCCCATTCCTCTACCTAATCTACCCCTGTGCATATCCCACGCATGCTTGAAGCGCCCCACAGTATTTGCCCACACTACTACTTCTGGCAGGCTGTTCCAGTCATCCACCACCCTTTCTGTGAAGAAGTATTTTCACGCATCTCTCCTAAACTTTTCCCCTCTTGGTTTCATTGCATGCCCTCTTGTTCTAGTGCCTTCCTTTCTCAGAAAGGGCCACTCCACTTGCACCTTTTTCACTCCTATGAGGTACTTGTAGGTTTCAGTCATGTTCCTTCTTGCTCTTCTCTTTTCTGTGGAGTACATGTTGAGTTCCTGCAGCCTTTCCTTGTGTGGCTTCTCATGCAACACCCTCACCATTTTGGTTGCCCTCCTCTGTACCGCCTCCACAATTTCAGTGTCCTTGAGGAGGTCCGGCAACCAGAACCAGACACAGTACTCCAGGTGGGGCCTCGCCAGTGAACGATACAATGGCAGCAGCACCTCTCTTCTGCTATAGAAATCCCTTTCTCAGTGTACCCCAGAATCCTGCAAGCCTTTCCCACTGCTTTGTCACACTGCCCAGCTACCTCAAGGTTATTAGATATGATGACCCTAGGTCTCTTTCTTGCTCGGTGACTGTAAGCTACACTCCCCTCATTTATACACAGCCGCTGGATTCAGCCCTTGCACTTTCCTAACACTGAAACCCAGCTCCCACCCCTAGACCATTCCTCTAGTTTCCTCAGATCCCTTTGCATTCTGTTCATCCCTTCTGGAGTGTCAACCCTGTTGCAGATTTTTGTGTCATCAACATCCTTACCCTCAAGCTCCTTCACAGTGTTGCTTATGATGACATTGAAGAGGAACAGTCCTGGCACTGAACCCTGTCGCACCCCACTAGTCACGTTCCTGTCTTATGAGTGCTACAGTTTACCACCACCCTTTGCCCCCCTATCCATTAACCAGTTTGGTACCCAGCTTATCACTTTCTTCCTCACCCCAGGCTGCTTGTGTGGCACAGTGCTGAAAACCTTACTGAAGTCCGGATAGGCTGTGTCCACTGCTCTCCCATGATCCACCTCCCTGGTAACCCAGTCAAGATATCTATGAGATTAGCACTGAAGGTTAAAGAAGTTAAACATGTACTCGCTGGAGGAGAGGAGGGACAGAGGGGATATGATCGAGGCAGTCAAGTACATGAGAAAGGTAAACAAGATTAATACAGAGGGGCTATTCAGGTCAAGGTTGTGGAGGGACACTTGAGGCCATGACATGAGATTGGAGGGGGGGAGCTTCAGAAGGGAAATCAGGCATTTTAATTATTTTTTTTTTTTTTTTTAACGGAGAGGGTGGTGGCAGGGTGGAATGCGTTACCAGGGGAGGTAGTAGCCTGTAAAACAGTGGGCTGCCTCAAGAGGGGGTGGGTCAGGGCAAGAGTGAGGATAAGGTGGGGCGAAGAGGGAGGGGCAGCTGCAGAATAGGGCTGTTAGCTGCATAATCGATCAGACTCGATAGACCAGATGGCCTTTTTGTGCTGGCAAATTTTGTATGTTTGTAGTTTGACATGACCTTCCCCCTCTGTGAAACCCTGCTGCCGGTGGTCCTGCAGCCCTTTTGCCTCTCACCAGTACTGTCTCCATTAACTAACTTCCCCCCTTTGATGTGAGACTGACTGGCCTGTGGTTGCTAGCATTCTCCCTACTGCTGCTTTTGTGTGGCGGGACCACATTGCCCTTTGTGCTGTGCTGTGGAACTTCCCCCATCTCCACCGAGGTGCTGAAAAGTGCTACTGGAAGGGCAGACCGCACCGTGCTCAGTTAATTTAGGACCCTTGGATGAATCCAATCCGTCCCCATTGCCTTATTCAGCTTTAAGGCTTCCATACCCTTTGCTCAGAGAATCGACTTGTGTCCACACCCGATCTCCATGGTGCTTACTGCATCATGCTTGTCTGCTGCCCCCCCCCCACCGTGAAGCCCGAGCAGAAACGATTTTTGTATTTCCGCTTTCTCTTGATCTTCCTCTGTGCACTCCCCCGCCCTCCTGATTCTTAACAATCGATCCCCTTGTCTTCCTCTTTCCCCACATACCTGAAGAAAGTCTTGTCCCCTTTTTTGACCTCCTTGGTTATTCTCTCCTGTTAGTGCTTTAGTTACCTTCTCACTCCTTCTTGCCTTCCTTTGTTTTGCCAGGTGTACCTCCCTGTCTTCATCCTTCTGGATCTCCTTGTACTTTCTAAATGCTGTTTTTTTTCTCTTTCACTGCCATTTTCTTTCCCTTGCTTACTTCCTTCAGACAGCATGCTGTTGCCTGGGTTATACGGTTACCCTTCTTAATTTTTCTCCATTGCCTCCCATGCAATGTAGACTTGGTCTCCCATTGCTGTGCGGGTTTTGGGGACGAGTAGTGACCAGTCATTAGACGTGTGTGTACATTGTGCTAGAGTAAGTTTACAACCCAGCTAGGCGGTAGGAGGACCTAATGACTTTGTGAACAGTACAGGTTAAACAAGTGACTATTTACTGGGGCCAGCCAGCCTAGCTTTTCTTTGTGTGTGTGTTTTTTTTTTCTCAAATTGTTTAACCAGGTGAGATACACCAAGCTGAAAGTTTTTTTACAGGTGCAACCTTGGAGCACAGGGAAGTTAAGTGACTTGCTCAGGGTCACGCAGTATATGCAAGTGGGGCTGTGGGATTCAAACCCAGGTCTCCAGATTTGCAGCTCAGAGCCTTAAACCACTGCGCTATACTGCCTCTGTAGTGATGTGTAAGGTGTACTTCGGATAAGACAGACCTGCAGATTTTATTATAGGCTATATTACATTTAGCAAAGCTTGTTCTAGCAGCCATTGTGCAGGGGATGAGCCCATAGGTAAGGCTATTGAGCAGTACCCCCCTGGTTAGAGCAAGCCAAGCTACTATGGGGAGAATATGCGTGACCTTGTAGGCTATGCAAGTTTGATGCTTACCACCCTACACACATTATGAATGTGTAGGGAGAGCTGTAGTTGGGGGTTCAGGGTGATTCCAAGGTATTTGAAGGATTGGACCTTTATGAAGGGAGTGCTGTCAACACAAGCTATAGCAAGAAGTTCAGGAGAAATAATGGTCTGGCTGCCATATTTCTTCTGGAAATTTTATTCTGTCAATTTGCATGTCCTGTGAAACTTTCACATTTCTACATTGGGAAGTGTTGGAGTCCTGCCATTGAGCCAGTCCTGTATAAACATGCGTCTGCACACTGGTGTCTTTAGAGATGATTCAGCTGTTGATGTATTTTGAAAAGAAAGGGATTTAAACACGTTTTGTGTAGTGCTCCACATTGTCAGTGGGTATTCATACCACTTTGGGCTCTGCCATTTTCCCCTAGTAGGGGTGCACAGTACCTAAACTTTGAAATGTTGGGCATATGAGGATTCCGAACAGCAGCATCCCTTCAGTCTTAGGTGTGCCATTGAAGAGGAAACCTCTCTTAAGCTTCTCTGAAGAAACTTTCATCTTATTTATTAGCTTTTGGTAACCGGGTAAGTGCACTAGGCAAACTGCCTATTTTCAGGCACGACCTGGGAGAGTACAAGTCAAAATACAGTGGTTAACAAATACACATATATTGCAGTACAGAATTAGAGTTAAACTGATTACAGAGGTGTAAGTTACATAGCACATAGGTGGATGTTGTCTAGGCCTTGGGGCTGCAATTCTGCACAGCAGATTGAGGCTACCTGGTGACAGGTAGCACTCCTAATTTAAAATCATGCCTGTTAAGCTGCAACTTTCAAATTGGCTAATCTGCTCTTCCCATTTCCACTGCATGTACTTCGATTGGGAGCCACTTCTGCCACATTTTTATAGGGTGTTTTATTTGCTTTGGTAGGTGTCCGATTAAAAAAAAAAAAAAAAAAAAACCACCAATGGTACTTCAGGTAAATATCTGTCTTTTCTTTTTTTTTAGTTATGGCCTCTCTTGGGTTTCTCCACCATCTGTGGGCGTTGGTACCCCCATGTGGGGATCACGTGGCACAGCTGTGGGGTTGGGTTTTTTGTAATTACTAGAGTGACTGTGGAAGTCCCTAACCTCACCCTGGAGGATGCCAGCGCAGCGACTGAGGTCCAGGGAAGTCAAGTTGAAACACTGCTTCCGCCTAGCACCCACAGCATCCTCCCTCCCAACACCGGCCTGCTTGTTGGAGTAGTGCCTAACCCTCCCCAGGAGTGGAAAGTTGCCAGTCGGCAGTGCAATCCAGCTCCCCACCCCCACCCAACCCTTGGTGACCTGGACTCTTTCCTGAACCCGGTCGCCAGTATATCATAAGTGTGGCTTCCAGCGCCTCAACCCTCAACGCCACCGGGCCGGCCCAAGTTGCCGCTTCCTGTTTGACTGTGCTTCGTGAGCTGTGGAAGACCGGCTTTGAGCAGTCACCTTTTCTCATTTGACTAGGTAAGCCACTGTTTACTGTGTTTTATTGTGGCTGGAATCTTATCTGTATAGACAGTTAATTGTGTGCATTGGTGTCAAGTCAACTGATATGGCATTTATTTCATATTTGGAGGCAGTGCAAGGACAATAGTGAATGGAGAGTTGCAGCTGTCTAGATTCCTTATATGCCTAAGATTCCAAAGCTTTGTGCAGTGCCATTTTCCCGTAGTAGGCGTGCGCAATACCCAAGAGTAATGAATACGCAGTGACAATGTGGGAGCTAACAGAAAAGGAAATTACGGTAAGTATGAAGAAATTTCTGCATACTACTTCGCTACCTTTCCCTTCTTAAAAAAAAAAAAAAAAAAAAAAAAAAAAATTTCCTGCAGTCACCTTCCTCTTCTAAATTCATCCTTCTTGCCCAAGTGAATTTTTTTATTTTTATTTTTTTTACAGTAGATTAAGAGGCAATTATTGTATTCTTGGTTAGTGCTGGTTACTCATAGTGCTATATAGGACAGGATGATCTTCCCTTGTCAATCTTCACCATTCATTACTTCTTGGGTGTAAGCCGGGCGCACCCGCCATAGGAAACTTTTTTTTAAAGCTAGCTCTAGCGCCCCTCTCGAGACCAGCGCCTTGCGTCATGCGCAAAGGCGGCGTTAGTACTTACGACTCCTCCTCCATCTCAGTTCTGTTTCTCCGGCCGTCGAGGCAGCACCTGCTACGCGTCGTGAGGGCTCGATCTGTGAAGTGCGCAATAGTTTTTTGGCCGACTCCTCGTTCTCGATTCGCACTCGACACCATACCACGGTAAGACTGTTCTTTTTTCTATCTGTAAGGCGTCGGGTGTTTTCCTACTGTTTTTTTTTTTTTACCTTAATTGTTTCACGTTATGTCCGGTTCTGGAGTGAAGCGTTTTTCTAAGACGGGCCGCGCCCCGATGCGTCAGTGCTCCTGTGGCCGGCATTTTTCCTTCTCGGACCGGCATGACGTGTGTCTTCGATGCCTGGGACCCAACCATGACATGGATTCGTGCGACGCCTGCTTCTCCATGGACCGTCGTGTCCTCGAAGTCCGTGCATTCAAGCTCGGCAAGGCCCGCCGACTTTGAGGGGCAGCGTCGTTCTGAGGACTCCCAGGTAAGGTCTTTGAGCCCTTCCCCGGGTCCCCTCCGGGCCTATATGTCAGAGGAGGAGGGCTTCCTCATCTTATCTTGCCGAAGAGGAGCTCCTTCTGCGGTGTCGCGAGGGCGTCGCGGTCCCTCCCGAGGCAGCGTTGTCGAACCGCCTCAGCAGTCACCTCATCGGAGGTGCAGGCTCCCCAGTGTCGAGGCCCATGATTTCTGGGCGGACGCAGCGGACCCTCGGCGCGTTTCGGATCGGCGCTGTTCGCGGTGCGGTGATCGAAACCGTTCGGATCAGCGCCGTTCGCGGTGCCATTGATCGAGACGGCGCTGTTATGATGCCGTTTGGATGCCGGTGATCCGAGGCGGTGCGCTGGCGGCGCCACTGCGCCCCAGCGCGCCGTGGGCCTGGATTCTCTCCTCCCTCGGTGCCGGGTTGGTTTCCGATGCCGGGAGCGGTGCCGTTGGCCTCGCTGGTGCCGCGGGGGAGCTGGGACCGGGCCTGGCTGTTGCTGATGCTCGGGGGTCAGCCGGCGCCGCCTCTGGTGCCGGTGCCGTTCGCGGCGCCGTTGCCTACGGGGACCCCCGGGGTGGCCAGTATTGAGGTCCTGCTGGTCTCATCCTCCTCAGAGGCCGATGATTCAGACGTGGACCCATCCTGGCACCCCCACTCTTCGGGGTCGGGGTCTCCTGTGGCACGAGGTACCAGGCGGCACAGCGGGCCCCTCCCTCTGTCCCCTTCCGTCCTCCCCTGAGGGCTCTCCAGCTGGGGGTGGCCTTGAGTCCCGGGGGGCGTGGGGGTGACAGGGAGGCTCCCCTCCCGGGGACGGTGACAGCAGCCTTCCGGTGCTGTTGCTCCCTCTGGGGAGTGAGGCGCTCACGATTAGGAGGAGGGCTCTCTGAGTCCGAGGGGTTGAGGGGCAGGGGGACAGGACCTCTGTCTTCTCTGGCCACCTCGGGGTGGCCAGGAGCCGTAGTGCTGAACCCCGCCCTTCCCTCCGGGGCTCTAGGGTGCCCTCCGGTGGCGTTGTTGTGGGCTGCCCTTCTGGATCCATGCAGTCCCGACTTCGTCACAGGGGAGGTTCTCCCCCTGGGCTCTTCCAGGCTCCGCTTCCTCAGGGTTCCGTCTTGCGGCCTGGTTTGTTGTCCGGGACCCTGCCAGCTCGGGCTCCGTTCCCCGGATTCCAGAGCCCTAGCAGAGATCAATTGTCTCCTCGTAGGTGCCCCTTTCCCATATCTCTGCCTCCACCACCCCGCTCCCGGGCCATGTCGGTCCTACGGGTCCGTTATCCTGGGAGCAGTTCAGAGGTTCTGCAGCGGCCTTCCCCTCATACGTTAGATGTATGCATGAGTGGGTCTTTCGACTCTCCCCACCGCCGCAGGAGTCCTCTGAGCACTCCAGCTCTCCATCATCCTCGTCTCCCTCCTCTGAGGGAGAGGAACCCCCTGCTCATCTCTCCTCCAATGCTGATTTCACTGAATATCAGCGATTCCTTTCGAGGATGGTGAGGGACCTTCGGATCCCTTACATGCGGAGGACAATACCGAGCAAGGGCAGCGTGAATTCCTTGGAGAATTCAGTGCCCAACTTGGTGGTACCCTCCTGGCCTATTCCTTCCAGGAGGCGTCTATCCGTTCCTGGCGATCGCCAGCCGCCTCTTCTCCAGCCCCGGCTGATTGTCAGCGTAGGTATTGTGCCCCCTCGGAGTCTCTAGGTACTCTCCCCAACCCCCCTTCTGGCTTGGTCTACCTGGACACTCCCCCCGGGCGCCGCTGCCTGGCGCACGACTGCCCACCGGACCCGGACTCTCTTCAGTTCGACCGGTGGGGGCGAAGGATGTTCTCTTCTTCTCGTGTGGTTGCTTGTATAGCATCACATCAGGCTCACCACGCTGCCTACAATCGGCACCTGTGGTCGATGCTCTCTCAACTTCTAGCGTCGATGCCTGATATGGAGCAAACCAGACAAGCTGTTGCCCTCTCCGCTATAGGCCTGGAGCTGGCAAGACACCAGGCAAGGGCATCTTACGACGCCAGTGAGGTGTCTTCCAGGCTTGCGGGGACAGCGATCTGCATTAGGCGGACGGCATGGCTCCGTCTTTCAAGGTTGTCACCCCTGGCCCGGCGTAGGGTGATGCGCTCCGCCTTCCGGGGGACCCGTCTCTTTTCCTCCAGAGCTAGGAGACTTTTGCAGGGACTATCTCCGTCTCCACGTCCTCGGGAGGCACCTCCTAGCTCTTCTCCCACTTAGGCTTTTCTCTGAACTAGCCAGGGTCTTCCCCTTCTGTTTCTCACCAACATGAGGCTGGGGGTCTTGTTTCCTCAGGGTTTTTACCCCTTCCCCCTTCTGGGGGAAGAGGGGCTTGGTACTCACCCAAGAAGTAATGAATGGTGAAGATTGACAAGGGAAGATATGAAAATTACGTACCTACCGTAATTCTTGATCTTCTCTTGTATCTTCACCATTCATTACTGATCCCTCCCTCCTTCCCCTCAGTGGCCTCCTTCTGTGGCGTCTCCCCCTCCTGTCTCGTTCCTACCTCTTATTGACCCTTATGCAAAAAAAAAAAAAATCTCTGTCCTTGCCATTTTCTTAATGGTTTCCAGGAAATTATTTACTCTAAGATTCGTGGGCTTTTATTGCAGGAGTGCTGGGTCGTGAGGGAGCTGCACGACTATCTCACCGCCTTGTTTTCAGGCGAGGCACTCCTAGGGACTTTGCCTGACTCTGTCTGTGCAGTGTTTGGTCCCGGAATCTTCTGCTAATCAATTACTAAGCCCTGAAACCAACCCCTTTTACAGAGTAAGAGAGCGGGTACGGTTATACAATTTCTCTCTTAAAGCTGAGGGAACTCTCTCCGACTGCTTTGAAGGCAATCCCTTGCTTCTCAGGTCATGTTTTTCCTCATAAGCCTGTGAGTCATGCTCTGTCTTGACCCCCTTTTTCAAGGGCCCTTCTGCAAGCAGTGCTGCAGGAAAAGCAGTGCCAACTACGGGCAGATCTTGGCAGTTTCAAGTCTCTACCTGCCTTGACATAGCAAGTCCAATTGAGTTCCGCTATATTTCTTACAAACCGCCTTAAAAGGCTAAGTTTCTTTCTATACCCTTTTGAGCAGCTCTTACATGCTGCCTGGGAATCAACCCTTTCCTAGCTGGGCGCTCTTCGAACAAAGGTCTGCTCAGTCAGGCCAGGAGCCCTCAACTAGGTTAAAGGACCATGGCATGTTGAGGTCAAAGACTATGCCCTCCTTAGTCTGTCTAGCAGGTTCGGTGAACCTTCTCTTCAGCACTACCAATGGGGATTCTTGCTCCCTTGTTAAGTCGAGCCTTAAGCCTCTCAGCTAACAATGCTCGTTGGGCATTATTGTCTCCTCAACATCCCATTTTCTTCTTCTTCTCTCTGCTTCTTTCTTTCTCCTTCCCTTTTCTCTCTATCTGTTCCTCCTAGAGTTGCCCCGGTAAGGAGGCCCTGCGATCCCTTAGGGCAGGAATTCTCTCTCCTCTGTCTATTCTCCATCGGCTTATTCCTTTTTCAGTTTATTTTCCTTCCTTTGCTATCCCTTGGCTATCTTGCCTCGCTTTCTCTTTTTTCCACAATATAATTTTTTGCCTCTCCGGCTCACAGAACTGAGATGGAGGAGGAGTCGGTAGCTACTAACGGCCGCCCCTCGCGCATGACGCAAGGCGTCGGTCTCGGCGGCGACGTACGTTAAACTAGCTTTAAAAAAAAAAAAAACTCCCGTGGCGGGTGCGCGCCTCCGGCTTACACCAAAGTAATGAATGGTGAAGATACAAGAAGATCAAAATTACGGTGAGTCGTAATTTTCATTTCTTCACAGAATCCCAACCTTCACACTGTGTTCATGTCTGCGTTTTGCCTATGTGGGACCCAGGTCCATTATGTATAAAAAGTAGGAGTTAAAGGTGCCAGGAAACAGTTTTTAGACCTCTAGATGCCCTCTAGTTGATCTTACTTCGAGATACAGCTCTTGCTGCAGGTAACACCATTAGGACTGAAGCCGGCAGGCATCAGGACCCCACGGGATTCTTCTAGCTAGCTATCTTCAGCGGGGACCGCCCCCGACGTCGGTCCCGCCTCCGACGTCAGGCGTAGTACATAAGGGGCGGTCCGCCAGATTCCCCAAGTTCTTTCCCGCCCGTCGACTTGCATGTCTCAACCCCGCCGGATCGTTTCTAGCGGCGGCTGCGGTTAAGTTCTTCCCGGAAGCGTTCTTTTCTTGGCTCAGTTGCTGTCTGAGGTCCTCTCCAACCTCCGTTGAAGGCCATCCCTCGAAGTGCGCCTGTGGGAAGCAAATCCCGTTCAAGGATCCGCATTCGGCCTGCATCCGGTGCCTAGGCCCAGACCACGACACCCGGTCCTGCACTTTCTGCCAGGGGTTCAACAGCCGGACCCGGATCCGTTGCCAGAAGGCCCTGCAGGCGTTCTTGCTCGAGGAGAAGATTAAGGCCATGGACACCTCAAAGATTCAGCAGAGAAGGCCGAGCGCTCTGAAAAGCACAGGGAGGGTTCCATCAATTCCCGTCTAGAGGCCTCTGACTCCGTAGTTCCGGCTCCCGGTCCGACCGTTCGCCCTCCCGGGCCCGTTCTCAGCCTTCCCCCGCTGCGGTGAAGAAACCTTCGGGCTCCTCTTCCTCCTCACAGGCCAAGACCTCCAGGCCCTCTTTGTCATCTTCTTCCAAAGCCCTGGTCAGGTCTGGGGACCGTCATCATCACCACAAGTTGGGTTCCCGCCATTCTGAACCCGATGTCAGGTCTGCCTCCTTGCCTCCTCCTCCCCAGCGGAAGACCAAGGAGCTTACCTCTCTTAAGAAGCCGTCGGCCCGTCCGACGTTGGCCACTCATCACAGGTCCCAGGAGCCGTCGAGCACCAGACGCCCAGCGCCAGTCAGGCCTTCGCCCTCTCGGTTGTCGGCAGGAGGGCCGACGTCCGCATCTGTATGTGTAGAGGAGAGGACCCCGACGCCTCCTACCGACGTCGGTCAGGAGACTATCACGGAGGAGGATTTGACACAGCCCGAGGACCAGACGGGCGAACCCGGTCCTGTCGCACCTCCCAGGGAACCCTCCCTACAACCTGAGGCCCCTGAGGAGCCGACGCCGGAACCCGACGACCGGCCACCGACACCCGGTCCGTCGTCGGCCCTTTCCTTTTCTGAGGTTAAGGAGCTCTTTACTTACTGGTGGGATACCATTAAAAGGGATATGGTTCCCACACCACCTCCTCTTCCTCCTCCTCCGCCACCTGCGACCCCTCCGGCTCCTGCGGCCCCTTCACCGTCCGGGGCAGCAGGCCGGTACCCTCCCCAGGACTCTACGGACCCTCCAAGGGGGAGATCAGATAAAAGGAGACCTCCGTCTAGATCTTCTTCAGGGTCACCCAGTCCTAAGAGACCCAGAAGACGCCGTCGTTCGCCTTCGACGGAGGATACGGGATCAGAGTTCTCGGCAGGATCCAGATCCCCCTCTCCCCTTCACATCCCCTCTCCGGACCCACGTGAGCTTCCTAGATCTCCTCTGGATGACCCATCGTTCTCAGAGATCATGAGACATATCCAAGAGAACCAGGGCTGGGATGCGGAAGAATTAGACCCTGAGAGACTACGCCTCGCTAGGTATCTTCGGCAGAAGGATCCTAAGCCTGTGGTGGTACCACCCTTGGTGGATACTTTTGTGGATGTCACCAAGGCAGCGTGGAAGCGTCCACTCTCGCTCCCGGCGATGCCGAAGAAAGCTGACTGCCTGTACAAGGCTCCTAAGGAAGACCAGTACTTGGCTCAACATCTTCTGGCCGACTCTCTGGTCATAACAGCCTCTCATGACCGGTCCCAGAGACCGCAACATTTGAGCACGCTGCCACCGGACCCGGAGTCCAAACAGCTGGACGCTATGGGCAGGCGCACGTATGCTTCCGCTACTTGTGCCATCAGATCCCTGAACTACTTGACCCACATGGTGCAGTTCCAAAATGCCTTGTGGGGACAGGGACTGGATCTGGCAGAGAAATTGCCAGAAGGTGAGCAGAAGGAGGAGATGTTGCAGCTCCTCCGTACGGGTTCGGACGTGGGAACCCAGGTGCAGCGAGCCGCGTATGATTCCGCGGACTCCTCTGCCAGAGCGGCAGCTTCAGGCATATGTCTCCGGAGACACTCATGGCTCCGTGTCTCCGGATTTATCCCGGACGTCCAGAAGAACATCATGGACGCCTCTTTCGAAGGAGAAGTTCTCTTTGGTGAACCCTCTGAAGGTTCTCTGCCAAGCTTCAAAGGCGGGAAGGTGGTGAGGTCGGTCAGGCAATGTACCGACCGAGGGCTTTGTTCCTTCGTAGGAACCAAAGCCGTTTCGTGAGCGGACACAGGCGACAGTCCGCACGGTCCACAACAGAGGGCTCCAGTTCCCGCCAGAGCCCAGGAAGACAACCTGCGGGCGAGAGTCAGCGTCCAGCTAAGCTTGCTCGGCTCGCGGGCCCTACACCGCCACAGCCTGACTCCTTCCGGTGCCGCCCCTCAGGATCAGCGGGACATCAGGTCGAAGTCGTGTGCGAATTACCTTCAGGATGGCAGTCCATAACCACCGACAGGTAGAGTTCTTCAATTAGTTCAAAAGGCCACTTTATAGAATTCCCAGACAAGCCACCCTCGAGGCCTCCTCTGCTCTCCCGTTACTCGGGTCAGCACAAATTGCTCATCAGGCAAGAAATACTTGCACTCCTGCAAAAGGGAGCTGTAGAGTATGTCCCAGAGAACCTGAGAGGGTACGGACACTATTCCCACTTCTTTCTGGTTCTGAAGAAAACAGGGGACCTCCGTCCAATCCTGGACCTCAGCGACCTCAATATGTCGGTCGCCTACAAACGATTTCGCATGGTGACTCTGCAGGGTCTTATTCCCATGTTAAGAAGGGCCTTCTTGCGTCCCTGGACATACAGGACGCATACCTGCATGTCCCGTAGCTCAAGTGCACAGGAGGTTCCTGCGCTTGAGTTCCTCGGCCACCACTTCCAGTTCAAGCTCTTCCATTCGGACTGTCCTCATCGGCCCCCCCAGGGTCTTTACCAAATGCATGGCAGTCGTCGCGGCGTCTCTAGGAGACAGGGCCACTATGTGTTCCGTGCCTAGACGATTGGCTTCTCATAGCCGCCTCCAGAGAGGCGTTGTTGATGGCTATCCAGAGCACCCAGGCTCTGTTTCGGTCTTTGGGCATCATAATCAATTATGAGAAGTCTCTCCTTGTACCTTCGCAGAAGCTGCAGTTCATAGGCGCGGTTCTGGACACCGTTCAGGGGAGAGCATTTCTTCCAGACGACAGAGCGGAACGCATCAGATCCCTCATCAGGGATCTCTCGGCGAAGAAGACTGTCCCTGCCAGGCTGGTCCTTCATCTGCTCAGACACATGGCTGCGGCCATTCCGACCGTCCCTTTGGCAAGGCTCCACATGCGGGTAACTCAGTGGATGCTCAAGGTGCAGTGGGACCAAAGGCAAGACCACATGCAGCATCCGGTCAGAATCACAAATGCCGTGATTCGAGACTGGCAGCGGTGGCTAGACCCAGGAACGCTCTCTGCGGGTGTCCCTTTCAGCGCCGTCCCGGGGTGATCCTTTCCACAGATGCCTCAGGGCTGGGGTGGGAGCACACCTGAATGGGGTGAGGTCCCAGGGGCGTGGACCCCTCAGAAGCTCATCTTCACATCAACATTTTGGAGATGAGGCGGTCCTTTATGCCCTGCAGGCCTTCCAGTCAGAGATCCCGCCGATTACTCTTATGATCCAAACAGACAACATGGCGGTGATGTATTACCTCAACAAACAAGGAGGCGCACACTCTTACCCTTTGCAGGGAAGCGATGAGAGTGTAGGATTGGGTAATCCAACAGCCGCGAACCTGATAGCAGTTCACGTTCCTGGAGTGGACAACACAATCCATGAGCGGCCTGGTCGTTCCCAGGCCAGGGTCCACAGTGGGAACTTCTTCAAGGGTTGCAGAGGATCTGTTTCTTGATGGGGCACTCCAGAACTGGACTTATTTGCTTCCCCATCCAGCATAAAACTGCTCAATTTCTGCTCGCTAGATCCAGGGCCTGGTGTTTTCTGGCGGGCGTGTTATCCTCTCCTGGAGCGAACAGATTCCTCGCCTTCCCTCCCTTCCCGTTGATCCAGAGTTCTTCTCAAACTGCGCAGGGAGCATGCAACATTGATCCTGGTAGCCCCTTTCCGGCCCAGGCAGATCTGGTTCCCCTTGCTCATGCAGCTGTCCCGGGAACCTCCGGTCCTGTTGCCCTTCAGCTCCCATCTCTTGTCTCAGGAGGAAGGTTCAGTGGTCCACCCGGACTTACGTTCACTGAACCTGCATGCATGGCTCCTAGAGACATAGCCATTTTTCGACCACGGGGTCTACGCAGAGGTAGGCGGAATTCTTTCCGCAGCCAGAAAGCCGGCAACGCATGCGACGTACGCCATGAAATGGCGCCGTTTTTGCTTGTGGTCGCAAGCATGCTGACTTTCCCCTCTAGGTTGCCCGGTGAAAGCGGTGTTAGAATACCTGTTCTCCCTTTTCCATTCGGGTCTCGCCTACTCCTCTATTAAGTTGCACCTCTGCGCTATTTCTGCTTACCACTTCCCGGTGGGGCAGCGCACAGTGGCGCAACTTGACGCCTTTCGAGACTTTCTGAGAGGGGTGTTACACCTTAGGCCACCCATTAAGGACCCTGTTCCTCCATGGGATTTACTCTTTGTCCTGGAACAACTCAGGCTTCCCCCTTTTGAACCTGCCGCGGATTGCGAGCTGCGTTTCCTGTCATGGAAAACGTTATTTCTAGGGACATGGATATGTTGTTCATCCACACTTATTGGCAGGTCCCTTGCCGCTTTAAATCTTGCCGGAAGGTCTTCAAGCTGGCTCCTCCCACTCACCGGGTGGTAAAACTCTCGGCTCTGCCCCATGACGCCAAATCTTCCTTACCACTTGAGCTCAGGTTTCCTCCTTAGCGCTCTGCGTTTTCGACTGGTTCCTGAAAAGTTCGGTCTTCGAATTTATTGAAGTGTCCTTTGAATCTTCGATCTTTTCTTCTTTGCTACGGCGATGGCTTTTTCTGGCCCCGAGAGGCATATGGTTAGTTCCTCCAGGAGGGACTCGCACTCCACGTGCTTTTTTTGCCTGGACTTGGATCACGATCCTCAGGCTTGCAACTTTTGGTTTGCCCTTTCGGGGCTCGGACATCGGTAGTTTTCTCCGCTCGGAGATTCCATCGGACGGTGTCTCGCTTGACTGTTCTCTGCAGTCTGATCCTGCCGGGAAGGCGGGTCCCCCCTCGGTTGCAGAGCTTATTCGGCTCTCCTTGGATTCTTCTCATGCAGCTTCGTTCAGGGAGCTTCGTCTTTCCGTCTCCTCCAAGGGAGAGGGAACCTGGAGCCCTGTCGCTCAGCCTGTGGCTAAAGGGCCGCAGGCGGGGTCTCTTCGGCGGGAGAGGATCTCTCCCCTCCCTCATCGAGCCGGCGCTCGACTCGGTCGAGATTCCGGCTGACCACTGGCCTCATGGTATCCCGTCAGGTCAGCGGACAGGTTCCCGTCGGCGTTATCGAGTCTCGACCTGTCTTTCGAGGGGTCTGCCGATGCCGTCTTCCCTCCGCCTTGACGAAGCGAAACTCTGTCCTCCCCTTGCCGGGTTGATAGCCTCGTTCCTTTCTTCCGAGCCGAGGGAGGAGCGGGTGCGCCCCGCTTCTTCCCAGGCCCACCCTCGGTCCCCCCGAGGAGTTGGGTCTCGGTCTCGGTCAACCTCTCGGTCTAGCCGCTCACGCTGATTTCGGCGTTCTCGGTTGAGCACCGGTTAAAGTGGCTTTGCCGTTCTCCTCGTCCCCTCCTCGGATGAGAGTGGTTTCGATGCCGCTAGCGTCGGTGTTCTGAAGAACTTATATGGCGACAGCAGTTGTTGTCTGGGTTTCAATCGGCCCGATTCATTCTCTGGATAGCAAGCATTCGCGCTTGGTGACAGCCTTCGGGTGGTGAGGCCTTCTCGGCGGTTGCTCGTTCGACCCTCGCTGCCCTCCGCCTTGGCGGAGTTCAGAGCCAGCCATGGCCTGTCCTTCAGGTCCTCGGTCCCCTCACTCCCCACCCCAGACGAAGAGTGCCTCGGGCCTCGGCAGCTTTGCAGATCCTCGAGGCCTGAAGCAGGCTCTGCCATGTTTCTAACAGGGAGGACCGGGGTCTTCCCAGAAACATCCAGTAGATGATGACCCATCGTCTTGAAGGGTCTACTTCAGCTCATTTCAGAATTTACTGGAATGCAGCTTGAGCCGTCTCCGATCGGAGCACCTTACCATATGGAATTCTGGATCGGGGTTCTTCCTCGAGCCTTCCCAGTAGCTGAGGCTATCGTGGGCCCAGCCTTGGAGCTATGGCGGCGGCCTACTTCCTGCCCTGCGCCTTCGGCCAGGCTGGCTCGGAGGTACCCTATCCCTGTCGGTTCTCCGCCCGGTTTCTCGGAGCACTCCTCGGCTGAAGGGGTAATCACCGACGACGTTTTCCAATGTCTTGGAAACGCTGGGGATGTGGACAGACCCCCGACAAGGAGTCCAGAAGGATGGACTATGTCGGGCGTAAGGTTTATGCTGCGTCCTCACTATGCCTCCGTCAGGCCAGCTTGGTTGCACTGATGGCACATTTCTCCCACACCTTTTGGGCTCCCTGGACGAGGTTCTCCCTCATCTCCCAGGTGACCTGCGGACCACGGTTCGGCAGGTGCGGGACCAGGGTAGGGCGGTGGCGAAGCAGCAGCTCCAGACGGCTCTGGATCTAGGAGACTCCTGTGCCAGATCGGTGGCGGCCGCAGTGGCCATGCGCCGCAGGGCGTGGCTGAGGTTATCCTCCTCCTTCTCTTTGGAAACCCAGCACAAGTTGGCGGACATCCCCTTCTTGGGGACTGACCTTTTCGGCCCTGGAGTGGAGGGATACATCCATGGGCCTGAGAAGTCCGATGCCACTCCGGACTCGGTCACTCTCGCCCGGAGGGTCAAGGTCAGCGGTCAGCCTTTGCGTAAGCCCCTTTGCCCCCTGAGCCCTGGGGCCCCCCCGGCCCAGCATAAGGGCCAGCAGGAACCAGACCAGCGTCTTCCTCCAAAAGGAAGCAGGGAGGCAGGAAGCCGAGGGCTTCGGCTCCTTCCCCTCTAAGCCTGCTCAGTGGCAGCCCAGGGGTATGCCCGGCCCGTCGTCCCAGCTCGGGTTTCCCCATGGGGGGACGGCTCCGCACCTCGTTCTGGAGGTATTTAAGGTGGATCCTGTCGCAGGTTGTGACTGGTTCCCCTTTTGAGCCGTTGCCCCATGGGGATCTTGAGTTCACTGTCCCTGTGTCGGTCGTCCGACATGCCTGGCTCTCTAGTTAGAGGTGATCAGGAAGGCTGTGGATTCCCCCCCCCTCATTTAACCCTGGGTTCGCGTCCAGGTATTCCTGGTCTCATACGGACGGGGGCTTGCGCCCATTCTCCCACACGCCTGGATGGTCTCTCTTCTTCAGACATCCCATCCTCAGAATGTGGCATATAGCTGTTTCCTGGTCTCCAGGATGTACCTACCCCTCGTTCCGTCCGTTTCTGGGGAGGCTCCCACCCCTTCTTGCGGGGAGCTCTTCTGAGTTCCTAGCACTTCTTTGCTCAGCAGTTTCTCTGCGGCATTGGAAGAGTCCGGATGTCACCCACCGGAAGGCAGACTGGTCTCCCGTTTGGGAGCCAAGTGAGAACTTCGTATCTTAGCGGTGAAAGCTGCCTCGGGACTAAGCTGCGACTTTTGAGTCGAGCTCGGCTCCGGCGAACAGGGCAGAGGTTCTTCCTCCTTTGCCGGTCGGATTGGCGGAAGTGCGTCCTGCCAGGACCTCCTGCTGCTCCTGGGCCTCAGGCGGCCTTCCCTTAGTGGGAGGGGCCAGCCAGAGGTCACAGCGCTCGTCCTTGGACCAGTTCGTGACTTACAGCCCAGGAGTTAAAGAGCGCTCCTGGACCATTCCAACCCGGCGGGAGAACATCCTGCTTGTTCAGCCCTGAGTTGGCGGTCTTCTCCGACCGATGCTTCTCGGATGGGTGGGGTGCCCATCTTGGGGACATAGAGTGCTTCGCCTCTGGTCCTCTTGCGAGTCCCGATGTCCTTCCTGCTCGCTGGAGACAGACGGTCCGCTTAGCCTGCACCGCTCGCTCCGCTTGTACGGGGTCTACAGGTCTAAGTCCAAGTAGGACTATACCAAGACCATGACTCCGCCAGGGTCGGTCGATCCCCTTGTCTTGGTGCAAGGAGGTTTTCCGCATTGGGTTGTTGCGCAGTCAAGGGTTCCCAGCCATTTGATGGCAGGAGCCCGATTCCCTGGCTGCTGCCCTGAGCCGGGTATAGGCTGCGCCTCATGAGTGGTCTCCCCTGCCGGAGGTAGCACAGGATCTTCTCCCTCTTCCCTCCGGGGAGAATACCAGGCCGAGACTGTTTTTGCCGCCCCTCAGCAAGGCCTGCTGCAGGGGATGCCATCGAGACCCACGGACCCCGGCCCTCGTGCCTCTCCCCATTTCTTCCTTGACCTGCGGGCAAGGCGAGGAGGACTTAGCGCAGGTGATGCTGGTAGCCCCAGACTGGATTGCCAGTTCTGGTATCCAGCTCTCCTCAGTCTCAGCCCCAGGCTCCGAGGCGGCCTCTAGTCCGCCCGGTCCTGTCTTTCCTTTTCAGGGAAGGTTGTCCATCTGGACCTTCAATCCCTGCCCTGTAGGCCGACCCTGTCGGCTGGGGCCAAGCCTAGGGTCTTCGGCAAGGTCCCGACCTTAGGCGTCCTGCTAAGAAGTCGGCCAAGATGCTCGTCCTGTGGGAGAGGTTCTCCCTTTTGATGGTGGGATAGGGCCGTGCCCTTCCCCGTCCCTGGGCGAGCATTCCGGACCATCTGCGGTTCATCCTTAAACCAGGGCTTCGGCCGACGACCCTCTGGGTGCTTCTGCGGGTCACCCCTGTCTTCCGGGCGCGGGCCGGGAGGCAGCTGGTGGTGCGGAGAAGGTGGTCTGGCACTTCTAGGCCTCGATCACGCCTCCCCTTTTGGGGAGAGTAACCCCGTTTCTGTGGGATCCTTGCTGGTATGGGTTTAGCTCATGAGCAAGCCATCCGAACCTTTGCACAGGTGCGAGTTTCCCCCACCTGTTGTGGAAGAACACCTTCTTGGGGCCACTCCGCCATCCAGAAGGCAGGGAGAGTTTCAGGCGCTCCTTTAACCTCCCTATCCGGTCTTCTACAGGGACTAGGTTGTCCTGCGTCCCACCCGAAGTCCCTCCGAAGGCAGTGGCGGAGTCTTCCCTTCGGGGGTATTGCCTCTGCCGGGGTTTATCCCCATTCACACCTCGGAGGCCATATTCAGGTTCCATAGGAACCGTTTAACGCTCACCTCTTGGGAGCGTAAAGCTAAAGTTCGGGAGAGGTTCGCCAGCTGTTCATCATCTTCGCTGAAGCCGCATCTGGCAGATTTGCAGCCCAGTGGAAGACAAGTGGGCGGGTCACCCCTTCAAAGAAAGCTCTCCACTATAGGCGGGCGGGCATGGAGCCTCCCAGAGGGATAAGCGCTCTTTTTTCCCGTCCTTCCGCTGTATCGGTGGCTGCTTCCAAGGACTCTCCGGTCCAGGATATCCGCAGGGCTTCTGCCCGGAAGCAGGCTTTACCGTTCCCCTTCCACATCGACCTTGAGTCACGCCGCGGTGCTGGTCGGGGCCTCGGTTCTCCAGTCTTTTTACCTAAGTAGGGATGTGCGCCTTGCCTCCCTCCTCCCGGAGAACTGCTAGGAGTCTGCCAATAAGTGTGGATAAACAACATATCCATGTCCATAGAAATACAGGTTACTCACCTGTAACAGGAGTTCTAGGAATGGTATGTTGTTCATCCACGACCCTCAACCTCCCGGCCCGGCGCACAACCTGGCTTCCAGCGGCTAGATCTGCCGTCATGGGGCGGAGCCGAGTTTTACCACCGGGTGGGTGGAGGAGCCAACGAAGACCTTCGGCAAGATTTAAAGCGGCAAGGGACCTGCCAATAAGTGTGGATGAACAACATATACCATTCCTAGAACTCCTGTTACAGGTGAGTAACCTGTATTTTTAGTTGCTGTTCGTCAGCAGGAGAATTTCGAGCTTCATGCTCTCATGTGTAAGGAACCTTATTTGATTTTCCACCAGGACAGGCGTCCCTGAGGTGAATCCTAAGTTCTTGCCTAAGGTGGTCTCTGCACTCACTCTCAATCAGGACATTGACCTGCCTGTATATTTCCTAAATATTCTAATAGAGGAGAAGCTGCTCCACACCCTGGATGTTCACCGCTGTCTAAGGTATTACCTGAACAGGACTAAACAGCTTGCAAGTCGAGAGCAACTCTTCGTTCCTTCATTGAGAGGATGATGGGCCAACCAGTATCAAAGCAGTCCTTTCGCTGGCTTGTCCAGTGTATATCATACTGCTATGATACAAAGCAGAAACCCTCCCGGTACAGTCCGGGTCATTCCACTAAGTGGCTACCTCCTTTGCAGCACTAGTAACGTCTCCTCCTCTGCCATTTGTGCTGCAGCCACTTGGAGCTCTGTGCATAGTTTTATCAGGCATTATAGCCTGGACATTGCTTCACGGTGAAGAGCCGGTTTCGGCCTGGCCGTGCTACAGGGTCTCCTGTCCTAGAGTCAGGACTTGGTATGGATTTTCCTAGTTTCCTCCTCCCAGAATGCTTACAAGCATTGTTGGCAAAATCAGTCTAATGGTGTTACCTGCTGCAGAGCTGAATCTCGGAGAAGATGGTACAGTTACGTAAGAACTTACCGTAACAGTAGATCTTCAGAACAGCTCTTGCAGCAGGTTCCTTCCTACCACCCTTGGAGGAGGCATGGCTTTCGAGCCTTTGGCAGGGGTTTGCGCCCTTTTGTCTTCTGATGGTGGATCCTCAGTCTCCCATTCTGTCGTCCTGCGGCCGGAAGTCTCCGGCGGGAGAACTGGGGAATCTGGCAGGACCCCCCCCTTATGTACTACGCCTGACATCGGAGGCGGGACCGACGTCAGGGGCGGTCCCCGCTGAAGATAGCTAGCTAGAAGAATTCCGTGGGGTCCTGACGCCTGCCGGCTTCAGTCCTAATGGTGTTACCTGCTGCAAGAGCTGTTCTCGAAGATCTACTGTTACGGTAAGTTCTTACGTAACTGTACTTTCTTTTATTGGCTACCCACTATTTTGACAGTTTTTCTGACCTTAATTTGTTACATTAATCTCATTTTCTTGCCTTTGTATCTACCCTGAATCTCTTTCTACTCAGCAGTTGCTGCTGTCTGTTTTCATACTGCCTGAACATTCTATGACCTCAGAAACTCCCATTCCAGGCCATTCGGATAAATAACCTAGAATGGGAGTTTCTGATGTCGTAGAATGTCTTAAAATATGAAAATCAAGAGAAGTAGCTAGTGAGGAGAGTGGAACTTGATGTCGATCTGAAGACACCACAAAGCTAGATTATTTATTTTTTATAAAATGTTATGAGAAAATATAGAAATCTCATTGGCCAATAGACATTAGCTGACTGTACATTGTCTCTATATATGCACAGTCATCCTGGTCCTAAACCACATCACCCAATAAGCAAATCAGTCCTCCTACAACCAGAACTATCTTCCATCAGTCTCCCTAGATCCAGAACTGATTTTCCATCACAAACATGGCTGTTACCTTTACACTGTAAAAACGTTCAACTGGGCCCTAAAAATAAACTACCTAAAATAAAAAATAAAACAAATATTTTTTTCCTTGATCATCACACTCTCCTTACACACATAACAAATCAGAAACAATAAGTATTGTTTATAGTTTTCATTACAACTGTTTCTTTGTTGACAGTGAAAAATCCCACTTCTATTTTCACCTTTTCTTCTGGGAAATCTCTTCTGCTTTCCCTGACAGTGAGATAATTGAGTCTGTGGCTTTAGAAAGGGCCTTTCTCTGTGTGTGTGTGTGTGTGTGTGTGTGTGTGTGTATACACAGTATGTTAGAAGAGAAACAGTCTGCAGTGGAACTGAGCAGAATTTTGAATCCCTGTATTCCATGATAAATATTCCATTTCTTGAATGTGGGGAAACACGGAGAAAAAAACACAGAATGAAGAAAGTAAGCAATAATACTATGTAAACAAAGGGAAACGGTGGTAAATGACTCACCCTGCCGTTTAGCTTTCAGGACAGAGCAAGCAGTTCATGATGCAGTCAGTGAGTGTGGCGGTTTTGAACCACACTCATGCTTGCAGCATCGGGGAACTGAGAAGCCTCTGATATGGCTTCCTTTAAGTTTTGTCTGCAGAGTGAGGAGAATAAAATAAAGTAAGGGGGGTATGTGTCATACTTATAATGAGGAAAACAGCATTTGTGAATTATTGTGGCTGGCAGGGGAATATGAAGCTTAAGCGGGCAGGGAGGCACACATTGTATAACGCTACTTTAATCTAGCACCAATAGGTGGAAGGACTATTTTATGTTAAAAGCACAGATTCCCTTACATTTTTACTTATTTAAACATGTGTTTCAAAATAAAAAACTGCTTGTAAAAATAAAGGGCCATTTTATAAGTGCAATAAGACACTCCGGGGTTGTGCATTACGATGTGATAACCACACTCCTATGGATGACCGGCCTTCCGCCTCGTGCCTAACTACACCCCTAGGAGTGCGGTTAGAACACCGTAATGCATACCCCGTCGTGTCTTATTGCTTACATCGAAAAATCAAAGCATAGCAGAATACATAACTGGCATGGAAAGGAAGATGAAAGGGCAGTTAACAATGTAAAAATCATGTCTGAAGTGGACCATATCATGTAGTTCAGCCGAGCCTAGATTGCTAAAGTAGCAGTGTAAAATCATTAGAACAGTGAGCAAGCTTGTCCCTAGGAGAGAAGAAAGATGGGTCCAAATTGAAAACTGTGACATTTGTCACATTTTCCCACTCTGAAATGAATACTGCATTATGCAGTTGTGTCGGCACTACATTTATCTGGTCATAGTTTCGTTTGGTAACGCACTTTGGTAGCCAGCTACATGCCTGTATGTGTGTTTTTTTTTTTTTTTAAACCATTGCAGCATCTCAGCCTTGAGTGTTGCCCAGATGATGGCTTCCGAGGTGGTCTCAACAATGGTTTTCAAAAACTGTTTACATGTTGGCAGTGTGGACCCTGATCAGTGCAAACCCTGCTGGAGCAGTGCAGTGTAGGCTGAAGAGGTCTGAAAATCTGGTAAAATTGCAAACAAAATACCGAGTGCTGTTCAACAACCAACATGAAAATGTATTAGCTGTATTTTGCTGTTGTGGTCTCCATGTAAGCTAATGTTAAAGGAGTTTATTTTACACAGGCACATGTGTGAATTTTATTTGTACACATGTAAACATGCAAGCAGTGTGTACACGTGTGCAAAATTTCAAGTTAATTGTAGATTATAGAGGACAAGTCTGTCTGCACAACTCTTGACTAGTGGTGATTTGTAGAAAATAAAAAAAATCAATAATTGAAACCTGTAAAGTTAGTCAGTGGCGCTAGAAAAAGGTACATCTTTAAGTGTGATTGCATAAAGTTACAGTACTGGGACATTTACTAGTGGTCTCTCCATAGAGTCACAATACATTGGAATGTAAGCCATCTGTGTTAAAACCTTGAGAAGCGTTTTGCAAGATGAGGTTGCCCACGTTGACATGCCTACCCTTGCCCATTATCTGTTCATGTTGTTGCTTATATAATGGTGGGTGTCCCCCTACTACTTTTAATTCTTTTTCTTCTGCTGCTGAGAGATCGTGAACGTTGGAGCATTGGAAGTGTTTTCATCATTGTTTTCTTACTTTACCGATGGTATTCGTTTTTATCTGGTAGCTACTTCAGGAAAGTCTTGGCTAGTGAATTTCTCCACCTAGTAAAGTACTTTTTTGCATATGTCAATGTGGAAAACAAATGTATTGCGAAGATTATTACAGATTTCACTAATTTTGTATTTGTTGTTTTGATCTAGCACCCCCCCCCCCACATGAAAATCTGCACCATCTGTGAGGATTTCAACCAAGCTGTACAGAGACCTAGACATAAAGCTTTGGAACGTTTTCTTTAAAAGATAGAAAAAGCTACAGCAGTGCCTGTCAGGATTCCGAATCCAGTAATGCTGGCTAAACTGAAAATGCTGGCGACAGATAAAGGGTCAGCAGCTGCGTAAATAGACACCACTGTCACTGAGAAAATCAACCACTCAATCTTCCTGTCGTCATTGTAGAGCTGCTGGGCAGGGGTAAGGCCACTTGTCATCGGTGAGATAACACGCCTCCTATACGAGTGCCAGTGATCCCAGACCCTCTCTCTCAAACTGGGATAAGTCTGCTCATTCATCCGGCAATCTGTGCATTGTTAGTTATCAAGTGTACCTGGCCAAGTACTGGAATCGCACATGGAAGAATCTCAGCTGTGTCAGACGAGTCCCTGAAATCAGAAGTCCTCACCTGTGTCCCATGGCTCTGATGCTGGAAGGTACCCTCTGAGATCAGTTTTGACTCAGTCGCTTCTGGGATTGCTGGCTCTAGCATTATTTAAGATGTCACGCCTGTCTCCATGTTGCGGGTTTTGCTCTGTTCCCTAATGACTGAGCAGACCATTGGCTTATTATAGGCAGCCGGTGGAGAACCTACTATGGTCTGATCTTCTCCAGTGAAAGACCACCCTGGCTCTGGGTCAAGGCTTTTGGCCTTGACTAGCTCCTTGGTGACGTAGATGTTCACTGTTGGTGTCACCATGGCTGTTGTCACCATTTGCAGTGATGACACTGAGAGCGACATCAAACCGGTACCCACTCTTGTGCTTACACAGTTCGTGTTGCTGGGTTGGTGCAGATGTTAGTGTCTGCTGTTCATAGTACTGGTGAGTTTCTTTCTTTTCCCTGCAGGTCTAATGGCAGCTGTCGGGGGACCCTCTCACTCCTGAGCCACAGGAGCCAACGCCAGTCCCAGACCAGGCCTCATTCAGATAAATGGCATCCTCCTCCTCAGGTGTTCTGTCCAGCTCAGAGGGCTGAGGCTTGAGTTAGCCTCGGGTGAACGGGCTCCTTTCTCAAGAAGGGAAAGCTTGGTTCTGTAACCCAAGTGTGGGACCCAGTGGAGAAGATTGATTCAAGGAAGATGCAAAAAGTTACAATACTTAAAGTAACTGAAGAGATTTCTGAATATCTTCTTCATAGACTATGACTTACCCACCCTCTGTTACCCTCTCTGTAGAGCCAGGATTGTTGGCAGCTCACACCAGTAAAAGAGTACTCTTGTTTCCAAACTGGTTGTCTCCAGATATTAGATATATCCCCTTTTGCATTGTGTTTTCACTACAGGCAGGACCTGCTGGGTAACATTACTGGAGCATTGTGGCCTTGGTGACCTGCTTCTGGTCAGTTCCAGCCATTGACATTTACAGAACTGCTGCATGGCATACAATCCATACTTTCACTAAGAAGAATTAGAAGAAGAATCAGAATTTATACAGTGCTTGTCATGCACAATGTATCCCATAGCACTTTGCAAGCAATGCTAGACTGGTAGTGAAGTGACTGAATGTGTAGTGGTGGCCATATCGCACCTCAACACGCACACACAACCTGGACAATTGCATGAACAGGTTTTATGGGAAGGGGAATATTAGCCAGAACACCAGGAAAGTCCCCTACTCTTTTGCGAAGAGTGCCTTAGGTTCTTTTACTTCCACCTGGACACCCACCAGGATGGGTAGAAGGGACCTCTGTTTAACATCTCATCTGAAGGACGGCACACCCCAACAGTACAGTACCCCCTTAATACTGCTCTCTGGTGCCAGCATTTAGTTACGAGTCCAGTCCTGGTGTGGGGCGAGAACCCATGACTTTTCTGGTCCAGAGGTGGATGTGCTACCAACTGAGCCACGTTGACACCTTAGCATTACAGTTTGGACCTGCCCTCCCATAGGAGGGCAGGTTTCAGCCTTGCTATGTTAGAAGTTGCAAAAGGGGTCATCCCAGTTGGGGTTGGTACTGCTTGGTAATATGGTATTATGGCTGTATGGATATACCCTCGAAGAAGACAGGCTTGTTACTTTTCACTAACAGTAGATCTTTGAGAGGCTTTCCATAGAGCTATAACTTTCCCTCCGATCATCCCCCTGGTGTGACACTTCCTTTTCAGCTCTTGACACAGTACTACATAGTGAGCTTTACCACTGATGTCTCGGGCCACCACTTCCTGTATGCTGGGCAGTGTTTGGTTTGTTGCCCCTTTCTCTCTATGTGTGTTTGGTGGGGGTGGCCTGAATCCTGCTGTTAGATGTTTAGAACTCTGTTTACTGATGGCAGGAAACTGAAATAGATGGAGCCACCCATGCTATATAAGTAATGCTTTGTGCTGACAATGAGCATGAAGGCATATCCACATGGGTGGCTTCACCTTGCAAAAAAGCTTCCCGCGGGGTCCTGACCCAAAAGGCTTACAGTCCAATGTATTGTGGCTCTATGGAGATCCTGTCGAAGATCTAATGTTACTGGTAAGTAACAAACCTGATGTTGCGCCTGGTAAAATAAAGATTGATTGATTGAAACCTTTTTGCTAATGGACCCTTGGGTCTGCCTGTTAGTATTACATTTCTGCCAAACATTGTTTTTTTTTCTTTAGCTTCTAAAGCCGGATATAGCCAGGGGGCAAGCCAGTATTCCCAGACACAGCAAACTCGACAGGTGACAGCCATAAAGCCAGCTACCCCAAATCCTGCGACAACTACATTCTCCATTTACCCAGTATCCTCCACTGTACAGCCAGTTGCAGCGGCAGCAGCAGCTACTGTGGTTCCTTCCTACTCCCAGAGTGCTACATATGGGACGACAGCTGTCACTTACTCTGGTAAGAAGAGCACTCTTTGTTAGCATATGTCTTTGAGATGTCTAGGTTCTTGAAAATGAAACTGAATCTCTCTGTTTAGTTGATTATCTTCTGATGCTTTCGCAGGCAAAAGCCTGTGGAAGCAAGGAAAAATTTATACTGCTAGAGGGGAACTGAAATGTTCTCAACATAAGAAATGGAAAATTAGATTAAAAACTGCACAGTTAATATTTAAATAAATCATGTGTACTAAAAGTTGAAAAATATTTATGTCTAAATTATCATGTAATTTTATGTATTGATACCAAAAAAACAGTATTGACACTATGTAGTGTCCATTTTTTTTGCTGTCACAACTGAAAAGTATGTATCGATAATACACTGATGAAAGCAGTTTCAAATAGTATTGATACATACAGAGTAGCATCAGCAGAGCCAATTCCTAAGGGCTGGTCCACAAGCTTTCATTTAAAAAAGTTTATAGCTCCAGCAGTTACAAAGGTAGGCCATTTCAAAAGATAATTTTTTTTAAGATAGCTGACATGATGTTTGTCTCTAGGAAGGCAACCCATAACATGGTTGCCTGCCCTAGGAAACTATGTTAGCCATATATTGACTCCGGCTTATTTATATATATATATATAAAAAGTTATTGCCTCTGTAAAGCCCTATTTCGTAACTTCCATTATTTCAAACAGGCGCTACAGTCCGCCCTAAAAAACAGCATAATTATGATACAAGTAGGGGAATGGGGCTGGTATACTCTCCAGAGAATGTAATAGGATTGGGGCCACCTAAATGTACTTGGATTATCTTTGCTGGCAGGTATGCACGTATGGAGCTATAATATATACTACGTATTAGCTATGTATGTATGTGTGTGTGTGTGTGTATATGTAGGTATATATATTATATCTATCTATCACACACGCACCTCTGCCAGCAAAAATAATCTAGGTACATTTAGGTGACCACCCTCCCTGATCCTCTTACATTCTCCATAGAGTGCCTGCAGTCCCATTTCCTACCTCGCGTCATAATTATGCTGTTTTTAGGGGTGGGGTTGCAGTGCTTGGTGGCATCTTAGCTTGCACACAGAAGTTGTGAGCCTGGCTTTATGGAGGTAATAACTTTTCTTTTTATAGGTCATAGAAAAAGTTGAAATATGGCTAAAATAGTTCCTGGGGCAGGCAACTCCATTGTATGAGTTGCAAGCCAGGATCATGTCGGTTGCTTTTTAAAGTGGGATAACATTGAAATCATTATGAGCAAGTAATGGTTCTCTCTTTTTGGGGTGTGGGGGGGGGCGCTTAATGAAAGCCTGGAGTCAGCTAAGTTGATCTTTAGCAATAAGATACTGCTACAGTAACCATATCTTGATACAAAAAAATAAAAATAAAATGGTTCACTGAAGGAGAGATAGCAACATCAACAACTTGAATGGCCCCCTAAAGCTTATGCTCCTAAGACACTGCAGCTAAATTCTGTGCTTAAACCTGCTCAGATTAATTCAAAGTACCTGAAACTGCACCTGGGCATGGCTAATAGATAGGAGGATTGGGCAGAAATAACCGGAACGCTACACAGACACTAGCAGCTCCATCAGAGGGATTGGAAAAAAGAACACTGGCTCAATCCCTGGAAATGTGCCCTCCTCACCACTTACGATGCAGTGGACGCAGCTGGATGGAGCTTGGCTTTCACTGTGGGTCTTCGGCGTCATGCCTGGCTGCACATGTCAGGATTGGTCCCTGAAGTGCAGTCTGCTGTTCAGGATGTGCCCTTCAGGGGTTCAGTGCTGTTCGGCAGTGATGTCAAGGGTATCATTACTGACCTGCAAGAGAAGGGCACTGCGCTCTAGTCATGGACTCTTTGTACCGAGACCCCTCGGGAACAGCGGTGCCCAACACTAGTCGACATAACCGACAAAAAAAAAAACCACAAGACAAAGCGGTCCAACAGGTGTCTGGCTCCTCCAGCAACCAAGATTCCCCCTACCAGAAAAGCCGCGGGAGCCTCGGCTGCTGTGCTGCCTGAGACCTCCTGACTCCTCGCCTCTCCCACGGCCTCTAGAGGTACCAGAGGAACCAGTAGGAAGGAGATTCTCCTTCCATCTACTGGGTTGAGAGAGGATAACACCGGATGCTTGGGTGCTTCAGCTGATTGCAGCCGGACACTCAATGGAGTTTCTACAGAAACCACCCTGAAGACCCCCCCCCTAAAGTCGTCTTACTCCCCGGAACATCTTCCTCTGGTCCTAGAAGAAATTACCTCCCTTCTCTCGAAGGTGGCGATAGAACCGGTTCGCAGCCACCTTTGGGGGGACGGGTTACTATTCCCATTTCTTTCTAGTTCCAAAGAAGACTGGAGATGTGAGGCCTATTTTAGACCTCAGCTCCCTGAACATGTTTGTGGAATACAGACGCTTCAGAATGCTCTCCCTGCAGGGCCTTCTGCCTCTTCTTCGGCAGGGACTGTGGCTGCGCGCTTTGGATATACAGGATGCTTACCTATATATCCCTATATGCCCTTCCACGCAAATTCCTTCGATTTTGTTTTCAGGGGGACCACTACCAATTCAAGGCCCTCCCATTTGGTCTTTCCTCGGGGGGGCCCCTGAGTATTTACGAAATGCCTGTCTGGTGGCGGCCCACCTACGTACCCAGGGAATGCAGGTATTCCTGTACCTAGACGATTGGCTCCTGGTGGCCCCGTCCAGAGAGGAACTCCTGCACTCCCTTTCTCTTACCCTGCAGGTTTTCACCAGCCTGGGTATCACCATCAGCCAGGGAAAGTCCCATTTGGTCCCTTGCCAACGACTCCCACTTTATAGGGACGATCCTGGACACGACCATCGGCAAAGCCTTTTTGGCCCCGGACAGGGTGGACACCCTTCAGACTCAGGCCCGTCTTCTATCCAGTCACAGAAGAGTTGGAGCCAGGTCAGTCTTTCGCTTCCTGGGGCTAATGGCGGCTGCCATTCTGACAGTCCCACGCACTCTGCTCCATATGAGGATTACTCAGTGGACGCTTCGGTCTCAGTTGGATCAAACACTGGATGACCTAGACCAGGAGGTACTAGTTTCCGATCCCATGATCAGCGAATTGCAATGGTAGATGGTACAAGAGAACCTTTGCCGGGGAGTTCACTTCAATATCGAACCCCCCTCCCCCTCCCAGACGTTGACAACAGATGCCTCAGGAGAGGGCTGGGGAGCCTATCTCGGGTCTCACAGGACTCTGGGCAGCTGGTTCCAGTTAGAACAAAATCTGCACATAAATGTGCTCGAACTCTGAGACGTTCTTTATGCCCTACAGGCCCTGCACTCCTCCATACTTCCCGGTCATCTCCTCATACAGACAGACCACATGTGTGTAGTCTGGTATCTCAACAAACAGGGAGGAACTCATTCCTACCCTCTATGCAGGGAAGAAACGAGAGTGTGGGTCTGAGCTACCCAGCACAATCTTCAGCTGACAGTCATTCACATTCTGGGAGTGGAAAACACACTGGCAGACAACCTCAGTCGGTCCTCAGCCAGGGCCCATGAATGGGAACTGGATCAAGAGGTCGTAGATGACATTTTTCTGCAATGGGGAACCCCACAGGTAGACCTGTTCGCGTCTCCTCAAAATGCAAAACTTCCCGCCTTTTGCTCGCTTGCTCGCTCCAGGGCGAGGCATTTTTTTGGTAGGACGCTCTGTCTCTTGATTGGAGGGACAGATTTGTCTATGGCTTCCCTCCTATTCCCTTTAATGCCGAGGGTCCTGAACAAGCTCATATCAGATGGGGCATGAATGATTCTCATCGCTCCATTCTGGCCCAGGCAAGTTTGGTTCTCTCTTCTACAACACTTGTCAGAGGAACCCCCACTTCTTCTTCCTCTGTCGCAACACTTGTTGACCCAGGATCAGGGGGACCCCTGTTCATCCAGGTTTCAAATCCCTTCATTTGAATGCGTGGCTCCTGCAGATGTAGCTAAAGCCCACTTTGTGGTTTCCCCACTCATAGCAGACATATTAGTAGAAGCCAGAAAGCCTTCCACCAGGTCCAACTACGCTATGAAGTGGAAACAATTTTCTATTTGGGCCATGTTAAAGGACTTAGACCCTTTCTCTTGCCCAGCCAACAGAGTCCTGGACTACATGTGTCATCTCTTCGATCTGGGTCTCAGACATTCCTCTTTAAAGGTCCATATGGAAGCGATTTCTGCCTACCATGTCCCTTTCGGAGACTGGACTTTTGCGCAGTTGGAAGTCTCTAAGACTTTCCACAGAGGGGTTCGCCATTTGACACCTCCCCATCCACATTCCTGCCCCTCCTTGGGACTTGAATTTTATTCTGGAGAAGCTTGCCCTGCCTCCCTTTGAGCCGGCAGCTACAGCATAGTTGAAGTTCCTTTCTTGGAAGACACTCTTCCTAGTGCCATTTCTTTTGCTCGGCGCATTTCTGAGCTTCAGGCCTTGATGTGCAAAATCCCATACTTGATTTTCCACAAGGAACGTGTGGTTCTACGCACCAACCCTATGTTTCTACCTAAGGTGGTGGCTGAATCAATCCATTGAGCTACCTGCTTTCTTTAAGCAACACTCCAATCAAGGGGAGTACCCCTTGCACACTTTGGATGTTCACAGAATACTGAGATACTACACCTCTCGGACCAAGAATCTCAGGAAATCTGATCAGCTTTTTGTCTCTTTTGTTCTCAAAAGAGGGCAGTGCCGTTTCCAAGCAATGCCTTTCTAAATGGTTGGCTCATTGTTTCACTTTCTGTTACGACAAGTACAACAAGACCCTGCTGGGTCAAGTCAGAGGCCACTCCGCCAGAGGAGTAGCTGCCTCTGCGGCTTGTTTCAAGAATGTGTCAGCAGCAGACATCTGTGCAGCCGCAACCTGGACAGTTTGGATATTGCCTCTCGCCATAGAGCAGGCTTCTGGTTGGCTGTGCTTCAAGGTCTTCTTTCATGAGACTCGTTCAGCCGGAGGCTCCATACCATACCATGGATAGTTATCCTTCTCCCGAGTGCTTTTCCTTGTTTCAGACTGCTTGGGATTCAGTCCAATATGTAAAATACCTACTGCAAGAGCCCTCTGGAAGTAAGATAGTACAGTTACGTAAGAACTTACCGTAATAGTAGATCTTCAAGTGAGGCTCTTGCAGTAGGTATTGCCTTCCCGTCCTCCATCCCCCTAAACTTTTTTAGCTCCTTTTCCAGGAAAGGAAATATCCGCTTCTCTCTCGTCTTGCTCCTTTTGGGCCCTTGGCGGGAAAGAACTGGAAGGCGGGCGTGGGGGACTGCCCCTTTATACTGACGTCGTATGACGGTCACCTGACATGAGGGTGGTCCTTCGCCAGAGGCTGCTAGCTAGAAATGTTTCCGTGGGGTCCTGACGCCTGGTGGGTCAGTCCTATATGTAAACACCTACTGCAAGAGCCTCTCTCGAAGGTCTATTCTTATGGTAAGTTCTTACATAACTATACTTCCTTCGCAGAGGTATGGGATTTGTTGGCGGGAGTTTGCCAAGAAATCCTTATACTTCAAGAACAAAAAGATCTACACAACGCTGGTGTTGGCCATACAGTAAAAAGAGATATTGTGGCAGAGCTCTGTTGCAGCTTCATCATAGTCATTCAGCTGGATCAGAAACAAAGCACCTTGAAGGTTGACTCGGGAGAAAAAAAATCTGAGGATTTACAGGGTCCCAGAGGACGAGGAGCAGAATAATGGCAATTACAGAGAAGTTGCTCTGAGACGCGTTGCAACTCCCTTCTGACCTCTCCTTTGACCTGGAAAGAGTTAACCATGCTTTTGGACCCAAACCTAGCTGTGGATTACAGTGAAGTTTTTGAGTTTTCATGTTAAAGAATGGTTCTGCCCATAGCTTGGAGGCAAAAAATGATAGTGTTTTCAGATTTATTTTGACCATGACTTTGCTCATGCCATGCAACAACAATGCCGGGCCTACACCCCGCACCTCTGTTCCCTCAAGTAGGCAGGGATCCGATTTCAAACTCCCTGCCCAGCAAAACTTGAGGCTCTATATCTGGATGGTGAAATCCTTTACCATACCCCACAGGAGGCAGAGGTGGATTTAGAATACAGGGATATAGATAGCCCTCCATATCCTTGCCTGCTGCAGCACCCTTGCCCTTAGTGAATTCACCGCCAGATGAACACAGCACCCAGTATTCCAGCAGGGAGGCTTCTGTGTTTCATAACGAGCAGGGTGACCGATGGCAGCAGTTCCAGGTGGCTCTTAAACTATTAAAGATCTCCTTAAACAATTTGAGCGGCCTAGTAGATGAGAAACCATGCTGCTTTTGAACACTGGCTCCAGCATAGTGCTTTTACTGATTAACTGTGTTCATTCCTGTTACTTCATTAACAGCTAAAGCATCACAGAAGTAAGGAGGGGGGAAATTACTTTTGGCTTGGGTGTAGCTCAGGTGGGGAGTGGCCGGTGGAGGAGGGCTCCTTTTGGCCACCATTAGCCCTGTCTTAGTGCTTTAGCCCACCTACAGCTTCTGCCTTGTATGAGGAGGTAGAATCCTCCTATTTTCCCCCTGCTCAGCGTTGCTCTGTGTATGGGGGAGAGGGCCGCTCTGGCTGGGAGCTTCTTGCGAGTGCCCTTGGTCAGTGTGAACGCCTGCCCTGCATCTGATAACCTGTTTGGCCCTTGGGGTTTAGCCTGAAAACACAGGCGGCAGATGGAGTGGTTTGCAGTCTGGGGTCTTATACTGTGGGACAGCCAGATACTCTGCCCCTCACTGACTGCTCTCTGAAACTGAAGCATTTTAGCTCTCATTGAGCAGTGATTTGGGTGTGCCATGGGCAATTCATAGCTGAATAGACCTATTTATTTAATTTGTGGTGGCAGGAACTTCCTCTCCCTTGGCTGTGTTGGTGTGTAGTGCTTTTCTACTGTGGGCAGTCATCCCTTCCCTCCTGCACATTTGTACTGAGACCCTCACCCCTTTTGCCAGCAGACTGGACACAGCTTTGTGGAGAAAGCTAAAACTTGGACTTAGTGGGTTCCTGTGGCTGCGGGTAGATAGACTGAAAATATTGACGTGGCTCTCCCTGCCTGATGCAATTCTGTATACCTTTACTGTTTATCTACTACATCGGCAGCAGGCAAAGCTGGGGATCCACTGGATTTTTTCTTATTCTGGGTTTTTTTGATTTGCTTTACTCCCAGGGCTTGGTGCTTTTTGCATTGAGGACTTTTCAAAGAGTCATGCACTTAATTTATTTATTTATTTATTTTTTTAGTTTTTATAGCTATGTCTAGGTTGTATTGAGATATAATATATATATAGTGGCTGCAGGCAGAACACCCAGTAACCCTTTTGCCGTTACTGGCTGCAGCTCTGTCCTGGTTTCTCATGTTATAACGTGATGCCCTTAGACTTCTGACTGCTATTTTATGCCCTAGTTACTTGGGGGTACAGCTGAACACCCAGTTGATCGAGCTAGCATATGTCTATCCCTCTTGGTATAGTGCAAGTTTGGCTCTGACCGAATGTGGGTGTTATGCATTCCTGCCCTGGGGAAATATTTTTCCAGCTCCTGGTAATTTTGTAGATAATTTTGAACCACTTGCTGAGTCCTAATTTAGTAAATAATTCTTAATTGCCAACTGCGGAGTCCTCGGAGACTTGCTCCTTATTTTAGCCTTCATACTTGCCCCTTTGGGTATTAGAACCCTTTTTTGTCCTTGTGGCCTTCACCCTACTATGCCATTACAGAATATCCTGTACTGGGGGCCCACTACATAGTCATGATGATTACTTCTCAAACAGGTCCCTGTCATCTGCTCTGCTAGGAGTGAATTTACTTGGCTCCCACTCTTGGAAATCACACCCCAGCATAATACTAGCCTCTGTAAGCTAGTTGACTACTGGTACCAGGGTGCCTATGGTTTATAGAACCGCACCCACCAGTTCACATGTTATTACGTGGATTATCCACATGTTTTTGTTTAGCCTTGTTGGCCTAATTATATTGTTGTTTCCTCATAGTTACGACAGATTTTTGGCACAGACATTATGGTTTGCTACAGAAGAGTATACAGTGACTCACTGTGTTACGCCAGGAGTCCCAGGTGGACTTTGGCCTGCTTTATAGCCCTGCATTGAAATTTTCCAGTCCATTGCTGGCAGTAGTTGGGCTGGCATTGGTTTTACCTGCCTCCTGGCAGTTGGGTATCCTTGTTTTACCCCTCCTTAAATGCTGTGCTTGGGGGGAAGGGGTTGCTGGTGCCCATCTCCAGATAGGGTGTGGGGTTCTGATGCCTCCCGACTGCGCAGGCTATCTGTAGTTGATCTGGCTTTTAATACCCGCCATGATGGACTCTCCTATTAAGCTGTTATCGTGGAACATTAATGGGTTGAACAAACGGATCAAATATAGTAAAATGTTTCATCATCTGAAAAAAATAGCACCCTGACCACCTGTACCACCAAGAGATCCATCTGACAGATGTAGAACATGCTATGCTAGGAACTCAAGAGGGCTGTGCCTCTTCCTAGCCTCTGGAAAGCAGAGAGGCTCTTCTTTATTGATTCCATCCCCTACAAGTTCATTTGTTCTAAGAAATATGTCTACCCACAGGGTTGATATACTGACTAGGCAACTCATTAAGGCCCGAGTGACGCTGACTTGTGTATATTTACCACCACATACTTCTAATCAAATTTTTCAGACTTTTTTTTTTATATATATATACTGTAAACTCATTGACACGTTTTATGGACAGTTACTTTTAGGAGTAACTTTAACTTTAACTTTCTCCCCAGAACTAGATACAGACAGTACAGTACATCACTGCATTGGAGATTTGTAGTGCAGAAATATCTCTTATATAATGCTCCAGCACTTTGGTCTTGTAGATATATGGCGGCATCTGTTTCATTCCTATAGGATGTATATGCACTACTCCTTCAGTCACAAATTTGTACACCAGACTGGACTATTTTGTTACAACCTGTGAGCATTTTCATACAGTCCAGGATTTCTCTTATGGTCCTTGTTAGACTGCAGTGTAACCTAGGTCCGCAGGAAAAAAACTACTTTTTGGCACTTCAACCTCTCGCTTCTTCAAAATGAGGCCTTAAAACCAATTAGTGGATTCCCTCCAAGTTACCTTGCTTACTGATGACACCCAAGATGTGTTGGACCCCATATTATGGGACACTATCAAGACGGTTGCCCAAGGAGTGATAATCTTTTATGCCACGCACAAAAGGCAGGCTAGAGAGCGCCATTTTACTGAACTGACAGTAAAACTGTCCATCGTGCAGTCCCTTTTACTACCCCTTGACCCATGCATAAAAGCCCAAATAATAGAGGTCTAGAAATTATTGGAGGAAGAGGTGGAATTCTTTCTTGAGTGTCTCAGGCAATCGTGTGGTGGGGGGGAGGGGAAGAGGGGCTGTCTTCCTGGCCTGTTAATTTTCAAGCCTATAGAAATAAATTATCCTACAGATTAGATATCTTTCCTCTGACAGATTGGCACATTATAGTGACAGGGTCATGCAGATTATATGCGACTGTTGCACAGTTCTCTATTCAGAGGCCTGACCTCCCGTCCCTGATGGCGGCCCAGACTTAATCTGCATTTAGATTGGGGGCATGGATAGGCTCAGTGTTGTGTTGTAACTCTCTCTGCAGTCTGATTTAGCTGGTTCTTTTGAATGGTAGTACTCCTCAGGAGAGTGATATCTTTGACCAGGCATCAGTGTAAAACCATTGTAATATAAAAACAGTAAGTAAGAAAGATTTTATTTATAAAGCGCCCTATCCCTGAGGCTCAGGGCACTGTACAGTGTACAGATATTGGCAATAAGTTAAGTACATATCCAGTAAGAGATAAATAGCAAGTTAAAAGCAACATGTTCAGTAGTAAGCAAAAACAGCAGCTGGTTGATCCAAAAGTAGGCCAGTACTAATGCTAAGTCCCAAAGGGTTCCCTAAAACTATGTGCTTTCAGGCCCACTTGAAGACCTCCAGCGAGGGGACATCCCTCAAGGACCTTGGAAGTAAATTCCACAGGACCTGCACAACCACCGCACATGGACAATCACCAGATGTTTTAGCTGAGCCCTGGGAATTGCTAGGAGGCCCTTGGAGGAGAAGCTGAGAGAGCACTGGAAGCAGTTGGGAGTCGAGATCACGCAGATAACCAGGACACCGTTTAGTGGCAGTCCTCTGTTTTAGTTTTGTGTGTTTGGTAGATGTGTGTTCAGATGTCAAGAAGAACAAGCATAAAGCTGTTCTGAAGAATCACTGGGGCTGACATGGATTCTGACTGCAGTGGAAAATGGAGGGGTGTACTGTACAGGGGTTAGTGTGTGCTGCAGGGGACGGAGTTACTGTACAACTGATGTGCAGCTGGGGAAATTGGGCAGTGCAGGCAGAAGCTGGCTATCTGCAGTAGGCAACAAGCCCTATTTTAACAAAGGTGCCCCCAGACACAGTTTCGTGGGGACACTGACACCACTCTGCTGTTCCCCCTGGTTCCTGGTGGGCCCTGGGGGTCCCTGAGCACCTTCTGTTATCTCCCTGTATGGCTTCCAGAGCATCTAGTACCCCAGACCCCCAGCCTTTATGTAAAACATTTTCTTGGCATGCCAACATACTGTGGGTGCAAAAAAGACACTTCTAAGAGTGTGGATATGTTGTACATCCACACTTGTTGGCATGCCCCTTCCCCTTTAAATCTTGCCGGAAGTCTTCAAGCTGGCTCCTCCCACCCACCTGGGTGGTATATACCTCGGCTCCGCCCCTTGAACCCCAGATCTACTTTTCCCCTGGAAGATGCAGGTTCCCTCGTGCTCTCACAGCAGTTCATAGGCCCTGGATGCAAAGCGTTGGTTTTTAACGAAACTAACTTTAAAACTCGTTCGAGTTAGCGATTCCGATTGTAGTGCATCGGACATGGAGGATAAATTATCCCCCGGATTTCGCCGGTGTACCTGCGGCCAGAAGATGTCGTGCACTGATCCCCATCTAACATGCGTTTATTGCCTAGGTGTCGGACATGACACCTCATCTTGCTCTTTCTGCCTGGACTTCCATCCCAACGTTCTGGACGACCGCAAGGCACGCCTAAAACTGGGGAGACCAGAGAAAAGGAACCCGCTGATGAAGTCGAAGGAGGTGAGATGGGTGGTTTACGCGGCCACGGGATCCGCCGAGCAGCTGGAGCAAATGAAGGCATTCAAGGAAGCAGCTCAAGCGTCAGCCAATCGGAGCTTTTTTGTTCCGCTCAACCTTGGCTCCACCGTTACGGACTACTTCAAGGAGTTGTGCCAGTCTCTCCCCACCAGGGGTGTGACACCCTCAGGCTCGCACTCCTCCACGCCCTATGAAGAGGATGAGGGACCCAAGTCTTCGCAGCCGGGAAGCGTTCTTGGTCAGAGAAAGGTCCGAGTCCCAAGAGCACACGGTCTCGGCTTTGGTCGCAATTGCATCCTCGGCTGCCGGCTTTATGGATCTCCTGTCTGGCCAGGGGACCGATGAAATGGCGACGAGGTAGAGATTTCTCTTGACCCAGTCAGCCCTTTGTCGCCGACCCCGGTGGCTGACTCTCTGGAAAGGACTCCGGTCCTTGTCTTTTCTGATGAGAAGACCCAACTCGCTGGTGTCCCCATTGAGGAAACTGTTCTGGTCCCTCGGTTTTCACCGACACTGGTGTCTCCTGATCGAACGGGTCGACTTCCTCGCTTTCGATCGAGGTCCAGAACCCCTTCGGCCAAACGGCCGAGAAAGAGTCATAAACACTCTAAGAAGAGGCGCCGCCGCAGATCTTCATCCTCCTCGGATGAGGAGAGGCTTCAGTGGAAACTCCGTCGATGCTATGAAGATGTCATGTGGCAACAGCTGATTTTGTCCGGGCAGAAGATGGCCCTGCCGACCACCCCAGCCATCACTTGGCTTCCGCCTCCTAGGCCGACGCCGACCCCTCCGGAACTGAAGTCTTTGGTTCCCCTGCCCGTGGGGCCGGCCCGAATCCCGGTTCAGCCTGCCCCGGTCTCTCCACCGATTTTGGTGGAACCACCACCTAAGCAGCCTCGGGGAAGGGCTCCCTCGAAAGAGGACCAAACTGACACCGGGCTTCCCCGACGTCTGTCGATAATGGTCGTCCCCGATCACCCACGGCGTATCGAGGGAGACCTAGGCGGGAGGCCGCTGTATGGCGACTCTTCGGACTCTGACGTCATTGGATTGCGCTCCCATTCTGGGGATGATGAGTCGTCTGTGGCAGGTTTGGAGGAAGGCCCTTCCTCTTTTTAGGGCATTCTCCGGCTGATCTCCGAATCCACCAGAATGCCCCTGGAGTCCATCCAGAAGAAGGCAGAGTACACCCTTACGGATATCCTCAAAAGGGGGGTTCCCAGATGGAGGCCTTTCTAGTGGCTGAAGCCATTATTGGTCCGGCCCTTGAGCTTTGCAGTGCCCAGCTTCCTGCCTAGCACCATCTTCCCGCATGGCCCGCAAGTACACGGTGCCCATGGGGTCCCTGGCAGGATTCACAAAACATTCTTTGGCTCAGAGCCTGGTGACCGCTTCTGTGTTCAGGTGTACTAGTAGCTCAGCCGACATTGACCGACCCCCGGACAAGGAGTCCAAAAATATGGACCACTTCTCCGGTAAGGTGTATGCGGCCTCTTCCTTAGGCCTTCGTCAGGCCAGCTCGGCTGTTATAATGGCACATTTCTCTCATCCCTCCTAGGGTCATTGGACGAAGTCCTCCTGTCTCCCAGCGGACATGCAGACCACAGCGAAGCAAGTCCATGATCAGGGCCATGCTGTCGCAAAACAGCAGCTCCAGACGGCCCTGGACATTGGGGATTCTTGTGCCTGCTCCTTAGCAGCCGCAGTGGCCACTCGCCACAGGGCTTGGCTGAGGCTTTCCTCCTTCCTGGCGGATACTCTGCACAAGTTAGCTGACGTTCCTTTCCTAGGCACCGACCTGTTCGGTCCAGGAGTGGCCGGTCACCTTCAGCGCATACGGCAGTCCAGTGCCACCTTGGATGCTACTTCTGCAAAGTGTTCCTTGGGCAAGAACCAGCAGAAGCGAAAGAAGAAGCCTTTTCGGCATTCTTCCCCCTGCGGTCATACAGCCCTCTTATAAAGGAGGTCAGCAGCAGCAGCAGGCTCAGGCTTAGCGCCCAAGGCCCAAGCAGGGTCCATAACAGCCCCGTAAAGGAGGCCGAGGCGCAGGACCAGGAGCTGCCGCCTCCTCTAAGCCTGCTCAGTGACGGGTTGGGGTTTGCCACCCCTACACCCGTCACGCCAGCTCTGGGTCCTCCCGTGGGGGGGCCGGCTCCTCCACTTTCTTTCCGCCTGGTCCGATATCACCTCAGACAGGTGGGTTCTCGAAGTGGTCGGTCAGGGACTGCCTCTAGAATTCGGGCAGTACCCTCCCAGCCGAGTCCGCGCCCCTCTGGAGGAAAGGATCTCAGCTTGCACCCAGTCGGCTCTCTGAGACAACATAGCTCAGCTCCTCTGCAAGGAGGCAGTAGCTCCAGTGCCGGATCCTCCTACAGACCCAGGCTTTGTGTCTAGGTACTTCCTGGAGCCCAAGCGGACGGGGGGGTTGGTGCCACATCATAGACCTCCACGATCTGAATCAGTATCTCAGGTCTTGCACCTTCCGGATGGTAACTCTGAACCAGATCATACCATCCCTGGAGCGAAACATGTGGTTCTGTTCACTGGATCTACAGGACACGTTCTTTCATGTCCCAATCTGTCCGTCCCATCAACTGTTCCTCCGCCTCAAGGTTGAAGGGACCCTCTACGAGTTTTGAGCCATGCCGTTCGGCCTGTCATCAGCCACACAGGTCTTCACCAAGTGCATTGCAGTGGTAGCAGCCCATCTTCAGCATCAAGGAGTACGAATCTACTCTTATCTCGACGACTGGCTCTTTACAGATTCCTCCCTTCAGGAGATGGAGAGGTCCAGTGATCTGGCCCTCCGAACCTGCTCCCAACTCGGTCTCCTGATCAACGAGGCCAACTTGGAACTCGTGCCCTCTCAGGTGATGGGCTTCATCGCAGCAGAGCTCAACTCTCGTCAAGCCAGAGCTCGGCTCCCGGCGGACAGGGCGGAGGTTCTTTCCTCCTTTGCCCAATCATTTCTGGTTGTGCACTTGCGCCCTGCCCGGGACTTTTCTGCGCCTTCTGGGTTGCATGGCGGCGTGCACCTCAGTGGTCTGTTGGGCCAGGTGGCACATGTGCCCCCTCCAACGGGAGCTGGCCTACCAGTGTACTCAGCACCGCGATCGTTTCGACCAGCTGATCACTGTAACCCAGAATATGTGGGACGCTCTCCAATGTGGACCGCCCCAGAACGGTTGCAGGTAGGGATCCCGTTTGTCTGCCCCGAGCCGACGGTCGTCCTTACGACCGATGCTTCTCTCATGGGCTGGAGAGCCCACATGGGGACAACAGGGCCCACGGGTTCTGGACCCCCGAGGAGTCCCAATGCCATATCAACCTGGTGGAGTTCAGAGCAGTCAGACTGGCACTGTCAGCTTTCGCTCCTCAGCTCCGAGGTTGAGTGGTTCAAGTCCAGACGGACAATACCACAACCATGTACTACCTCAGCAAACAGGGCAGCACGCACTCCCGTCTGCTGTGCAAGGAGGCGCTCCACATCTGGACCCTCGTAAGCCGGTTTGAGGTGGATCTCCTAGCCATTCATGTGGCAGGAGTCTCGAACCAGCTGGCGGATGCTCTCAGCCATTTAGACCAGACATCCCATGAGTGGTCTCTCCATCCAGAGGCAGCTTACAGTCTGTTCTCCCGTTGAGGTGAACCATTGGTGGACCTGTTTGCCTCCAAGGAAAAACACTAAGCTGAGGCTGTACCATGCCCGCCCCCCTCAGCTGGGCTCGCTGCAGGGGGTACATTTCCCTTGATTCACGAGGTGTTACTCAAGGTGAGGAGGGACAAGACAAAGATGATCCTGGTAGCCCCAGCTTGGCCGCGCTAGTTCTGGTGCCCAGATCTCCTCAGCCTAAGTTGCAGCTCCCCGGAGCGGCTTTGTACGCGCCCGGACCTGATATCTCTGAACCAGGGGAAGGTATTCCATCCGGACCTTCAATCCTTGCACCTCACAGCCTGGTACCTGAGCGGCTAGAGTTCCAGGTTCTGGGTCTTTCCGAGAATGTCTACACCTTGGTGGAGGCATCTCGTAAGGAATCGACCAGGAAATGTTATGCCTTCAAATGGAAAAGGTTTTCCATTTGGTGCCAGGGTAAGAGTCTGGACCCCTTATCCTGCTCCCTGGCTAACATTCTAGGCTACCATTGGTCTGTCTCCAAAGGGGGTCTACGGTCATCGACCTTTAAGGTGCACCTGGCAGCCATTTCTGTTTACTGGGCGTGGGCCGGTCCACCGACATTGGTACAGGAGACAGTGGTTGGGCATTTCTTCAAAGGCCTGGATCACATATCCGCTCCGGTGCGTGAACCTCCACCTCCGTGGGATCTGTTGCTGGTTTTGGCAGAGCTCATGAGCAAGCCATTCGAACCCATGCACAAGTGTGAGCTCTCACACTTGTGGAAGACGGCCTTCCTGGTGGCTGTCACGTCGGCTAGAAGGATAGGGGAGCTCCAGGCGCTTTCGGTGGACTCCCCTTATCTGGTTTTTCACAGGGACAAAGTTGTTCTGCGTCCCCACCCGAAATTCCTTCTGAAGGTGGTATCAAGAGTTTCACCTCAACCAGGTGTTGACTCTGCCGGTATACTACCATAATTACACCTCGGACGCCGAGTACAGGCTCCATACTCTGGACCAAAGACTTGCTGTCTCCTGTTAGAAGGAGAGAACGGCGGAAATTTGTGGAGAGGTTCGACAGCTGTTTGTCACCTACTCTGAAGCCGCTTCTGGCAGACCTGCAGCCAAACGGACCATTGCAAGGTGGATTACATTGTGCTATGAGTTGGCAGGCAAGGGACCTTCCCAGAGGGATAAGAGCTCATTCTACCCACCATACTGCTGCATCGGTGGCTGCTTCCAGGGACATCCCTATCCAGGAAATCAGTCGGGCTGCTACCTGGAAGTCAGCAAACACCTTCATTACCCACTACCACATCGACCCTGAGTCACGCCGGGATGCTGGTTTTGGGGCCTTAGTTCTCCAATCTTTATTTACCAAGTAGGGGGTGTGCGCCTTGCCTCCCTCCTGCCGGAGAACTGCTTGGAATCTGCCAAGAAGTGTGGATGAACAACATATCCACGCTCCTAGTAGAACAGGTTACTCACCTGTAACAGTAGTTCTAGGAGTGGTATATATTGTTCATCCACACGCACCCACCCGACCTCCCCGGCTTTAGGTGCACAACCTTGCTTCCAGCGGGCTAAGATCTGGCATCATGGGGCGGAGCCGAGATATACACCACCCGGGTGGGTGGGAGGAGCCTGCTTGAAGACTTTTGGCGAGATTTAAAGGGGAAAGGGACATGCCAAGAAATGTGGATGAACAACATATACCACTCCTAGAACTATTGTTACAGGTGAATAACCTGTTCATTCTGTCTATAAAAGACCTCCTTCTTGCAGAAATCTTGGCAACGGGCCTAAAGACCCTCCCAGTTTATTCCTTTAATTACTATTAGATGTTGGGACAAATTACAATGAAACAGACCCCCCCCCCCCCCAAACTTTCTTTCCTCCGGTCACGGTTCCAGGAGCCTCTCTCGGGCATCCATCCTTGCTCCTGCCCTGCCTGAAGTCCACTCTAACTGTACCTTCCTCTCTCTCGCCCCGTCTTGCAGCTGGCATCCCCAGCTTAACCCCTCGGGGGTGAGGCCGCCCCTCCTACCTTGGGCGCTGTCACAACATAGACTCCAGCTGCAGACGAGGGCCTCAGGAGGAGGAGGAACTGCGAAGGTCGGCAGAGTCGGACCCGGTCGTGGGCATGGGGGGATTGCTGCCATCGCCTACCCCTGGAACCGGTTTTGCTTTTTTCTCCCCAACGTGGGCACTTCCGATGTCATGCACACGGCAACCCTGCCGACGTCAGCTATGCGGTCACATGCTGTCTGCATACTGCAGCGCCCCCGATCTCCACTGGGAGCCTCTGGTGCATGGGACAAACCCCAGCCCGCCCCCTGGGAGAGGAGAGCTGTCCATAGGACGCTCAATCCTCTCCCTCTCCTGCCAACCCCCGTCGACCTGGGCTCGTTCCTGAACCCGAGTCGCTGGCGTGGCGCAAGGTGTGGCGTCCAGTGCCTTAACCCTCGGCGCCACCGGGCCGGCCATTGAAACAGACTTTGACAGCAGATCAGGACCACTTGGCCCACCCAGTCTGCCCATTTTCCTAGCTATTGAATAAGCTGCAGATCTCAGTTAACCAACAGCCTTCTTCCTCCTACCCCCACTGTAATTTCCCTATGTCTGTCCCATGCACTTCTGAATTCCCCCACTGTTTTTGACCCCATGACCTCTTCAGGAAGGCCGTTCCATGCATCCATCACCCTCTCAGTAAAATAATACGTCCTCACGTTGCCCCTGAGCCATCCCCCCTCTGTGTTCAAATTGTGCCCCTTTTCTTGCACATCTTTTTCTGAAAAATGCTACCCTCTTGGACATAGTTGATTCTCTTGAGGTACTTGAAAGTTTCTGTCATGCCCCCCTCTCCCTCCTTTACTCGAGGGTATACATATTAAGCTCCTTTAGTCTCTCTTCGTATGGTTTCTGGTGCAGACCCTGCACCATTTTAGTTGCCCTCCTCTGGACTGCCTCCATCCTGTCTATGTCCTTGCAGAGATGGGGTCTCTAGAACTGCATGCAGTACTCCAGATGGCGTCTCACCAACTGTCTGTACAGAGAAATGACAACTTCTGTTTTCTACTGGTGATGCCTCTCCCTATGCATCCCAGTATTCCTCCCCCAACCCTCCTTACTGCCTTCTCACATTGCCTGCTTACCTTCAGGTCATCTGATATGACTACCCCAGGTTCCTTTCCATGTTGTTGTTGTTGGCACCTCTCTTCTCCTCCCTCCCCCCCCATTGTGTTTGCTTCCCCTTCCCCTTTTTGTTTCCCAGGTGCATTACTTTGCACTTCTTTGCATTGAATCTAAGCTGCCATACTTTTGACCATTCCTCCAACCTTGCCAAGTCCCTTCCCATCCTTTCCACCCATCCCCTTGTGTATCAACCCTGTTGCAGATCTTTGTGTCATCTGCGAAGAGGCATACTTTTCCTTCCAGTCCCTCCGCAATGTCACTTATAAAAACATTAAAGAGGACCGGCCCCCCGGTTCTGAACCCTGTGGTACCACACTAGTAACCCCATTTCTACTATTGCCCTCTGCGACCTGTTGTACAGCCAGTTTTCTACCCAGGCTACCACCCTGGGACCCACTCTCAGGCTGGCTAACTTGTTTATTATTCTTTTATGTGGGACTGTGTCAGATGCCTTGCTAAAGTCTAGGTAGGCCACATCCACAGCCTCTCCTTGGTCTACTGCTTTTGTCACCCTTATTGATCTCATGCTATTTTTTTTTTTTGGGGGGGGGGGCGCTAGAATTAGACTTGCCACACTATAGCTTCCCGACCTAGAGAACATGGTGGGCTGAATTTGCATAATCACCATACCCTTGCCCAGGTGGTGCAGCTCTGCATAATTTGCAATTGGAGAAACCTGACTATACATGTCCTGGGACAGGGCTGGGTAAGACCATGTCCCATTTTTTATGCAGAATGTGTTAAAAGCAAGGGTCTTTTCTGTCCTTTCCTGTGACTTATTTGTCTCTTTCCTGTCTTGAATGTGCAGTCAAATTTTCCTTATGGCACCTAGGAATTGGCCACTCCAGTGGTACCATAGATCTTACTTCGAGAGGGCTCTTGCAGTAGGTAATTACAAATGGGAGTGATGCCAGCAGGTGTCAGGACCCCACGGAAACATTTCTAGCTAGCAGTCTCTGGCAGGGGACCGCCCCCATGTCAGGTGACCGATGTCAGATGACGTCAGTATAAAGGGGTGGTCCCCCACGCCCACCTTCCTGTTCTTTCCTGCTGTTTGCTCATGCAGCGCCTCGTGGTAAATTTCATCTGTTTGGTCAGTCGTCGGTAGTTTTACCGTCTATTTTAAACCTTTTCTTCCATTTTCATCAACGTTACCTACAGCTGGCGTGTATGTCTTCCCCGACTCCCTCCGAGCACAAAACCAAGTGCGATTCTTGTGGTGCCCAGGTCCCGCACAAGGACGGACATTCTCAGTGCCTTTTTTGTCTAGGCCCCGATCATCCCGTCGAAGTGCCAACTCTGCCAGCAGTTTAACGTGGCCACCCGAAAACGGAGGCAGCAGTCCCTGGAGGTAAACATTCTCAAACTTAAAATGACCCCTATGGAAAAGGAGCTGAAAAAAATCAGGCGAGCGTCTACTTCTTCAGAGGGCCACCACAAGAAGAAGCACTGGGGCCCGGACTCCTTTTCATCTGTCACCATGGCCTTGGCTGGGGTCGCAGTGCTTCGGGTAACTCCTCCCCTTGGAGGCAGTTCAGTGGTGGCTGTCTTGGAGGCTTCCAGGCGGCGCTAACCCTCCTGTCGGGCTCGGGCCCTTCGGGAGCCTCCGGGTCTAAGGGAGCTGGGCACTGCAAGAATCGTTCGGTTTTAAACCATATATCTTTGTTATTATCGGATTTCCAGCCTCTGTCTATGGTACAGGTAGTGTGTACATAAGTAGTGACTGTTTTATTTCTAAAAAAAAGTTTGGAAATTGTTCTTTTCCTCGGTTTCTTTCCGGTCGGTCTGGTTTGGAACCGACCTTGTTACATCTTCTGTTATTATTTTTACTAATTTCTGGGATTAGAGTGGTGTTCTGGTACCGATCGGTTTCAAAAGAACCGGTGATTTTTCTGGTTCTTTTTCAAAATCCGTGACACGGTTTGTACCTGGTTGGTGTTTCATTACCTGGCTTAAAAGCTGCTATAGGGTAATCTGGTAGGTTGGCCATGTCTGAGAAACCCAAGAAGAAAACCGGTCCCACTGAGGTTTCAACTGTACTGAGTATGGGGAGGCCTTTGCCAAGGCCGACCCCCTCCTCATCTGTGTTTAATGTCTGGGGTTTGACCACCTCAAGTCAGACTGCCAAATCTGTAGAAACTTTCCTAAATCTACTCTAGAAAAAAGATCGAGTAGGCTGAAGGAAAGGGAGTCCGAGAAGTCTGTAGTACTGGATGGCCAGCCCGGTTCGGTTGCTGCCGAACCTGAGGAAGTGCCTACTGACCTAGGCGATACGTCGTCGGGCAAAAGGAGAGTCGACCCTGAGGGGCCGATTCCATCAAAAAGGAAACTCAAGTTTGCCTGTTCGGATCCATTACTGCATTCTCCAGCCGCGGACGAAATAGCCAAAGCGATTAATATTGTTCAATCGCTTCGACCGGTTCCATCTGAACCGGTACCGTCAGTTAGGCGTTCGGATCAGTCTCCTTCGGATTATAATCCAGATGCTTTCTAGGAGGAGTGGGAAGGAGATGAAGACTATCCCGACGATGAAGATGACGTTGATAATCCGGGTTGACAGGATGTGCCCATTGAACCAGACATCTCCCCAGACAGGCCCTCTGTCTCCCCTCCCAGGCTTTCTGAGTCCCCTTCACACTACTTGTTCTGCAGGAATGTGGCTGAAACCCTCCAGCTCCCCTTGGTTGAAGCTGTTGAGGAGGAAGAAGAGCCTGATTTTTGTGAAATTATGGATATCCCAGAGTCCAAAAGGTTGTCTCTCTCTCTTCATAAATCCTTGGGGAAACTGACACAAAAAATTTTACAAACTCCTAATTCATTATCTCCTGTGGATAAAAGAATGGACAGGAGGTATATGTTATCAGGCTCGGGTATGGAGTTCCTTTATAATCATAGCAGCCATGTTCGGGTAGTGCAGGCTGCAGCCTGTGACAGGGCTAACATTCCTTTGGCTCCCCCTCCCCCGGACAAAGACTCCAGGAAAGTTGAAGCCATGGTCAAAAAACAATATTTGGTATCCTCTTTGGGACTCAAGCAGGCAAACTACATGGCCGACACAGCCAGGTACCAGAAGTCTAGTTGGGTTACTATTCTGAAACTGGCTAAACTAGCCTTCCCCCAGCTAGCCAAACAGCTGGAGGAGGTGGCTGCAGATGGAATTGAGGCATCTAAAGTACAATTTCACACTACTGTGGACTCCAGTGATGTTGCATCGAGAGTCATGGCTACATCTGTCTCTCTCAGAAGGCATGCTTGGCTCAGATGTACTAGCCTTTCACAGGATACCCAGACTCTGGCTATAGATTTTCCTGTAGTGGGTAACTCTCTGTTTGGGGAGCAGACAGAGGCTTACATGAAGAAAATGGATGAATACAGGACCACTTACAGGAGTGCACAGGCCAAGGAAAGGCGAGCCACTCCACAAAAGCAGCAGTCTAGGGGTAGGGACAGGCCCTTTCACAGGCCTTTCTACCAAGCCCAGACCTCCTCTCCCTTCCCACAGAGGGTTTTTTTCAGAGGGAGGGGCAGGATGGGGATGAGCAGGGCTGCTCCCTCCTCCCAGTCTAAGGCCCCTGCCGAGCAGACACTCTGATGTGTCAGCCCGGGTCAACTCCCCAGTACCAGTAGGCGGCAGGCTGGCTTAGTACTTTTGGGCCTGGAAGTCTGTGACCTCAGACAAGTGGGTCCTGGAAGTAGTAAGCCAGGGACTGGCCCTCAGCTTTAAAAAGTTCCCAAAAAAGAGGGCCAGGTCTTTTCCACCTGCATCAGTCTCAGAAACCCCTGCCTTACAGGCAGAGGTTTCCTCTCTTCTAGCTCTCAGAGCTGTAGAGAAGGTTCCTACTCAGCATAGGGGGAAATGACTGTACTCCAGGTACTTCCTTACCCAAAGAAAACCGGGGAGTGGCGACCTATCCTAGACCTAAGATATTTGAACAAACACATTTCAAAACCCAAATTCAAAATGATAACTCTGGGAGTAATCCTTCCCCCTCTAAGGCCAGGGGATTGGCTAGCATCCCTGGACCTCAAGGATGCCTACTTCCATATCCCTGTCAGGTGCTCCCACAGAAAATACCTCAGGTTCGAGTTGCCTTCAGGCCATTACCAATTCAGGGCCCTACCATTCGGCCTAACATCAGCGCCAAGGCTTTTCACAAAGTGCCTTGTAGTAGTGGTGGCTTACCTCAGAAGACAGGGTATCACCATTTTCCCATATCTGGACGGCTGGCTGATTGTAGGTCAGTCATCACACCAGGTCAGCTCTGCAAACCACCCAGGACTTGCTCAGTTCCCTGGGGTTTCTTCTCAATCTTCCAAAGTCTGTCCTCGAACCAGTACAACTTCTTATTTTCCTAGGAATAGAACTGGACATTGCCCAAGCAAAAGCTTTCCTTCCCCTGGCAAGGGTGAAGGCCCTAGTAGATCTTGCTTCATCTTTTCGACCTCAGGTCTCTCATCCAGCAAGACAGTTTCTCCAACTCCTGGGACACATGGCAACTTCCACTGCAGTGGTACAGGGAGCAAGATTTCAGATGAGGGATGTTCAGTTCCACCTAAGGTCTTTTTTTTTCACAGAAAAAGGATTCCCTCACCAAACTGATTCCAGTGACTCAGACTCTGGTCCATGCTGTCCAGTGGTGGCTGGACCAGGACAACCTCAGACAAGGAGTCCTATTTCTTCCTCAAGCCCCCTCAGTAGTTCTAATTACAGATGCTTCTCTCCTAGGTTGGGGAGCCCAGCTGGGAGCCCTGACAGCTCAAGGGGTCTGGTCTCCACAGGAATCTCTCCTTCATATCAACCTCCTGGAACTCAGGGCAGTGTTCCAAGCCCTTCAGTGCTTCTCAGATTCGGTCAAGGGCAAGGTGGTCCAAGTCAGAACAGACAACACGACACCAATATGGTACATAAACAAGCAGGGAGGCACTCGGTCCACGGCCTTGTGCACAGAAGCCATGAAACTGTGGTCTCTGGACTGTTCTCTTCAGACTTCCCTAGTAGCAGTTCACCTTACAGGGAAGGACAATGTACTGGCAGATGCTCTACGAAGAATCTCCCAGGGACATCACGAATGGTCCCTGGACCCTCTCATCCTGCAGGTCTTCTCCTCCAGGTGGGGCACTCCAGAGATGGATCTCTTTGCAGCCCCGGACAGTCCGCTCCCTCTGTTCTGTTGCAGACCTCCACTCCTGGGGTCTGTGCCTCAGGATTCTCTTATCTTGGATTGGAGGGACAGGTTTCTCTATGCCGTCCCTCTGCTATTCAGAGTCTTGATCAAAATCAGAACTCAACCCTGCACAGTGATACTAGTGGCTCCAGATTTTGGCCAGACAGCCTTGGTATCCTCTGCTGCTGTCCCTGACAATGTCATGTCCCTGGTCTCTGCCCAGGAGATACAATCTCCTGTCCTCCTCTCAGTGGAGGTTCTGGTATCTCAATCTCCAGTCTTTCAACCTCAAGGCCTGGCTCTTGAAGAGTTAGAATACGCAGGCCTGCATCTTTCTTAGGGAGTTCTGGATATTTTGAAGGTTTCTAGGAAATCTTCTACTAGAAAAACTTGTAACTCCAAATGGAAGAGGTTTAGCATTTGGTGTTCTCAGAAGGGCATTGTGCCTGATTCTGCAGGCATCTCCACAGCCTTGGATTATCTGATTCGCCTCAGTGGTCTAGGCCTTGGGCCTGCAACCCTGAAGGTTCACCTAGCAGCTGTTTCTGCATTTCTTTTAGCAGGGAAGGGCTCTTCCTTGGCTTTCCATCATGTTTTCAGTAGGTTTTTCAAAGTACTGGTTCATATTAACCCTCCCTTTAGAGAACTGACTCCTGCTTGGGATCTCAATGTCTGCATTGCACGGCTTATGCAGCCCCCTTTTGAACTTATGACTTTGGCCAAGTTGAAGTACTCAACCTGGAAAACTGTGTTCCTGGTAGCTTTTACTTCTGCCAGGCGGATTAGTGAATTACAGGCCATGTCAGTGGAACCTGACTTCATATCCTTCCATAGGGATAAAGTGGTCCTAAAAACCAGTAGGAGGTTCTTGCCCAAAGTGGTATCAAATTTTCATCTGAACCAAGCTGTCTCTCCCTGTGTTTTTCACTGACTGTTCTTCAGGGGAAAGAAGGTTACACAGTTTGGATGTTAAAAGAGCTCTTAGCTACTACATAGAGCACACTAAGCCACACAGAAATGACCGTCTTCAATTGTTTTTCACTTATGGTGAGGTGGGGAAAGGTAAGCCTGCCACTAAAAGAACTATTGCCAGGGCGATTGTCTCTTGCATACAATTCTGCTGTGACAAATTGGGTAAAACACCCCCTTTAGGCCTGAGGGCTCACTCGACTAGGGGTACAGCTGCTACTTTGGCTGCGGCCAGAGATATACCCTTGTTAGAGATCTGTAAAGCAGCTACCTGGAAAACAGTACATACATTCACCAAGCATTACTCTCTGGATATCCAGGCTAGGCGTGATGCTAGGTTTGGCACAGTAGTACTGCAGAGCCTGTTCCCAAAGTAGGTTCTGCATTCCCTCCTCCATAGGGAACTGCTTGGTAATCTGCATTATGTCAGAATACAGCAAGACTTCATGTTGTTTGAAGAAAAAATTACTCACCATAGTAATGTTGTTTCTTCTAATGGAGTCTTGCTGTGTTCTGACCTCCCGCCCGCCTCCCCTCTCAGAACCTAGTTTTTGGGAAGTGGGCTGGCAGGTACAGTGTTGCACCTCAGGGGTGAACCTTGTACCCTCCCTCTTTAGGGTGGGTTAGCTGTTTTATGGGTTCTTTTTTTCTGGTGTTATACATATGTTTAGTATAGTGTGCTACTTCTGGTTAAACAACTAAATAAAAAAAAATTGTCAGTATCTTTTCTTCTTGGGTTCTCGACTTGAGTCTTTAGGGCCCAAATTGTTGCCTTCTGGCTTACATATTGAACAATTTCCATAGTTTTTGTACTCAGTTGTTCGTAAGAATCTGATTGTTACACTGGGAAGTACCAGAGACAGAGGTTTGAAAACCGAGCTTGAGTTCAACGTTCTATGCTGCTGCATAGAGTTAACTCTTTCTTTCTTCTCCTGGGCAGTTCAAGTGCTTGGGCTAACTGCATTATGTCAGAATACAGCAAGACTCCATTAGAAGAAACAACATTACTATGGTGAGTAATGTTTTCTTTTTGTTCCACCAAAACTGAACTCCTCTTCCTTGTGTTCCTTTAAGGAGCTGCTCAAGTCACTTCCCACTCATGGGGGAAGGCCCTGGCTTGCACATCTCCAGATCCTGCAAGAAGGAATCTGAGGAACCGAGAGAAACTGTCACGTTGACGTCGCTCTTGTGACGGAGAGGGATCTCGAACCTAGGAGTCTCCTCTTTCGACTTCGGTTGAAGTTGTGGCCTCGGCCGCTGACCTTACGGTGCCCCCGTCAGGTCAGCCAGCCCAAACGCAGGATGACGACCTGGTCGAGATCATCCTCTCCCCCGTCAACCCGTTTATGACCAAGGAGGCTGACATCTCCTTATTTAGGACTCCAGTCCTTTCGGACCTCGCTGATGAGGCGCCTCAGCCAGCTGGGAAGCCCTGGGCGGTGGTCGACCCTTATCTGGAGGAACCGGGGTTCTCGCCGCCTTCTCCAGAGCGTCTTGGTCGGTCTCCCCGATGGTCAGCGTCTAGGGCTGGGACATCCTCGACCGAAAGGCCAAGGAAGTCTCATAAGTGGCACACCAAAAAGGAGTGCCGCCGCCATTCGTCCTCCTCCTCAGATGAGGGGAGGCTTCGATGCAAGTTGCATCGGCGCTACAAGGACATGCTGTGACAGCAGCTAGTTCTGGCTGGGCCAAAGGTGGTCCCTTCAACCCGGCCATTACGTGGCTGTCGCCTTCCAGGCCGTCATTTACCACCCCAGAGTCGGTTGTCGCCGCACCTCTGCCTCTGGAGCCAGCGACTTCCCTCCCGACTTGGCCGAAGTTAATCTCTCCACCTATCTTGGTGGAGCTGCCACTGAAACAGCCTCCCTCGGGGGGGGGGGGAGTCTCGGCCTGCTTCAGGCTTCCCGCATAGCCTGTCCGTCACTCTTACTCCCGACTGTTCGCAGCAGGTTCTTAGTTACTCCGGTAGCAGACCATTATACCCGGACTCCTCAAAGTCTGAGGACTCGGAACTGGCATCTCGTTTTCTGGACGATGATGCCGTGAGTCTCTCTGTTGAGGTGGGGCCCACCTCCTTTATGTGCATCCTCCAGGATGAAGCTGGAGCCCGTTGAGAAATGGGTAGAATACCCCTTGTCTGATATCCTCAGAAGAGGGGGATTCTCCGACCGAGGCCTTTCCAGTAGCTGAAGCCATTGTTGGCCCAGCCCTGGAACTCTAGCAGCACCCATCCTCCTACCCTGCTCCGTATGCCAGGATGGCCCGCAAGTACGCAGTACCTACTGACTCCCTTTCGGGATTTACACAGCATCCCTTGGCTGAGGGAGTGGTGACCGAGTCTGTGTCCAGAAGGATTGGGAACTCCGGAGACTCCGGTAGACCGCAGGGCAAAGAATCCAAGAAACTGGATCATTCCTCCCGCAAGGTCTATGCCTGGGCCTCCGTCAGGCGAACTTGTCTGTGATTATGGCACACTTCAAACAACATGAAGTCTTGCTGTATTCTGACAGTCTGCAGTTAGCCTCAGCACTTTAACTGCCTCTGAGAGGAAAAGGTTAACTCTATGCCAGGGCACAGAATGTTGAGCTTGAGCTCGGTTTTCAAATCTCTGTCCCTGGTACACTTCAGTGTAACCCATCAGATTCCTTACTCCGCCATACTGTGAAGATGCTCTGGAGAGTTTCTTCTTGCTGCTTCGGTTCGGTACAGTATGTTGTTCGGTAAATCTCATCCGATTTTATTTCTTTTCGATCATCAGCTCTCTGTCCACGGTACAGTATAGTGGTAGATAGTGGTATTTTTCTGAAAAAATACATTTGTTTTGTGTTTTTTCCACGGTGTCATTCCTGTTGGTCGATCTGGTTCGGAACCGACATGATGCTTCATTGTTGTTTATCGCTTTGCTGTGGTGTAAAGAATTAATTAGGAAAAATTAGAAAAAAAAATCTGAAAGAAAACTGACAGACTGACGAAGCAGTGGGAACTTAACTGCGAGGCGCTTTCACGAAACTAGCGGCACAAAAAGTACTGGAAGCAGGCGTGGGGATGGACCCTTTATACGGCGTCATGCGCCAGTCACCTGTCGAGAGGCGGTTCCCCGCCAGAGACTGCTAGCTAGAAATTTTGTATCTTTCAGCCTCAAAAAAAAAAATAATAAAAAATTAAATTTTTTATTTCCGTTTTTTTCCACAACCATTGAACCGGTTGGTGGCTGAAAGTTTTTGTTGTTGCCTAGCTTGAACGCTGGTAAGGGTAACTTAATAGTTGTGACTATGTCTGAGACATCTAAAAAGAAAACTGGTCCCACTGGGTTTCAGCACTGCACTGAGTGTTGGGAGGCAGTAGAGCGCAGTGGTTTAAGGCTCTGAGCTGCAAATCTGGTGACATCCAGCAGACCAGACCTGGGTTTGAATCCCACAGCTTCCACTTAGATACTGTGTGACCCTGAGCAAGTCACTTAACTTCAAACAGCATGAAGTCTTGCATATTCTAGCAATTGTAGTGATTCCAAACCTTTGAACTGCCCCAGAGAACAGAGAGTTAACTTTCTATGCAGGGCATAGAATGCTGAGCTCGAGCTCGGTTGAAGTCTCTGTCTGGAGTGTTTTGAACTTAAACTGTCAGATTCTTTACTCCGCCTCATTGAACGGTCGCTCTGGAGATTTCTTCTTCAGTTCGGTTCGAAAGTTGGTTAAAGTTTTCAGTTTTCGTCGGTTTTTAAACCGAATAAAGTATCCGCATAGTCTGTTCAGTGTCTGTGGTGCGGTGAGTACTAGATAGGAATTGTTCTGTTTTTCTGTGTGGAACCTGTAAAAGTGCTGTCGGCTCGGCTGAACCGGCCATTTGATTGTGAAATTTGTTGTATACTTAGTCTGTGGTTATTGGTTCGAAAAAAAAAAAACAAAACAAAAAAAAAACGTGTTTTTTAACCATTTTTTTTTCCAATACCCGTGACACAGTTAGGAACCCGATAAGGGAGTCTTTAGCGTGGCGGTTGCCGAAAAAAAGGGTAAGTTTGGTTAGGTTAGTACTGTCTGAGAAGCCAGAAAAGCGAGAGCCCACTGGTTTCAACACTGCAGTGAGTGTGGGAGGTCTTTGCTAAGCCGATCCCCACGACCTATGTGTTTATTGTTCGGGGTTTGACCACCTCGATTCAGACTGCCAAATATGTAAAAACTTTCCCAAATCTATCCTCGAGAAGAGATTAGGTAGACTGAGGGAAAAGGAGGCCGAGAAGTCCGCTGACCCGGATGGCCAGCCTAGTTCGGTTTCGACCTGACCAGGGCGATACTTCAGGCAAAAGGAGAGCAGATTCCGAGGGATCGGTTCCTACAAAAAGAAAGCGCAAAGATAAATCAACCGGTTCGGATCCAGAGGTTCATGTTCCGACCGCCGAAGAGATAGCCAGATTGATTCAGATTGTGGAATCGCTCTGTCCGGTTCCGACCGATCCGGCTCCTCCTGGCAGGTGTTCGGTTCAGTTGGTCCCTCCGGTTCAAGAGTATACTCTTGAAGATTTCTATGAACCGGAATTTGAGGATGGTGATGTAAGTGAAGTTCTGGATGTGCCTGTGGAACCGGACATCTCCCCAGACAGACCTTCAGATGTTTCCCCTCCTAGGCTTTCTGAGTCCCCTTCTCACTTTGTTTTACAGAAAGTTGGCTGAAACCCTCCAGCTTCCTATGGAGGAGGCTGTGGAAGATCAAGAGGAGCCTGATTATATAGAGATGATGGATATCCCAGAGTCCAGGAGACTGTCTATTCCTCTCCATACATCTTTTGGGGAAAAGACACTAAAAATCTTAGTCTCCTAACACTATACTTCTTGTGGATAGAAGAATGGACAAGAGGTATACATTTTCAGGCTCAGACATGGAGTTCTTATATCAACAGTGCAGCCATGTTGGGGTAGTGCAGGCTGCTGCCTGTGATAAGGCAAATATTCCCTTGGCTTCACACCCACCTGACAAGGACTCCAAGAAGATTGATGCCATGGCAAAGAAGCAGTACATGGCATCTTCTTTGGGACTCAGGCAGGCGAATTACATGGCCTGTATAGCCAGGTACCAGAAGTCCAGGTGGGACACTGTACTGGCACTGGCTAAACAGGCCTTCCCCCAGCTAGCCAGGGAGCTGGAGGCGGTGGCTGCAGATGGGATTGAGGCAGCTAAGGTTCAGTTTCATGCTGCTGTGGACTCTTAATGATGTTTCATCAAGAGTCATGGCTACATCTGTGGCTTTTCGGAGGATGGCTTGGCTCAGATGTACTAGCCTCTCGCAGGACACCCAGGCTAGGGCCATGGATTTTCCTGTAGTGGGTAATTCTCTGTTTGAGGAGCAGACAGAGAATTACATGAAGAAAATGGATGAGCGCAGGACCACTTGCAGGAGTGCTCAGGCCAAGGAAAGGCAGACAACTCCTCAAGGGCAGCAGTCTAGGGGCAGAGGCAGGCCTTTTTACCAAGCACAGGCCTCCTCTTCCTTTTCTCAGAGGGGGTTCTTCAGAAGGAGAGGCCGAAGGGGGATGAGCAGGGCTGCATCCACTCCTCAGCCTAAAGCCCCTGCCAAGCAGACACCCTGATGGGCCTACCCCGGGTCGACTCTCCTATTCCAGTAGGGGGCAGGCTGGTTTACTTTGTCCAGGATTGGATGTCTGTTACATCAGACAAGTGGGTCCTGGAAGTAGTAAGCTGGTTCTCAGCTTCAAAAAATTTCCAAAGATGAGAGCCAGATCTTTTCCACCTGCAAATCTCTCGGAAACTCTTGCCCTAGAGGCAGAGGTTTCTTCTCTCCTAGCTTTAAGAGCTATAGAGAGAGTACCTACCCTACACTGGGGCAAAGGACTGTACTCCAGGTACTTTCTGACCCCCAAAATCAGGGGAGTGGCGATCCATCGTAGACCTAAGATGTCTAAACAAACATCTTTTAAAACCAAAGTTCAAGATGATAACTCTGGGAATAATCCTTCCCTCTCTAAGGCCAGGGGACTGGCTAGCCTCCCTGGACCTCAAAGATGCCTGCTTTTACATTCCCATCAGGTGCTCCCAGAGAAAGTACCTCAGGTTCGAGTTGCCCTCAGGCCATTATCAGTTTAGAGCAGTGCCCTTTGGCCTAACCTCAGCCCCAAGGGTTTTCACAAAGTGCCTGGCAGTAGTAGTTGCCTTTCTAAGAAGGCAAAAGATTTCGATTTTTCCATATCTGGACGATTGGCTAATAGTGGGTCAGTCTCTAGACCAAGTCAAGTCTCACCTGCAAGTGACCCAGCAAGTGCTCACTTATCTAGGATTTCTTCTCAACCTTCCCAAGTCAGTTCTCGAACCAGTCCAGCTTCTTACCTTTATAGGGGCAGAACTGGACACACTCAGAGCAAGAGCCTTTCTTCATCTAGAAAGGGCAAGGGTTCTTTTGGAACTAGCTTCTTCTTTCAGCCTTCGGGTATCTCAACCAGCAAGGCATTTTCTCCAGCTCTTGGGCCACATGGCAGCTTCAGCAGCAGCGGTCCAAGGGCAAGATTCCAGATAAGGGATATTCGGTTCCACCTGAGAGCTTTCTGGTTTCTGAGAAAGGACTCCCTTACCAAACTGATTCCAGTGACTCTGACCTTGATCCAAGCCCCTCCAGTGGTGGCAGGATAAGGACAATTTAAGGCAAGGTGTTCCTTTTGTTGCTCAGTCTTGTTCAGTGGTCCTTACCACGGACGCTTCTCTCCTGGGCTGGGGAGCTCACCTGGGGTCCCTTACTGCCCAGGGGCTGTGGTTCCCCCAAGAATCCCTTCTCCACATCAGTCTGCTAGAGCTCAGGGCAGTTTTTCTGGCTCTAAAAGCATTCTCACAGTCAGTTCAGAACAAGATGGTTCAAGTCAGAACAGACACCACCACCCCCATGTGGTACATCAACAAGCAGGGAGGCACTCTGTTCACGGCCTTGTGCACAGAAGCCATGAAGTTGTGGTCCCTGGCTTATTCCCTGCAAACCTCTCTTGTAGCAGTTCACCTTCCAGGCAAGGACAATGTTTTAGCAGATGCACTGAGCAGGATTTCTCAGGGCCATCACGAATGGTCCCTGGACCCTCAAGTTTTGAAAGTGATTTTTTTCAAGGTGGGGAACTCCAGAGATGGATCTCTTTGCAGCCCCAGACAATCACCAACTCCCTCTCTTTTGTTGCAGACCTCCAGTCCTGGGCTCACTCCCTCTGGACGCCCTGATCCTGAATTGGGAGGGGAAGTTTCTGTATGCTTTCCCCCCTTCCCTCTCCTGTTCATAGTTTTGGTAAAAATAAGGTCTCAACCATGCAAGGTGATTCTGATTGCTCCAGATTGGGCCAGACAGCCCTGGTACCCCCTGTTGCTGTCCCTAGCAGTCCATCTTCCCCCTGTCTCTTCCCAGGAATTGCAACCTGTTAACATCCTCTCAGGGAAAGATTTGGTACCCCAATCTTCAGTCTCTCAATCTCAAAGCATGGCTCTTGAAGAGTTAGAGTTTGCAGATCTGCATCTTTCCCAAGGGGTTCTGGGTATCCTGAAGGCTTCTTGAAAGCCCTCCACCAGAAAGACTTACAACTCCAAATGGAAAAGATTCAACATTTGGTGTTCAAAGAAGTATATTTCTTCAGACACTGCTGAATTGCCTACAGTTCTGGATTATATGGTCCATCTTAATGGCCTAGGCCTCAGACCAGCTACTCTGAAGGTACACTTGTCAGCTGTTTCTGCGTTTTTGTCTGTGGGGAAGCCTTCCTCACTATATTCCCAGCCTGTGTTCTGTAAATTTTTTTAAAGGATTGCTTCACACCAATCCTCCTTTTAGTGACCCTGCCCCTACCTGGGATTTGAATGTTTGCATTGCTCAACTTATGCAACCCCCCTTTCAGCCTGTGTCTTCAGCAGAGCTTAAGTACTTGACTTGGAAAACTGTGTTCCTGGTAGCTATTACCTCTGCTAGGCGTATCAGTGAATTGCAAGCCCTGTCAGTGGAACCTGATTTTATCTCCTTTCACAGGGATAAAGTGGTCCTTAGAACCAGTAGAAGGTTCTTGCCCAAAGTGGTTTCAGACTTCCATTTAAACCAGTCTGTGTCTCTCCCTGTTTTCTTCACTGATCATCCTTCCTCAGGAGAGAGGAGGCTACACAGTTTAGATGTTGAAAGAGTCCTTAGTTACTACATAGAGCGTACCGAGGGTCACAGGTTTGACTCCCTCCAGTTGTTCCTCACTTATGGAGAAGTGGGAAAGGGCAAACCTGCCACCAAAAGATATGTTGCCAGGTGGATTGTGTCTTGTATACAATTCTGCTATGAAAAACTGGGAAAAACTCCACCCTCAGGCCTGAGGGCTCATTCCACAAGAGGTACAGCTGCTTCATTGGCTGCGGCCAGGGATATCCCTCTCTTAGAAATTTGTCAAGCAGCCACCTGGAAAACAGTCCATACCTTTATCAAGCATTACTCTCTGGATATCCAGGCTAGGAGTGATGCTCGGTTTGGCACAGCAGTACTTCAGAGCCTATTCCCAAAGTGAGTTCTGTCCCTCCTCCTTGGAGGTACTGCTTGGTAGTCTGCAATTGTCAGAATGCAGCAAGACTTCATGTTGTTTGAAGAAAAAATTACTCACTTTAGTAATTATATTTCTTGTAATGGAGTCTTGCTGTATTCTGACCTCCCTCCATGCCTCCCCTCTCAGAACCTGTTTTTGGGAAGTGGGTGGGCAGGTGCAGTGTTGCACCCCAGGGTGTTTTTGCTTGCCCCCTACTCCCTTTTGTTTGGGTGCTTATTTATTATTGTTATTTTTAGTACATTGGGTTTTGTTTTGGGGTTTCCTGACTTGAGTCTTCCTTGGGAATCCAAAACTTTTTTTAGCCAGTTGGCTAGTAGAATTTTTACAATTTCCACATGGAATTTTTAGTTTAGTTGGGCTCGTAAGAATCTGACGGTTTAAGTTCAAAGCACTCCAGACAGAGACTTCAGCTGAGCTCGAGCTCAGCATTCTGTGCCCTGCATAGAAAGTTAACTCTTTGTTCTCCGGGGCAGTTCAAAGGTTGGGAATCACTGCAATTGTCAGAATACAGCAAGACTCCATTAGAAGAAATATAATTACTAAGGCGAGTAATGTTTTTTTCCCTGTGCTCCCAGGTCGCTCCTGTAAAAAAGCTTGCAGCTTAGTGTGCTCTTCCTGGTTAAACAACCCCAAAAAAAAAGTGTGGGGAGGCTTTTGCTAAAGCTGATCCCCACCTCATCTGTGTTTATTGTCTGGGGTTTGACCACCTCGATACATACTGCCAAATATGTAAGAATTTCCCCAAGTCCACACTAGATAAGAGACTAGCTAGACTTAAGGAAAGGGAGGCCGAAAAATCCGCTCAACTGGATGGCCAGTCCGGTTCAGTTCTGACCGAACCTGAGGAAGTGCCTACTGATTCGGGTGATACTTCCTTGGGCAAAAGAAAGTCCAATTCAGAGAAATCTGGTTCTGCAAAGCGTAGGAAGAAGTCAGCCGGTTTCGGATCCAACCCCACAGATCCTAACTGCTGAGGAGATTGGGAGAGCGATTAGTATAGATCTTACTTCGAGAGGGCTCTTGCAGTAGGTAATAACATATAGGACTGACGCTGGCAGGCATCAGGACCCCACGGAAAAATTGCTAGCTAGCAGTCTCTGGCGGGGGACCGCCCCCATGTCAGGTGACTGTTGTTGGGCGACGTTGGTATAAAGTAGCAGTCCCCCATGCCTACCTTCCAGTACTTTTCAGCCGTTAGCTCATGAAAGCGCTTCACGGTTCAGTTCCTACTGCTTCGTCAGTCTGTTTTCGGTTTTAGTTCCAAATTTTTTCTCGTTTTTCCTAACTAATTCTTTACATTTGCCGTGTATGTCGTCCCCTACTCCTTCCGATTCGCATAAAAATAAGTGCGACTTGTGTGGCGCCCAGCTCCCGCATAACGGCAGTCATTCCTTGTGCCTCTTCTGTCTAGGCCCGGAACACCCCGTGGAGAAGTGTCAGCACTGCCAACAACTTAACGCCGCCACCCGTAAACTGAGGCAGCAGTCCTTGGAGGCCCACATTTTAAGGAAAAAGATGTCCTTCATGGAGAAGGAGCTGAAGAAGCTTTGGCAGGCCTCAACTTCCCCCTAGGGACACTGCAAGAAGAAGCAGGACCAGGACTCCACTTCCATGGCCACTGCGACTTCGGCAGGAGTCTACGTGTTAAAAGTAACATCCCAACCGATCCTCGACGGCTGTCTTGGAGGTTTCCATGGGCAAGGCCCCACTCCATCGGGCTTGTGCTCCGCCCATTGGGACTTCCGGGGTGATTGCTTCCCGGAAGGCCGCCATCGCGGCGGACTTCTGGGCCGAGCGTGGTCTCTGTAAGTCACGACGCCGTACTACCAACGTCCACTCGGACAAGGCTGCTAAGACGCCTGACCCTCCGAGGCAGAAGACTGCCCCAAAAACGCCCGCCAAGGCCACTCATCTCTTGCAACCTTTGTCGGAAGCTGGCTCCGATGCCCGCCTGGATCCCGCCGGTTAGGTGGACGTCGGCAACTCCGGACGCATGGCGTTAGAGCTGACGTCGGACCCTGTCGACCAGTCCATCGTCCCTGGCTCACCGCTGCTGACCGAGGCTCCAGTGTCTCCCCTGTTGGAACCCGCGGATTTTAGTCCTCCTTCTCTGGGCGACACAGAGGATGCCGGTACAGCTCCTGTCAAGGTCTCCCCAGCTGGAGTCGGATCCCTTGGCCAGACCCTTGGACACGGCTCTGGCGGGTGACATCCTTACGGGCGCCCGTCCCAGCACCAGACCCAATGCCCGCCGGGGCCTCTCCTTGGTCCTTCTGCTCTATCAGAGCCCCTGGTTCTCGGGTATCTGACCCCATTCTATCGGACGCCGTTCTACCGGGGACTGCAGTATCCCGCACTGCAGTACCGGCCTATCCGATGCCGCAGAACCTGCTGCCTCAGTACCCACCATCGGGCTATGGATGCTCACCCTACGGATACCGCCAGTATCTGTATCCCCCTCCTCCTCAGCCGCAGGTGGATTTGAAGGATAGACTGCATGCCTGGTGGGCTGAGGCCAAGGCTCAACTCACCAGGGAGGTGGAGAGCCATCCACCGATGTCAGTCCCGGTACTGGATCCCCTTTGCCAGAGACGAGAGACTTCCTCCCCCCTGACACCAGAGGTGAACCCTCGGGTGCCATGGCCGGGGAGGACACGCTTCTCTGAGGGCTGCCCAAGGGATCAGTTCCTCCCCTGCACAGGGTGGAGTCGTCTTCTCACACTTCTTTGGAGACCTCCGACTCAGATTCCGGGGGGTGCTCCGATCCTGACGACGAGCCTAGCTCTCCATACTGTCCCAGGCCAAGGACTCCTCCGAAGTCTCCTCCGGAAGATCCTTCCTTTCTGCAGCTGCTGAGAAAGATCCAGGAGGTCCACCAGTGGCACTCTCTTGAGCCAGATCCACAGAGGAAGAAACTCGCTGCCTGTTTGGATCTGCCCAAAACGGCTCCAACATTGATTCCACCCTGCATCGAGCCTCACTCAGACCTTGTTTCCACTATTTGGAAACAACTGTCCGTGGTAGCCCCCCCCTCCGAGGAAGACGGATAGGCTATACCAGGCTTTCGAGGGTGTGCATTCATTGAATACACACCCGAACGCTGATTCTGTTATGACTAGCGCCGCTCGCGGCCAGTCGGTTAACCCAAAGCACTTTAGCTAGTCTCCATCGGACAAGGAATCCCATCTTCCATACCAGTACGGGAAGAAGGTGTACGCTTCTTCCACACTGGGAATCGGGGCCCTGAATTATGTCGCACATATGGGGGATTACCAGAAGGCTATCCTGAGTCAGGTGGAATCCAAATTGGACTCCCTTCCTGAATCGCAAACCAAGCAGAAAGTAGCCGATCTATTCTGATCTGCTCGTTCAGCCAGTAGGCACATGCTACATGCCATGTACGATGCAGTGGACACTGCTGGTAGGTGTTCGGCTTTTGCCGTGGGCATTCGGCATCATGCCTGGCTCCTGGTGTCAGGATAGGTCCCTGAAGTGCAATCCGCTATTCAGGATGCGCCCTTCAGGGGTTCGGTGCTGTTGGGTGGAGATGTCAAGGATATCATCACCGACCTACAAGAGAAGGGCACTGCACTTAAGTCTGTTGACTCTTTGTACAGGCCCTCTCAGGAACAGTGTCGCCCCTTTTGCAGATGTTCTCGACCAAAAGCGAAACCTCGGGGCAAGCGGGCCAATAAGCGTCGGGACCCTACGGCAGCCAAGACTCCACTGCCCAAAAAAGCTGCAGGATCCTCGGCCGCCACGCCGCCTCACACCTCCTGACTCCTTTCCTCTCCCACAGTCTCTGGACACTCCAGAGGAACCGGTAGGAGGGAGGTTCTCCTTCCATCTGCCGGGCTGGGAGAGGATTACTTTGGATGCTTGGGTGCTCCAGCTTGTAGGAAAAAGGACACTCAATCGAGTTTCTTCAGAAACCACCAAGAAGAGCGCCCCCCCCCCCCAGGTAGTTTTACTCCGCTGAGCATCTTCTTCTGGTTCAGGAAGAAATATCCTCCCTTCTCTTGAAGGCAGTGATAGAACCAGTCCCCACTCACCTTTGGGGGACCGGGTACTTTTCCCTTTTCTTCCTAGTTCCAAAGAAAATGGGAGACATGAGACCTATTCTAGACCTCAGCTCCCTGAACATGTTCGTGGAGTACAAGCGCTTCAGAATGCTCTCTCTGCAGAGCATTCTGCCGCTCCTTCAGCCGGGACTGTGGCTATGTGCTTTGGATATACAGGATGCCTACCTGCACATCCCCATCTGCCCTTCCCACCGCAAATTCCTCCGGTTTTCTTTTCAGGGGGGCCACTACCAATTCAAGGCCCTCCCATTTGGTCTTTCCTCGGCCCCCCCGAGTGTTCACCAAATGTCTTTCAGTGGTAGTGGCCCACCTACGTATCCAGGGGGTACTGGTTTTCCCGTACCTGGACGATTGGCTCCTGGTGGCCTTGTCCAGGGAGGAACTCCAGCGCTCCCTTTCCCTTACCCGGCAGATTTTCACTAGCCTGGGTATCACCATCAACCAGGTCAAGTCCCATCTGGTCCCCTGTCAAAGACTTCAGTTCATTGGGGCGATCCCGGACACGACCATCGGCAAAGCCTTTCTGCTTTTGGACAGGGTGGACACCCTTCAGGCGCAAGCAAGTCTGTTGTCCAGCCGCAGAAGGGTTGGTGCCCGGTCAGTCCTTCACTTCCTCGGGCTCATGGCGGCTGCAATTCCGACAGTCCCTCGCGCTCGGCTCCATACGAGAATCTCTCAGTGGATGCTTCGGTCTCAATGGGACCAGACTTTGGATGACCTAGACCAGGAGGTTCTGGTCTCCGACACCATGATCCGGGACTTGCACTGGTGGATGGTGCAGGATAACCTTTGCCGGGGAGTACCATTTTGTCTGGAACCTCCCTTCCAAACGTTGATGACAGCTGCCTCAGAAGAAGGCTGGGGAGCCCACCTGGGACCTCACAGGACTCGAGGCTCTTGGTCCCGTCTCGAGCGCGTTCTACACATCATTGTGCTCGAGCTCAGAGCAGTTCTGTATGCTCTTCAAGCTCTCTACTCTTGTATTCTTCCTGGACATCTAACAATCCAGACGGACAACATGTGCGTGGTCTGGTACATCAGCAAGCACGGAGGAACCTCTGTGCAGGGAAGCAGTGAGAGTTTGGGGTTGGTCAGCTCAGCACAGTCTTCACCTGACGGCAGTGCACGTTCCAGGAGTAGACAGTACGCTGGCGGACCACCTCACTCAGTCATCAGCCGATGCCCACGAATGAGAGCTAGATCAGGAGTTACTAGACGAAGTCTTTCTGCTTTGGGGAACCCCTCAGTTAGACCTGTTCACATCTCCTCTAAATGCAAAACGTCCCGCCTTCTGCTCGCTTGCTCCAGGGTGAGGCATTTTTTGGCGGTATTCTTTGTCTCTCGATTGGAAGGACAGATTCGTCTGTGCCTTCCCTCCGATTCCCTTAATCTCGAGGGTCTTACACAAACTCCAGTCAGAAGGCGCTCAGATGATACTCATCTCTCCATTCTGGCGCAGGGAAGTTTAGTTCTCTCTTCTGCAACAGTTTTCCGAGCAACCTCCACTTCCTCTGTCGCAGCACTTGTTGACCCAGGATCAGGGGACCCTGGTCCATCCAGGTCTCAGATCCTTTCAGTTGCACGCATGGCTCCTGCAGAAGTAGTTCAAGCCTGTTTCAGAGTTTCTTTGCTCGTCGCAGACATTTTGGTGGAGGCCAGATAGCCTTCCACCCGAGCCACCTGCGCTATGAAGTGGAAGCGTTTCTCGAGATGAGCCGCTTCGAAGGACTTGGAACTTTTCTCTTGCCCAGTTTAGAGTGTCCTGGACTACATGCATCACCTCTTTGACCTGGGTCTCAGGCATTTCTCTTTGAAGGTCCATATGTCGGCCATTTTGGCCTGCCTCATCCCTTTTGGTGACAGGACTTTCGCACAGTTGGAAGTCTCTAAGACCTTCCTCAGGGTGGCTCTTCATTTAAGACCCCCATCTGTGTTCCTGCGCTTCCTTGGGATTTGAACTTTGTCCTTGAGAAGCTTACTCTGCCTCCCTTTGAACCTGCGGCTTCAGCAGACTTGAAGTTCCTCTCTTGGAAGACTCTTTTCCTAGTGGCCATTACTTCAGCTTGACAAATTTCCGAGCTTCAGGCCTTGATGTGCAAAATCCCTTATTTTATTTTCCACTAGGAATGTGTGGCTCTACGCACCATCCCTAAGTTTCTCCCTAAGGAGGTAGTGGAATCTATGCTGAACCAATCCATTGAGCTGCCTGCTTTCTTTACGCAACAATCCAATCAAGGGGAATTCCTCTTGCATACTCTGGATGTTCACAAGATCCAGAGATACCATACCACTAGGACTAAGGATCTCAGGAAGTCAGATCAGCTCTTTATTTCTTTTGCTTGCAAAAGAGAGGGCAGTGCAGTTTCTAAGCAATGCCTATCGAAGTGATTGGCTCAGTGTATCACTTTCTGTTACTACATGTACCACAAGACCCTGCCGGGTCAAGTCAGAGGTCTCTTTTCCAGAGGAGTGGCTGCCTCTGCTGCTTGTTTCAAGAATGTGTTGGTGGCAGACATTTGCGCAGCTGCAACTTGGATGTCAGTCCATACCTTTATGAAACACTACAGTTTGGACATTGCCTCTCGCCGTAGAGCAGGCTTCGGGTTGGCTGTTTCGCAAGGTCTTCTTTCTTAAGACCCTTACAGCCTGAGGTTTATTTGTTGGTAGTTTTCCTCCTCCCGCGTGCTTTTCGTTGTTCCAGACTGCTTGGGATTCAGTCCTATATGTAGTTACCCACTGCAAGAGCCCTCTCGAAGTAAGGTAGTACAGTTACGTAAGAACTTACCGTACCAGTAAATCTTTTAGAGAGGCTCTTGCAGTAGGCAGTGCCTTCCCGCCCTCCATCCCCCTTAGCTTTTTCAGCAGCTTTTCCAGGGAGGGAAATATCCGCTTCTCTCTTGTCTTGCCTTTTTTGCCTTTGGCGGGAAAGAACTGGAAGGCGGGTACGGGGGACCTCCCTTTTATACCAACGTCGCCTGACGAGGTGGAGGTCCCCCACCAGAGACTGCTAGCTAGAAATTTTTCCATGGGGTCCTGCTGCCTTCAGTCCTGTATGTAATTACCTACTGCGAGAGCGCCTCTCGAAGATCTACTGTTACAGTAAGTTCTTACGTAATTGTACTTTCAGTCACTTTGCCCTACTCCAACCGAAATGACCGGTACCGAAAGACGGTCGGTTCCGTTGATTCCAGCCCCGTCAGAATGTGATCCGGAAACTTTCTATGAAGTTGATTGGGAAGGTGATCCAGAGTATGAAGGTGATGATGACGACTTTGGTGGCAGAGATGAGCCAGTAGAACCTGACATCTCCCCAGACAGGCCTACCAGTATTTCTCCTCCCAGACTGTCTGAGTCCCCCTCACACTTTTTTTATTTTATAAAAAAGGTGGCAGAAACCCTCCAGCTCCCAACGGTGGTAGCCTCGGATGAGGATGAAGAGCCTGATTTTGTGGAGATGATGGATGCCAAAGAGACTGTTCATTTCCCTTCATAAGTCTTTGGGGAAACAGAGTCAGAAAATTTTACAGGCCCTCACCTCCATACCTCCTGTGGATAAAAAGATGGACAGGAGTTGTATGCTGTCAGGCTCGGGGACAAAATTATTCTATAACCATTGCAGCCATGTTGGGGTAGTGCAGGCTGCAGCCTTTGATAAGGCTAGCATACCTTTGGCTTCACACACCCCAGATAAGGATTCTAGGAACGTGGATGCCATGGCTAAAAAAACAGTACTTGGCATCCTCTTTGGGACTCTGGCAGGCCTCTTATGTGGCCTATGTGGCTAGGTACCAGAAGTCAAGGTGGGATACAATTCTGGAGTTGACCAAGAATGCCCCCCCCCCAGCTGGCCAAAGAGCTGGAGCAGGTGGCTGCAGATGGCATCGAAGCATCTTAAGTTCAGTTCCATGCTGCTGTAGACTCGAATGATGTGTCTTCAAGAGTCATGGCCACGTCTGTCTTCCTAAGGAGGTTCACCTGGCACAGATGTACTAGTCTCTCTCAGGATACCCAGTCTAAGGCTATGGATTTCCCTGTCACTCCGAACTCTGTTTGGGGAGCAAACAGAGGAGTACACGAAGAAAATGGACGAGTATAGGACCACTTACAGGAGTGCAGTGGCCAAAGAAAGGCAGGCCGCTCCTCAAAAGCAGCAGTCTAGGGCTGGCAGGGGCAGGCCTTTTACACAGGCCTTTCTACCAGGCTCAGGCTTCCTCTACTTTTCAGCAGAGGGAGTTCTTTAGAGGGAGAGGGAGAAGGGGGATGAGCATGGCTGCATTCACCTCTCAAGCTAGGACCCCTGCCAAACGGATACCCTGATGTGTCGGACCAGATCACCTCCTTAGTTCCAGTGGGGGGCAGGCTGGCTTTCTTTTTCCAGGAGTGGAAGTCTGTAACAACAGGCAAATGAGTCCTGGAGGTAGTCAGTCAAGGACTTGCTCTCAGATTCAAGAAATTCTCCAAAGTAAGGGCAAGGTCCTTCAGGCCTTCCTCACCACTGGATACAGCTGCTCTAGAGGCAGAGGTTTCGGCCTTTCTGCTCCTAAGAGCAGTGGAGCATGTGCCTCTAGTACACAGGGGCAAAAGATTGTACTCAAGGTACTTCCTTACCCCCGAAAGGACTGGGGAATGGCGACCCATCCTAGACCTACAATATCAGAACAGACATCTTTTAAAACCAAAGTTCAAGATGGTGACTCTGGGAATCATTCTTCCCTCTCTGAGACGAGGAGACTGGCTAGCTTCTCTAGATCTCAAAGATGCCTATTTTCACATCCCTGTCCGATGCTCCCACAGAAAGTACCTCAGGTTCGAGTTGCCCTCGGGTCATTACCAGTTCAGAGCAATGCCCTTTGGCCTGACTTCAGCTCCAAGAGTCTTTATAAAATGCCTAGCTGTAGTAGTGGCTTTTCTCAGAAAACAAGGCATTTCTGTATTTCTCTGTCTGGATGACAGGCTCATTGTAGGCCAGTCCTCAGACCAAGTCAAGTGAGCTTTGGCTGTTATCCAAATGCTTCTGTGTTCTCTAGGGTTTATCTTCAATCTTTCCAAGTCAGTACTGGAACCAGTCCAGTTACTCAACTTCATAGGAGTAGAGCTGGATACCATTCAGGCAAAAAGCCTTCCTAACTCTTCCAAGGGTGAAGGCCATCGCAGACCTGGCAGCCTCTGTCAAACCTTGAGTGTCTTGGCCAGCCAAGCATTTTCTTCAGCTTCTAGGCCATATGGCAGCTTCCTCTTCAGTGGTGCAGGGAGCCAGGTTCCAAATGAGGGACATTGAATTTCACCTCAGGTTTTTTTGGTCCCAAAGAAGGGATCCACTCACCAGATTGATTACAGTGGGGGACGCTAGTGAGCCACACTTGGGACAGGACATAGTTGCTTCAGCTCACCATCTAGTACTATTCAAAACTGATTTATTAAATCTGTAATATCATATAAAAAGTCTCTAATTTCTCCAGACTAGTAGACTGTCTTGTGGAACCTATAGATACTAAACTTGCCATGGGTAGAACAAAAAATCCAACCACAGGAGTGGGACAAAAATCTGGACTGTTACACCAGCCTCAGCAGAGATCGGAAGATGGGCCCAGTACTGTAGATCGAACCAGTGGAGATAGTAATCCGCCTCCATGGGATAAAATGTTTAACGCAGTCCGTGAGATGGACACCAAAATTGAAAAAGTATTAGATAGACTTATCGCACAGATATCAAAATTGAAAGTGCAGTAAAAGTAGCATCTGAGGTGGACAGCAGATCTCAACGTACACACGCAGGATTTGCAAAGCTGACGACTGAAAATGCGCACTGGAGAGCGCGCTTAGAAACCTTAGAGAATAGTAATAGATGGATGAATATCCGCATCGTCGGGCTCACGGAAGGTGCAGAGGGTGTAGACTTACTATGCTTCCTCAGAAGGTGGATTCAGAACGAAATGCCAGAAGAAATCTGCCCAGCTCCAGCATCTCTTAAGAGGGCCTATCGGGTGAACTTTCGCAGGGCTCAATTAAGTCGGGAGGCCAGCAGGATGGTTCTACTAGTAACTGAGGGGGAAGAAGTCTGGGATGCTATCCTAGGATGGGCGAGAGCCCAATTTCCGATCACAATCGAAGATCAAGAGGTCATACTATTCCCGGATTGGTCGTATGCGACCAGAAATCGTCGAAAGCTGTTCGATCCATTAAGGCAGCAGCTCAAAAGTCTTGGGGTCTCTCACTCTTTGCTTGCTCCGGCACGTCTCTGCATCACCTAAGGAGGAAACATTTTTCAATTTAATGACCCAGAGAAGGCGAAGAAAAAGGTGGACAAAATTGAGGCTGAATTTCATCACGATCCACCATTGGAGCTATGGGGGGATGAGGAATCCGAGGACGAGGGTTGATTGGAGACATTGCAGGACATTTGGGTCACCAGAGTGAGTGCTAAACAAAAAAAGTAACATATATTTGTGGCTGATTCCTATAAGCTGGTCAGCAAAGAAAGACCAATTGAATTGGGCGATGCAGCAAAGTTTTTTGCTTCCTTCTCTTTTTCTTGCTTAGTTTAAAATGTCACTGAACACGTGTTGCAATTTGGACAAATGATAGATGGACTGGATCCTTCTGTTTCCCATATTAAGTTGATAAACCTCGATAGGCTGATTAAAAAGTTAATTTTAAACTTAAAATTACTTTAGTATCTAAAGGCCTGGTTTGATCTGAGACTAAATTGTCCAGGAAAACAACCTGGGAAACCACGGGAAATGTAAATATATATAAAAAACTTAGTCCTTAATTCTGCTGCCTCTTCAGATGTGTCCTCTGACCAAATTCTGCAAGCCCCACATGTTTCTGTAGCTTCTCATGTCCGTCCACGCTGCAGCAAAATCCGAGCTGCAGCGGACTGACATGAGAAGCTACAGAAATTATATATTGATTTTGGTCAAATTAAAGTGGATAACGTTGACTCACATTAATTAAAGGATTTTTTTTGAAAGGCACCTCCTGAGGAAGCCAGTAATTTATTGGTGAAACGTAGAGGATTTGGGCCAGTATTTACAATAAAGAATCGGATACCTGAAATACAGAAGAACTGTCTATGTGTGTGAATTTTTCTGGTTTGCTCTCTGTACTTGTGGGGCTTGCAGAATTTGATCTGAGACTAACAGTTCTGGATAGGAATATTCAAGCAGTTGCCTGTTTAAAAGTAGATCTCCAGTTATGGCCAAAAGTTAAAGCTGTGCCAGTATTACATTAGCTCAGTATATATCAGGTTGGTTAAAAAGTTAAACTTACAATAATATAGTATATATTTTGTACTTAGTTGTTGTTTACCAGGCTCTATCTTAGGTTTGGTTCTTATAAAAAGTAAAATTGTACTAAGGAGTCAAAGTATAGAAATACATGAGTATTACAGGCATTACATTGGTGGTAGTTTTGTTGGGACTCGAGTAGGGCTGAGGGAATCCAGTGATCATCTATTAAACAAAATCTGTTTTGTGGGATAATGGCTTAGGTAGGGCCATGTTGAAAAATGTTGTCATTTTAACTCCTCTTACCCCACAGGTTGTGGTTTGTGGTTAGCCTTCCAAGGGTTATGACTACTGTTAAATATCTTGTTTATACCCCCAAGTGACGTATCAAAAATTATTGGAATAACATAATCCTGAAGCTAACAAATGAATTATAATGTAACATGTTTCCACTAACTGATTTTTATATGTTCATGAAAAAGTGAATATGCATAAAAAAAAAAAAAAATTGATTTCAGTGACTCAGACTCCTGCCTAGGCTCTCCAGTGGTGGTTGGACAAGGACATTCTCAGACAGGGAGTTCTCTTCCTTCCCCAGGTCCCTTCAGTTGTTTTCACAACAGATGCATCCCTCCTGGGTTGGGAAGCTCATTTGGGTAACCTCACTGCACAGGGCACTTGGTCTCAGCAGGAGTCTCTTCTCCACATCAATCTCCTGGAACTCAGGGCTGTGCTTCTGGCCTTTCAAGCATTCTCGGCCTCAGTTCAGGAGAAAGTGGTGTAGGTCCAGACGGACAGCACTACTACTATGTGGTACATAACCAGGGAGGCACACGGCCTTGTGCACAGAAGCCATGAAAATATGGTCGTTGGCGTACTGCCTTCAGACCGTCCTGGTAGCAGTGCATCTGCCGGGGAAGGACAGTGTGCTAGCAGATGTAAGAGTTCAGATACATCACTAGGTTAAAACATCATTTGGAAAATTTGAGCATACATACATTATATTTAGGCAATACCAGTGTGACTTGCAGCTAATGTCATTCACCAGTTCATGCAGAAGGAAGCAAAGCCTGCTATTAGAAGTGAGATAACTAATTCAGTTATATAGTGGGATGCCGGGGCAGAGTACTGAGCTGGCACCACTATGAGCATGTGCAAGGTGAGCTGCAGTGCACGTTTATGGGTGTTTGAGGTGAGTGGGTCAGGGCACTTGTCGAGTGCTTGCAGGGAGGGAGTTCTATAGCTTAGGCATACGGTGTCTGAAGGCTGCTTGGCCAGCCGATGAGGTCATACATGGTACTGTTAGGAGAAGGATGTTTGCTTCCTCAGGGAATAAGCAGAGATGCGAAGAGGAGTTAGCACTGCATTGAGGTATTGGGGGAGGGACTGGGACCAGTACTTAGCTATGAGTAGCGTGCAGTGTGCTTGCTGCCGGTCATGGAGGGAGGGCAGCTTTAGGGCCTGATAGAGGTCACAATGGTGAGTAGAGGGCAGGCTGTCAAGGGCGAATCTGCAGAAAGAGTGGAAGAATGGGTCCAGTCTGGATAGGATGGATTTTGGAGCAGCACTAAAGATTATATCACCACAGTCGAAGACAGGGAGAATCATTTTCTGAACTAGTGCCCTGCAGGCTGGCAGGGGATGCTACCACGGTTACGGTAGAGGGCTCCCAATTTAGGATGAAGTTGTTTGTGGATGGCATCAACTTGTACAGAAAAGTCGAGATGCTGGTCCAGCCAGTTTCCGAGATATCTGAAGGAAATGCAAGCTTCCAGAGTGGTCCCTTCCAGGGTGTAGAAGATTGGGAGGGATTTGAGCCTAGAGAGTCTCTGCCTTGTTCCAAAGGTCATGGAGACCATTTTCTTGGCATTTAGGAATAGCTGGTTAGTACGAAACCAGTGCTGCATTTGATTGAAGTCATGCTGCAACGTGGATTCAACTTCAGTGGTTGAGGGGCCAGTAGCATATAAGACTGTCTGCATACATGTGTATTGAGGTGTGTAGGCAGGTGGTTGGCAGGTCATTTAGAAAAATGGAGAATAGGAGCGGATCGAGGACAGATCCTTGGGGGACACCGTGATAACTGGGGGAGGTGGTCCGCTAATTTTGACTGACTGGGATCATCCCCCCAAGTAGGAGCGGAACCAACTGGTGGCCTTGGCGGATAGCCCAGCAGTGGAGAGCTTATCTAGTAGGAGAGGATGGGTGACGGTATCGAAGGCCTTTACTAGACTGACAAAAATTGCGGAGGTGAGATGGCCCTTGTCCGTGCCATCAAGTATAGCATCGGTGAGGTGTAGGAGGGCAGTGGTTGTGGAGTGGGACTTCCTGAACCCTGACTGATAGGGTGAAAAAAAGGAGGAGGAGTTAAGGAAAGTGGAGAGTTAGGAAAAGACTAGTTTCTCTTTAATCTTCGCCAGGATAGAGAGGAGGGAGATAGGTCAATAGTTGCCAGGTTCAGCACCCTTAGCGAGCGGGATGACAGTGGCATGTTTCCATTCTGTGAGAATGGAGGCTAAGGAAAATGAGAGGTTATAGAGGTCGGCCGGGGGCAGCTATGGCAGGAGCGGCTAGGTGTAGCATCTTGGCATCTAGCCCTGTAGGGCATTTGCCTTTTAGTATTTAAGAAGATCAAGGCTTCAAAGACTTCAGAGGGTGTTGTATGGCAGAATGAGTAAGTAAGGGGAGGAGAGGAATTCGCTTTAGCGGAGGCAGCTGCAGCTTTATGTTTTGGTTGTGGGGTGGGGAAGGGTGGACTGTAGGGCTGAGGTGCAGCTTGTGAGGTAGGAGATAAAAGCAAATGAAACAACTAATGGGTCGGTTGTGGTGGTTCCGTCCACATTTAGCGTAGGAGTGGGGGGCTGAGTGGGCGGAGAGAAGAGTGATTTGACCACTTTCCAGAAATAAGTTGGTTTACTTAAGTTAGCCTGAAATGAAGCTTGGAAGTAACACGTCTTTGCCTGCTTGATTTGCCTAGTGCAGGAGTTGCGCAAGGAGTGGTAATTTGCCTGGTCAGCAGGGGATCTGGTGACCTTAAATGATTTCCAAGCCTGGTCTCTTTCTCTGATGAGGGCCATGATGTTCGCAGTTATCCAGGGCAAGTGAGCACCCCTCACCCGGGACCTTTTAAGTGGTGCATATTTATCCCAAGCTGCTAGGAACTTGTTTGAAATAGCTCCATGCTTCGTCAGTAGATGAGGCATTATGGAGGAGGGACCAATCAGTGATAGACAGCTTGTATAATAGCGGTGGAAGGTCCAGGGATTTAAGACCTAGTGAGAATGATCCTGGGAGAGGAGGACTTGGTTCTGAATATTTTACGGATAATGAAAACCATATGGTGGTCACTTAGGGAATCTGGTAGTTTGCCAGAGACAATTACTCGATGCTGGTGGGAGGTTGGAGCCCAATCCAGAACGGAGTGATTAGATGACTTTTTATTTAGTCAAGTGGATTCGGTGATCAGTTGTGATAGCTTAGTCCAGCAACTTAGTTGCGGAGCTTGAGGGTGCTGCTGGATAGCCAATTTAAATTGAAATCTCCTAGGATATGGAGCTTGCCACACTTAGCGAGGGATTTCAAGGTGACAAGGAGTTCCAAGGTTTCAGGAGCTGAGGCAACTGGGGGACAGTAAGTCCCTGCTGTAAAAATTGGGTTTGTATTGGGTAGGGAGAGTATGATTAGCGCTGCATCTATCAGGTGTGGGAGACTTGGTAGTGTGATTTGGGTGAACTGTACAGAGGAAGAGATGTAGATAGCTAAGCCCTCTCCCCTCTTGTTGCCTAATCGGTCATGCCTGGGATAGTGATTTCGCAGTCCTTGTGGTGAGACTTGAGCCAGGTTTCGGAGATGACTAGGACATCAGGGTTCAGGGAGAGAATGGTAGGCTGCAGCAACGTTATTTTGTTTATCAGGCTGCAGACATTCAGATGCATCAACTTTAAGCCACGAGGAAGGCTAAAGGGAGTAGTATTGGGTCCATGCAAATAAGGAGTGGGTGGGCCTCTTATGTCACCAGCAAGTAGTAACAGGAGGGTCACTATTAGGGTGTCATAAGGAATTGAGGTTTGCAATTTCCAGGTAGTGCCCCTTGGAGGGAGTGCTGTAATGGAGTGGTTTGGAGCTGTATACTTACATAGAAACTTAGACTTTGATGGCAGGTAAGGACCACTTGGCCCACCCAGTCTGCCAATTTCCCTACCTACTGGATAAGCTGCAGATTCTAGTTAACCAACAGCCTGCTTCCTGCCACCCCCCACTACAATTGCCTTGTCTGTCCCATGCATGTTTGAATTCCCCCACTGTTTTAGCCCCAACAACCTCCCCAGCTAGGCAGTTCCACGCATCCACCACTCTCTCCGTGAAAAAAAGATTTCCTCACATTACCCCTGAGCCGTCCCCCCTCTATCTTTAAATTGTGTCCCCTTGTTCTTACACATCTCTCTTTCTGAACGATGCTACCCTCCTGGACTTTGTTGATTCCCTTGAGGTACTTGAACGTTTCCATCATGTCCCCCCTGTCCCTCCTTTCATCAAGGGTATACATATTAAGCTCTCTCAGTCTCTCTTCATATGATTTGTGATGCAGACCCTGCACCATTTTAGTTGCTCTCCTCTGGACTGCTTCCATCCTGTCTATGTCCTTGCGTAGATGAGGTCTCCAAAACTGCACACAGTACTCCAGATGGGGTCTCACCAACTGTCTGTACAGAGGGATAACAACTTCCCTTTTTCTACTTGTGATGCCCCTTCCTATGCATCCCAGGATCCCCCTGGCTCTCCTTACTGACTTCTCACATTGCTTACCCACCTTTAGATCTTCTGATATGACTACCCCCAAGTCCCGTTCCATTTTTGTTGTTGTTAGTACCTCCCCTGCTATTGTGTACTCTTCTCCTGGGTTTTTGTTTCCCAGGTGCATTACTTTGCACTTCTTTGCATTGAATCTAAGTTGCCATATGTCTGACCATTCCTCCAACCTTGCCAAGTCCCTTCTCATCCTTTCTACACCCCTTGTGTGTCAACTCTGTTACAGATCTTTGTATCATCTGCAAAGAGGCATACCTTTTCCTCCAGACCCTCTGCAATGTCACCTATAAAGATGTTAAAGAGGACTGGACCCAGTACTGAGCCCTGAGGTACTCCACTAGTGACCCCATTTTCTTCGGAATGTGTTCCACATTCCGAAGGCCCGCATGAAAGGAGGGGGGCAGTATAGAGGGGTTGACCTGCCATAGCAGTAGCGTGGGAAATGGGTACAGCCCAATATGGAGGGTGCTACTGGGAGAGTGCCAAGAAGGCAGAGTATAAATAGGAATTGGTTGTGTTTGCTTCTTAGGGAACTTAGAAGGTGGGAGAGACGACAAAGGGAACAGCAGGGTAGGAAGAAAGAGGTGGAGATGCAACATGGCGATTGAGTATATAGGGTGAAAGAGAAGAAAAATCTGAAGCGACCTCTAGTGGTGTTAAAATACAAGTTGCAGATGGGAAAGTTGACTGGCTCATGCCGAACCCGTGACCGGCGTTATAGAGTGGCAGGTTGACCGAGGGTGGTGTTGATGGTGGCGGGGCCAGCAACAGATTCCTGCCCCACGTCTGTTTCAGGGCGCGCAGTCTCCGTACCTGATGGTGAAGCAATTCCGGGGATGGGGAGGGCTGCAGCGGCAGTGCCTTCACGAACTTCGCGGCTCCCAGCTGTGGAGAGACAAGAGAGAAGCAAAAGTGAGCTCAGTCAAGTACTTTTGATACGAGGGAGGAGCGCAGCTTCTTTGTTTAAAATTTAGCAGTTTTGGCTGGCTGGAAGGTTCAGGACTACTCCGCAGCAATTTGGATTTTGGATTAGCAGTAAAATATCGTCTACCTTTCTAATTCGAATTAGAGCATGGGGGGAACTTTTGTTACTTGCTTATTGTACCACTAAATACAAATTACCCAGCTAGTTTGAGTTGCTGTAGGGGGACTTTTTTGCCTTAAATACAGAGTCTGTATTAAACAAGGGCAGTCTGGCTTCACCACGAGGGCTCAGAGAACACCTTAGACAATTAATATACTGACTCTTTTTGAAACTTGGTTACTAAGGCTTTCGCATTTACAATAGGCAAACTCTTGCAGTGCAGGTGCTGCAGTTTAAGCAATTTAAAGAACCTAATTAATGTAAAGCAGCCACTTTGCAAGGGAGGATAATATAGAACAGGCAGATTTCGGTTGCTGGAAATATGAGTAGAAACTGTCCTTGTGAGCAGTAGCCCGAGTCCAAAAATAAAAGCAACAGATTCCTGCCCCACAACTGTTTCGGGGCGCGGTCTCCGGACCTGATGGTGAAGCAGTTCGGGGTATTGGGGAAGGCTGCAGTGGCAGGGACCTCACGACCTCCGGGGCTCCCAGCTGATGGTGAAGCAATTCAGGAGATGGGGGAGGGCTGCAGCAGAAGTGCCCTCACAACCTCCGGGACTCCCAGCTGATGGTGAAGCAATGCGGGGGGTGGGGGAGGACTGCAGTGGCATTGCCCTCACGACCTCCGGGGCTCCCAGCTGTTGAGAGACAATTTATTGTATTATTATATTGACCATACCAAGGTAGATGGAGGTGGGTGTTCTCAGTTGTTTCTCACTTATGTTGAGATGGGCAAGGGTAAACCCGCCATTAAGAGAACTATTGCCAGATGGATTGTTTCTTGTATCCAGTTCTGTTATACTAAATTGGGCAAAGAGCCTCCCTCAGGCCTGAGGGCACACACTACCAGGGGTGGGGTACTGCTGCCTCCTTGGCAGCAGCTAGGGATTTCCCCCCTCCTGGAAAACTGCTCGCACATTCACCAAACATTATTGTCTGGATACCAAAGCCAGAAGTGATGCTAGGTTTGGCACTGCAGTGCTGCAGAGCTTCTTTCCTAAGTAGGTTCTGTAGTTCCTTCCTCCATGGAGGTACTGCTTGGTAGTCTGCAGATTGTCAGAATACAGCAAGACTTCATGTTATTTGAAGAAAAAATTACTCACCATAGTAATGTTGTTTCTTCTAATGGAGTCTTGCTGTATTCTGACCTCCCACCTTGCCTCCTCTCTCAGAACCTCTGTGTTGTGGGTTGGCAGGTGCCGTATTGCACCCCAGAGGTGTACCTATTGGATCCCATTCTGCTTGGATTGGTTTCTCTTGTTTTCTTACAGTGTTTGGTTGTTATCACTATCTACATAAGGTTTCCTTTTTGGGGGTTCTAGACCCGAGTGTTTCGGACCCCAGTTGTAGTTGCCATTGGCTTTTAAAAGTTTTCATGAGAACAATTTCTATTCTATGAGTTAGTATTAGTGCTCGTAAGAATCTGACGGTTACACTGAAGTGTACTAGGGACAGTGGTTTGGAAACCGAGCTTGAGCTCAACATTCTTTGGCTTGGCATAGAGTTAACCCTTTCCGCTCTGGGGCTGTTCAAGTGTGGAGGCTAACTGCAGATTGTCAGAATACAGCAAGACTCTATTAGAAGAAACAACATTACTATGGTGAGTAATTTTTTCTTCTGTCACGCCCTGTTGGGCTTCCTAGATGAGGTGCTCCCTCACCTTCCTGCGGACCTTAAGACCACGATCAAACAGATCTGGGACCAGGGCCGGGCTGTTGCTAAGCAACAATTTCAGACAGCCTTGGACATTGAGGATTCCTGTGCGCAAACAGTTGCAGCCGTGGTCACTATGCGCCGCAGGGCTTGGTTGTGGGTCTAAACTTTCACAGTTGACACCCAGCACAAGTAGGCAGATGTCCCGATCCTGGGTACCGACTTGTTCGGTCCAGGAGTGGACGGTCACCTTGAACGTATCAAGAAGTCCATTACTATATTAGACTCCGCTACGTTTGCCCAAAAGGAATCCCACAGTTCCAAGAAGCAGAAGAAGCAGCCATTTCGCCCTTCTGCCCCTGCGGCCAAGCAGCACAAGTTTGTCTGGGCAGCAGCAGCAGGCCCAGTCTCTGCACCCTTGGCCCAAGTCAGGTGCTCAGCCGTGCAAACCGGCAGGGAAGGGTCCCGGTGGTCCTGCTTCTGGATCCTCCGCTTCCAGGCCTGCTCAGTGAAGGGATGGGGGTGACCAGCCCCATGCCCATCATGCCTGCTCTGGGTCCTCCCGTGGGGGGCTGGCTCCGCCACTTCCTTTCCGCCTGATCCGCTGTTACCACAGACAGGTGGGTATTGGAAGTGGTCGGTCAGGGACTGCCTCTGGAGTTAGAGCAGTACCCACCAAACTGAGCCTGCGCCTCATGCGAGGAAAAGGTATCAGTTCACACTTGGTCTGCTGTCAGAGACAACATAGCCCAACTCTCCTCAAGGAGGTAGTGGTCCAAGTTACAGATCCCCAGTCAACACAGGGTTCGTTGCCAGGTACTTCCTGGACCTGAAACAGACAACGGAACTGGCGCCCCATTCTGGATCTGCATGACCTGAACCAGTATCTCGGGTTGCGCACCTTTCGGATGGTAACTCTGTCCCAGATCATACCATCTCTCTCGAGCAAAACATGTGGTTATGCTCCCTGGATCTTAAGGACGTATTCTTCCATGTCCCGATCCATCCGTCACACCAAAGGTTCCTTTGCTTCTGAGTGGAGGGAACCCTCTTTGAGTTCCAAGCCATGCCGTCGACTAATCTGCCACCCTCTGCCTTCACCAAATGCTTTGCAGTGGTGGCAGCCCATCTTCAGCATCGAGGGGTCAGGGTGTACACTTATCTCGACAATTGGTTTATAGTGGGCCCCTCCACGTTGGAGGTGGAGAGGTCCAGGGATCTAGCCCTCAAGACCTGTCTTGAGTTTGGCCTCCTAATCAACGAGGCCAAGTTGGAAATCATGCCTTCGCAGGTGATCTGCTTCATCGGGGCAGAGCTCGACTCTTGCCGAGCCAGAGCCTGGCTGCCGGCGGACAGAGTGGATGTTCTCTCCTTCTTTGCCCAGTCATTTCTGGTTGGGCAATTGTGCCCTGCCCAGGACTTCCTGCATCTTCTGGGTTACATGCAGGGACCGAAATAAGGATTTGGCACTCAAGAACCATGAATAGCTCCTGGGTAGTGGCAATTTCCAGCAGACCAGGATCTACTGAGGCAAAGCCAGGAGTTGACATTAATACAGATGAAAATGCATTGGGATGTCGTAGAAGGGGAATAAAATGGAAGGACATCAATAATAAAATATGCAATTCTCTATAGGACTCATCTGTAAATCTGCCAGTTATATATCACTTCAAGTAACACAATTAATAATTACATTAACACATTCTCACGGTAAAGCTGCTCATTGGAAAAAGTGCAGTTGGTCTAAACAGAGGCATGCAGAAGGGAGGTACTTTGCCAATTGTCTTATACATTTGGCAGTTAATTCAAAAAGGAGGAGAAAATCAGTTAATTAAAAACTACACTAACGGATTCACTCCTCTTTTTTAAATAACTGACAGAGGTACAAGACAAATGGCAAAGTGCCTCCTCATGTATGTCTCAGTTTAGACCAACTGCATCTTTTCCAATGATCAGTTTTACTTTTGCATAGGTGGATTGTGTAAATTTTTCTCTTGCTTTTTTTTCTCCATGTGATTTGCTTCAACTGGTGCTGTTTTTTTTTAATCTCTGAGTTTACAACTCTAGAAAATGTTTTAAAAGACTGAAATAAGTTTACTCAAAGGACAGAAAGGTATGGTGGTTCATAGCGCCAATCTTTTATTTCAGTACTGATTTGCTGCAGCTTCATAAGACAGGATGTAAGACTTTTCCCACCTGCCTGCCCATTCGATACCTCACTACATTGGTGTGAAAGTAATACTGTATTTTGCAACAAGATCACTGCAGCTGCACTCCCTCCCCCATCTCCAGTTGACATGCAGAACATCTCCAGTTGATGTTCTGAGAAAGGTTACTGTTATGTTGCTGAGACGCTCTCCCTGCCCTCACTGTCTAAGCAGCTCCAAGTCACCACTCCATCTCCAGTACATGACGCAAGTGCTGAAGCTAGCACCACTAGTCATCTTTTATTGAGAGAACCAGATGCTACTATGGAATTTGCAGGTGCTAATTAGCATCCAGCTCTCCCTTATTTCGAACCCTGACATGGCGGTCTGCACCACCGTGGTCCGTTGGGCCCGGTGGCGAATGCGCCCCATTCAGTGGGGGCTTAGCCAGCCACTGGTCCCAGTGACTGGGTCTTTTCGACCAGCTGGTCACAGTAACTCGGAGGCTCTGGGATGCTCTCCAGTGGTTGACCGTCCTGGAATACCTGCAGGGAGGGATCCCGTTTGTCCGCCCCGCGCTGACTGTCATCCTCACGACCGATGCCTCTCTCATGGGCTGGGGAGCCTACATGGGGAACAACATGGTCCACAGGCTTTGGAACCCCAAGGAATCCTGATGTCACATCCACCTGCTGGAGCTCCGAACAGTGCAGCTGGCGCTGACTGAATTTGCTCCGTTCCTGCGGGGTCAAGTGGTCTAAGTCCAGACAGACAACACCACAACCATGCACTATCTCAAAAAGCAGGGCTGCACGCACTCCCGGCCTCTCTGCAGGGAAGCGCTCCGCATCTGGATCCTCGTGAGCCAACTGGAGGTGTATCTCCTAGCCATCCATGTGGCAGCAGCTGCGAACCAACTGGCGGATGCCCTCAGCCGTGTGGGCGAGGCGTCCCAAGAGTGGTCTCTCCACCCAGAGGTAGTTTGCAGCCTGTTCTCCCTATGGGGCACCCCTCAGGTGGACCTGTTTTGCCTCCAGGGAGAACGCAAAGCTAAGGCTGTTTCATGCTGGCCCTCCTCAACAGGGCTTGCTGCAGGGGGATGCCTTCTCGAGGCCATGGACCCCAGGCCTCTTCTACGCCTTCCATTTCCTTGATCCACAAGGTGCTCCTCGAGGAGAGGAGGGACAAGGCAAAGGTGATCCTGATAGCCAGATCTCCTTTGTGTGAAGCAAATAAATCAGAACGAAAGAAAAACCCATGATGACTCTCAAAGAGTTGGCAGGGAAGATTGGAGAGAAAAAGATCGCATTTAGGAAGTATAAGGAAACACAGAAAGAGCAGGACAGAGAACTGTACCAGTTAAAGCAGAAGGAAGCGGGGAAGCAGTCTGAATAGCAAAGGCCCAATCCGAGGAAAAAGATAACCAACTCGGTTAAGAAGGGGGATAAAACATTTTATAGGTACATAAGGGAGCGTAGAAAGACAAAGGGAAGGATAGTGAGGCTGAATAAAGGGGACAGTGGGTGGGCAGAGAGGGACAGTGAAAAAGCAGGGATACTGAATGAAAACTTCTGTTCAGTATTCACAGAAGAAGAGGAGGGGTAGGTACCTAATCCAATCATTAGAGGCACTCTGGATAGGGGGGTAGATATCAGTCCTGTTACAAAAGAAAGGGTTCTGAAAGAACTCCTAAAACTGAAGGTGTACAGAGCAATGGGGCTTGACGAGATGCACCCCTGAATTCTAAAAGAATTAAGGGGAGAACTAGTGACACCACTGACTAGCCTTTTTAACAAATCATGGGAGGATGGTGTGGTACCTGAGGTCGAGGAGGGCAGATGTGATTCCCCTTCCCGAAAGTGGGAGCAAGACAGAGGAAGGATACACAAAGGGGGGTGGAAAGGATAAGGGACTTGTCAAGGTTGGAGGAATGGTCAAAAGTATGGCAGATTGGATTCAATGCAAAGAAGTGCAAAGTAATGCACCTGGGGAACAAAAACCCAGGGAAGAGTACACAATATGGGGGGGGGGGATTTTAACAACAAAAATGGAAAGGACCTGGGGTAGTCATATCAGATGACCTAAAGGTTAGCAAGCAATGCGAGAAAACAGTAAGGATGGCTGGCTGGGGGGGCTACTGGGGTATATAGGGAGAGGCATCACCAGTAGAAAACAGGAAGTTGTTATCCCTCTGTACAGACAGTTGGTGAGACCCCATCTTGAGTACTGCGTCAAGTTCTGGAGACCCCATCTCTGCAAGGACATAGACAGGATGGAGACAGTCCAGAGGAGGGCAACTAAAATGATGCAGGGTCTGCAACAGAAGCCATACGAGGAGAGGCTAAGGGAGCTGAATATGTATACCCTTGAGGAAAGGAGGGAGAGAGGGGTGTATGATAGAAACATTAAGTACCTCAAGGGAATGAAGAAAGTCCAAGAGGGTTGCATCTTTCAGAAAAAGAGATGTGCAAGAACGAGGGGTCACAATTTGAAGATAGAGGGGGGACGGCTCGGGGTAATGTGAGGAAGTATTTTTTTCACAAGGAGGGTGGTGGACGCATGGAACAGCCTTCCTGAGGAGGTCGTGGGGTCAAAAACCGTGGGGGAATTCAAGAATGCATGGGACAGACATAAGGCAATTCTTGTGGGGGGTAGGAAGAAATAGGCTGTTGGTTAACTAGGATCTGCAGCTTTTCCAGTAGGTAGGGAAATGGGCAGACTAGGTGGGCCAAGCAGTCCTCATTTGCCGTCAAAGTCTATGTTTCTCCTCAGCCTCAGCAACAGGCTTCCGAGACGTCTTCCAGCATGCCTGGACCTGATCTCAGTCAGTCAGGGAAAGGTATTCCTTCCAGACCTTCAATCCCTGTACCTGACAGCCTGGTACCTGAGCGGCTAGAGTTCCAGGCTTTGGGTCTTTCCAGTGATGTCCTCCACGTAGTTGAGGCATCTAGGAAGGAGTGGACCAGGAGGTGCTATGCTTTCAAATGGAAAAGGTTTTCCATTTGGTTTTAGGGCAAGGGCTTGGACCCTAGTTCCTGTCCTGTGGCCAGTATCCTCGACTACTTTTGGTTCCTCTGAAGGTGGTCTCCGGACGGTGCACCTGGCAGCCATCTCCGCTTATCGGGTGCGTGCCAGTCAGTGGACGGTGGCACAGGAGACAGTGGTCTGGTGCTTTTTCAATGGCCTCGATCATATATCCCCTCCAGTGCGTGAACCTCCACCTCTGCGGGATCTATGTTGGTATTGACTAAACATGTGGGCAAGCCATTTGAACCGATGCACAGGTGTGAGATGTCACATCTGTCGTGGAAGACCACCTTCCTGGTGGCTGTCAAGTCAGCCAGAAGGACTGCAGAGCATTAGACGCTCTCGATGGAGTCTCCTTACCTGATCTTCCACAGGGACAAGGTCATCCTGCGCCCCAATCCAAAGTTCTTTCCGAAAATGGTGTCGGAGTTTCACCTTAACCAGGTGTTAACTCTGCCTGCGTTCTACCCGAACTTCACCTCGGAGGCTGGATATAGGCTCCATACTCTGGACCTGAGACGAGTGCTCTCTTATAAGGAGCGGATGGCTGAAGTTTGGGGAGAGGTTCACCAGCCGTTTGTCACTTACGCTGAAGCCATACCTGGCAGACTTGCAGCAAAGCGGACGATTGGCAGATGGATTACATCCTGTATTGATCTCTGCTATAGGTTGGCAGGTAGGGAGTCTCCCACAGGGCAAAGGGCCCAGTCCACCTGCCATACTGCTCCGTTGGTGGCTGCTTCTAGCGACGTCCCTATCCAGGATATCTGCAGGGCTGCTACCTGGAAGACAGCAAACAGCTTCATTACCCATTACACCTTGAGTCATGCCTTGATGCTGGTTTTGGAGCCTCAGTTTTCCAGTCTCTATTCCCGAAGTAGGGGGGTGTGCGCCTTGTCGCTCTCCTCCCGTAGAATTGCTAGTAGTCTGCCAAATTGTGTGGTTGAACAACATATCCACGATCCTAGAAAAAAACGGTTATTCACCTGTAACAGCAGTTCTGGGGATGTGGATATGTTGTTCAGTCCACACTGTCTGGCAGGTTCCCTGCCGCTTTAAGATGGTCTGGAAAGTCTTCAAGCTGGCTCCTCTCACCCACCTGAGTGGTAGAACGCTCGGCGCCTCCCCATGACGCCAGATCTTCCTTACCACTTGGAAGCTCAGGTTCCCTCCTTAGTGCTCTGTGTTTGAAGGCATGGATCCTAATCCTTCAGTTTTTCCGAAAATTATTTTAAAGTTTACAAGACTTAAGTCTTCTACTTCCCTCGCGGCTGCAATGGATTCAAAATCTACTCCCCGGCTTCCATCGGTGCCCTTGCGGGCAGAAGATGTCTCGGACCGACCCACACTCCATGTGCATTTACTGCCTGGAGCTTGCCCATGATCCGCAGGCCTGCGATCTCTGCAAGTCTTCTGTGCCTTCAGTTCTAGAAGACCACGCTGTCCGACTTCAACTGGGGCACTTCGAGAAACTGTTTCCGCCTGTGAAGTCAAAGGAAGCCCGTTGGGCTGTGTCTGCGGCTGCAGGTTCCGCGGTGCAGCTGGAGCAGTTAATTGCCCTTGAGGAGAAGGCGTCCAAGGCCGCGTCTTCTACTTCCTCAGCGTAGGCATTTTATCCCGCTCTTCTTGGGCTCCTCCTACACTGCTTCTTTTAAGAAGCTTTGTCAGTGTCTCTTCACCAAGGGAGAAGGGCCCTCAGGGACTCACATGAGTAGGTCGAAGAAAAAGGAACCGAAAGGTAAGTCCCACCGTTGTTGTTCGTGGGAGCGGGAGAGATCTCGTTCCCTGGACCGTCTGCTTTTGACTTCGGTCGAGGTTGCGGCTAAGGCCGCTGGCTTCGCAGTGTCCTCGTCAGGTCAGCCAGCCGAGACTCCCGTCGATGCGGTCGAGATTTTTCTTGACCTGTTGGACGGGCTGTTGACTGGAGAAGCAGACAACCCTTCTTCACCGGAACCCCCAGTGGTTACCGAGGACTTGCCCATGCCTCCTGTGCTGAAGTCCCCAGTCAAGGACCCTGAACCGAGGTGTGAGCGGGTCTGCCCCCTCATCGACCCACCATCCTCCATATCGGGTAGGTCCCGCCGATATCTGCGGTCTCGGTCCCGGCATCACGGAAAGCGGCATCGCGCCATCCTCTTCTCGGAGAATAGGGGCCCTCATGTTGCATTGGCGCCAGGAGGACGTGATGGCAGCAGCCTTACTAGCCTGCAACAAGCAGACTCCATCGCCTTCACTGCCCATTCAGTGGCTGTTGCCTGAACGTCCAAAACAACCTCTCTCTCCATCGGCTCCTTAGTCGAGGAGCCGACTCCGGCACCGACTGCCCGGCTGAAACCGGCTGCTCCACCCATTGTGGTGGAACCACCACCCCGGAACCAAAGACTGGGGCCCTGACCAAGGATTCTTGGTTGGGTCAGGGCTTGCCCCACAGGTTGTCTGTCACCCTCACCTCCGATCGGCCTCGGCGAGTGGATGGTGGCTCAGGCGCTCAGCAGCTGTTCGCAGACTCTTCGGAGTCTGACGACGACTTCTTGTATTCCAGGCCCCTCGACCTGGAATCTTCCGGGGGTCTGTCGGACGAGAGCCCATCCTTGTTCCTGCGAATTCTTCGGCTCATCTCGGAGTCCACTGGGATGCAGCTCAAACCTGTACAAAAATGGGCCAGATATCCCCTCATGGAGATTCTGGACCGAGGGGATTCCCCCACGGAGGCCTTCCCTGTGTCTGAGGCCATTGTTGGTCCGGTCCTGGAGTTGTGGCAGTGGCCTGCATCCTGTCCTGCGCCTGCAGCCAGGATGGCTCGCAAGTATGCAGTCCCCACCGGTTCCCTCTCCATTTTTTCGGAGCACCCCTCAGCTGAAGGGCTGGTAACTGATAGCGTCTTCCGGCACTTCAGAAACGCTAGGGACATAGAAAAGCCCCCGGACAAGGAGTCCAAAAAGCTGGACTACTCCGGGTGCAAAGCTTACGCTGCCTCCTCCCTAGGTCTTCGACAGGCTAGATTGGCCTTTCTGATGGCACATTTTTCACATGCCCTTATGGGTTCCCTGGAAGAGGTGCTTCCTCATCTCCCGGCTGACCTTCAAACGACAGTCAAGCAGGTGCGGGATCAGGGAAGGGCGGTGGCCAAACAGCTCCAAACTGCCTTGGATATTGGAGACTCTTGTACCCGGTCATTAGCGGCCGCAGTAGCCATGCGCCACAGAGCTTGGCTGCGTATCTCCACCTTCACGGTGGATACCAAGCACATGCTGGCAAACGTTCCCTTCCTGGGCACAGACTTGTTTGGACCTGGGGTGGAGGGCCATCTTCAGAGGATCGAGAAGTCCAGTGCCACCTTAGACTCCATCACGTCTGCCCAGAAGGACAAAGGCCACCAGCAGCAGCATAAGCCCTTTCGCCCTTCCGCCCGTGCGGCATGTCTGGCCCAGCAGCTGCAGCAACGGGGCCAACAGGCTCACGCTTGACGCCCCAAGGCCAAGCCTGCTGCTTCCTCCAGCAGGAAGCCTGAGGAAAGGTCCAGGTGGCTCCTCTGCCGGCCCTTCCTCCAATCCTGACCAGTGCTGAGTTGAGGGGTGCCATCCCCAACCTCGTCACTCCTCCCCAGGGTCCCCCTATGGGGGGACGGCTCTGCCACTTCCTTTCCGCCAGGTCCGCTATCACCACGGACCATTGGGTGCTGGAAGTGGTGGGCAGAGGTCTGCCTCTAGAATTCGAGAGGACCCCTCCCTGTCGAGCCATCGCCCCTCGGGCGGGCTACCGGTTCTGCAGCCTTTCTGTCGGCTCGTCGAGCTGACATAGCTCTGCTCCTCCAAAAGGAGGTGATCAGCAAGGTGGCGGATCCTCCTCCAAACCCAGGATTGTGTCCAGGTACTTCTTGGTCCCAAAGCGGACAGGGGGCTGGCGCCCCATTCTCTATCTGCATGACCTGAACAAGTTTCTAAGGCTGTGCACCTTCAGGATGGTCACTCTGGCTCAGATCATACTATCCTTGGAACCAGGTGTGTGGTTTTGCTCTCTGGATCTTCAGGACGTGTTCTTTCATGTCCCAATCCGTCCTTCTCATCAGCGGTTCCTCCACTTCAGAGCAGAGGGATCACTTTACAAGTTCCGGGCCATGCCCTTCAGCCTTTCTCCAGCTCTCAGGGTCTTCACCAAATGCATGGCAGTGGTGACAGCATTCCTGTGGCGCCGAGGGGTCCAGCTGATAACAGCCCCCTCCAGGTTGGAGGTGGAGCTGTTCAGAGATCTGGCCCTTCAGGTCTGCTCTCAATTTGGCCTCCTGATCAACGAGGCCAAATTGGAACTCCTGCCATCGCAGGAGATTCAGTTAATCGGGGCAGAGCTCCACTCTCTTCGAGCCAGAGCCTGGCTCCCGGCGGACAGGGTCGAGATCCTTTCCTCCTTTGCCCAGTCATTTCTGGTTGGGCAATTGCGCCCTGCCCTGGACTTTCTGCGCCTTCTGGGTCTCATGGGGGCTGCACCAGTGTGGTCCGTTGTGCCCGCTGGCATATGCCTCTCCTGCAATGGGGACTGGCCCGCCAGTGGTCACAGCGCTCCGGTCCTTTGGACCAGCCAGTAACCGTGACCCAGAAGATGTGGGATGGCCTGCAGTGGTGGCTTTTCCCAGCTCATCTGCAGGCGGGTATCCCGTTTGTCTGCCCCAAGCCAGCAGTCATTCTTACGACTGTCACCTCTGATGGGTTGGGGTGCCTACCTGGGAGTGCTCCGGGCCCACGGCCTCTGGTCCCCTCAGGAGTCTCGATGCCACACCGACCTGCTGGAGCTTCGAGCGGTTTGACTAGCCCTCACCGTCTTCGCTCTGTTTGTACGGGGTCAGGTGGTTCAGGTCCAGACTGACAACACCACGACCATGTACTATCTCAACCGGCAGGGCGTGACGCACTCTTTGCCTTTGTGCAAGGAAGCTCTCCGCATCTGGTCTCTCGTGATCAGCCTGGAGGCGGATCTCTTATCCATCCCTCCATGTGGCAGGAGCCTCAAACAGTCTGGCAGATGCCCTCAGCCGGATAGGCGCTGCATCTCATGCGTGGTCTCTCCTGCCGGAGGTAGTTCAAGACCTGTTCTCCCATTGGGGCACCCCTCAGGTGGACCTGTTCGCCTCCAGGGAGAACGTGAAGCTGAGGCTGTTTCACGCCCGCCCCCCCTCAGCAGGGCTTGCTGCAGGGGGATGCCTTCTCGAAGCCGTGGACCCTGGGCTTCTTCTGCGCCTTCCCTCCATTTCCCTTGATCCACAAGGTGCTTCTCAAGACGAAGAGGGACAAGGCACAGGTGATTCTGGTAGCCCCAGACTGGTCTCACCAGTTCTAGTACCCAGATCTCCTCATTCTCAGCTCCAGGCTCCCGAGACAGCTTCAAGCCTACCCGGACCTGATCTTAGTCAACAAGGGGAAGGTTCTCCATCCGGACCTTCAATCCCTGTACCTGACGGCCTGGTTCCTGAGCTGCTAGAGTTCCAGGCCTTGGGTCTTTCCGATGAGGTCCTCAACGTTGTTGAGGCATCCCGTAAGGAGTCGACCAGAAAGTGCTATGCCTTTAAATGGAAGAGATTCTCCATTTGGTGTCTGGTAAGGGGTTGGACCCCTTTGCCTGCCCATTGGCTAGCATTTTGGACTACCTGTGGTCCTTGTCTCAGCTAGGGCTTCGGTCGACGACCCTCAAGGTGCACCTGGCAGCCATCTCTGCTTACCAGGCACGGGCCGGAAAGCAGTCGGTGGCACAGGAGAAGGTGTTCAGGTGTTTTTTCAAAGGCCTTGATCACATAGCCCCTCTGGTGTGAGAACCTCCACTTCTATGGGATCTACTGCTGGTATTGGCTAAGCTCATGGGCAAGCCATTCAAACCGATGCACAGGTGCAATATCTCCCACCTGTCGTGGAAGACCACCTTCTTGGTGGCTATTACGTCAGCCAGAACAATGGGAGAGCTCCAAGCGCTTTCCATCGAGTCTCCTTACCTGGTCTTCCATAGGGATAAGGTTGTCCTTCGCCCCCACCTGAAATTCCTTCCGAAGGTGGTGTCGGAGTTTCACCTTAACCAGGTGTTGACTCTGCCGATGTTCTACCCCAGTCACACCTCGGAGGCCGAATATAGGCTCCATACTTTGGACCCTAGAATAGCGCTCTCTTATTATAAGGAGCGGACGGCTGAAGTTCGGGGAGAGGTTCGCCAGCTGTTTGTCACCTACGCTGAAGCCGCACCTGGCAGACCTGCAGCCAAGCGGATCGATAGGCAGGTGGGTCACCTCCTGCATAGATCTCTGCTATAGGTTGGCGGGCATGGAGCCTCCCAAAGGGATAAGAGCTCATTCTACCTGCCATACCGCTGCTTCGGTGGCTGCTTCCAGGGAAGTCCCTATCCAGGAAATCTGCAGAGATGCTACCTGGAAGTCAGCGCACACCTTCATTGCCCACTACCACATCGACCTTGAGTCACGCCTGGATGCTGGTTTTGGGACCTCTGTTCTCCAGTCCTTATTTCCCAAGTAGGGGGCGCGCGCCGCCTTGCCTCCCTCCTCCCAGAGAACTGCTAGGAGTCTGCCAATAAGTGTGGATTGAACAACATGTCCATGTCCCTGGAAATACAGGTTACTCACCTGTAACAGTAGTTGTATATGTTGTTCATCCACACAGTCCACCCGACCTCCCTGGCTTCAATGCTCAATCTGGCTTCCAGCGGGCTAGATATGGCGTCATCGGGCGAAGCCGAGAGTTTTACCACCCGGGTGGGTGGGAGGAGCCAGCTTGAACACCTTCCGGCAAGATTTAAAGCGGCAAGGAACCTGCCAATAAGTGTGGATGAACAACATACACCACTCCTAGAACTCCTGTTACAGGTGAGTAACCTGTTCATTCTGTCTAGAAAAGACTACCTCCTTGCAGAAATCTTGGCAACCGGCATATAGACCCTCCCAGTTTATTCCGTTAATTACTATTAGCTGTATACTGTATCACCCCTAGGATCCAGGCTAAATATATGGGGGGATCAGGTGGCTCCTGTTGGAGAGGCTGCATGGAGGAGGTGGTGATCAGATCCACATATTTTGATCCTGTCCTTTCTTGGATGACTTTTGGCAGCAATTACAAACTCTCCTGATCCTCCTTTCCTTGGATCCTCTGATATTGAATCCCACCACTTTCCCATTGGAAGGACCATAGAAGTCGAACTTGCTCTTTGCTTCATGTTTATTTCTTGGCCGCAAAGAAGGCCGTAACCTGCCTGTAGCTGCTGCACACCTTTCCAACCATACCCCACTGGCAACAAATTATGGTTCAGATTTATACTTTACAGAAATTAACGCCATCAGTTGAAGGGGAAGACCCTGCAATTTCAGGATAGATGCAGTCTTGGATATTATGTGTCACACAATAATTGGTTTGCTAGAACTACTGGACTTTTTCCTATGTGAAGTGGACTTTGGTTAGCTCCAGGGAGATTGTGCTCTGTTGCCTGGGATACTGTTTTCTTTTACTGTTTTGATTCTGTTGCTCTGAACTGAACCCTGTTGGTGACACGGAGTCAGTTGGCTATCAGTATCTGTATTCTGTAATGCCTCTTCTGTATTTTACAGTGCTTGTTGAAGGCATAGTACCCAGCAACAACAAAAAATAAACTTTACCTAATTTTAAAAAAGCGCACTAAATTTTTAAATTCCTGTTATTTTTAACCACATATTGGCATGTATGTAGACGTGTAGCGACACAGAACTATATCACTAGGATCTATGCATGTTGATCGTACACTAAGATTTCAATTTTGCATTAAAAAAAATGCTTTTCTGCAATTAACAATCCAGATGTTACTGCTTTTAAAGTATAATTTCAAGCATTTTAAAATATCATACAATACTATTTTTGGAAATTGTCGGAAGATGCTGAAGTGGTTGTTCTTGGAATAAATGAATTCCATTCTAGTCCTTTATAGTTTTTCCTGTCATGCAGTTAATAGCAAGACCTTCTTCGAGGATATCTCTCATCAGGTCACACCTATAGGACTGTAGGCCGTGAGGCACTGTGAACACACAGAGACTTTTCTACGACAGTCTACTAGGGGCCACCCACGACATCAGACGCAGGCGTCCCTGAATATATAACCTCAGTTCTTTTCCTGACGTTGACAGTACTCTCACAGACTCCGTGGAGACTTCATCATACAGGCGACTGCCAAAATATTTAGATTTTTATTTCTTTTTTCTCCTTGGTAGTGTCACTTACATTTGAAAGTGATTTTTGTTTTCGTTTATGTTGGAGACACAAGAAACCACTCGTCTTTTTATTACTGCGGCTGCAGTACGAAAATCTATTCCACTGACAAGCACAAAATCTGCGTTTGCTCTCTCGGTCTGGGCCACGATGTTACGGGCTCCCTCTCTGTCAAGGCCAGGGACAAACCTTGAAGCTACATTCGGGAGTGGGAATGGAGCAAGATACCCCGGTCCCAGTCTCCAATTTCTCCAGCGCGACTGCAGCAGTGCCATCGCCTGCTTCATCCACCATCCTTGCCGCCTCTGCTTCCTCAAGGACAGCTATGGCAGCAAATTCCGCTGGGACTCTTGCGGACGGCGAAATACCATCGGCATCGGGGTCTCCCATGTCGATGTCGCAAGCCCTGCTGCTCTGACCTTCAGAACCACAAGGTCTGCTGGCAATGAGCTCTGCCGGACCCTCTATGGCTGGCGCTGCCCCAGTGACATCAGGGTACCTACCGCCCAAGTCAGCGCCGCATGGTGCTCCTGCAGTGCACACCACTGTTGATGTCCAGATGGTGCTTTCTTCCTTCGTGGCTGTTGTTCAACATCCGGTACCTCCTGCAGGCCCTACAATGCTAGGACCGCCTAGGCTGCCTCTCAGGTCTTTGCCCGTAAGGCTGTCGTGCCCTGTGCCATCCCGGGCATTGACATCTGCACTCCCTCCGTTGACTCCTTCAGAACCCGTTGACATAGAGCCTGAGTATCACCCTGACCTCCTCCCCCTGGTTAAGGAGGAAAATGAGGAATATACAGAAGGGGGCCCCTCTGACAGGACTGACTCCACTATCTCTACCAGGAGTGAGGGCTCCGTGTTGTACACTTCAAGTTACCCCCTGAAGACACCTCTTTTTTTCTTGATGATGAAGCAGCTTCAGGTTGCCATGGGGTTTCAGGCCGAAGAGGAAGGTGTTACCAGGAGGACTCTGGTGGATTATCTCGTAATTCTGGATTCTCCACCCTGGGTTATACTCCCTCTGCTGGCTGCAATAGGAGATGCCACCATGGCTGCTTGGCATAGGTCATATGTTCTAGGGACATGGATATGGTGTACTATCCACACTTCTGGTAGTATCCTTTTCCTTTAAGACTGTGGCTGGCAGGTCTTCAAACTGGCTTCTTCTACCCACACAGGTGGTAGCTCCCTCGGCACCGCCCTGTGACGACAGATCTTCCTTTCTGCTGTAGAGCTTGGCAGCACCCTGCCTCCTGCCCTGTGCTGTTGGCTTGTATGGCCCGAAAGTATGTGGTCCCTATGGGGTTCCCTGTAGGGTTTCACCAAACCTCCGTCGGCTGAGGGTTTAGTTGCTGACTTATTTTTCGTCGTACCAACAATGTTGGGGACGTGGATAAACCTCCTGACAAAGAATCCAAGAAACTGGATCATATGGCCGAAAAGGTCTATGCAGCCTCTTCTCTTGGCCTTTGGCAGGTGAGTTCGACCCTTCTTGATGGCCCACTTCACTCATGCCTTACTCAGCACTCTCGATGAGGTGCTTCTTCAGCTCCCAGCTGACCTACAGACCACGGTCAAGCAAGTCTGGGACCAGGGCTGAGCAGTGGCCTGACAGCAGCTCCAGACAGCTGTGGAGCTCAGTCCGTGGCTGCCTCAATGGCCATGCGCCACAGGGCTTGTCTGCGGCTTTTTTTACGTTTACGGCAGACACCCAGCACAAGTTAGATGTCTCCTTCTTGGGCTCCGACTTGTTCATACATAATACATAACAGCAAGACATTGGTAACTGCACAACTTGTATACAGGTACAGAGAAGTTTCAGTTATAAATGATATGTTAGTAATCCCAGTTGTTTGCTTCTTTTGCCCCTGGGAAAGAGGGCATTTCAGTTTCTAAGCAGTGTTTGTCCAAGTGGTTGGACAACTTTATTACTTATTGTTATAGGAAGTACAGTAAAGAACTTCTGGGGTTGTTCGTGCCATTCAGTCAGAGGCATGGCCACTTCTGTTGCCTGTTGCAGGAATGTTTCAGCTACTGAAATCTGTGCTGCTCCCACTTGGAGTACCATTTGCAGTTTCACAAGGCACTACAGTCTGGACATAGCCTCTAGAAGAAGCGCAGGCTTTGGCTTGGGTGTTTTTTCAAGGCTTCCTTTCTTAGGCCTTTAGCCTTCTGCCACCTAGACTGTCTCTGTGTTGGTACTGCTTGGGACTCCTCCTATAGGTGTGACCTGATGAAAGAGATATCCTTGAAGAAGATAGAACAGTTGTGTAAGAACTTAATGTAACAGTAGATATTTGATAGAACCTCTTTCATCAGGTCATGCCAACACACCCTCCATCCCCCAGGTTCTCAGAGTTCTTTGTTCCTGTCTCTTATCTCCAGAATAGTGTACTCGTTGCTTCAGCCTCACAATAGCTGAGCACTCTCTCTCCTTAGTTCCCTGGGGGGAGGCCTAGTGAGTATGGTCTCTGCCAGGTAACTGAGGAGGGCGGGGTTGGCCACGCTTATCTACTGGGGACAAGATTGGCGCCAGTGTCTGCTGTCCTCGTGGGCGGCCCCGGTACACTGCTGTAGAAAAATTTCCTAGTGCCTGCTGGCTTGTAGTCCACTCCTATAGGTGTGACCTGATGAGCGATTCTTTTAAAGATTTCTGTCTTGCGTAACTGTTCTTTTTGGATACATTGTAGGGCTAAAGCCTAGAGTCAGATAATAGGGTGCCATGAACAGAGAAACCTCACATTTTAGGTAGAACATGCATGGACCTCCACTTAAGCTTTCAAATACCCTTGCTGGTTGGCACTGTTGATATATGATTGGCTAAAACTGCATGACTTCTGTGCCTACCAGTGATAGCAGCTTTCTTCAGTGTCACCTGGGAGGCCTGGGTTTGCATGCCCATTCCAGTCATGTAAATGCAAGTATTTTGAATACTGAGTGTCTGTTCCAAATAGCTGTATTCAGAATAGCACAGCTTAGGTGGTTCATCTGTATTCCAAATAGAGGCAAAACACTGTGCCATATAAACATTGCACAAGTGAGCATTCATACTACATATGGAATGGCCTCACAGTATTTTGTGTAAGCTCCCTTTTAGATATTCTGAATAGAAACTGAATGCAAAGTGCTATATAAACTATTCATAGTAATACTGAAATACTTGCTCATGTAAGCACATATTAGGAATATGCATTCTAATTTTTTTTTTAAACTCATGTTATTCAGGGGACTCACAACAGTACATGTGGATATACATCTGTTGAAGAGAACATTTCCCAAACAGTACACATACAAAGTGCCCCATGTGGTGCTCGCACTTGTTAATGCTAAAAATCTCCACTTCTAGGGACATGGATATGTTGTTCATCCACACTTATTGGCAGGTCCCTTGCCGCTTTAAATTTTGCCGGAAGGTCTTGAAGCTGGCTCCTCCCACCCACCCGGGTGGTAAAACTCTCGGCTCCGCCCCATGACGCCAGATCTTCCTTACGCTTGGAAGCTCAGGTTCCCTCCTTATCGCTCTGCGTATAAGACTGGTTCCTAATTCTTCAGTTTTTCTTGAATTTAAAGTTTTGCATTTCTAGACTTCGGTCTTCTATCCCTCGCGGCTGCGATGGACACATCGACTCCCTGTTTTCGGAGATGCCCTTGCCGAATAGAAGATGTCTCAGACGGATCCGCACTCCGTGTGTCTACTGTTTTTAGGCCTTGAGCACGACCCGCGAGCTTGCGACCTGTGCTCTTCCTTCTCAGCCTACGTCCCTCGAAGACCGTGCTGCCCGTTTATAATTAGGCGTTCAGAAACATTTTCCTCCGGTGACGTCAAAAGAGGCCCGGTCGGCGGTTTCAGCGGCGGGTTCGGGCGGATCAGCTAGAGCAGATGATCGCCTCGAAGAGGGAGGCGGCGCGGCCGCATCTTCCTCGGCCGCGGCATTTATCCCGCTCTCCCTGGGTTCCTCTTATACAGCTTCCTTTAAGGAGCTTTATCTGTCCCTCTCCACTAAGGGAGAGGGACCAACGTCTGCTGGACCTTCTTCTCGGTCCAAAAAGAAAGACAAGGGTAAGTCCCTCAGGACGCTCTTGGGAGCGGGAAAGGTCCCTCTCCCCGAGTTGTTGGCCATCGACTTGATCGATCGTTCGACTCCGGCCACTGGTCTCACGGTGTCCCGTCAGGTCAGTTGACTGAGACTCCCGTCGGCGCAGTCGAGATTTTCTCGTACCGTTGGACGGGTTGTCCATCAAGCGGGAGAATCCTCTCTCCCGGTTCCCGGTGGAGTTGAGGATCCCTTGGGCTTGCCAGTGCCTCCGGTTCTGGAGCCCTCGGTGAACCCTCAAGCCGAGGGGAGAGCCGTTCCACCCGCATTCTCTCCCGCACTGTCCTCGAAAGTCGACTAGGCGGTCTCGGTCTGCCGCTTGTCCTCGTCCCCGGACGAGGGAGGCTTCGACGTAAGTTACGTCGACGATACGAGGACCTCATGTGGCAACAGCTCCTTCTGACCGGGAACAAGCCGACACCGTCGCCTTCCCCGGCCATTAAGTGGCTGTCACCGGAGCGGCCGAAACAACCCCTCGACTTACCCGAGGAGCCTGTTCCCAGGCCGGTTGTTCGCCAAACCAGCTGCTCCACTGATTCCGGTGGAACCTCCGCCTCCACAGCAGTTATTTGGGGCTCCGACCAAGAATTCTCGGTCGGCTCAGGGCCTGCCCCATAGGCTGTCTGTTACCCTCACTCCCGATCGACCTCGGCAGGTGGAGGGTGGCTCAGGCCCGAGGCAGCTCTTTGCGGACTCTTCAGAGTCCGACGGCGATTCCTCCCTTTTCTCCAGGCGAGTAGACTTGGAGTCCTCTGGAGGTCAGTCGATGGACGATAGCCCTTCGTCCTATCTGGGATTGCTTCGGCTCATCTCGGAGTCCACCGGGATGAAGCTCGAACCTGTGTCTAAGCGGGCCAGGTATCCTCTCACAGAGATACTGGACTGAGGGGATTCCCCTACGGAGGCCTTTCCGGTGGCCGAGGCCATAGTGGGCCCGGCCTTGGAGCTCTGGCAGCGCCCTGCTTCCTGTCCTGCGCCCTCGGCCAGGATGGCCAAGAAGTATGCGGTCCCTACCGGTTCCTTATCCGGTTTTTCGGAACACCCCTCAGCCGAGGGGCTAGTTACCAACAGCGTTCTCGGCTACCGGAACGCTTAGGGACGTGGACAAACCTCCCGACAAGGAGTCCAAGAAATTGGACTATGCCGGGCGCAGTCTACGCCATGCCCTCCCTCGGCCTTCGTCAGGCCAGTTCGGCCGTACTCATGGCACATTTCTCTCATGCCCTGTTGGGTTCCCTGGATGAGGTAGTTCCTCATCTTCCGGCGGACCTGCAGACCACGGTTAGGCAGGTGCAGGTGCGGGACCAGGGCAGGGCAGTGGCCAAACAGCAGCTTCAGACTGCTCTGGACATTGGAGACTCGTGTGCCAGGTCAGTAGTGGCTGCAGTGGCTGTGTGCCGTCAGGCATGGCTGAGGATATCCACCTTCTCTTCGGAAACCCAGCACAAGTTGGCGGATATCCCCTTCCTGGGGACCGACCTCTTCGGCCCTGGAGTGGAAGGTCACCTGCAGAGGATCGAGAAGTCCAATGCTACCTTGGACTCTGTCTCATCCGCACAGAAGGACAAAGGCCGCAGACCACAGCCTAAGCCTTTTCGTCCCTCTGCGCCCGCGGCACGTCCGGCCCAGCAACGTCAGGGCCAGCAGGCATGAGCTTGGCATCCCAAACCCAAGCCCTCGGCTTCCTCCTCCAGGAAGCAGGGAGGTAAAGGCCCTGGAGGTCCCTCGGCCGGTCCCTCCTCCAAGCTTGCCCAGTGACGGGTTGAGGGGTGTCGCCCCCAACCCCGTCACCTCACCCCAGGTTCCCCCGGGGGGGTGGCTCACTTTCTTTCCGCCTGGTCCGTTATTACCACAGACCGGTGGGTGTTTGGAAGTGGTCGGAAGAGGCCTGCATCTGAGTTCGAGCAGGCCCGCCTCTTCAGAGCCGTCCGCACTGGGGGCCTCGGGTCCGCAGCTCACTGTCGGCTCGCCGAGCCGACATCGCCTCCTCCTCGAGAAGGAGGTGATCAGAGAGGTAGCGGACCCTCCCTCAGACCCGGGGTTTGTGTCCAGGTACTTCCTGGTTCCGAAACGGACGGGGGGGCTGGCGCCCCATTCTCGACCTGCACGACCTAAACAAGTACCTAAGGTCTTGGAACTTCAGGATGGTCACTCTGGCTCAGATAGTACCAGCCTTGGAACGCGGCGTGTGGTTCTGCTCTCTGGACCTGCAGGACGCGTTCTTTCACGTCCCTATCCGTCCGTCACATCAGAGATTCCTTCGCTTTCGAGTGGAAGGATCCCTTTTCGAGTTCTGAGCCATGCCCTTCGGCTTGTCTCCAGCTCCCAGGGTCTTCACCAAATGCATGGCAGTGGTGACAGCATTCCTGCGGCACTGAGGGGTCCGGGTGTACCCTTACCTGGACGATTGGCTGATAGCAGCCCCCTCCAGGCAGGAGGTGGAGCGGTCCAGAGATCTGGCCCTCCAGGTTTGCTCTCAAGTCGGCCTCCTGATCAACGAGGCCAAGTCGGAACTCGAGCCGGAGCAGGTGATTCTATTCATCGGGGCAGAGCTCGACTCTCTTCGAGCCAGAGCATAGCTCCCGGCGGACAGGGCCGAGATTCTTTCCTCCTTTGCCCAGTCATTTCTGGTTGGGCAATCGCGCCCTGCCCGGGACTTCCTGTGCCTCCTGGGTCTCATGGCAGCCTGTACCAGCGTGGTCCGCTGGGCCCGCTGGAACATGCGCCCCCTTCAGTGGGGGCTGGCTAGCCAGTGGTCTCAACGCTGCGATCCATTGGACCAGCTAGTGACTGTGACCCAAGGGATGTGGAACGCTCTCCAGTGGTGGACCGTTCCAGTTCATCTGCAGGAGGGCATCCCGTTTGTCCGCCCAGAGCCAACGGTCTCTCTATCGACCGATGCCTCTCTGATGGGTTGGGGTGCCCATCTGGGGGAACACCGAGCGCACGGCCTTTGGTCCCCATGGGAGTCCCGATGTCACATCAACCTGCTGGAGCTCCGGGCGGTCCGCCTAGCTCTCAGCGCCTTTGCTTCGTTTCTCTGGGGTCAAGTGGTCCGAGTCCAGACGGACAATACAGCGACCATGTACTGTCTAAACCGCCAGGGCGGGATGCGCTGCATGCCTCTGTGCAAGGAAGCTGTCCGCATTTGGTCACTCGTGCGCAGCCTGGAGGCGGATCTCCTAGCCATTCACGTGGCAGGAGCCTCCAACACCCTGGCCGATGCCCTAAGCCGGATAGGGGCTGCGTCCCACGAGTGGTCTCTCCTGCCGGAGGTAGTACAAGATCTTTTCTCCCATTGGGGCACACCTCAGGTGGACCTGTTTGCCTCCAGGAAGAACGCGAAGCTGAGGCTGTTCCATGCCCGCCCCCCTCAGCAGGGCTCGCTGCAGGGGGATGCCTTCTCGAGGCAGTGGACCCCGGGCCTCTTCTACGCCTTTCCCCCATTTCCCTTGATACACAAGGTGCTTCTCAAAGCAAGGAGGGACAAGGCGCAGGTGATTCTGATAGCCCCAGACTGGCCCCGCCAGTTCTGGTACCCAGATCTCCTCAGCCTCAGCTCCAGGCTCCCGAGGCAGCTTCCAGCTCGCCCGGACCTGCTCTCAGTCAGTCAGGGGAAGGTGTTCCATCCGGACCTTCAATCCCTGCACCTGACGGCCTGGTTCCTGAGCGGCTAGAGTTCCAGGCCTTGGGTCTTTCCGACGAGGTCCTCAGTGTAGTTGAGGCGTCCTGCATGAGTCGCACCAGGAAATGCTACGCTCAAATGGAAGAGATTTCCATTTGGTGTCAGGGCAAGGCCTGGACCCTTCCTCCTGTTCCTTGGCGAGCATATTGGACTACCTGTGGTCCCTTTCTCAGCAAGGGCTTAGGTCGACGACCCTTAAGGTGCACCTGGCAGCCATCTCTGCTTACCGGGCGCGGGCCGGGAGCAGTCGGTGGCGCAGGAGAAGGTGGTCTGGCGCTTTTTCAAAGGCCTTGATCACATTTCCCCTCCGGTGCGAGAACCTCCACCTCCGTGGGATGTACTGCTGGTACTGGCAAAGCTCATGGGCAGGCCATTCGAACCAATGCACAGGTGTGATCTCTCTCACCTGTCGTGGAAGACCGCCTTCTTGGTGGCTACCACGTCAGCCAGAAGGATGGGAGAGTTCCAGGCGCTTTCCATCGAGTCTCCTTACCTGGTCTTCCACAGGGACAAGGTTGTCCTGTGCCCCCACCCGAAATTCCTTCTGAAGGTGGTGTCGGAGTTTCACCTTAACCAGGTGTTGACTCTGCCGGTGTTCTACCCCAATCACACCTAAATATGGGCTCCATACTCTGGACCTTAGAAGGGCGCTCGCTTACTATAAGGAGCGCACGGCTGAAATTCGGGGAGAGGTTCGCCAGCTGTTTGTCACCTACGCTGAAGCCGCACCTGGCAGACCTGCAGCCAAGTGGACGATAAGTAGGTGGGTCACCTCCTGCATAGATCTCTGCTATAAGTTGGCGGGCATGGAGCCTCCCAGAGGGATAAGAGCTCATTCTACCCGCAGTACTGCTGCATCGGTGGCTGCTTCCAGGGATATCCCTATCCAGGAAATCTGCATGGCTGCTACCTGGAAGTCAGCACATACCTTCATCACCCATTACCACATCGACCTTGAGTCACGCGGGGATGCTGGTTTGGGGCCTCGGTTCTCCAGTCTCTATTCCCTAAGTAGGGGGTGTGCGCCTTGCCTCCCTCCTTCCGGAGAACTGCTAGGAGTCTGCCAGACAGTGTGGATGAACAACATATCCATGTCCCTAGAAATACAGGTTACTCACAGGAGTTCTAGGAATGGTATATGTTGTTCATCCACATGACCCACCCGACCTCCCCAGCTTCGACGCACAACCTGAGCTTCCAGCGGGCCAGATCTGGCGTAATGGGGCGGAGCTGAGAGTTTTACCACCCGGGTGGGTGGGAGGAGCCAGCTTGAAGACCTTCCGGCCAAATTTAAAGCGGCAAGGATACCTGCCAGACAGTGTGGATGAACAACATATACCATTCCTAGAACTCCTGTTACAGATGAGTAACCTGTATTTTCTGAAACTTCGATCTTTTCTTCTTCGCTACGGCGATGGCTCAGTCCTTTTCTGGCTCCGAGAGGTGCATGGTTAGTTCCTCCAGGAGAGACTCGCATTCCACGTGCGTTTATTGCCTGGACTTGGATCACGATCCTCAGGCTTGCAATTTCTGTTCTGCCCTTTTGGTCAGCTCTCTGGAGGACCGCGCGGCCCGTTTGGGGCTCGGACATCCAGTAGTTTTTTCCGCTCCGGAGATTCCCTCGGACCGGCGGGTGTCCGCTCCGACTGTTTCTTAGTAGTCCGTCATCTCTGCTGGGAGGGGCGGCCCCTCGGTTGCGGCACTTATCCCGCCTCCTTGGGTTCAACTCATGCAGCTTTGTTCAAGGAGTTGCCATTCCCTCTCCTCCAAAGGAGAGGGACCTTGAGCCCCGCTGGCCTAAGTCTAAGGGCAGAGGCGGGTCTCTTCGTCACGCGGAGCGGAAGTTTCTTCCTCATCGGGCCGACACTGCTTCGGGTCGAGGATGCGGCTTCGCCACTGGCGTCACGGTGTCCCTGGCCAGGTCAGCCGGCCAGGACCCCGTCGATGTTGTCGAGTCTCTCGACCTGTCTTTTGGGTGGTCTTCTGGTGCAGCCATCCCTCCGTCTCCGGTGGAGGCTGAGGTTCTGTCTGTCTCTTCGGGTCGACAGCCCTCGGGCCTTTCTTCTGAGCCGCGGGAGGAGCGGTCGCTGCCCCGCCTCCTTCCCAGGCCCGCCGGTCCCCCAAGGATTTGGGTCTCGGTTTAGCCGCTCACGCCGACCTCTGCGCTCTTGGTCGGGCACCGAGTTAAGGCGGTTTTGCCGTTTTCCTCGCCCCCTCCTCGGATGAGGAGCGGTTTCGATGCCGCTGGCTTCGTCGTTACGAGGAACTTATGTGGCGACAGCAGTTGTTGTCCGGGTATCAGTCGACCCCGATTCATTCTCCGGATAGCAAGCAGCCGCCACTTGGTCGGCAGCCGTTCGAATCAGTCGAGGAGCCCTCTCCAGGGCCGGTTGCTCGCCTGACCTCGCGCCCTCCACCTTCGGCAGGGTACAGGCCAGGCCATGACCTGTTCTTCAGGTTACTCGGTCTCCTCACTCCTGCCCGCCCCCGGCGGACGAAGAGTGCCTTGGGCCTGTGGCAGCTTTTTGCAGACCCTTCAGAGCCTGAAGCTGGCTCTGCTATGTTTCCTAGCAGGGAGGACCCGGGTCTTCCCAGGAACATTCCGTAGACGACAGCCCATCGTCTTAAATGGGTCTGCTTCAGCTCATTTCAGAATTCACTGGGATGCAGCTCGAGCCTGTCTCCAAACGGGCACCTTACCCCCTTACGGAGATTCTAGACCGAGGTGGTTCTCCCTCAGAGGCCTTCCCAGTGGCTGAGGCTATCATGGGCCCAGCCTTGGAGCTATGGCGGCGGCCTACTTCCTGCCCTGCGCCTTCGGCCAGGGTGGTTCGGAGGTATCCTGTCCCTGTCGGTTCTCTGCCCGGTTTCTCAGAGCACCCTCGGCTGAAGGGTGTCACCGACGTTTTCCAATGTCTTGGAAACGCTGGGATGTGGATAGACCCTGACAAAGAGTCCAAAAGGATGGACTACGTCGGGCGCAAGGTTTACGCTGCGTCCTCCCTAGGCCTCCGTCAGGCCAGCTCGGCGGCTCTTATGGCACACTGATCCCACGCCTTTCTGGGCACCCTGGACGAGGTTCTACCTCATTTCCCGGCCGAACTGCGGACCACGGTCTGGCGGGTACGGGACCAGGGTAGGGCGGTGGCAAAACAACAGCTCCAGACGGCTCTGGATCTGGGTGACTCCTGTGCCAGATCGGTGGCGGCCGCAGTGGCCATGCGCCGCAGGGCATGGCTGAGGTTATCCTCCTTTTCCTTGGAAACCCAGCACGAGTTGGCGGACATCCCCTTCTGGGACTGACCTTTCGCCCTGGAGTGGAGGGACATATCCAGGGCCCGAGAAGTCCGATGCCACTCCGACTCGGGTCACTCTCGCCGAGGGTCAAGGGCAGCCGTCAGCCTTTGCGTAAGCTCCTTTGCCCCGAGCCCTGCGGCTCAACCGCCCAGCACAAGGCCAGCAGGCATGCGCTGGGCGGTCTGTTGCCAGTCCAGCTGCCTTCCTCCAAAAGGAAGCAGGGAGGCAGGAAACAGAGAGCCCCATCGCTCCTTCCCTCCATGCTGCTCAGTGACGGGCCAAGGCACTGCCCGCCCCTGCTGCCCCAGCCCGGGTTTCCATGGGGGACGGCCCACCTCGCTCTGGAGGTATTTAAGGGTAGATCCTGTCGCAGGTTGCGAGCGGTTTCTCCTTTTGAGCCGTTGCCCCATGGGGATCTTGGGTCCACTGCCTCTTTGTCGGTTGTACCAACACGCCTGGCCCTCTAGTTAGAGGTGATCAGGAAGGCTGCGGACCCCCCAAAACCCTGGGTTCGTGTCCAGGTATTCCTGGCCTCAAACAGACGGGGGTTCGCGCCCATTCTCCCGCACGCCTGGATGGTCTCTCTGCTTCAGATATTCCATCCTCAGAACGTGGCGTGTGGCTGTTTCCTGGGCCTCCAGGATGTACCTACTCCTCGTTCCATCCGTCTCTTGGGAGGCCCTTCTTAGCGGGGGATCTCCTTACGAGTTCCTAGCCAGGCCCTTCTTTTGCTCAGCAGTCTCTGCGGCACTGAAGGGTCCGGACGTAACCCCACCCGGAAGGCAGACTGGTCTCCTGTTACAGGAGCCAAGTGGGAACTCGTGCCTTAGCGGTGAGGCTTCTTCGGGACTAAGCTCGACTCTTGAGTCCGAGCTCGGCTCCGGGCGGACAGGGCTGAGGTTCTTCCTCCCTTACCCAGTCGGGTTGGCCGGGTAATTATGTCCTGCCAGGACCTCCTGCACCTCCTGGGTCTCAGGGCGGCCTTCCCCTAGTGGGAGGGGCCAGCCAGAGGTCACAGCGCTGCGTCCTTTGGACCAGTTTGTGACTACAGCCCAGGAGTTAAGAGAACGCCTCCCTGGACCGTTCCAACTTCGGCAGGAGAACATCCTGTTCGTTCGCCCTGAGTCGGCGGTCTTCTCCGACCGATGCTTCTCGGATGGGTGGGGTGCCCATCTAGGGAATACAGAGCGCCTCTGGTCCTCTCGCGAGTCCCGATGTCCTTCCTGCTCACTGGAGCACCAGGCGGTCCACTTAGCTTGCACCTCTCGCTCCGTTTGTACGGGGTCTAGTGGTCTAAGTCCAAGTAGGACAACACCACGACCGTGTGCTACCTACCCTGCCAGGTTCGGTCGATCCCCTTGCCTCGGTGCAAGGAGGTTCTCCGCATTGGGTTTTTGCGCTGTCGAGGGTTCCCAGCCATTTGATGGCAGGAGCCCCCAATTTCCTGGCTGCTGCCCTAAGCTGGGCATAGGCTGCGCCTCATGAGTGGTTTCCCCTGCCAGAGGTAGCACAGGATCTTCTCCCTCTTCCCCCCGGGGAGAATACGAGGCCGAGACTGTTTTATGCCCGCCCCCTCATCAGGGCCTGCTGCAGGGGATGCCATCGGGCCACGGACCCCGGCCCTCCTGCCTCCTCCCATTTCCCTTGACTCACGGGCAGGAGGGACTTACGCCTGTGATGCTGGTAGCCCCAGACTGGATTGCCAGCTCTGTATCCAGCTCTCCTCAGTCTCAGCCCCAGGCTCCGAGGCGGCTTCTAGTCCACCCGGTCCTGTCTTTCCTTTTCGGGAAGGTTATCCATCTGGACCTTCAATCCCTGCACCTGTAGGGCGGTCCTGTGCGTGAGGGGCCAGGACTAGGGTCTTTCGGCAAGGTCCTCGACCTTTCACGGCGTCCTGCTAAGAAGTCTGCCAAGATGCTCGTCCTCTGGGAGAAGTTCTCCTTTTTGATGATGGGATAGGGCCTTGCCCTCCCCCGTCCCTGGGTGAGCATTCCGGACCATCTGCGGTCCATCCTTAAACCAGGGCTTTGGCCGACGACCCTCTAGGTGCTTCTGCTGGTCACCCCTGTCTTCCGGGCGCGGGCCGGGAGGCAGCTGGTGGTGCGGAGAAGGTGGTCTGGCACTTCTAGGCCTCGATCACGCCTCCCCTTTTGGGGAGAGTATCCCCGTTTCTGTGGGATCCTTGCTGGTATGGGCTTAGCTCATGAGCAAGCCACCTGAACCTTTGCACAGGTGCGAGTTCCCCCACCTGTTGTGGAAGAACACCTTCTTGGGGCCACTCCGCCATCCAGAAGGTGGGGAGAGTTCCAGGCGCTCCTTTAATCTCCCTGTCCGGTCTTCCACAGGAACTAGGTTGTCCTGCGCCCCACCCGAAGTCCTTCAGAAGGCGGTGGCGGAGTCTTCTCTCGGGGTATTGCTCTGCCGGGTTTATCCCCATTCACACCTCGGAGGTCGTATACAGGTTCCATAGGAACCTGTTTAACGCCACCTACCTAGGGAGCATAAGCTAAAGTTCGGGAGAGGTTCGCCAGCTGTTTATCATCTTCGCTGAAGCCGATCTGGTAGACTTGCAGCCAAGTGACGACGAGCGGCGGGTCACCCCTCGCATAGGTCTCCGCTTATAGGCGGCGGTATGAGCCTCCCAGAGGATAAGAGCTCATTTTACCTGTCCTTCCGCTGCATCGGTGGCTGCTTCCGAGGATACTCCGTCCAGGATATCCGCAGGGCTTCTGCCCGAAGCAGGCTTTTACTGCCTCTTCCACATCGACCTTGGCCGCGCCGGGTGATGGTCGGGGCCTCGGTTCTCCAGTCTTTCTACCTAAGTAGGTGTGCGCCTTGCCTCCCTCCTCCCGGAGAACTGCTAGGAGTCTGCCAATAGTGTGGATGAACAACATATCCATGTCCCTAGAAATACAGGTTACTCACCTGTAACAGGAGTTCTAGGAATGGTATATGTTGTTCATCCACACGACCCACCCGGCCTCCCGGGCTTCGACGCACAACCTGGCTTCCAGCGGGCTAGATCTGGCGTCATGGGGCGGAGCCTAGAGTTTTACCACCCGGGTGGGTGGGAGGAGCCAACTTGAAGACCTTCCGGCAAGATTTAAAGCGGCAAGGGACCTGCCAATAAGTGTGGATGAACAACATATACCACTCCTAGAACTCCTGTTACAGGTGAGTAACCTGTATTTAGTGTGCATGTACAATCCTCCTCGACATGGCCGCCTATTTGGACTAGTCACCCTAATGGGCCACCTTACCGTTTTTGCTGTCTCTAAGGGGATCCTACTGTTTAGTAACCTAAGCCTTGACTAGTTGGGTACCTAAACCAAGCCTCTGGAATTGTGAATCAAAATATTGAATCTCACCCAAATGATTACTGACAGTACCAGATTCTCCCCACAGAACTCCAGGCATTCCTTGCTGGACTGGTTTCTCACAAACAGCAGTGGTAAAGTGACTGGCATCTTTCCTGATGCCATCTTGAAACACTCCACCACCTTTGTGATTTGGTGAGCTCAAGCCCCGACGGCTTTACTTCTGTGATTTCTGAAAATTATTCTCAGGACTTCCTTCCTGTTTGACATGGCCAACACTGACTAGTCCTTTCTGAACTCCTTGATGCATGTCAGTGAGACTCCTGCATAATTCGTAAACATTTTCTCCAATGTTCAGCAAAAACACGCTCCTCTCATGAAGCGTAGGATGCAGGGCTCAGCTACAGATTGGCTCCCCAGTGACCTTCTAGCCCAATTGAAAAAATAGGGGCAAACTTTGGGATAAATACAGGAAATATGGTCTAACCTCTGACTGGGCTGAATATATGAAACTTGCAGCCCCCTCCATTGTGCTTGCTATCTCAAAAATACAAAATCTTTCCCTCTCCGCTGAGTTGTCCCTGATGTCTGGAAAATTGCCAGAATCTCCCCGTATTCAAGACTCCTGGACAGCGATCACCCCAGTGCCATATGCTTAGTACTCTCCAAAGTCCTGGAAAGGATTGTAGCATCACGGCTAAATGACCATATATCCAAGTATGATGATCTCCCATTTCCTGTTCAACATGGTTTAAGGAAAAAAACATAGCACCACTACATCCCTGGCCAAGCTGACAAAACATTATCATCTTATCTATGGATGCTGGCCTCCTAACTAGTGCTGTGTCTGTTGACTTCTTTAAGGCATTTGACCTGGTCAGTTAGCAACTTCTGAAAACCAAACTTGCCACCACCTTGGTGTCTCCCCACAAACAGTCTCCTGCTACCTAACTGGCAGGAAACAGCAAGTTTGCCTCCACTCTGCTACCTCCAGTCTTGTTAACATTACTGTCCGAGTCCCCCAGGGCTCAATCCTAGGCCCACTCCTTTTCACTTTTTGCACCAATGATCTCCTGGATTTTGCCTGTGGGTACATGTCACTGTTATATGCTGATGGTCTTGTCCTATACTACAGTGCTCAGGTTGTTCTTGCCATCCAAAAATCCCTCTCAGGTGCCAACCCAATCACTTGGTCATGGCTGTCCACAAACAAGCTTATCCTAAACGGCAAAAAGAACCAAGTCCATGCTCTTTGTTTCCAAGCTGAAACTTTGTGCTACCCCTGTTAAACTCTCCATCATCTGTGAAGATGGATTCCCATTTGAGGGCGTCAACAGTTTCAAATAATTAGGAGTATGGCTGGACCCCTCACTTGATTTCTCCCTCCTTGTCTCCTCAGTCTGCGTATCTGTTAACGCTAAACTGGGCATGGCCTTTAGGGTGAAACACTGCCTGTCCACGACTGCCTGACAGTCTATAGCTCAGGGTGTATTCTTGCCAGGTCTCACATTTAGCCTTTTGGCATTCCTGGTTGCAAACAAAAAACAGTCCTCACTAGACAGGTTACAGCATACAATAATGTGTCGCTTTGCTTTGGCGCCTCTGAAGCTCACACATTACTTCCTCTACATTGGTCTGGGCTGACCTTCCCCTGTTGGCCAGCTGTCTCTTGCTATGGTCCATCCTTCGAACAGGCTCCCCATCTTTCCTAGTAAGTCGTTTGCAGCAGCCGTCCCCTACATACTTGCTAAGATCTTGCTCCACTGGCCTCAGAAAATTTGCTTTTGCAGTCTATGCCCCTGTCTACTGGAACTCCCATTCCCCAGAATTGCACCTCTCTCCCAGCCACCTGACCTGCTGCAAGGCTCTAAAGGGATCACTGTATCTTCCCAGCAATTGCTCTTGCTAGTAAGTTCAGGACTTGCTACTCTAGCACTGTTGCACTTTCTGCTCAATTTGGTATATTATCTTTTGTATTAAATGTTATTACACTCTGTATTGTGATTTTTTTTCCCTTTATGTCCTCTTATGTTTTCCTTTTTTAGCAATCACATTTTTTGACTGCATTTACTACTGTTTGTAGCACTGCTTATTTCATGATGTCTAATAATTATAACCATTAGATGTTAATGCTCTCAATTTATGTTGACTGATGTAGATTCTTTCTGCTGTTAGTCGGTAACTCTCCCAGGTTTTGCCTGAAATTAGGCATATGTACACCTAGTGTATCAAAAACGAAATACATTTTTCTCGTACTCTCCTTTAGCATAGAATTGTTTTTAGAGCTACCGCAACTTACAGTCCCATAGTGCCAAACATTACAAGATTAATGGGTAACAAATGAAAAACTACGGAATTCAACTGAAACCAGCTGTTTGTGCATTTGTTCACTGTGACCAGAGGTGATCTACTTTGGTGAGATGTGGGTGGGGTGTTATAAAGCCAGATGGTTCTAAATCTGTGCCAATACTAATGTATTGCGTACATGTTTGATACTCTTCTCTGCTGGGTGCAGGGTTTTAAATAATTGATTAGCAGTTTTTTTTTCTTGGGACAATGCTAACTGTACAGAAAGTATTTATATAGGCTTTCTAGAAGTGTTATGTTTGTTAAACACAGTGAGGCAAGTGCTATGCATTTTCACAATGTTTTAGCATTTTTATGAGCAAAACGCTAATCAATTTTTGGAGTTAAATCCCTCGTGTGATATCTTGTTGTGAGTCACATTTATAATATGTATTCTTAGTACCTCAAATTTGGAATATTACAGTATTCGGCATACTAAGTGTCATGAGAATAAACAGGATATTTTTGACAGTCTGGGAGGAAGGGGGCAGGCCTTCCACTGTTCACTTACCCCTACCAGTAAATCGCTAAGCAGTTTTTAAAATGGAGGCCATTTTGTTGCATCCCTGGTAACAGAAATAGGGAAATTGATGATGATGATGGGGGGCACAGTGCATTTTACCCCATTGTAAAAACAAAATTAATTGCATGATTTTTCCAGGTGGTCAAATCAAACATATTTAGTTTTTTCTTATAAATGGCAAGTTGTCAAAAAAGAATTCTTCTTGTTTTGTTTAGCTATGTGGGAAAAGAAAAGGTGTTACTGTAAATAACGATGTAAGATTAAGACTGTGATGCAGCTGTAAATAATTGTGATTGTTCCTTTTAGGTGCTGCATATTCTGGCTATGAAGCTGCAGTGTATTCAGCTGCCTCATCCTACTACCAGCAGCAGCAGCAACAGAAACAGGCAGCTGCTGTTGCTGCTACCGCTGCCACAGCTGCCTGGACTGGGACCACCTTTACCAAGAAGATACCATACCAAAATAAGCAGCTGAAGCCAAAACAGCCACCGAAACCTCCGCAGATTCATTACTGTGATGTCTGCAAAATCAGCTGTGCCGGACCACAGGTACATAGCTAAATCTACCCAGTTGTGGGAGATTTGGTTCAGGTTCTATACTAGGAACAAAGATTTGGGATAGAGTGCCTGATTCAGAGATATTTAGATTTGTATTGCGTACCTTGATATTGCTTCTTTGTATTGCTATGATTTTGTTCTTGTTATCTTATATATTGTAATTCATTTGTTAGTATGATCCTATTGTATCTTCTCAGGTCGTACCTGAAAATCGGCATTTAATTGTCTAGCGTACTTACCTGGTTAATAGAAAATTACGTTTTGGAAGAATAATGTAATTTTGGGGGGGTCCCTTCCCGAAACATTCCTCGAGTTCTTATTTCCTCCTGTAGATTCTAAGGTGCTTATACTTGACCCCAAAAGTTTTGTTGCTGTAGTGTATAGGGGGTGAAATCTAGGCATAAAAAAATGCTAACCTAAGTATAGACTCTCAATATCGGTCTGTTAACATAGTTCTTGTAGAAACCTAGCAAACATGATGGCAGATAAAGATCCAAGGTCCATCTGCCTGTTATCCTCTTTTCAGGCTGATCCCTCCCATGAAGTAGTAAGGTCATTGGAACACTAATTGCAATATATGCAGCCTCCACTCCCACATCACGATCGATCGATCCCAGGCTGCATTGCCCAAGCTGATCACCCAAGTGGCAGTATTGCAAAAGGAGTACAACCATCACACTCTGTAGAAGGAATTGCACAGTGGTATACTTAAGTTCTTCTTCTGCCAGCCCTGTTGGAAGTTTTGACTTAGAATGCAAATGCAGGTTACAAGCAGCAGCTGCTGTTGTCATCAGCAATTGGAATACACTTTTTGTAGTTAAAATTTGTATTACATTTTTCAAACCAGTGCAAACATACTTCGTGTTCCACAACGCCAAAACTATACAAAACTGATGATATAGGACTTCTGTTAGAAAAAGTGAATGGGAGAAGGGGAACATGGGTGCTAAAAACCAAAAGACTGTTACCAACCCTATATGATTTAAGAGTACATCCAGCCTAGGGATACAGGAATTTGAGGAAACACTATCTTTAATGAGTTGTATTGCTAAAGAGTACATGACAGTAATAGTATTTGAAATGAGTTTATGCTTTAAAATGTCCTCTTTAATGATTATTGGAATGTTGTGTCACTATAATTAGAGTTAAGTAGGCACTTCTATGGTAATCCCTCTAATATTGGCCAATTTTAGCCGTCTTTTGACCTAGGAACCTGAAAATTGGCAGGCACCCCATTTGTGGCAGGTCTTTGAACTGTTAAAAATCTGCCAGCTAGCTTTTAAACCTCAAGTTTTCATGGAGGTTCGATTCTGTAACAAAGGTGGTGCTTTGTAGCATTTAGAGCAAAATATTTTAAAAAGAAAAACATTTAACTGTGCTGATGGATACATTGACATTGATGGCAGAAAAAGATCTGTTTGCTCATCCAGTCTGCCCACCTACCTAACTACTCTGTACTGGCCCTAGTGGCCATCACCAAGATAGAGCAGTCGATAGGGATAAGGGCAGGGGTAAATGGAGAAAAAGACAAAGGCAGTAAGGACAGGGATGGGGCAAAAAGAAATAAAGCCAGAAAAAAATGGAGGGTAATGAGTACCAGTGCCCGTAGTCCAGGTAATAAGCTTCCCGAAATGGTGGCCTTGATGGAAGAGGGATGCCTGGTTATCGTGGCAGTCACAGAAACATGATACACAGAGAACCATGACTGGGATGTCTGCATACCAGGGTACACAATCTACAGGAGGGACAGGGAGGTAAGAAGAGGAGGAGGAGGAGTAGCTCTCTATGTAAGGGAAGGGATCAAAGCAACAGAACTAAAGGGTAAACGGAGGAGAGGAGACACTGTGGATCACCCTAGAGACTGGAAATGGCTCCACAATCCGCACAGGGGTTGTATACAGACCCCCGTCTCAGGGGGAGGAAATGGACAAGGAAATGATAGAAGGCATCCTTGGGATGGCAGAGAAAGGGGAGATATTGCTGATGGGGGACCTGAATATGCCAGATGTTAACTGGAGCACCTTTGCTGCAGCCACATCCAAGAGCAGGGCCATTCTCGATGCCCTACAGGGGGCATGCCTCAGACAGCTAGTTTTGGAACCCATTCGGGAGTGAGCAATCTTTGACCTGGTACTCTCTAATGGGGAAGGAGAGAGGCTCTCTGATCTTGAAGTGGGTAGCCATCTGGGAACTAGCGACCACCAAAAAGTGTGGTTCACGATAAACTTATCTGCAGAGTCAAGCCATACAAAAGTGAAGGTACTGGACTTCAGGAGGGCTGTTTTTGTCAAAATGGGAGAGTGCCTCAGAAAAGCAGTAGCAAGCAGGCAAGAAGGTGGGGTGGAGCAACAATGGGGAAACATCAGAACTGCCATAACGGAGGCAACAGGCCTTTGTGTGAAGCACATAAACAAATAAACACGAAAGAAAAAAACACTATGGTTCTCAAAAGAAGTGGCGGGGAAGGTAAGGGAGAAAAAGATAGCATTCAGGAAGTATAAGGAAACGCAGAAGGAGCAGGACAGAGAACTGTACCAGTTAAAGCAGAAGGAAGCGGGGAAGGCGGTCAGAATAGCAAAGGCCCAAAATGAGGAAAAGCTAGCCAACTCAGTTAAGAAGGGGGATAAAACCTTTTATAGGTACATTAGGGAGCAAAGAAAAACGAAGGCTGGGACACTGAGGCTGAATAAAGAAGAAGGTGGTTGGGCAGAGAGCGACAGTGAAAAAGCAGGGATACTGAACGAATATTTCTGCTCAGTATTCACGGTGGAAAAGCAGCGGGGGAGAGACCTAATCCAGGTCAGTACAGGTGTGGCCAAAAATATTGGTGCCCTTGCACTTTTTCAAATAACTCACAATTTCCCTAAACATAAGTTGAAATTAACAACAGTACAGTATTTGGTCTCCACAATTCTTTATTTCTCTGTTAATATTACAGAATCTTTGATCTTACTTCGAGAGGGCTCTTGCAGTAGGTAATTACATATAGGACTGACGTTGGCAGGCGGCCAGGACTGCGGAAAAATTTCTAGGTAGCAGTCCTGGTGGGGACGGCTCCATGTCAGGTGACCCCGGTCAGGCGGCCGTCGGTATAAAGGCGGTCCTGGACGACCGCCTTCCAGTTCTTTCCCGCCGTCAGCTCATGCAGCGCCTCGCGGTGAAGTTCATAAAGCTCAGTCCTGTTGCTTCGTTGGCTTTTCCGAAAAGTATCAATATTTTGTTTTTTCTTCGTCAGGTGAACGTCGGTATATGTCCCCTTCAAAAAATAAGTGCGACTCGTGCGGCGCCCAACTGCCTCACAAAGACTGTCACTCCCTCTGCCTTTTCTGTTTCGGCACAGACCACGCGGTCGACAAGTGCCCGCACTGCCTTCATTTCAACGTGGCCACCCGCAGACGACGCCAGCAGTCTCTAGAAGCCAATCTCCGCAAAAAGAAGATGTCCGCAATGGAGAAGGAGTTGAAGCTTCCGCAGGCGTCGACCACCCCTGAAGGACACAAGAAGCGGGACAGAGAAAGGCACCGGGAGAAGGCTTCCTCCTCCGCGACTCCGGCCGGAGCTGCATGCTAAGGTAACGGCCCTCTGGGGATCGCTTCGACGGCAGCCTCCAAGGCTTTGAGGAGGCGCCGCCCGCCTGGCCGGGTTCACGCTCGAGCCCACCGGTGCCTCCGGAAAAGGAGGCTTCTGCCCCAGTACCGCCGCAGGCTTGTGGCCTACTGGTGCGGCACCCCATAAGCCGGACGCCGGCTCCTCCAACATCTGCCGGGAGAAGGCCGCTTAAGACACCCGACTTGGGCGGCGCGACGGCAGTGTCCCCCAGACCGGCCTTTCCCATCTTCGCCCGCCTCCCGACGACAGACCCCCGAAGTCGGACACCGGCTCCTCTATCCCGTATGCCCCAGACAGCACACTCCCTCTCCGCCTCCAGATTCCCGGGCTCTGCCCTCGGGGTCCAGAGAGGGGCAGGACACGCGTCCAGGGATCCCCCCTAAGGAACCCGTTCCTCCCCCTAGACGAGCTAGGGAGTCTTACTCTGCTTTGAATTCCTCTTCTTCTTCTCTCTCGGACTCCTGGGATTCCTCCGATGGTTGTTCCGAGAAAGACGACGAGCCTCGCTCTCCGTCCAAGCCCCAACCGAGGACTCCTCCGAAGTCCCCTCCGAAGGATCCTTCCTTAACGGAGCTGCTCAGGAAGATCCAGGAAGTCCATCAGTGGCGTTCCTTAGAGCCAGATCCTCAGCGGGTTAAACTCGCCGAACATCTGGACTTGCCCCTTACGGCCCCTACTCTAGTGCCACCCTGGATCGAGCCTCATGCCCACCTTGTTTCCACCATTTGGAAACAACCATCGGCTTTAGCCCCACTTCCTTGGAAGTCCAACAGGCTATACCAGGCTCTGGAGAGTGTAGACTTTTTAGACTCTCACCCCTGCAGACTCTGTGGTGATTAGTGGTCAGCACACGAAACATTTGAGGTCGTCTCCCTCGGATAAGGAATCTCGCCTTCTGGATCAGTATGGAAGGAAGATCTATGCTTCTTCCACTCTGGGATCAGGGCCCTAAATTATGTAGCGCATATGGGGATTACCAGAAGGCGTCCTTCCAAGCGGAATCCAAGATTGACTCCTTGCCTGACTCCCAAGTCAAGCAGGAGTTAGCCGACCTGGTCCGTTCTGCTCGTTCGGCCAGTCGCTCATATTCTGAGTACTACCTACGGCAGTGGACACTGCAGGATGGAGCTCTGCGTTCGCCGTAAGTCTTCAGCATCACACATGGCTCCGTGTGTCAGGTTTGGTCCCGAGGTGCAGTCAGCAATCCAAGAAGCACCTTTCAGGGGTTCTGTGCTTTTCGGTGGTGATGTCAAGGACATCATCACTGACTTGCAGGAGAAGGGGACGGTCCTTAAATCTGTTGATTCAATATACCGTCCACATCCCCCGCAGCACCGTCCCTTTCGCAGACGCAGCCGGCCTCAAGCAAAACCTCAGGAAAGGCGGGCCGCCAGACGTCTGGCCCCCACAGCTGCCAGGCCCCCGCCACCCAAAAAAGCAGCGGGTGCCCCAGCTGTGGCGCTGCCTCACACCACCTGGCTCCTTCCTTCTCCCACTGCCTCCGGACTTCCCGGAGGAACCGGTAGGAGGGAGATTCTCCCTCCACCTTCCGGGTTGGGAGAAGATAACATCGGATTCATGGGTGCTTCAGATCATAGCAGAGGGGCACTCCATAGAGTTTCTGCAGAAACCTCCACGTCACCCTCCTCTGAACTCCTCTTACTCAAGGGACCATCTTCCTTTGGTCAAGGAAGAAATTTCTGCTCTCCTCGCGAAGCGGGCCATAGAGCCCATCCCCTCACCTTCACGGGATGGGTTACTAGTCCATTTCTTCCTTGTACCAAAGAAGACGGGAGATCTCAGACCCATTCTCGATCTCAGCTCCCTGATCCTATACGTGGAATACAAGAGGTTCTGGATGCTCTCCCTTCAAACCCTCTTGCCCCTGCTTTGGCCAGGCCAATGGCTTTGTGCACTCGATATGCAGGACGCGTACCTGCACATTCTCATTCGCCCTTCACACCGTAAGTACCTCAGGTTTGCGTTCCAGGGGGACCACTACCAATTCCGGGCACTCCCTTTTGGTCTTTCCTCGGCTCCCCTAGTCTTTACCAAATGCCTGGCGGTGGTAGTGGCCCACCTGCATACTTTGGGAGTTCAGTTTTTTTCCCTACCTGGACGACTGGCTCCTGGCGGAAGTCCCCTCCGAAGGATCCTTCCTTAACGGAGCTGCTCAGGAAGATCCAGGAAGTCCATCAGTGGCGTTCCTTAGAGCCAGATCCTCAGCGGGTTAAACTCGTCGAACATCTGGACTTGCCCCTTACGGCCCCTACTCTAGTGCCACCCTGGATCGAGCCTCATGCCCACCTTGTTTCCACCATTTGGAAACAACCATCGGCTTTAGCCCCACTTCCTTGGAAGTCCAACAGGCTATACCAGGCTCTGGAGAGTGTAGACTTTTTAGACTCTCACCCCCGTGCAGACTCTGTGGTGATTAGTGGTCAGCACACCCGAAACATTTGAGGTCGTCTCCCTCGGATAAGGAATCTCGCCTTCTGGATCAGTATGGAAGGAAGATCTATGCTTCTTCCACTCTGGGGATCAGGGCCCTAAATTATGTAGCGCATATGGGGGATTACCAGAAGGCCGTCCTTACCCAGGCGGAATCCAAGATTGACTCCTTGCCTGACTCCCAAGTCAAGCAGGAGTTAGCCGACCTGGTCCGTTCTGCTCGTTCGGCCAGTCGTCATATTCTGAGTACTACCTACGACGCAGTGGACACTGCAGGATGGAGCTCTGCGTTCGCCGTAAGTCTTCAGCATCACACATGGCTCCGTGTGTCAGGTTTGGTCCCGGAGGTGCAGTCAGCAATCCAAGAAGCACCTTTCAGGGGTTCTGTGCTTTTCGGTGGTGATGTCAAGGACATCATCACTGACTTGCAGGAGAAGGGGACGGTCCTTAAATCTGTTGATTCAATATACCGTCCACATCCCCCGCAGCACCGTCCCTTTCGCAGACGCAGCCGGCCTCAAGCAAAACCTCAGGAAAGGCGGGCCGCCAGAGCGTCTGGCCCCCACAGCTGCCAGGCCCCGCCACCCAAAAGCACGGGTGCCCAGCTGTGGCGCTGCCTCACACCACCTGGCTCTTCCTTCTCCCACTGCCTCCGGACTTCCCGGAGGAACCGGTAGGAGGGAGATTCTCCCTCCACCTTCCGGGTTGGGAGAAGATAACATCGGATTCATGGGTGCTTCAGATCATAGCAGAGGGGCACTCCATAGAGTTTCTGCAGAAACCTCCACGTCACCCTCCTCTGAACTCCTCTTACTCAAGGGACCATCTTCCTTTGGTCAAGGAAGAAATTTCTGCTCTCCTCGCGAAGCGGGCCATAGAGCCCATCCCCCCTCACCTTCACGGGATGGGTTACTAGTCCCATTTCTTCCTTGTACCAAAGAAGACGGGAGATCTCAGACCCATTCTCGATCTCAGCTCCCTGATCCTATACGTGGAATACAAGAGGTTCTGGATGCTCTCCCTTCAAACCCTCTTGCCCCTGCTTTGGCCAGGCCAATGGCTTTGTGCACTCGATATGCAGGACGCGTACCTGCACATTCTCAGTCGCCCTTCACACCGTAAGTACCTCAGGTTTGCGTTCCAAGGGGACCACTACCAATTCCGGGCACTCCCTTTTGGTCTTTCCTCGGCTCCCCTAGTCTTTACCAAATGCCTGGCGGTGGTAGCGGCCCACCTGCATACTTTGGGAGTTCAGTTTTTTTCCCTACCTGGACGACTGGCTCCTGGCGGCCCCGTCCAGGGAGGAACTCCTGCATTTTCTCCACCTCACCCAGCAGGTTTTCACTGGCCTGGGTATCACCATCAACCATTCCAAGTCTCACCTGGATCCTTCCCAGAGAACTGGAGCAGTTTGCACAAGAAGAGTGGGTCAAACTGCCAGTAGAGAGGTTCAGGAAGCTCATCCATGGCTACAGGAAGCGGCTCATTGCAGTTATTTTGACTAAAGGCTGTGCTACCAAATATTAAGTCTAGGGTGTCAATTTTGTCAATGCCATTTCTTTTCATTTTCTGATTTAAAAGAATATATTAAATTCTGAATCAAAAAAATACAGTTACATAAGAACTTACCGTAACAGTAGATCTTCGAGAGGTGCTCTTGCAGTAGGTAATTACATATAGGACTGACGTCGGCAGGCGGCAGGACCCCAAGGAAAAATTTCTAGCTAGCAGTCCCTGGCGAGGTACCGCCCCCACGTCAGGTGACCAGTGTCAGGAGACATCAGTATAAAGGGGCGGTCCCTGACGCCCGCCTTCCAGTTCTTTCCCGCCGTTGGCTTGTGCCGCACGGAAAAGTTTGTGCTTCGTCAGCCCTTCCTTCGTCATTTTTTTACCGGAAAAAACTATTTTTTCCACTAAAGTCAGTACTAGCGTTGGTGTATGTCGTCCCCTACACCCTCCGAGCACAAGAATAAGTGAGATTTGTGTGGCGCCCAACTACCGCACAAGGACGGCCACTCCCTGTGCTTGTTCTGCCTAGGCCCCGATCACCCGGTCGAGAAGTGCCAGCATTGCCTCAGCTTTAATGCGGCTACCCGAAAAAGGCGGCAGCAATCCCTGGAAGCCCATATTCTAAAGAAGAAAATGAGCTCTATGGAGAAGGAGCTTAAAAAACTGAGGCAGGCGTCCACTTCCTCAAGGCCATCAGAAGAAGAAGGACAAGGAGAGGCACCGGGACAAAGGCTCCTCCACCGCGTCTCCCTCGGGAGTCGCTGGGACGCAGGTAACATTCCCTCCGGGGGATCGCTCCTCGACGGCCGCCTCAGAGGTTTCTGAGGCAGCGTCGGCCCGCCCGTCTGGCTTGCGCTCGGGCCTTGCGGGCGCCTCTGAGCAGTTGGAGGCCTCCGCCCCTGGTTCGGCCACAGGCTCGTGGCCTACCACTGTGGTCGACTGTGGTAAGCCGGGCGTCTGCTCCTCTGACGTCCGCCCGGAGAGGGCTGGTAAGACGTCTGACCCTCTGGGGCGACGCGCGACCTCCTCTCCACCGGACCAGGCAGATCACTCTTCTCGGCCTGTCTCCAGTGACGGCTCTTGTAAGTTGGACATCGGCTCCTCTGGCGCCCACCGAGAGCTCACCTCTAAGCCTCACGTCGGCTCGTCCGAAGTCTGGCTGGCGAAGGAACAGACGATGGACCCCCAACGTCCGTCGTTCCCGGTTCCCCACAGCCTTCGCTGCCATATGGGGAACCAGAGTCCCCCCAACCTGACCCCGGGGACTTTTCCCCTCCGTCCCCAGGTGAAGCTGGGGATCTTTTGCCTTCCTCCATCTGGAGCGCCGGACCTGACGTCGGCTTCCCGGGCGCCGGCTCCTCCGACGTCGTTACTTCCGGCACCAGGGCCTCCGCCGTCGGCCCTGACGTCAGCCTTACCGACTCCGGGAGATATTCTGCTCCCATCGGGCCCTCCGGGCTCTCCGCTACGGACCCGCCCCTGAGGTTCCTGGCCGGGCCATCTGCTCCGGCCGCCCCCCTGGCCCCCGGGTATCTTCCGTCTTATTCGACGCCGGTGTACCCGGGAACGCAGTATCTGGTGCCACAGTACCGACGCGGGCTACCGCAGGCCGGTTTGGATACGCTCCATATGGGTATAACCCGTATCCTTATCCCCCACCTCCTCCTCCTCCACTGCCCTCGCGGCCGCCGGTGGACCTGCAGGAGGCTCTGGCCTCCTGGTGGGCTGAGGTCAAGGCTCAGCTCACCAAAGAGGTCGAGAGCCACCTTCTGGCGACGGTGCCATCCCAGGTTCCTGTATGCCCCAGGTGGCACACTTCCTCACCACCTCCGGACTCCAGGGTTCTTCCGTCTGGATCCAGAGAGGGCAGGACATGCTTCCCTGGGGACTCCCCAAGGGGTCCGTTCCTCCCCCGGGTCGGGAAAGGGAGTCTTTCTCTTCTTCATCCTCCTCTTCACTCTTGGACTCTTCCGACTGCTGCTCTGAGAGAGACGACGAGCCTCGCTCTCCGTTGAAGCCCCAGCCAAGGACTCCTCCGAAGTCTCCTCCGGAGGATCCTTCTTTTATGGAGTTGCTTAGGAAAATCCAGGAGGTTCATCAGTGGCATTCCCTGGAACCAGATCCTCAGCGTCTGAAACTCGCTGAACATCTGGATCTGCCTGTGACAGCTCCTACCTCGGTGCCACCCTGGATAGAGCCTCACGCCGACCTTATTACCACGATATGGAAACAGCCGTCGGCCTTCGCTCCAGTTCCTAGGAAGTCGAACAGGCTATATCAGGCTCCAGAGGGTGTTGATTTCCTGGATTCTCACCCTTGTGCTGACTTGGTCGTGATTAGCGCCGCTCACGGCCGGTTGGCAAACCCAAAACATCTTGGCTCATCACCTCCTGATAAGGAATCTCGCCTTCTGGACCAGTATGGGAGAAAGATTTACGCTTCCTCCACACTGGGGATTAGGGCCCTGAACTATGTCGGCCACATGGGGGACTACCAGAAGTCCATCCTTACTCAGGTGGAAGCCAAGCTGGACTCCTTGCCTGACTCCCAAGTCGAGCTGGAGTTGGCTGATCTTGTCTGCTCTGCTCATTCAGCCAGTCGACACATGCTACATGCGACATACGACGCAGTGGACACTGCTGGGCGGAGCTCAGCTTTCGCTGTAGGCCTGCGGCATCATGCTTGGCTCCGCGTGTCAGGTTTGGTCCCGGAGGTGCAATCTGCTATTCAGGAAGCACCCTTCCGGAGGTCTGTGCTTTCGGGGTTGATGTCAAGGACATCATTACCGATTGCAAGGGGCGACTCTGAAGTCAGTTGATTTCATGTACCGTCCCCATCAGCGGCAGCGCCGTCCCTTCATGAGACGGAATCGCCAGAGGAACCCCAGGGAAGCGGGCCACAAACGCCGGGCCCCGTGGCTGCTAAGCCCCCGCCCAAAGCAGCTGGTGCTTCAGCTGCAGCGCTGCCCCACACCACCTGACTCCTTTCCTCTCCCACTGCCTCCGGAGGAACCGGTAGGAGGGAGGTTTTCTCTCTACCTTCTGGGATGGGAGAAGATAACCACGGATTCTTGGGTGCTCCAGCTCATAGCAGAAGGCCACTCCATAGAGTTTCTTCAGAAACCACCCCGCCACCCCCCTCTGAAGTAGTTGTATTCACGGGAACATCTTCCTTTGGTCCAGGAGGAAATCTCCGCTCTTCTGCTGAAGCAAGCGATAGAGCCTGTCCCCCTTCATCTTCAGGGGACGGGTTACTATTCCCATTTCTTCCTGGTCCCAAAGAAGACAGGAGATCTCGGACCAATTTTAGATCTCAGTTCCCTGAATCTTAATGTAGAGTACAAAAGGTTCAGGATGCTCTCTTTGCAGAGCCTTCTGCCCCTCCTCTGGCTGGGTCAATGGCTTTGTGCTCTGGATATGCAGGCTGCTTATCTGCACATTCCCATTCGCCCATCTCATCGCGGATACCTTCGTTTTTCGTTCCAGAGGGACCACTACCAGTTCAAGGCGCTCCCGTTTGGTCTATCCTCGGCCCCCTGAGTATTTACCAAATGCCTGGCAGTGGTGGCGGCCCACCTGCGTACCAAGGGAGTACAGGTTTTCCCTTACCTGGACGACTGGCTCCTGGCGGCCTCGTCCAAGGAGGAACTCCTGCGTTTCATACTAACATAGTAAAATGTCAGCAGAATAGGCCTAACGGTCTTTCGAGTCTGCTCGATTGGTCAGCCCCCACCCTGGGTGCTGACCTTGCTGCCCCCCTCACCTTCGCTGGCTTCTCCCTTCCCAGTTCTGGATATTCTTGCTGCATTGGATTTTGCTTCCAGGACCCTTCCCCTGTACCTGTCCCAGCCCCTCTTGAACCCCTCCACCATCTCTGCCTCCACCAGCCCCCTAGGCAGTGCATTCCATGGCTCCACCACCCTCTCAGTGAAGTAGCACCTCCTCCTTTCTCCCTGAATCTTCCCCTCCAACTTCCACCCTTGCCCTCTAGTGGCCCCCTCCTCCTTCCTTCGAAGCACCCTGACTGTTCCTCCCCTATTTACCCTCTTCATGTACTTGAAGACCTCTATCATGTCCCCCCGGTCCCTTCTCTCTTCCAATGTGTACATATTTAGCTCTTCGAGCCTCTCCTCATAGGTCCTGTCCCCCAAGCCCCAAATCATTTTGGTTGCCCTCCTCTGGACCCTCTCCAGGAGTTTAATGTCCCTCTTTAAGTGTGGCCTCCAAAACTGCACGCAGTACTCAAGGTGTGGCCTCACCAAGCAGTTATACAGAGGGAGTATCACTTCCCTCCTTCTGGAGGTGATCCCCCTAGCGATGCATCCCAGCATCCTGTTGGCCTTGGCTGCTGCCCTCCTACAAGTCTCTGAGTTGTTCATCTTGACATCCACCACCACCCCCAGGTCCCTCTCAGCCATCGAGACTTGTAGCATTTCCCCCCCAGGGTGTACACTTGGCCCGGGTTTCTGGCCCCCAGGTGGAGTACCTTGCATTTCCCTGCATTGAACCTCAGCTTCCACTTTCTAGACCATCTTTCCAGAGCCTCCAGGTCCCCCATAGGGCCACCCTCCCCTCCTCACCATCCACCACCGCCCCCAGTTTTGAGTCATCCGCAAAGAGACTCATCTCACTCCTGATTCCTGTCCTTATGTCAGAGACGTAGGCGTTGAACAGGAGGGCCCAGGACTGATCCCTGTGGGACCCCACTAATGACCCTCTTTGAGGACGAGACTATCCTGCCAACTATGACCCTCTGGGTCCGGTCCTGGAGCCAGTTGCCTATTCATCTGATCATCTGGTTCCCCACCCCCATTTCTCCCAGCTTATCCAACAGGCCCACGTGAGGAACAGAGTCAGATGCCTTGCTGAAGTCTAGAAAGAGGACGTCCACTAGTCTACCCAGGTCCAAGGCACTCATCACCCAGTCATAGAATTCCACAAGGTTTGTCTGACACGATTTCCCTGGGACGAATCCATGCTGTCTATCGTCCAGGCATCCTGACTTTTCCAGGTCCCCCCCCAGCCTCTCCCTTGACAATGCCCTCCATCACCTTGCCCACCACCGATGTCAGGCTGACAGGACTGTAGTTCCCTGCCACCTCCTTGATTCCCCCTTTGTGGATGAGGCACTATATGGCCACCTTCCAGTCCTGGGGCACCCACCCTGTCCTCAAGAGATGGTGAAAGCTCCGCCAGGGTTTCACCAGGACATCCATAAGTTCCTTCAGCACTCTGGGATGTAATTTATCCGGCCCGGTGCTTTCTCCATCTTAAGGGAGCTGAGGGCTTCCTCACTCTCTCTGTTGTGATTTCCACTTCTGGTACCTCTTCTCCTGCTTAGCCCCCCCTCCTGCCAGTGATGTCTCCCCTCTCCCCAGACCCACCGATTGGTAGAGTCCCCCAGTATCTCTGTCTCCTCCCATGTATGATGCAGCACCCCATTTTCCTTGGTGAAAACTGAGGTGAAGTACTCATGTAGTACCTCAGCCTGCTTCCTCGGGTCTTGTGCCCATCTCTCCCCTGATTTAATGCTGCTAATCTGCCCCTTCACCCTTCGTTTTTCCCCAGTGTATCTAAAGAACCCCTTGTTCCCTCTCCTAATTTCCCTGGCCAGGTTTCTCTCCCTTACCCAGCAGGTTTTTGCCTGCCTGGGTATTACCATCAACCATTCCAAGTCTCATCTGGACCCATCTCAGAGGCTACAGTTCATTGGGGCGATCCTCGATATGACCGTGGGCAAGGCCTTCCTGCCTCTAAACAGGGCGGCCTCCCTTCAGACCCAGATAAGTCTGTTGTCCGACCGCAGGATGGTCTCTGCGAGGTCGGTCCTTCGCCTTCTTGGGCTCATGGCGGCTGCTATCCCGGCGGTCCCTCGCGCTCGACTCCACATGAGGATCTCTCAGTGGACTCTACGCTCTCAGTGGGATCAGCTAGTGGATGACCTAGATCACTCAGTTCTGATCTCCACGCCGATGATGCGAGACTTGCAGTGGTGGATGGTTCGAGAGAACCTGTTTTGGGGGGTTCCTTTCTTTCATCCTCTCCCATCCCAGACTCTAACCACAGACGCCTCAGGCGAAGGTTGGGGAGCCCATCTAGGCCCTCATCGGACCCAGGGCTCCTGGTCCAGGCTAGAACAAGTTCTCCATATCATTGTGCTCGAGCTTCAGGCAGTGTTGTACGCTGTCCAAGCCCTTCACCAATACATCCTTCCCGGCCACCTAGCCGTCCAGACGGACACCATGTGCGTGGTGTGATACATCAACAAGCAGGGAGGGACTTGGTCCTACCCTCTGTGCAGGGAGGCAATGAGGGTTTGGGATTGGGCAACACAACCTTCACCTCACGGCGATTCACGTTCCAGGAGTCAACAACACCCTGGCAGTCAAGCTAAGTCGCTCTTCTGCTCTGACTCACGAGTGGGAACTGGACCAAAGGGTCCTAGACAATATCGTCCAACTTTGGGGAACACCACAGTTCAACCTGTTCACATCCCCGCTAAACGCAAAACTTCCCATCTTCTGCTCGCTCGTTCCAGAGCGAGGCGCTTTTTGGAGCGACGCTCTGTCTCTAGACTGGAAGGACAGATTCGTCTATGCCTTTCCCCCAATTCCTCTTATCCCACAAGTCTTGCAGAAACTAGCTTCAGAAGGAGCGAGAATGATTCTGATTGCTCCTTTCTGGCCCAGGCAAATCTGGCTCTCTCTTCTACAACAATATTCAGAGGATCCTCCTCTTCCTCTATCTCGAGGTTTGTTTACCCAGGATCAGGGGACCCTGGTCCATCCAGGCCTCAAATCCCTTCAACTGCATGCATGGCTCCTGCAGACCTAGCCCAGTCCTGTTTTGGAGTGTCTCCCAAAGTGGCGGAGATTTTAGTGGAGGCCAGAAAACCCTCCACCAGATCCACTTATGCCATGAAGTGGAAAAGATTCAGTATTTGGGCCACTTCCAAGAACGTGGAACCTTTCTCCTGTTCAGTGGGGCTTCTGCTGGAGTATCTACGTCATCTGTTTGACCTGGGTCTCAGCTATTCCTCTCTGAAGGTACACATGGCGCATTTCGCCTATCATGTTCCCTTCATGGATAAGGCTTTTGCTCAACTGGAAGTCTCCAAGACCTTTCTCAGAGGGGTTCTCCATCTGAGGCCCCCCATCCATACTCCTGCTCCCCCTTGGGACTTGAATTTTGTTCTCGAGAAACTTACCCTTCCTCCCTTCGAACCTGCAGCTTCTGCGGATTTGAAGTTTCTTTCGTGGAAGACGCTCTTCTTGGTGGCCATTACTTCGGCTCGAAGAATCTCCGAGCTCTAGACCCTGATGTATAAAATCCCCTACTTGATTTTTCACAAGGAACGAGTTGCTGTTCACACGAATCCTAAATTTCTACCTAAAGTAGTAGCAGAGTCTACCTTAAATCAGTCCATAGAGCTACCTGCCTTTTTTACGCAGTACTGTAATCAAGGGGAATATTTACTCCGTACTATGGATGTTCACCGGATTCCGAGATACTACACCAACAGGACGAAGCATCTCAGAAAGACTGATCAGTTGTTCGTCTCTTTTGCTCACAAAAGGGAACGCAGTGTTGTTTCCAAGCAATGCCTGTCTAAGTGGTTGGCTCATTGCATCGCTTTCTGTTATGACAAATACCACAAGACCCTCCCGGGTCAAGTCAGAGGCCACTCCACAAGAGGAGTAGCTACCTCTGTGGCTTGTTTCAAGAATGTGTCTGCGGCAGACATCTGCGCTGCTGCCACCTGGACTTCCGTCCATACCTTTATGAAACACTACAGTTTGGATGTTGCCTCTCGCCGGAGAGCAGGCTTCGGGCTAGCTGTTTTGCAAGGCCTCCTATCTTGAGGCTTGCACGGCTAGAACTGCTTCTTGGAGTAGTTTTCCTCCTCCCGGTGCCTTTCTTTGTTCCAGACTGCTTGGGATTCAGTCCTATATGTAATTACCTACTGCAAGAGCCTCCCTCGAAGATCTACTGTTCCGGTAAATTCTTACGTAACTGTACTTTCTCCTAGTACTTGATCTATTAGCTTGTTTAACACAAATAATTCCCACTTCACCTATCCCCGTAAGTGTGCTTGTAGTAGTTGTCTGTTCATAACCAGATGTGCTTGGTGTAATAATGAGATCAGAGGGTCCGGGGGATATATTTGTTTCCCAATTAGTTTCATTCAGTTTGCCACTAGTATTATTTTCTATATCCAATAAAATCAATGGCTCAAATCTATTAGACTTCTCCATGGAAAATCCCATGGTTGCTCTTGTTTTTTTCTTTATTTTGCTTTTCCTTCGACTGCTACCCAGTCTCCCTCAACTTCTTTATCTCTCCTTCTCTTTCTGTTGTTCATTTCACTTATTTCCCCAGCACCTTGTTGAATCTGCTCTCCATTTCTTTCATCATTCAGTTGAACTTTCTGTTTACATATAATCAGCTCCATTTCAACTTCTGCTAATCTCCCCTTTAGTTCCCTATTGAGATGGTACTGGTCTCATGTACAGACTAATAATTCATTAGCTACCTCCATGTTAATCATTTTGTAGATGATACCTCTGTCCTATCCTGCCTCCCTCCAATTTTACCACGTTTGTATCCATTGTACCAAACGTGCCAACAGTTTCTACACCAAATGTAAAAAATCCTTAACTTACGATAAGACTTAGCCTTCTATCTTGGCTCCCCGCTCAACACGTGTAACACGTGCCAACGCACATCTCAGTGCACATCTCCGCATGTGCCGCACTGGATGCTCAATTTATGGTGCCGCAGTCCAGAAGACTCTTCCTGGTCACATGACCACGATGATCGGCTATCTTCGGTAACAAAAACCTCTAAAAGTGCACCAAATGATGTTTCCTGTGTTTGTTCTAGCCCTTAAAAGGGCTCACAATCACTTTTCAGTGTTTCTGTCTCAGAAAAATCTCCCCAGCTTACACCACAGTGCCAGAACAGGAAACCAGTCCTACTTCAGGCAGCTTTCGGACTTCAAATCCCACTAGTGACCGCTCGGTTTATCTCCTCTTCTGACACCACTGTACTCTTTCCCCCACAAAGTAAGCCTGCACACGCGAAACTCTGCTGCCAGACCTGTCTCACCAGCAGCAGCTGGTCTCACAGTATGTGGACAGCTGAAAGTCGTGGCATCATGAAAAGTACTAGCGTGGGGGCAGATCGCAGTATCAGGAAGTGGAAAGGATCAGCAGCTCAGCTCCATGGTGCAAAAATATGCTCCCTTCCTTTTCAAAATAGTCCATAGAAAAACTTGTTGCTATGTTGGTCCTTGTAACACAAGATCCACACAAAAGTACAGTTAGGCAAGAACTTACCGTAACAGTAGATCTTCGAGAGAGGCTCTTGCAATAGATAATCGCATATAGGACTAAGCTGCCAGGCGCTATGTCCACACTGAAAACTTCTAGCTAGCAGTGTCTGGTGGGGGACCGCCTCCGACGTCACGTAACTGACATCAGCGTGGCGCTATATAGGGAGCGGTCCCCACGCCTGCCCTCTAGTTCTCCCACTGGAGATCTAGAAAGGTGAGACAGGAGATGAAGAGTGGGCTCCTGGAGCTAAAAGCTAATACAGGAGAAAAAGTAGAAGAAACCCAGGGGGTAGGTGGGAGGGAAAGCAGTACCTACTGCAAGAGCCTCTCTCGAAGAGTTATGGTTACTGTAAGTTCTTATATAACTGTACTGTCTTTCTTCAAGAGGGCTCTTGCAGTAGGTAGGGGCAGCTGCAGAATAAGAGGTGCTAGCTGCACATTCGAGCAGACTTGATAGACCTCTAGGCCTTTATCTGCTGGCAAATTTCGTATGTTTGTAGGTATTCACATATAGGACTGAGTCTCAAGCAGTGACCTGAGACAAGTCAGAGACATGGGAGGTAGGAACGGGTCTGCAGTACGCAGGAACCTAAGATAATAGACCCTGCAGGACAGCTAGTCCAAAGCCTACTCTGTGCCTTGAAGCAATGTCCAAACTATAGTGTTTGGTGAAAGTATGGACAGAACTCCCAAGTTGCGGCCGCACATATGTCGGTGGCTGAGACTTTCTTGAAACAAGCAGTAGAAGCAGCCATACATCTGGTTGAATGTCATTTGACCCTCCCCTGGAAGGGGTTTTGTTGTACTTATGGTAACAGAAGGTAATGCAGTTTGCCAACCATTTGGACAAAAAATGTTTTGAAACAGTGGCGCCTCTCTTTTGGGTGCGAAGGACACAAATAACTGGTCAGTTTTACGAACAGGCTTCGTCCTGTTTATGTAGTACTGAATAGTTCTATACATCTAGAGTGTGCAGAATTGCTTCACCCCGGTTGGAGTGCTCAGGGTAGTACACTGGCAACTCAAGTGACTGATTGAAGGTGGATTCTGAGACCACCTTAGGCAAGAATTTCATATTGGTTCGCAGAGCCACCTGGTCTCTGTGAAAAATCAAGTAAGGCACTTTACACATCAGGGCCTGAAGCTCAGAAATCCTTCCAGCTGAAGTGATGGCCACTAGGAAGAGTGCTTTCCAGGAAAGGTAGAGCATGTCAGAATTCACTGCCAGTTCAAAGGGAGGCGGTGTGAGTTTTCCAGGATGAAAGTCAAGTCCCAGGGTGGAGCAGGGCTCTGTACTGGTGGTTTTAAATGTAGGATCCCCTTCAAAAAATGTTTTGGATACGTCCAGCTGAGCCAGAGTCTTGCTTCCCACAGGGACGTGGTAGGCAGAAATGGCAGATAAATGGACTTTTAGAGTCAAATAACTAAGACCCAGGTCATAGAGATGCAGCATGTAATCTAAGACCTGTATGACTGAACAGGAGAAGGATTCTAGACCCTTGGTCTGCCCGTATGGAAAACCTTTTCCATTGATGGCTTTCTGGCCTCCACTAGAATCTGATCTACCCCCGGGGAAACCCCGAATCGAGCGGCAGCTATGTCGATGGATACCATGCATGTAGATGAAGGGATCTGAGACCTGAATGTACCAGGGTTCCCTGTTCCTGTGTCAGGAGATCTTGAGAGACTGGCAGTGGAATTGGAGGATCCACTGAAAGTTGTTGCAGCAGAGAGAACCATATTTGTCTCGGCCAGAAGGGAGCGATGAGGATCAATCGTGCTTCTTCTGCCTGGAGCTTCATTAGAACTCTTTGCATCAATGGAAATGGAGAGAAGGAATACACAGACCTCCCCTTCCAACTTAGAGGCAGTGCGTCTTGCCAGAAAGCACCACGCCTTGGAGCGAGCGAGCAGAAAGCTGGTAGTTTTGTGTTGAGCGGGGAAGCTAACAGGTCTAGTTGAGGTCTTCCCCACCTTTCGAATATGCCTTCTACCACTGACTGAGTTCCCACTTGTGTGCACTGACTTGGGTGCGACTTCGTCTGCAAGGACGTTTTGAACGCCTGGCACATGGACTGCTGTCAAATGAAGGTTGTGATTGACTGCCCCGTACCTTACACTCATTGCCTCCTGACAGAGGGGATAAGAGCAGGTTCCGCCTTGTTTGCTCGTGTACCAGACTATGCACATGTCTGTCTGAATCATGAGCTGTCCCGGTTGGTTGAGGTGTTGGAAAGCTATCTGGGCATTCAACACTGCTCTCTTCTTGAGTACATTAATATGAAGGGACAGTTCGTTGTGGGACCAAGCACCCTGTGTCCTGTGGGTTTCCAGGTGTGCTCCCCACTCCAGGCCCGAGGCGTCTGCCGTCAGGGTCTGGGAGGGAATGTCTGTGCGTAATGTGACACCTCTGGAGAGGTTGTCTTGGTTCTGCCACCACAGAAGGTACCGAGCCATCGGGTCTGAGACCAGGATCTTGTATTCTAGATCATCGGATCTCTGGTCCCACTGTACTCTAAGGGTCTGTTGGGTGACTCTCATATGCAGCCTGGCTAAGGGGACCAAAGGGATGACTGCAGGCATGAGACCAAGCAGCCGAAGGATTGACCTGGCTGGTAACCTTCTCTGTGAGACCACCAGGCGTGCCTGTTGTTGCAGTGTTGCCATCCTGTGGAGCGGCAGGAAGGCTTTGCCCTGGACTATGTCCAACACTGCTCCAATAAATTGAAGCTGTTGGGTAGGGAAAAGGTGGGATTTGGCATGACTGACCATAATGCCCACCCGTTGAAAAATATCCAGAGTAAGGGCCAAAGAATTGACCATAGTGTCTTTCTCGACGGAGCTGAAATCAGCCAATTGTCGAAGAATGGGAATACTTGTACCCCCTGTCTGCATAGAAAAGCTGCCACAACCACTGGGCACAGTGTGCTGATGAAAGGCCAAAGGGAAAGGCTTTGAACTGAAAATGCTCTCCCTGAAAGCAAAACCTGAGGAATTTGCGGTGTGGTGGAAAAATCGGGATATTTATTTATTTCGTTTTTGTTGACCGGGTAAGTGCACTAGACAGATCCTGCCTATTTTCAGGCACGACCCGGGGGAGGGGGATACAGATGAATGGCAACTGACCTTGAACCAGATTAAGCTGTTGGTGGTATTTTTTAGTGAATGAGGGAAATTTGTCCTGCAGGTAGGCATCCTGCATGTCCTGAGCGCAGAGCCAGTGACCCTTCTGTAACAAAGGAAGTAGGCTGGGAATGGACAACATTCTGAATCTCTTGTACTCCACGAAGAGGTTCAGAGAGCTCAGATCAAGAATGGGTCCGAGGTGGCCTGTCTTCTTGGGTACCAGGAAGAAGTGCCAGTAGTACCCAGTCCCGTGTTGTTGTTTCAGAACTGGCTCTGTTGCTTCCTTTGCCAGCAGGGAGTTGATTTCCTCTCTTACCAAGGGTATGTGGTGAGGTGGGTAGAGTGAGTGCCTGGAGGATTTTTTGGTGATCTCTCTGTGAATTCAATTGTGTGGCTTTTTGCCACTAATTGTAGAATCCATGAGTCTCATTTGATCTTCTCCCACTCTGGTAGGTGGTGGGAGAGAATATAACCCCTATCGGTTCCTCTGGAAAGCAATCCAGTGGAGGTGGGAGGGTTAGAGAGTCAGGAGGCTGTGGGCAGGGAGGAGGCTGCAGCACCCGAGGCCTTTTGGGATTTGGCTGGGGGTGCTGTACCAGCCGAAGGTGCCCAGCGTTTGCTCTGACGTCAGTTTTGAGGTTGTCTTTGTTGACAATGTTGTTGTCTCCAAAATAGCAGCTTTTGTTTTTGGTGTGGCTTGTAAATGAATTGGACAGAGTGCAAGGCTTTGCCCTTGTCCTGTAAGTCAGTAATGATGTCCTTGACATCCCCCCAAACAAAACTGAGCCCCTAAAAGGGGCATCCTATATGGCTATCTGGACTTCAGGCACCAATCCTGAGATCCTAAGCCATGCATGATGTCTGACGCTAATAGCCGATGCTGAGCCTTTACTAGCAGCATCTTCCACATCATAGGTAACTCTTAACATATGTCTGCATGCAGATCTAGCAGACCTGACTAGCTCTGCCATTTCTCCTTTAAAGGTTGAGTCTTGGAGAGAGTCTACTTTGGACTCCAGTTGTCCTAAGACTGATTTCTGGTAGTCCCCCATGTGGGCGACATAATGTAATGCCCTAATTCCCAGGGTGGAAGAAGAGTAGATCTTTTTTCCGTACCGGTCAAGAACCTTAGACTCCTTGTCAGGAGGAGAAGCACTAAGGTGTTTCGGTTTTGCGGACCTATCATGGGCCGTGCTGATAACCGCTGAATCCGTCTATGGAGGCTAAGGTGGTCCTTGCCCTCTGGGGTCTGGTAAAGCCTGTCTGCCTTCCTGGCCACGGGAGCCAGGGAGTAAGGTTGCTTCCAAATTGTTGTGACCAGATCCTCATGTGGCTCTATCCAGGGCGAAATGAGGGTTGGGGAGGTATTTGCCAAATCCAGGTATGCAGCCTGTCTTTGCGGATCCTGGGCAACCGTACGCCAGTATGCCGCTTGGATCTTCTTGTGGAGCTCCAAAAAGGAAGGGTCCTCAGGTGGAGATTTAGGAGACTCTTTCGGTCTGGGGTCCTCTGGCGTAAGGGACTCAGTCAGAGCCAGAGTGAACCAAATCACTGTCAGTCAGACGATCAGTCTTCATAGGAAGCACAATGTCTGTTGGCCTTGAGAAGTCAGATGGCCGGGAAATTTCTAGAGGCCGTGGATTAGGCGGCATTGACTCCGTTCTTCTGTCTGACGCCTGCATCCGAGGGCCCAACGGCAGAGGTGGTGACGGAGAAAGAGGCGTGGGAGCCAGCATAGGAGTCATCGGCTGCTGGCATTTCTTGAGCTCCGATGTGAGCTGCGACTTTGTCTCCGTCCACCAAGATTTAAGGACTGCTGGCAAATTCACTTGCGGTTGTGGGTCCGATTGGTTATGAAATCCATAACTTGGTACCCATAGTAAGAGTAATTAAATCCCGATGGAGGGTGACCCAGCATCTCTAATCCCGGCGTTGGGTAGTACGGCGTTGTGTACCCAGTGTGCAGTAATGCAGCGTTGGATAACCCGGTGTCAGGAGCTCAAAAGGGTTGCCAGACGGTCCCAGCGTAGGACCCGATGGAGGTGCTGAGGGGCCCAGCGTCGATTGAAGGGTCCGGAAAACTCCCTGACGGGGGTGCAGAGGGCTCCGACGGGGATCTGAAAGCGGGGTAGGACGATGATCCTGACAGTCCAGGTGTCTGGCCTGATGGCGGTCCTTGAAGAACCAACAGGCCTGAGGGAGCCGGAGGGGCCTTCATCTGGTCCGATGGTGACTCAGATGTTTGATGCTCTGGTGTAGGGGGTGGCAAGGCCCCTGATGGCGGATGATGTCCGCCCTCAGGTTCCCCAGTGGGGGAAGCTGGAGATACGGTCTTAATCAGTGGTAAAAGAGGAGTCTGAGAAATCTCAGTTAGCTGTGTATCCAATGTCAACTGGTCTGTTACCCCATTGTTAGGCCTTCTCTTGTTTGTGTCAGTCTTCACCATTCATCACTGTTGGGTAGTGAACCAGAGGATCAGGACCCCATGGGAGCTTTTTTGGGGTTTTTTTTTTTTTGCAGTGGGAGGAGTCGACGGGATGGTGCCGCCCTTGAGGCTGATTTAGCACGTGGCGCCGTGGTTGGCCAGTAACCGCTGCCCCTCTCCTCAGCCCCCGTTCTGCTTCTCCCGCCTTTGAGTAAGCACAGCCTCGCTTGTGAGCGCCATTATTCTGCGGCCTAGTCTGTCGGTGAAGAAAAGTCCTAGTTCTTCTGCTCTGTTCCTCTGTGTCGACCGGTAAGATTTTTCCTTTTTATTTCCCTGTCGACGCAGAGTGCTGATTTTGGTTTTTAATTTTCCGTCCGGTCATGTCTGGTTCAGGGGACAAGAAAATATCTTTTAGAGTGGGTCGGCCTCCAATGCGTCTGTGTCCCTGCGGCCAACTGTAATCCATCATTGGTCATCATGGCCATTGCCTTACCTGCTTGGGACCAAACCACGACATGGATAGATGCGACGCCTGTTTCTCCATGTATCGCCGTGTGTTGGAGTTGAGCGTGTTGAAGGTTGGACATGCCCCGCTGACTTTCGGGGGACAGGCGTGTACCTGGGTCGCCAAAAGCAGGGTTCTTGACCTATCCTCGAGGTCTCCTTCTGGACCTATACAGCCCACGGAGGAGGGCGGGTTCTGCCAGTTCTAGCCTTGCCATGGCGGGAACACCTTCCACAGTGCAGGATGCCTGGCCTTAACCCCTTGGGGGTCAGGTGGGAGGCACCGTTCAGGCAGTCAGCTCCTCGGAGGCGAGGACTCCCCTGGCATCGTGGTCTGAGGCACCCGGGCCGGCGCCGTCCTCGGTGATGCCCCTGATTCGGCACCGGGGATCTGGGCGGAGCTGCGGGTGACACGGGGCCGGCCTCCAGCGCCATTTGTGGTGCTGACGATGGGGGAAGTACTGTGGGCAGCGTGAGGCCAGTTCGTGCTGCCGCTCGCAGTACCGTCGCTGAGAGGGATCGGAGAGTGGTTTAGGTTCAAGCTTCCTCTGGGGATGACTATTCTGAGGCTGACCCAGACTGACTCCCAGGTTCTCCGGAATCCACCGCTGCTTCTTCCTGCAGCGCAGTGGCTCCGGTTCAGCTCCCTTCCAAAGAGTGGATGATTTCAGCCGATTCCGGGGTCGGTGGCTCCGTCCAGTCTTCTGGTGCCCCGGGGGCACCGCAGGGAAGCCTGGAGTTGGTGATCCGTCTATCACCTTGGGAGGCATGGCCCCTCTGGTGGTAGTTCTTGCTAGCCCTACTTCTGGGCCGGCTGGAGTGCCTCAGGTAGGGGAGGGCACTCCACCTCCGACTGTCTCTCAGGAGTCAGCTGCGGGGTGTCAGTTGCCTCAGCTGGTAGAAAGGAAGATGGCTTTCTTGGAGTCCGAAGGGTTGAGGGGGTTGGATTCAGGGTGGCTCCCTTTCCTGGGAACCCGCAGGGGATCAGGGAGGAGTCACAGCGCTGGTCCAACCTTCTCCCCCGAGGTCTCCTTGGGAGAAACCTCATCTACAGAGGTTAGGAGCCGCCCTTCTGGGCTCATGCGGCCCCAGTCACCTCGCAGGGATAATTCTCTTGTTGGGCTCAGCTCTGGCTGCTCCAGCTCGGTTGAGCGGCCTTCGTCTGCTAGAACCTCCAGATCTCCTCCTCCTTTGAGGTCTCCTGGCAGGTTCCCCTAGCCCGGGCAGATGCCGTGCCCTTCCTCGTAGGTGCCTCGCTCCTTTGCCTCTGTCAACTCCTCCTCCTCTCCCAGGTGACTCCGGTCCTACAGGGCCCCTCACCTGGGTGCAGTTCAGGTCCATGGCTGCACTGGTCCCTGCTTATTACCAATCCATGGAAAAAGAGGTGTTTCACCAGTCCCCGATGCAGCCGGAACCTGACTGTCCAGGCTTGTCGTCTTCCTCGTCTGAGGGAGAGGACTCTTCTGTCCATGTTTTCCCCAGCTGCTGATCTTTCCAGCTATCAGCGCTTCCTGTAGGCGTTTCTGGATGCGCTCCATATTTTCTCCCTTGGCGAACGCAATCCTGACTGGTCGACACGTGCCTTTTTAGGCGAGTTCAGTGTGGCCAACCTGATGGTTCCCGCCTGTCCTGATCCCTTTCGGGAGGCGTCGTACCTGGCCTGGCGAAATCCCTCAAGCCAAGCACCAGCCCCGTGATACCTCAGCCAGAGGTATTATGCACCCCTTGGGTCTCCAGGAGCCTTTGCTCAACCCCCCCCCGGGCGTGTCTCTCCTGGACATAGCCACCGGGCATAGAAGCCCATGTCGTGACTGACCCCAGAATGCGACTCGGCTGAGTTTGAGTTTTGGGTGAGGAGAGCCTTCTCGTTGGCACGCCTCCTTTTGTGTATTTCAGCTCATCAGGCCACCATGCTGCCTACAACAGGCACTTGTGGTCTCTGCTAGGTCAGATCCTAGCTTCCTTGCCTGATTCAGAGGCAACCAGACAGGCCATTGCCCTCTCTGCACAGGGCCTGGAGCTAGCAAGGCACCAAGCAAGGGCATCTTACAATGCCAATGAGGTGGCTTCCAGATTGGCGGAGACAATGATCTGGATCAGGTGGATGGCGTGGCTTCGTCTCTTCCGGTTGTCACCCCTGACACAGTGTAGGGTGACTGCCGTCTCTTTCCGGGGAACTCATCTCTTTTCCTGTAGGGTGAGGCGAGAGCTTCAGGGGCATCTTCTGTCTCCTGCTAGGAGAACCTCGTTTCACCCAGACCAGCCTTATGTCTAGCCAGGCCTGCAAGGGTTCCCTCCTCTGGTGTCTCCTCCACTGGAGGCTGAGGGACTTTGTCCCTTAGGGAGGTTCTGGGCCCCCCTTCGAGGGGCTTGGTAATCACCCAACAGTGATGAATAGTGAAGATTGACACAGACAAGATATGAAAATTACGTACCTACCGTAATTCCTGATCTTTCTGTGCATCTTCACCATTCATCACTGAATCCTGCCCACCTTCCCCCTCTCAGGCCTCAGTCTCTGGGTGATTCTCCTCCTCCCTGTTTGTCTCCCATTTGGATCTTGGTTTATTTCCAGCACCTACTGCCCCGTCCTCTATTCGGGTCAGGGTTTTTTCCTAGGGGTGGACAGACAGGGAGGGTCCCCAATGTTGTGAGTCCCCAGAGCCCCCTCAGCCCAGGTAGTCCTGGGGTTTTTCCTGCTTCCTCTAGTGCCTTTCGAGGGAATCTGATGGGGATGGTTGTCCCTCCATTATGGTTACTTTCCTCTCCTTGTTCAAGGAGAATATATTATTATACCTCTCCAGAGCCTCCTCTGGTGGTGACTGCCCTCGATAACTAAATCTCAGTCCCTTGGGGTTGTTCTCCAGGGATGTTTAGGGTGGATTTTCCACTTCAGTCCCTCTGGCAGGAAGGGGAGACACCAACCTGTCCTTAGCTCTCTGGATACTCTTCTGCTTGTCTAAATGGGTGCCATTCTTTTGCTCCAAAGCCTTGAATCCATCCTCCGGCTTTTCAAACAACATGAAGTCTTGCTATATTATGACAGATGCAGTTTGTCCCACCATTAGAACTGCTCTGGAGGTGAAAGAGTTAACTTCCATGCAGTGCATGGAACTTAGAGCACGAGCTCGGTTAGAGAAGCTCTGTTAGGGTGGTTTCAAACCAAACCGTCAGATTCTTTACTCCGCCTCACTGAACAGTCGCTCCGGAGATTCCTCCTGCTGCTCGGTTCATTTCCTCGGTTTAAAGCGTCTTTTCTCGGTTAAATTCAACCGTGATATTATTTATTTTAACCGCAAACCGATCGGTTCAAGCTCTGTCTATGGTATTGTAAGTAATAGATAGGTTTCTGTGTGGAACTTGTAAATGTTTATCGGTTCGGTTTGAACCAATCAAATTGTATTTAAACTTTGTTTTGAAGCCTTTTAAGGCTTGTTAGAGCGTGGTTCCCGGTTCTTATCGGTTCTTAAAAAACGGATTTCATTACGTTTTTTCCACGACCCGTGACACGGTTGGGAACCGATAAGGGTGTCTTGCCTGGCACTGCCATCAAAAGGGCAAGTTTTTGGTTAGGCTGGCATTATGTCTGAGAAACCCAAAAGGAAAACCGGGCCCACTGGGTTTCAACACTGTAGTGTCTGTGGGGAAGCCTTTGCCAAGGCTGACCCACACCACATGTGTTTATTGTCTGGGGTTTGACCACCTCAATGCAGACTGCCAGATTTGCAAGAATTTCCCTGCAGCCACCCTAGATAAGAGAGTTGGTAGGCTCAGGGAACGAGAGGCCAAAAAGTCCGCTGACCCGGATGGCCAGCCCAGTTCAGTGCCAGCCGAACCGGAGGGAGTGCCCTCTGACCAGGGCCAGACTTCCTCGGGCCAACGTAAAGCTGACTCTGAGGAGCCAGTTCCAGCAAAGAGAACTAGAAAGTCAGCAGGTGTGGAGTCCAAAATCCCTTCTCCAACTGCTGCAGAGATAGCCAGGGCAATACAGGTTGTCCAGTCACTGTCCCCGGTTCCCTCCGAACCGCCACTATCTGGCAAAAGGTCGGTTCGGTCGGTTCCACCGGTTCAAGAATATGATATAGAAGAGTTTTATGAACCAGAGGAGGGGGAGGATTATTATGATCAGTGTGAATGTGACTTTGAAAGTCTGGATGTGCCCATTGAACCGGACATCTCCCCAGACAGACCTTTAGGTGAATCTCCCCCTAGGCTTGCTGAGTCCCCTTCTCATTTTTTGTTTTATAAAAAAGTTGCTGAGACCCTCCAGCTTCCTTTAGAGGAGGCTTTGGATGAGCAAGAGGAGCCTGACTATGTAGAGATGATGGATATCCCAGAGTCCAGGAGATTGTCCATCCCTTTACATAAATCTTTTAGGAAACGAACAATAAAAATTTTAAAAGCTCCTAATTCTTTACCTCCTGTAGATAAAAAGATGGACAGGAGGTACACTTTGTCAGGTCCTGATATAGATTTTCTTTCACAGCAATGCAGTCATGTTGGGGTAGTTCAGGCTGCAGCCTGTGATAAAGCTAATATTCCCCTGGCTTCACATCCTCCTGTCAAGGACTCCAGGAAGATTGATGCCATGGCCAAAAAACAATACATGGCAGCATCTTTGGGACTCAGACAAGCAAACTATATGGCTTATGTTGCGAGATACCAGAAATCTAGATGGGATACTGTCATGGCCTTAGCCAAACAGGTCCCTGGCCAGCTTGCAAAGGAGCTGGAGTAGGTGGCTGTTGATGGTATTGAGGCATCTAAGGTGCATTTCCATGCTGCAGTGGATTCTAATGATGTATCCTCTAGAGTCATGGCTACATCTGTGGCTTTTCGTAGATTGGCCTGGCTCAGGTGTACTACTTTGTCACAGGATACCCAGTCTAAGGCTATGGATTTTCCTGTGGTGGGAAATTCTCTGTTTGGGGAGCAGACAGAGAATTATATGAAGAAAATGGATGAATATAGAACCACTTATAGGAGTGCACAAGCCAAGGAACGGCAAGCCACTTCTAAGATAGCTGAACAAGCACCTTTTAAAACCAAAATTCAAAATGGTGAGTCTGGGAATGATTTTACCCTCCCTAAGGCCAGGGGACTGGCTAGCTTCCCTGGACCTCAAGGATGCCTACTTCCATGTTCTTATCAGAAGCTCCCATCGAAAGTACCTCAGATTCGAACTGCCCTCAGGCCATTATCAGTTCAGAGCAATGCCCTTCGGCCTTACCTCTGCCCCAAATGTGTTCACAAAGTGTCTGGCAGTAGCAGTTGCTCATCTAAGAAGGCAAAAGATTGCCATTTTTCCCTACCTGGACGACTGGCTCATTGTGGGTCAGTCTCCAGACCAGGTCAAATCACACCTGCTAGTTACCCAGCAGCTGCTTACCTCTCTGGGCTTTCTTCTCAATCTTCCAAAGTCAGTTTTGGAACCTGTCCCGGTACTCCCCTTTATAGGCGCAGAAGTGGACACAAAGCAGGCCAGAGCCTTCCTTCCCCTGGAAAGGGTAGGGACCTTGGTGGCCCTGGCCTTGTCCTTCACTCTGCAGGTCTCTCGACCAGCAAGGCATTTCCTGCAGCTCCTAGGACACATGGCTGCTTCCACAGCTGTAGTGCAAGGAGCAAGATTTCAGATGAGGGATATTCAGTTCCATTTGAGAGCTTTCTGGTCTCAAAGAAGAGATCCCCTATCCAAGTTAATCCCAGTGACTCAACCCTGATCCAGGCCCTTCAGTGGTGGCAGGATCAGAGCAATCTGAGACAAGGGTGCTTTCATCCTCTGTCCCACCTCTGACCCTTACTACAGATGCGTCCCTCTTGGGATGGGGAGCTCACATGGGCGACCTCTCCACCCAGGGATTATGGTCCCCAGGAATCTCTGCTCCACATCAACCTGTTGGAACTCAGAGCTGTTTTTCTAGCACTTCAAGTTTTTTCTGCATCTGTTCAGAACAAGGTGGTACAGGTCAGAACACACAACACCACTACAATGTGGTACATCAACAAACAAGGGGGCACTCGGTCTTCGACCTTGTGCACCGAGGCGATGAAGTTGTGGTCTCTGGCTTATTCCCTGAACACTTCCCTCATAGCAGTTCACCTCCCAGGCAAGGACAATGTCCTGGCAGATGCTCTCAGCAGGATTTCCCAGGGCCATCACTAATGGTCACTGGATCCCTAGTACTGGGGATAGTTTTGCCAGATGGGGCACTCCTCAGATAGATCTTTTTGCAGCCCCAGACAATCATCAACTTCCATTTATTTTGTTGCAGGCCCCCAGTGTTGGGCTCAGTCCCCCTGGATGCCTTTCTCCTCGATTGGGAAGGGAAGTTTCTCTATGCCTTTCCCCTTCCCTCTCCTGTTCAAGGTGCTAGTCAAAATCAGGTCTCAGCCCTGCAAGATGATCCTGATTGCTCCAGACTGGGCCAGGCAGCCCTGGTACCCACTCCTTCTGTCCTTAGCAGTCCATTTTCCCCTGTGTCTCCCCAGGAACCACAATCTGTTAACCTGTGCTCAGGGGAGAGTTTGGTATCCGAATCTCAAATCCCTCAACCTCTCGGCCTGGCTCTTGAGCAGTTAGAGTTTGCTGATCTTCAACTTTCTCCGTGTTCTCGAAATCTTGAAAGCTGCTAGGAAGCCTTCCACCAGGGCTACCTATAACTCCAAGTGGAAAAGGTTTTCCATATGGTGTTCTGGGAGGTATATTTACCCACTGTATTGGATTATATGGTCCATCTTAATTCTTTGGGACTGAGACCAGCTACCCTGAAAGTGCATTTGGCAGCTGTCTCTGCTTTCATTTCAGCAGGGAAGCCCTCTTCTCTTTCTGCTCACCCTGTATTTTCCAAGTTTTTTAAGGGATTGCTTCATACCAATCCTCCATTCAGGGATCCTGCCCCTGCTTGGGATCTTAATGTTTGCATTGCTCAGCTGATGCAACCCCCCTTTGAGCCTCTGTCTTCGGCAGATCTTAAGTATTTGACTTGGAAAACTGTATTTCTAGTAGCCATCACTTCTGCCAGGCACATAAGTGAGTTACAGGCTTTATCAGTGGAGACTAACTTTATTTCCTTTCACAGGGATAAGGTAGTCCTCAGGACTAACAGGAAGTTTTTGCCTAAGGTGGTTTCGGATTTCCACCTTAACCAACCTGTTTCACTTCCAGTGTTCTTCACTGACCATTCCTCCTCTGGTGAGAGGAGGCTGCACAGCTTAGATGTTAAGAGGGCCCTAAGTTACTACATAGAGCGTACCAAGGGTCACAGGTTTGACTCCCTCCAACTATTTCTCACTTATGGTGAGGTTGGGAAAGGGAGACCTGCCACTAAGAGATCCATTGCCAGGTGGATCGCCTCTTGTATCCAGTTTTGCTGTCAAAAACTGGGTGAGGTCCCCCTCAGGCCTGAGGGCTCACTCTACCAGAGGTACAGCTGCATCTCTAGCTGCTGCTAGAGACATCCCTATCTTGGAGATATGTCAAGCAGCTACTTGGAAGACAGTACACACTTTCACCAGGCATTACTCCTGGATATCCAGGCCAGGAGGGATGCTCGCTTGGCACAGCTGCTTCAGAGCCTATTCCCTAAGTAGGTTCTGTCCCTCCTCCATGGAGGTACTGCTGTGTAGTCTGATCTGTCATAATATAGCAAGACTTCATGTTGTTTGAAGAAAAATTACTCACCTTAGTAATGTTGTTTCTTCTAATGGAGTCTTGCTATATTATGAACTCTCTCTAGTCTGCCCCTCTCAGAACTTCTACTGGGTATGGGTGGGCAGTCCACTGTTGGCACTTATTGATGCCCCCTTTTATGTTTGGGTGTTGTGTTTTATTTAGTTATTTTATCTTATTTTTCTGGTCCCCTGACTTGAGTCTTGGTGTTGGGACCAGGAAAATGTGTGAATATTTTAGTAGCCAGTTGGCTAGTGTAGGTTACAGCTTCCACACAGAGCCTTAGTGAGTTTTGTTCGTAAAGATCTGATGGTTTCGGTTTGAAACCACCCTAACAGAGCTTCTCTAACCGAGCTCGCGCTCTAAGTTCCATGCACTGCATGGAAGTTAACTCTTTCACCTCCGGAGCAGTTCTAATGGTGGGACAAGCTGCATCTGTCATAATATAGCAAGACTCCATTAGAAGAAACAACATTACTAAGGTGAGTAATTTTTTCATCTTGTTCGACCTGGGGGCATAACTCCTCCGGAGCAGTCCAAGGCAGTACCTTGGGGGCACTGTCTCCTCTTCCTTCCTCCTTACTTCCTTTCTCTCTCCTCTTATCACTCCCTCTTCCACCTCTCCCTTCTCGCCTAGAGGTTGGGGTCCTTCTGTACCATTCCCTTAGGCTTCCTCCTTTTCTGTCCTCTCTTCGGCTTATTCCTCCTTTTAGTTTTACATCCTTTCCTTTTGCTGTCCCTCTGGCTCCCTTACCTACCCTCCCAACCCTCCTTATTTCTCTGTCTCTCTCTCTGTCCGACGTGCAGAACTGGGGCTGAGGAGGGGTCGACGATGGTTACTGGGCAACCTGCGAGCGCCACGTAATACGTTGGCCTCAAGGGCGGCTCCGTCCCGACATCAACTCATCACATTGCGCGCGCGCACACACACACACACAAAAGCTCCTGCGGGGTCTTGATCCTCTTGCTCACTACCCAACAGTGATGAATGGTGATCAGGAATTACGGTAGGTAAGTAATTTTCATTTATCAGGGCCTGGCGGAGGATCCGGGGCTGTGCGACCATCGGAGGTGCCGGCGGGCGACTTAGCAGCCACAGCTGTGCGAAACCTGGAGGAGCCGGAACGTGATATACTGGTCCCACTTGTACCGCTCGCTAGGCCTCTGAATCTTTGAGGCCTTAGAGGAGGTGGGTGCCTCTCTCCTGATCCCTGGAGGCTTCTGTCAGGCCCGAGCCTGGGGCAGACGGCCACTTGGTAGCCAGCAGCACGGTCATCGAAGATGGTTCCCCCGGAGGGGAATTTACCTTCAAAGCTACAACTCTGGCCAGAGGCAACGGGTTTGATGGGGACCCTTCCTGGTCCCGATGTCTCTCCTTGTCCTTCTTCTTGTGATGGCCCTCCGGAGGAGAAGAGTGCCTGAGTTTCTTCAGCTCCTTTTCTATATTCGTCATCTTTTGCTTCAAAAGATGAGCTTCCAGGGACGGCTGACATCATTTACGTGTGGCCGGATTAAATTTCTGGCAGTGCTCACACCCCTCAATCTTACGGCCGGGGCCCAGGCAAAGAAGACAGAGGGAATGGCCGTCCTTGTGAGGGAGCTGAGTTCCATAGGAGTCACACTTGTTCTTATGCTATTCTGAAGGCGTCGGAGGCGACATGCACGATCATTAATGCAAACACTTTATAACAAGAAATCAACAAGAAAACAGTAATTTAAACGCAAAGTTTAAAAGGTGATGCTCATCCAAAGATGGCGTCGACAGTAGCAGTGTTCTTCCGCGAGGTCTGACGCATGAGGTCGACTGAACGAATTGGAGGTGGAACCGCTCCCTATATAGCGTCACGCTGACATCGGTCACGTGACGTTGGGGGCAGTCCCCCGCCAGACACTGCTAGCTAGAAGTTTTCCATGTGGTCCTAGCGCCTGGCGGCTTAGTCCTCTATAGGAGTACCTACTGTAAGAGCCCTCTTGAAGAAAGATCAGATGATTTGATACCTTTTATTGGAACAGAGTTGTTACAAAAGAACACAGGTATTTCTAGCTTTTGGATTACACAGAATCCTTCATCAGAAAACAATGGCAGTTCTTCCAAAAGGAAGAATTCTGTGTAATCTGAAAGCTAAACGCACCTGTGTTCTTTTGTAACAACTCTGTTGGTCGAATAAAAGGTATTGGATCATCTGTTTGTGTGGATCTTTCAAAATAGATGCATAGAAACATTCTGATTTTGCCACCATTTGACTTCAGAGCAGGTAATTGTGATCAATAGATTTTGTGTAAGCCCCAGGAAAGGTGCTCTTTTATATCAGTGTTTTATGCAGGGTTTGTAACTTTTGACTTTTTTTAACAATTTGTCTCCCCTTTCAAAAATCACGCTGCAACCTGAGTTTAAGATGGTACTGTATGTGCCGCAATACATAGAGATCACTGAAACTAATACCGTTCTTAGCATGTTGTGCTAAGTTTGCAGTGGCTGTGGAAATGAGCATACTAACCAATGTTTGAGTGTATTTTAAAGTCTAATACATCTGTTAAGTATAGATAATAAGCTAATGTACAGTCATGCATATGAAGCGATTTATTATTTTTTTTTGCCTCGTTTGTCATCGTTTTGCATGTCGTGCGCAATCTTAGGCTCACATTTTTGAAAGAGATGACTGATCGTTCAAAAATTCCAAAAGCTACAAAAACTGCCTAATACCTTGGTTTTTAAGGTAATGTCTTGCATAACTGAAAAAGGGCAGCATTTATGTTACAAGCTTCTAAATCCATTTTGGAAATGGCATACTGCTCTTTTTGGGGATTTTGGTGTTCTAGCAGGGGAAAACAGGTCAAGCGGAGATTTGGAGACTTGGGGGTTCGAATTTGGGACACCATTGATAAACTATAGAGAACTGATGGTAATGTGCAGTAGTTCCAAGTCAGAGCTTTAAATCCATTATTTATAGTAAGTCTGTACTTGAAACAAAATGGAGAAGTCTTCCAAGTGGGGAAATTAAGCTCTTGGCTTCTTTTAACGATTTGCTAAATTTGTGTGACATAAACCTACATTAAACTGGTACACGGATTATGAATTCTGCTTACTCACTGATGCATTGGTCTTAGTTGTGGTGGCCATTTTGAGAAGCGTAGTTCACTTTTTTGGACTTCCATGCGGATGTCTCCTGACTGTTTCTCAACACAGCATTCTCACTCAAAACCTCTAGGAAGGGAAATTCTAGAGCATTACCGGTGTGCTACCTAGCCCTGCAAACTGATAATGGAGACATTAAGTTCTATATTTGACTATTTTGACAGACCTACAAGGAACATTTGGAAGGACAGAAGCACAAGAAAAAGGAAGCGGCTCTGAAAGCTTCACAGAGCACCAGCAGCAGCAGTGGATCAGCCCGTGGAACTCAAAACCAGCTCCGTTGAGAACTCTGTGATGTGTCTTGTACAGGAGCTGATGCCTACGCTGCTCATATTCGAGGAGCAAAACATCAGAAGGTATGCATGTTTATTTTTCTTTACTTTTGTGGAATACGGGCTGGATAGTCTGTTTTATCTGTACAAGAAAGCTACCTGAAAATTTATTTTCTAAGGACATGGAAATGTTGTTCATCCACACTGTCTGGCAGGTTCCTTGCCGCTTTAAATCTTGCTGGAAGGTCTTCAAGCTGGCTCCTCCCACCCACCCGGGTGGTAAAACTCTCGGCTCCGCCCCATGACGCCAGATCTCCTTACCGCTTGGAAGCTCAGGTTCCCTCCTTAGCGCTCTGCGTTTTTGACTGGTTCCTGATTCTTCGGTTCATCCGAATTTATTTTTGAAGTTTTCTAAACTTCGGTCTTCTTTTCCCTCGCGGCTGCGATGGATAATTCGTTTCCCGGCTCTCGGAGGCGCCCTGGTGGGCAGAAGATATCCAGGACTGATCCGCACTCCACGTGCGTATACTGCCTCGACTTAGACCACGACCCGCAGGTCTGTGAGTTGTGCCGTGCTTTTTCGGCCATTGTCCTGGAGGATCGTGCTGCGTCTTCGGGATTGAGGTCCCGAGGAGTTTTCCACCGGTAAAACCCAAAGAGGCTCATTGGGTGGTGCCCGTGGCGGCTGGCTCAGCTGAGCAGCTCGAGCACTCGATCGCCCTCGAGGAGGAGGCGGCCCAGGTCGCATCTCCCTCCTCCTCGGTCGCGGTGTTTATCCCGCTCTCTCTGAGTTCCTCTTATTCGGCTTCGTTCAAGGAGCTTCGCCAGTCCCTTTCCACGAAGGAAGAGGGGCCATCGGGACATTCCTTTCCGCCCAAGACGAGGGAGTCGAAGGGTAAGTCCCATCGTCAGCGTTTTTGGGAGCGGGAGAGGTCTCCTTCCCCGGACAGCCGACCGTCGACTTCGGTCGAGGTTGCAGCTGAGGTCGACTCCCGTTGAGTTCTCTCGACTCGTCAGCCAGGTGGTCGTCTGGTAGAGCCATCAACCCCTCTCCGCTGGAGATCGAGGATCTGCCCGTGCCTTCGGGGCGGCAGTCCCTGGTCAAAGCTTCAGAGCCGAGGGAAGAGCGGGTGTCCCCAGGCCCGCCCTCTGTTTCACCGAGGGTCTCGGTCTCGGACTTCATCTCGGTCAAGTCGCTCCCGCCAACTTCGGCGGTCTTGGTTTGGGCACAGAATAAAATGGCGACACCGTTCCTCCTCCTTGTCATCCTTGGATGAGGAGAGGCTTCGACGCAGATTGCGTTGACGTTACGAGGAGCTTATGTGGCAGCAGTTGCTGTTGTCCGGGAGTAAATCGACTCCGATTCATTCCCCGGCTTTCAAGTGGCTGCCGCCCAAAAGGCTGAAGCAACTGCTCGCCGCAGTCGAAATGCCCATTTCTGGGCCGGTTGTTCGACCAAATCTAGCTGCCCCGCCGATTGTGGTGGAACCTCGGTCGGGTCACGGCCTGCCCCACAGGTTGTCGGTCACCCTCACTCTGGGCCGCCCTCGGCAGGTGAAGGGTGGCTCAGGCCGGAGGCAGCTCTCTGCAGACTCTTCGGAGTCCGATGACGACGACTCCGTGTTCCCCAGGCGGGTTGGCCTGGAGTCCTCCCGGGGCCAGTCTCTGGACGATAGCCCATCATCCTTCTTGGGTCTGCTTAGGCTCATCTCGGAGTTTACCGGGATGCAGCTCGAGCCCGTGTCCAAACGGGCCTATTATCCCCTGACGGAGATTCTAGACCGATGGAATTCACCCACGGAGGCCTTCCCTGTGGCTGAGGCCATTGTCCGCCCAGCATTGGAGCTTTGGCAGCGGCCTGCTTCCTGTCCTGCGCCCTCGGCCAGGATGGCCAGGAAGTATGCGGTTCCTATCGGCTCTTTGCCCGGTTTCTTGGAGCACCCCTCTGCCGAGGGGTTAGTCACTGATAACGTCTTCCAGCGTTCCGGAAACGCTCGGGACGTGGATAGGCCCCCTGACAAGGAGTCCAAAAGGCTGGACTATGTCGGGCGAAAGGTATATGCTGCATCCTCCCTCAGCCTCCGACAGGCCAGCTCGGCTGCACTGATGGCACACTTCTCCCACGCTCTCATGGGCTCCCTGGATGAGGTGATCCCTCATCTCCCGGCCGACCTGCGAACCACGGCCTGGCAGGTGCGGGACCAGGGAAGGGCGGTGGCTAAGCAGCAGCTTCAGACTGCTCTGGACATAGGTGATTCCTGTGCCAGGTCAGTAGCGGCCGCGGTGGCCATGTGCCACAGGGCGTGGCTGAGGATATCCACCTTCTTGGCGGATACCCAGCACAAGTTGGCTGACATCCCCTTCTTGGGGACTGACCTCTTCGGCCCTGGAGTGGAGGGACACCTCCAGTGGATCGAAAAGTCCAACGCCACTCTGGACTCTGTCACCTCCGCCCAGTGGGACAAGGGCCGCCAGCAACATCAGCGTAAGTCCTTTCGTCCTTCGGCCCCTGCGGCACGACCGGCCCATCAGCACCAGCACGCGGGCCAGCAGGCTCGCGCTTGGCATCCCAAACCCAAGCCAGCGGCTTCCTCTAATGGGAAGCAAGGAGGTAAAGGCCCAGGAGCTCCCTCGGCCGGTCTCTCCTCCAAGCCTGTCCAGTGACAGGTTGAGGGGCGTCGCCCCCAACCTCGCCACCCTTCCCTGGGCGCCCCACCCCATGGGGGGGACGGCTCCGCCACTTCCCTTCCGCCTGGTCCGCTGTCACCACGGACCGTTGTGTGTGGGAGGTGGTAGGTAAGGGCCTGCCTCTGGTTTTCAAGCAGGCCCTTCCCTTTCGAGCCGTCGCCCCCCAGGGGGCCACGGGGTCTGATGCCTCACTGTCAGCCCGCCGAGCCAATATTGCCCTGCGCCTCGAGATAGAGGTGATCAGGAAGGTGGCGGATCCTCCTCCAGACCCGGGGTCTATGTCCAGGAAATCCTGGTCCCAAAACGGACGGGGAGCTGGTGCCCCATTCTCGACCTGCACGACTTGAGCAGGTCCCCAAGGTCTCGGACCTTCAGGATGGTCACTCTGGTTCAGATACTCCCATCCCTGGAATTAGGGCATGGGTTCTGTTCCCTGGACCTCCAAGACGCATTCTTCTCGTCCCGATCCGTCCGTTTCGTCAGAAATTTCTCCGCTTCAGAGCGGAGGGATCTCTTACGAGTTCCGGGCCATGCCCTTCGGCCTCTCTAGCTTCCAGGGTCTTCACCAATGCATGGCAGTGGTGACGGCATTCCTGCGGTGCCAAAGGGTCCGGGTGTACCCCTACCCGGATGACTGGCTGTTGGCAGCCCCCTCCAGAGTGGAGGTGGAGCGGTCCAGAGATCTGGCCCTCCAGGTTTGCTCTCAGATTGGCCTCCTCACCAACGAGGCCGAGCCGGAACTCGTGCCGAAGCAGGTGATACCTCTCATCGGAGCAGAGCTCGACTTTCTTCAGAGCCAGAACTCGGCTCCCGGCGGACAGGGCCGGAAATTTTTCCTCCCTGCCCAATCATTCCTGGTTGGGCAGTTGCACCCTGCCCGGGACTCCTGCATCTCGTGGGCCTCACGGCGACCTGCACCAGCGTGGTCCATTGGGCCTGTTGGTACATGCGTCTCCTTCATCGGGGACGGGTCAGTCAGTGGTCACAATGCTCGATCCATTGGATCAGTTGGTGACTGTGACCCAGGAAATGTGGAACGCTCTCCAGAGGTGGACCGTTCCGGCACATTTGCAGGAGGGCATCCCGTTCATCCGCCCCGGGCCGACAGTCTCTTTCAAACAACATGAAGTCTTGCTATATTATGACAATTGCAGTATGACCGCAGGTTAGAACTGCTCTGGAGGTGAAATAGTTAACTTTCCATGCAGGCATGGAACTTAGAGCGTGAGCTCGGTTGAAAGCTCTGTCTGTGCTTCAAAGGCAAACTGTCAGATTCTTTACTCCGCCTCACTGAACAGTCGCTCCGGAGATTTCTCCTTCTGCTCGGTTCATTTTGTCGGTTTAAAAGTGTTATTTTTCGTCTTTTAGCCGAAATTAAACCGCAACCGGTCAATTCAAGCTCTGTCTGTGGTAATGTAAGTAATAGATAGGTTTTAGATTAGTTTTTTCTGTGTGGAACTTGTAATTTGTTATCGGTTCGGTTTGAACTGATCAGGTTGTATTTAAATCTGCTAGCCCTTTTTTAGAGTGCGGTTCCCGGTTCTTATCGGTTCTAAAAAAAAAAAACAGATTTCATTATGTTTTTTTCCACGACCTGTGACACGGTTGGGAACCGATAAGGGTGTCTTGCTTGGTGGATTGCCATAAATGGGCAAGTTGGTTAGGCTGGCATTATGTCTGAGAAACCCAAAAGAAAAACCAGATCCACTGGGTTTCAACACTGTAGTGTTTGTGGGGAAGCTTTTGCTAAGGCTGACCCACACACCACATGTGTCTATTGTCTGGGGTTTGACCACCTCAATTCAAACTACCAGATTTTCACAGTTTCCTGCTGCCACCATAGATAAGAGAGTTGGTAGGCTCAGGGAAAGGGAGGCCAAAAGTCCACTGACCCGATGGCCAGCCGGTTCGTACCAACCGAACCGAGGGAGTGCCCTCTGACCAGGGCGATACTTCCTCGGGCAAACGAAGAGCTGGTTCTGAGGAGCCGGTTCCATCAAAAAGGGCTAGAAAGTCAGCTAGTTTAGAGCCAAAAGTTCTCTCCCCAGCTGCTGAGGAAATAGCTAAAGCAATTAAAATTGTCCAGTCTCTCTCTCGGTTCCGACCGAACCGACACCTTCTGGTAGCGCTGACTGTCTGCGGTTCCACCGGTTCAAGATTATGATTTTGAGGATTTTTATGTACCGGGGGATGGGGAAGAGGAATATGAGGAGAGTGAATATGATTTTGAAGATCTGGATGTGCCCATTGATCCGGACATCTCTCCAGATAGACCCCTAGGGGTTTCTCCTCCAAGACTTTGAGTCCCCTTCTCATTTCATGTTTTATAAAAAAGTTGCTGAAACTCTCCAGCTCCCTGTTGAGGAAGCTATTGATGACCAGGAGGAGCCAGACTATGTAGAAATGATGGATATTTCAGAGTCTAGGAGACATTCTATTCCTTTGCATAAATCTTTTCGGAAACAGACAGTAAAAGTTTTAAAAACTCCTCACACTATACCTCCTGTGGATAAAAGGATGGACAAGAGGTATACCTTATCAGGCTCCGACACCGATTTCCTCACTCAGCAATGCAGCCATGTGGGGGTAGTGCAGGCTGCAGCCTGTGACAAGGCTAATATTCCCCTGGCTTCACACCCCTCTGAGAAGGACTCCAGAAAGATTGATGCTATGGCAAAGAAACAGTACATGGCAGCATCTTTGGGGCTCAGACAAGCAAATTATATGGCTTATGCTGCTAGGTACCAGAAATCCAGATGGGATACTTTGCTGGCCCTAGCAAAACAAGTCCCTGACCAGCTTGCCAGGGAGCTGGAACAGGTGGCTATGGATGGTATTGAGGCATCCAAGGTGCAATTTCATGCTGCAGTGGACTCTAATGATGTTTCATCAAGAGTCATGGCTACATCTGTGGCACTTCACAGGATGGCTTGGCTGAGATGTACTACCCTGTCTCAGGACACCCAGTCCAAGGCCATGGATTTTTCTGTTGTGGGAAATTCTCCGTTTGGTGAGCAAACAGAGAATTACATGAAGAAAATGGATGAATATAGTACCACCTATAGGAGTGCACAGGCCAAGGAAAGGCAGGTCACTCCTCAAAAGCAGCTTCCTAGAGGCAGGGGCAGGCCTTTTCATAGGCCTTTTTACCAAGCCCAAGCTTCCTCCTCCTCCACCTATGCTCAGAGGGGGTTCTTTAGAGGAAGAGGCAGACTGGGTACAAGCAGGTCTGCTTCCACCCCTCAGCCCAAAGCCCCTGCCAAACAGGCACCCTGATGGGATTGCCAGGGCCGATTCTCCTCTACCTGTAGGGGGCAGGCTGGCTTACTTTGTCCAGGACTGGAAGTCTTTAACATCAGACAAGTGGATCCTGGAAGTAGTAAGCCACGGACTGGTTCTCAGTTTCAAAAAATTTCCAAAGCTGAGAACCAGATCTTTTCCACCTGCAACTCCATCAGAGGCTTTTGCCTTAGAGGCAGAGGTCTCTACCCTCCTGGCTCTCAGAGCTGTGGAAAGGGTTCCTCCCCTACACCAGGGCAAAGGTTTGTACTCCAGGTACTTCCTTACCCAAAAGACAGGAGAATGGCGGCCCATCCTGGATCTCAGATATTTAAACAAGCACCTTTAAAGCCAAAGTTCAAAATGGTGACTCTGGGAATTATCCTACCCTCTCTAAGGCCAGGGGACTGGCTAGCTTCCCTGGACCTCAAGGACTCCTACTTCCATATTCCCATCAGAGGCTCCCATTGAAAGTACCTCAGGTTCGAGCTGCCCTCAGGCCACTACCAGTTCAGAGCAATGCCCTTCGGCCTCACTTCTGCCCCAAGGGTATTTACCAAATGTCTGGCAGTAGCAGTTGCCTACCTAAGAAGGCAAAAGATTGCCATCTTTCCTTACCTGGACGATTGGCTCATAGTAGGCCAGTCACCAGACCAGGTCAAATTACATCTCCAGATAACGCAGCAACTGCTTACCTCTCTAGGTTTCCTTCTGAATCTCTCAAAGTCAGTTCTGGAGCCTGTCCAGCTTCTTACCTTCATAGGCACAGAGCTGAACACACAGGAAGCCAGGGCTTTCCTTCCCCTAGACAGGGCAAAGACCCTGGTCTCCCTGGCCTCCTCATTTACCCTGCAGGTTTCCCGACCAGCAAGGCACTTTCTGCAGCTCCTAGGGCACATGGCTGCTTCCACAGCAGTTGTGCAGGGAGCAAGATTTCAGATGAGGGACATCCAGTTCCATTGGAGAGCCTTTTGGTCTCAAAGAAAGGATCCTCTTACCAAGTTGCTCCCAGTAACTCGAACCCTGATCCAAGCCCTCATAGTGGTGGCAGGATCAGACCAACCTGAGACAAGGGGTCTGTTTTGTTACTCAGTCTCATTCTCTAATCCTTACTACAGATCGTCCCTCTTGGGCTGGGGAGCTCACATGGGCGACCTCACCACCCAGGGTCTGTGGTCTCCCCAGGAATCCTGCTCCACATCAACCTGTTGGAGCTCAGAGCAGTTTTCTAGCACTTCCAAGTTTTTCCAAATCTGTTCAGAACAAGAGTATTCAGGTCAGAACAGACAACACCACTACAATGTGGTACATCAATAACAAGGGGCACTCGGTCTCGGCCTTGTGCACTCGAGCGATGAGTTGTGGTCTCTGGCTTACTCCTGAACACCTGCTTCTGGCGGTTCACCTCCCAGGCAAGGACAATGTCCTGGCAGATGCTCTCAGCAGGATTTCCCAGGCCACCGAATGGTCACTGGATCCCTTGGTCTTGGAGTAGTATTTGCCAGATGGGGCACCCGCAGATGGATCTTTTGCAGCCCCAGACAATCACCAACTTCCTCTTTTTTGCTGCAGGCCCGTAGTGTTGGGCTCTCTCCCGCTGGATGCCTTACCCCTCAATTGGGAGGGGAAGTTTCTCTATGCCTTTCTCCCCTTTCCTCTCCTGTTCAAAGTGCTAGTCAAAATCACATCCCAATCCCAAGGTCATTCTGATGGCTCCGGATTGGGCCTGACATCCCTGGTATCCACTCCTGCTGTCCTTAGCAGTCCATCCTCCCCGTGCCTTCCCAAGAATCACAATCTGTTAACCTGTGCCCAGGGAAGGGTCTGGTACCAGAATCTCAAATCTCTCAATCTCAAGGCTTGGTTCTTGATGAGTTAGAGTTTGCTGATTTACACCTTTCCCAAGGTGTAATGGATATATTGAAGGCCTCAAGGAAGCCTTCCACCAGGGCTACTTACAATTCCAAATGGAAAAGGATTTCCATATGGTGCTCGGAAAAGCATATTTCCCCAGTCTCTGCTGATCTACCCACAGTCCTGGATTATATGGTCCACCTGAATTCTTTGGGGCTGAGACCAGCTACACTCAAGATGCACTTGGCAGCTGTGTCTGCTTTTATTTCAGCAGGTAAATCCTGCCCCTGCCTGGGATCTTAATGTTTGCATTGCTCAGCTTATTCAACCCCCTTTCGAGCCCTTGTCTTCAGCTGAGCTCAAGTACTTGACTTGGAAAACTGTGTTTCTGGTAGCCATCACCTCTGCCAGACGCATAAGTGAATTACAAGCGTTGTCAGTGGAGCAGGAATTTATCTCTTTCCACAGAGATGAGGTGGTCCTTGGGACTAACAGAAAGTTCCTGCCTAAGGTGGTTTCAGATTTCCACCTTAATCAATCTATTCCTCTTCCAGTGTACTTCACTGACCACACCTCCTCTGGGGAGAGGAGGCTGCACAGCTTAGATGTGAAGAGAGCCCTTAGTTACTACGTAGAGCGTACCAAGGGTCATAGGTTTGACTCCCTCCAACTGTTCCTTACCTATAGCGAAGTTGGGAAAGGGAAGCCAGCCACTAAAAGATCCATTGCCAGGTGGATTGTCTTTTGTATCTAATTCTGCTACGAGAAGTTGGGTAAAGTTCCTCCCTCAGGCCTGAGGGCTCACTCTACCAGAGGTACAGCTGCTTCTCTGGCTGCTGCCAGAGACATTCCTATTCTAGAAATATGTCAAGCAGCTACCTGGAAAACAGTTCACACTTTTACCAAGCATTACTCCTTGGACATCCAGGCTAGGAGTGATGCTCGGTTTGGCACAGCCGTGCTTCAGACCATATTTCCTAAGTAAGTTCTGTCCCTCCTCCATGGGGGTACTGCTGTGTAGTCTGCAATTGTCATAATATAGCAAGACTTCATGTGGTTTGAAGAAAAAATTACTCACCTTAGTAATGTTGTTTCTTCTAACACGCCCCATGACGCCAGATCTTCCTTACCGCTTGGAAGCTCAGGTTCCCTCCTTAACACTCTGCGTATGACTGGTTCCTAATTCTTCAGTTTTCCAAATTTAAAAGTTTTTTGCATTATAGACTTCGGTCTTCTATCTCTCGCGGCTGCGATGGACAAATCGACTCCCGGTTTTCGGAGGTGCCCTTGCGGGCAGAAGATGTCTCGGACGGATCCGCACTCCACGTGTGTCTACTGTTTAGGCCTCGAGCACGACCCGCAGGCTTGCTACCTGTGCTCTTCCTTCTCAGCCTACGTCCTCGAAGACCGTGCTGCCCGTTTACAACTGGGGCGCCCTGAGAAACGTTTTCCTCCGGTGAAGTCAAAAGAGGCCCGGTCGGCGGTTTCCGTGGCGTGGCTCTGGATCAGCTAGAGCAGATGATCGCCCTCGAAGAGGAGGCGGCGCGGGCCGCATCTTCCTCGACCGCGGCATTTATCCCGCTCTCCCTGGGTTCCTCTTACACAGCTTCCTTTAAGGAGCTTTGTCTGTCCCTCTCCACTAGAGGAGAGGGACCAACGTCTGCTGGACCTTCTTCTCGGTCCAAGAAGAAAGACAAGGGTAAGTCCCTCCGTCAACGCTCTTGGGAGCGGGAAAGGTCCCTCTCCCCAAGTTGTCGGCCATCGACTTCGGTCGATCGTTTGGCTTCGGCCACTGGTCTCACGGTGTCCCTGTCAGGTCAGTTGACCGAGACTCCCGTCAACGTAGTCGAGATTTTTCTCGACCCTGACGGGAAGGTCGACTGGCGTGTCAAAATCCTCTCTCACCAGTTCCCCGTGGGAGTGGAGGATCCTGCGGGCTTGCCAGTGCCTCCGGTTCCGGAGCCCTTGGGTGAACCCTCCGAGCCGAGGGAGGAGCCGGTTCCACCCATCCCCTCCCCGCACCGTCCTCGGAAAGGCCGAGGTTCTCAGTCTCGGACTTCTTCGCGGTCTAGCCGATCCTGCCGTCATAGGCGGTCTCTGTCTTGGCACCGCTGCAAGTGGCGCTGCCGCCGCCCTCATTCTCTCTCCCTCGGATGAGGGGAGGCTCACGTAAGTTGACGCCGACGATCACGAGACCTCATGTGACGACAGCTCCTTCTGACTGGGAACAAGCCGACGCCGTCGTCTTCCCCAGCCATTAAGTGGCTGTCACCGGAGCGGCCGAAACAACCCCTCATCTTACCCGAGGAGCCTGTTCCAAGGCCGGTTGTTCGGCCAAAACCAGCTGCTCCACCGATATTCCGGTGGAACCTCCGCCTCCACAGCTGCTGTTTGGGGCTCCGACCAAGAACTCTTGGTCGGCTCAGGGTCTGCCCCATAGGCTGTCGGGTCACCCTCACTCCCGATCGCCCTCGGCAGGTGGAGGGTGGCTGAGGCCCGAGGCAGCTCTTTGCAGACTCTTCTGAGTCAGACGACGATTCCTCCCACTTCTCCAGGCGAGTGGACTTGGAGTCCTCTGGAGGTCAGATGCTAGACGACAGCCCTTCGTCCTTCCTGGGTTTTCTCAGGCTCATCTCGGAGTCCACCGGGATGCAGCTCGAGCCCTTATCCAAGCGGGCCAAGTATCCCCTCACGGAGATATTGGACCGAGGGGATTCCCCTATGGAGGCCTTTCCTGTGGCCGAGGCCATTGTGGGCCCGGCCTTGGAGCTCTGGCAGCGCCCTGCTTCCTGCCCTGCGCCTTCGGCCAGGATGGCCAGGAAGTATGCGGTCCCTACTGGTTCCCTGTCCGGTTTCTCGGAACATCCCTCAGCCGAGGGGTTAGTTACCGACAGCGTTTTCTGGTGTGCCGGAAACGCTAGGGACGTGGACAAACCTCCCGACAAGGAGTCCAAGAAATTGGACTATGCCGGGTGAAAAGTCTGCGCTGCATCCTCCCTTGGCTCCGTCAGGCCAGCTCGGCCGTGCTTATGGCACATTTCTCCCATGCCCTGTTGGGCCCCTGACCAGGTAGTCCTCATCTCCGGCTGACCTGCAGACCACGGTTAGGCAGGTGCGGGACCAGGGCAGGGCGGTGGCCAAGCAGCAACTTCAGACTGCTCTGGACATTGGAGACTCATGCGCCAGGTCAGTCGCGGCCGCAGTGGCTATGCGCCGCCAGGCATGGCTGAGAATATCCACCTTCACAGCGGATACCCAGCACAAATTGGCGGATGTCCCCTTCCTGGGGACCGACCTCTTCGGCCCTGGAGTGGAAGGCCACCTCCAGAGGATCAAAAAGTCCAATGCCACTTTGGACTCTGTCTTATCCGCTCAGAGGGACAAGGGCCGCAGACCGCAACCCAAGCCCCTTCGTCCGTCCGCCCGCACTGTCCACCCAGCAGCATCAGGGCCAGCAGGCTCGCGCTTGGCGTCCCAAACCCAAGCCGGCGGCTTCCTCCTCCAGGAAGCAGGGAGGTAAGGCCCTGGAGGTCCCTCGGCGGTCCTTCCTCCAAGCCTGCCCAGTGACAGGTTGAGGGGTGTTGCCCCAACCCGTCGCCTCACCCAGGTGCCCCCATGGGGGCGGCTCCGCCACTTCTTTCCGCCTGGTCCGTTATCACCAAAGACCGTGGGTGTTGGAGGTGGTGGGAAAGGGCCTGCCTCTGGAGTTCGAAAGCAAGCCCCACCCTTCAGAACCGTCAAGACTGGGGCGCCGTCCGGCCTCGCTTGTCAGCTCGCCGAGCCGACATCAGTTTCTCTCCTCGAGAAGGAGGTGAGAGAGGTGGCGGACCCCCTCAAACCCGGGTTCGTGTCCAGGTACTTCCTGGTTCCGAACGGATGGGGGGCTGGCGCCCCATTCTCGACCTACACGACCTAAACAAGTTCCTAAGGTCTCGAACCTTCAGGATGGTCACTCTGGCTCAGATAATACCATCCTTGGAACACGGCGTGTGATTCTGCTCTCTGGACCTGCAGGATGCATTCTTTCACGTCCCTATCTGTCCGTCACATCAGAGGTTCCTTCGCTTTTGAGCGGAGGGATCCCTTTTCGAGTTCCAAGCAGGTACAGGGCACTCCCAGTTGGGCTGGCAACAACCCCCAGAGTCTTCTCAAAGGTGGTCATATTCCTGGTGGCTCAACTCCTACAGGAGGGACTTCATGTCTGTCCTTACCGGGATGACTTGCTCAGTTGAGCGCCATCTGCTCCACTAGCGAGGAAATCAGTGACCAGAACACTGGAGGTTTTGGAGTCTCACGGCTAGGTAGTAAATTGGGAGAAAAGCACTCGAGCCATTGCAGACCCTGGAGCACCAGGGAGCAGTGTTTGTGGGGATCTTCATCTCGTCAGCCAGGAAGGAAACCTTGTTGAGAGAGGTTCCGTGGCTGAGAAGCCAACCGTTAGGAGCAGTGTTTCGGGGGCTTCCTTCGTCAGCCAGGAAGGGGACCTTGTTGAGAGAGGTTTAGTGGCTGAGAATCCACTTGTCAGCTTCAGCTCAAAGCTTACTACCGATTCTGGGCTTCATGACAGTGACAGTAGAACTAGTCCCATGGGCTTGTCTTCACATGCGACTCATCCAGACCAGGTTGCTGTTGGTTTGGGAACCAGCCTCTGAGGACTGTCCAGTCAGGATTCTGCTTTACCCACTGTTGCGGCAGTTCCTGAGTTGGTGGGCGAGTTTAGAGAATTTGAGCAAAAGGTCTCACTTGGAAGTTCCTCCAGAGTTGATCCTGATATTAGACGCCAGTCTTACGGGCTGGGGGGCAGTGCTGGACCACATTCCTGTGCAGGATAATTGGTCTGCTCAGGAACAGCACCTACACACCAATATCCTGGAGATGAGGGCTGTGCGCCTAGCTCTCCTCCATTTTCAAAATCTCGTGCAGTCAAGAGCCGTTAGAATAAGGTCAAGACAACACTGTCGTGGTGTACGTAATCAAGTGGGCACAGAGAGACGCTAAAGAGAAGCAACCAATCTTCTGTTGTGGGTAGAGGAAAACCTTCTCTCCCTGTCAGCAGTTCACTTGGGGGAGTTGAACTTTCAGGCCGATTGGCTAAGCCGTGAGAATGTCCACCCAGGGGAGTGGATACTGAACCTGGACGTGTTCAAACTTCTGTGCAAAAGATTTGGTCATTCACAGATCGACCTGTTTGCCTCCAGTCAGAATGTGCAAAAGCAGCAGTTGCTTAGTCTTTTTTTTTTTTTTTTTTGCTACAATTGCATTTTTTTCTCTCTCTTTCCTGCTGGCTTGCATGGATGCTCCCTACAGCACTCCTACATGGTACTTATCCTTATCCCTCTGTTATCTTCTTATTTTTCCTGAACTAACTAGAGGGTAGAAGTGGGTTTTTAGATTGTCTGGCATTTAAGGGAAGGGGATACTCCATTGGTATCATGACATTTGAGTCTGGTATGTCTGGTGCCAACCGTCAAGGTGGGTTTCTGGCATTCCTCTGTGGCATCTCTTGCTTGGGGAAGGAAAGGTGCCTGCTAATGCTGCAATACTGTCCCCTGGTGATCCAAGGGAGGGCGTGCAGTGCACAAGGAATAGTAGAGTCCCCGTCCCGTCAAGTTGTATGAAGGAATAGGTGGTTCCTCTGGAGTTGCTTGCTTCATTATGAATCCACTTAATTTGCAACTGATGCACTTGCTTGCCTGACAAGTGACACAGAGGTGTCATGTGCCCAAAGGGAGTTCCAAAAATAGGGCAGGGCTCACCTGCTCCTCTTAGTGCCCTTACAGGCGTTGTGCTGGGTCACCCCTAAGGACCACGTCATCTTTCCATACTGGGCAAAGACTGCTATGCTGATGCTAGTGCGCAAGAAGGTGGTTGGGTGCTTTTCCAAACGCCTGGCTCGCCTGTCCCTTCCGGTGCAAGAACCATCGCCTCCATGGAACATGCTGTTCGTGGCAGTGCACATCGGCAAGTCATTCACTCCATTACATGAGTGTGAGATGTCACATTTGTCATGGAAGATCATCCTCTTGGTGGCCATCAGGTCAGCTAAAAGGGTGAGTGAGCTCCAGACCCTCTCAGTGGAGTCTGCCTATCTGGCCTTCCATAAGGACATGGTGGTCCTTCATCCCAGCACGAAATTGCTTCCAAAGGTTGTGTCGAAATTCCACCTTAACCAGGTGATAAATCTGGTGTCTTTCACCAGGCTGACCTTGGACACCGCAGACTCCACACCTTGGACCTGCAGAGGGCACTGTCCCATCTATAAGGAGTGCACAGCAGTAGTTCATGCAGAGGCTCTCCAGCTATTTGTCACCTACAGTGAAGCTGCATCTGCCAGATTGGCAGTGAAGCAAATGATTGCCATTTGGATCTGCTACTGGTTGGCTGGTAGGGAGGCACCCAAGGGGTTTAAGACTCATTCCACCAGACATTCTGCTGCCTTGGTGGCTGCGTCTAGGGATATCCCCATTGAGGAGAAGTATGACTGCAACATGGGCAGAAGTGCACACCTTTATCTCCCATTACAGCATTGAGGTATTGAGTCATTGAAATGCTGCTTTTAGGCTTCAGTCCTCTAGTCTCTCTTCTCCAAATGGGTGTGCGTCTTGCCCCCCCTTCCCGAAGGATTGCTAAGAGTCTGCCAGAGTGTGAATAGTGAACTGAATCCATGTTTTTAGAAATACTGGTTACACGCCTGTAATCAGAGATCTCGAAGGATATCTCAGCCATTAGTCCACACCTTCGGAACTGTAGCTGCCAGGCACTAGGACCACATAGAAACTTTTGCTAGCTGGGGACACCCACGACGGTGTCATGCCTCAGCATCTGTATAAATGTGGGCTGCCCCATCACTCCTCGGTTCTTTTCCTGCCGTCTTTTATCCTCGTAGGACCTGCTGAAGAAAACGTCAACTTGCTGTTGTTGTTTATTCTTTTACTTTTATTGTAAGTATAGCTCTAACTTCGAGGGGGAGCTCTTGCAGCAGGTAATACCATTAGATTAATGCTGCCAGGCATTAGGAACCCACGGAAAACTTGTAGCTAGCAGTTGGTAATGGGGGACCATCCCCGACGTCGGCACGCCCGACGCCAGACGGTATAAAGGGTCGGTCCTGCGCTATCTCGTTCTTTTCCTGCCGACTCGCTGTAGTTCGGCCCACTGACACCTTTCTGCCAGTCGATCGCTGTTGAGGAAAGTTTGTCAAAAAGTCGCTTATTTCTTTCGTGTTCATATAAATCTCCGACCCTGTGTATTTTGTCGTCCTCTCCACCACGACGAAAATCAGAGTGTGCGTGCAGGAAGCAGATTTCAGCGAAAGACGGCCACGCGGCCTGCCTAATTTGCCTAGGCCCCGACCATTGGGCCCACACTGCCAGGAATTGGAATCAGAAAACCGAGAACAACAAGAGCCAGCGCATCAAGCCTACCTATGGAGAAAAAAGTGCCGGCTATGCAGCACGGTTAAGGGGTGAGCTCCTCTTCTTCCGCCAGGGACTCCCCACCCAAGGAAAAATTGTTGGGTGGGAAGCACCACCACCAGGATAAAGATCGGGCAAGGTCCGAGTCGTGTCCAAAGTTGCCCTCCAAACAGGTATCTTCTTTTTCTTTGACCTCCGGCCAGAGGTCTGGCGCTGTTCCGGCCCATACTGCCGAGTCCTCCCACAAGAATAAGTGTACTCTGGCCTCTTCCCAGGGCAAGCACTGGGAGTCTGCCTCTTCTGGGCGTTCATTTTCCCTTGCCCACTGACCCTACAAGCATGCTTCAGGGTCGACCCAGGCAGGCCAGTCCTCGGGGAAACCAAAGGACAGGCCCAGTTCGTCAGAGAAACTGAAGCGCTTCGACAAACATGAGAGTAGGCAGGAGGTCGCCAAGCATCGGATGCTTCCTCCACCCCCGCTGGCCAAGTCTCGTCGTCCAGCTGACAAATGCAAACCTAGCTGGTCTCCTTCACCGACGTCCTGCACCCTGACGCCTGATAAGGGGCGATTGACGGTGGAGAATCTGACGCTCGCCCCTGTTTTTCAGAGAGTTGGTCGCCTGCTGGGCCTCCGCCCCGGGATGCCAGCTCTCCAGGCGAAGGTGGCGCTGAACGTACAGACCTCCAGAACCCGGTGCTGACCCCTGACCCTCAGACGCCCGGTCCTGTAAACCTGACGCCCGGTCCAGCGGTCATCCCAGTGGCGGACATCGGGTCCTTATTCACTTTGACGAGGAATACCGTGAAGGGGGATCTCCTTTATAGATCAACACCCCAACTCCACCACCTATGGGACCTCCACCCACTCCGGCTGGGGAAGAGGGCTCCCGCCCATACCCGAAGGGCAAAAGAAGGAGGAGGTGTTCATCACCAATCCCTTCCTCCAGTGGTCACGCGTCCTCAGCAGATGAAGGGGATGCTGGCCCATCATCTCCTGATTCTTCAGAGGAAGAGTTCTTACCCCCTCCTCCGGGTCCCAAGAACTCACTGAGATCCTCTCCGGGTGATCCCTCATTTTTCGATATTATGAGGCACATCCAGTCAATCTGTGAATGGGACACCTAGGATTTGGACCCAGAGCACAGGCGTCTGGCCAAATTCCTGGGAAATAAAGAACCAAAGCCCTCGGCTATCCTGCCCTTGGTCGAGCCTTTTCAAGATGCAACTCTACATCTTACTTAGAGAGGGTTCCTTCGGTAGGTCATCACAAATAGGACTGACGTCACCTGATGTCGGGCCGCACGGCAGACTTTTCTAGCAATCCCTGATGGGGGGACTGCCCACCTGACGTCATGTGACTGAAGTCAGCGTGACAGTATACAGTGGGTGGTCCCCACGCCCGCCCTCCAGTTCTTTCCCTCCATCGCCTCGTGCTAGTCGCTTCGCAGACTCCATTCAGCGTCAGTTGGAAAGTGTTTTTCGTGCGGTTTTCTAAAAACTCGCTATTTCATCCTTTAGTTTAAATAGTTCATGTCTTCTCCGAAAAAGTGCTCCAAGTGTGGCACTCAGATACAGCACAAAAACGGGCATTCCAAGTGAGTCATCTGCCTAGGCCCAGACCATCCAGTCTCCTCCTGCCCCGACTGTCAGATCTTACTTCGAGAGGGCTCTTGCAGTAGGTAATTACATATAGGACTGACACCGGCAGGTGGCAGGACCCCACGGAAACATTTCTAGCTAGTGTCCTGGCGTAGGACCGCCTCTAGTATAAAGGGGCACAGTCCCTGACGCCCCTCCTTTCAGTTCTTTTCCCGCCGTTAGCTCGTCCAGCGCCACGCGAAAGTTCTTCGCTCGTCAGATCCTTCATCGGTGTTTACCAGCATTTTTCGCTGTATAAATCGTTAGTCATCCGCCAGTGTATGTCATCCCCTACACCCTCTGAGCACAAAAAAGTGCGACTCGTAAGGGCACCCAGCTCCCGCACAAGGACGGCCATTCCCAGTGCCTTTTTTGTCTAGGCCCCGATCATCCGGTAGAGAAGTGCCAGCAATGCCTGAGTTTTAACGTGGCCACCCGGAGAAGGCGGCAGCAGTCCCTGGAAGCCTACATTCTCAAAAAGATGAGCTCCATGGAGAAGGAACTTAAAAACTGCGGCAGGCATCCACTTCCCCAAGGCCATCGGAAGAAAAAGGACAAAGAGAAGCACCGGACAAGGGCTTTCACTCTGACTTTTCTCGGAGTCATTGTAGCAAGCAGGTAACGTCCCTTCCAGGGGACCCCGCCTCGACGGCTGACTTAGAGGCCTCTAAGGCGACGCCGCCCGCTTGTCTGGCTTGGCGCCAAGCGCCCAGGCTATTGAGGCATCCGCCTGGTATGGTCGTGGCTTTGCGGCCAACTGGCGCGGGAGGCTCCGAGAAGCCAGACATCTGCTCCTCAGACGCCCGCACGGAGAAGGTCGGTAAGTCACCCGACCCTTTGGGGTGGCGCCTCTTCTGCCGGACCAGGCCGCTCCTCCATCGCGGTCCGCCTCTGGCGATGGGTCTGGTAAGTCGGATGCCGGCCCCTCCGGATCCCACTGATAAACCGCACGTCGGTTCGCCTGATGTCCGTACAGCAGAAGAGCCAACGCCGGACCCTCCCACATCCGTCGTCCCTGGCTCCCCACAGCCTTCGCTGCCCTCCGGGGACCCAGAGTCTCCCCAGCTTGACCCCTTGGATTTCTCTCCCCCCACCGCCATCACTGGGCGACGCTGGAGTTCTGCCTCCGTCAGGCCGTCCACCTGCGGGTCCACCGGATCTGACGTCAGTTCCCCGGACGCTGGCACCTCCGACACCGGTTTTACCGACTCCGGCCGACATCTCGCCTCGGATGTTGCCCCAACGCTGGCCCTCCGGTCTTCCAACCCGTCCTGCCTGTGGGCCTACGGCTGGGCCGCTGCATGGCAGCTCCTCCGGCCCGGTACCCTCCGTCGAATCTGATGCCGACGTACCCGGGACCACGGTATCCGGCGCCACAGTACCCGACGCTGTTCTACCCGACGACGCAGTACTCGGCGCCACAATACCAAACGCCTGGTTTTCTGCTGTCGAGTTTCGGATACTCTCCTTAAGGATATAGTCCATACCCATATCCTCCTCCTCCACCGCCCCCTCAGCTGCCGGTGGATTTGCGGGAGACTCTGGCCTCCTGGTGGGCTGAGGCCAAGGCTCAGCTCACCAGAGAGGTGGAGAGTCGTCTACCGACGACGGTTCCGATTCCTGTACGTCCGCAACGACACACTCCCTCGCCACTTCCGGACACCAGGGCTAATCCCTCTGGGTCCAGAGAGGGGCAGGACACGCTTCCCAGAGGGCTTCCCGAAGGGGTCCGTTCCTTCCCCTGGACGGGAAAGGGAGTCGCTTTCTTCTTCTTCATCTTCCTCTTCCCCCTCGGACTCTTCCGATGGCTGCTCTGAAAGGGACGACGAGCCACGCTTTCCGTCAAAACCCAGGCCAAGGACTCCTCCGAAGTCGCCTCCGGAAGATCCTTCCTTTACGGAGCTGCTACGCAAAATCCAGGAGGCATAAGTGGCAGTCATTGGAACCAGACCCACAGTGGGTGAAACTCGCCGAGCATCTGGATCTGCCTGTGACAGCTCCCACCTTGGTGCCACCCTTGATCGAGCCTCACGCCGACCTTGTTACCACCATTTGGAAACAGCCGTCGGCTCTAGCCCCACTTCCTCGGAAGCCGAACAGGCTATACCAGGCTCCCAAGGGTGTTGACTTTTTAGATTCTCACCCTCATGCTGACTCTGTAATGATTAGCACCGTTCACGGCTGGTCGGCTAACCCAAAACACCTTAGCTCATCGCCACCTGATAAAGAATCTCGCCTGCTGGACCAGCATGGTAAGAAGAGTTTTGCTTCTTCCACTCTGGGGATCAGGGCCCTGAACTATGTCACTCATATGGGGGATTACCAGAAGGCAATTCTTACTCAGGTGGAAGCCAAATTGAACTCCCTGCCGGACTCTTAAGTCAAGCAGGAGTTGGCTGATCTTGTCCGCTCTGCACGTTCGGCCATTCGACACATGCTTCGTGCGACCTTCGATGCAGGGGACATTGCTGGACGCAGCTCAGCTTTTGCCGTAGGCTTACGTCGTCACGCTTGGCTCCGTGTGTCAGGGTTGGTCCCGGAAGTGCAGTACGCTATACAGGAAGCTCCCTTCCAGGGGTCGGTGCTCTTCGGTGGCGATGTCAAGGACATCCATCACCGATTTGCAGGAGAAGGGGACGGCACTAAAGTCCGTCGACTCTGTGTACCATCCCCTCCAGTCGCAGCGCCATCCCTTTCGCAGACGGAATCGGCCAAAGGCGAAACCTCCGGGAAAGCGGGCCACTAAACGTCGGACCCCTGCAGCTGCTGAGCCCCTCCCCTGGCCCAAAAAAGCAGCAGGTGCTTCAGCTGCGGTGGTGCCCCACCCCACCTGACTCCTTTCCTCTCACACAGCCTCCGGACTCCCTGGAGGAACCGGTAGGAGGGAGGTTTTCCCTCCACCTTCTGGGCTGGGAGAGGATAACATCAGATTCTTGGGTGCTCCAGCTGATCGCAGAAGGACACTCTATAGAGTTTTTACAGAACTACCTCGCCACCCCCCCAACAAAAGTCATCTTACTCTCGGGAACATCTTCTCTTGGTCCAGGAAGAGATTTCAGCACTGTTGCTGAAAGAGGCGATGGAAATCGTCCCTCTTCATCTTCGGGGACAGATTACTATTCCCACTTCTTCCTGGTCCCGAAGAAGACAGGAGATGTAAGACCCATTCTAGATCTCAGTTCCCTGAATCTTTTTGTGGAGTACAAAAGGTTCAGAATGCTCTCCTTGCAGAGCCTTCTGCCCCTCCTCCGCTCGGGCCAATGGCTGTGCGCTCTGGATATGCAGGATGCTTACCTGCACATTTCCATTCGCCCGTCTCACTGCAAATATCTTTTTCAAACAATATGAAGTCTTGCTATATTATGACATATGCAGTTTGTCCCAGCCTTAGAACTGCTCCAGAGGTGAAAGAGTTAACTTCCATGCCAGGCATGGAATCTTGAGCGCGAGCTCGGTTGGAAAAACTCTGTCTGTTGATCTTCAAACTGAAACTGTCAGATTCTTTACTCCGCCTCACTGAACAGTCGCTCCGGAGATTCCTCCTACTGCTCGGTTCATTTGTCGGTTAAAAAAGTGTTATTTCTCGGTTTCTAAACCGCATTTGTATATTTTAACCGCAACCGGTCGGTTCAAGCTCTGTCTGTGGTATCGTAAGTAATAGATAGGTTTTACATTTCTCTGTGTGGAACTTGCAAACGTTATTGGTTCGGTTTGAACCGATCAGGTTGTTGTTAAAACTTATTAAAATTCATTTAGAGTGCGGTTCCCGTTTCTTATCGGTTCTAAAAAAAAAAAACGGATTTCATTATGGTTTTTTCCACGACCCGTGACATGGTTGGGAACCGATAAGGGTGTCTTGCTTGGCAATTTGCCAGAAAAGGGCAAGTTTTTGGTTAGGCTGGCATTATGTCTGAGAAACCCAAAAGAAAAACCGGGCCCACTGGGTTTCAGTACTGTAGTGTCTGTGGGGAAGCCTTTGCCAAGGCTGACCCACACACCACATGTGTTTATTGTCTGGGGTTTGACCACCTCAGTGCAGACTGCCAGATTTGCAAGAATTTCCCTGCAGCTACCCTGGATAAGAGAGTTGGTAGGCTCAGGGAACGAGAGGCCAAAAAGTCCGCTGACCCGGATGGCCAGCCCGGTTCGGTGCCAGCCGAACCGGAGGGAGTGCCCTCTGACCAGGGCGATACTTCCTCAGGCAAACGAAGAGCTGACTCTGAGGAGCCAGTTCCAGCAAAGAGGACTAGAAGATCAGCAGGTGTGGAGCCAAAATTTCCTTCTCCAACCGCTGCAGAGATAGCCAAAGCGATCCAAATTGTCCAGTCTCTTTCCCCGGTTCCGTCCGAACCGGCACCATCAGGTAAACCGTCGGTTCGGTCCGTTCCACCGGTTCAAGAATATGATATAGAAGAATTTTATGAACCGGAGGAGGGGGAGGAGGATTATGAAGAGAGTGAATGTGATTTTGAAAGTCTGGATGTGCCCATTGAACCGGACATCTCCCCAGACAGACCTTCAGGAGTGTCTCCCCCTAGGCTTTCTGAGTCCCCTTCTCATTTTCTATTTTATAAAAAAGTTGCTGAAACCCTCCAGCTCCCTTTGGAAGAAGCTGTGGATGAACAGGAGGAGCCTGACTTTGTGGAAATTATGGATATCCCAGAGTCCAGGAGATTGTCTATTCCTTTACATAAATCTTTTAGGAAACAGACAATAAAGATTTTAAAAGCTCCTAATTCTTTGCCTCCTGTGGATAAAAAGATGGACAGGAGGTACACATTGTCAGGCTCTGATACGGAGTTCCTTTCACAACAATGCAGCCATGTTGGAGTAGTGCAGGCTGCAGCCTGTCATAAGGCAAATATTCCTTGGCTTCACACCCCTGACAAGGACTCCAGGAGGATTGATGCCATGGCAAAGAAACAATACATGGCAGCATCCTTGGGACTCAGACAGGCAAATTATATGGCCTATGTTGCAAGATACCAGAAATCCAGATGGGATACTGTTATGGCTTTAGCGAACAGGTCCCTGGCCAGCTTGCCAAGGAGCTGGAACAGGTGGCTGCTGATGGTATTGAGGCATCCAAGGTGCAATTCCATGCTGCAGTGGACTCTAATGATGTATCTTCAAGAGTCATGGCTACATCTGTGGCTTTTTGTGAGAATGGCTTGGCTCAGGTGTACTAGCCTGTCACAGGATACCCAGGTTAAGGCCATGGATTTTCCTGTTGTGGGTAACTCTCTGTTTGTGGAGCAGACAGAGAATTACATGAAGAAAATGGATGAGTATAGGACCACTTATAGGAGTGCACAGGCCAAGGAGGCAAGCCACTCCTCAGAGGCAGCTTTCAGGGGTAGAGGCAGGCCTTTCACAGGCCTTTTACCAAGTCCAGGCCTCCTCTTCAGCCTATGCCCAGAGGGGTTCTTCAGAGGGAGAGGCAGACTGGGTACGAGCAGGCCTGCTCCCACCCCTCAGCCTAAAGCCCCTGTCAAACAGGCACCCTGATGGGATGCCCGGGGCCGATTCTCCATTACCTGTATGGGGCAGGCTGGCTTACTTCGTCCAGGACTGGGAGTCTTTAACATCAGACAAGTGGGTCCTGTAAGTAGTAAGCCAGGGACTGGTTCTCAGCTTCAAAAAATTTTCAAAGATGAGAGCCATATCCTTTCCACCTGCAAATCCATCAGAGGCTCTTGCTTTGGAAACAGAAGTCTCAACCCTCCTGACTCTCAGAGCTGTAGAAAGGGTTCCTCCCCTACACCAGGGCAAAGGACTATACTCCAGGTACTTCATTACCCCAAAAAAGACAGGAGAATGGCGGCCCATCCTGGATCTAAGATACCTAAACAAGCACCTTTTAAAACCAAAATTCAAAATGGTGACTCTGGGAATGATTTTACCCTCCCTAAGGCCAGGGGACTGGCTAGCGTCCCTGGACCTCAAGGTTGCCTGCTTCCATGTTCTCATCAGAAGCTCCCACCGAAAGTACCTCAGATTCGAACTGCCCTCAGGCCATTACCAGTTCAGAGCAATGCCCTTCGGACTCACCTCTGCCCCAAGGGTATTCACCAAGTGCCTGGCAGTAGCAGTTGCTCACTTAAGAAGGCAAAAGATTGCCATCTTTTCTTACCTGGACGACTGGCTCATAGTGGGTCAGTCCCCAGACCAAGTCAAATCACACCTTCAGGTTACCCAGCAGCTGCTTACATCTCTAGGTTTTCTTCTCAATCTTCCAAAGTCAGTTCTAGAGCCTGTTCAGCTACTCACCTTCATAGGCGCAGAACTGGACACAAAGCAGGCCAGAGCTTTCCTTCCTCTAGAAAGAGTAAAGACCCTGGTGGCTCTGGCCTCCTCCTTCACTCTGCAGGTCTCTCGACCAGCAAGGTACTTTCTGCAGCTCCTTGGCTACATGGCTGCTTCCACAGCTGTAGTGCAAGGAGCAAGATTTCAGATGAGGGACATCCAGTTCCATTTGAGAGCCTTCTGGTCTCAGAGGAGAGATCCTCTAACCAAATTGAGCCCACTAACTCGAACCCTGATCCAGGCCCTGCAGTGGTGGCAGGATCAGAGCAATCTGAGACAGGGGGTTCCTTTCATCCCTCAATCTCACTCCTTGACCCTTACTACAGATGCGTCCCTCTTGGGATGGGGAGCTCACATGGGCGACCTCACCACCCAGGGATTGTGGTCCCCTCAGGAATCTCTGCTCCACATCAATCTGTTGGAACTCAGAGCTGTTTTTCTAGCACTTCAGGTTTTTTCTGCATCTGTTCAGAACAAAGTGGTACAGGTCAGAACAGACAACACCACTACAATGTGTTACATCAACAAGCAAGGGGGCACTCGGTCTTCAGCCTTGTGCACCGAGGCAATGAAGTTGTGGTCTCTGGCTTATTCCCTGAACACCTCCCTCATGGCAGTTCACCTCCCAGGCAAGGACAATGTCCTGGCAGATGCTCTCAGCAGGATTTCCCAGGGCCATCATGAATGGTCACTAGATCCCCTAGTACTGGGGTTAGTATTTGCCAGGTGGGGCACCCCTCAGATAGATCTTTTTGCAGCCCCAGACAATCACCAACTTCCGCTTTTTTGTTGCAGGCCCCCAGTGTTGGGCTCAGTCCCTCTGGATGCCTTCCTTCTCGATTGGGAAGGGAAGTTCCTTTATGCCTTCCCCTTTCCTTTCTTGTTCAGGTGCTAGTCAAAATCAGATCTCAACCTTGCAAGATGATTCTGATTGCTCCAGATTGGGCCAGACAGCCCTGGTATCCACTCCTTCTGTCCTTAGCAGTCCACCTTCCCCTGTGTCTCCCCAGGAATCGCAATCTGTTAACCTGTGCCCAGGGGAGAGTTTGGTATCCGAATCTCAAATCCCTCAACCTCAAGGCCTGGCTCTTGAGGAGTTAGAGTTTGCTGACCTACACCTTTCTCAAGGTGTACTCGATATCTTGAAAGCTTCTAGGAAGCCTTCCACCAGGGCTACTTATAATTCTAAATGGAAAAGTTTTTCCATATGGTGCTCTGGAAAGCATATTTCCCCAGAATCTGCTGATTTGCCCACAGTCCTGGACTATATGGTCCATCTAAATACTTTGGGGCTGAGGCCAGCTACCTTGAAAGTGCATTTGGCAGCTGTCTCTGCTTTTATTTCAGCAGGAAAGCCTCTTCTCTTTCTGCTCACCCTGTATTCTCCAAGTTTTTCAGGATTGCTTCACACCAACCCTCCATTCAGGGACCCTGCTCCTGCCTGGGATCTTAATGTTTGCATTGCTCAGCTAATGCAACCCCCCTTTGAGCCTTTGTCTTCAGCAGAGCTTAAGTACTTGACTTGGAAAACTGTGTTTCTAGTAGCCATCACTTCTGCCAGGTGCATAAGTGAATTACAAGTTTTGTCAGTGGAGCCTGATTTTTATCTCCTTTCACAGAGATAAGGTAGTCCTCAGGACTAACCGGAAGTTCTTGCCTAAGGTGGTTTCAGATTTCCACCTTAATCAATCTGTATCTCTTCCAGTGTACTTCACTGACCATTCCTCCTCTGGTGAGAGGAGGCTGCACAGGTTAGATGTAAAGAGAGCCCTTAGTTACTACATAGAGCGTACCGAGGGTTACAGGTTTGACTCCCTCCAACTGTTCCTCACTTATGGTGAGGTTGGTAAAGGGAAACCTGCCACTAAAAGATCCATTGCCAGGTGGATTGTCTCTTGTATCCAATTTTGCTATCAAAAACTGGGTAAGGTTCCCCTTTCAGGCCTGAGGGCTCACTCTACCAGAGGTATAGCTGCGTCCCTAGCTGCGACCAGGGACATCACTATCTTAGAGATATGTCAAGCAGCTACCTGGAAAACAATACACACTTTTACCAAGCATTACTCCATGGACATCCAGGCTAGGAGTGATGCTCGGTGTGGCACAGCTGTGCTTCAGAGCCTATTTCTTAAGTAGGTTCTGTCCCTCCTCCATGGAGAAACTGCTGTGTAGTCTGCATATGTCGTAATATAGCAAGACTTCATGTTGTTTGAAGAAAAAATTACTCACCTTAGTAATGTTGTTTCTTCTAATGGAGTCTTGCTATATTATGACCTCCCCCCCCGCCTGCCCCTCTCAGAACCTCTGCTCTTGGGATGTGGGTGGGCAGTGCAGTGTTGGCACTTAATGATGCCCACCTTGTGTTTCACCCCTCTTTTTGGGGTGCTTGGGTGTTGTATTTTATTTTATGTTATTTTTTGGATCCCCTGACTTGAGTCTTGGTTTTGGGACCAGAAAATGTGTTAATATTTTAGTACCCAGTTCGCTAGTGTAGGTTTACAGCTTCCACACAGAACCTTAGTGAGTTTTGCTCGTAAAGATCTGACAGTTTCAGTTTGAAGATCAACAGACAGAGTTATTTCAACCGAGCTCGCGCTCAAGATTCCATGCCTGGCATGTAAGTTAACTTTTTCACCTCCGGAGCAGTTCTAAGGCTGGGACAAACTGCATATGTCATAATATAGCAAGACTCCATTAGAAGAAACAACATTACTAAGGTGAGTAATTTTTTCTTGCGTTCCAGGGGGACCACTACCAGTTCAAGGCACTTTCCTTTGGCATATCCTCGGCTCCCTGAGTATTTACCAAATGCCTTGCGGTGGTGGCGGCCTATCTGCGTACCCGGGGGGTGCAAGTTTTCCCGTACCTGGACGATTGGCTCCTGGCAGCCTCATCCAAGGAGGAACTCCTGCACTGCCTTGCCCTTACCCAGCAGGTTTTTGCTTGCCTGGGTATTACCATCAACCATTCCAAGTCTCACTTGATCCCATCTCAGAGACTACAGTTTATCAGGGCGATTTTAGACACGAACATTGGCAGGGCCTTCCTGCCACCGGACAGGGTGTCCACTCTCCAGACTCAAGTAAGTCTGTTGTCCGGCCGCAGGTGGGTCAGTGCAAGATTTGTCCTTCGCCTCCTCGGGCTCATGGCGGCTGCTATCCCGACAGTCCCTCATGCTCGGCTCCACATGAGGGTTTCCCAGTGGACACACTGCTCCCAGTGGAATCAGCTGGTGGATGACTTGGATCACTTGGTTCTAGTCTTCTCACCGATGCTTCGAGACTTGCAGTGGTGGATGGTTCAAGAAAACCTGCTTCGGGGAGTTCCTTTCTTCCTTCCTCCCCCCTCCCAGACTCTAACCACAGATGCCTCGGGCGAAGGTTGGGGAGCCCATCTCGGTCCCCATCAGACCCAGGGCTCTTAGTCCAAGCTCGAACAAACAGTCCACATCAATGTGCTCGAGCTTCGGGCAGTTCTTTACGCTCTCCAAGCCCTTCACCTGTACATTCTTCCTGGCCACCTAGCCGTCCAGACAGACAATATGTGCGTGGTTTGGTATATCAACAAACGGGGGGGAACCGGTCCTACCCTCTTTGCAGGGAAGCAATGAGGGTTTGGGATTGGGCAGCAGAACACGACCTTCACCTCATGGCAATGCATGTTCCAGGAGTCGACAACACCTTGGCAGACAAGCTAAGTCGCTCGTCTGCTGTGGCTCACGAGTGGGAACTGGATCAAGGGATTCTAGACGATATCTTCCGACACTGGGGAACACCAAAGGTCGACCTGTTCGCTTCCTCTCTAAACGCAAAACTTCCCGGCTTCTGCTCGCTCGTTCAGGAGCGAGGCGTTTTCTGGAGAGACGCTCCGTCTCTAGATTGGAAGGACAGATTCATCTATGCCTTTCCCCCAATTTCTCTGATCCCATGAGTCTTGCAGAAACTAGGTTCAGAAGGAGCACGAATGATTCTAATCGCTCCTTTCTGGCCCAGGCAAGTTTGGTTCTTTTCTACAACAATACTCTGAGGATCCTCCTCTTCCTCTTCCTCTGTCTCGAGGTTTGCTGACCCAGGATCAGGGGACTCTGGTCCATCCAGGTCTCAAGTCCCTTCAGCTTCATGCATGGCTCCTGCAGACATAGCTCAAAGTCGATTCGGGGTTTCTCCCCAAGTGGCGGAGATTTTGTTGGAGGCTAGAAAACCCTCCACTAGAGCAACATATGCCATGAAGTGGAAGAGGTTCACAATCTGGGCTGCTTTGAAAGACGTGGAACCATTTTCCTGCTCGGCGGGGCTACTGCTAGAGTACCTGCGCCATCTTTTTGACCTGGGTCTTAGTCACTCTTCTCTGAAAGTTCACATGGCAGCCATCTCGGCCTGTCATGTTCCCTTTGCAGACAGAACATTTGCTCAGCTGGAGTAAGACTTCCTCAGAGGGGTTCTCCATCTGAGACCTCCTATCCGTATTCCCGCCCCTCCTTGGGATTTGAACTTCGTTCTTGAGAAACTTACTCTGCCTCCTTTTGAACCGGCAGCTTCCGCCGGCTTGAAGTTCCTTTCATGGAAAACTCTCTTCCTTGTGGCCATTATTTCCGCTTGGAGAATTTCCGAGCTCCAGGCCCTGATGTATAAAATTCCATACTTGATTTTTCACAAGGAATGCGTGGCTCTGCGCACACTAACCCTAAGTTTCTTCCCAAGGTGGTAGCAGTGTCTACTCTAAACCAGTCCATAGAGTTACCCACCTTTTTTACGCAGTACTCCAATCAAAGGGAGTATTTACTGCATACTATGGACGTTCATCGGATTCTGAGATACTACACTAATAGGACAAAGGATCTCAGGAAGACTGATCAACTGTTTGTCTCTTTGCACCAAAGAAGGCAGTGCTGATCTTACTGAGGGCTCTTGCAGTAGGTAATTACATATAGGACGGCGGCGGGCGCAGTACCCGGAAAAATTTCTAGCTAGCGGTCCTGGCGAGGACCGCCCACATCAGGTGACCGGCGTCAGGAGAGTCGGTATAAAGGGGCGGTCCTGGCACTTCCACCTTCCAGTTCTTTCTGCCCGTTAGCTCATGCAGCACCTCGCGGTAAAGTTAGGTGCTTAGTCAGCCCTATCTTAGCTGTTTTTACCCGAAATAAGTTTTTTTCTTTCTTTTTTTAACTAATATCGAGTACCATCGTCAGTGTATGTCGTCCCCTACACCCTCCGAGCACAAAAATAAGTGCGATTCGTGCGGCGCCCAGCTACCGCACAAGGACAGCCATTCCCTGTGCCTGTTTTGCCTAGGCCCTGATCACCCGGTCGAGAAGTGCCAGCACTGCCTCAGCTTCAGCGCTGCTACCCAGAAAAGGCGGCAGCAATCCCTGGAAGCCCATATTCTGAAGAAGAAAATGAGTTCAATGGAAAAGGAGCTCAAAAAACTGAGGCAGGCGGCCACTTTCCCCGAAGGCCATCGGAAGAAGAAGGATAAGGAGGCACTGGGACAAGGGCTCCTCTGCGCGTCTCCCTCTGGGTCGCTGGGTCTGAGTAACGTCCTCCGAGAGGACCACTCCTCGGCGGCCGCCTGGAGGTTTCCAAGGGATGTCGGCCCGCCCATCTGGCTCGCACTTGGGCCTTGCGGGCGCCTCTGGGCAATTGGAGGCCTCCGCCCCTGGTTCGGCCGCAGGCTTGAGGCCTACCAATGCGGGCGACTCCGGTAAGTCAGGCGTCGACTCCTCCGACGTCCACCCGCAGAGGGCCGGTAAGACGCCCGACCCTTCGGGGCAGCGCGCGGCCACCGCTCCACCAGACGAGGCAGATCCCTCTACTCGACCTGCCTCGGTGATGGCTCCCATAAGCCGGACGCCGGCTCCTCCGGCGCCCGCCCTCAAGCCACACGTTGGCTCGTCCGACGTCCGGCTGGTGAAGGAACCAACGACGGACCCTCCCACGTCCGTCATACCCAGTTCTCTGCAGCCTTTGCTGCCGTCTGGGGACCTAGAGTCTTCCCCAGCCCGACCCTGGGGATTTCTCTCCTCCATCCCCTGGCGACGCTCGGGATCATCCTCCTCCGTCAGACCGCCCTCCGGTTGTTGAGTCGGCTCCGACACCAATTCTGCCGAATCCGGGAGACATCCCGCTCCCGTCGAGACCTCTGGGCCTTCAATGTGGACCACGCCCGTGAGGCCACCGGCGCGGGCCGTGTGCTCAGCAGCCCCCCGTCTTATCCGGCCGCCATTGCCGGGACAGCGGTATGCGGTGCCACAGTACCAGCGCCGGGCTATCCGCAGCTGGGTTTTGGATACGCTACATACGGTTATAACCCGTATCCTTATCCCCCACCTCCTCCTCCACCGCCCTCGTGGCTGCCAGTGGACCTGCAGGAGACTCTGGCCTTCTGGTGGGCTGAGGCCAAGGCTCAGCTCACCAAAGAGGTTGAGAGCTGCCTTCTGACGACGGTGCCATCCCAGGTTCCCGTATGTCTGAGGTGGCACACTCCCTCACCACCTCCGGAGTCCAGGGTTCTTCCGTCTTGATCCAGAGAAGGGCAGGACACGCTCTCCCGGGGACTTCCCAAGGGGTTCTGTCCTCCCCTGGGTCCGGACAGGGAGTCTTTTTCCTCTTCATCCTCCTCTTCACCCTCGGACTCCTTGGATTCTTCAGACGGTTGCTCTGAGAGAGACGACGAGCCACGCTCTCCGTCTAAGCCCAGGCCAAGGACTCCTCCGAAGTCTCCTCCGGAGGATTCTTCTTTTATGGAGTTGCTTAGGAAAATCCAGGAGGTTCATCAGTGGCACTCCCTGGAACCAGATCCTCAGCGCCTGAAACTCACAGAGCATCTGGATCTGCCCGTGACAGCTCCTACCTTAGTGCCACCCTGGATACAGCCTCACGCCGACCTCATTACCACTATATGGAAACAGCCGTCTGCTTTAGCCCCACTTTCTAGGAAATCAAACAGGCTATATATCAGGCTCCAGAGGGTGTTGATTTCCTGGATTCTCACCCTCATGCTGATTCGGTCGTATATAGTGCCGCTCACGGCAGGTCGGCAAACCCCAAACACCTTAGCTCGTCACCACCTGATAAGTTATCACGCCTTCTGGACCAGTACGGGAGAAAGATTTACGCTTCCTCCACGCTGGGGATCGGGGCCCTGAACTATGTCGGCCATATGGGGGACTACCAGAAGGCCATTCTGGCTTAGGTGGAGGCCAAATTGGACTCCCTGGCGTGACTCTCGAGTCAAGCAGGAGTTGGCTGATCTTGTCCGCTCTGCTCGTTTGGCCAGTCGACACATGCTTTGTGTGACACACGATGCAGTGGACACTGCAGGGCGGAGCTCAGCTTTCGCTGTAGACCTACGGCGTCATGCTTGGCTCCGTGTGTCAGGGTTGGTCCCGGAGGTGCAATCTGCTATTCAGGATGCACTCTTCCGGGGGTCTGTGCTTTTTGGGGGTGATGTCAAGGACATCACCGATTTGCAAGAGAAGGGGATGGCACTGAAGTCAGTTGATTCCATGTACCGTCCCCATCAACAGCAGCGCCGTCCCTTTCACAGACGGAATCAGCCAAAGGCGAAACCCCAGGGAAGGCGGGCCACAAAACGCCGGGCCCCCACTTCTGCTAAGCCTCCTCCACCCAAAAAAGCAGTGGGTGCTTCAGCTGCGATGCTGCCCCACACCACCTGACTCCTTCCCTCTCCACTGCCTCCGGACTCCCCGGAGGAACTGGTAGGAGGGAGGTTTTCCCTCCACCTCCCGGGATGGGAGAGGATAACCACAGATTCTTGAGTGCTCCAGCTCATGGCAGAGGGACACTCGATAGTTTCTTCAGAAACCACCTAGCCACCCCCCTCCGAAGTTGTCTTATTCAAGGGAACATCTTCTCTTGATCCAGGAGGAAATTTCACCTCTCCTACTGAAACAATCAGTAGAACCCGTCCCCCTTCATCTGCAAGGGACGGGTTACTATTCCCATTTCTTCCTGGTCCCAAAGAAGACAGGAGATCTCGGACCAGTTTGGGATCTCAGTTCCCTGAATCTTTTCATAGAATACAAAAGGTTCAGGATGCTCTCTTTGCAGAGCCTTCTTGCCCCTCCTCCGGCCAGATCAATGGCTGTGTGGTCTGGATATGCAGGATGCTTATCTGCACATTCCCATTCGCCCCTCTCATCGTAAATCCCCCGGTTTGCGTTCCAGGGACCACTACCAGTTCAAGGCGCTACTTTTTGGTCTATCTCGCCCCAGTGTTTACCAAATGCCTGACAGTGGTGGCAGCCCACCTGCGTAGCGGGGGTTCTCCCGTACCTGGACGATTGGCTCCTGACGGCCTTGTCCAGGGAGGAACTCCTGCGTTGCCTCTCCCTTACCCAGCAGGTTTTTGCCTGCCTGGGTATTACCATCAACCATTCCAAGTCTCATCTGGTCCCATCCCAGAGACAACAGATTATTGGGGCGATCCTCGATACAACCACAGGCAAGGCCTTCCTGTCTCCGGACAGGGCGTCCACCCTCCAGACTCAAATAAGTCTGCTGTCTGATCGCAGGACGGTCTCTGCGAGGTCGGTCCTTCGCCTTCTCGGGCTCATGGCGGCTGCTATCCCGACGGTTCCTCGCGCTAGACTCCACATGAGAATTTCTCAGTGGACTCTATGCTCCCAGTGGGAGCAGCTTCTGGACGACCTAGAACACCCAGTTCTGGTCTCCTCGCTGATGCTTAGAGATTTGCAATGGTGGATGGTTCGAGAGAACCTGTTTCGGGGAGTTCCTTTCTTTCGTCCTCCCCCCTCCCAGACTCTAACCACAGACGCCTCGGGCGAAGGTTGGGGAGCCCATCTAGGCCCTCATCGGACTCAGGGCTCCTGGTCCAAGCTAGAACAAGCTCTCCACATCAGTGTGCTCGAGTTTCGGGCAGTGTTGTACGCTCTCCAAGCCCTTCACCAATACATCCTTCCCGGCCACCTAGCCTTCCAGACAGACAATATGTATGTGTGTGGTGCGGTGCATCAACAAACAGAGAGGGACTCAGTCCTACCCTCTTTGCAGGGAGGCAATGAGGGTTTGGGATTGGGCAACACAACATGACCTTCACCTCACGGCAGTTCACGTTCCTGGAGTCGACAACACCCTGGCAGACAAGCTAAGTCGCTCCTCTGCTCTGACTCACGAGTGGGAACTGGACCAAGGGGTCCTAGACAATATCTTTTGACTTTGGGAACACCACAGGTCGACCTGTTGCATCCCTCAAACGCCAAAACATCCATCTTCTGCTCGCTCGTTCCAGAGCGAGGCGCTTTTTGGAGTGACGCTCTCTCTAGTCTGGAAAGACAGATTCGTCTGTGCCTTTCCCCCAGTTTCATTTATCCCACGAGTCTTGCAGAAACTAGCTTCAGAAGGAGCACGAATGATTCTGATCACTCCTTTCTGGCCCAGGCAAATTTATTTCTCTCTTCTACAACAATACTCAAGAGTATCCTCCTCTTCTTCTTCCTCTATCTCGAGGTTTACTGACCCAGGATCAGGGGACCCTGGTCCATCGAGGCCTCAAATCCCTTCAGCTGCATTCATGGCTCCTGCAGACTTAACCCAGTTCTGTTTTGGAGCGTTTCCCAAAGTGGCGGAGATTTTGGTGGAGGCTAGAAAACCCTCCACCAGATCCACTTACGCCATGAAGTGGAAAAGATTCACTATTTGGGCCGCTTCCAAGAACGTGGAACCCTTCTCCTGTTCAGCGGGGTTTCTGCTGGAGTATCTACGTCATCTGTTTGATCTGGGTCTCAGTCATTCTTCTCTGAAGGTACACATGGCGGCCATCTCGGCCTTTCATGTTCCCTTCGCAGACAAAGCTTTCCTCAATTGGAGGTCTCTAAGACCTTTCTCAGAGGGGTTCTCCATCTGAGGCCCCTCCATCCGTACTCCTGCTCCCCCTTGGGACTTGAACTTTGTTCTCGAGAAACTTATTCTCCCTCCCTTCGACCCTCCAGCTTCTGCGGATTTGAAGTTCCTTTTGTGGAAGACTGTCTTCCTGGTGGCCATTACTTCTGCTCGGCGAATTTCTGAGCTCCACCTGCTGATGTGCAAAATCCCATACTTGATTTTTCACAAGGAACGAGTTGCTCTTCGCACGAATCCTAAGTTTCTCCCTAAAGTAGTAGCTGACTCTACTCTGAATCAGTCCATAGAGTTACCTGCCTTTTTTATGCAATACTCTAATCAAGGGGAGTATTGAATCCATATTATGGATGTTCACCGGATTCTGAGATACTACACCAACAGGACCAAGGATCTCAGAAAGACGGACCAATTGTTCGTCTCTTTTGCTCATAAAAGGGAAGGTAATGCTGTTTCCAAGCAATGCCTGTCTAAGTGGTTGGCTCATTGCATCACTTTCTGTTATGACAAATATAACAAGACCCTACCGGGTCAAATAAGAGGCCACTCCACTAGAGGAGTAGCTGCCTCAATGGCTTGTTTCAAAAATGTGTCTGTGGCAGACATCTGTGCTTCCGCCACCTGGACTTCCGTCCATATCTTTACTAAACACTACAGTTTGGATGTTGCCTCTCGTCGTGGAGCAGGCTTCAGGCTGGCTATTCTGCAAGGCCTCTTGTCTTGAGGCTTGCACAGCTAGAACTGCTTTTTGGAGTAGTTTTCCTCCTCCCGGTGCCTCTCTTTGTTCCAGACTGCTTGGGACTCAGTCCTTTATGTAATTACCTACTGCAAGAGCCCTCTCGAAGTAAGATAGTACAGTTACATAAGAGCTTACCGTAAAAGATCTTCGAGAGAGAGGCTCTTGCAGTAGATAATACCTTCCCGCCCTCCATCCCCCTAGGATTTTTCAGCTTCTTTTCCAGTGAGGGAAATATCCGCTCCTCTCTCGCCTGGCCTTTCTGGCCTGTGGCGGGAAAGAACTGGAAGGCAGGCATCAGGGACCGCCCCTTTATACCAACGTCTGCTGACCCCGGTCACCTGACGTGGGGGCGGTCCCTCGCCAGGGACTGCTAGCTAGAAATTTTTCCGTGGGGTCCTGCCACCTGCTGGCGTCAGTCTTATATGTAATTACCTACTGCAAGAGCCTCTCTCAAAGATCTACTGTTACGGTAAGTTCTTACGTAACTGTACTTTTCTCCCTAAGGTGGTACCGGAATCTACGCTGAATCAATCCATGGAACTGCCTGCTGTCTTTATGCAACACTCCAGTCAAGGGGAGTACCTCTTACATACTTTGGATGTTCACCAAATTCTGAGATACTATACCACCAGGATGAAGGATCTCAGAAAGACTGATCAACTGTTTGACTCTTGGTCACAAAAGAGAAGGCAATGCTGTCTCTAAGCAATGCCTATCTAAATGGTTGGCTCATTGTATCACTTTCTGTTAAGACAAGTATCACAAGACCCTGCCGGGTCAAGTCAGGGGCCACTCCACCAGGGGTGTCATTGCCTCTGCGGCTTGTTTTAAGAATGTGTCTGCAGCTGACATTTGCGCAGCTGCAACTTGGACTTCCATCCATACCTTTACGAAACACTACAGATTGGATATTGCCTCTCGCCTTAGAGCTGGATTTGGGTTGGCTTTTCTGCAAGGCCTCCTTTCTTGAGGCCGTCACAGCTAGAGGGTCTACATTTGGGTAGTTTTCCTCCTCCCGTGTGCTTCTCCTGGTTCCAGACTGCTTGGGACTCAGTCCTATATGTAATTACCTACTGCAAGAGCCCTCTCAAAGTAAGATGGTACAGTTACGTAAGAGCTCACCGTAATAGTAGATCTTCGAGAGAGGCTCTTGCAGTAGGTAATGCCTTCCTGCCCTCCATCCTGCTAAGCTTTTTCAGCTCCTTTTCCAGGAGGGGATTCATCCGCTTCTCTATCGTCGTGTCGTTTTGGCCTTTGGTGGGAAAGAACTGCAAGGTGGGTGTGGGGCACCGCAGGAATCACAATTCTTCTTGTGCTCAGATGGAGTAGGGGACAACACACACGGCAGATGCTGAAGGAAATCTGCAGAGAATTTTGAATAAATTCAAGAAAAAAAAAACCTGTAATAATACCAGCGATCGACTGATGAAGCAATGAACTTAACCGCGACGCGCTTACACGAGCTAATGGCAGGAAAGAACTGGAAGGTGGCGTGGGGACTGCCTACACTGGCGTCACATGATGTCTGTCACCTGGCGTGGCGGTCCCCGCCAAGAAGATTTCTTGATTGGGAAATGTTTCCGTGAAAGTACTGACTCCTGCCGCTTCAGTCCCATGTGTAATTACCTACTGCAGTGGAGCCTCTCTCGAAGGTCTACTATTACGGTAAGTTCTTGCGTAACTGTGCTAGTCACCTTATTTATGTGCCGCAGAACTTTGCTCACCGCTGCAGTAGTAGACCTAATTGTGCCACAGAATTTCATAGTCTCTACCGAAGAAGTTAGGTCTACTGTGTTGCGGAGAACAAGGGGGCCTTGTGTATGACTACCCCTGCTTCCAGCGTGCAGGCTCTGGGTTCAGACAGGGCAGAGCTGGAGGATGACACCGCGGTTGGGGGGGTGGGATCTAGCTTGAAGACGTATGGTGACTGTGCTATGTCCAGCATAATTGCCATAGTGTGGATGTGAACTGAAAACCCATCGTAGAACAGCGGTTACAGGTGAGTAACCTATATTTTTTTCTTTGGGGACATATATGGGTCAGTATTGTCCCTCGTTTGATTCTTCATGGGTATTACTTAGAACCCACGTTATCTCGGTGACAATGAGGAGTGACACAGAAAGAAGAAATTCTATCAGACTTACTGTAATTTGTTTTTCTGTTAATTCCAGCGTTGTCGTTGGGCCACGCCTCAGAGTTATTTTTGTTACTCATAGAGAATATTGTACAATATTTTCTATACTTATTGTCTAAGTGAATTGGCACTTAAATTATTTATTTTCTTTGTTAATCATGGCCTAATAACAGGCACCTGACTAGTAATTTTTTTGCTGCTTTATAGAAGCACACAGATCTGTCTTCGAGGGTAGAGCTCTTGCAGCAGGTAATACCATTAGGACTGAAGCCGGCAGGCGACAGGACCCCACGGAAAACTTTCAGCTAGCATCTGAGGCGGGGACCGCCCCAAAGTCGCTCCGCCGTACACGTGGTGGCAAGAAGTAGCCCTGGCGCCACCCCAGTTCTTTTTCCACCATCAACCCACATAGTTTGGATCCACAGACGCCTCTCTCTGCACTCGACAGCTCGAACGTCAGCTGTCGTTTTTTTCTTATTTTTGTAGTAAAATTCCGCTTTTCGACTCGTTTAAGTTGTTGTCGCCTCCTCCACCGTTACGAAAATCTGAGTGTGCCTGTGGGAAGCGGATCCCGGCTAAAGATGGTCACGCGGCCTGCCTCATCTGCCTAGGCCCAGACCTCCAGCCTGATTCCTGCAGCCACTGCCAGAAATTTAATCAGAAGACGTGCTCCAGGAGAGCTCATGCCTTGAAAACCTTCCTACTTGAGAAAAAGCTTGCGGCCATGCAGCAAGGTTCTGGGGCCAGTTCTTCTTCTCCCGCTCGAGAGTCCCCTCCCGGAGACATCTGAGGAGAAGATGGGCCAGTTCTGAATCCGCCATCTGTCGCCTGCTAAACAGCGGCGCTTCCTCTTCTTCCAAAAGATCGGGCTCAGTTCCGGCCAAAGATTCTTCCGGCTCCTCCAAGTCCGCTCCCCCTTCTCATGGTCACCACAGGAGTCTGCATCAGCAGGACATCGCTCTTCTTCCCTGGCCCACCGACCTCCATAAATCAGCAGTGGAGCCCAGGAAGGCTTTCCCAGGGCTCTGGATAAGCCTGGCACTTCAGAGAAAGAAAAGCGTTCAAGGGCGTTCAAGTAAAGCAAGGGACACCCGCTCGGATGCTCCCCTCAGGCCAAGGTGCGCCCTTCACCAGACGTCCGCCCACCAAGCCGCTTGCCTACCCTGATGACCCACTTCCCGTCGCCAGGTGTGGGGCAGTCGGCGGATGAGGCTCAGCAGTCTGCTCCTACAGCCACAGACCAGCCGCCAGCCGACACACCTTGAGGCACTGGACGCCGGCCTTCCGGACCCGACACGTGCCACTCCAGATCCTGATCCCCAGGCGTCTGCTGCTAAGGACCCGATGTATGGTCCTTCTGACCCGGCGCCGGCCCCGGCGGTCATCCCAGTGGCGGACATAGGGAACTTATTCACCACCTGGTGGAATACGGTCAAAGGAGACCTTCTTTACAGACCTCCAGACAAGGTCCCAACTCCATCACCGATGGGGGGAGGGGTCCTCCTACCCCACAACCGGATGAGCACCCTGCTCCACGTCTAAAGGGGAGATGAAAGAGATCTCCTTCTCCATCTCCTTCGTCACCCCCCACATACTCCTCCTCGGACGAGGCAGGTGACGACTCGGACTCCTCAGAGGACGGGTTTTTACCTCCCATCTCCTGGACCCAGGGACTCCCCAGGGTAGTCCCCGACGATCCTTATTTCTCGATATGATGAGGCATATACAGATTATCTACAAATGGGATACTGAGGCCTTAGACCTGGAAAGGAAGTGTCTGGCTAAGTTCTTAGGAGAAAAAGAACTAAAGCCCCTAGTCATTCCTCCATTCATAGAACCCTTCCAGGACATCACACGTCTTACTTGGCAAACTCCGATCTTACTTTGAGAGGGCTCTTGCAGTAGGTAATTACATATAGGATTGACGCCGGCCGGCGGCAGGACCCCACGGAAAAATTTCTAGCTAGCAGTCCCTGGCAAGGACCGCCCCCGTCAGGTGACGGCGTCCACGGCGTCGGTATAAAGGAGGCGGTCCCAGACGCCCGCCTTCAGCGTTCTTCTCGCCAACTCGCAGCTCGCTGTTAAGTTCATATCGCTTCAGTCCTGTTACTTCGACGGTTTTTCCGAAAAAGTTTTCAGTATTGTATTTTATACTTCTATCGTCAGGTGAACATCGGTATATGTCGTCCCCTTCAAAGAATAAGTGCGACTCGTGCAGCGCTCAGCTGCCTCACAAAGACGGTCACTCCCTCTGCCTTTTCTGCTTAGGCCCCGACCACGTGGTCGACAAGTGTCCGCACTGCCTTCGTTTCAACGTGGCCACCCGCAGATGACGCCAGCAGTCCCTCGAAGCCTATCTCCTCAAAAAGAAGATGTCCGCAATGGAGAAGGAGTTGAAGAAACTTCGGCAGGCGTCGACCTCCCCTGAAGGGCACAAGAAGCGGGACAAGGAAAGGCACCGGGAGAAGGCCTCCTCCTCCGCGACTCCGGCCGGTCGCGGGCAGATAACGTCCCTCGGGAGATCGGACGGCAGCCTCCAAGGCTTTGGAGGGAGGCTCGGCCCGCCTGTCGGGTTCGTTCGAGAGCCCGCCGGGTGCCTCGGGCAAAGGGAGGCTTCAGCCCCAGTACCGCCACGAGGCTTGCGGCCTCACTTGCGCGGCACCTCCCTTAAGTCAGACGCCAGCTCCTCTGACATCGCCAGGAGAAGGCCGCTAAGACGCCGACCTTTCGAGCGGCGCATGGCAGTCCCCCAGACGGGCCTCCTCATCCTCAGCCCGTCTCCGACGATCGACCCCAGTTGGACGCCGCTCCTCTGGCGCCCGCCGATCGCCCCTAAGCCACACGTTGGCTCCTCCGGCGTGCGGGCCTGAGCCTCGGCAGACCCTGCTCGCTGTCGCACACCAGGCTTCCCGCAGCCTTCGCTGCCGTCAGGGGAGCCCCAGTCCCCCCTGCCCGACCCTGGGGATTTTTCTCCTTCGTCCCCGGACGAGACTCGGGATCCTGGGCTACCGTCCGATCCTCTTCCTGAAGAGCTGGATCTGACATTGGCTCCCCTGATGCCGGCTTCTCCGACGCCAGCCCCGACACTGGCCCCACCGACGCCAGCCCCGACACCGGCCCCTCCGAAGCTGGCGGGGGATATTCCTCTTCCATTGGGCCCTCCACCCCACGGGCCTATCCCGGCTGATCCGCCCGTGGAGTACCCGGCTGGGCCGTCTGCTCCGGCAGCTCTTCCAGTGCCTGGGTATCCGCCGTCCTATCAGACGCCGGTTTTCCCAGGTCTGCAGTATCCTGCGCCACAGTATCTGGCGCTGACTCCTTTGACGCCGCAGTACCCGGCTCCGGTATATCCGCAGCCGGGTTACGGATACTCTTCCTACAGATTTCCTCCTTACAGCTATCCCCCTCCTCCTCCTCCACCGCCCCCTGGGCCGGCGGTGGATCTTCAGGAGACTCTTGCCTCCTGGTGGGCTGAGTCCAAGGCTCAGCTCACCAAGGAAGTTGAGAAAGCCTCTTGCGGCGGTGCCACCCGGCTCCCGTACTCCCCAGGCGCACACTCCCCTCCACCTCGGTTCCCGGGCTTAGCCCTCAGGATCCAGAGAGGAGACACACGCTTCTGGGATTTCCCTAAGGAACCCGGCCTCCAAGACGAGCTAGGAGTCTTAGTCTGCTTCAGATTCTTCTTCCTCTTCTCTCCGGACTCCTCGGAAGCTTCCGATGGCTGCTCCGAGAAAGACGACGAGCCGTGCTCTCCGTCCAAGCCCCGGCCGAGGACTCCTCCAAAGTCTCCTCCGGAGGATCCTTCCTTCACGGAGTTGCTCAGGAAGGTCCAGGAAGTCCATCAGTGGCATTCCTTAGAGCCAGATCCTCAACGGGTTAAACTCGCTGAACATCTGGACTTGCCCCTTACGGCTCCTACTGTAGTGCCACCCTGGATCGAGCCTCACGCCCACCTTGTTTCCACTATTTGGAAGCAACCGTCGGCTTTAGCCCCACTTCCCAGGAAGTCGAACAGGCTATACCAGGCCCGAGGGTGTAGACTTTAGACTCTCACCCCGGCAGACCCGGTTGTGATTAGCGCCACGGCCGGTCAGCACACCAAACACTTGAGTTCATCTCCCGGATAAGGAATCCTGCCTTCTGGATCAGTATGGAAGGAAGATCACGCTTCTTCCACACTGGGGATTAGGGCCCTGAATTATGTAGCACATATGGGGATTACAGAAGGCTGTCCTTACCCAGGCGGAATCTAAGATTGACTCTTTGCCTGACTCCCAAGTCAAGCAGGAGTTAGCTGACCTGGTCCGTTCTGCTCGTTCGGCCAGTCGTCATATTTTGAGGATGACCTACGATGCAGTGGACACCGCAGGACGGAGCTCTGCGTTCGCCGTAAGTCTTCGGTGTCATGCATGGTTTCGTGTGTCAGGTCTGGTTCCGGAGGTGCAGTCAGCGATGCAAGAAGCACCTTTCAGGGGTTCTGTGCTTTTCGGTGGTGATGTCAAGGACATCATCACTGATTTGCAGGAGATGGGGACGGCCCTTAAATCTTTTGATTCAATGTACCGTCCCCATCCCCCACAGCGCCGTCCCTTTCGCAGAGGCAGCCGGCCTCAAGCAAAACCTCAGGGAAGGCGGGCCACTAAACGTCGGGCCCCCACAGCTGCCAGGCCCCCGCCGCCCAAAAAAGCAATGGGTGCCCCAGCTGCGGCACTGCCTCACACCACCTGACTCCTTCCCTCTCCCACCGCCTCCGAACACCCCGGAGGAACCGGTAGGAGGGAGGTTCTCCCTCCACCTTCCAGGTTGGGAGAGGATAACTATGGATTCATGGGTGCTTCAGATCATAGCAGAGGGGCACTCCATAGAGTTTCTACAAAAACCTCCATGTCACCCCCCTCTGAACTCCTCTTACTCAAGGGACCATCTTCCTTTGGTCAGGGAAGAAATCTCTGCCCTCCTTGCGAAACAGGCTATAGAGCCCGATTCCCATTTCTTCCTTGTACCAAAGAAGATGGGAGATCTCAGACCCATTCTCGATCTCGGCTCCCTGAACCTATATGTGGAATACAAGAGGTTCTGGATGCTCTCCCTTCAAACCCTCTTGCCCCTGCTTCGTCCGGGCCAATGGCTTTGTGCACTGGATATGCAGGATGCGTACCTGCACATCCTCATTTGCCCTTCGCACCGAAAGTACCTCAGGTTTGCGTTCAAGGGGGACCACTACCAATTCCGGGTGCTCCCATTTGGTCTTTCCTCAGCTCCCTGAGTCTTTACCAAATGCCTGGCGGTGGTAGCGGCCCACCTGCGTTCTTTGGGAGTTCAGGTTTTTCCCTACCTGGATGACTGGCTCCTGGCGGCCCCGTCCAGGGAGGAATTCCTGCATTTTCTCTCCCTCACCCAGCAGGTTTTCTCTGGCCTGGGTATTACCATCAACCATTCCAAGTCTTACCTGGATCCTTCACAGAGGCTCCAGTTTATCGGGGCAATCCTCGACACGACATTGTGCAAGGCCTTCCTACCCCCGGACAGGGGGGGGCCTCCCTCCAGTCCCAGATTTCCCTCCTATCTGAACACAGGAGGGTTCCGGCGAGGTCGGTACTCCGTCTACTGGGGCTTATGGCGGTGGTCATCCCGACGGTTCCGCGCGCACTACTCCACATGAGAATCTCTCAGTGGACTCTCCGATCTCAGTGGGATCAACGGGTAGACTACCTAGATCATCTGGTCCTGATCTCCTCACCGATGGCAAGAGACCTACAGTGGTGGATGGTTCGAGAGAACCTATTCCGGGGGGGTCCCCTTTTTTCATCCTCCCCCCGATCAGACTCTGACCACGGATGCTTCAGGCGAAGGTTGGGGGGCCCATCTGGGTCCTCACCGAACCCAGGGCCTATGGTCAAAGCTGGAGATAGTTCTCCACATCAACGTGCTCGAGCTTCGAGCAGTGTTGTATGCTCTCCAGGCCCTTCATCAATACATCCTTCCCGGTCATCTAGCTGTCCAAACGGACAACATGTGCGTGGTGTGGTACATCAACAAGCAGGGAGGAACTCTGTCCTACCCGCTGTGCAGGGAAGCGATGAGGGTTTGGGATTGGGCAACGCTTCACAACCTTCACCTCACGGCGATCCACGTTCCGGGAGTCGACAATGTCCTGGCAGACAGACTAAGTTGCTCGTCGGCTCTACCACACGAGTGGGAGTTGGATGAAAAAGTTCTAAAGAGCATCTTCCAGATTTGGGGGACTCCTCAGATAGACCTGTTCGCCTCCTCCCAAAACGCAAAGCTTCCAATCTTTTGCTCGCTGGCTCCAGAGCGAGACGCTTTCTGGAGCGACGCTCTATCTCTAAGCTGGAGGGACAGATTCGTCTATACTTTTCCCCCAGTTCCTCTGGTACCTTGTGTGCTGCAGAAGCTTGCTTTGGAAGGAGCGAGAATAATTCTGATCGCTCCTTTTTGGCCCAGGCAAATGTGGTTCTCTCTTCTACAACAATACTTAGAGGTTCCTCCTCTTCCTCTTCCTTTATCTCCAGGATTGCTGACCCAGGATCAGGGGACCCTGGTCCATCCGGGGCTCAAGTCCCTTCAACTTCATGCATGGCTCCTGCAGACCTAGCTCAGTCTCATTTTGGCGTCTCTCCTAAGGTGGCTGAGATTCTGGTGGAGGCTAGAAAACCCTCCACTAGGTCCACTTACGCCATGAAATGGAAGAGATTTTCTATCTGGGCTGCGTCCAAGAACGTGGAGCCCTTTTCCTGTCCTGAGACCATTCTGCTTGAGTACATGCGTCATCTTTTCGACCTGGGTCTCAGTCACTCCTCTTTGAAAGTCCATATGGCGGCTATCTCAGCCTACTATGTCCCTTTCGCTGATAAAGCATTTGCCCAGCTGGAGGTCTCCAAAACTTTCCTTAGAGGGGTCCTTCATCTCAGGGCCCCCTGTCCGGACCCCAGCTCTGCCTTGGGACTTAAACTTTGTCCTCAAGAAACTTACCCTTCCTCCCTTTGAGCCTGCGGCTTCTGCGGACTTGAAGTTTTTATCGTGGAAGACGCTCTTCTTGGTGGCCATTACTTCGGCTCGCAGAATTTCCGAGCTCCAGGCCTTGATGTGCAATATCCCTTATTTTATTTTTCACAAAGAACGAGTAGCTCTTCGCACGAATCCTAAGTTTCTTCCGAAGGTGGTAGCGGAATCTACCTTGAATCAGTCTATTGAATTACCTGCTTTCTTCACTCAGTACTCCAGTCAAGGAGAATACCTGCTCGCTGCCATGGATGTTAACAGGATTCTGAGATACTACACCGATAGAACAAAGGATCTCAGAAAGACTGATCAGTTGTTCGTTTCCTCTGCTCACAAAAGAGAAGGCAATGCTGTTTCTAAGCAATGCCTATCAAAATGGTTGGCCCATTGCATCACTTTCTGTTATGACAAGTACAACAAGACCCTCCTGGGTCAAGTCAGAGGCCACTCCACTCGTGGAGTTGCTGCCTCTGCGGCTTGTTTCAAGAACGTGTCTGCAGCAGACATCTGTGCTGCCGCCACTTGGACTTCCGTCCATACCTTCACTAAACACTACAGTTTGGACATTGCCTCTCGCCGTAGAGCAGGCTTCGGGTTAGCTGTCTTGCAAGGCCTCCTTTCTTGAGACCTGCTAGATTATTTGCTACTTTGTAGAATAGTTCCTCCTCCCGGTGCCTTTTCATTTGTTCCAGACTGCTTGGGATTCTGTCCTATATGTAAGATAGTACAGTTACGTAAGAACTTACCATAACAGTAGATCTTCAAGAGAAGCTCTTGCAGTAGGTAATACCTTCCCGCCCTCCATCCCCCTAGGCTTTTTCAGCTCCTTTTCCATTGAGGGAAATGTCTGCTTCTCTCTCGTCCAGGCTTGTGGCGGGAAAGAACTGGAAGGCGGGTGTCTGGGACCGCCCCTTTATACCGACGTCGTGTGACGCTGGTCACCTGACATGGGGGCGGTCCCCGCCAGGGACTGCTTGCTAGAAATGTTTCCGTGGGGTCTTGCCGCTGGCCGGCATCAGTTCTATATGTAATTACCTACTGCAAGAGCCTGTCTCAAAGATCTGCTGTTACGGTAAGTTCTTACGTGACTGTACTTTCTCCCACCCAGCAGTTCCGAGGAAGGCGGACAGACTTTACAAGCCTCCTAAGTTGGAGCCATTCTAGGCAGAACAGCCTAAGGCTAATTCCTTGGTCCTAGCAGCAGCCCATGGATGGGGGGAGCCCAACCTAAGCATTTAAGCTCCCAGCCTCCAGACCCTGTCTCGAAGAAGCTTGACAGCTGGGGAAGAAAGTTTTTTCTCCTCAGCTACTGGGTCGATCAGGTCCCTGAATTTCATGGCCCATATGATCTTCTTGGCCCATATAATCTTCTATCAGCAGTCCCTATGGAGAAATGCCATGGAATTGGTAGAGGCTCTCCCTGGCACCGTGGATATGGCCTCTCGGGCAGCGGCATCAGGTGTTTGTATGAGACGGCAGTCCTGGCTCAGACTTACTGGTTTCCAGCAAGACCTGCAGGACTGTATTTTGGATTCTCCCCTTTCAGGGTCCAGTGCTCTTCGGTCCTGAAGTGGAGCAGATGGTGAAGCAACTGCAAGAATCACTGAAGGCGGTGGTGGATGTACATCGCATGTACAAATCCCAACCTCAAACAGCTCGCCAATGTCCTTTTCGGCAGCGTCAGAATCAAAGACAGTCTGGCAAACAAACCTAGGTAAAAGGATTTAAGCGATGAGGAAACCCTGCCCCTCAAGGTTCCCAGGGCCCTAAGCAACCTAAAGCTCCCAGGACCCCAGCCCCTCCTACCCCCTCTACCTGACTGCCACTTCTGCCCTCCTCCTCCTCTTGGGGAGAGGCAGAACGAGCAGGTAGGAGGGCGGTTTGCGCTCTTTACCCACTCCAATGGGCCAGTATCACTACTGATCAATAGGTACTGACCACCATTTGGACAGGGTATTCAATAGAATTCTCCTCTATACCTCCGGACAACCCCCCTCCCGGTGTCCCATTGTCCACCACAACACAGTCTCCTCTTGGAAGGAGAGATCCAACAGCTCCTAAACAAAAGAGCTATCCAAAGGGTACCAGTGGCCCAGAGGAGAAAAGGCCTTTACTCTCGCTTCTTCCTTGTTCCGAAGAAGACCGGAGACCTTCGTCCCATTTTGGACCTCGGCCAGCTCAGCCTCTCGGTGAAGTACCAGAGATTCCGCATGGTAACCCTGGGATCCCTTTTCTCCCCCTGTTCCAGAAAGGAGACTGGCTTTGCTCTGTAGATATGCAGGACGCCTATCTGCACATCAAGGTCCTGAAGGCCCACAGACGTTTTCTGCGCTTTCGCTTGAGAGACGAGCATTACCAATTCAGGGTTCTGCCCTTCAGCCTGTCATTTGCACCAAGTGCCTAGCGGTGTTAGCAGTGGCGCTCCGCAGGAGAGGCCTCTTCGTCTACCCCTACCTGGACGATTGACTCCTCTCCACCCAATCGGAAAAGGGGCCTTTGATTGTCCTCCCAGAAACGCGGGCTCTGTTTTCATCCCTGGGCATCACTGTCATCTGGCTGAAGTTGCCCCCCTGGCTGACGCAGTGACTACAGTTTATCGGAGCCATCATGGACACCATACAGGGGAGGGCTTTTCTGCCCTCGGAGAGGACGGAACACCTTCAGGGTCTAGCCAGAAGCCTCCAACGTCACCCATCCTCCCCGGCCCGGGCGGTTCTACAACTGCTGGGTCACATGGCCGCGGCAATCACCACGGTTCCTTTAGCCAAGCTCCATATGAGGGCACTCCAGTGGCACCTTAAGGTTCAGTGGAATCAGTTGGTGGACAATCTGGATCTTCCAGTCCGGATCTCTCGAGCAGTTCATCGTTCCCTGGAATGGTGGCTATGCACAGACAATCTGAGTGGTGGAGTTCCTTTCTGCAGACGCCCACCGTTTCAGACCCTCACCACAGACGCCTCTCTGTCCAGCGGGGGCGCTCATCTAGGAGATCACAGGTCCCGGGGGTCCTGGTCTGTCACGGAACACACTATGCATATCAACGTTCTGGAAATGAGAACAGTACTGAATGCAATTTCAGCATTCAGAGACCAGCTTCCGCCGGGTTCTCTTCTGGTGCAGACAGACAACACACCCGTGGTCTTTTACATCAACAAACAAGGGGAACTCACTCGTACCCCCTTTGCAGAGAAGCCATGAGAGTTTGGGACGGGGCAGTAGAACACAGTCTGGACTTCACCGCAGTACATTTACCAGGGATCCAGAACGTTCTCGCCGACAGTATTTCGCTCTTCCTCTCAGAATCACGAGTGGGAATTGCTCCAAGATGTCGCAGATGACCTATTCGACAAGTGGGGCCATCCAGAGTTGGACCTCTTTGCGTCCCCGTAAAACGCCAAACTGCGTGATTTTTACTCACTTGCTCCAGGGCCTGGTGTTTTCTGACAAGATGCATTGTCCCACTCCTGGACAGGGAAGTTCCTTTACGCCTTCCCTCCTTTTCCCCTCATTCAGAGAGTACTGCTCAAATTGCAGTCTGAGGCAGCCAGAATGATCCTGGTGGCTCCTGTATGGCCGCGTCAAATTTGGTATCCACTGCTCCAGCAACTTTCTCTGGAACCCCCAGTTCAGTGGCCACTCTCCACTCACTTGTTGACCCAAGAACAGGGGACCCTCGTCCATCCTGCTCTTCGCTCTCTTCACTTGCATGCTTGGCTCCTGCAATCTTAGCAGAAGAGAGGTTAGGAGTGTCAAGCAGAGTGGCTGAGATTATGGTAGCAGCCAGGAAGCCTTCTACCAGAGCCATATGTACACTTTGAAGTGGAAACGCTTATGCTTATGGGCTACTGCTCGTTCCCTAGACCCCTTGGGTTGCCCTGTCAGGCATGTCTTAGAATATCTCCGACACCTCTTGGATTTTGGATTGAGTTATTCCTCAATCAAGGTGCATATGTGTGCGGTCTTCACATATCATAGTCATATCGGAGACCAATCTCTAGCCCAATTGAATGCCTGCAAGACCTTCCTGCAAGGGGTATTACGTCAGACCTCCCAAAAGGGGCATCTTCCCTCCTTGGGACCTCCTCTTTGTTCTGAAGAAGCTCAACCACCCCCCTCGAACTGGCGGCTTCTTGCGAGCTGCGCTTCCTCTCTTGGAAGACTCTTCTCCTGGTGGCCATCACCTCCACTCGAAGGGTTTCAGAATTCCAGGCTCTGCTGTGTAAAGAACCTTATATTGTCTTTCACAGGGACAGGGTGAATTTGCACACAAACCCCAAATTCACGCCAAATGTGGTATCCATACTGATTCTGAACCAGGATATCAGCCTTCTGGTATATTATCCTAATACTTCCAACCAGGACGAAGCACTGTTGCACACCCTCGATGTTCATCGCATTTTGCGATACTATCTTTACAGGACTCGCTCCTCTAGGAAATCTGACCAGTTGTTTGTTTCTTTCGTGAAGCGAATGGTAGGAGCTCCTGTCTCTAACCAGATACTAGCCCGTTGGTTAGTGCACTGCATCACGTTCTGTTACCAGCACCACGACAGGCCTCTCCTGGGTGCTGTTAAGGGTCATTCCACCAGAGCAGTGGCATCTTAATTTGCGGCCCTGAAGAATGTCTCTTCAGCAGACATTTGTGCGGCTGCCACGTGGGCATCCGTCCACACCTTCATCAGGCATTATAGGCTGGACATTGCCTCACAAAGGAGAACAGGTTTCGGACTAGCAGTCCTGCAAAGCCTTCTCTCACAGAGGTTCGCTCCACTTTTTTGTATTCAGCCCCTTCCACCCTGTCAGACCTGGGCCTCTCTTTGGGTACTGCTTGGGACCTGGTCCTAATGGTATTACCTGCTGCAAGAGCTCCACCCTTAGACAGCTGGTACAATTACGTAAGAAGTTACCGTAACAGTAGATCTTCGTCAGGAGCTCTTGTAGCAGGTGGCTTTCCCACCCTCTTTCCCCCCCAGGATAGCTTAGGGGATTATTGTTGTATCATTAGTTGGGTTTCCATCCAACCAGGATGCGACCTTTCTGCTACCTGGTTCTCCAGTTCCTATCTAGCCGGGTCTCCGGCGGGAGAACTGGGGTGGCGCCAGGGGACCGCCCCCTTTAAACCACGTAGGACGTCAGGCGGAGCCAATGTCGGGGGGGGGGGGGAGCAGTCCCCTGCCTCAGACTGCTAGCTACAAGTTTTCCGTGGGGTTCTGACACCTGCTGGCTTCAGTCCTAATGATATTACCTGCTGCAAGAGCTCCTCCCGAAGATCTACTGTTACGGTAAGATCTTACTTGAGATACAGCTCTTGCAGCAGGTTACACCATTAGGACTGAAGCCATCAGCGTCCAGGACCCCACTGAAATTTTCTAGCTAGCAGTCTTCGCAGCAGGGACCGCCTCCGATGTTGGTCCCGCCCTCGATGTCGGGCGTAGTACATAAGGGGTGGTCCCCATAATCCTCAGTTCTTTCCCGCCGTTGACATCGCAAGTATCGGCCTCTCGGTCCCTTTTCTGGCGTGCAACGACCTTTGAAACTCTGACGTTTTCGTCTTTCTTCACAATTCTGGATTCAACTGATGTCCTCTCCAAATACTTCTCTGGAAGGTCACCAATCGAAGTGTGCCTTCGGCAAACAGATCCCCTTCAGGGATCCATATTCGGCCTGCGTGCGCTGCCTAGGCCCGGAACACGACACCAAGGCCTGCTCCTTCTACCAGGGCTTCAACAGTCGCACCAGGATCCGCCACCAGAAGGCCCTTCAAGCATTTCTCTTAGAGGAGAAACTGAAGACCATGGACAAGGAACCTTCCTCCAGGGGGGAGTCATCGGGTAAAACCCACAAGCACCGGGATAAACACCGGGAGAAGGAAAGGCCCAGGCCCCTTGTGAGGGCCTCGGACTCCCGAAGCTCTGGCTCGCAGTCAGACTGCTCTCCCTCCAGGGCTCAATCGCAACCTCCCTCGGTTTAGGTCAGATCCTCCAGCGGCTCCTCTTCTCTGCAGACCCTGAAGACTTCCAGGCCGTTGGCATCGTCCACTCCATCTAAGGCCTCGTCGAAGTCTGAGGAGTGCCACAAATCTTCCTCCCGCTGTCGGGACTGACACGCCAGGTCGGTTTCCCAGCCTCCGCGTGGGTCGGACCTGGTCCCTCGCAAGACCAAGGGCCTGACAACCCTCAAACGGACGTCGGACCCGACGTCTGGCCCCCCATCGGCCAAACATCACTGGCGCTCCCAGGAGCCGGTGACATCGAAACACCCGTCGTCGACCAGGCGTTCGCCTCTGAGGGTGTTGGCCAGGGGACCGACGTCGGCTACCCCAGAGAGGAGGACCGCACCACCGTCGCCGGCTGACGTCGGTCGGAAGGACTCGTCGGAGGAGTATACCACGCAGCCCGAGGACTAGGTGGGTGACACCGGAGATGCTGGGCTCACACGGGAACCTTCCCCGGAGCGGAAGACCCCCGGGCCTGTCGTCGGACATGAACTTGGCAGAGGTAAAGGAGCTCTTTACCTTCTGGTGGGACACCACCAGAAAAGATGTGGTCGCCACACACCCTCCTCCTACTCCGTCTCCTCCTACTCCTTCACCGCCTACGCCCCCTCCTCTGCCCAAGGGGCCCGCAGGACAGTCGCCAACCCCCAAGGAGCGAACACCACCTCCTCGGGGCAGATTCTCCGACAGGAGAAGACCTCCCTCCAGATCCACCTCAGGGTCACCCAGTCCTAAGAGACCCAGACGACGCCGGTACACCCCGTCTGTGGAGGATTCTAGATCTGACACCTCAGGGTGCTCCAGATCTCCTTCTCCCATCAGCATTCCCTCTCCGGACCCACACGACCTACCTAGGTCTCCGGATGATCCCTCTTTCCAGGAGATCATGAGGCGCATCCAGGAGAATATGGGGTGGGATGCTGAAGAGCTCGACCCTGAGAGACAACGCCTTGCCCGCTACCTTTGGCAGAAAGACCCAAAGCCTGTGGTAGTGCCACCCTTGGTGGATACCTTTGCGGACGTCACCAAGGCTGCCTGGAAACGTCCACATTCCACTCCGGCAGTGCTGAAGAAGGCTGACCGCCTATACAAGGCCCCTAGGGAGGACCAGTATCTGGCGAACCATCCTCTGTCTGATTCCCTGGTCATCACTGCTTCGCATGACCGGTCACAAAGACCTCAGCATTTGAGCACACAGCCACCGGACCAGGAATCCAAGCAGTTGGATGTCTTGGGTAGGCGAACGTACACAGCTGCGACTTGCGCCATCAGGTCTCTGAATTACCTCACTCACATGGTTCAATTCCAGAACGCACTGTGGGAACAGGGGCAGGACCTGGTCGAGAAGATGCCTGATGGCGACCAAAAGGAGGAGCTCTTGAACCTCCTCCGCACGGGTTCGGATGTGGGGACCCAGGTGCTGAGAGCCGCATATGATTCTGCGGACTCTTCAGCCAGAGCTGCAGCCTGAGGCGTGTGTCTCTGGAGACACTCTTGGCTCAGTGTCTCCGGTTTTACCCTGGACATCCAGAAGAACATCTTAGACGTCCCTTACAACGGCAAGGTCCTATTTGGTAAAGCCTCCGAGAAGGCGATCACCAAACTTCAGGACGCAGGGAAGGCAGTTAGATCTGTACAGGCCATGTACAGGTCTCGGCCCTGTTCCTTTCCTAGGAACCAGAGCCGTTTTCGTGGCCGGCTACAAAGACAACAGCCACGTTCCGGCCAACAGCAAAGGGGCACTTTCACCCGCAAGGCCCAGGCCAAGTCATCCCCAGGCAGAGGCCAACGATTTGCAAAGTCGGCACAGCCTGCCGGATCAAACGCTGCCACAGCATGACTCCTTCCCGGCCCCCAGGATCAACGGGAACAGAAAGTGGGGGGTCACATCGCACGCCACTTGCCAGTTCTGCAGTTGGTCAAAAAAGGCCACTATATAGAATTTGTAGACAGTCCACCCACAAGACCTTCCCTGCTTTCCCGATATTCGGGTCAGCATGCCCTGCTCATACAGCAGGAGGTGCTTGCGCTTCTGGAAAAAGAAGCCTTGGAGCATGTCCCGGAGAACCAGAGAGGACTAGGGTACTATTCTCACTTCTTCCTGGTTCCAAAGAAAACAGGGGACCTCCGTCCAATACTGGACCTCAGCGACCTCAACCTGTCGGTCGTTTACAAACGCTTCCACATGGTGACCCTTCCGGGCCTAATTCCCATGCTGAAGCGAGACGTTTTTCTGGCGTCTTTGGACATGCAGGACGCCTACCTGCACATCCCGATTGCTCAAGTGCACCAGAGGTTCCTGCGCTTCGAGATTCAGAGCCGCCATTATCAGTTCCGAGCTCTTCCCCGAGCTCTTCCCTTCGGGCTGTCATCGGCACCTCGCGTTTTTACGAAGTGCATGGCGGTCGTAGCGGTGCCTCTGAGGAGACAAGGCCACTACGTGTTCCCTTACCTGGATGACTGGCTTCTCATGACGCCCTCCAGGGAGGCACTGATGATAGCCATTCACTGCACCCAGTCCCTTTTTCAATCACTGGGTATCCTCATCAGCTACGAGAAGTCACTCCTGGTGCCGTCTCAGAAGCTGCAGTTTATAGGAGCAGTTCTGGACACCGTCAGAGGGAAAGCTTTTCTTCCCTCGGACAGAGCAGAACATATCAGATCCCTCATCAGGGACCTGTCGGTGAAGAAGACCGTCCCAGCGAGATCGGTCCTTCGCCTGCTCGGACACATGGCTGCGGTCATTGCAACAGTCCCGCTGGCACGTCTCCACATGGGGTAACCCAGTGCATGCTAAGGGTGCAATGGGACCAAAGGCAAGACCATCTGCAGCAGCCGATCCGAATCCCCAACGCCGTAATGCGGGATTGACAGTGGTGGCTACATCCGGGGAACCTCTCCGCGGGGGTTCCCTTCACAGCGCCGTCTCAACTGTGACACTCTCCACAGACGCCCGGCCTCGGTGGGAGCACACCTGGATGGTGTTCGGTCTCAGGGCCTGTGGACAGCCCAGGAGCCTCATCTCCACGTCAACATTTTGGAAATGAGGGCAGTCCTGTACGCTGTGCAAGCCTTCCAGTTGGAGATTCCACCGGGCACACTCCAGTTACAAACAGACAATACCGAGGTGATATATTACCTCAACAAACAAGGAGGCACTCACTCCTACCCGCTTTGCAGGGAGGCCATGAGAGTGTGGGAGTGGATATTGCAGCATGGCACAAACCTAATTGCAGTACACGTCCTGGGAGTAGACAACACCGTCGCAGACAGTCTGAGTCGTTCTCGGACCAGAGTCCACGAGTGGAAACTTCTACAGGAGGTGGCAGAGGATCTGTTTCACAGATGGGGCACTCCGGAGTTGGACCTTTTCACGTCCCCATCCAACACAAAACTGCCCAGTTTTTGCTCGCTAGATCCAGGGCCTGGTGTTTTCTGGCGAGACACGTTGTCCCTCTCCTGGGCGGGCAGATTCTTCTATGCCTTCCCTCCTTTCCCGTTGATCCAGAGAGTTCTCTTAAAACTTTGCAGGAAGCAAGCGACGCTCATTTTGATCGCGCCTTTCTGGCCCAGACAAATTTGGTTCCCTCTTCTGCATCAGCTATCCCGGGAACCTCCAGTTCCATTGCCAATCAGCTCACATCTATTGTCTCAGGAGGCGGGTTCATTGGTCCACCCAGACTTGCGTTCATTGAACCTGCACGCTTGGCTCCTAGAGACATAGGCATGATGCGATACGGGGTCTCGCAAGAAGTGGCAGATGTACTCTCTGCCGCCAGAAAACCGGCAACCCACACAACGTACGCCATGAAATGGCGTAGATTCTGTTTATGGGGTCAAGCTGCTGTTTCGCTGCTAGGATGTCCCCGAAAAGCTGGTCTCCTGGGATTACCTGCTTTCCTTTTCACTCCGAGACTGGCTTACTTCACGATTTAAGGTGCACCTTTGTGCAATTTCTGCTTACCATGCCCCAGCAGGCCATCGGACGGTGGCCCAGCTGGACACTACTCGTGCCTTCTTAAGGGGAGTGCTCCACCTTAGGCCGCCCATCAAGGATCCAATTCCTCCTTGGGACTTACCCTTCGTCCTGGAGCAGCTTACGCTGCCACCTTTTGAACCAGCCGAGGATTGCGAGCTACGTTTTCTCTCTTGGAAAATATTATTTTTAGTTGCTGTTACTTCGGCGAGAAGGATCTCGGAATTACATGCTCTTATGTGCAAAGAGCCTTATTTGGTTTTTCATCAGGACAGGGTATCCCTAAGGACAAACCCACAGTTTTTGCCTAAGGTGGTTTCAGCCCTCACTCTTAACCAGGATATTGATTTGCCAGTGTATTTCCCAAGGTACACTAGTCGAGGAGAAGCCCTTCTGCCCACCCTCGACGTGCATCGGTGCCTCAGATACTATCTGACCAGAACCAAACACCTCCGAAAGTCGGACCAACTTTTCATCTCCTTTGCTCACAGGATGAAAGGAGCTTCTTCTCCAAACAGTCACTCTGGGGGCTCATCCAGTGCATCACTTTCTGTTATGAAGCGTTTAATAAACCCCACGGAAGCGGCCAAGGTTATTCCACTAGAGGTGGTGCTACTTTTGCGGTGTTAAAGAACGCTCCACCTCAGCTATTTGGCGCTGCAGCTACTTGAGCTCTGTGCATACTTTATCAGGCATTACAGTCTGGACATTGCATCAAGGCGAAGAGCGGGGTTCGGTCTAGCCGTCCTTCAGGGACTTCTGTCCTAGGCTCGAGTAAAACAGAGATCTCTACCTTTCCTCCTCCCAGTGGCGCATGATTGCCACTATTGCTCGGAAATCAGTCCTAATGGGTGTAACCTGCTGCAAGAGCTGTATCTCGAAGTTAGATAGTACAGTTACGTAAGAACTTACCGTAACAGTAGATCTTCGAGAGCAGCTCTTGCAGCAGGTACCTTCCCGCCCACCATCCCCCTTCTTTTGGAGGTAGGTCGCCAAACACCCATCTTACGAGATGGGACGTTCAGATTTTATAGTCTTGGCCATCTGGTGGCAGATCCTCGGTCTCCTCTTCTGATGTCATCCAGCGGACGGGAGTCTCCGGCGGGAGAACTGAGGATTATGGGGGGACTGCCTCCGCATGTACTACTCCTGACGTCGTGGCGAGACCGACGTCAGAGGCAGTCCCCACTGAAGACTGCTAGCTAGAAAATTTCTATGGGGTCCTGACGCCTGATGGCTTCAGTCCTAATGGTGTAACCTGCTGCAAGAGCTGTTCTCGAAGGTCTACTGTTACGGTAAGTTCTTACGCAACTGTACTTTTTCATTCTAGTTAAGAAGTTTTAAGCTTGTTCACTCTACAACACTTTCTTCTATGTACCACCCAACTTCATATCAACATATGGTTGTATAGCCGATGATGAGTTTAGCCAGCTTCTTCATATTGCAGAGAAAACTGAAGGCAGGTGAGGATTTCTGCATCAGACACTATAAAACACATTTTTCCTCATTTATTGTGTCTTTGGTGTTTTCTGTGGTGATGTAAGTCAGTTATGGTGATTATGCATGGCAGGTTTGTGGACTGCCTGAAATGAGGCATTGGAAAACTCCGGACAGTAGCATTCCACACTGCAGGGTTCAGCTTTTACTAACATACTAAAATGCCAGCAGAATAGGCCTAACGGTCTTTCGTGTCTGCTAGTTTGGTCAGCCCCCACCCTGGGAGCTGACCTTGCTGCCCCCCCCCCCCCTTCTCTGGCTTCTCCCTTCCCAGTTCCGGATATTCTCGCTGCACTGGATTTTGCTTCCAGAACCCTTCCCCTGTACCTGTCCCACCCCCTCTTGAACCCCTCCACCATCTCTGCTCTACCAGGCCCCTGGGCAGCATTCCATGGCTCCACCACCCTCTCCAGTGAAGTAGTACCTCCTTCTTTTCCCGAATCTTCCCCTCCAGCTTCCACCCATGCCTCTAGTTGCCCCTCCTCCTTCCTTCAAGCACCCTGACTGCTCCTCCCCTATTTACCCCTTCATGTACCTGAAGACCTCTGTCATGTCCCCGGTCCCTTCTCTCTTCCAGTGTGTACATATTTAGCTCTTTGAGCTCTCCCATAGGTCCTGTCCCCCAAGCCCCAAATCATTTTGGTTGCCCTTCTCTGGACCCTCTCTAGGAGTTTAATGTCCCTCTTTAAGTGTGGCCTCCGAAACTGCATGCAGTGCTCGAGGTGTGGCCTCACCAAGCAGTTATAAAGAGGAAGTATCACTTCCCTCCTTCTGGAGGTGATCCCCCTAGCAGTGCTATTGGCCTTGGCTGCTGCCCTCCTACAAGTCTCCGAGTTGTTCATCTTGACATCCACCACCACCCCCAGGTCCCTCTCAGCCATCGAGACTTGTAGCATTCCCCCCCCCAGGGTGTACACTTGGCCTGGGTTTCTGGCACCCAGGTGCAGTACCTTGTATTTCCCTGCATTGAACCTCAGCTTCCACTTTCTAGACCATCTTTCCAGAGCCTCCGGGTCCCCCTGTAGGGCCAACCTCCCCTTCCCTCCTTCCCATCCACCACCGTCCCCAGTTTTGAGTCATCCGCAAAGAGACTCATCTCACTCCTGATACCTGTCCTGTGTCAGAGACGTAGGTGTTGAACAGGAGGGGCCCAAGGACTGATCCTTGTGGGACCCCACTAATGACCCTCCTTGAGGATGAGACTATCCCGCCAACTCCAGTCCTGGAGCCAATTGTCTATCCATCTGATCATCTGGTTTCCCACCCCCCTTTCTCCCAGCTTATCCAACAGGCCCTCGTGAGGAACAGAGTCGAATGCTTTGCTGAAGTCTAGAAAGAGGACGTCCACTGGTCTGCCCAGGTCCAAGGCTCTCATCACCCAGTCATAGAACTCCACAAGGTTTGTCTGACACGATTTCCCTGGGACGAATCCATGCTGTCTATTGTCCAGGCACCCTGAATTTTCCAGTCCCCCCTCCACCAAGCCTCTCCTTGACAGTGCCTTCCATCATTTTGCCCACCACCGATGTTAGACTGACAGGTTTGTAGTTCCCTGCCACCTCCCTTTATCCCCCCTTGTGGATAGGCACTATATGCACCACCTTCCAGTCCTGGGACCCCCACCCTATCCTCAGAGAGATGGTGAAAAGCTCTGCCAGGGGTTTCGCCAGGACATCCGCAAGTTCCTTCCGCACTCTGGGATGTAATTTATCCGGCCCTGGTGCTTTCTCCATCTTAAGGGACCTGAGGGCTTACCTCACTCTCTCTGCTGTGATTTCCACCTCTGCTACCTCTTTTCCCTGCTTAGCGTCCCCCCCCCTTCCTGCCAGTGATGCCTCCCTGTCTCCCCAGACCCGCCGATCGGTAAGGGTCCCCCATCTCAGTATCACTAGAAGCCAGAAGGTGAAGGAAGGAAACATATTCAATTCAGTGCTTCAGAGTAACTGGTATTTTTCTTTTAAGCTTAGATTGTAGGCTTGTAGTGACACTATACTTTCTTTCTGTGTTGTCTTTACTTATAATTGTTTTTGGGCTGTTGAAAATTTAAAAAATAGTGGTGGTGTAATTCTGTGCTGTCTTTAATTGCTGCAAATTTTATCTTGGCTTGTCTGACTGTCCTGTAGCTGGGTGAAGGGTGTTAATTGTCTGGCCTCTGACCTCAGCTACGTGATAACTGAAGGTGGGGCTTAGTCACAGTTAAAGCAGCAAACAGAAGTTCATCTTCTCAGAAGAAGCCAGAAGGTGAAGGAAGGAAACATATTCAATTCAGTGCTTCAGAGTAACTGGTATTTTTCCTTTAAACTTAGATTGTAGGCTTGTAGTGACACTATACTTTCTCCGTCCCACCCCTTCCCCAACTCTTAATTATATGCCCTGATAAATCTGATTGACAGGAGCTAAACACAGGGTATAGTAAGAGGTGTGAAGTAGGAGGGGCATAAGGGGGAAGAAGACCACCCTCAGCACGACAAGTGTTTTGATTTATTTATTTATTGGTTTCTTTTTCCTTAAAAAAATATATATCTGAGGATCAGTTACAGGATTTTAATACTGTAAATAAATAAAAAGAGAACTAAGAGAGCTTCAGTAGCAGATAAGTAGTGGAATTGCAGTATAATGTGGGAGTGGTGCAATGTAGTGGCTGTGGGGCAGCCATATTCAGGCAGACCTTCTGGACACTGAGGTGCTGCCCTATCTGCATGCATCTCTCGGGACTGAGGGATGAGGTAGCCAGACTCAGGCGTGAAGTAAACTGGGTCAGGAGTACCATCACCCTGTCCAGGAACCACCCAGTCCAATGCAGCTGCCTCAAAGGATGCCGAGAATGAGGAGCACTTGGATGACAGTGGGCTCAGGGAGGTTAGAGCAGTCAGGCAGAGGCACATCCCAGATCCTATTCCTCTCAAGAACTCATATGCCACACTGGCAAATGAGGACAACCAAATAGAGGTACCCAGGGAAGTGGAAGGAAAGGATGTGGAGGTTAGGCAAGGAGGTGACCTCAGTGGGAAAGCAGTGGACCCCAGAGGAGGAGGAAGTGAATCCTGGTGGGGACTCCATCATAGAGGGATCCAGCTAGGAACACAGGAGGGGAGGACAGGGAGGTGAGGTGCCACCAGGTGCCACGGCATGGAGGGATGGAAGGAAGATACTGGGGATCACTGGGAAGGCAAGACAGGAGGGTGAGCTGGATGTCATTATCCACCTAGGTACTAATGACTTGGCAAATGGGGAGCCAAAGGAAGTTCAGGAAGAGTTTAGGAAACTGGGGAGGGTCTCAAGCAAGTAGCTACTTCTGTCACTTTCTCAGAAGTACTACCTGTGAGAGGCAAGGGAGAGCATAGGAGTGCATGCACCAGGAACTTTAACTCATGGTTGAAGAACTGGTGCTGTGAGGAAGGGGTTGGATTCATTGGTGACTGGGGACCCATCTGGAGGGATGGAGGTTTGTTCAAGCCTGATGGCCTGCATCCCTCCTGGAGGGGAATCCAAGCACTCAATGATAAGTTTAAATGCTACATTGACAAGCATTTAAACTAGCAAAGGGGTGCAGCCAGCAAGGATGGTACCTACTTGCTCACCCCCCACAGCTAGTAATGGAACCAGTGAACCAGAGGAGTGGCTATCTCTGCAAAGCAGTGTGCAAAAGTTGGAGATTAGTGTCCAAAAGGTGTATAAGCAGAAAAGGGGCAAAATTCAGCAGAAGGGCAGACAGCAAGGAGAACCAGGGATAAATGACAACCAAGGAAGGGCTGGGTAGAACAGTGAAGCAGTCTAGGGAGGTCAAATCATGGAAAGCCATGTGTGCAAATGCCAGGAGCCTTAGCAACAAGATGGAAGATCTGGAGGCTGTCATGGTACAGTCAGACCTGGACATTGTGGCCATCACGGAAACCTGGTGTAATGATAACCATGACTGGGAGATGGCCATACCTGGCTACAACATATTCAGAAGAGACACAGCAGGCAGGAAGGGAGGAGGAGTGGCACTGTATGTGAAAAATGACATAAGGGCCACACAGATCCAGGAGGAACAAAATGGGGGAGAGATACTGTGGGTTAAGCTGGAAAGGAAAATGGGGCCAGCCATCCGCACAGGTGTGGTCTATAGACCACCAGCCCAGGAGGAAGAAACAGATAGGGAGCTGATGCTAGCCATCCAAAGGATGGCTGACAAGGGTGAGGTAGTACTGGTTGGAGACTTCAATATACCAGATGTGGACTGGAGCATCCCAGCAGCAGCATCAACTAGGAGCAGATTTATCCTGACTCCTTCAGGTGCCTTCCTCAAGCAACTGGTCATGGAACCAACTCGGCAGAAGGCAATACTGGACCTTGTGCTCACAAACAGGGACAGTGTGATGGGGGTAACAGTGGGGAGCACCTGGGTAACAGTGACCACCAGTCATTGTGGTTTGAAATCACAGAAAGAGCAGAACCAAACCACACAAAACACGATCCTGGATTTTAGGGGGCAGACTTTGGGAAAATGGGGAGATGCTTGAAAGAGGCATTAAGGGAATGGGACAGGAATCAGGGATTGAGGAACAGTGGGCAGTATTTAAAATGGGGATTATAAGAACAACAGAATTATGCATTAAGCAGGTTAGCAAGAGGAAAAGAAGAGGAGACCATTATGGTTTTCCAAAGAGGTAGCAAAGAAAGTGAAAGCCAAAAGACTGCATTCAGGCAATACAAAAGACACAGGCAGAAGGGGATAGGGAGAAGTACCAGGAGAAACAAAGGGAGGCAGGAAGTCAGTAAGGGAAGCCAAAGCTCAGACAGAAGAACACATTGCAAAATCAGTGGTTAAAGGGACAAAACCTTTTACAGGTACATAAGTGAAAAAGAAGGACAAAGGAGGGATAGTTAGACTGAAGGGGAGGATGGGAGCAGCGTGGAGGATGACAACAGTAAAGCTGACATATTGAACAGGTATTTCTGCTCAGTCTTTACTAAGGAAGAGGGGGTAATGGGTCTGAAGGGAGTACAAGGGTGAGAATGGTGCAGAAATGGACACAAGTCCCTTTACACAGAAAGGGTCCTGAAGGAACTGGAAGTAATAAGAGTTGACAAAGCAATGGGGCCAGATGGGTGCACCCCAGGGTCCTAAAGAACTAAGAAGGTGGTGGCTGAACCTCTGGCTATCCTGTTCAGCCAATCACTGGAAACAGGAGGTACCCAAAGACTGGAGGACAGCAGATGTAGTCCCTTATACAAAAGTGGGAACAAAGAGGAAGCAGGAACTACAGACCAGTCAGCCTCACCTCGGTAGTGGGAAAGATCATGGAAGCACTACTGAAGGAGAGATTGGTGGAACATCTGGTTGTCAATGGACTACAGGACCCAAGGCAGCATGGTTTCACCAGGGGAGGTCATGTCAGACCAACCTCATTGAATTTTTTGACTGGGTGACTAGGGAGGTGGATCAGGGAGGGCAGTGGACATGGCCTATCTGGACTTCAGCAAGGCCTTTGACACTGTGCCACATAGAAGACTATTACACAAACTGGGAATATGGGTGTGGGCAGGACAGTAGTGTGGTGGGTAGGTAACTGGCTGGGTGGCAGGACACAGAGGGTGGTGGTAAATGGCTGTCACTCCACAGAGGAAGAGTGACCAGTGGGGTACCACAGGGATCAGTGCTGGGACCGGTCCTATTCAACATCTTCATCAGTGACATTGCACAGGATATAGAAGGCAGAATTTCACTGTTCGCTGATGACACAAAGCTCTATAACAGAGTAGACACACCAGAGGGTGTAGACAGAATGAGAAGGGACCTGCAGAAACTTGAAGAATGGTCAAGGGTTTGGCAGTTGAAATTCAATGCAAAGAGGTGCAAGATAATGCATATGGGGCACAAAAACCCTGGCACAATATATCAGTTGGGGGTGAGGATATAGCATGCACCAAGCAGGAAAGGGATCTTGGGGTTGTCATCTCTGATGACCTCAAGGTAGGGAAACAGTGTGACAAGGCATCAGGTAAAGCAAATAGGATGCTGGGATGTATAGGCAGGGGCATCACCAGCAGGAAAAGGGAGGTCATAATTCGCTATACAAGACACTAGTGAGGCCCCACCTGAGTACAGTGTACAGTTCTGGAGACCATACCTACGTAAGGACATAGACAGGGTAGAGAAGGTTCAGAGGAGGGCAACAAAGATGGTGCATGGGTTGCATCACAAATCCTATGAAGACAGGTTGAAGGAACTGAACATGTACTCCCTGGAGGAGAGGAGGGAGGAGGGATATGATAGAGACATACAGGTATCTTACAGGGAGGAACAGGGTGCAGGAAAACACTATTTTAAGCGAAAAGATGTTTCAGGACTAGAGGGCATGGGATGAAGTTGGAGGAGGGACGATTCAGAGGAAACATGAGAAGAATTTCTTCACAGAACGGGTGGTGGACAAGTGGAACACCCTGCCAGAGGAAGTGGTGGGGGCTGAAACAATCACGGATTTAATAATGCATGGGATAGACATAAAGGAATTCTAGAGGTCAGAGGTCAGGGGTAAGGGGAAATAGACTTCTAGGAAAACAAACTGAACTTACATGCTCAAATGGGCAGACTAGGTGGGCCATAGGCCCTTATCTGCCGACACTGTCTATGTATGTATCTATGTATCTATGTATGTATCTCTTCCCATATATGATGCAGCACCACCATTTTCCTTGGTGAAAACTGAGGTGAAGTACTCATTTAGTAACTCAGCCTGCTCCCCTGGGTCTTGTGCCCATCTCTCCCCTGTTTTAATCCTGCTAATCTGCCCCTTCCCCCTTCGTTTTTCCCCAATGTATCTAAAGAACCCCTGAACAGGTGCGTGACCTAGGGGTGATTCTTGACGATTGGTTGACATTATGTGCTCAGGTGTCGGCTGTCGTTAAGGTGTCCTTTTACCATCTGAGGAACATCGCTAGGATCAAGCACCTTGTTCCATCTGGCGACTTGCCTACACTGATCCGCGCCTTTGTGACTTCGTGCTTGGATTACTGCAACTTTCTCTACTTTGGGCTTCCAGGGGTTGATATCCACCACTTGCATCTGGTGCAGAGCTCAGCAGCCCGGTTGTTAATGGGGATTCCTCGTTCTTCCCACATTACACCGGCATTTGAGGATCTGCACTGGCTGCCGGTTCAGTGGCGGATCACCTTTAAAGTCAGTTTACTGACATGTAAAGCCCTACACGGTTTGGGCCCTGACTACCTGAAAGAGCTTCTGGTTCCTTACCTTCCAGATTGACCGCTCTGCTCAGCCAACGAGGGGTTGCTGGAGATTCCAAGGGTAGCTTTAAAATCATCCGGTGCCCGAGCTTTTATGTTTGTGGCGCCGACCCTTTGGAATTCTCTACCCCGTTGGATTAGAGAGTGCATAACTGTGGGGGGGGGGGGGTCTAAACGAGCATTTAAGTCGTTCCTATGGAAGAAGGCATATTGGGATGGTACTGACATGGACTGATATTATTGATTTTAGTGTTTTTATGATGTTTTATTATGATATTTAAATGTAATGCGCCTTGATTTCTGAAAGGCGCACAATAAAGATTATTATTATTGTTCCCTTTCCTAATTTCCCTGGCCAGGTTCTGCTCCTTCCTTGCCTTAGCCGCCCTCACCACCCTAGTGGCCCTTCTAGCCATCAGTTCATACTCCCCTTGATCCCTTTCACTCCTTGAGCACTTGAATTGCCTATAGGCTGCCTTCTTTCCCCGCACCACCTCCTGGACTTCCCTGGTCCACCACCAGGGTTTTCGGGCCCTACCGCATTTTTGTCTTACTCTGGCACAGGTGCTAGTAGCATCCTGCACCCCTCTCCTGATTATTTCCCACCTACTGGCAGCATCCGTGTCTGACCCAATCACATCCAAATGCTCCTTAAGGATCCTTTCCATTTCCTTAAAATCTGCCCCCCTGAAGTCAGTTACCTCCGTCTTTGTGCAGCCTTCTACCCCTCCTAGGTCCAGGCAGAACCAGACCATTGCATGGTCACTCCCCGCTTACGGGTCCCTTACCTCCAGGCCCCCAATCTGGTCATTGTCTGCCAGGACCACATCCAGTACCTGCACCTCCCTGGTCGGTTTCCCCACCTGCTAAGTTAGGAACGTGTCTTGAAAGACATCCAACAACCTCTGTTCCCTGGCCACCGAGGATGTCATAGTCTCCCAGTCTGTTCCTGGCATGTTTAAGTCCCCCAGCACCACCACCCTTCCCCTGCCCAATCTGCAGCGTCTCCCAACATCTGCCACCAGACTCTCCACCAGCTCCTCCGCCAGCGTGAGGTCTATACACCACTCCCTATTTTGCTCTCTTGCCCCCGTTATCAAGGTGACCAAATCGCTCCATGGTTTCCTCCGCCTCCTGTACTCCTCCTATGCCAGTGCAGTTTTTGACTATTAATGCTACCCCTCCTCTTCTTCCCTCCCCCCCGTCCTTCCTGAACATAGTGTAACCCTCCAGGTTCAGGTCCCAGTCGTGTCATGCGGTGGCCCAGGTCTCAGTGACTGCTGCCACATCCACCGCTCTCTGAGTTAGCATCGCCTGGAGCTCAGGCATTTTATTGCCCAAGCTCCTGGCATTTAGCAGGACTACCTTCCACCCTTTCCCTATACTTCCATTTCCCCTGCTCGTGTTCCCATGGGGATTCCGGTTTCCCCTGGTCTGCATTTTACCAGTCGGCCTTTTTCCGCATTCCTCCAGCTCCTCAGGGGGCTGGAGACAGAGTCCCTCCTTTATCAAACCTCCCTCGACAGCCTTTTCTCCCATTCCTCCCTCCTTCACAAGTTTAAACCCCACTTTTCACCAATGAACCCCTCTATTTTCAACTTAAGGATTCCCCTCCCCTCCAAATTGAGATGAGCCTATCTCTAGCATACAGCTCCTTATCCTCCCAGGTCTCCCTCCAATCCCCCATCAACCCATACCCTCTGGCCTCACACCACTCCCTGAGCCACTGGTTTATCTCTTTAATCTTCCTTTTGTGTTCCCCACTAGCCCTTGGCACCGGCAGGATTTGTACAAATAAAGATACGCTTCTCATGATGTAATAACTGCAGATGACTGTCAAATGCCCTGTCATTATATGATACTTTTCTTGGTGTACATGGTGTGAAATTTATGTATTCTAGATCAATTTATATGATTTTGAGAACTTCAATAAAATAGCAGCTATATTTTAAACAGACATAGCTGTACTAGTGAACCCCCTGGTTGGGGTGCACATTACTCATGTTGTAAGCAGTTCCAGTTGCAAATATTGGAGCTAACTGAAAAAGAAATTTCAGAAAGTCAAATAGAATTTCTACTTTTTGTCTTTAACAGGTGGTTAAGTTGCACACCAAGCTTGGCAAACCCATTCCTTCAACTGAACCAAATGTTGTCACTCAGGCTGCTACTTCAACAAGTTCAGCAGCTTCTGTCAAGTCTCTATCATCGACTTCGAACCTTGTGACTAGCAGTACTTCTATATCTGGAACGTGTGGCGCTGCCTCTTCTGCTGTGAAAGTCATTACTCCAACTGCTAATGTAATAATCAATACATCAGGCAACAACAAGACTGTTTCTCCTGCTTCTGCTCTTAATACTGTAAAGAAAATAACTACACCCAAAATAAACTTTGTAGGTAAGTACAGTAAGAAGGCTTTGGATTGGAAATTATCTGCTTGATTGGCAGGAGGCAAACACACACAGGTCATTGGGGCCACATACATAGTCACAAAGTGTTATAAACTGTAATTGCAAGTACAAATGTGCAGCCATGTCACAGGAATACTAAACAGTAACTTGAGAAAAACCGTTACATTGTGCAAACAGGGCTTTGTGTAAGATAAGCAGGATGCCACAGAAGCATATAGAATTCACAAACTGCTGCGGATGCAATGAAAAGTGCAAAAAGCACTTGCTAATTTTTTGCCAGGGTTCAAATTTAGCTCTTACAGGTGGTAAAACACCAAATGGCAAATGGTATTTTGCCATTTGCCTATCATCCGTAGTGGAAGGTAGAGGGGAAGTTAGCAATGGGGGAAAAAACTGGAGCCTTCCATATTGCATGTCTCATGGGTCAATAGAGTGACTGTGGGAGTTGCTGCAGAAGTGAAACGGCTAATAATTGCTGTCTGAAGCACCAGATGCCCGTCATAGTGATTATCTGGCAGTTGAGTTTTGTGTCCACATGTTATGCAGGTATGTGATTGGTGGGAAGGTGCATAGCTAAATACAGGAGGCTAGAAAACGAGCACAGACAGCACTGCAGTAAATGAGAGCCGGAGAGGAACAGAGTAGAGAAAGGAGAAAGAAGGCGCAAGATGCAGACGGTTGTGAATGACATTGGGTGAGAGTAAAGAAAGGAGAGGACACTGTAAGAAACGAGCACAGAGGAAGAAAAAGGAAGACTGAAGGTAGAAAGAGCACAGGAGAGAATATGAACGATAAGGCAGGAGAAAACAATTAGTTCACAAATGAGACAAGAGCACAGACTTAAAAAAAAAAAAAAAACACAGGAGAAAGATCAGAGGGAAAAGCAGCATGAAAAAGAAGAAAAAAAAAAGATGACAGAGAGGGAGAGGACAAACCACATAGACAGGTAGGAAAGAGAGGAAAAAATGACCAACTGCAGTATTCACTTTTTTTTCTACAAAAGGATATTTGGGGAAGGAGGAGTTCTTAATTTAAATGGGATCCAGTTTTTTTTTTGTTTATTACATAGAAACCTAGAATTTGACGACAGATAAGGACCGCTTGGCCCACCTAGTCTGCCCATTTCCCTACCTGAAGGATAAGCAGCAGATTCTAGTTAATCAACAGCTTACTTACTTCTGCCCCCCACTAGAATTGCCTTATGCCTGTCCCATGCATTCTTGAATTCTCCCACTGTTCCTGACTCCACAACCCTCTCTGTGAAAAATACTTTCTAACATTACCTCTGAGCCGTTCCCCTCTATCTTAAGATTGTGCCCCCTTGTTCTTGCACATCTCTTCTTCTGAAATATACTACCCTCTTGTACTTTAATTCCCTTGAGATACTTGGAAGTTTCTACCATGTCCCCCCGCTCCCTCCTTTCCTCAAGGGTATACATATTAAGCTGCATTAGTCTCTCCTCATATGTCTTCTGGTGCAGACCCTGCACCATTTTGATTGCCCTCCTCTTAACAGCTTCCCTCTGTCTGTCTTTGCGGAGATGGGGTCTCCAGAATTGCACGCAGTACTCCAGATGGGGTCTCACTGTCTGTACAGAGGGATAACAACTCCCTGTTTTCTACTGTTGATGCCTCTCCCTGTGCATACTAGCATCCCCCAGCCCTCCTTACAGCCTTCTCACATTGCTTGCCCACCTTTAGGTCATCTGATATAATTACTCCTAGGTCTCTTTTGATTTTTGTTGTTGTTATTAACTCAGTCCCCCATTGTGTACTCTTCCCGTGGGTTTTTGTTTCCCAGATGCATTACCTTGCACTTCTTTGAATTGAATCTAAGCTGCCACATATTTGACCATTCCTCCAACTTTGCCAAGTCCCTTTTCATTCTTTCCACCCCACCTTGTGTATCAACCCTGTTGCAGATCTTTGTGTCATCTGCAAAGAGACATACCTTTCCTTCCAAGTGCTCTCCAATGTCACGTAGAAAGACACTAAAGAGGACCAGTCCCAGTACCCCGCTAGTTGCCTTCCTTTCTTCACTGTGGACTCCGTTTACTGTTATACTTTGCATCCTGTTGTCCAGCCAGTTTTTTATCTAGGCTACCACCTTGGGACCCACTGCAAGGCTGGCTAACTTGTATATTAATCTTTTGTGTGCGACTGTGTCAAATGCCTTGTTATAATCTAGGTAGGCCATATCCACAGCCCCTCCCTGGTCTACTACTTTGGTCACCCAGTCAAAGAAATCTATTAGGTTTGTCTGACATGACCTTCGTGCTGTGAAACCATGCTGCCTTGGGTCCTGTGCCCCACTGGTCTCTAGGTACGCAACAGTTCTTTCCTTCAGAAGTGATTCCATCATTTTCCCTACCACTGAAGTCAAACAAACTTGTTTGTAGTTTCCTGCCTTTGCCCTCCTCCAATCCTCAGGTATCACCCCATCCTCCCGTGATTTGTTAAAGAGAGTAGTCAGTGGTGTTACTAGTTCTACCCTTAGTTCTTTTAGAATTCTTGGGTGAATCCCATCAGGCCCCATTTCTTTGTCCACCCTCAGTTTCAAGAGTTCTTTCAAAACCCTTTCTTCTGTGAATGGACCGGTATCGACCCCGCCGCATTCAGAGTTTCTCCCTTGTTTGGTTTAGGTACCTCCCCTTCCTCTTCCGTTGAGAATACTGAGCAGAAATATTCGTTAAGTATCCCTGCTTTTTCACAGTCACCCTCTGCCCACATTCCCTCCCCGTATTAAGTTTCTGTATCCCTCCCTTGGTCTTTCTTCGCTCCCTAATGTACCTATAAAAGGTTTTATCCCCCTTCTTAACAGAGTTAGCTATCTTTTCTTCAGTTTGTGCCTTTGCTATTCTGACTGCCTTCCCTGCCTCCTTCTGCTTTAACTGATAAAGTTCTCTGTCCTGCTCCTTCTGTGTTTCCTTATATTTCCTGAATGCTATCCTTTTCTCCTTAACCATCCCTGCCACCTCTTTTGAGAACCATAGTGTTTTTTTCCTTCGTTTTGTTTTGTTGATTTGTTTCACACACATGCTTGTTGCCTCTGCGATGGCTGTTTTGATTATTCCCCATTGTTCCTCCACCCCTCCTTCTTGCCTGTCTGCTAGTGCTTTTCTGAGGCACACTCTCATTTTCCCAGTCAGCCTTCCTAAAGTCCAGTGGTCTTGTTTTTGTATGGCTTGACTCTATGGCTGTGTTTGTTGTGAACCACACTGGTTGGTGGTCACTTGTTCCCAGATGGGTACCCACTTCTAAATCTGAGATCCTTTCTCCTTCCCCATATGAGAGTACCAAGTCTAAGATTGCTCCCTCCCAAGTGGGTTCCAACACTAGCTGTCGGAGGCATACCCCCCTGTAGGGCATCAAGAATGACCCTTCTCTTGGGTGTGCCTGCATAGAGGAACCACTTTTTGCCAGAACAGCATATGAATTGTGGAGAGGTACAGCTGGAGGGATGCACCTCTGTTCCACCACCCTCTCCCTCCCTGAGCCCACCTTGGTCCAACCGCTCCTCTTTCTTGGCAACCTCTGAGGTAACGGTGGTGGCCCTGGTGGTCCTTGGGTGAGGGAAGAGGTTTCACGAATCCTAGCCAGGTCAGCCTGAAGGCGGGCAACCTCCTCCCTCAGACCAGAGAGATGCCTGCAAACAGGGCAGCATCGCAGCCTCCAGAATGTCTCCTGGAACACTGCTGCCCCGACAGCCATTGCACTGCACCACTTCCATCTTGACTTATTTTGTGTCCCCTCTCCTGTTGCTTTATATGCTTACTGTCTCCTCCCTCTATGTATTTTTACACTTACTTTCCTACTGCCTATGTGCCCTTAACAGGAACTTTCTGTAGTCTTCAGTAGTCTCCTTCTTCCATGCTTGGATTCAGACCTCTAGCAGCCGGGGGGGGGAGTTAGTTTTTAGGTTCCTTCAAGATTGATGAAACTAATGTGTCTCAGTGATTCTTCCCTTCCTACTGCCAAACAGGAAGTTCCTGTTGTCAGTGAAATCCAGTGGCTATAAAGGTAGAACTGGCTTTGGGTGGGAGGATGGAGGGGTGGGAAGGAGGGCAGTTAGTAAGAAATCTGTAGTTCTAGACTGCTGTATCTTGCTCTGAAACCAAAGTTCTTTTCTGTCAAAAACAGCAGGAAGCTGTAATTGGAGACTGCTGCTTTTGTACTCCCAAGCTGCTAAGCCACGCCCCCAATTAGATTCACCCTCTGCTGATACCGCCCCCTTCCTCAGAGAAACACACAGTGACTTTCTTTTTTTTTTAAACTTAAATGGGACCCCCTTCTTCTAGTAAAGTACCCGTTTGCTTAATCCAAACGGGTACTAATTCCTGCTGAGATAGAAGTGATTTATCAATAAAAAATCTCTAGTTCTAGACTGCTGTATCTTGCTCTGAAACCAAAGATCTTACTTCAAGACACAGCTCTTGCAGCAGGTTACACCATTAGGACTGAAGCCGGCAGGCATCAGGACCCCATGGAAAAATTCTAGCTAGCTATCTTCAGCGGGGACCGACCCCGACGTCGGTCCCGCCTCCGACGTCAGGCGTAGTACATAAGGGGGCGGTCCTGCCAGATTCACCAGTTCTTTCCCGCCGTCGACTTGCATGTCTCGACCCTTCAGTTCAGTTTCTAGCGTGCGACGCTTGGTAAAGTGCTTTCCTACGGGAAATTCGGTCTCTGCATTCAGTTTCTTCTCTGATGTCCTCTCCGACCTCCGGTCAGTCCTCGAAGTGTGCCTGTGGGAAGCAGATCCCATTCAAGGATCCGCACTCGGCCTGTGTCCGGTGCCTAGGCCCAGACCACGACACCCGGTCCTGCACCTTTTGCCAGGGCTTCAACAGCAGAACCCGGATCCGTCGCCAGAAGGCCCTACAGGCATTCCTGTTAGAGGAGCAACTCAAGACCATGGCTTCCATGGGGGATTCTTTGCAGAAGGCCCGCAAGCATGCTGAGAAGCATAGGGAGAAGGCCCCTTCCAGGTCCCCGTCTAGGGCCTCCGACTCGCGCAGCTCTGGCTCCAGGTCCAACCGCTCTCCTTCCCGGGCCAGCTCTCAGCCTCCCCCCGCTGCGGTGAGAAAGTCTTCATTCTCTTCTCAGGCCAAGACTCCCAGGCCTTCCTCGTCCTCCAAGGCCCTGGCTAAGTCGGGGGATCGCCACCATCACCACAAGTCGGGTTCCCGCCATTCTGAACCCCACGTCAGGTCTGCTTCCTTGCCGCCTCCTCTCCACGGAAAACCAAGGCTCACCTCACTTAGAGGCCACTGGACCCGGCAGCCAGTTCGTCTGGCGTCGCCTCTGCTCAGGTCCCCAGAACCGTCCCATCAGAAGACCGTCGCCGCCAGGTCAACTCATCACCGGGCGCTAGGGGACGGCGCCGCTCAATTGAGAAGAGGACCCCGCGCCTCCGTCCGGACGTTGGTCAGGAGACCATCACTGAGGAGGAGTTAACTCAGCCCGAGGACCAGATGGGCGACCCCGGTCCTGTTGAGACTCCCAGGGAACCCTCGCCACAACCCGAGCCCCCTGTGGAGCTGACGCCGGGACCCGACGACCGTCCACCGGCTCCTGGGCCGTCGTCGGGCCTTTCCTTTTCAGAGGTGAAGGAGCTTTTCACTTACTGGTGGGATACCATCAAAAAGGACATGGTCCCCACTCCACCTCGGCTTCCTCCTCCTCCTCTTCCTCCTCCTCCTACACTGGTTGCTCCTCCGGTTCCTGCGCCCCCTTTCCATCTGGGTCTGCAGGCTGGTTACCTCCTCCCCGGGAACCCAGGACCCCTCCAAGGGGGAGACCAGACAAAAGGAGACCTCCGTCTAGATCCTCTTCTAGGTCACCCAGTCCCAAGAGACCCAGAAGACGCCGCTGTTCGCCTTCGACGGAGGACACGGAATCAGAGTTTTCAACATCCAGATCCCCATCTCCCCTCTCCATCCCTTCTCCAGACCCACGTGAGCTGCCAAAGTCTCCTCCGGATGACCCTTCGTTCTCGGATATCATGAGACACATCCAAGAGAACATGGGATGGGATGCGAAGAGCTAGACCCGAGGCTACACCCTTACAGTATCTTCGGCGAAGGACCCCAAGCCTGTGTCGGTGCCACCTTGTAGACACTTTCGTGATCGCCACCAAGGCAGCGTGAAGGCGTCCAATTCGCCTCCCGGCGATGCCAAGAAAGCTGACCGCTTGTACAAGGCTCCCAGAGAAGACCAGTACTTGACTCAGCATCCTCAGGCCGACTCTCTGGTCATAACAGCCTCTCATGACCGGTCCCAGAGACCTCAACATTTGAGCACCCTGCCACCGGACCCAGAGTCCAAGCAGCTGGACGCCATGGGTAGGCGCACGTATGCTTCCGCTACCTGCGCCATCAGATCCCTGAATTATTTGACCCACATGGTGCAGTTCCAAAATGCCCTGTGGGAGCAGGGTCTGGATGCGGCTGAGAAATTGCCGGAAGGTGAGCAGAAGGAGGAGATGTTGCAGCTCCTCCGTACGGGTTCGGACGTGGGAACCCAAGTACTACGAGCCGCGTATGACTCCGCGGACTCCTCGGCCCGAGCAGCAGCTTCAGGCGTATGCCTCCAGAGACACTCTTGGCTCTGTGTCTCCGGTTTTACCCCATACATCCAGAAAAATGTCATGGACGCCCCATTCGAGGGAGAAGTTTTGTTTGGCAAACCCTCAGAGAAGATAATTACCAAACTCCAAGAGGCCGGGAAGGCGGTGAGGTCGGTTCAGGCCATATACCGACTCAAGCTTAGTTCCTTTCGTAGGAACCAAAGCCGATTTCGTGGACAGATGCAGAGACAACAGTCCCGCCCCGTTCCACAACAAAGGGGCTCCGGCTTTCGCAGAGCCCAGGGAAAACAACCTGTAGGCCGAAGCCAGCGTACTCCCTAAGCCGGTCCAGCCAATGGGACCCTCAGCCGCCACAGCCTGACTCCTTCCCGGCCCCCGCCCCTCAGGATCAACGGGACGTCATGGTCGGGGGTCGCATTGCGAATTTTCTGCCAGGATGGCAGACTATAACCACCGACAGGTGGGTTCTACAGTTGGTCGGAAGAGGCCACTTTATAGAATTCGCGGAAAAGCCACCCTCGAGGCCTCCTTTGCTCTCCCGGTACCCGGGTCAGCACAAGTCATTGATCAGACAAGAAGTACTCGCGCTCCTGCAAAAGGGAGCGATAGAGTACATCCCAGAGAACCAGAGAGGACACGGATACTATTCCCACTTCTTCCTGTTCCAAAGAAGACGGGACCTCCGTCCGATTCTGGACCTCAGCGACCTCAATTTTTCGGTCGCCTACAAAAGATTCTGCATGGTAACTCTTCCGGGTCTTATTCCCATGCTGAAGCAGGACGCCTTTTTAGCATCTCTAGATATGCAGGACGCTTACCTGCACATCCCTATAGCTCAAGCGCACAAGAGGTTCCTGCGCTTCGAGTTTCTCGGCCATCATCTTCAGTTCCGAGCCCTTCCATTCGGGCTGTCATCGGCACCCAGGGTCTTTACCAAATGCATGGCAGTCGTGGCATCTTCTCTAAGGAGACAGGGCCATTATGTGTTCCCGTACCTAGATGATTGGCTTCTCATGGCCGCCTCCAGAGAGGCGTTGTTAAGGGCGATCCAGAGCACCCAGGACCTGTTTCGATCTCTGGGTATCCTAATCAACCACGAGAAGTCTGTCCTGGTACCGTCGCAGAAGCTGCAGTTCATAAGTGCAGTACTGGACACCGTTCAGGGAAGAGCATTTCTTCCAGACAACAGAGCGGAGCGCATCAGATCCCTCATCAGGGGAGCTTTCATCGAACAAGACCGTCCCAGCCAGATCGGTCCTTCGCTTGCTCGGACGCATGGCTGCGGTCATTCCTACTGTCCCTTTCGCAAGGCTCCACATGCGGGTAACTCAGTGGATGCTCAAGGCGCAATGGGACCAAAGGCAAGACCACATGCAGCATCCGGTCAGAATCACGAACACCGTAATTCGAGACTGGCAGTGGTGGCTAGACCCAGGGACGCTCTCGATGGGCATCCCGTTTATAGCGCCGTCCCTGGAGGTAGTCCTCACCACAGACGCCTCAGGTCTAGGGTGGGGAGCGCACCTGGATGGGGTGAAGTCCCAGGGAATGTGGACCCCTCTGGAGGCCCACCTCCATATCAACGTCCTAGAGATGAGGGCGGTCCTTTATGCCCTGCAGGCATTTCAGTCAGAGATCCCGCCAAGTACTCTCCTGCTTCAGACAGACAACACGGCGGTGATATATTACCTCAACAAACAAGGAGGCGCACACTCTTACCCCCTTTGCAGGGAGGCCATGAGGGTGTGGGATTGGGTAATCCGACACGGCGCGAACCTCATCGCAGTACATGTTGCCGGGGTGGACAACACAATTGCAGACTGCCTGAGTCGCTCCCAGGGCAGAGTCCACGAGTGGGAACTTCTTCAGGAGGTAGCAGAGGATCTGTTTCTTCGATGGGGAACTCCAGAATTGGACTTGTTCGCTTCCCCATCCAACGCAAAACTGCCCAATTTTTGCTCGCTAGATCCAGGGCCTGGTGTTTTCTGGCGAGACGCGTTGTCCCTCTCCTGGGCGGACAGATTCCTCTACGCTTTCCCTCCCTTCCCGTTGATCCAGAGAGTTCTTCTCAAGCTGTTCAGGGAGCATGCAACAATGATCCTGGTGGCCCCTTTCTGGCCCAGACATATCTGGTTCCCTTTGCTGATTCAGCTATCCCGGGAACCTCCACTCCCATTGCCGTTCAGCTCCCATCTCTTGTCTCAGGAGGAGGGTTCACTGGTCCACCCGGACTTACGCTCACTGAACCTGCATGGCCATCTTGCGTCACGGGGTCTCACAAGAGGTTGCGGAAGTTCTTTATGCAGCCAGAAAGCCAGCAACACATGCGACGTACGCCATGAAATGGCGCCGTTTTTGTCTATGGTTGCAAGCACGCGGCCTTTCCCCTTTAGGTTGTCCAGTGAAAGCGGTGTTAGAGTACCTGCTCTCCCTTTTCCGTTCGGGTCTCGCCTACTCCTCTATTAAGGTGCACCTCTGTGCCATTTCAGCTTATCACCTCCCGGTGGGACAGTGCACAGTGGCACAATTAGATGCCTGTCGGGAATTCTTGAGAGGGGTGCTACATCTTAGGCCGCCCATTAAGGACCCAGTGCCTCCATGGGACTTGCTCTTTGTCCTGGAGCAACTCACGCTCCCCCCCTTTGAGCCTGTCGCGGATTGCGAGCTGTGTTTTCTGTCGTGGAAAACGTTGTTTTTGGTTGCTGTTACATCAGCGAGAAGAGTTTCTGAACTTCATGCTCTCATGTGCAAAGAGCCTTATTTAATTTTCCACCGGGACAGAGTATCTCTGAGGACGAATCCTAAATTCTTGCCTAAGGTGGTTTCCACACTCACTGTCAATCAGAATATTGACCTGCCGGTCTACTTCCCTAATTATTCTAATAGAGGAGAGGCGCTGCTTCACACCCTGGATGTTCACCGCAGCTTAAGGTACTACTTGAGCAGAACTAAACAGCTTCGCACTTCGGAGCAACTTTTCGTTTCCTTTACTGAAAGGATGTTGGGCCAACCAGTATCCAAACAGTCCCTGTCTCGCTGGTTTGTCCAGTGCATCTCATACTGTTATGATATCAAACGAAAGCCCCTCTCAGGATCAGTCTGGGGCCATTCCACTAGGGGCATGGCCACCTCCTTTGCAGCACTTCGAAACGTCTCCACCTCGGCCATTTGTGCTGCAGCCACTTGGAGCTCTGTACATACCTTTATCAGGCATTATAGCCTGGACATTGCTTCATGGCGAAGAGCAGGCTTCGGCCTGGCGGTGCCACAGGGTCTCCTGTCCTAGATTCAGGACCTGGAACGTTCTTTCTAATTTCCTCCTCCCAGAGTGTTTGCAAGCGCTACTGCTTGGGAATCAGTCCTAATGGTGTAACCTGCTGCAAGAGCTGTGTCTCGAAGTAAGATAGTACAGTTACGTAAGAACTTACCGTAACAGTAGATCTTCGAGAACAGCTCTTGCAGCAGGTACCTTCCCGCCCACCTTCCCCCTTGGAGGAGGCATGGCTTAAGTCTTTAACAGGGATGTTTTCCCGTTTGTCTTCTGACGGTGGATCCTCGGTCTCCCATTTCGATGTCATCCTGCGGCCGGAAGTCTCCGGCGGGAGAACTGGGGAATCTGGCGGGACCGCCCCTTATGTACTATGCCTGACGTCGGAGGCGGTCCCCGCTGAAGATAGCTAGCTAGAATTTTTCCGTGGGGTCCTGATGCCTGCCGGCTTCAGTCCTAATGGTGTAACCTGCTGCAAGAGCTGTTCTTGAAGATCTGCTGTTATGGTAAGTTCTTACGTAACTGTACTTTCTCTTCTGTCAAAAACAGCAGCAAAGTGATAGTTCAGGGGTGTGTGTGCTCTCAAATGTGATACAGTGTAAGACAGTATTACAGGAAGGTATGGTATTGAAGGTGGGGCTGGAAGGGGACAGCAGGTTAAACAGGTTTGGCCTCTCAAGTTGCCACTTCTGTCTGAGACCTGTGGTAAGTGATTGCTGCTTTTTTTTCTTCCAACTTTAAGCCTTGCTTTTCACAGTCATGCTTGATATACATAAAGCAGTGATGCCAATTGTCACAGACTGCCTCAGATGCATTAGACAATCTGCAGTTCCAACTGTCTGGATTTTAGTCAACTAACCACATTGAGGCCATCTTCCAGTGAGCACGCTCACTGACGGGAACAGTCACGCTTGACTTCTCCTACCGCTCAACCATGTGGTCCTCCGACGTCATCCTCATTGCACTCAGATCTTACCTTCTGCTGGACAGAACAGATCTCCTTCACAGCTGGTGCTCGTGGATTGAAATTCTGAAATTTCAGCTACTTTCTTTAAAGTTTTGCTTCAGTTTTCAACCCATTACTGTCACCTCACCATCAACTTCCTGCTCCATTGTGATACAGTGGTAGCCATTCTAATCTGCTTTACCACAGAAAGGTTTACTACATTAGGGTAGAAGTGGGTGCCTTACACACACCATGTTTGTAGGACCCTGTTCTCATACTGAGATCATACAGTGGAATTTCATGGTTAGGCTTGCAGGCTATGAAGCACACGTCAATCCTGCCCTAGGCAAATGGGCAGTCAAGTAGGTTGACTGATGGATCACATCCTGTATCACTCTTTGCGGTTGAAGGCTCACTCCGCCAGACTTCTGCTGTTGTTGCTACTGCAAAGTGCATATCCATTTCTTAAACGTGTAGGGCTGTTCCCTGACTGAATGCGCATACATTCATATACTATTATATCATCAGTGTGGTCAGTCGTCGTGATACTGCTGTTGGGTGCTCAGTCCTCCAGTGTCTCTTCAACTAATTTGGGGTGTGTCCTTTGTTGGCACCTCCTGAGGACTGCTGAAAATATGCCTAAGTATCTCATCCTGGTTCGTCAGAAACCATCTGATCTTTTAAACAACCGAGACTAAGCCTATGGTGTTTGGATCCCAGAACTTGCTAACTATTCAGCCAATGAACTTGTAATCATTACATCAAATGGCAACACTGTTGAGGAAGTCAGCTTATTCAGATCTCTAGGAATCTGGCTTGATGCATCACTTACATAACAGTAGGCACACAGATCGCATCTTAACTGTAGGGCCCAAGCTGAACTTTTTTCTACAGGTCTTAACGCTGCCTCACTGCTGATGTGAGGATGCAGGTAGCCTCCCCCTTCCTGCTCCCTTCCATTAACTATCGAGGCATCATATACTGCGGTGCAAAAAAAAGCCACTCTGCTGTTGTTGAATTGTTTGTACAACATGTTATGCATTTTCATCCACTCACACGGATGGTCTACTCATTGACTGTTGTGTGACCAACTTAAGCGGAAAAGTACCCCAGCCAGATGTGGCAAGCACTGGCTTTCTTTGTTGTACAACTGTGCACAAGGAAAAGCCCCTGGTTATCTCCTAGCCCACCTCAAACAGACAAGCAGTGCCAACTCACCTCATTCAACAGCAGCACTTACCGTATCAATTTCAGGATTAAGTATGAATTTGGTCGAAAGGCCTTTGCATTTGCAGCACCAGACACTGGAAACAAGCTCCCCTCTCTGTTTGAGGAATTCTTCTGACTTGCGAATGTTAGTCTTGTCTTTCCAGCCACCTTATAACTCTCTGTATTTGTTTTGGTCCAGCCTCCCACCACCTCCTCCCCACTGTGACCATTGTCCATAACAATGCTCATCTTAATTGTTGGCTGTGATAGCTTGCTTTGATTACTTACCTTCGCAGTTATTCTTTCCTGTGTATATTTCAGGCTTTATGTAACTATTTGTTCTGGACTGCGTTAATCTGTTGACTGATTCTATCCTCCCTGGAACCACCATGAAAACAAGATGCTGTATCTCATGGGGTTTTCCTGGTTGGAATAATTTCAGATAAATAAATGAGTTGAATCTAGGTACTTGGAAATAAAGGGTTTACTCTTAACTGCCTTTTCTACTACTGGTACTGTATTCAGTTCACATCCGCACAACCCATCTGACCTTCCCTGGCAAGGCTCGCATCAGATCTTTGTAAAAAATTTTGCTCCAGTGAGGCTTAACCTCAACCTCACTGCTATACACTCCTCGCCCGAAATCCAATGAGAAGTGCTCCATGCACTTCCTACCTTGGGATCAAAGGAATTACATGTTGTACCGTCATTTCCTAATATCATATGTGCGTATAACCCACCGAGAAATGGCATGAAGGGTCTGGATGAGCTGGTCGATCAAACGTCTTCACTTGGAAGAAATGAGGTGCTCATACTTGGGGACCTAAATATCAACTGGTTGGGAAATACCCATGTCATGTCGCTTTCCAAGATTCAAAGCTTCAGCCTCCATCAGCTGATCATGCTGCGGAAACTGCAGTGGCTGCCGGTTCAGTGGCAGATCTCCTTCAAAGTCGGGTTACTGACTTATAAAGCCCTACACAGACTGGGCCCTGACTACCTGAAAGAGCTCCTGATTCCCTATCACCTTGAGCGACCACTTCGCTTGGCCAACGAGGGGTTGCTAGAGATTCCGAGGGTGACTTTATCTGCGGGAGCCCGGGCATTTATGTTCGTGGCCCCGACCCTCTGGAACTCTCTTCCCTGTTGGGATTAGGGAGTGCACGACCATGGAGGGATTCAAACAGGCTCTAAAAACATTCCTGTGGAATAAGGCATACAGTGAAGATGTTTGCTGACATGTTTGTATTTGTTGAATGTGATGATGTTTTATATGTTTTAATTGTTTTGATTGTTATGCGCCTTGGTTTTGAAAGGCGCATTATAAATTAAGAAATTATTATTATTGCTATCACTGAGCCCACCAGAATAGCCCTGCACTTGGAACAGCAGCACCCTGCTGGACTGGATAATGACGAACTGTCATGAACATATTCGCAACTCTGGCACACTAGCTGATGCCATTACTGACCACTCTGCCACATTCTGCACCTGGGGCAAAGCTGACCCACCTCCGGCAATGCCTTGTTTCATTATCTTCCGTAATTATGCAGACCTTGCTCCCTACTCCTTTCTACAAGATGTCTCCTGCATTGACTGGTCCAAGTTGTATGAGGCTACTGATGCACCATCTGCTCTGAACATCTTCCTAACCAACTTTCTAGCTATTCAGAACCATCATTGTCACTTGGCAACACGCCGGTCAAACTGAGACAAACCCGCTGGCTAAAGGCCGATCTTCTTGCTAAATTAAGGATGAGTAACAAAAGTTGGCACTGTTTCAAAAATTCTGGCCTGCATAGTGACTATAACTCCTACAGAGCTCAGAGGAATGCCTGCAAAAAAGACATCAAGCATGCTAAAAGTTCCTACTGCAAGGAACTGCTTACAAACTCATATGGTGATTACAGGAAATTCTTGACCCATGTCATATCCTTCCTTGGATCAAATAGCCCTCGGCACCAAGCGACATGGTTCTTAATGGCATCAACTGTAATGATCCTGAGACCATTGCAGATTTTTTCAATCACCAATTCTCTGACCTTTCAGCATTTAACTCCTCCTTCCTGGTAATGCAAACTCCCAATTCTCCTCCTTTTAGGTCAGTCCCCCTTTTCTACTTCAAGTCGATTACACGTGAAGAAGTTCTTATCCTTCTCAGAAAAATTTCAGAGACAACAGCTACTGGCTCCAATGCCCTGGAAGCCAGGCTCCGAAAGCTGGCTGTCCCTTTTATAGCTGCTCCCCTAGCAAAGATCTTCTCTCTCTCTCTCTCTCTCTCTCGGCCAAAACCAAGTACCTGATATCTGGAAGTCAGCAAGGATTACCCCTGTTTTTAAAAAAAGGTGACCCCAAAGACCCCTCCAACTACAGACCCATAGCCATCCTGTCGGTCCTCAGTAATATCCTTGAAAAACTAGTTGCAACCCAAACTGTTGAATTTCTTAAGAACTATGACCTAACTACTGCACAGCATGGATTCCGTAAAGGACACAGCACTACTGCTGCTCTCCTCAAATTTACATCAGACAGCTTATCTGCCATGTATGCTGGCCTTCTCACAGGGGCAATTTCCATTGACGTGACAAAGGCCTTTGATCTGGTTGACCACTCCATCCTCCTGCGGTCACTGAGCTTTGTGCCAAACGTTGTAAGCTGGTTTGATAGCTACCTATCAAACAGGACTGAAATGGTCAAGTACTACTTCACCTTCTCTGATAAGGCTGCACTGAATATTGGAGTGCCCCAAGGGTCCATCCTTGGCCCACTCTTTTTCTCCATTTTCATAAATAACATCACGTCAAACCTATCAAAGACTTCCTCTCTTCTATGTGCAGATGATATTGATCTTACTTTGAGTGGGAGCTCTTGCAGCATGCTGTTACAATCAGGATTATGCCGCAGGCACTAGGACCCTCCGGAAAACTTCTCAGCTAGCAATACGCAGCAGGGACCGTCCCCTGACGTCAGCTCTGGTATAAAGGGGTGACTCAGCTCCACACAGTTCTTTTCGCTGCGTCCAGCATGCGTGAAGAGTTCCTGTTACTTGGCTTGCCAGCCCAGCAAAAAAAAAAAAACTTTTTTTCTCTCTGATTTTGGCGGTTTTCTCTGCCTACCCGACAGACGTCTGCGCCGTCCTCGGCTCCTCGTCGGGACCCCACATCAGCAAATCTGGTTGCGGCCACCAGATACCATCTAAAGACTGCCACAAGCAGTGAGTTTTTTGCCTTGGGCCTGAGCATGACACCATGGCCTGTTCGTCCTGCAAGAAGTTCACCAGCCGAACTCTGATCCGCCGCTTGAAGGCCCTGAAGTCGTTCCTGCTTGAACAGAAAATGGACCTGCACACCTCAGGGGAGAAGCAGAAAAAGGATAAAACCAAGCGGTCCCGCGAAAAAGACCATAGTCGGTCCCGGCACTGGTGCACGTCCCGGTCTCTCTCCCGCTCGTGGCCTTCTCCCAAGAAAGCCTGTGGTTCGACGGACTCAGGTGAGCGTCCTAAATCTAAAGATCAGGCTAAGGCTGGGCCTTCGGGGGAGAAGCCAGCGAAGCCTAAGGTGACTCCGTTAAGGGTCATCGTGAAGTCCTCAGAGGTGCGAGCTTTGACCCGGCTTCCAGACCTCGGCGCCGCCAGTCAAGAGCGCGCTTGAGTCGAGGACACTCGCCCCCGGTCAGTACCCTGTCGTCGGTCCTTTTACTGACGCTGGGCAATGGGGTGACTGATCCGGACGCAGCCAGTAAAGGGTCTGCGTCTCCATCCTCTTAAGTCCCCCTCCCCCTGAGGCTCAGAAGGGGACTCTCCTTCTAAGGTCGTCATTGTGCATATTCAATTTCTGGGGGAAGCGGCCTCCATTTTTTCCAAGGACGAGCTCCAGGATCTATTTTCCTTCTGGTGGGGGCAGGTCCAGAAGCGGACCCCCCGAAGCCGACCCCATCACTGGACCCTTCGGGTGAACCACAGCCAGGAGGTGCTTCTTTGCCGAGGAAGACCCCTGAGAGGCCGTTGCCTACACCTCCTGCTAGGGCTTGTTCCCGTTCACGGTCCGTAGACCATCACTGGCGCTCTAACAGATCAGTTAGCTGACGCCGGGTAAGGTCTCGCACCAGGAGCTGTTCCTGTTCTGTTAGACGGGACCGCTCCATCTCCGCCTCCGCCAGTCTTGTGACCGACGCCCGCCTTAATCGGTCAGCCAGTCGGTGAGTCACCGACGCCGAAAGGGGCTAACCGTAGGGATAGTCTGGCTACTCGTCACCCAGTAGCCCTTCCTCCTTTTCTTCATCTTTTACCTCTACCTTTTCGGGAATCGGGGGTTCCCCGGAAGAGAAGGACCAGCCCCGCTCACCCCCTGATGATCCCACTTTCATGAACATCATGAGGCACATCCAGGCCTCCAGTGAGTGGGACATGGAGGACCTGGATCCGGAATGCTGGCGATTGGCTAAGTACCTAAGGCAAAAGGAGCCTAAGCCTTTGTTGGTGCCTGCTGCGGTGGACACATTCCAGGACCTCACCAGAGTAACCTGGAAGCATCCAGCTTCAGTCCCGGCAGTTCCAAAGAAATCGTACAGGCTATACAGAGCCCCGAGGGATGAACCATTTCTGGCCAAGCACCCTTAGGTGGACTCTTCAGTGATCACGGTTGCTCATGACAAATCTAAGCAGCCCAAACACCTCAGGTCGCAGCCTCCCGATCCGGAGTCTCATTACCTGGGCCAGGTGGGCAAGAAGGTATATTCTGCCTCCACCTATTCCGTAAGGTCCCTGAACTTCCTGATGCATATGGTCCAGTACCAGAATGCGCTATGGGAGTGGGCACAAGAGCTGGTAAACGCCTTGCCAGACTTCGAGAAGAAAACGGAGATCCTGGACGTCCTAAAAATCGGGCTCGGACGTCGGCACTCGTGTTTTGCATGCCTCGTACGATACTGCAGATACAGCGGCCAGAGCGGCAGCGTCAAGTGTCTGCCTCAGGTGCCATTCCTGGTTGAGGGTCTCTGACTTGCACCAGGATCTGCAGTCTGGTATCCAAGACTTACCGTTCCAGGGTACCATTTTGTTTGGGCAGGAGCCTGAATTCCTTATCTCTCGTCTCCAAGAGTCGAGTAAATCCATCTGGTTGATCCGCCAAATGTACCATGGAGACAGCAAAAGTGGCCATTTCTGAAGCCCTCGGGTGGTCAAGCCCGTGGCAGTCAACGGGGCCAGAGAGGAGGCTTTTGGAGGAGAGCCGGCAGCCTGGAGGCGCTCCTCCTTGTGGGCACAAGTCCTCCCAGGCCTCTTTGCCTCACCCCCAGTGACCCCCGAAGAGGTCCCAGGGAGGTGGTAGGGGTCGCTTCCTATACTTTTTAGGGATGGAGCTCGATCACTGCGGACAAATGGGTCCTAGACGTCATAAGGAGAGGACACACTTCAGTTCACGGAGGTTCCTCCAGACACCCCACCAAGATTCTCTGGCCATCCTAATTCTCACATCCCTCTCATAGAAGGAGAGATACAGGCCCTCTTGCAAAAAGGGGCGATAGAACTTGTTCCCCTGCGGCAGCGGGAAAAAGGGTATTATTTCCACTTCTTCTTGGTCCCAAAAAGACTCTGGACCTTCATCCCATTCTGGACCTAAGCTGTCTCAATCTTTATATAGAGTACAAAAGGTTCCGGATGGTTACCCTTCCAGGTCTTCTTTCTCTGCTGTACCAAGGGGACTGGCTCTGCTCCCTAGACATGCAAGATGCGTACATGCATATTGGGGTCTTCTCCCCCCTCACAGTAAGTTCCTGCGGTTCCACTTCCGGGGGAACATTATCAGTTTCGAGTTCTTCCGTTCTGCCTCTCCTCCGCTCCTTGAGTCTTCACGAAATGCTTGGCAATAGTGGCTGCGGCACTAAGGTGTCAGGGGCATTAATCAATCAATCAAATCTTTATTTATCCAGGCTAGCATCGTTGAGCACAGCTCATTTGCAAGATGGACCTGGTAAGGTCAAGGTTCAGTTTACATAAGTACATAATATAATTCAGTGTACACATATTTTGAGGAGACATCCTATTCAGACTATACACTAATTTCAGGTGTAGTAGTACATTGGTAAAATACAAGAAGAGGATGAGTCAGTAAGCAATTAACACTAATTTTTTTTCATATATACATAGATTGTGGAGCAGCCAGCTCGTTTGATTGGTAGAAGAAGAATTTATGGGTATTAAGATTTAAAGTGTAAGATATCAGGGGATTTTCTGGGAGTTTGGGAAGGAGGATGATGTGATGTCTGGTCAGCTGCTAAGTTGTCTCTGCAAGGAGTGGTATGTAAGGGATATATACAAGAGGGGACAGGTGATAGAGGAGGTAGACAAATTAAGGTCTTAACGGCGGTCGTAGTCAGGGGTGTGGAGAAGGGGAAAGGGAAGGGGTGTACATGGATAGTGGGGAGGAGGAAGGAGGGGGAAGGCTGGTACTGTGGTAGAGATTAACAGTGGGCCTATGAAGAAGGAAGGAGGCCGGTACTGGGGTAGTATATAACGGGGGGGTATTAGGGCGGTGATGTATACTAAGGGATTAAGGAGAAGTGGATGGAAGGAGAAGTGTATAGTGTGTGTGAAGGTGACGACTCTTGGGAATGGCGGATAGCTTCCACAGGTGAGTCGGCTAACTGGGTAGGGAGATGTACAAGATTAGGATTACTCTATTGTTGGCGGAAACAATTACATTTTTCTTTGATAAGCCTAGAGTACAGATATTTGAAGGATGCAATTGAAATGTGTCTGTTCACTTTCAGTGTCTTCTGCATCGTGTTCCATAAGGCAGATAACACATAGTTGATGGCAGATCTACCATAGCGAGAGTTGAATTTGGGCACTTTAAGTATGATGAAATTTAGACTTCTTAGGGCATATTTACTTGACGAGGCTTGTGTGAAGCAGTCTGAGACATATTTTGGTAGCATCTGGGTTATTGCTCTATAAGTCCATAGTGTGGCATTCCTGTCTCTTATAAATTGGAGCGAGGTCCATCCAACTGCAGCATGGAGCGAACAGTGGTGAGTGCTGAGAGGTAGATCTGTAATAAACCTCAAGGCTCTATGGTAAAGTGTGTCCAGTTTGTTCAGATATGAGATGGGGCAACGACCATATAAGAAATCTGCATAATCTATTACTGATAGAAATGTGGCCTGGACCATCTTCTTTTTAGAATCGCTTGTGAGAAAGTGCTTTATTCTGTAATAGAGTCCAAGTCTCTGTCGGAGTTTTTTTAGCAGTTCTTCCAGATGTTCTGAGTAGCCGAGTCTGCTGTCTAGCCAGACACCCAGGTATTTGAATTTTGTGACATATTGAAGATTTTCTCCAAGAACAGTGGATATGTGAGGGAGATTGTTTGGGATGGAGTATCCTGCTTGTATTTGGGGGGAGAAAAACATTGCCTTCGTTTTTTTTTTGCATTTAGCAGAAGTTTTTTTCTCAGTAGTTGATGATGTAATAGGTTGAATTCTGCTTGTAATTCTATGCATGCTGTTACAGGAGAAGGGTGACTGACATACAGTTCTGTAAACCTCTGCAAACAGGTGTACAGTGGCTTTGGTAAGGTTATTGTCGATGCTATTGATATAGATGGCAAAGAGGATTGGGCCGAGGATAGATCCTTGGGGTACTCCTCTTTGTAGTGGTTTGAGTGGGGATAGGTCTCCTTCTGCCTTCACCTGCTGGGTCATTCCCGTGAGATAGTTATTAAACCATCTAATGGAGTTTGAGTAGAGTCCTATGGATTTCAGGGAGGAGAGGAGCAGTTTGGTCGACCATAAAAATACAGCACAAACACAATTTTTTTTGTCCAGTTTGAGTTGCCAATCATTGGTTACTTTTGCAAGGGCTGTGATGGTACTGTGGCTCGAAATCCAGATTGTGCTGGATTTAAAAGATTAGCCTCTTCAAGGTATCTTCTTAGTTGGGTGCTCACGATTTTTTTACAGCAGCTTGGACAGCACAGGGAGAATGGAAATTGGTCTGTAGTTGTTGAGGTCCGTGGGGTCCCCTGCTTTTAATAATGGAATAACTTGAGCGGTTTTCCAGATCGATGGAATAGTTCCTAACTGTAATGAGAGGTTAAATAGGTGTGTTGTTGGCACTGCTAATACTTGTATGGCAATTTTGAAAAAATAGGGGTCAAGGGTGTCTGCACCTGCACTTTTTTTGATGTCCAGTTGTGATATTAGTTCTTCTACCTGCTTCAGAGTGGCTGGTATGAAGGAGAAGGTAGAGTCAGTTACCCGTGCTTCAGTGTTCTTTATACCTAACTGGGAGTGCATTTGGTTAGCTGAAGAGGTGTTGAATGCTAGACCTGCAGTTGTAAAGTGATTGTTAAAGGACTCCAAGACTTCCGGTCTATCAGTGATGGTTTTCTTTCTACTGTGTGTTTTGGCTGGGAGTGAGTTACTTGGATCATGTCCTGCTATATCTTTTATAGTGTTCCAGAACTTGGCAGGGTCGTGGCAGGAGGAGTCTAGTTCAGCCATATAGTAAGCAGCCTTAGCGTCTCGTACTTTCCTGGTGCAGATATTCCTGGCTTTTTTGAACTGCTCCCAATCAGTTGATATCTTAGTTTTTCGTGCCTTTTTCCATAGCTTGTCTCTGTCAAGGAGGGTGGATTTAAGGTTAGAAGTGAACCAATGACAGGTTTTATTTTTGATACGTACTTTAGAAACTGGTGCATGGATGTTAAGGGCACCTGTAATAATGTCATTTAGTACCTCATATGCTATCTCCACTGTGTTTGCTAAGTAAAACTCCTGCCATCGTGTGGAGTGCTTTATCTCTTCCAGATATGCATTAATGTTAAATTTTTGTTTTGATCTCCTCACTGTGAACTTAGTGGGGGATGACTGCTTACGTGCTGATCTTACTCTCTCAATAAGGCAGTGGTCACTGATGTCATTGAACAGTACTCCAACGTGCGAGAAAAGGTGAGGTTTACTCACTAGTATAACATCTAAAAGTGTGCTGTTACTTGTATTCTTTTTGTTGATTCTGATAGGTTCATTTATGAGCTGTGTGAGCCCATATGTGTCACAGAATGATATTAAAGGTGTAGCTGCCTTAGAGAGCCAGTTTAGGTTTAGGTCTCCTATAATTATAGTTTCTTCAGTCCCCTTTTTGTTTAAGTCACCCAGATGGGATAGTAGCTTGAGGTCAGCTGAGGGAGGCCTATAGCAGCCGATTAACTGCAACGATGCAGTGTGGGAGAGAGCCACTTTGAGGGATAGGCATTCAGATTCTTTTGCCATAGAAGATGAGTCGAGGCAGGTTTCAGATAGGTTGTCCTTTACATATATCGCTACACCCCCACCGGGTTTGGCAGTCAGCTCTGAATAGTTGATAATTGGGTAAGTTTATGTCTTTGTCGGCTGTGGCAGGCTATGTCTTCCCTTACCTGGATGACTGGCTGCTCGCGGCCCCGTCAAGGTCACGCCTGCTTCAAGCTCTCTGAGACACTTATACTCTTCTGAGACCTGGGGATCACCCTGAACCTTCCAAAGTCTTCCCCAGAGCCCAGCCAAAGACTCGTCTTTATCGGAGTGATCCTGGATTTGGTCCAGGGCATGTCCTTTCTACCCCCAGAGGGGGGCGATCGCCTACGGGAAATAGCCAGATCGGTCAGAGTAACTCCTCAGGTCCCAGCAAGGACCTTCCTCAGACTTCTGGGGCACATGGCGGCGGCCATTCCAGTCACTCCTCTGGCCCGCCTCCACATGAGAATCCCGCAGTGGATGCTCAGGGTGCAGTGGGATCAGTGCTCAGATGACCTAGACCACATGGTCCGAGTCACAGAGCCAGTAAGGAGAACACTTGTTTGGTGGATGGATCTACTCAATTTGGAAAAAGGGGTCCTCTTTCGTCCGGAGCCCCCGAATCAGACCCTTACAACAGATGCCTCGGATTCTGGTTGGGGAGCGGACCTGGGGGCCTGCCAGACGCAGGGCATTTGGGCACCCGAGGACCGCGAACTCCACATCAATATCCTGGAGATACGAGCAGTCCTCAGTGCACTACACGCCTTTCAGGAGGATCTTGTACCAGGCTCTCTTCTAGTTCAGATGGACAGCATGGTGGTGGTCTTCTATTTCAGCAAGCAAGGGGGCGCTCATTCTTACCCCCGTGCAGGGAGGCGATGAGAGTCTGGTATTGGCCACTGGAGCGGCACATCTCCCTGTCCACGGTGCATGTTCCAGGTGTCTTAAACGACTTGGTCGACAGTCTAAGCGGGTCGCAGTCCAAGGCGCACGAATAGGAGCTACTGCAATCACTAACTGATCTGCTGTTAATCACATGGGTCGGCCAAAGCTGGACCTGTTTGCGTCACCATGCAACGCCAAACTGCCAGTCTTCTGCTTGCAAGAGCCCGTGCCTGGTGTTTTCTGGCCAGACGCGTTGTCACTTTGCTGGGCAGGGAGGTTTCTTTACGCCTTCCCTCCCTTTCCTCTTGTCCAGAGGGTTCTGTTGAAGTTACAGGCCAAGGGGGTGTGGATGATTCTGATCGCCCTGCTATGGCCTCGGCAGATTTGGTTCCCACTGTTTCAGCGGCTGTCCATGGAACCTCCAGTTCCGCTGCCAGTATGCTCGCAGTTGCTGTCCCAGGATCAGGGCTCGCTGGTCCATCCCGATCTCTGATCCTTACACCTTCATGCTTGGCTTCTTCGGACATAGCAAAATATGGGTATGGGGTATCTCCAGAGGTGGCGGACATTCTTGTGTCGGCGAGAAAGCCCTCCATGCGCACCACTTATGCTATGAAGTGGAAGTGATTCCGTTTATGGGCCTCGTCTCACCATCTGGATCCCATTACCTGTCCCATGAACTCGGCTCTACAGTATCTCCTCTCCTTATACCAGCAAGGCTTGAGCTACTCCTCCATCAAGGTGCACATGTGGGCCATCTCAGCTTATCATGCCCTTTTGGGAGACAGGGCCTTAGCCCAGCTGGATGTGGCCTGCACCTTTTACGAGGGATTCTTAACATGAGACCTCCCATTCGGGATCCTATCCCACCCTGGGACCTCATTTTTGTGTTGGAGAAGCTGACTCTTCCCCCCGTTTGAACCCGCAGCAGATTGTGAGCTGTGATATCTTTCCTGGAAGGTTTGATCTTTAGTTGCCATTACGTCTGCTTGACGAGTTTCCGAGCTTCAGGCTCTGATGTGTAAAGAGCCGTATTTAATTTTCTACAGGGAAAGGGTTTCCCTGAGGACGAACCCTAAGTTTCTTCCAAAAGTGGTCTTGGAGTTGACCCTCAACCAGTCGGTTGACCTTCCAGTTTATTTCCCCTTCTCCTTCTAACAGAGGGGAAGCTCTCCTTCACACTTCTGACGTCCACAGGACACTGAGGTATTACCTGAAGCGTATTGCTAATCACCGAGAATCGGAGCAACTGTTCGTGACATTTGCACCACAACACTTGGGTAGACCAGTGTCCAAGCAGACCATTTCCAAATGGATTGTCCACTGTGTCTCTTTCTGCTATGAGAAACACAGCAAGCCCCTTCCGGGACCGGTTAGGGGTCACTCCACCAGGGGAGTGTCTGCTTCCTTCGCTGCACTGCGGGCGCGTCTCGATTAGGGACATTGCGCTGTTACCTGGAATTCAGTGCATGCTTCGTAAGCACTACAGCTTGGACATTACCTCCCAGGCCATGTGTGACTTCGGCTAGCAGTCCTTCAAGGACTGTTGTCTTGAGCCTCTGTGTCCAGCGTCCTCTCTTCTACCTCCCGGGATTGATTACCTCTTTGGCAAGGGACTGCTTGGGATTCAGTCCTGATTGTAATAATCTGCTGCAAGAGCTCCTCTCGGTAAAGATGGTACAGTTACGTAGAACTTACCGTAACAGTAGATCTTCTAGGAAGCTCTTGCAAACAGATCTTTCCGCCCTCCTTCCTCCTTTTGGAGGTGTGCAGAGCTTCATCTACGAGCTTCACCTCCTTCTCCTGTCAGGACTTGTTCACGGGCCTTGGCGGGGGAACTGGGATGGATCTGGGTCTGCCCCCTTTTATTCCAGGGCTGACAAGGTGGAGCCGACTTCGGGGGGCGGTACCTGCTGGGTATTGCTTGCTGCAAAATTTTCCAGAGGGTCCTAGTGCCTGCGGCATAGTCCTGATTGTAATAGCCTGTTGCAAGTGCTGCTCTCGAAGATGTATTGTTACGGCATGTTCTTACGTAACTGTACTTTTTTGTTGCCTCAAAGCCCGCTTCCTTTGCATCGTGGCTGGGGCATAATCGTTATCTATGAATATACATGCGTCCCCAAGATGGATTTGAGATTTGGCCCATGCTTGTCTCAGAATATGTTCCTTTATCTGGAACCGGAGGAATCTGATTATTATAGATCTGGGTCTAGCTGAGGACTGCTCTGCCCTGTGAATCCTTTCCATCTCGAAGTTAAAATCTGTACCCAACTCTGGGGTCTCCTGAATGAGTGTTTCCACAGACTTTTATAGGTTAGTGCCCTTGCTGTTTTCGGGGATCCCGTAGAGTCGAAGATTGTTGTGGCGACTTTGATTCTCCATATTCTGTAAGCACTCAACCGTAAGTTGACAAAGGTGGGCCACCTGGTTAAGTGTATTTTGAAGTTGTAAGGTGGTTGAGGCTTGCTCTTGCATGGTTTGTTCCAGGGGAGGATATTTTAGTGTGCAAATCCTTGAGGTCCTTTTGAAAGGATTCCTGATTTTTTTTAAATAGGTAAAAGTCTGACTTGAATTCTTGCAGCTCCAAAAGTGTTTTGTCAAGCTTACTATCCATCATGGTTGATTGTTGTGCCTTAGGTCTGTTCTTCCCCTGTGCTTTAGTTTGGATGGTTTGGAGGAAGACTTGGAGGCCTCAGAGTCTGTTGTGTCCCCCTCAGAAAGCTCGGGATCCGGACTTAATGCTGCAAATCTGTTGGTGCCCCCCCGAAGCTTACCCGAAGCCATGTAATCCAAATGTTGAAATAAGTATGTGTGTGTATGGGTTTTGCGGCCGTTTAAAGTTTTAAACAGGAGTGGGCTCGGAGCTCGTGGGTTAAGCTGCCATACAACCAGAAGCTGCACCGGAAGTCCAGTCGAACCCAATTTATGACAGGAATGCCTGTTCCGTCCCTCCCTACCACGCAGTCCTCCACCACGGCTGCTTCCCTGATGGGATGGAATGCATACCTGCGTCCTTGATGGCCACAGGGCCTGTGGACCACATCTCTCCCTCGGCCTCCCCTCTCCTAGATCTGAGGCCATTCCGTTTAGCCGTCCGGCATTTCAACCTCTTATGGCACTGGACTGTTGCTGCTCCAATCAGACAACACTGCAGTGGTGTTCTGCCTCAACAAGCAAGGAGGTGCTACAGTTTTCAACCTCTTGACAGTGCATTAAAGAACCCTGTTACATGGTCAGGGGTTTGGCAGTTGAAATTCAGTGCAAGGAAGTGCAAGATAATGCATATGGGGCACAAAAACCCTGGCACAATATATCAGTTGGTGGGTGAGGATATAGCATGCACCAAGCAGGAAAGGGATCTTGGGGTTATCATCTCTGGTGACCTCAAGGCAGGGAAACAGTGTGACAAGGCAGCAGGTAAAGCAAATAGGATGCTGGTATGCATAGGCAGGGGCATCACCAGCAGGAAAAGGGAGGTCATAATTCCACTATACAAGACACTAGTGAGGCCCCACCTGGAGTACACTGGCCAGTTCTGGAGACCCACTTACGTAAGGACATAGACAGGGTAGAGGAGGTTCAGAGGAGGGCAACAAAGATGGTGCATGGATTGCATCACAAGTCCTGAGAGGACAGGTTGAAGGAACTGAACATGTACTCCCTGGAGGAGAGAAGGGAGAGGGGGGATATGATAGAGACATGGAAGTATCTTACAGGGAGGAACAGGGTGCAGGAATACACTATTTTTAAGCAAAAAAGATGTTCCAGGACTAGAGGGCATGGGATGAAGCTGGAGGGAGGACGATTCAGAGGAAACATGAGGAAGAATTTCTTCACAGAACGGGTGGTGGACAAGTGGAACATCCTGCCAGAGGAAGTGGTGGGGGCTGAAACAATCACAGGATTTAAGAATGCATGGGATAAACATAAAAGACTTCTGGAGGTCAGGGGTAAGGGGCAACAGACTTCTTGGAAAACATAAACTGAACTTACAAGCTCAAATGGGCAGACTGGGTGGGCCATAGGCCCTTATCTGCCGACACTGTCTATGTATCCCACCCCGACAGTTCCATGTCTTTACGCTGGGCCCCTGCTGGACACTTTCCGAAATAGTCTACCAGTGTCCTCGTCTGTTGCCTATCTCTCCTGGCCTCCTGTACGCCAGTGTCCTGTGCAACATACCCTTCCAAATGGAAACACTTTTCCCATGGTTTACCTTTCGATCTTTGGCCCATTACTCTTGTCCACTGACCGAAGGTTCTGGCCTACCTGACCTCACTATCTGAGTCCAGTTTGTTGTTATTTCTAACACCACTTGGCCGCCATCTCGGCCTTCCATGACCCAACCTGCATGGCGTAATACTATACCAGCATCATCTTGCTACGATGTTTTGACACATCTGTTACATGTCAAACTTCCTATTAACCAACCACTCCTAAACCGTGGGCTCTCCTTTTCGGCTCTTGAGTCCCCCGAGCCGGCGGCCACTTGTGGCCACCATTTTCATTTCTGGTCACTGCTGTTTCATTGTAGCTATCTCTTGAAAAGTATTTCCGCTTCCGACCCTTATGTGGGAAAACCTTACATGATTTTACTCGAGGCCCCAGGTGGTCCTTCGTATGTCCTACCTTCCTTCTAGATAGGGCTCTCTGAACATACTTTGCATCACTCCGTGGAGTTTCTGGTCTACCAGCCTGCCTACTCCGCTTGGTGTGCACATCTGTTACATATTCTAGATTTTATTTATTTATTTTAATTTAGGATTACAATACCTTTGAGCCTAGGCTCTTTTACAAAGGTTCCACGTCAGCGTGTGCAACAGTCATCATATACTACTATATTACACTAATCATACTCCATCGATTAGGATGCTGTCTCCATTATTCGTCACCTTTGCCTCTGGCACGGTGGGGCTTCCTGTTGCTACTTGAACCCCTTCTACAGCGGTTGGCAAATTGTATTACCTTTGGATATAAGGACAACAGGACTGTACCTGGCCTGTCCAGGATCACTCTAACTACAGCCATGGCCACTGATGCGGCTTGCTTTACAGGAGCATCCATTTCAGATATGTGCAGTGCTGCTGTTGGATCCACGATCCATACTTTACAAGGCACTGCAAATTGGGCCTTGCCTCATGCTGTAGGAGGGCCTTTGGCCGTGCACTCCTACAAGGTCTCATCATATTTGTCCTCCCATTTGGACGTAACTGCTGGGAACTCGCCCAGAAATAATAACCTACTGCAAGAGACCATTTCGTAGAAGATAGTGCTGTTACATAAGAACTCACCGTAACAGTAGATCTTCGAGGAATGTCTCTTGCAGTAGGTACAATCCCACCCTCTGTCCCCTCCTTCTGTAACAGAGCAAAGTTTGATCCAAGGACTTTGGATTGGGACTCACTGGTACCTCCATTCCCCACGGTCCTCACTTTTGCGAGCTGAATCCGGCTTTGAACAGGAGATCCAGGGGCCGCCCACTCTTATATAGGAAGCATAAAGGTGATGTAATCGGTGGGCGGCCCCTGGTGAAGACAGCTAGAAGCTGCTGCTATGGGACAGTGCCCTCTGCTAGAACCTCCCAGAAGTAGTAACCTACTGCAAGAGACATTCCTCGAAGATCTGCTGTTACGTAAGTTGTTATGTAACTGCACTTTCTAGGAGTGGTATATGTTGTTCATCCACACAAACCAGCCCGACCTCCCGGGCTTCATCGCACAATCTAAGCTTCCAGTGGGCAAGATCTGGCATCAAGGAGTGGAGCCGAGGCATATACTATCCGGGTGGGTTGGAGGAGCAAGCTTTTAGACCTTCCGGCAAGAATCTTAAAGGTAAAGGACATGCCAGACAGTGTGGATGAACAACATATACCACTCCTAGAACTACTGTTACAGTTCAGTAACCTGTTATTCTAGGGACATTGATATGTTGTTAATCCACACTGTCTGGCAGGTTCCTTGCTGCTTTAAATCTTGCCGGAAGGTCTTCAAGCTGGCTTCTTCCATCCACCCAGGTGGTAAAACTCTCGGCTCCGCCCCAAGACACCAGATCTTCCTTACCGCTTGGAAGCTCAGGTTCCCTCCTTAACGCTCAGCGTGATAGACTGGATCTTTTGGTTCGTCCGAAACTAGTTTTAAAATTTTCAAGACTTCGGTCTTCCTTTTCCCTTGCGGCTGTGATGGACAAATTGACTCCCGGTTTTCGGCGGTGCCCTTGCGAATGAGCGATGTCAGAACGGATCCGCACTCCACGTGCGTTTTCTGCCTTGGCCTAGAACATGACCCGCAGGCCTGCAAGTCATGCTGTTCGTTCTCGGCCAACGCCTTGGAGGACCACGCTGCCGGTTGAAGCTTGGGTGCCCGGGCGCTATCCGCCGTTAGTCGAAAGAGAGTCTGGCGGTTATCATGGCGCTGGCTTGGCTGACCAGCTCGGCAGATGATCGCCTCGAGGAGGAGGAGGCAGCCCAGGCCGCATCTTCCTCCTCCTCCTTGGTCGCGGCATTTATCCCGCTCTCTTTGGGTACCTCGTATTCTGCTTCGTTCAAGGAGCTTTGCCAATCCCTTTCCACGAAGGGAGAGGGGCCATCGGGACATTCCTGTCGGTCCCAAAAGAAGGATTCCAAGGGTAAGTCCCATCGTCGGTGTTCGTGGGAGCGGGAGAGGTCCCCTTCCCCGGACAGCTGACTGTCGACTTCGGTCAAGGTTGCGGCTAAGGCCGCTGGCTTCACGGCGTTCCCGTCAGGTCTGCTGGCCGAGACTCCCGTCGACACGGTCGAGATTTTTCTCGACCCGTCGGACGGGTTGTCGACTGGTGAAGCTGACAACCCTTCTTCGCCGGTTTCCCCGGTGGAGACCGAGGATCTGCCTGCGCCCCCAGTGCAGCAGTCCCCGGTTAAGGTGTCCGAGCCGAGGGAAGAGCTGGTGTCTCCCGCTCTTTCCCAGGCCTGTCCTCGGAAACACCGAGGATCTCGGTCTTGGACTTCTTCGTCCAGCCGATCCCGCCGACATCGGTGGTCTCGGTCTCGGCACCGAGGTAAGCGGCAACGCCGCTTGTCCTCATCTTCCTCCTCGGATGAGGAGAGGCTTTGGCGCAAATTGCGTCGACGCTACGAGGACCTGATGTGGCAACAGTTACTTTTGTCTGGGAGCAAGTCGACACCGACGCCTTCCCTGGCTATCAAGTGGCTGTCACCCGAGCGGCCGAAACAACCTCTCGCTGCTGTCGAGATGCCCAAACCTGGGCCTGTTGTTCGGCCGAAACCTGCTGCCACACCGATTGTGGTGGAATCTCCGCCTCCACAATCGAAATCGGGGGCGCCGACCAAGGACTCTTGGTCGGTCAAGGCCTGCCCCACAGGTTGTCGGTCACCCTCACTCCCGACTGTCCTCGGCAAGTGGAGGGTGGCTCAGGCCCTAGGTAGCTCTTTGCGGACTCCTCAGAGTCCGACGACGACTCCTCCCTGTTCTGGCCGGTTGACCTGGAGTCCTCCGGGGGCCAGTCACTGGACGAAAGCCCATTGTCCTTCATGGGTCTGCTTCGGCTCATCTCGGAGTCCACCGGGATGCAGCTCGAGCCCGTATCCGAACGGGCCAAGTATCCCCTGACGGAGATACCGGACCGAGGGGATTCACCCACGGAGGCCTTTCCGGTGGCTGAGGCCATTGTCGGCCCAGCCTTGGAGCTTTGGCAGCGGCCTGCTTCTGTCCTGGCCCTCGGCCAGTATGGCCAGGAAGTATGCGGTCCCTACCAGCTCTTTGCCAGGGTTTTCGGAACACCCCTCTGCCGAGGGGTTGGTCACAGACAGCATTTTCCAGCATTCCGGGAACGCTAGGGACGTGGACAAGCCCCCCGACGAGTCCAAAAAGCTGGACTACGCCGGGCGCAAGGTGTACGCTGCATCCTCCCTTGGCCTCCGCCAGGCCAGCTCGGTCGTGTTGATGGCACACTTCTCCCACGCCCTCATGGGCTCCCTGGATGAGGTGATCCCTCATCTCCCGGCTGACCTGCAGACCACGGTCCGGCAGGTTCGGGACCAGGGTAGGGTGGTGGTGAAGCAGCAGCTCCAAACAGCTCTGGACATAGGGGACTCCTGTGCCAGATCGGTTGCTGCCGCGGTGGCCATGCGCCGCAGAGCATGGCTGAGGATATCCACCTTCACGGCGGATACCCAGCACAAATTGGCGGATGTCCCTTTTGGGGACCGACCTCTTCGGCCCTGGAGTGGAAGGTCACCTCCAGCGGATCGAGAAGTCCAATGCCACTCTGGATTCGGTCACCTCCGCCCAGAAGGACAAGGCTGCCACAGCAGCAGCACAAGCCCTCGTCCTTCTGCGTCGCGGCACTCCGCCCAACAGCACCAGCATCAGGGCTAGCAGGCTCGTGCTTGGCATCCCAAACCCAAGCCCGCGGCTTCCTCCAATAGGAAGCAGGGAGGTAAAGGCCCAGGAGGTCCCTCGGCCGGTCTCTCCTCCAAGCCTGCCCAGTGACGGGTTGAGGGGTGTCGCCCCCAGCCTCGTCAATCCCCCCTGGGTTCCCCCAGTGGGGGGACGGCTCCGCTACTTCCTTTCCGCCTGGTCCGCTATCACCACGGACTGCTGGGTGTTGGAGTTGGTAGGAAAGGGCCTGCCTCTGGAGTTCGAGCAGGCTCCACCCTTTCCAGCTGTCTCCCCTTGGGGGGCCACGGGGTCCGCAGCCTCGCTGTCAGCCCGCCGAGCCGATATTGCCCTGCTCCTCGAAAAAGAGGTGATCAGGAAGGTGGCGGATCCTCCTCCAGACCCGGGGTTTGTGTCCAGGTATTTCCTGGTCCCAAAACAGACGGGGGGCTGGTGCCCCATTCTCGACCTGCACAACCTGAACAGGTTCCTACGGTCTCGGACCTTCAGGATGGTCACTCTTGCTCAGATAATCTCATCCTTGGAATGAGGCATGTGGTTCTGTTCCTTGGACCTCCAGGACACGTTCTTTCATGTCCCAATCCGTCCGTCTCATCAGAGATTCCTCTGCTTCAGGGCGGAGGGATCCCTTTACGAGTTTCGGGCCATGCCCTTCGGCCTCTCCCTAGCTCCCAGGGTCTTCACCAAATGCATGGCAGTGGTGACAGCATTCCTCGCGGCCACCAAAGGGTCCGGTACCCCTACCTGGACGACTGGCTGATTGCAGCCCCCTCCAGAACAGAGGTGGAGCGGTCCAGAGATCTGGCCCTCCAGTTTTGCTCTCAGATTGGCCTCCTCATCAACGAGGCCAAGTCGGAACTCGTGGCAAAGCAGGTGATACATTTCATCGGGGCAGAGCTTGACTCTCTTCGAGCCAGAGCACGGCTCCCAGCGGACAGGGACGAGGTTCTTTCCTCTTTGCCCAGTCATTTCAGGTTGGGCAATCGTGCCCTGCCCGGGACTTCCTGTGCCTCCTGGGCCTCATGGCGGCCTGCACCAGTGTGGTCCATTGGGCCCGCTGGTACATGCGTCCCCTTCAATGGGGACTGGCCAGCCAGTGGTCACAGCACTTCAATCCATTGGATTAGCTAGTGACAGTGACCCAGGGGATGTGGAACGCTCTCCAGTGGTGGACTGTTCCGGCACATCTGCAGGAGGGCATCCCGTTTGTCCGCCCCGAGCTGACGGTGTCTCTATCGACCAATGCCTCTCTGATGGGTTGGGGTGCCCATCTGGGGGAGCACAGAGCGCACGGCCTCTGGTCCCCTCGGGAGTCCCGATGCCATATCAACCTGCTGGAGCTTCGAGCGGTTCGTCTAGCCCTCACCGCCTTTGCTCCATCTCTACGGGGTCAAGTGGTTCAGGTCCAGACGGACAATACCACGACCATGCACTGCCTGAACCGGCCAGGTGGGACGCGCTCCATGCCTCTGTGCAGGGAAGCTCTCCGCATTTGGTCACTCGTGTGCAGCCTGGAGGCGGATCTCCTTGCCATTCATGTGGCAGGAGCCTCCAACACCCTGGCCGATGCCCTAAGCTGGATAGGAGCTGCGTCCCACGAGTGGTCTGTCCTGTCGGAGGTAGTACAAGATCTCTTCTCCCAGTGGGGCACGCCTCAGGCGGACCTGTTTGCCTCCAGGGAGAATGCGAAGCTGAGACTGTTTCATGCCCGCCCCCCTCTGCAGGGCTCGCTGCAGGGGGATGCCTTCTCGAGGCCGTGGACTCCGGGCCTCTTCTACGCCTTTCCCCCATTTCCCTTGATCCACAAGGTGCTTCTCAAGGTGAGGAGGGACAAGGCGCAGGTGATTCTGGTAGCCCCAGACTGGCCCCGCCAGTTCTGGTATCCAGATCTCCTCAGTCTCAGCTCCAGGCTCCTGGAGGCGCTTCCAGCCCGGCCGCCTGATCTCAGTCAATCAGGAAGGTATTCCATCTGACCTTCAATCCCTGCACCTGACGGCCTGGTTCCTGGCGGTAGAGTTCCAGGCCTTGGGTCTTTCGACAAGGTCCTCAGCGTGTTGAGGCCCGTGGAGTCGACCAGAAAATGCTACGCCTTCAAATGGAAGAGATTCTCCATTTGGTGTCAGGGCAAGGGCCTGGACCCTTCCTCCTGTTCCTTGGCAAGCATCTTGGACTACCTGTGGTCCCTTTCTCAGCAAGGGCTTCGGTCGACGACCCTTAAGGTGCACCTGGCAGCCATCTCTGCTTTCCGGGCACGGGCCGGGAAGCAGTCGGTGGTGTAGGAGAAGGTGGTCGGGCGCTTTTTCAAAGGCCTTGATCACATATCCCCTTCGGTGCGAGAACCTCCACCTCCATGGGATCTACTGCTAGTATTGGCTAGCTCATGGGCAGGCCATTCGAACCCGATGCACAGATGTGACATCTCTCACCTGTCGTGGAAGACCCGCCTTCTTGGTGGCTATCACGTCAGCCAGAAGGATGGGAGAGCTCCAGGCACTTTCCATCGAGTCTCCTTATCTGGTCTTCCACAGGGACAAGGTTGTCCTGCGCCCCCACCCGAAATTCCTTCCGAAGGTGGTGTCGGAGTTTCACCTTAACCAGGTGTTGACTCTGCCGGTGTTCTACCCCAGTCACACCTCGGAGGCCGAATATAGGCTTCATACTTTGGACCCTAGAAGATCGCTCGCTTATTATAAGGAGCGGACAGCTGAAGTTTGGGGAGAGGTTCGCCAGCTGTTTGTCACCTACGCTGACGCCGCACCTGACAGACCTGCAGCCAAGCAGACGATAGGCAGGTGGGTCACCTCCTGCATAGATCTCTGCTATAGGTTGGCGGGCATGGAGCCTCCCAGAGGGATAAGAGCTCATTCTACCCGCCATACCGCTGCATCTGTGGCTGCTTCCAGGGACGTCCCCATCCAGGAAATGTGCAGGGCTGCTACCTGGAAGTCAGCACGCGCCTTCATCACCCATTGCCACATCGACCTTGAGTCACGCCGGGATGCTGGTTTTGGGGCCTCGGTTCTCAGTCTTTATTCCCTAAGTAGAGGTGCGGCATGCCTTCCTCCTCCCGGAGAACTGCTAGGAGTCTGCCAGACAGTGTGGATGAACAACATATCCATGTCCTAGAAATACAGGTTACTCACCTGTAACAGGAGTTCTAGGAATGGTATATGTTGTTCATCCCTACATTCCCTCGACCTCAACTGGCGCACAACCTGGCTTCCAGCGGGCTAGATCTGGCGTCATGGGGCGGAGCCAAGAGTTTTACCACCCGGGTGGGTGGGAGGAGCCAGCTTGAAGACGTTCCAGCAAGATTTAAAGCGGCAAGGAACCTGCCAGACAGACAGGTGTGGATGAACAGCATATACCATTCCTAGAACTCCTGTTACAGGTGAGTAACCTGTATTTTCTGCTCGCTGCATCCAGGGCCTGGCGTTTCCTGGCAAGACGTGTTGTCCCTCTCTTGGAACTGGAGATTTCTTTATGCATTCTCTCTGTTTCCACAGATTGAGGGTGCTAATCAAGTTGCAGATGGATTGGGCCAGCATGATTCTGGTAGCTCCCTTCTGGCATCGCTGGATATGGTTCCCTTTCTTTCAGCAGATAGCAGAGGAACATCCAGTCCCCCTCTTCCTCTTCACAGGAATCTGCTGACCGAGGACCCTGGTACATACCAACCTCTGGTCCCTCCATCTGCATGCCTGGCTGCTGAGAATATAGTCATCGCCATGTTATGGGTCTCTAACAGTGTGTTGGACATCCTAGTGGCCGCCCGGAAGCCTTCCATTCGAGCCACATGTGCCATGAAGTGGAAGCGATTTGCCATCTGGCTGCCAAGCATAGCTTAGACCCCTTCACCTGCTTGGTGAATCATATCCTGGACTACCTGATTTCACTCTCGACTCAGGCCTCCAGTACTAGTCCCTCAAGGTTCACCTTTCGGCTATTTCTGCATTTCATGAGCCCCTTTCCCCCTTCTTCTCCCCCATGCCCTCTTCTTTTACAGCATTATTGCATGTTTCTTGCACTTATAGTTGTATATACATGTGTTTTAGACTGTAGCATATTTTCTTTGGCATGTGATGTATATATTCACATATTTTATTGACTTGTGTATTGTCACTTTAATTGTGTGCTTTAAAAGGCACTGATCACCACTACCCTTTCAGCCTTGTGAAAGCGCAAGTCATGCGCAAAAACGTTTGGCTGTTTTTGCGGGATGGGTGTCCTGCATCTTCATCACGGCTAGTTTTTAACAATAAAGAGTGTTTGTATCCAGAAGCTATGAAGCTATGGTATCCTTTTTCTAAGTGGTGACCGAGAAGCCGAAATTACCTGCTTTCTTTGAATACTGCTGTCTTGGTGGCTGCTTCCAGGGATGTCCCTATCCAGGAGATCTGCAGAGCTGCTATCTGCAAATTGGCACAGACCTTCATTTCCCACTACCTCATCGACCTTGAGTCTCTCCGGGGTGCTGGTTTTGTGGACCTCAGTTCTCCAATCCCTGTTTGCCAAATAGGAGTGTGCGCCTTTGCGTTGCTTCCTCCTGGAGAACTGCTCTGAGTCTGCCAGAGTGCGGATAGTACACTATTTTCACACCCCTAGAAGTGAGGGTTAATCACCTATAACCACAGTTCTCAGAGTAATATATTGTACACATCCACACAACTCACTCGACCACCCCTGGCAAGTGGTGCACAGATCCCTGCTTCCAGTGTGCAAGATCAGATGTCATGGTGGGGAGCCTTTGGAGTATACCACCTGGGTGGGTCGAAGGAGCTTAGCTAGAAGATGTTCCGGCTAAAATTAAAGGGAAAGGAAGATTGCCTAAATATGGATGTGTACCGTATACTATTCCTAGAACTACAGATCTTACTTCGAGATAGAGCTCTTGCAGCAGGCTATCACAATTAGGACTATGCTTGAGCACTAAGGACCCTGCAGGAAAAACTTCTGCCAGCAATACCAGCTGGGGACACTTCCCGGCCTTGGCCCATGACGTCGGTCCGGGGTACAAGAGAGGGACCCAGCTCCACCTCAGTTCTTTCCCGCCGCGTACCACGCACGTGAATAGCTGCTGCCTGCAATTCACCAGCAAGAACAGTACTACAGTCAAGCTATTTTTCGACGGTTTTCCGTTATTTCCTTGTTACCGTGACCGACGCCTGCACGGTCACCGTAAGTGGCGCGTTTTTTTCAGTATCTTGTCCTTTCCTCGGTGTTTAAGCCGCTGTTGGCGCCGTCAGTACCGCAGTTGGTCCACGTGGGTTCGATGTCTTCCCGGGCGTCCCTCTCACCAGAACACGTCAACAAGTGCGAGTGCAGCGGCAAATTCCGCCAAAGGCGGTCATGCGGTGTGTTTTCTGCGGGCGGACCCGACATACTGCGCTTCCGACTGCCAGCGTTCCACGAGCGGACTAGATCCGATGCCTGAAGGCCTATCTACTAGAGAAGAAGATGGACCTGCACTGCGTCCGAGGGAAGAAGAAGGAAAAAAGCTCCATAATGAGGCAGATTGGTCCGGCACGGTCCCAGTCTCGGTCCTTCGCCGGTAGCGGCCTTCCCTGAAGAAGGCCTGTCGCCGGGCTCGGGTGATGCGGCGCTCGTCCCAGGTTAAGGCCGGCCCGTCGAGGGAGCAGCCGGCCAAGCCTAAGGTGACTTCAATTAAGGTCATCGCTAAGTCCGTGGCGGTTTCTGCTTCGGCCCTACCGTCCACGGCACTGGCGCCGCCTGCTAAAGGTGCGCCTCCGGAGCGTAAGGACTCTCCGGCGCCCCCTGTTGTCACCCTGTTGTCTGTTGCGACACCTACACCGGTCGAAGGGGCCAAGGACCCGGGGTCAGTCGTTGTCCTGCCGACGTCCCCGTCGCCCAAGTCCTCCTCCCCCCTGGGCCTCCAGGAAAGCTCGCTGTCGCGTCCTGCCACGCCTGAAGCTTCTTTCCCGCAGCGGGCAGCAGAAGTATTCTCCCCGGACGAGCTGAAACAACTTATTTCGTTTTGTTGGGGGCAGGTTCACAAACGTACCAACCCGTCGCCAGCCCAGACACGGTACCAGATCCTGCGGGTGAACCACAGCCGGAGGGCGAGGCCTCCCCGGTGAGGTCCCCGGAGCGCCATTTTTCGCCCCCTTCTAGGGCTTGTTCCTGCGCCTGACCTGAAGACTGCCGACGTCGCTCCTTAGGTTCCACTGACAGACGTCGGACCCGGTCTTATTCTCGGAGCCCTTCCTGCACTCGGCGGGACGGTTCCCGTCGTCGGTCCAGGGACTGAAGTCGGTCTTCGAACCGTCGTTGGTCCCCTGCATACCGACGTCAGAGAAGGCATGGACATGAGGCAGAACCAGACCACTCTAAGTCGGATAGTCGGTGCTCCTCTTCATCATCATCCTCTTCCCTCAGCCTCAAGTGCTCCCCTGAGGAGAAGGACATGCCTCGCTTCGCCTCCGGACGATCCCACATTCATGGGCGTCATGAGGCATATCCAGGCTTCTAATGAGTGGGACACAGAAGACCTGGATCCGGGCGCGGAGATTGGCCAAGTACCTGAGGCAGAAGGGCCAAAGTCTTTGGTCATTCCTCCTCTGGTGGATACCTTTCAGGACCTGACTAGATCCACCTCGCTGCGCCCAGCCTCCATCCTGGGGGTTCCTAAGAAGTCGGACAGGCTTTACAAGGCTCTGAGGGCTGAACCCTTTTTGGCTGAACACCCTCAGGCAGACACTACTGTGATCACGGCTGCTCATGACAAGTCTCGACAGCCACGACACCTCAGCTCCCAGCTTCCCCACTTAGAGTCCCGTTACCTGGATCAGGTGGGCAAAAATGTTTACTCTGCCTCCACCTGCTCCATTAGATCCTTAAACTTCCTCACGCATATGATGCAGTTCCAGAATGCGCTGTGGGAACGGGGTCTTGAGCTGGCACAGGCCATGCCAGACTCCGATAAAAAGACGGAGCTCCTGGCCCTCTTGCAGTCGGGCTCGGACATAGGCACTCATGTTCTGAGGGCCTCGTACGATACTGCAGATAGGGTGGCCAGAGCAGCTGCCTCTGGAGTTTGTCTCCGGCGCCATGCCTGGTTACGGCTTTCGGGCTTCCACCAGGATCTGCAGTCCGGTATCTGGGACCTGCCATTTCAGAGTACCGTCTTATTTGGGCAGGAGACGGAGAATCTGATCTCACGTCTCCAGGAATCGGGCAAGTCTATCTGGTCGGTCCGCCAGTTGTACCGTGGCGACCAGCGACACCCTCATCACCGTCGGCTTTTTCAAAAGTCCTCAGGCAGTCAGACTTCAGCCCGTGGTTCCCAGCAAGGGCAGAGAGGTGGCTTCCGCCGGAGATCTGGAAACCAGCAGTCTGGTGGACCGTCTGGCAACTCGGTCTGGTGGACTCCCTGGGGATGGGCACCAACCACGTTTAGCCTCTCCCAGATTCCCGTCGTAACCCAGGGCGCCTTCTGGACCTAACAACCTCAATCCTACCATCACCCATACATGGGTCACCTCACTGTCCACGACCAGCACAATCCCTTCCAACCTCACTTCCCGACAGCGTCTGACAGTAATGTCTGACACTGGGAGAGGGGGATAAAAGGGGGCAAGTTGTGTAACAGTGAGCCGCCATAAATAATCCTAGCCCCCTTTAAATCCTCCCATATAGCCTCTATACATCCCAAGCAACTAATACAGTACTTAACTATCCAACTTTAAACAAACACAGTTAAGTGATACCTAAAATATATGCCTGGCCTACTCAAATATCAAAGCTAATACTTTTAATTAACATTTAAAACAAAAAAAAAACTGCTTCGCAATAGTGCTCTCTAGCTAGGCTATTCCCTACCTCAATAATGATTTAAACAGTGGATACAAATTATTAAACTTTGATACTATTTAAGAGGTACAAAAGGAAGAACCTACCCTTTTTTCTTCTTCATTTACTAATAAAATTTCAGTACCAAGTGGCGCTTGCGAGCGGCGCAGCAATTTGAAGGGGAGACTGTCCCTGCCTCTCGGACTCACAGGTCTAACTCCCCCACATACACCACCAGGCAGGATAGAAATAGCAAGGATTCACTGCACAGCCTCTCACGCCGTGCAGGTCCTGCAGTCAGAGCAGGTCGGTAGCTAGCCTTGAGCACACAAGGGGCCTCAAGTTACGTTCCTTCTTAGATTCCTAGCCGCTTACGACCGACGTCGCATTTCACAGTCAACAAATGTCCAAAGGCACAGACTAGCTGCTTGCGAGCGGCACAGCAATTTGAAGGGGAGACTGTTCCCGCCCCTTGGACAAGATGTTTGTGGTCGCCCCACGTTGGCCTTGACAGATATGGTTTCCTCTGCATAAGAGACTGCCCAGTCAGTACTCTGAGGGCTTTTCCTTTTGGGTGGACCTTTTGATGCAGGGGTCCCTGGTCCATCCCAGTCTATTCTCTCTTCACTTCCAGGCCTGTCTCTTGAAGAAATGGAGGTGAGCAGGTGTAAAGTATTCCAGTCTCTCTCTCTGATGCTTTTGGCTGCTCATAAACCTTCCACCAGGAAGACCTACACAGCCAAGTGGAAGCATTTTTCCATGTAGAGCTCCAGAGCATGTATGGGCACTTTCCCGGTGTCCAGCAGACGAGGTTGTAGAGTACTTGTTGAACCTCTCTGATGTAGGTTTGCAGTGCTTTGCCGTTAAGGTCCACTTATACGCTGTTTCAGCATACCACAGGCCTGTAGAGAACCTCTTTCTAGCGCCGTTGTCTCTCTTCAAGAGGTACTTGAAGGGTATTCTGCACACAGGGCCTCCAGTCAGAAAACTTGTGTCCACCTGGGATATCAGCCTTGTGTTGAGCCCTTTGAGCTGGTGTCTATGCCTGACGTGAAGTTCCTAACCTGAAAAACAGCTTTCCTAGTGGCCATCACTTTTCACTTGCAGAGTTTCTGAGATTCATGCTTTGGTTACGGATCCTCTGTATACTGTGTTCCACAGAGACAAACTGGGCCTCCACAGCCACCCCAAGTTTTTACCCAAGGTGGTGTCAGATGTTCACCTAAATCAGCCTCTTGTGCTGCCTCCATATTTTCCTAACTTCCAGAATGAAGGAGAACACATTCTCCATTCTCTGGATGTCAGAAGAGCTCGGGCATTCTATCTTGACAGAACCAAGGACTTCAGGCACTCTAAGCAGCTCTTCGTCTCCTTTAATTCTAATCGAATGGACAGCCTGTTACAATCAAATACATTTCTGCTTTGATTTTAAGTTGCCATTGTTACTGATGTGCTATGGCGTAGGTCAAGTAAGTACCCACTCCACCAGGGCAGTTGCCACGTTTCTGGCAAAGATTCGCTGTGTGCATATCGGTGATGTTTGCAGAACTGCAACTTGGAGCACATGCACACTTCATCAAGCACTATGCCCCGAATGTTCATACCATCATGCCTCCTTTGGCAGGACCATCCTTCAGTGGACTTTTGCCCTGAGTAAGCCTTGACTTACTCCGCCCTGACCGGGGGGATTTTCGTCTGAGCTTGGTACTCTAACCAATTTGTGTGAATCAGTGGTGAAGATTGATTCCTGGAAGATAGAAAAATTAGGTACTGTCCGTAGTTCTTGATCTTTTAGGTAAATCTTTACGATTGATTCATGCATGCATGCACACACTCCTAACACCAACCATTTCCTTGGGCTCACCCTGGCCTGTTTATTGGTCTTCTTCCGTTTTTCTTGATTTAGGCTGTGAAGACACTGTGTTTCTGATTTGTTGACCCTTCTTACACAGGTCACCAGGGCTAACTTATGCCCATAGGTTAGTACACAAACATCAGCTAGTTAGTTAATGCTACATCTCATCAGTAAAAACGATACTGAGGTGGTTGAGGGCTGGTGCCGAGGTAAATCTGTGCTGTGAGCTCCCCTTCATGGCATCGCACTTTCCTCCACGCCAGTCGTCCTGAAAAGTTGTGGCTCCTGCAGGATCCTAGCACTTCTGGCTCAGAACCCATTTGTATTAGAATCAATGGTAAAGATAATCCTAGAAGATCAAGAATTAAAACGAGTATGTAATCTTTAATTTATGGTTCTCCATGACCCAAGTTCTCCCTAGTGCACTGCATTACTTGCCTTTGTACTGCTTTGATGCCAGATTTTCATTTTTGCACTTGTATTGCACAATATACTTGCTGTTTAACCTGTTCTAAGCTTGTACCAGTAAAGTATTACTTACTATACTGTCTGCACTGTTGTGTGTACCATGTAATGTACTGTATTATGTTTCACTATTCTCCTGTAACCCTTCCCCTGGGTCGCAGCTGGGAATGAGCCTTGGCTCAGTGTGCCTCTCGTAGTTACCAGTTGTCAATTAAATATATAAATTAATACAATGAATATTGAATTTGGATTTCTTTTTCTTAACAGGTGGGAACAAACTTCAAACAGCAGGAAATAAAATGGAAGAGGTTAAAACAACTGAAAACCAGAAGTTGTCCATTTCTTCTGTGATACAGACACAAGAAGTAAAACCCGAAACAAATGTGGAACCTGCTCCAACATCAGCCTTACTTGCTGCATTGCAGAGCGATGTCCAGCCAGTAGGCCATGATTACGTGGAGGAGGTAGTGTATTTATGTATTCTTGACTTAGAGGTTCACAGTCTCTTTGTGAAAGTGAGATTAGCAAACCAGTCATTCAGCCACTCCTGGAAATCAACCAGATGCTCATGTATAAACTCTCTTGACACTTTACTTGTGTTCCAGTGGAGCTGCATTGCACTTATCACTGGAGAAAATTATCCAGATCTTTCAGAATACAGGAAGGCAGCTGAAACTGTCCGGGGTGTTGTTTTTTTGTTGTTTTTCTGGGTACGTACACTGGATTCAGAAGGGTCCTTTTTTTTCAGACATGACCTCGCATGCGGTAAAATAGGTGCATCTTATCCAAGGGCAAGAAATAGAGCATAAAAATAAGTAAACATTTCATGCATTTGTAACCATTTGCATATAAAAAAACAAATACTACTTCAAGAATGTAGAAAAGGCATCCATAGAAGATGTATTTGTGGAGGGCTTCAAGCATGCATAGGATAAATATAGGTGTATATTAGAACAGAGGTGGGTGGGCAGGCGGGTTCATGGAGACCAGATAGTGTCTGCAGAGGTAGAATAGGCAGGGAACACGTAGACATTCTGGGTGGGACAAGCGGTCCTTTTCTGCCAACAGATTCTATATTTCTAGGGATGTAGATATGGTGTACTATCCACACTTCAGGCAGTTCTTCCTTTCCCTTTAATTCTTGCAGGAAGGTCTTCAGGCTGAACTTCTTCTACCCACCTGGCTGGTATCCCCCCCTTGACACCACCCCGTGACGTCATATCTTCCTTTCCACTGGATGCATCAGTTTTCCTCCTTCACAGCTCCTGCATGCGGTGTAGGCCCAGTTTGGTCGTCAGACAGGGCACTATAGTCCAACGGAGCAGGGTAATTGTAGACCAGCAGATAAGGGTGAGCCAGCGCAGAGCAGGGGAAGTTCGGCGTTGGGGTCTGCAAAACCAGTGTACAGTACCTTGGAAGGGGACCATCCAGGTCAACTGTGGGTCGGGCGCTGGGCCTGCAGGGGTCAGCAAGGGTAAAATCAGCAGTGGGCCCGCAGGCTGCAGGAGGGGCATCACAGGCGCCGGGCCTCAAGGCTGGTGCAGTGGCAGATTGGGCAGCAACCCAGTGGGCATCAGTTGGGGACACCAGGGAGAAGAATCCGCAGGCGCCAGGTCTGGAGGAAAAGCAGACGTGGGGGGGACCGCACAGGCAAAGGCGGAGGAGATGACGGATTGGGGGATGCGGGCGCTGCCTGGAAGGACTGACGTTGGGTCCCGCAGAGAGGATCTACATAGGTAGAGCCTTGGCTGGGGAGGCAACAGCCAAAGAGCCAAAGCCAATAGAACCAACATGGGCCAAGCCTCCTGGCTGAGAACCCACAGAGGTAATGGGCCTGAGCATCAGGGGGTCGAGGGACAGGAGACGAGTCCCCTGTGCCAGAGGAGCCACCATCCATGATAGAAAAATAAGGAGGCGGTGGGCCACCGCACCAGCCGGAGGTGGGGGCTGGCCAATCCATAGGGGGACGACCCCCAGTGGGAGGATGACCCCGACGCAGTCGAGGGCTTATGCAGTGACTGCGAGCAGGAAGCAGACCGGTCCCAGTGCTTATGCTTCCTGCCAGACCTCTCCCGGGACTGAGATGAAGAGGAAGCCCCAGAAGACTGGGCAGGAGAAGCTGAAGAGTTCCTGGCCTGCAGCTCCTTTTCCATCACGACCAGCTTCTGTTTAATGAAATGCCTCTCCAGTATCAGGCATTTCGAAATTACAGACTGCACAATAACAGCTCTTCAGCTGCCAGGAGGTGCACTTTCGACGGCAGGAAGAACAGAATTGAGGTGAGGGAGGAGTCAAGGCCGGTGACTGACCAATGTTCAAGCAGCACACATCAAGTGCAGCCCTCGTGGGAGGCAGACATCCCGTCTCCGACTCCTCCCACTAGAAAACTAGCTATAAGCTCCTCAAGGCCATAACTCCTTCAGCATATAACCCACCAGTTATGAATGATGAAGATACATACAAGGAAGATCTTCATGGCCTCTGTACACAGCCTTGAGGATCTTGTGTCCCCCCCCCCAAATGCTTGTTAATGTACCACATGGTGGTTGTGTTGTCTGTCCTGACCTGGACTGACTGACCCCTCAATTGAGGTGCAAAGGCCTTTAGGCAAGGACGACAGCTCTCACTCTAAAAGATTGATGCGCATCTTGGAGTCCTGAGGTGACCAAATTCCAGTGATTGTGAGGTTGTCTGTGTGCGACCCCCACCCCAGGAGGGAGGCATCTGTTAGAACCACAGTGTGGTGCTGTTGTCCCTTTCTTTCCACCACTGCAGAGCCAGTAGCAGAGTTCTTGTAACTGGCACAAACTTTGAAATGGGGTCCCATCTTTGGGACCAGTGGGATTTCAGATGATACTGAATATCTCTCATCTGAAACCTGGAGCCTGATACTACTGCGGCAGTTGAGGCCATGTGCCCCAATGCCAGGAACTGTCTTGCAGTCCTGGGCTAACCCATGACAAAGGATTTTGCAAGGGTTAGTAAGTTGTTACACTCTCCTGTGGGAGAAGAACAGGTTACTCACCTGTAACAGTTCTAGGAGTGGTATATGTTGTTCATCCACACTCTTTGCCATGTCCCTTTCCCTTTAAATCTCGCCGGAAAGTCTTCAGGCTGGTTCCTCCCACCCACCCGGGTGGCAAATGCCTCGGCTCTGCCCCATAACGCCAGATCTTAGCCCGCTGGAAAAAAGGTGATGCGCCTAAAGCCGGGGAGGTCAGGTGGGTGCATGTGGATACACAGCATATACCACTCCTAGAACTACTGTTACAGGTGAGTAACCTGTTCTTCTAGGAGCGTGGCTATGCTGTTCATCCACACTCTTTGGCAGACTCCAAGCAGTTCTCCGGGAGGAGAGGAGGTAAGGCGCATACCCCCAACTTAGGAAATGGAGATTGAAGAACCGAGGCCCCAAAACCAGCATCCCGGCGTGACTCAAGGTCGATGTGGTAGTGGGAAATAAAGGTGTTTGCTGATTTCCAGGTAGCAGCCCGACAGGTTTCTTGGATAGGGATGTCCCTGGAAGCAGCCACCGATGCAGCAGTATGGCGGGTAGAATGAGCTGTTAACCATCAGGGAGGTTTCTTGCCCGCCAACTCATAGCACAGACCTATGCATGATGTAATCCATCTTGCAGTGGTCCGTTTGGCTGCAGGTCTGCCAGAAGCGGCTTCAGCGTAGGTGACAAACAGGCGAACCTTTCCACGAATTTCCGCTGTTCTTTCCTTATAATGAGAGAGAGCATGTCTCGGGTCCAGAGTATGGAGCCTGTACTCTGCATCCGAGGTGTAGTTAGGGTAGTATACTGGCAGAGTCAACACCTGATTAAGGTGAAACTCTGAGACCACCTTCGGAAGGAATTTCGGGTGGTGGCGCAGGACAGCCTTGTCCCTGTGAAAGACCAGATAAGGGGAGTCCACGGAGAGCGCCTGGATCTCCCCTGTCCTTCTGGCTGATGTGATAGCCACCAGGAAGGCCGTCTTCCATGACAAGTGTGACAGTTCACACCTGTGCATTGGTTCGAATGGCTTGCCCATGAGCTTTGCCAAAACCAGTAAGAGATCCCACGGAGGTGGAGGTTCATGCACCAGAGGGGATATGCGATCCAGGCCTTTGAAGAAGCGCCCGACCACTGTCGCCTGTGCCAGTGTCAGCTGGCCGGCCAGCGCCTGGTAAGCAGAAATGGCTGCCAGGTGCACCCAAGGGTCGATGACCACAGACCCCCTTTGGAGAGAGAGAGAGAGACCAAAGGTAGTCTTGAATGTTAGCCACAGAGCAGGATAAGGGGTCCAGACTCTTACCCTGACACCAAATGGAAAATCTCTTCCATTTGAAGGCATAACATTTCCTGGTTGATTCCTTGCGAGATGCATCCACCACAGTGTAGACATCCTCGGAAAGACCCAGAGCCTGGAACTCTAGCCGCTCGGGTACCAGGCTGTGAGGTGCAGGATTTGAAGGTCCGGATGGAAGACCTTCCTCTGGTTTAAAGATATCAGGTCCGGACGTGTACAGAGCCGCTTCGGAGGCGTGCAGCTGAGGATGAGGAAATATGGGTACCAGAATTGGCGCGGCCAATCTGGGGCTACCAGAAACACCTTCGCCTTGTCCCTCCTCACCTTGAGTAACACCTTGTGGAACAAGGGAAATGGAGGGAAGGCGTAGAGGAGGCCTGGGGTCCATGGCCTGGAAAAGGCATCCCCCTGTAGCGAGCCCTGCTGAGAGGGGCGGGCATGGTACAGACTCAGCTTGTCATTCTCTCTGGAGGCAAACCGGTCCACCAACGGTTTGCCCCAGTGGGAGAACAGACTGCAGGCTACCTTTGGATGGAGGGACCACTCATGGGATGTCTTTCCTAGATGGCTGAGAGCATCCACCAGTTAGTTCGAGACTCCTGCCACATGGATCGCTAGGAGATCCGCCTCCAGCCGTCTGAACAGGGTCCAGATGTGGAGCGCCTCTTTGCACAGCAGACAGGAGTGTGAGCTGCCCTGTTTGTTGAGGTAGTACACGGTCGTGGTATTGTCCGTCTGGACTTGAACCACTAGACCCCGGAGCTGAGGAGCGAATGCTGACAGTGCCAGTCTGACTGCTCTGAGCTCCAACATGTTGATGTGGCATCGGGAGTCCTCGGGTCCAGAATCCATGGGCCTGGTCGTCCCCCATGTGGGCTCCCCAGCCCATGAGAGAGGTATCGGTTGTGAGGACGACCATCTGCTTGGGGCGGAAAAACGGGATCCCTTCCTGCAACCGTTCTGGGACGGTCCACCATTGGAGAGCGTCCCACATCTTCTGGGTTACCGTGATCAGGTGGTCGAATTGACCATGGCGCTGAGTCCACTGGGTGGCCAGCTTCAATTGGAGGGGGTGCATATGCCACCTGGCCCAATGGACCACTGAGGTACGCACCGCCATGTAATCCGGAAGGCACAGAAAGTCCGGGGCAGGGTGCAAGAGCCCAACCAGAAATGATCGGGCAAAGGAGGAAAGAACCTCCGCCCTGTCTGCCGGGCTCTGGCTTGACAAGAGTTGAGCTCTGCCCCGATGAAGCCCATCACCCGAGACAGCAGGAGTTCCGACTTGGCCTCGTTGATCAGGAGGCCAAGCTCAGAGCAGGTTAAGAGAGCCAGATCCCTGGATCTCTCCACATCCTGAAGGGAGGAACCCACCAGAAGCCAGTCATCGAGATAAGGGTAGATTCGAACTGCTCAACGCCGAAGATGGGCTGCCACCACTGCAATGCACTTGGTGAAGACCCGCGGGGCCGATGACCGGCCGAACGACATGGCTTGGAACTCGAACAATTCCCCTCGACCCTGAAGCGGAGGAACCGCTGGTGGGATGGACGGATTGGGACGTGAAAGAACACGACATGTTTCGCTCCAGGGGTAGTATGATCTGGTTCAGAGTTACCATCCGGAAGGTGCGAAACCTGAGATACTGATTCAGGTCATGGAGATCTAGGATGGGGCGCCAACCCCCCCGTCCACTTGGGCACCAGGAAGTACCTGGGTATGAAACCTGGGTCTACAGGCGGATCCGGCACTAGAGCTACTGCCTCCTTGTGGAGGAGCTGAGGTATATCGTCTCGAAGAGCAGACTGTGTGCTAGCTGAGATCCTTTCCTCCCGAGGAGCGCGGGCTTAGCTAAGTGGGTGGGTACTGCTCGAATTCCAGAGGCAGTCCCTGGCCGATTACTTCTAGAACCCACCTGTCCGAGGTGATATCGGACCAGGCGGAAAGAAAGTGGCTGAGCCGACCCCCCATGGCAGGACCCAGGGCAGGCGTGACATGTGTAGGGGTGGCAACCCCCAACCTGTCACTGAGCAGGCTTAGAGGAGGAGGAGGAAGCTCCTGGACCAGCACCTCGGCCTCCTTTACGGGGTTGTTGGACGAGTACAGGACCACTTACAGGAGTGCTCAGGCCATGGAGATGCAGGCAGCTCCTCAAAGGCAGCAGTCTAGGGGCAGGGGAAGGCCTTTTTACCAAGCACAGGCCTCTTCTCCCTTTTCTCAGAGGGGCTTATTCAGAGGGAGAGGCAGAAGGGGGATGAGCAGGACTGCATACACTCCTCAGCCTAAGGCCCCTGCCAAGCAGACACTGTGATGGGTTTGCCCGGGTCGACTCTCCTATTTCAGTAGGGGGCAGGCTGGCTTACTTTGTCCAGGACTGGATGTCTATTACATCAGACAAGTGAGTCCTGGAAGTAGTAAGCCAGGGACTGGTTCTCAGCTTCAAAAAATTTTCGAAGATGAGAGCCAGATCTTTTCCACCTGCAGGTCTCTCAAAAACCATTGCCCTAGAGGCAGAGGTTTCATCTCTTCTGGCCTTAAGAGCTATAGAGAGAGTTCCTACACTACACGGGGGCAAAGGTCTGTACTCCAGGTACTTCCTTACCCCAAAAAAAACAGGGGAGTGGCGACCCATCCTAGACCTAAGATACCTGAACAAACATCTTTTAAAACCAAAGATCAAGATGGTAACTCTGGGAATAATTCTTCCCTCTCTAAGGCCAGGGGACTGGCTAGCCTCCCTGGACCTCAAAGATGCCTATTTTCACATTCCCATCAAGTACTCCCACAGAAAGTGCCTCAGGTTCGAGTTGCCCTCAGGCCACTATCAGTTCAAAGCAGTGCCCTTTGGTCTAACATCAGCCCCAAGGGTTTTCACAAAGTGCCTGGCAGTAGTTGTTGCCTTTCTAAGAAGGCAAAAGATTTCCATTTTTCCATATCTGGACGACTGGCTTATGGTGGGCCAGTCTCCAGACCAGGTCAAGTCAGACCTCCAAGTGACCCAGCAAGTGCTTACTTCTCTAGGATTTCTTCTCAACCTTCCCAAGTCAGTTCTCGAGCCAGTGCAGCTCCTTACCTTTATAGGGGCAGAGCTGGATACTGTCAAAGCAAGAGCCTTTCTTCCCCTGGAAAGGGCAAGAGTTCTTATAGAACTAGCTTCTTCCTTCAGCCTTCAGGTGTCTCGACCAGCAAGGCATTTCCTCCAGCTCTTGGGCCACATGGCAGCTTCTAGAGCAGTGGTCCAAGGGGCAAGATTCCAGATGAGGGACATTTAGTTCCATCTGAGGGCCTTTTGGTCCCAAAGAAAGGATTCCCTTACCAAACTGATTCCAGTGACTTGGACCCTGATCCAAGCCCTTCAATGGTGGCAGGATCAGGACAATTTAAGACAAGGGGTCCCATTTGCCACTGTCTCATTCAGTGGTCCTTACCACGGATGCTTCCCTTCTGGGCTGGGGAGCCCATCTGGGGGGCCCTCACTGCCCTGGGACTGTGGTCCCTTCAGGAATCTCGTCTCCATATCAGTCTCCTAGAACTCAGGGCAGTTTTTGTGGCCCTGCAAGCTTTCTCTGTCGGTGCAGAACAAGGTGGTTCAAGTCAGTACAGACACACCACCACCGTGTGGTACATCAACAAACAGGGAGCACTCGGTCTATGGCCTTGTGCACTAGAAGCCATGAAGTTGTGGTCCCCTGGCTTATTCCCTGCAAACCTCTCTTGATAGCAGTCCACCTTCCAGGGAAGGACAACGTGCTAGCAGATGCACTGAGCAGGATCTCACAGGGCCATCACGAATAGTCCCTGGACCCTCTGGTCTTGAAGGTGATTTTTCAAGGTGGGGCACTCCAGAGATGGATCTCTTTGCAGCCCCAGACAATCACCAACTTCCTCTCTTTTGTTGCAGACCTCCAGTCTTGGGCTCAGTCCCTCTGGATGCTCTGATTCTGAACTGGGAAGGGAAATTTCTGTATGCCTTCCCTCTTCTGTTCAAAGTTTTAGTCAAGATAAGGTCACAACCTTGCAAAGTGATTCTGATTGCTCCAGACTGGGCCAGACAGCCTGATAGCCCCTGTTGCTGTCCCTAGCAGTCCATCTTCCCCTGTCTCTTCTCAGGAATTACAACCTGTTAACCTCGTCTTGGGAGGATTTGGTACCCCAATCTTCAGTCTCTCAATCTCAAGGCATGGCTCTTGAAGAGTTAGAGTTTGCAGACCTGCATCTGTCTCAGGGAGTTCTGGATATTCTTAAAGCCTCTCGAAAGCCTGCCACTAGAAAAACCTGTAACTCCAAATGGAAGAGATTCAGCATTTGGTGTTTCAAGAAACATGTTTCCCCAGACCCTGCTGAATTGCCTAGAGTTCTGGATTATATGGTCTATCTGAATGGCTTAGGTCTCAGACCAGCTAGTGTCAAGGTGCACTTGTCAGCTGTTCTGTCAGTGGGGAAGTCTTCCTCACTATCATCTCATCCTGTGTTCTGTAAATTTTTTAAAGGATTACTTCATACCAATGCTCCCTTTAGAGACCCTGCCCCTGCCTGGGATTTAAATGTTTGCATTGCTCAACTTATACAACCTCCCTTTGAACCTATGTCCTCAACAGAGCTTAAGTACTTGACTTGGAAAACTGTGCATCTTCCTGGACATAAGTCTCCACCACTCATTCACACTAGTGGGATCTGCGCTGGCGGCACTAGGACCCATCGGGAGCAAACTTTTTGCTGGAGGGTCGGCACGAGAGATGGCCCTGAGCATGGCGCCCTTGGCCGGTGGCTCTGCGCTAATGACTATCTCAGCGGCGACCCTCCAACCGCCTCAGTTCCTTTTTTCCCGCCGTCGGTGCGCTTCAGTGACAACGTCGCTCGCCTGTCGAGTCAAACTTCAAACTAGCGCATAGTTTTCAGTTTATTTTTGTAATATTATCTCGATAGTAGTATAGCTAATTTTATTCTATTTCTGTTATATTTTAAAATTTAATTATAGTAAAGAAGTCTCTGCCTACTGGACGGAGTCGACCATGAGCAGGTCAGGGGACGGTAGGAGATTTCGTATGAAAGCTGTTCAGTCAGTCGGGCTGGGTCAGTCAGCCCCCTTCTCCTCAGCGGGGTTCCGACAGCGGTCAGTCCGATGCCGAGGGATGGGCTGGTCCTCGCCGACGGCATAAAATAACGATGCATTCTCGGCACCGTTTGGCCTCGAACTCTCTCTTGACCCACAGGTCAAAAAGAAGGCATCACTCGGTGCGCCCTCTACAATGTCTGGGCGTCGACGGTGGGTTATAATCGCTGATTTGCGGTCTCCTCGCCGGAGATCGCCAACTTCGGTTTCCACCGTCTTCGACGCCGAGGCCCCACCCGCCTATAGGTAGGGCTCCAGATGAGCAGTTTTCATCAGTGGGCGCTCTTATGGGCGATGGGCTCGGAGGTTGGTTCTTCTGCCTGGCTCGGTTGCCCAGACGCCCGAGCTCGTCGAGGCGATCAAGTAGAGGCGGTTGGACCTTCCTGAGTCGCGAGCCTCGCCGGTGCCAGCAACTCCGTGTAGGTGTTTCCCCCTCACATGGCTGCGGCGGGGGCCACACACCGATGCCTTATCTCCTGGTTTTCCCTTCTCTTGCTTTCCAGGTTCCGAAATTGTCTCGGCGCCTCCTGCGAGGTTGCTAAGCTTGTCGGCGCCGTCATGGCGCCACCTAGATCCTCTTGGCCTGCCAGCGGTCTAAATGGCGCCCGCCTATGGCGCCGTGTGTCTTCGCGGTGCTGCCGGCGCCCGCCGAAGCGCGCGCACGCTGCGGTGCAGCGTGCCCTGCCGGTGCCGATAGCCTCCAGCGGCGCCGTTTCAATCCCCGCCGGCGCCGGGGCCCCCGGGACTCTCCCTTTCTATCTGCTCTTTCCTCCTCTCGTATTTTCACTCCTTTCCTGTCCAAACAGTTCCCTGGACTATCAGGAGATGATGTTGACAACCCAGACCTTGAGTTGGGTGATGAAGTGGAGAAGCAGGGATCTTTCACTGCTACAGAGCCTGTGGTGGGGACCTATCCTTTGGTCTCTGTTGAAGAACCTGAGATCCTCTGCTCTCCAGACTACAGACACCGATCCTTGAAAATATTGAACTCTAGTATCTTCATGCGAGGAGATCCCTACAGTTAGACTCCTCGATTCAACCTTCCTTTGAGCAGCTGTCTCAAATGGTATGGAATAATTCTGCTCTTATTCCTCGGTGGCTAAATACATTGATAAAAATATTCAGCTCCCAAGTTGTCCCATTTGGCATCCCAAACTCTGCGGATCCTATTGTAGTCACTGGCAAGAGAATGACAAAGGTCGTTTCTTCCTCAAGCTACTACAGCTCGACCTATTAACAAAGAGTCTCGTAAAAATTGATACATTAGGTAGAGAGTCTTTGCCTCTCCACTAAGTATCGTGTGCCAGCTATCAAGGCTATTTTCTCCAGTATGGTATATCCTGTGGCACGCACTCTATGAAGCGAAGATGATTTGAAGCTCTTCAGATTCCGACTCAAGTGAGAGCTTCTTCTAACCGTTATCAGAGGTATTGGTCCAATAACCAACAGGTCAAAGCCGCCATGGGCAGCTTTCGAAACACTGCTTCTCGTTCAGCAGCCGCGAGGTATTTGTACTCAACGCCATTCCTGGCTCGTACTTGACTTCTGAATGCTCAGCAGCAGGTAATGGGCGTTGCCCGCTGATGGCTACGTATCTTTTGGGTCCTCAGTAGGTGCGCCAGAGGCCCACTCAGAAGACTAGGTCGGCCATTAAGTTGGCTAGACCTCCGCTACCTCTCCCGAGGCATGTGAGTGGCGTCCGGTTCGCAGTAGATCCGGTGGGTTTCGAGGCAGAGGCAGAGGAAGCTTCCATAAAGCCAACCTGCCCAGACCGAAAAGAAGAGCAGCAGAAAGCGGGGGCCTAAAGCTAGCTTCCACCTTATGAATTGCGGCCCGTTCATCCACACCACCCGGTGGAACTTTCTCCTCGGTGGGAGGTCGTCTGATGTACTTCTACAACCAGTGAAGTCCATAACCTCGGACAAATGGGTCATCCAGATGATTCGCGAGGGTTATTCTCTCAATTTCTTGAAACCCCGATTGTCCTCCCAAGCAACCAGGTTGTCGACCTCCAGTCAGACCACCTCACCGCCGAGATCAGGGCCTTCTAAACAACAGAGACAGCCAGAACTGGTGCCCCGCATCAGTGTTGAGTTCGACTCCCATTACTTTCTGGTTCCAAAAGAAATCTGGGGATGCTTCCCATTCTAGACCTCAGAAAGGTTAAACAAATTCCTCCCAAGGAGAAATTCAAGATGATTCCCTAAGTACCCTGTTACCTTTGCTGCATCATACGACTGGCTGGCCTCCCTGGATATGCAGGGCGGCTTACAACATATCCCCATCCACCGACCCATGCACAAATTCACAGGGTTTAGCTCTGGGTCCAGCATTATCAGTTCAGAGTCCTGCCTTTTGGGCTGTCCTCGGCGCGGCGAGTTTTTACAAAGTGTTGTGCAGTTCTCATAGCGCATCTCAAACCTCGGACTCGGGTGTTTCCCTACCTGGACGATTGGCTCTAGCAAGCCTTGTAGGGACTCTGGAGCGTTCGCGGCCTCTGCATTCTTCGTCCATGGGGTTCTGCTGGATCTGAAGAGTCACAGCTGCAGCCTCAGGGGCTCCTTTCATAGGGACTCTTCTAGGACCTCTTCAAGAAGGCTTTCCTTCAGAAGACAGAGGCCTAGGCATCCTTCCAGATGGCCCGTTACATCGGGGAGAACCGATCGGTCTGCTCTCTCGGAGTGCAGCGTATGTTGGGTCTCATGGCGTCCTCAGTGTTCACTATACCTAGCTCGGTTACGCAGGGGACCTACCCAATGGATGCTCTCGGCTCAGTGCCAGCCTCCTTCACCCCCAGTCTTATCCCATCAAGGTGTGAGACCCCTACGAGGTCTCTCACCTGGTGGTCTCAAGAAGACAATCTCCTGGAAGGATTCCCCTTTAGCCTCTGGATCATCAGATCTCCATCACCACAGACGCATCGCTAATGGGATGGGGAGCTCACTGTCGCTCTCTCCACCGTGGGATTGCTGCTGGTATGGCCAAGCTCATGGGCAAACCATTCCGAACAGATGCACAGGTGTGACATCTCTCACCTGTCGTGGAAGACCGCCTTCTTGGTGGCTATCATGTCAGCCAGAGTTGGGAGCTCCAGGAGCTTTCCATTGAATCACCCTTCCTGGTCTTCCACAGTGACAAGGTTGTCCTCGCCCCCACCAGAAATTTCTTCAGAAGGTGGTGTTGGAGTTTCACCTGAATCAGGTAATGACACTGCCGATGTTCTACCCCAGTCGCACCTCTGAGGCCAAGTACAGGCTCCATATCTTGGACCTGAGATGAGCTCGCCTACTACAAAGAGCATACGGCGGAAGTTCGGGGAGAGGTTTGCCAGCTGTTTGTCACCTATGCTGAAGCCGCACCTGGCAGACCTGCTGCCAAGCGGACAATTGACAGGTGGATCACTTCCTGCATTGATCTCTGCCGTAGGTTGATGGGTAGGGAGCCTCCCATAGGGCTTAGGGCTTATTCCACCCGCCATACTGCTGCATCGGTGGCTGCTTCTAGGGACGTCCCTATCCAGGAAATGTGCAGGCTGCTACCTGGAAGTCAGCACACACACCTTCATTTCCCATTACCACATCGACCTTGAGTCATGCCTAGATGCTGGTTTTGGAACCTCAGTTCTCCAGTCCCTGTTCCCTAAGTAAGAGGTGTGTGCCTTGTCTCCCTCCTCCCGGAGAACTGCTAGGAGTCTGACAGACAGTGTGGTTAGAACAACATATCCACCCTAGAAATACAGGTTACTCACCTGTGACAGGAGTTCTAGGAATGGTTTATGTTGTTTATCCACACGGACCCACCTGACCTCGGCACACAGCCTGCTTCCAGCAGGCTAGATCTTGCGTCATGTGGTGGAGCGTGGGTTTCATCACTGGTGGGTGTGAGGAGACAGCTTGAAGACTTTCTGGCCCATCTTAAAGGGCAGGGTGGGTGGGAGGAGTCAGCTTGAAGTTTCCGGCCCATCTTAAAGCGGTAGTAGATTCACAGATAGTGTGGATGAACAACATATACCACTCCTAGAGCTCCTGTTACAGGTGAGTAACTTGTATTTCTAGGACATGGATATGTTGTTCATCCACACTGTCTGGCAGGTTCCTTGTCGCTTTAAATCTTGCCGGAAGGTCTTCGTTGGCTCCTCCCACCCACCCGGTGTAAAACTCGCCCGCCCCATGACGCCAGATCTTCCTTACCGCTTGGAAGCTCAGGTTACCTCCTTAACGCTGTGCGTGATAGACTAGATCCTAACTCTTCGGTTCGTCCGAAACTTGTTTTAAAATTTTCAAGACTTCGGTCTTCCTTTTCCCTCGCGGCTGCGAAGGACAAATCGACTCCCAGTTTTCGGCGGTGCCCTTGTGGGCAGAAGATGTCCAGGACGGATCCGCACTCCTTGTGCGTCTACTGCCTCGGCCTAGAACACGACCCGCAGCCCTGCGAGTCATGCTGTTCGTTCTCGGCCAGCGTCTTGGAGGACCGCGCTGCCCGGTTGAAGCTTGGGCGCGCCGAGAAGCGCTATCCGCCGGTAAAGTCGAAAGAGGCCCATTGGGCGGTTACCGCAGTGGCTGGCTTGGCTGAGCAGCTCGAGCAGATGATCGCCCTCGAGGAGGAGGCGGCCCAGGCCGCATCTTCCTCCTCCTCGGTCGCAGCATTTATACCGCTCCTCTGGGTACCAGATTTGCTTCGTTCAAGGTTTCTTTGCCATTCCCTTTCCACGAAGGGAGAGGGGCCATCGGGTACATTCCTCTCGGTCCAAAAGAAGGATTCAAGGGTAAGTCCCATCGTTGGCGTTCGGGGGCGGAAGGTCCCCTTCCCTGGACAGCCGACCGTCGATTCTTGGCTCGAGGTTGCGGCTAAGGCCACTGGCTTCACGGCGCTCCTGTCAGGTCAGCTTTCAGCGAGATACCCGGCCGACGGGGTCGTAGATTTTCTCGATCTGTCGGACGGATTGCCGACTGGTGAAGCCGACAACCCTTCTTCGACGGTTCCCCCGGTGGAAACCGAGGATTTGCCTGTGCCCTCAGTGCAGCAGTCCCCGGTTAAGGTGTCCGAGACGAGGGAAGAGCGGGTGTCCCCACTTCTCCCAGGCCCTTCCTCGACACACCGAGGATCTCTGTCTTGGTCTTGGACCTCTTCTCGTCCAGCCGATCCCGCCGACATCGGGCGGTCTCAAGACGGGAGGTGAGCTGCAGGCCGCTGCCTCGCCTCCCTGGATAAGGAGAGGTCAGTGCAAATTGCTTGCGCCAACGCATTAGGAGCTGATGTGGCAGCAGTTACTTTTGTCCGGGAGCAAGTTGACACCGACGCCTTCCCCGGCCATCAAGTGGCTGTCACCCGAACGGCCGAAACAGCCTCTCGCTGCAGTCGAGATGCCCAAGCCTGGGCCAGTTGTTCGGCTGAAACCTGCTGCCCCACCGATTATGGTGGAACCTCCGCCTCCACAACTGAAATCGGGGGTGCTGACCAAGGACTCTCGGTTGGGTCAAGGCCTGCCCCACAGGTTGCCGGTCACCATCACTCCCGACCGTCCTCGGCAGGTGGAGGGTGGCTCAGGCCCTAGGCAGCTCTTCGCGAACTCCTCGGAGTCCGACAGCGACTCCTCCCTGTTCTCCAGGCCCATTGACCTGGAGTCCTCCGGGGGCCAGTCACTGGACGAAAGCCCATCGTCCTTCATGGGTCTGCTTCGGCTCATCTCGGAGTCCACCGGGATGCAGCTCGAGCCCGTATCCAGACGGGCCAAGTCCTCCTAACGGAGATACTGGACCGAGGGGATTCACCCACGGAGGCCTTCCGGTGGCTGAGGCCATTGTCGGACCAGCCTTGGAGCTTTGGCAGCGGCCTGCTTCCTGTCCTGCGCCTCGGGCCGGGATTGCCAGGAAGTATGCGGTCCCTACCGGCTCTTGCCGGTTGCCAGAGAGCACCCTCTGCTGAGGGGATGGTCACCACAGCGCGCTCGCATCTCCGAACGCTAGGGACGTGACAAGCCCCTGACAACGAATCCAAAAGCTGACTACACCGGGCGCAAGGTGTACGCTGCATCCTCCCTTGGCCTCCGCCAGGCCAGCTCGGCCGTGCTGATGGCACACCCTACCACACCCTCATGGGCTCCTGGATGAGGTGATCCTCATCTCCGGCCGACCGCAGACCATGGTCCGCAGGTTCTGGACCAGGGAAGGCGGTGGTAAGCAGCAGCTCCAAACAGCTCTGACATAGGGGACTCCTGTGCCAGATCGGGTTCGTGTCTCGGGGTGGCCATGCGCTGCAGAGCATGTCTGAGGATATCCACCTTCACGGCGGATACCCAGCACAATTGGCGGACGCCCCTTCTTGGGACCGACCTCTTCAGCCCTGGAGAAGGCCACCTCCAGCGGATCGAAAGTCCAGTGCCACTCTGGACTCTTGTCACCTCCGCCCAGAAGGACAAAGGCCGCCGACAGCAGCATCACAAGCCCTTTCATCCTTCTGCGCTGTAGCACGCCTGGCCCAACAGCACCAGCATCAGGGCCAGCAGGCTCGCGCGGCATCCCAAACCTAAGCCCACAACTTCCTCCAACAGGAAGCAGGGAGGAGCCCAGGAGGTCCCTCGGCCGTCCTCCTCCAAGCCTGCCCAGTGACGGGTTGAGGGATGTCGCCCCAGCTTCGCTACTCCCCTGGGTTCCCCTGTGGGGGATGGCTCATCCACTTCCTTTCCGCCTGGTCCCGCTATCACCACGGACCGCTGGGTGTTGGAGGTGGTAGGAAAGTGCCTGCCTCTGGAGTTCGAGCAGACCCCACCCTTTCGACACGTGGCCTCGGGGGCCACGGGTCCGTGAGCCTCGCTTGTCGGCCCGCCTAAGCCGACATTGCCCTGCTCTCTGGGTAAAAAGAGGTGATCAGGAAGGTGGCGGATCCTCCTCCAGACCCGGGGTTTGTGTCCAGGTATTTCCTGGTCCCAAAACGGACAGGGGGCTGGCGCCCCATTCTCGACCTGCACGACCTGAACAGGTTCCTAAGGTCTCGGACCTTCAGGATGGTCACTCTGGCTCAGATAATCCCAGCCTTGGAACGAGGCATGTGGTTCTGTTCCTTGGACCTCCAAGACACGTTCTTTCACGTCCCAATCCGTCTGTCTCATCAGAGATTCCTCCACTTCAGAGCGGAGGGATCCCTTTACGAGTTCCGGGCCATGCCCTTCGGCCTCTCCTAGCTCCCAGGGTCTTCACCAAATGCATGGCAGTGGTGACAGCATTCCCTCTGGGTTCAAGGGTCCAGGTGTACCTACCTGGACGACTGGTTGATTGCAGCCCCTCCAGAGCGGGAGGTGGTGCAGTCCAGAGATCTGGCCTCCAGGTTTGCTCTCAGGTTGGCCTCCTTATTCAAGCAGGCCAAGTCGGAACTCTCGTGCAAAGCAGGTGATACAATTCATTGGGGCAGAGCTTGACTCTCTACGAGCCAGACCACAGCTCCTGGCGGACAGGGCCGAGGGTTCTTTCTCCTTTGCCCAATCATTTCAGGTTGGGCAATCGTGCCCTGCCCGGGACTTCTTGCGCCTGCTGGGCCTTATGGCGGCCTGCACCAGCGTGGGTCCGTTGGGCCCGCTAGGTTACGCGGCCCTCTGGGGACTGGCTTGCCAATGGTCAAAACACTTCGATCTGCTGGATCAGCTAGTGACAGTGACCCAGGGATGGAGCGCTTCCAGTGGTGGACCATTCCAGCACATCTGCAGGAGGGCATCCTGCTTGTCTGCCCCGAGCCGACTGTCTCGCTATCGACCGATGCTTCTTGATGGGTTGGGTGCCCATCTGGGGAGCACAGAGTGCATGGCCTGTGGTCCCCGCGAGTCCTGATGCCATATCAACCTGCCGGAGCTTTGAGCGTTCATCTAGCCTTACCCCTTCGCCTCCGTTTTCACGGGTCAAGTGGTTCAGGTCCAGACGGACAATACCACTACTATGTACTACCTAAACCGCCAGGGTGGGATGCGCCCATGCCTCTCTGCAGGGAAGCTGTCCGTGATTTGGTCACTGTGGCGCAGCCTGGAGGCGGATCTCTCACCATTCATGTGGCAGGAGCCCAACACCCTAGCCGATGCCCTAAGCCAGATATGGCCATGCCTCACAAGTGGTCTCTCCTGCTCGGTAGTATAGGATCTCTTCTCCCATTGGGGCACGCCTCAGGCAGACCTGTTTGCCTCCAGGGAGAATGTGAAGCTGAGACTGTTTCATGCCCGCCCCCAGCAGCAGGGTTCGCTGCAGGGGGACGCCTTCTCAAGGCCGTGGACCCCGGGCCTCTTCTACGCCTTTCCCCCATTTCCCTTAATCCACAAGGTGCTTCTCAAGGTGAGGAGGGACAAGGTGCAGGTGATTCTGGTAACCCCAGACTGGCCTCGCCAGTTCTGGTATCCATATCTCCTTAGTCTCAGCTCCAGGCTCCCGAGGCGGCTTCCAGCCTGCCCGGACCTGATCTCAGTCAATCAGGGGAAGGTATTCCATCCGGACCTTCAATCCCTGCACCTGACGGCCTGGTTCCCGAGCGGCTAGAGTTCCAGGCCTTGGGTCTTTCCGACGAGGTCCTCAACGTTGTTGAGGCGTCCCGTAAGGAGTCGACCAGAAAATGCTACGCCATCAACTGGAAGAGATTCTCCATTTGGTGTCGGGGCAAGGGCCTGGGCCCTTCCTCCTGTTCCTTGGCAAGCATTCTGGACTACCGGTGGTCCCTTTCTCAGCAAGGGCTTCGGTCGACGACCCTTAAGGTGCACCTGGCAGCCATCTCTGCTTACCGGGCACAGGCCGGGAAGCAGTCGGTGGCGCAGGAGAAGGTGGTAGCGCGCTTTTTCAAAGGCCTTGATCACATATCCCCTCCAGTGCGAGAACCTCCACCTCCGTGGGATCTACTGCTGGTATTGGCTAAGCTCATGGGCAAGCCATTTGAACCGATGCACAGGTGTGACATCTCTCACCTGTCGTGTATGAGCGCCTTCTTGGTGGCTATCACATCAGCCAGAAGGGTGGGAGAGCGCCAGGCGCTTTCCATAGAGTCTCCTTATCTGTTCTTCCACAGGGACAAGGTTGTCCTGCGTCCCCACCCGAAATTCCTTCCGAAGGTGGTGTCGGAGTTTCACCTTAACCAGGTGTTGACTCTGCCGGTGTTCTACCCCAATCACACCTCGGAGACCGAATATAGGCTCCATACTTTGGACCCTAGTAGATCGCTCGCTTATTATAAGGAGCGGATGGCTGAAGTTCGGGAGAGGTTTGCCAGCTGTTTGTCACTCACGCTTGAAGCCGCACTCTGGCAGGTACCTGCAGTTGCGGACGAATAGGCAGGTGTCACCTCCTGAATAGATCTCTGCTATAGGTTGGCGGGCATGGAGCCTCCCAGAGGGATAAGAGCTCATTCTACCTGCCATACCGCTGCATCTGTGGCTGCTTCCAGGGATGTCCCTATCCAGGAAATCTGCAGGCTGCTACCTGGAAGTCAGCACACACCTTCATCACCGACTACCACATCGACCTCAAGTCACGCCGGGATGCTGGTTTTGGGGCCTCTGTTCTCCAGTCTTTATTTCCCAAGTAGGGGATGTGCGCTTTGCCTCCCTCCTCCTGGAGAACTGCTAGGAGTCTGCCAGACAGTGTGGATGAACAACATATCCATGTCCCTAGAAATACAGGTTACTCACCTGTAACAGGAATTCTAGGAGTGGTATATGTTGTTCATCCAAATGACCCACCCGTCCTCCCTGGCTTCGACGCATAACCTGGCTTCCAGCGGGCTAGATCTGGCATCGTGGGACGGAGCCGAGAGTTTTACCACCCGGGTGGGTGGGAGGAGCCAGCTTGAAGACCTTCCGGCAAGATATAAAGTGGCAAGGAACCTGCCAGACAGTGTGGATGAACAGCATATACCATTCCTAGTACTCCTGTTACAGGTGAGTAACCTGTATTTTTTGTAATTCAGTAACAGCCTACGAGAGCTGAACCAGACATCCAGTTGTTGGAAGGTAGACTGCAGCTTAGCCTGCAGGGTCTCAGTGTGGGCACTGCTGCTGAGTACCACTGCATTTTCTACGTAGAGGATAATTTTGCTGGCACATGCCTCCAGGAGAGTGTTCAAAAAAGAGGCTGAACAACAATGGACCCAATATGAACCCTTGTGGAACTCCCAGCACTGTGTCTTGAGAGATAGAAACTGTTGGTCCAATTCTGACACTTTGAGACCTTCTGGATAGGTAATCTTGAAACCACTGGATGATGTTGGAGGGCAGCCGAAGGGCTCGTAGTTCCGGGAGGGGGGGTGACAGACCGTCCATAGCCTTTTGAGTGTAAACCTTGAAATTAGCCAGGGCTGTGGCAGTGTTGTGTTTTTTTTTTTTTTTCTTCTGAAACCATGCTGCTGGGGAAACTGCAGCTGGTATTTCTGGATATATTCCATAATTTGGTCTGCTACCACCCTCTCTAGTGCTTTAGATAGGGGGGATAGGATAGAGATGTGCCTGTAATTAGCTGTGCATGTCCTGTCCCCGCTCTTGTGAACTGGAGTGACCAGTGATTGTTTCCAGAGGAAGTGGAACTTAGCCAAGGTTAGGGATTTAAAAGATTTTAGTGATGGTGACAATAAGCACATCCACTGTCTGAGCTACCAGTTTCATATAGATACTGTCACTGCTGATCCCAGTCTTTCCTGAGATCTTTTTGATGTAGCCCTTGACTTACTTGACTGTAACCCACCTGAAATAGAATTGTGAGTGCTGTGCACTCGTGGGTATGTTTTCAAGACCCACATCCACAGGCTATAAATATTCATCAGGGAGGACGGAGCTTAGGTGCATGATTTCAGAGTTAAACTCTGCTGTGGTGAGTGGAGCCATTACTATTGAGTAGTAAAGGCTGATCTTACTTCGAGAGGGCTCTTGCAGTAGGTAATTACATATAGGGCTGACGCCGGCAGGCGGCAGGACCCCATGGAAAAATTTCTAGCTAGCAATCCCTGGCGAGGGACCGCCCCCACGTCAGGTGTCTGGCATCAGGAGATGTTGGTATAAAGGGGCGGTCCCGGACGCCCGCCTTCCAGTTCTTTCCCGCCGTTAGCTCGTGCAGCGCCTTGCAGCAAAGTTCGTTCTTCGTCAGCTCTACCTTCATCGGTTTGTCTACCGAAAAATCATTATTTTTTCGACCAACTTCAGTACTAGCGTCGGTGTATTTCGTCCCCTACACCCTCCGAGCACAAGAATAAGTGCGATTCGTGTGGCGCCCAACTACTGCACAAGGACGGCCACTCCCTGTGCCTGTTCTGCCTACGCCCTGACCACCCGGTCGAGAAGTGCCAGCACTGCCTCAGGTTCAACGCGGCTACCCGGAAAAGGCAGCAGCAATCCCTGGAAGCCCATATTCTAAAGAAGTGAAATTAGTTCTATGGAGAAGGAGCTCAAAAAACTGAGGCAGGCGTCCACTTCCCCCGAAGGCCATCGGAAGAATAAGGAGAGGCACCGGGACAAGGGCTTCTCCACCATCTCCTCGGGAGTCGCTGGGACGCGAGGGTAACATCCCTCCGGGTCTCGCTTCCTCGCGGCCGCCTCTGAGGTTTCCAGGGGCGCCGCCCACCCGCCTGGCTCGTGCTCGGGCCTTGAGGGCACTTCCGGGCAGTTGGAGGCCTCCGCCCTGGTTTGGCGCAGGCTGGCGGCCCACTGCGGGTGACTCCGGTAAGCTGGGCGTTGGCCTCTGTCGTCCCACCCGAAAGGGCCAGTAAGATGTCCACCCTCCAGGGCAACGCCTCCCTCCACGGACCAGGCTGATCACTCTTCTCGGTCTGCCTCCGTGATGCTCTCATAAGTCGGACGTCGGCTTCTCCGGCGCCAGCGAGCTCACCACTAAGCCTGGCGTCGGCTCATCCGAAGTCTGGCGTGAAGAACGGACGACGGACCCCCCACCCCACCCAACGTCCGGCTGCATCGGTTCCTTGCAGCCTCGCTGCCGTCTGGAGAAACCAGAGTCTCCCAACCCGACCCTGGGGACTGTTCCCCTCCGCCCCGGCAAAGCTGGGGATCTTTTCCTCCGTCAGTCCTTCCTCTACCTGGGCGCGGACCTGACATCGGCTCCCCGGATGCGGCTCCGCACACGGCCCCTCCGAGTCGGTACCTCTGGTGCCAGGGCTTCCACCGCCGGCCTTGCCGACTCTGGGAGACATCCTGCTCCCATTGGGCCCTCTGGGCTCTCCACTGTGGACCCCCGTGAGACCTCCGGCCGGGCCGTCTGCTCTGGCAGCCCCCCACCCCGGCTCCCGGGTATCCTCTGTCCTACTAGACGCTGGTGTACCCGGTTCCACGGTATCTGGCGCCACAGTACCTGAAGCCGGGCTTCTCGACACCACAATACGCGACGCCAGGCTACCCGCAGCCGGGTTTTGGATACACTTCATACGGTTATAATCCGTATTCTTATCCCCCGCCTCCTCCACCGCCCTCGCGGCCGCCGGTAGACCTGCAGAAGACTCTGGCCTCCTTGTGGGCTGAGGCCAAGGCTCAGCTCACGAAAGAGGTCGAGTGCCGCCTTGCAGCGACGGTGCTGTCCCAGGTTCCTGCACGTCCAGGCGGGCACTCCCTCACCACCCGGACTCCAGGGTTCTTCCGCCTGGATCCAGAGAAGGCAGGACATGCTTCCCGGGACTTCCCAAGGGTCTGTTCCTCCCGGTCGGGAAAGGGAGTTTTCTTCTTCAAGCCTCTTTACCTCGGACTCCTCGGACTCTTCCGACGGTTGCCCGAGAGAGACGACGAGCCTCGCCTCCGTCAAAGCCCAGGCCAAGGACCTCTGGAGGATCCTTCTTTTACGGAGTTGCTTAGGAAAATCCACGAGGTTCATCAGTGGCACTCCCTGGAACCAGATCCTCAGCGTCTGAAACTCGCTGAACATCTGGATCTGCCCGTGACAGCTCCTACCTTGGCACCACCCTGGATAGAGCCTCACGCCGACTTTGTTACCATAATATGGAAGCAGCCGTCGGCCTTAGCCCCACTTCCTAGGAAGTTGAACTGGCTATATCAGGCTCCAGAGGGTGTTGATTTTCTGGATTCTCACCCTCGTGCTGACTCCGTCGTGATTAGCGCTGCTCACGGCCGGTCGGCGAACCCAAACATCTTAGCTCGTCACCACCTGATAAGGAATCACGCCTTCTGGACCAGTATGGGAGAAAGATTTACACTTTCTCCACACTGGGGATCAGGGCCCTGAACTATGTCGGCCATATGGGGACAACCAGAAGGCCATCCTGACTCAGGTGGAAGCCAAGACTGGACTCCTTGCCTGTCCCAAGTCAAGCAGGAGTTGGCTGATCTCGTCCGCTCTGCTGCGTTCAGCCAGTCGACACATGCTGCGTGCGACATACACTGCTGGGCGGAGCTCAGCTTTCGCTGCTACGCCTCGGTGTCATGCTTGGCTCCGTGTGTCAGGTTTGGTCCCGGAGGTGCAATCTGCTATCCAGGAAGCACCCTTCCGGGGTCGGTGCCTGGGCGATGTCATGGACATCATCACCGATTTGCAAAGAAGGGACGGCTCTGAAGTCAGTTGATTCCATGCGCGGTCCCCATCAGCAGCAAGCCGTCCGTTCTGCAGACTGAATCGACCAAGGTGAAACCGCGGGGAAGGCGGGCCAAAAGCGCTGGGCCCCGCGGCTGCCAAGCCCCTCCTGCCCAAAAGCAGAGGGTGCTTCAGCTGTGCGCTGCCCACCACCTGACTCCTTTCCTCTCCACCGCCCTCCGGACTGTCCGGAGGAACCAGTGGAGGAGGTTTCCTCCACCTTCTGGGATGGAGAGGATAACCTAATTCTGGGTGCTCAGCTCACAGCAGAAGGATACTCCATAGAGTTTCTTCAGAAACCACCCCGCCACCCCCCTCTGAAGTCGTCGTATTCACGGGAACATCTTCTTTTGGTCCAGAAGGAAATCTTGGCTCTTCTGCTGAAGCAAGCGATAGAGCCTGTCTCCCCTTCATCTGCAAGGGACGGGTTACTATTCCCATTTCTTCCTGGTCCCAAAGAAGACAGGAGATCTCAGACCAATTTTGGATCTCAGTTCCCTGAATCTTTACGTAGGGTACAAAAGGTTCAGGATGCTCTCTTTGCAGAGCCTTCTGCCCCTCCTCGGGCCGGGTCAATGGCTTTGTGCTCCGGGTATACAGGACGCTTATCTGCACATTCCCATTCGCCCATCTCATCGCAAATACCTTCGTTTTTCGTTCCAGAAGGACCACTACCAGTTCAAGGTGCTCCCGTTTGGTCTATCCTCGGCTCCCCGCGAGTATTTCCCAAATGCCTGGCAGTGGTGGCGGCCCACCTGTATACCAAGGGAGTGCAGGTTTTCCCGTATCTGGACGACTGGCTCCTGGCGGCCTCGTCCAGGGAGGAACTCCTGTGTTTCCTCTCCCTTACCCAGCAGGTTTTTGCCTGCCTGGGCATTACCATCAACCATTCCAAGTCTCATCTGGACCCATCCCAGAGGCTACAGTTTATTGGGACGATCCTCGGTACGACCATGGGCAAGGCCTTCCTGCCTCCGGACAGGGCGTCCACCCTTCAGACCCAAATAAGTCTGTTGTCCGACCACAGGATGGTCTCTGTGAGGTCGGTCCTTCGCCTTCTCGGGCTCAAGGCGACTGCTATCCCGACGGTACCTCGCGCTCGACTCCACATGAGGATCTCTCAGTGGACTCTACGCTCTCAATGGGATCAGCTAGTGGACGACCTAGATCACTCATTCAAACAACATGAAGTCTTGCTATATTATAGACATTAGCAGTTTGATCCAGCTCTAGAACAGCCCCGGAGTGAAATGGTTAAAACCATTCCAAAATAGAATTTTGGCACGAGAGCAGCTCTATCTGTGTCATTTCAAACTTGAACTGTCAGATTCTTTACTCCGCCTCAGTGAACAGTCGCTCCGATTTCTCCTTCTGCTCGGTTCATTTCTCGGTTTAAAAGTGTTTTCTGGTTGGATTTAACGAGAATAGTTTCTTTCAACCAACATAAAACCGTTCAGTTCAAGCTCTATCTGTGGTAACCGTAAGTAAATGAAGGTTTTGTCTGTTGTGGAACTTGTAAGATTATCGGTTCGGTTTTTGAACCGATCGGTGGATTAAAACTCATTTAAAACTAAAAGTTACTATTTTAGTCACGGTTCCGGTTCTTATCGGTTCTAAAAACCGGTTATTACAGTTTTTCCAATACCATTGACACGATGTTAGGAACCGATAAAGGGTGTCTTGCCTAGCACTACCCGTTAAAGGCAAGTTTTTGGTTAGAGCTGGCATTATGTCTGAGAAACCAAAAGAAAACCGGGCCCACTGGTTTCAACACTGTGATGTCTGTGGGGAAGTCTTGCCAAGGCTGACCCACACCACAATGTGTTTATTGTCTGGGGTTTGACCACCTCAGTCAGACTGCCAGGTATGAGAATTCTCCTGCAGCCACCCTGGAAAAAAGATTGGGCAGGCTCAGGAGCGAGAGATAAAGTCCGCTGACCCGGATGGCCAGCCGGTTCGGTGCCCTCTGACCAGGGCCAGACTTCCTCGGACAAAAGAAAAGCTGGTTCTGAGGAACAATTCCAGTAAAAAACAAGAAAATCAGCAGGTCTGGAGGTTCAAAATTCCTTCTCCAACTGCTGGAGATAACAAAAAGCCATACAAATTGTCCAGTCACTGTCTTAGGGTCCGTCCGAACCACCACTATCTGGTAAAAGGTCGGTTCGTCCGGTCCCAGTGGTTCAGGATTATGATATTGAGGAATTTTATGAACCAGAGGAGGGGGAGGAGGATTATGAACAGTATGAATGTGGCTGGGAAGGTCTGGGTGTGACCATTGAACCGGACATCTCCCCAGACAGACCTTTAGAATCTCCCCCTATGCTGTCTGAGTCCCCATCTCATTTTATGTTTTATAAAAAAGTTGCTGAAACCCTCAAGCTTCCTTTAGAAGAGGCTGTGGATGAGCAAGAGGGCCTGATTTTGTAGAAATGATGGATATTCCAGAGTCTAGGAGATTGTCTATTCCTTTACATAAGTCTTTTAGAAACAAACAATTAAAATTTAAAAGCTCCTAATTCTGTGCCTCCTGTAGATAAAAGATGGACAGAAGGTATACATTGTCGAGGCACTGATACAGAATTCCTTTCTCAGCAATGCAGTCATGTTGGGTAGTTCAGGCTGCTGCTGTGACAAAGCTAATATTCCCTTGACTTCACATCCTCCTGACAAGGATTCCAGGAAGATTGATGCCATGGCAAAAAAACAGTATATGGCAGCCTCTCTGGGTCTCAGGCAAGCAAATTATATGCTTATGTAGCTAGGTATCAGAAATCTAGATGGGATACTGTTATGCAATTGGCCAAGCAGGCCCATGGCCAGCTGGCTAGTGAACTAGAACAGGTGGCTGCTGATGGCATTGGAGCCTCTAAGGTTCAGTTTCGTGCTGCTGTGGATGTTAATGATGTTTCCTCTAGGGTCATGGCCACATCTGTAGCTTTTCATAGGTTGGCCTGGCTCAGGTGTACTAGTTTGTCACAGAGCAGACAGAGAATTACATGAAGAAGATGGATGAATATAGGACTACTTACAAGAGTGCCCAGGCTAAGGAGCGGCAAGCCACTCCTCAAAGGCATGCCCCCAGGCGTGAGGGTGAGGCCTTTTCACAGGCCTTTCTACCAGACTCAGGCCTCCTCTGCCTATGCTCAGAGGGGCTTCTTCAGAAGGAGAGGCGAGGCGGTGTGGCAGACCTGCTCCCACCCCACACCTAAAGCTCCCTGCGAAACAGGCACCCTGATGGGGTGCCCAGGGCTGATTCTCCTGTACCAGTGGGGGCAGGCTGGCCTTACTTCAGTCAGAATTGAGCGCTTTAACCTCAGACAAGTGGGTTCTGGAAGTAGTAAGCCGGGGTCTGTTCTCAGCTTCAAAAGTTTCCCAAGTTGAGAAGCAGACTTTTTTCTACCTGCAAGTGCTGCAGAGACCCTCGCTCTGAAACAGAGGTCTCATCCCTGTTAGCTCTCAGAGCAGTAGAGGGTTCCTCCCGCATCAGGGCAGGGTCTGTTTCAAATACTTCCTTACCCAAAAAGACAGGAGAATGTGCCCATTTTAGTCTCAGATATCTGAACAAGCATCTTTTGAAACCAAATTCAAAATGGTAACTCTGGCAGTGATTTTACCTTCCCTAAGGCCAGGGGACTGGCTAGCCTCCCTGGACCTCAAGGATGCCTATTTCCATGTCCTAATCAGAAGATCCATCCAAAGTACCCAGATTCGAACTGCCCTCAGTCGTACCAGTTCAGAGCAATGCCCTTCAGCCTTACCTCTGCTCCAAGGGATTACAAAGTGTCTAGTAGTGGCAGTGGCCCACTTAAGGAGGCAGAGGATTGCTGTTTTTCCTATCTGGAGACTGGCTCATTGTAGGCCAGTCCCCAGAACGGTAAATCTTACCTGCAGGTCACCCAGCAGCTTCTCACCTCCCTGGGTTTTCTGCTAAACCTACCAAAAGTCGGTTCTGGAACCAGTCCAGGTACTCACCTTTATAGGGGCAGAGTGGACACAAAGCTAGCCAGAGCTTTCTTCCCCAGAAAGGGTAAGGAATTTAGTGGCTCTGGCCTCCTCCTTCACTCTGCAGGTCTCGACCAGCAGACACTTCTCTGCAGCTCCTGGGGCACATGGCTGCATCCACAGCTGTTGTGCAGGAGCCAGATTTCAGATGAGAGACATTCAGTTTCACTTGAGAACCTTTTGGTCTCAGAGAAGAGACCCCTTTCAAGTTGGTCCCAGTGACTGAACTTTGATCCTAGCTATCCAGTGGTGGCAGGATCAGAGCAATTTAAGGCGGGTCCCCTTCATTTCCCCTTCTCACGACTTGACTCTCACCACAGATGCTTCCCTTCTGGGTTGGGGAGCCCACATGGCGACCTTTCCACTCAGGGAGTCTGGTCCCCCCAGGAATCTCTGCTCCACATCAGTTTGCTGGAACTCAGAGCTGTCTTTTTAGCTCTTCAAGCTTTTTCTGCATCTGTCCACGACAAAGTGATACAAGTCAGAACAGACAACACCACAACAATGTGGTACATCAACAAGCGGGGCACTCGGTCTTGACCTTGTGCACGAGGCAATGAGGTGTGGTCTCTGGCCTATTCCTGAACACTTCCCTCATAGCAGTTCATCTTCCAGGGAAGGACAATGTCCTAGCGGATGCCCTCAGCAGGATCTCCAGGGCCATCACGAATGGTCCCTGGATCCTCAAATGCTAGGGGATAGTTTTTGCCAGGTGGGGCATCCCTCAGATAGATCTTTTGCAGCCCCAGACAATCACAAACTTCCTCTGTTCTGTTGCAGGCCTCCAGTGCGGGCTCAGTTCCCCTGGATGCCCTTCTTCTGGATTGGGAGGAAGTTCCTCTTGCTTTCCCCCTTTCCTCTCCTTTTCAAAGTACTAGTCAAAATCAGATCTCAGCCTTGCAGGGTGATTCTGATTGCCCGGATGTAGGCCAGCAGCCCTGGTACCCTCCTTCTGTCTCTGACAGTCCATCTTCCCTGTGCCTCCCAGGAATCACAATCTGTTGACTTGTGCCCAGGGAAGGGTTTGGTATCGGACCTCAAATCCCCTCAACCTCAAGGCCTGGCTCTTGAGGAGTTGAGATTTGCTGATTTACACCTCTCAGGGTGTTCTTGAGATCCTAAAGGCTTCCAGAAAGCCTTCCACTGAACTACTTATAACTCTAAATGGAAAAAGGTTTTCCATTTGGTGTGCTGGAAAATATTTCCTCAGAATCTGCTAGTTGCCCATTTGTTGAATTACATGGTACATCTTAATTCCTTGGGTCTCAGACCAGCTACCTTGAGAGTTCATTTGGCAGCTGTGTCTGCTTTGTGTCAACAGGAAAGTCATCCTTCTTTCCTCTCATCCTGTGTTTTCCAAGTTTTTAGGGATTACTCCATACTAATCCTCCTTTCGAACCGGCCCTGCTTTGGGACCTTAATGTTTGCATTGCCCAGTTAATGCAACTCCCCTTGAACCTCTGTCTATGCAGAGCTTAAGTTCAACTTGGAAAACTGTTTTTCTAGTGGCTATCACTTCTGCCAGGCACAAGTGAATTGCAAGCCTTGTCAGTGGAGACTAACTTTATTTCTTTCCACAGGAATAAGGTAGTCCTTAGGACTAATAGGAAGTTTTTGCCTAAGGTGGTTTCAGATTTCCATCTTAATCAATCTATCTCCTTCAGTATTTTTCACTGATCACTCCTCTTCGGTGAGAGGAGGTTGCACAGCTGGATGTTAGAGAGCTCTTAGTTATTATAGAAGCGTACCAAAGGTCACAGTTCGAATCCTCCAACTTTCCTTACCTATGGTGAAGTTGGGAAGGCAAACCTGCCACTAAGAGATCAGTAGCCAGGTGGATTGTCTCTTGTATCCAATTTTGTTATCAGAAAGTGGGCAGAGCCCCCGGTTTGAGGGCTCATTCTACCAGGGGTACAGCTGCGTCTCTAGCTGCTGCCAGAGATATCCCTTTATTAGAGATTTGCCAGGCTGCTACTTGGAAAGCGGTACACACTTTTACCAAGCATTACTCCTGGATGTCCAGGCCAGGAGAATGCTGGGTTAGCACAACTGTTCTTCCAGAGCCTATTCCTAAGTAGGTTCTGTCCCTCCTCCATGGAGGTACTGCTGTATTCTGCTAATGTCTATAATATAGCAAGACTTCATGTTGTTTGAAGAAAAATTACTCACCTTAGTAATGTTGTTTCTTCAAATAGAGTCTTGCTATATTATTGAACTCTCCAACCTGCCCCTCTCAGAACCTCTACTTGGTGGGTGCGGACTTTAGTGTGGGCAGTACTTATGCCCTGTTAGCATTTTGTCCCTTTGGGACTTTGGGGTGTGTATGTATGCGCGTGTGTGTTTTATTATACTTATGTTCCATTTTCATATTATTAGAATGGTGTTAGTATTTCTGGTCCCCTGATTTGAGTCTTGGGTGTTGGGACCATCAATGGTTGTTATTATTTAGGTAGCCATTTGGCTAGTGTAGGTTACAGCTTCCACACAGACCTTAGTGAGTTTGGCTCGTAAAGATCTGACAGTTCAAGTTTGAAATGACTCAGATAGAGCTGCTCTCATGCCAAAATTCTATTTTGGAATGGTTTTAACCATTTGACTCCGGGGCAGTTCTAGAGCTGGATCAAACTGCTAAGGTCTATAATACAGCAAGACTCCATTAGAAGAAACAACATTACTAAGGTGAGTAATTTTTTCTTTCTGATCTCCTCGCTGATGATGCGAGACTTGCAGTGGTGGATGGTTCGAGAGAACCTGTTTCGGGGAGTTCCTTTCTTTCATCCTCCCCCTCCCAGACTCTAACCTGGCAGAAGGTTGAGAGCCATCTAGGCCCTCATCGGACCCAGGGCTCCTGGTCCAAGCTAGAACAAGCTCTCACATCCAGTGTGCTCGAGCTCGGGCAGTGTTTATGCGTTCTCCAAGCCTTCACCCATACATCCTTCCTGGCCACCTAGCCGTCCAGACGGACAACATGTGCGTGGTGTGGTACATCAGCAAGCAGGGAGGGACTCGGTCCTACCCTCTATGCAGGGAGGCAATGAGGGTTTGGGATTGGGCAACACAACACGACTGTCACCTCACAACAATTCACGTTCCGGGAGTCGACAACACCCTGGCAGACAAACTAAGTCGCTCTTTTGCTCTGGCTCACGAGTGGGAACTGGACCAAGGAGTCCTAGACGGTATCTTCCAACTTTGGGGAACTCCACAGATCGACCTGTTCGCATCTCCCCTAAACGCAAAACTTCCCATCTTCTGCTCGCTCGTTCCAGAACGAGGCACTTTTTGGAGCGACACTCTGTCTCTAGACTTGAAGGGCAGATTTGTCTTTGCCTTTCCCCCAATTCCACTTATCCCACGAGTCTTGAAAACTAGCTTCAGAAGGCGAGAATGATTCTGATCACTCCTTTCTGGCCCAGGCAAATCTGGTTCTCTCTTCTACAGCAATATTCAGAGGATCCTCCTCTTCCTCTATCTCGAGGTTTGTTGGCCTTGAGGATCAGGGGACCCTGGTCCATCCAGGCCAGATCCCTTCAACTGCATGCATGGTTCATGCAGACCTAGCCTAATCCTGTTTTGGAGTGTCCCCAAAGTGGCGGAGATCTTAGTGGAGGCCAGAACACCCCATCAGATCCACTTATGCCATGAAGTGGAAAGATTCACTATTTGGGCCGCTTCCAAGAACTTGGAACCTTCTCCTGTTCAGCGGGGCTCTCTGCTGGAGTATCTATGTCATATGTTTGACCTGGGTCTCAGCCATTCCTCTCTGAAGGTACACATGGCCATTTTGGCCTATCATATTCCCTTCAGACAAGGCTTTTGTTAACTGGAGGTCTCCAGAACTTTCTCAAAGGTCCTCCATCTGAGGCCCCACATCCGTACTCCTGCTCCCCTTGGGACTTGAACTTTGTTCTCTAGAAACTTACTCCCACTCCCTTGAACCTGCAGCTTCTAGCAGTTTGAAGTTCCTTTAGTGGAAGACTCTCTCCTTGGTAGCCATTACCTGCCAAACCGAGGAGGATCTCCAAGCTCAAGCCCCTAATTGTAAAATCCCATGCTTGATTTTCACAAGGAGCGAGATGCTCTAGCTTCGAATCCTAAGTTTCTCCCTAAGTAGTAGCGAGTCTACACTAAATCAGTCCATAGAGTTACCTGCCTTTTAAGCAGTACTCTAATCAAGGAGTATTTACTCCATACTATGGATGTTCAGCGATTCTGAGATACTACACCAACAGGACGAAGGATCTCAGAAAGACCTGATCAGTTGTTAGTCTCTTTGCTCACAAAGGGAAGGCAGTGCTGTTTCAAGCAATGCCTGTCTAAGTGGTTAGCTCATTGCATCACTTTCTGTTATGACAAATACAACAAGACCCTCCTGGTCAAGTCAGAGGCCACTCCACTAGAGGAGTAGCTGCCTCTGCGGCTTGTTTCAGAATGTCTCGCGGCAGACATCCTGCTGCCGCCACCTGGACTAAATCCATACCTTTCTGAAACACTACAGTTTGGATGTTGCCTCTCGCTGTAGAGCAGGCTTCAGGCTGGCTGTTTTGCAAGACTCCATCTTGAGACTTGCACACCAGAACTACCTTTTGGAGCAGTTTTCCTCCTCCGGTCCTCTCTTTGTTTCATACTGCTTGGGTTCAGTCCTATATGTGATTACCTACTGCAGAGCCCTCTCGAAGTAAGATAGTACAGTTACATAAGAACTTGCTTGACAGTAGATCTTTGAGAGGTTCTTGCAGTAAATAACTCTATCTGCCTCCATCCCCTAGGCTTTTCGGCTCCTTTTCCATTGAGGAAATATCCGCTTCTCTCTCGTCAGCCTCTTTTGGCCTGGCGGGGAAAGAACTGGAAGGTGGGCTCGGGACCGCCCCTTTATACACGTCGTCTCAGTAGCTGGGTTATCTGGCGATAGGGCGGGTCCCTCGCCAAGACTGCTAGCTAGAAATTTTCATTGGGGTCCTGCCGCCTGCCAGCGTCAGTTCTATATGTAATTACCTACTGCAAGAGCTCTCTCAAAGATCTAGTGTTACGGTAAGTTCTTACGTAACTGTACTTGCTTGACTTCTTTTCTTAGGAGCTCCTTAAGGTTGTCCCAGAACGCCTCCCGTCCCCAGCTGCATTCAAGTTGATTCTTATAATAGTCCACCTTGGTACTCCATATTAGTTGAGCCCATCTCTTCCTAGCGACCTTGTAGTTCAGCTTCCTTCCCTCCCACCCTACAACCCTCCTACACCACCTTTCCCTTTACTCCCCAGCCACACCACCTCTAGCTACTTTGACAACACCAATCTGGCTGCTTACCTTTTCCCCTCATGCCCAGAGAGCTTAACACGGACCTATTGTTGACATGTCTCACTATTCCCAGTGTATCCCTACCCTGCAACAACTTGATGTAATGTAATGTAATTTACTCTACTTTAAGATGTAACTGAAACTAGCAAGTCTTGTACCTGATATGCCATTTAATGATGTTCATGATGCCATACCATGGTTTTCTTTTACACTGTTATCTTAATTTGTACTTTTGTATTTGTATTGCTCTGTTTTATCCTTGACTTGGAACCTTTGAAAATGAGTCTTTGACTCAAGGTAATAATCCCAGTCGAAAAAATAGTTCTGGATGTGGTTATTTAGGTTGACCATCGGCCCTGCTCACAGGTTATCCCGTTCTCTCATTAGTTCCAGTAGCTCACTGGTAATCAAGTGGATATTGGTCTATCGATTGTCCTACTGCTTACATGTATAACTCCAGGGATCAATGTAGCAGTGGGTGGGACATGTCCATGTTGTAGTTCCCTACATTAACAGTTCAAATACAGCAGTGGGTACATTCGCTCATTACATATTCAGTTGCAGAGGTTAGGGAAAGAAATTTAGGCAGCAGAATGATCAGCTCCAGGCAGTTCAAATCCCCAGGAGCTGAAGCCAATCAGGGAGAGACAGAGTGCTGAATCAGCCTATAGTAGACCCAAATTTAGGCACCATCCACCAACTGAGTTCACAGCTAGCAAGCCGTTATATCCCAGCCGTGCCATAGCTGCTCCTTCTCCCTTCCAACTCTCTAAACTCTGTACTTTCCCTGAACACAGACCATACTCTTAAAATGACTATCCATAGACCCACTGCTGCCATTACTACCAAGTGCAGAGGTCCCCAGCTCTTCTAAATGGACCATGCCACCAGCCAACACCATCCATACAGTCCCACCCTAACTCTACCCAGCGTGTCCTTTCTGTGGGCTAGTGCAACCATCTGCGGGCTACTGAAATTCTGAATCAACTTGTCCTGCTGGCCAGTGTAAAGAAAAGTTCTGTGATCGTGGATATGTTCTTTCCACACTCTGGCAGGTACTTGCTGCTCTAGGAAGAGTGCCAGAAAGTTTTCAAGCTGGCTTCTCCACCCACCGGGTGGTATAACCTCGGCTCCGCGTCGTGATGCCAGATCTTTCTTTCTGCTGGAAGGTTCGGTTCCCTTCTTAGGCGCTTCGCCCGTGTAGTAGGCCCTGGCTCTAGAATCTTCCTATTCACTTCCAAAACTTAATTAAAAACTCTCTCGAGTGTTGTCCTTGCCTTCTCTCACTACCGCGACGGAAGACAGATCAGTTCCTGGAGTTTACTTCCGGTGCCCTCTTAGTCAGAAGATCTCTCACGCTGATCCACCACGCCCGCGTCGTCTGCCTAGAACATGACCACAATCACAGGCTTTGCGATCACTGTCGGTCCTTTTCACCGCCGGTTCTGGAAGACTACGCTGCCGACTTCAGCTGGAGACTGGAGGAAGTGTTACCTCTCGGTTAAATCAAGGGTGCCCATTGGGTGGTCTCCATGGCTGCAAGGTCCACTGAGCAGCTGAAACGCTTAGGCTTTAGGTGGAGGCGGCTCAGGCGCGTCATGCTTTTTCTTCGGCTTCGACCTTCATTCCGCTACAGCTGGGATCCTTCTATTTGGCTTCCTTCAAGGAGTTGTGCCAGTCTCTCTCTACCAAGGGAGAGGGCCCTTCGGGGTTGCATGTTTCACGCTGCCGGAAGGAGTCGTCGAAAGGACATGTCACAATGTCGACGCTCTTGGGACCGAGAGCAGTCCCAGTTACAGGATACCCCTGTTTTGACTTAGGTCGAGTGCAAGCCAATGCCAATGGTTTCACGGTAACCCCGTCAGACAAGTCGGCTGAGAAGTCTGTCGGCACGGCTGAGATTTTCAGAGTCGACATGGTTGTCACCAATCCGGTCGATGGGTCGGCTCAGCCCACTGGGCAGGACCCATCCCCCAAGGAACCAGACCAGGAGGAGGTGCCGCTTTCCCCGACTCCTTCTGAGATCCCCCATCGGCCCCGCCGACGGTTGAGGTCTCATTCCTCGACTTCGACGTCGAACGGGACTCGTCCTCATCGGTGATCTTGCTCTCGATGCCATGGTAAGCAGCAACACCGCTCCTCGTTTTCGTCCTCCTCGGGTGAGGAGAGGCTCCAGCACAAGATGCATCAACACTACAAAGACTTAATATGGCAGCAGTTCGTCCTGTCCGGGTCAAAACCGATTCTGGTTTCTACCCTGGCCATTAAGTGGCTATCGCCCGAGCGACTGACGTCGGCCATGGCCACCATCACCGAGGTGCCAGTTAAGGCCCTCACTGGCTTAGCCTGGTAACCAGTCGGGGCTCCGACCAAGGGATCTCAGTTGGACCAAGCTTGCCCCATTGGTTGTCGGTCACTCTTACTCCCGACCACCCAAGGTGGGTTGAGAGTGATACAGGTGGTTGCCCGCTTTACGAGGACTCCTTGGAGTCTGAAGATTCCTCCATGGTCTCCCATCCTATTGACGCCGAGTATCTTTTTTGGGGGTCTCCATTGATGAGGGCCCTACCTCGCTGATGAGTATCTGTTGGCTCATTTTCGAGTCCACGGGAATGGAGCTTGAGCCTGTGCAGAAACGGGCCAAGTATCCCCTCACAGAGATTCTGGACAAAGGGGATACTCCGACGGAGGCCTTTCCAGTGGCAGAGGCCATTGTGGCCCAGCCTTGGATCTGTGGCAGCATCCTTTATCTTTCCCTGCGCCTTCTGCCCGCATGGCCCGCAAGCATGCAATCCTTATAGGATCACTTTCGGAGTTTTCGGAGCACCACTCTGTGGTGGGGTTGGTGGCTGACTCCATCTTTCGGTGCTCAGGCAACAAAGGGGATGTGGACAGACCCCTGGACAGGGAATCCAAACAACTGGACCATTCTGGAAAGAAGGTCTATGCAGCCTTCTCCCTTGGCTTTCGTCAGGCCAGTTCGGCTGTTATCATGGCACATTTCTCCCATGCCCTCTTGGGCTCCCTAGACGATGTGATCCCTCATCTCCCGGCAGACCTCCAAACCAAGGTTAAGCAGGTCCAGGACTAGGGTAGGGCAGTGGTGAAGCAACTCCAGGCGGCTCCGGACATTGGTAGCTCCTGTGCCCGCTCAGTAGCAGCGCGTGGCCCATACGCCTCACGGCAGCTGCAGATCTTGGACCTTTATGGCTGATACTCAACACAAGCTGGCAGATGTCCCCTTCTTCAGCACCGACCTGTTTAGGCCAGGCATGGAGGGCCACCTCCAACGTATAGAGAAGTCCAGTGTCACCTTGGACTCCACCACATCTGCCCAGAAGGACAAGGGCCCCAAGTGTCAGAACCGCAGACCCTTTCCGTTTGACCACTCCTGCGGCCAGACCCGCCAAGTAGTAGCAGCAGCAGCAGGCCCAGCAGGCTCAATCTTGGCATCCTTGGGCCAAGTCCGTGGCCTCCTCATTCAGGAAGCCCCAGGGGGAAAGGTCCCAGCGGCTCCTCCGCTGGACCTTCCTCCAAGCCTACCCAGTGACTGATTGGGGGGCACCTCCCTCAGTCCCGTCAGACCTCCCGTGGGGGGCTGGCTCAGCCACTTCCTTTCCACCTGGTCCGCTATCGCCACGGACTATTGGGTCCTGAAGGGTCGGTCGAAGCCTGCCCTCTGAATTCCGGAGAGCAGGCCTCCATATCGAGCCCGCGCCTCGTGGGGGGATCTGGTGTCCTCAGCCTGTCAGTCAGCTCTCCGAGATAACTTAGCTCAGCTCCTCCTCAAGGAGGTGGTGCACAGAGTAGCGCACCCGCCTTCAGACCCAGGGTTTGTTTCCAGATACTTCTAGTATCAAATCGGACGGGGGGCTGGCGCCCCATTCTAGATTTGCATGACCTGAACAAGTTCCTCAGGTCCCCCACCTTCTGGATGGTAACTCTGGCTCGGATAATACCATCCCTGGAGCAAGGCATATGGTTCTACTCCCTAGATGTTCAGGACGCGTTCTTTCACATCCCGATCCATCCATCCCATCAATGGTTACTCTGCTTCCGAGCCGAGGGAACCCTTTACGAGTTTCAAGCCATGCCCATTGGCCTGCCTTCAGCCCCCAGGGTCTTCACCAAATGCATGGCAGTGGTGGAGGCTTATCTGAGGCACCGAGGGGCACGGGTGTACCCTTACCTGGACGATTGGCTGGTAGCAGGTTCCTCCAGGTGTAGGTGGAGCGGTCCAGGGATCTGGCCCTCCAGACTTGCTTCGACTGTGGCCTCTTGATCAATGAGGCCAAGTCAGAACTCATGCCTTTGCAGGTGATTCAGTTCATCGGAGCAGAGCTCAACTCCTGCCAAGCCAGAGCTCGGCTCCCGGTGGACAGGGCAGAGGTTCTCTCCTCCTTTGCCCAGTCATTTCTGGTAGGGCAATTGTGCCTTGCCCGGGACTTCCTGTGTCCTCTGGGCTACATGGTGGCCTGCACCAGCATGGTCCGATGGGCCCACTGGCATATGTGATCCCTCCAGTGGGAAATGGCCAGCCAGAGGTCTCAGCGCTCAGGTCATCTCCACCAGCTGGTCTCTGTGACCCAGAGGATGTGGGATGGCCTCCAGTGGTGGCCCGTCCCATCCCACCTGCAATAAGGGATCCTGTTGGTCTGCCCAGAGCCGATGTTCATCTTGATGACCGATGGGCTGTGGTCCCCCCAGGAGTCCCGATACCACATCAACCTGCTGGAGCTTCGAGCGGTTCGGCTAGCCCTGACTGCATTCGCTCCGTTTGTTCGGGGCCAAGTGGTCCAGGTCCAGATGGAAACACACCACCATGTACTTTCTCAACAGGCAGGGTAGGACGAGTCCTTGCCCTCTACAAGGAAGCTCTGTATTTGGTCCCTCGTGCTTAACCTGGAGGCAGATCTCCTAGCCATTCACGTGGCAGGAGCCTCGAATCAGCTGGCCAGTGCCCTCAGCCAGACAGGTGGGGCATCTCACGAGTGGTCTGTCCACCAGAAGGTAGTACAAGATTTGTTCTCCCACTGGGACACCCCGCAGGTGGACCTGTTCGCCTTCAGGGAGAACACAAAGCTGAGGCTGTATCATGTCCGCCCCGCTCAGCAGGGTTTGCTGCAGCGGGATGACTTCTCGAGGCCATGGACCCCTGGCCTCTTCTTCTACGTCTTCCCTCTCCTTCCCTTGATTTGCAAAGTGCTCATCAAGGTCAGGAGGGAAAGGGTGCAGGTGATCCTGGTAGCCCCAGACTGGCCATGCCAGTTCTGGTATCCAGATCTCCTCAGCCTCCACTCCAGGCTCCCGAGGCATTTTCCAGCATGCCCGGCCTTGCTCTCTGTCAGTCAGGGAAGGTACTCCACCCGGACCTTCAATTCCTGCACCTGACGGTCTGGTTCCTGAGCGGCTAGAGTTCCAGGCCTTGCGTCTCTCTGGTATGGTCCCAACATTGTTGAGGCTTCCTGTAAGGAATCAACCAGAAAATGCTATGCCTTTAAATGGAAGAGAGAGAGGGCAAAGGGTTGGCTCCATCGTCCTGTCCAATGGCTAGCATTTTGGACTATCTTTGGTCCCTCTTCCAGCAGGGACTTGATTCGACGACCCTAAAGGTACACCTGGCAGTCATCTCTGCTTACCGGGTGCGGGCGGTCCAATAGTCTGTGGCACAGGAGAAGGTGGTCTGGCGCTTCTTCAAAGGCCTAGATCTCCTATTCCCTCTGGTGTGTGAACCTCCACCTCCGTGGGGTCTACTGCTGGTTTTTGCAAAATCCATGGGCAAGTTTATTGACCGATGCACAAATGTGACATCTCACATTTGTCGTGGAAGACCGCCTTCTTGGTTGCTATCACGTCTGCCAGAAGGACTGTGGAGTTACAGGCGCTCTCTACCTGGTCTTCCACAGGGACAAGTTAGTGCCTCCACCTGAAATTCCTTCCGAAGGTGGTGTTGGAGTTTCACCTTAACCAGGTGATTACTCTGCCGATGTTCTACCCCAGTCGCACTTCAGAGGCCGTGTACAGGCTCCATGCTTTGGACCTGAGACGAGCGCTCGCCTACTACAAACAGCTAACGGCAGAAGTTCGGGTATAGGTTCGCCAGCTGTTTATCACCTACGCTGAAGCCACACCTGGCAGACCTGCAGCCAAGTGGACAGTAGTTCAATGGATTACATCTTGCATTGACTTCTGCTGTAGGTTGGTGGGTAGGAGCTTCCGTAGGGCTAAGACTCATTCCCTCACCATACTGCTGCGTGGTGGCTGCTTCTAGGGGCGTCCTATCCTGGAAATCTCCAGGGCTGCTACCTGGAAGTTAATGCACACTTAGATTTCCTATTACCACACTGACCTCGAGTCCACTGGGATGCTGGTTTTGGAGCCTCAGTTCTCCAGTCCCTCTTTCCTAAGTAGGGTGTGTGCGTCTTGCCTCCCTCCTCCTGGAGAACTGCTAGGAGTCTGCCAAGAAGTGTGGATAGAACAACATGCCCACAATCCTAGAAAAACAGGTTACTCGTCTGTAACAGTAGTTCTAGGAGTGGTATATGTTGTTCATCCACACTGATCCACCTGACCTCCCCGGCGTCAGCGTACAAACCAGGCTTCCAGCGGGCCAAGATCTGGTGTCATTGGGCGGACCAAAGGGATATATCACCCGGGTGGGTGGGAGGAGCCAGCTTGAAGTCTTTTCGGCACATCTTAAAATGGCAAGGTACCTGCCAAGAAGAGTGGATGAAAAAATGTATACCACTCCTAGACCTACTGTTACAGGTGAGTAACCAGTCTTTGCGATTAACGTACCATATGCTTGGCTACTCGTCGATGGGGATATCCATCAGCCTACCAGCCCCCTCCACCTACTCCTCAGCCTCAGGCAGACGTCCGGGCTGTCTTTCAGTCCTGGTGGTCAGAGACCAAGGCTCAGCTTGTTTCAGAGCTGGATAGCTGCTGCACCCCCCCCGGGATGTTCCCCAGGTTCCGTCAGACCAGATGCCTAGGTCCACTCCTATGCCGGACTCTCGTCATCTGACATCAGGCCTGATGAAAGAACCTTCGGCTGGGCTGTCAACAGACAACCCCATCCTGGCTCTCGGGAAGCTTCTCATCCTGACATCTGGTCTTCGGACCTGGGCTCGGATTCAGATTTCTCTTCCTCCGCGGTATCTGGGTTTGAAACCCCTCCCACAAAGGAACTTAGGCCTAAAGAGTCCCCTAAATCCCCACCTGAGGACTCTTCTTTTGCAGACCTCCTTAAAAAGATTGCGGAGGTCTACGAATGGAAGTCTGATGCTCAGGATCCTAAGCGTCAGAGACTGGCTGAGCACTTGGACATCCAGGAGGCAGCACCCACCATCGCCGCCCGTGGTTGGAGCGCATGAGATTTGGCGTCTACCATCTGGATGACTTCTTTAATACCGGCAGTAGCCAAAGGCTAACTGACGTGTAGAACACCAGAGGTAAAGACCACCTTAGTGTTCACCCAGGCGGGACTCTGTAGTCATTATGGCAGCTCATGAGATCCACTAAGCCGTGACAAATGGGCACCTCTCCTCCCAATAAGAGTCGAGGCAGCTGGATCAATTTGGGAGGATATTCTGTTCTTCCTCCACTTTGGGCATGTGTGCCTTGAACTGTGTGGCACACATGCTGGTTTACCAGAAGTCACGTTTTAGTCAGCTGGAACCTGTCATTGAGGTTATGCTGGATTCAGAGTCCAAAACTATCTTGGCAGACACCATCATGTCTGCAAAGGTCACCTGCTGGCATTCGCTGAGGGCCACATATGATGCTGTGGACTCCTCGGCCAGGGGCACCACCACAACGGTTAGCCTTAGGAGGTATTCCTTGCAAAGGGTGTCTGGTTTGGCGCGTGATCCAGGATGCTCCCTTTAGGGGCTCTGTCCTCTTCGGAGGCGACGCCCAGGACATTATCACCAGCCTTCAGGACAAGGGCAAGGCTTTAAGTTCAGCTCACACCATGTATCACCCTAGATTTAAGATCAAGCAGCCATTTCATTGCCAGGCTAAGTGGCAGACTAAACAGAAGATGGCCAGACATTGGCCAAAATGTAGGGATCCATCAGCAATGGCGCCCCTCCCAAAGCTCAAAGGGCCTCCGGGCCGGCTCTCCCAGCCCTCCTCCATCTCTTGACTCACAGTCTGCCCCCCAAAATCTCCCTTTTCCTCAGAGGAACGGTGTGCAGAAGGTTAGCCTGTCACTTGCCGGGGTGGGAGTCAGTCACCACAGATGCATGGGTCCTTCAGCTGGTGAGTCAGAGCCATATAGGGCATGGCTTTCCTGCCTCAGGACAGGATGGAAACCTTGCAGAGGCAGGCTTGTTTAATAGCCTCCAGTAAGGTGGGTCTTGGCCAGTACGTTCTCTGCCTCCTTGGCCTTATGGCAGCAGCCATCCCCACTGTTCTAGCCAGACTCCACATCGTGTCTGCAGTGGACACTCAAGGTGCAGTGGGATTGGGGGTCGAGCGACCCGAGACCAAAGATCATGGTCTCCAGCTCGTTGCGTGGGATCTCCTCTGGTGGCAACCTTACCAGGGTAGTCCTTTTCAACCCCCAGTCCAATCCCTGACTACAGATGCATCAGGGATGGGCTGGGAAGGCTCATCCGAGACCCACAGAACTCAGGGGCTGTGGTCCCAGTCTGAGCTCTCCCTACACATAAACATGTTGGAGATGAGAGCAGTGCTGTATGCCCTCCAAGCTTTTCAGCACTTGCTATGCCAGGGCCCACTACTGGTCCAGTCGGACAATATATGTGTAGTCTGGTACCTCAACAAACAAGGGGGCACTGTCTTGTATCTTTTCTGCAGGGAGGCGATGCGGTTGTGGAATTGGGCAGTTTTGCATCAAATACACCTCTCAGCGGTCCACGTTCTGGGTGTGCAAGACGTCCTCGTGGACAGTCTCAGCCACACCAGAGTAAGAGCCCATGAGTCGGAGCTCAAGCAAGCGGTGGTCGATCACATTTTTGACCTATGGTGACGTCCAGACCTGGATCTGTTTGCCTCACTGTACAACACAAAACTACCAAAGTTTTGCTCACTCGCTCCCGGGCATGGTATCTTCTTCAAGACGCACAATCTCTGTGCTGGACAGGGAGGTTTTTGTATGCCTTCCCTACCTTTCCAGTTCTGCAGATGTGCTGCTCAAACTCAAGCGAAGGGGCTCGCGCCCAGTTCTGATAGTCATATATTGGGCCGTCGCGTTTGGTTTCTGCTTCTTCAGCAGCTTGCAGCGAGCTTCGGTTCCCCTGCCTCTCAGCCACAATCTCCTGACTCGGAGAGGGCACGCTGGTCCATCTAGGGTTGAATTCCCTTAACCTTACGATGGCACCTCAGGATATAGCTGCTTCATGCTTTGGAGTTTCCTCCAGAGTGGCTCAAGTCCTCGTGAGGACAAAAGCCTTCTCTGCAGGATTCTGCGAGGATTATATATGCCATGAAGTGGAAATGTTTTCTCCATTTGGGCCACCTCGAAGGGTTGGGACCCTTTTTCGTGCCCTGTTCCTCAGGTTATGTAGTATTTATTACACCTCTCTGACCTGGCCCAGTTACTCTTCGCTGAAGGTTCACTTGTCTGCTATTTCTGCCTTCCACATCTTAGTGGAGGGCAAAGCTGTGGCTCAACTGGAGGTTTCAAAAACCTTCCTAAAAGGGATTCTCCACCTGAAACCCCTGGTGTGCAGCCCTGCGCCACCAATGGATCTGAATTTTATTTTGGAAAAACTGACATTGCCTCCCTTTGAACTGGCTGGAAGTTGTGATATGCGCTATTTATCTTGGAAAGCGCTCTTTTAGTTGCTGTTACTTCTACTCAAAGGATTTCCGAGCTTCAGGCCATGATGTGTAAGGAGCCTCATTTAATTTTTCACAGAGACTGGGTGACTCTACATACCAATCCTCAGTTTTTACCGAAGATGGTTTCTGAGTTAACGCTGGACCAGTCTGTAACTTCCAGTGTATTACCCTGAGCATTCCAGTCGGGGGAAAGGCTATTCTGCATACCTTAGATGTTCACAGAATCTTGCATTATTATACTAATCGAACCAAATCTGTCTAGAAAACGGACCAGCTTTTTGTTTCTTTTGCACCCAAGAGAGCGGGTGCGGCAGTTTCCAGATAGTGTTTATCCAAATGGTTGGAAAACTGTATTGTTTTCTATTACCAGAAGTATGGTAAAACTCTCCAAGGGGAGGTTAAGGGGCATTCTGCCAGAGGTGTGTCTGCTTCTACTGCTTGCTTCAGGAATGTTTTAGCCACCAACGTATGTGTCGTGGCTACTTGGAGCTCTGTCCACACTTTCACCAAACATTACAATCTGTATATAGCCTCTTGGCGCATGACTGGCTTTGGCCTAGCTGTCCTCTAAGGCTTTCTGTTCTAAACTTTCTGCTTTTTTGCAGACCTTCTCCTGCCTCCCATGTTTCAGTCCTTTTTGATTCTCACTGCTTGGTACTCTGTCCTCAAGGTAATTGCCTACTGCAAGAGCTGTTTGAAGTACAGTTACGCAGGAACTTACTGCAACAGTAGATCTTTGAGAGAAGCTCTTTGTAGTAGGTAACCTTTTCCCTCCCTCCTTCCCTGTCTTCTGTTGCTCTTTTCTATCACTGTATGTTGGCTTAGGAACTTCTTTCCATTCTCCTGTCGCTCTCTTGGGAGGTATCCAGAGGGAGAACTGGAAGGTGGGTGTGAGGACCACCCACTATATAGTATCATGCTGACATCGATCACGTGATGTCGGTGGGCGGTCCCCAGTCAGACACTGCTAGCTAATATTTCTGTGTGGTCCTGATGCCAGTGGGTACAGTCTTCAAGGTAATTATCTACTGCAAAAGCCCCTCTCGAAGATCCACTGTTACGGTAAGTTCTTACGTAACTGTACATTCTTATGTAACTCTGCTTTCTAGGAGTGGTATATGGTGCTCATCCACACAACCCATCTCACCTCCCCTGGCAAGTGCCACACTGATCCCCGTTTCCACCGTGCAAGATCTGATGTCACGGGACGGAGCCAAGGAGTATACCACCCAGGTGGGTGGGAGGAACTTAGCTTGAAGATGTTTCAGCTAGATTTAAAGGGAAAGGAAAACTGCCAGAGTGTGGATGTGCACTGTGTACCACTCCTAGAACTACGATTACAGGTGAATAATCCTCATATACAGGACTGGGATATAAACAGCACAATGGAGGAAAAGATCTTGGGATAATGATCTTAAATACTTTAAAGGTAGTGCACAATGCAATAAAGTGATGGGACAGGCAAATAAGATGCTGGATGCATAGGTAGGGGGATCACAAGCACAAACAGGAAGGTGATGATGCCCCTATACAGGTTGCTGGCCAACCTCACTTAAAGTAGTGTGCACAGTTTGGAACCCGCACCCTAGGAAAGACAGGGACAGACTGGAGGAACTTGTGGAGGATCTGAACATGTATTCTTTGGAAGAGAAGAGGAAAACAGGACGATGATTGAGATGTTCAATTTCTCCACAGTATCAACAGAGTGAACACTAGGAACTTGTTCACAGTAAGTAACCGGAGGTAACTCCGTGAAAGTGGCAGGAAGGAGGGTTATAAAGATGCCATTATACCCCCAAAATGGGTGCTGTCAGAATAGGGGAAAACAAACTCTGAATGAAGTCTTATGTCCTGATATGGGGTGGGGTTTTAAGAGGGTGGGACTGGCATATGGATGCAGTGAGGTTGGATATTTGGGGGTGGGGTGTAAAGGAAAGTTTAAGGGGACTGACAGAGGCTCAGTCCAGTAGATCTAGTAGGAAAGGGCAGGCTGGGTCTTTTTCGCTATCAGTTTCTGTGTGTCTGTTTCCTTTACATTTTGCCATAGCACTGCCATATGTTCAGATTCCCACCGAAAATGGTTAACATTCTCTTCTGAAATTAGATTCTATGGATTTCAGTGCCAGTAACTAGAATTCTAATAGAAAGTTTCTCTACTAATGGGTTTATCTTGCATGTCAGAAAAAGTCAACCCAGACTTGCAAGTGGAAGTAAAACCAGTATCAGAGCAAGGAAGATACAGGAGGAGAAGATGAGGAAGCAGATGCAAAAGGAGGAATATTGGAGAAGACGTGAAGAGGAAGAACTGGAGGATGGAAATGAGGTCTGCAGGTCTTTTCATTTTTGTGTTGGCGTCCAGCCCAAACCACTTTAACTCTAGTACCTAGAGAGAGGGGGAGAGAGAAAGAGATGACATCTCATTTATAAGTTTTTATTTTTGGGGGCACAGGTACAGAGTTGTATGGTTGTAACATACATACTACATAGTTAGCCCATCAAATCTCCTCGATAAGACTGTTTTGGTGAGGCGAGCATTTACAGTGTTAAAGCAAGATGTAACAGTTACATTAATTAAAATGGGACGCTGTGTACCTGGAAGATACAAATAAAGGATATGCAGTAGACTAATTCAAAACATGCAATTTATCTTCTAATTGTGATGGATCAGGTCCATAACTCGTGAGTGGCGGAGCAGTTTATTTATTGAAAATGTTTCACCAGGAAAGGCACACTGAACAACAGGTTGCTCGTCTCACGGTGCATCCTGGGGGAGAGGGGTACAGGGATTTCTTAAAATACATGTACACAAACGACAATAGCAGTACATAATTGAAATGATATGTGTGTAAATGGTATACAGTCAGAGTAGGTATTCAGAGCATAAATGCTGACATAATATAGCTTGAATTCAAATCCATAGACCCCAAGAAGTGCAGACATTTAAGGAACATCGCGACTGGTTTGAATCAGTTAGGAAGAGCGAATAGGTGGGAAGGAGAGGGAAGGGGGTGGTATTAGTCACAGGTACAGTTTACCAACACGAGGTTATGAAGAGCTAAGGTAGTGGAGAAGGAGGAGGAAGAGTGACTAATCTGAAGGGAAGTGCATTCCATAGTTTAAGGAAGTGGTGAGAGAAGGCCTCTGGCCAATGACAGTAGACCAGCGAGGGACTTCCAACAAGCGATTATAGGATCTAAGGGAGCAGGCAGGGGAGGAAGGAGATAAACAGGAATTAAGATATGATGGTAGAGTGCCGAACCAAAATTTGGATATGAATTTCACGCAGTGAAGGTGATGGCGATTTTCAATGAGAAAGCTATGGGAGTGATAAAGATTGCAGTGATGGGTGAGGGGGGCATCAAGAGCAAAGCAACAGGAGGAGTTAAAAGGGTATCCAGTCTGGTTAGGAAGACTTGGGAGCGGCACTGTAGACTACATCGCAGTAGTCAAAGATGGGTAGGATCATCTTCTGTACAGGTTCACACCTGGCCGGTAGCGGGAGACAGCTACGGTTCCTGTAGAGTGCACCAAGCTTAGGGCACAGCTTCTTCAAGATGGTGCTACATGACCAGAGAAATTGAGGTTTTGGTCGAGCCAAACCCCAAGTACCTAAAGGATGCAGTGTCCCTGAGAACTGTACCCATCAGCGGTATGGAATGAGGGCAGGGTGTGAAGCCTAGTGAGTCTCTGCCTAGTGCCAAGGTCATTGAGACTGTCTTCTTGGCGTTGAGAGCTGGTGGCTGAAAACCAGAGCTGGACTTTGTTGAAGTCATGCTGAAGTCTGGATTCAACATCCACGGAGGAGTGCCTAAGGTAAAGAGTACCATATCATCAGCGCATATATGAATGGAGGTGAAGGAGACAAGGGGCAGGTCATTTAAGAATATGGAGAACAGGATGGGCCCAGTACTGACCCCTGGGTACGCCAGTATTGATAGGAAGAGTGGGGGAGATGGTCAGCTATTCTGACTGACTGTGTTCTTCCTACTAGGTAGGCATTGAACCAGTGTATAGCAGAGTCTGTTAAACCAGCCAAGGAGAGGAGTTTAAGAGAATGGAACGGGAGACCGAGTCGAAGGCCTTATCAAGGTTGACAAAAATCGCTGATGTGATTTGGCCACTGTCCATCCCTGAGAGAAGAGAGTCAGTGAGCCTAATCAAGGAGGTGGTGGTGGAATGATTCTTCCAGAAACCAGATAGGAACGGAGGGAAAAAATTAGAATCGGAGAGCTAGGAAGAGAGTTGAGACAGGGCCAGATGTTCTTGGAGCTTAGCAAGGGTGGGTAGGAGAGAGATAGGACAGTAGTTAGCAGGGCTGGTAGGATCACCACCCTTGGGCAATGGAAGGACAGTGGGATGCTTCCAGGTTAATGGTATAGCTGCAGTGGCGAAGAAGAGGTTCAAGTAGAGCAGATAGCGGAGCAGCAGTCGCAGGAGCTGACAGGTAAAGTAGCCTTGGGTCCAGTCCGTCAGGTGAACTCCCCTTGGAGGGATTACGAGAACAGAGAGCATCCAGGGTGGCAGAGGGAGAAATATATTAGAAGAATGAGCTAGTTGGAGAGAGAACAGGGAGGGGGAGGGAAGGAGGGGCTGGTGGGGAGGATAGGCGGGGACGATAGGAGGCAGAGGTTGTAGGGAGGATAGGAGTGCAGCGTCATAGAAGGCGACATAAGTGTTAAAAGCAGAGGCTACTCTAAGGTAGTCAGTTATTTGAGTGTTATTTATACTAAGGAGTGGGGTGGGAGGGCCAAAAAAGGGAGTGAATAACCTTCCAGAATTTGGAGGGTTTATTAATATTGGATTGGAAGGTAGAGGAGAACTACTCCGCTTTGGCTGGACGAGTGGCTTTAGTGCACCTATTGCATATGGAGCGGTAGGCATCATAATCTTGACGGAATCTGGATATTTTATGAGCTTCCTAGGCCGAGTCCCTGGCAGTTTGGCACAATAGTAGTTCAGGAGTGATCCATGGGAGATTATTTCCTCGAGCCCTGATACGCCGTAATGGGGCATGTACGTTCCAAACCTCTAAAAAAAAAAAAAAAAAAAAAAATTTATTGCGGAAATAAGTATAAGCGTCATCTGTAGTGGTAGATGAGGTAATTGGACTCCAGTTAGTAAGGCCCAAGTCCTGGAGGAGTGTAGCAAGGTTTAGTGATTTATACAAACGAAAGAGAATCAATTTTGGGTGGGTCTTGGGTCTGTGTACTTTGTGAACCACAGAGGTCATAAGGTGATCACTCAATACATCAGGTAAGGTGCCAGATTTAACAACCCTGTGGGGGTGATATGTGAGGGCCTAATCAGTAAGGGAATGTTTACCTGATTTATGGTTTAAACTGGCTGGTTCTAGAATGAGTTGTGTTAAGTTTTGGGCAATTATAAGGTTGCAGGCTTTAGTATATGAGGGGGATAACCAGTTTTGGTTGAAATCGCCCATTATGTATGTTTCACCTGAGGAGGTGAGAGAGGCTGTGGTGCTGATGAGCTCCGTAACAGTGGAGGAGGGGAGGCCAGGGCAACAACAGGCATCTGCAACAAAAATAGGTATGGAAAAGGTCAGGGTTAGTTTCAGGATGAGTGCCTCATATGCACTGGGGACCGAAGCAGAAAGGATGTTTGTGAATTGTATGGTTGAGGATACATATATTGCTACTCTTCCACCCCTGGTGGGGCAGTCTTGCCGGGACAGGGAATACCCAAGGAGGGAGGGAGATCAATCACCTATTTTTTATTTAGTCAGGTTTTGGAGATGATGATTATGTCTGGAGCAAGTGAGACAGCTAGAAGCTGGAGTTTAGGGAGAAGGCTGTGGATATTTAGATGAATAATTTTAAGCCACGTGGTAGGGTGAGGGGTTGTGAGGGGTGGAGCCTGATGTGCCAGCAGCTGGAGTGGGTGCGACTGGGGGATGGCCCTGGGTTAGGGTTGATGTCACCAGAGGATAAGAGCAGGAGGGCAGATCTTACTTCAAGAGGGCTCTTGCAGTAGGTAATTACATATAGGACTGACTTTGGCAGGCGGCAGAACCCCATGGAAAAATTTCTAGCTAGCAGTCCCTGACGCCCGCCTTCCAGTTCTTTCCCGCCATTAGCTCGTGCAGCGCCTCGCGGAAAAGTTTGTTGCTTCGTCAGTCTCCCTTCGTCGGTTTTTACCGAATAATTCTGATTTTTTTACGCTCATCAGGTCATCATCTGTGTCTGCCGTCCCACACCCTCCGAGCACAAAAATAAGTGCGACTCGTGGTGGTGCCCAACTCCGCACAAGGACGGCCATTCCCGTGCCTGTTCTGTCTAGGCCCCATCACCGGGTCGAGAAGTGCCAGCACTGCCTCAGCTTCAACGCGGCTACCCGGAAAAGGCAGCAGCAATCCCTGGATCCCACATCTTGAAGAAAAAGATGAGTTCGATGGAGAAGGAGCTCAAAAAACTGAGGCAGGCGTCCACTTTCCCCGAAGGCCATCGGAAGAAGATGGACAAGGAGAGGCACCGGGACAAGGGCTTCTCCACCGCGTCCCCTCCAGGAGTCGCCGGGACTCAAGTAACGTCTCCTCCGGGGGGACCACTCCTCAGCGGCCGCCTCGGAAGTTTCCGGCGTCCTGCCCGCCCATCTGGCTCGGCGCCGGGCCCTATTGGGCGCCTGGCAGTTGGAGGCCTCCGCCCCTGGTTCAGCCGTAGCTTTGCGCTTTTCCTGGGCGGCGACTCCGTAAGCCGGACGTTGGCTGCTTGACGTCCACGCGAGAGATCGGTAGCGACCTTCTCGGGCGGCTGCTCCTCTTCCTGCCACCAGGCTGATCCTTCCTCTCTGTCTGCCTCCAGTGAAGGCTCCCATAAGTCGGACGCCGCCTCCGGGCGCTCGCCGAGCTCGCTGTAAAATCACGACATTGGTTCGTCCGACATCCGGTCGGCGAAAAGAACAGACGACGGACTTAACCATGTCCGTCCGTCCCCTGTTCTCCGCAGCCTTCGCTGCCATCCGGGGACCCCGAGTCCCCCAGCCCAACCCGGGATTTTTCCCCTCCATCCCCGGGCGACGCAAGGGTTCCTCCTCCATCGGACCGCCTCCTATAGGTGCACCGGATCTGACGTCGGCACCCTGGACGCCGGCCCCGACTCCGGTTTTACCGACTCCGGCCGACATCCCGCTTCCGGATGTTGCCCCGCCGTCGGGCCCTCCAACCTGGATCCGCTCGTGAGGCTGCAGGCTGGGTCGTCTGCTCCGGCAGCTCCTCCAGCTTGTGGATACCCTCCGTCCTATCCGACGCCGGCGTATCCGGGATCACAGTATCCGGCGCCACAGTACCCGACGCCGGTCTTTCTGACGTCGCAGTACCCAACGTCACAATACCAGACGCCAGGTTTCCCACCACCGGGTTTTGTGTACTCTCCATATGGGTACAACCCATATCCTTATCCCCCTCCTCCTCTTCCTCCACCGCCGCCGGTGGATTTGCAGGAGACTCTGGCCTCCTGGTGGGCTGAGGCTAAGGCTCAGCTCACCAGAGAGGTGGAGAGCCGCCTACCGACGACGGTGCCGTCTCAAGTTCCCATACATCCACAGCGGCACACTCCCTCACCACCTCCGGACTCCAGGGCTCTCCCATCTGGGTCCAGAGAGGGGCAGGATACGCTTCCTCGGGTGCTTCCCAAGGGGTCCGTTCCTCCCCCGGGTCGGGAAAGGGAGTCTTTTTCCTCTTCCTCTTCACCCTCGGACTCCTCGGATTCCTCTGACGGTTGCTCCGAAAGGGACGATGAGCCACGCTCTCTGTCGAAGCCCAGGCAAGGACTCCTCCAGAGTCTCCTCCGGAAAATTATTCTTTTACGGACTTGCTAAGAAAAATCTAGGAGGTTCATCAGTGGCACTCTTTGGAACCAGACCCTCAGCGTTTGAAACTCGCCGAGCATCTGGATCTGCCCGTAACAGCTCTTACTTTGGTGCCACCCTGGATAGAGCCTCACGCCGACCTTGTTACCACCATCTGGAAGCAGCCGTCGGCTCTAGCCCCACTTCCGCGGAAGTCGAATAGGCTATACCAGGCTCCAGAGGGAGTTGTTTTTTTAGATTCTCACCCTCGTGCTGACTCGGTCGTGATTACCGCCACTGATGGCCGGTCGGCTAACCCAAAACATCTCAGCTCATCACCACCTGACAAAGAATCCCGCCTACTGGACCAGTATGGAAAGAAGATCTTCGCTTCCTCCACGCTGGGGATTAGGGCCCTGAACTATGTCGGCCATATGGGGGACTACCAGAAGGCCATTCTTACTCAGGTGGAAACCAAACTGGACTCCCTGCCGGACTCTCAGGTCAAGCAGGAGTTGGCTGATCTTGTCTGCTCTGCACGTTCGGCCAGTTGACACATGCTTCGTGCGACCTACGATGCAGTGGACACTGCTGGACCGAGCTCAGCTTTCGCCGTAGGCCTATGTCATCATGCTTGGCTTAGTGTGTCAGGGGTTGGTCCCGAGTGCAGTCCGCTATTCAGGGCTCCCTTCCGAAGTCGGTGCTTTTCAGTGGCGATGTCAAGACATCATCACCGTTTGCAGGAGAAGGGATGGCACTGAGAGTTAGATGACTCCATGTACCCACCCCACCAGCACTTGCGCCGTCCCTTTCACACAGACTAGATGGCTCAAAGCGGAAACCCCAGGAAGGCTGGCCACAAAACTTGGCCCCACAGCTGCTATGCCCCCCCGCCAAAGCATGGTAAAGCTCAGCTGGCGCTGTTCTCAGCACCACCTGACTTTCCTCTCTCCCACATCCTCCGGACTCCCTGGAGGAACCGGTAGGAGGGAGGTTTTCCCTCCACCTTCCGAGATGGGAGAGAATAACATCAGATTCTTGGGTGCTCCAGCTGTTCGCAGAAGGACACTCAATAGAGTTTCTACAGAAACCACCTTGCCGCCACCCCCACCCCCCACCCCCAAAGTTGTCATAGTCACGGGAACATCTTCTCTTGGTCCAGGAGGAGATTTCAGCTCTGCTACTGAAAGAAGCAATAGAACCCGTCCCCCATCATCTTCAAGGGACGGGTTACTATTCCCATTTCTTCCTGGTCCCAAAGAAGACAGGAGATCTCAGACCTATTCTAGATCTCAGTTCCCTGAATCTTTTTGTGGACTACAAAAGGTTCAGAATGCTCGCGTTACAGAGCCTTCTGCCCCTCCTCCGGTCGGGTCAATGGCTATGTGCTCTGGATATGCAGGATGCTTACCTGCACATTTCCATTTGCCTGTCTCATTGCAAATATCTTCATTTTGCGTTCCAGGGGGACCACTACCAGTTCAAGGCACTTCCGCTTGGCCTATCCTGCTCCCGAGTATTTACCAAATGCCTAGCTGTGGTGGCGGCCTACCCGGCACCCAGGTGGTGCAGGTTTCCCGTGACCTGGTCGATTGGCTCCTGGCGTGCCTCGTCCAGGGAGGAACTCCTGCACTGCCTCACCTTCACCCAGCAGGTTTTTGCCTGCCTGGGTATTACCATCAGCCATTCCAAGTCTCACTTGATCCTATCCCAGAGACTACAGTTTATCGGGGCAATTCTAGACACGACCATTGGCAGGGCCTTCCTGCCACCGGACCGGGCGTCCACCCTCCAGACTCAAATAAGTCTGTTGTCCGGCCGCAGGCGGGTCAGTGCAAGGTCAGTCCTTCACCTTCTTGTGCTCATGGCGGCTGCTATCCCGACAGTTCCTTGCGCTCGGCTTCACATGAGAGTCTTTCAGTGGACTCTCCGCTCCCAGTAGGATCAGTTAGTGGACGACTTAGATCACCCAGTTCTAGTCTCCTCGCCGATGCGCCGAGACTTGCAGTGGTGGATGGTTCGAGAGAACCTGTTTCAGGGAGTTCCTTTCTTTCTTCCTTCCCCCTCCCAGACTCTAACCACAGACGCCTCAGGCGAAGGTTGGGGAGCCCATCTAGGTCCCCATCGGACCCAGGACTCTTGGTCCAAGCTCGAACAGACACTCCACATCAATGTGCTCGAACTTCGGGCAGTGTTGTACGCTCTCCAAGCCCTTCACCCATACATCCTTCCCAGCCACCTAGCCATGGAGACGGACAACATGTGCGTGGTTTGGTACATCAACAAACAAGGGGGGGGACTCGGTCCTACCCTCTTTGCAGGAAAGCAATGAGGGTTTGGGATTGGGCAACACAACACGACCTTCACCTCACGGCAATTCACGCTCCAGGAGTCGAAACACCTTAGCAGACAAGCTAAGTTGCTCGCCTGCTCTGGACTCATGAGTGGGAACTGGACCAAGGGTCCTAGACAGTATCTTCTGACTTTGGGGAACGCTTTCAGGCCTAATTTGTTCGCATCCCCCAAATGCAAAAGTTTCCCGCCTTGTGCTCGCTGCTCCAGAGCGCGGCGCTTTCTGGGGAGACGCTCTGTCTCTAGACTGGAAGGACAGATTCATCTATGCCTTTCCCCCAATTCCACTTATCCCACGAGTCTTACAGAAACTAGCCTCAGAAGGAGCATGAATGATTCTGATTGCTCCTTTCTGGCCCAGGCAAGTTTGGTTCTCTCTTCTACAACAATTCTCAGAGGCTCCTCCTCTTCCACTTCCTCTATCACGAGGTTTGCTGACCCAGGATCAGGGGACCCTGGTCCATCCGGGCCTCAAATCTCTTCAGCTGCATGCATGGCTCCTGCAGACTTAGCTCAGTCCTGTTTTGTGGTTTCTCCCCAAGTGGAGGAGATTTTGGTGGAGGCTAGAAAACCCTCCACTAGGTCTACCTACGCGATGAAGTGGAAAAGGTTACTATCTGGGCTGCTTCTAAGCCCGTGGAACCATTTTCCTGCTCAGCGGGGCTTCTGCTAGAGTACCTATGCCATCTTTTTGACCTTGGTCTCAGTCATTCTCCTCTGAAAGTCCACATGGCGGCCATCTCGGCCTATCATGTCCCTTTACAGACAAGACATTTGCTCAACTGGAGGTCTCTAAGACCTTTCTCAAAGAGGTCCTCCATCTGAGACCTCCTATACTGCATTCTGCTCCCCTTGGGACTTGAACTTTGTTCTGAGAAACTTACTCTGCCTTCTTTTGAACCGGCAGCTTCAGCAGACTTGAAGTTCCTTTCATGGAATACTCTTCCTGGTGGCCATTAATTCCGCTTGGAGAATTTCGAGCTCCAGGCCCTGATGTGTAAAATTCCAACCTTGATTTTTCACAAGGAATGTGTTTCTAGCACTAACCCTAAGTTTCTCTGTAAGGTGGTAGTGGAGTCTACTCTGAACCAGTCCATAGAGTTACCCACCTTTTTACGCAGTACTCTAATCAGGGGGAGTACTTACTCCATACTGTGGACGTTCACCAGGTTCTGAGATACTACACCAACAGGATGAAAGATCTCAGAAAGACTGATCAACTGTTCATCTCTTTTGCTCATAAAAGAGAAGGCAATGCTGTTTCTAAGCAATGCCTATCTAAATGGTTGGCTCATTGCATCACTTTCTGTTATGACAAGTACAAGACCACCCTGCCGGGTCAAGTAAGAGGCTGCTCCACCAGAGGAGTAGCTGCCTCAGCGGCTTGTTTCAAGAATGTGTCAGCGGCAGATATCTGTGCTGCCGCCACCTGGACCTCCGTCCATACCTTTACAAAACACTACAGTTTGGATATTGCCTCTCACCGTAGAGCAGGCTTCGGGCTGGCTGTCCTGCGAGGCCTCTTATCTTAAGGCTTGCACAGCTAGAACTCCTACTTGGAGTAGATTTCCTCCTCCTGGTGCTTCTTCTTGTTCCAGACTGCTTGGGACTCAGTCCTATATGTAATTACCTACTGCAGAGCCCTCTCAAAGTAAGATAGTACAATTCGTAAAACTTACCGTAACAGTAGATCTTGAGAAGGCTCTTGCAGTAGGTAATACCTTCTCGCCTCCATCCCCCTAAGCTTTTCAGCTCCTTTTCCATTGAGGGAAACATCTGTCTCTCTCGTCCGCCTCTTCTGGCCTGTGGGGAAAGAACTGGATGGCGGCATCAGGGACCGCCTTTATACTGGCATCTCCTGACGCGGTCACCCATTTAGGGGCGGTCCCTCGCCAGGGACTGCTAGCTATAAATTTTTCCGTGGGGTCTTGCCGACATCAGTCCTATATGTAATTACTTACTGCAAGAGCCTCTCTCGAAGATCTACTGTTACGGTAAGTTCTTACGAATTGTACTTTATCATAAAATGAAATTTTACTGACTTATACTGGTGGGGGTTGGAATCTCCTTAGGGATGTTTCATGAGTAGGAGAAGGCGTTCAAATTTTAGTACGAAGGGCCCAGTTAGGGGAGTCAAGAGTGGTCGTGACGATGTATAGTCTGGAGGAGGGGGGGCAAGATAGGAGAGGGAGTCGGGGGTAGTGAGAAGGGGGAAGCAAAGTGCAAGGATGGAAACAGTAAGGTGGTTACGAGAAGTTAGTCATAGTCAACGGGGTATACTTTGAGGAGGCTGGTAAGAAGGGGTGAAGCGAGAGGGGTAGGAAGCTGGAGGTAAAGCAGGTGCCAGAAGGCAGAGGTATACTAAAATGGGAGTGTCTCCTGTAGGCTAGAGGGAGAGTGGCAGCTGAGAAACAGTTGGGTTAGGAACGTACAGAGTGGAGACAAAGTGTAGCTAGAGTATTTAAGGAGTGGGGGAGGGTGGGCAGGAGAATTAACAGCAGAGATCAGATACATTGGTGCAAGTCCCAGGGCAAAGAAGCCAGCTGAAATCAGCTGAACTTCCTGGACTAAGTCTCCATCACTCATTCACACTAGTGGGATAGCATCGGAGGCGCTAGGATCAAGTGGGAGCCAACATTTTTCAGAAGGGTTGGCGCCGAGACAGGACCACGCATGCATGGCACCACGAGACTAGCTTGCGCCTGTGTAGGCTATCTCGGCATCGACCCTCCAACTGCCTTAGTTCCTTTTCTCCCACCGTCAGGTGCGCTTGGATGTCGACGTTGCTCGTCTGCCAGAGTCGAGGTTTTTGTCTATATGACAGCAGCTTTTAGCCGGTTTGGTATTTGTTTTATTTAACATTTTAGTAGTATTTTCTTATTCTACGAAGAAGAAAAGAAGATTATGAAGAAGAAGAAAAAAATTCTCACCTGCCATCAATGGAGTTATCCTTAGACGATAGTGGTGACAGTAGGAAGACTTTGTTTGAAAGTTGTTATGGCAGAGGAACTGTGTTTGGTCCGCCACCCTTTGCTTGGGAGGGGGGGGGGTCCAACTGCGGACAGTCCTGTGCTGGGGAGGGGGGAACAGTCCACCGAAGCACAAATCTGGCAGTTCCGGGGATCCAGCTCCACTTAACCTCAAGAAGTTCTTCCTCGTTGGGGAAGAAGAATCGGTGCCGCTTGAGGTTGCCCTCTGGTATGTCTGCATGGGGATTGTTGGTCGGGAGGGGCGATAGGCCTGAACCGACTTTGGTGGGTTCCTCTTGGTCCCACCCTTAAAGGCCGCATTCTTCGACTCCGGGCTCCATCTCTGTCCTCAATGGAGTTCCGGTGAGCAGTTTCACCTCTGGGCCGCTCCTGTGGAGCAGGGGGTTTGACTTCTGTCCAGTTTTCCTGGCCAGTATTCCCGATTCCGGGGCCTTGGGGCCATGTCGATTGGATCAGGATGTGCACGGTGCCGTCCTGGTGCCTTCGCCATCGCATCGACCCCTTGTGCCTATCCCCTCCCTCTTTCCTTGCAGGGGCCAGCATGAGCACCCCTTTTTCCTTCCTTCTGAGGATTTTCTCCATTGGCATTCTCTCGGTGCCTGGCGCCATGGCTGACACCGTGGGTGGCGCCACAGGTCTGGCGCTGCTGGAATTGGCGGTGCTGTGGGTCACCGCTGTCGGCGCCATGGGTCACCGCTGTTGGTGCTGGCGCCGTGGGATGGTGTCGGCACCGTGGGTGCTGTTGGTGCCGCACAGTACCGCGGGTGCAGTTATTGGTGCCGTTGGTTCCCAGTGCCACTGGCGGTGTCGCGGGTGTCTGCGCAGAGCACCTGCTGTTGCCATGGGCGGTGCTGGGCACCTATGGGGGCCATGAGTGCCTTGGTGCTCACGGGGTGCCGCTGTGGGCGCGTTGGTGCCGGGTGCCTGTGTGCAGTAATCGCAGGTGCCCTCGGTGTCGTCCGGGATGGCATAGCACTGCTTGGTGCCATCCTGTGCCACGAGTGATCCTGGTACCACGGCCGGTGCCAGTTGCTGCTGTCAGGCAGAACTAGTGCTGCATGTTTCCCTCTGCAGACCTCTTTTTCCACGGAGCTTGTGGCGAGATGTTTTCCGCAGGATGAAGTCCTGTTCTGCGGATTATTTTTCCACAGATCTTAGTGAGTGGCAGTCTGCGTGGGATCTTGTGACATCCAGTGGTTTCCGCTGATGGAACTCTTCTGTTGCTGTTCTGCCAGTGGAATCCCTTATTCCGCTCAGCACTTTCTCGGCTCCTTAAGTGGTGCTGAGCTCCTTGACACCTTTCCTGATGGCGGAGTCTGTAGTTGCTCTGTCCTAGGTCTCCCTTTAGGGGTCCTTCTGGGGTAGAAGTACATCTGGATGAGTCTCTCCCTGTTCTACTTTTCGGTGATACAGCGGATGACTCATTTATTGACTGGAGGGTTAGCCTTCTCTATCACCAGACTCCGTGATGGGAGACCTTTTCAGTTGTTCCTCAGTGAGGCAGTCCACTATAATACTTCATACTACACCTGTGGACCAAACGCTTCTGTGTCTAGACTTTTTCAGTCGTCGGGACAGTTACACTCTGTGGAACATTCTAATTCAATGATCGGAGCCACACAGGCTCTTCCACTCCTTTGATAGGGTTATATAGCCCCCTTGTGATACTGCCCCTTCGGTGGCTTCATCGGCACAGGTGGGTAACATCTCTTTAGTTATGATTATTGGTCCGGTCAGGATTTCAGTTATGGACACTCAGGCTCCTCCTGCCCCTCAGATTGACGACAGCTTCGTAATTTTTGTGTCCGGCAATCCTTGCAAAATAGCAGCCTGAAGGCCCTGTTGGGCTCGGACTAATGGTTAAAAAAAAAAAAAGAAAAATTATCACAGCACAAGGCCTAGCCGAAATTACCCGATGATACCCTTCTGGATCTCATCAGGTTCCGCTTCAGCCCCTGAGGCGGTCATCTCTAAACTACGGTAAAAAGTACCTGATTTCTTTGACCCCTAGGGGGAGTCCGCTCCAGTGGAGGTTATGGGTCATCTCTTTTCTCCAAGAGAGATTTCTCTTATTCAGAGAGATTTCCTAGACCTAGATGACTGCCCAGTCTGTTGGTCCCCCTTTTTTTTTATCAGGCTTTCTTCTCTTGATCAGAGCCTTGCAGCAACAGAAGTGACTCTCCAATGAGTTGGAACTCGGGTTCCTACTTCCTTGCTTGCTTCAGCTTAACAGACAACATGCTCCTTTCTTGGTCTAGGTCAAGTAGGTCTTTTTTCTGAGATGGCTTCTCAAATATTCACACCTTCAGTTCAAACAACATAAAGTCTTGCTGTATTCTGGCAATTGTAGTGATTCCCAACCTTTGAACTGCCCCGGAGAACTAAGGTTAAATTTCCATGCAGGGCATGGAACGCTGAGCTTGAGCTCGTTGAAGTCTCTGTCTGGGAGTGTTGAACTCAGACCGCCAGATCTTTACTCTGCCTCAGTGAACGGTCACTCCAGATTTCTCCTTCAGCTCGGTTTGAAGTCGGTTAAAGTTTTCAGTTTTTTGTCTGTTTAAACCAGGAAAAAAACAAAAAGTATCTGCATAGTCGGTTCAGTCTCTGTCTGTGATGCCGTGAGTACTAGATAGGAATTGTTCTATATTTCCGTGTGGAACTTGTAAAAGTGCAGTCGGTTCGGCTGAACCGATCATTTGATTGTGAATTTTGCTATATTTAGTGTGTGATTACCGGTTCTTATTGGTTCTAAAAAAAAAAAAAAAGTTTTTAACCGTTTTTTTTCCAATACCCATGACACAGTTAGGAACCGATCAAGGAGTCTTGCTTGGCGGTTGCCGAAAAAGGGTAAGTTTGGTTAGGTTGGCCATGTCTGAGAAACCCAAGAAAACTGGCCCACAGGGTTTCAGCACTGCAGTGAGTGGGAGATCTTGCCAAGGCCGATCCCCTGCACTACCTGTGTTTATTGCCTGGGGTTTGACCACCTCGATTCAGACTGCCAAATATGTAAACATTTTCCCAAATCTACCCTTGAGAAGAGATTAGGTAGACTGAGGGAAAGGGAGGCGAGAAGTCCGCAGCCGGATGGCCAGCCCAGTTCGGTTCGACCGAACAGAAGGAGTGCCCTCTGACCAGGGCAATACTCATTCAGGCAAAGGAGAGCCGATTCTGAGGGATCGGTTCCAACAAAAAGAAAGCGCAAAGATAAATTGACCGGTTCGGATCCAGAGGTTCATTTTCTGACCGCCGAAGAGATAGCCAGAGCTATTCAGATTGTGGAATCGCTCAGTCCGGTTCTGACCGATCCAGCTCCTTCTGGCAGGGATTCGGTTCGGTTGGTTCCCCTGGTTCAAGAGTATACCCTTGAAGATTTTTATGAACCGGAGTTTGAAGAGGAAGGGGAATTTGAGGATTATGATGTAAGTGAAGGTCTGATGTTCCGTGGAACGGACATCTCCCAGACAGACCATCAGGTGTTTCCTCCTAGGCTTTCTGAGTCCCCTTCCACTTTATGTTTTACAGGAAAGTGGCTGAAACCTCCAGCTTCCTATGGAGGAGGCTGGAAGATCAAGAAGAGCCTGATTATGTAGAGATGATGCATATCCCGAGTCCAGGAGACTGTCTATTCCTCCATAAATCTTTGGGAAGCAGACACAAAAAATCTTAAGTCTCCTAACACTATACCTCCTGTGGATAGAATAATGGACAAGAGGTATACACTCTCAGGCTCAGATACGGAGTTCTTATATCAGCAATGCAGTCATGTTGGGGTAGTGCAGGCTGCTGCCTGTGACAAGGAAAATATTCCCTTGGCTTCACACCTCCTTGACAAGGGCTCCAGGAAGATTGATGCCATGGCAAAGAAACCATACATGGCATCATCTTTGGGACTCAGGCATGTGAATTACATGGTCTATACAGCCAGGTACCAGAAGTCCAGGTGGGACACCGTACTGGCACTGGCTAAACAATCATTGAGGCATCTAAGGTTCAGTTTCATGTTGCTGTGGACTCTAATGATGTATCATCAAGAGTCATGGCTACATCTGTGGCTCTTCGGAGGATGGCTTGGCTCAGATGTACTAGCCTCTCGCAGGACACCCAGGCTAAGGCTATGGATTTTCCTGTAGTGGGTAATTCTCTGTTTGGGGAGCAGACAGAGAATTACATGAAGAAAATGGACGAATACAGGACTACTTACAGGAGTGCTCAGGCCAAGGAAAGGCAGGCAACTCCTCAAAGGCAACAGGGCAGGGGCAGGCCTTTTCAAAGGCGTTTACCAACACAGGCCTCTTCTGCCTTTTCGCAGAGGGGTTCTTCAGAGGAGAGGCAGAAGGGGATGAGCAGACCTGCATACACCCCTCAGCCTGAAGCCCCACCAAGCAGACACCTGATGGGTCTGCTCAGGTTGACTCTCCTATTCCGTAAGGGCAGGCTAGCTTACTTTGTCCAGGACTGGATGTCTATTACATCAGACAAGTAGGTCCTGGAAGTAGTAGCCAGGGACTGGTTCTCAGCTTCAAAAATTTCCAAAGATGAGAGCCAGATCTTTTCCACCTGCAAATCTTTTTGAAACCCTTGCCCTAGAGGCAGAGGTTTCTTCTCTCCTAGCTTTAAGCTCTATAGAGAGAGTACCTACCCTATACTGGGGCAAAGGACTGTACTCCAGGTACTTCCTGACCCCCCAAAAAGACAGGGAAGTGGCAGCCCATCCTGGACCTAAGATACCTGAACAAACATCTTTTAAAACCAAAGTTCAAGATGATAACTCGGAATAATCCTTCCGTCTCTAAGGCCAGAGGACTGGCTAGCCTCCCTGGACCTCAGAGATGCCTACTTTCACATTCCCATCAGGTGCTCCCACAGAAAGTACCTCAGGTTTGAGGTGCCTTCAGGCCACTGTCAGTTCAGAGCAATGCCCTTTGGCCTAACCTCAGCTCCAGGGGCTTTCACAAAGTTCCTGGCAGTAGTAGTTGCCTTTCTAAGAAGGCAAAAGATTTCCATATTTCCTTATCTGGACGATCGGCTATTTGTGGGTCAGTCTCCAGACCAAGTTAAGTCTCGCCTGCAAGTGACCCAGCAAGTGCTCACTTCCTAGGATTTCTTCTCAGTCTTCCCAAGTCGTTCTCAAACCAGTCCGCTGCTTACTTTCATAGAGGCAGAACTAGACACACTCAGAGCAAGAGCCTTTCTTCCTCTAGAAAGGGCAAGGGCTCTTATGGAACTAGCTTCTTCCTCCAGCCTTCAAGTATCTTGACCAGCAAGGCATTTCCTCCAGCTCTTGGGCCACATGGCAGCTTCAACAGCAGTGGTCCAAGGGGCAAGATTCCAGATGAGGGATATTCAGTTCCACCTGAGAGCTTTCTGGTCTCAGAGAACGCACTCCCTTACCAAACTGATTCCAGTGACTCCGACCTTGATCCAAGCCCTCCGGTGGTGGCAGGATCAGGACAATTTAAGGCAAGGTGTTCCTTTTGTTGCTCAGCCTTGTTCAGTGGTCCTTACCACGGATGCGTCTCTTCTGTGCTGGGGAGCCCACCTGGGGTCCCTTACTGCCCAGGGCCTGTGGTCCCCCCAAGAATCCCTTCTCCACATCAATCTTCTAGAGCTCAGGGCAGTTTTTCTAGCTCTAAAAGCGTTCTCTCAGTCAGTTCAGAACAAGGCGGTTCAAATCGGAACAGACAGCACTACCACCATATGGTACATCAACAAGCAGGGAGGCACTCCCTACCCTCCTTTTCTACTTCCAGAGATTGGGGGCCCTACCCAATCCCCTTCATCTTTCAAACTTGTTCTGTCCTCTCAGTCGTTTATTTCTCCTTTTAGTTTATATATCTTTTCCTTTGTCTGTCCCTAGGGCTTCCTGTCCCACCCTCCAACCCTTTTCTCACCTTACGGCGACTCAGAACTGGCGGGAGGCGGGTCGACAGCATCTAATGACTAACCCATAAGCGCCACAGTGCATTGTTGCCTCGGGCGGGCGCCATGGTGCGTTGACTCGATCAAAAAAAAGCTCTGCGTGGGTCATGATCACTGGCCAAGTACCCAAAGGTGATGAATGGTGAAGATATACAGAAAGATCAGAATTACGGTAGGTACGAATTTCCATTTCTTGGTGGAGATGAAGGAGCAAGGAATTTCACATTTTAGGGACGGGATATGATGTACCTATCCATACTTCTGGCAGCTGCCTTTCCCTTTAAGGCTTGCCAGAACGCCTTCAGGCTGGCTCCTCCCACCCACCTGGGTGGAAACTCCTTTGGCACCGCCACGTGACATCAGATTTTCCTTTCATCTGGAAGAAGTTTCCCTCCTTACTGCTCTCAGCACTGAGTTTAGGCCCTTTGCATTTCAAATTTGCAATTTTCCGAAAATTCTTGTTTTCAAGCATTTTCTGCAATCTCTGTTATGGTTGACTCAAAGTCAGCACCGGAATTTAAGAAATGCGAGTGTGGGCAGAAGATGTCCTGTACGGACCCGCACACCACGTGTGTCTACTGCCTAGGCCACTAACACGATCCCAAGGCTAGTTTCCTCAGTCGCACTGTACATCCTTCAACTGTGGAAGACTGGCACGCTCAGCTTCTCTTGGGGTGGCCAAACGAATGGGATCCCCTGTCCGCTCGAATGACGCCCATCGGGCGGTCTCCGCGGCTGCGTGGTCTGCTGAACAACTTGTGGCTTTTGAAGAAGCTGCAGCCCATGCCACAGAGCATGCCTCCTTGGCTTCGACCTTTGTGCCACTTTCCTTTGGCACCACCTTCATAGGGGCATTTTGTGATTTATGCCAGTCCCTTCCCACCTTTGGGCAGGGCCCTTCTAAGGGCAAAAAAATTCAAATCTTCAAAGAAGGAGACTGAAAAGAAGCCTGCCGTTCGTGGGATCATAAGCGCTCTCTGTCCTCTGATTCCTGCACTTCTCTGGAGGTTTTGACTATGGTCGATCCTGCGGCCTAGGTTGCTGGCTCCACGGTCTCCCCATCAGGCCAGTTGGTCGAGACACCTGTCAACCAACCTGTTGAAATGTTCTCAACCCGGCTGATGCATTGTCGCCAGATGAGGCCGATACCTCCTTCTCTGGGATTCTGGTCCTTCCTGTTACCTCTGAGGGTGGGTCAAACTAGCCCATTGATCCGGTCCATGCCCCTTGGGATCTAGTATTCTAGGAGGATCCTCAGCTTTCACCAACTCCCCCAGAGACCCACCACCTGCGTTCCTGATTGTCAAGATCTTATCTGTGTCAGTCTTCACCATTCATCACAGATGGGGTGCTAGCCGGAGATCAGGACCCTGGAGACTTTTTTTTTAAAAGGGTAAGGGGAGCCGACACAGCATCGGCGCCGCCCTCGAGGCCGACGTACTGTGTGCGCCGAGGGTTGGCCGTTAGACTGTGTCGATTCCGCCTGCCTACCAGTTCTTCATCTCTCGCCATCAAGGTCGCCTCGTGGGAAGCTTGTCTCCAGTTTTTAGGCCTTCACCCTGTTTGAAATCGACGTTTCAGTCCATCGGTCGTCTGCCGGTTCTGGGTTCTGCCTCCACTCGACGTCGCCGGTAAGATCTTTACTTTTATTTGAATTCTGCAACATCGAGTCTGGTTTGGTGTTTTTTTCTCCGTAGGTCATGTCTCGGTCGGAGGGCAAAAAGTCTTCGAAGACGGGTCGGCCCCCCATGCGTCGGTGCCCATGCAGCCAAAAGTTTTCAGTCACCGACCAGCACGACCGGTGTCTTGCGTGGCTTGGCCCGCTTCACGACATGGACTCGTGCGACGTCTGCTTCTACATGGACCGCCGGGTCCTCGAACAGCGTGCGTTGAAAGTGGGGCGAGCCTCGCCGACTTCCGGGGGTAGGGTTCGCACTCGTCGGGCCAAGCCGCGCTCTCTCTGCTCTTCCTCCGGGTCCCCTCCCAGTTCTATACAGACCGAGGAGGAGGGAACCTCAGCTACTTGTAGCCTGGCCATTGCCGAGGCTCCTCCCACAGCACAGGAGGCCCATCCCGCTCCCTCCCGGGAGCGGGCGGAAGGTGCCGCCACGGCACTCGCCCCTTCTGGGGTGAAGGCCCCCAGGTGTCACTCCCGCGGCTCGGAAGGCCGGGTCAGGGCTGTCCTTGTCGCCATCAGAGCCTTTGGCGCCGTGGGTCCCTGTCGGTCGCCAGCTCGTCGCTTGGCGCGTGGGCCCTGTCTCGCCGTTCGCCGCTTGCAATGCTGTGGACAGGCTCCGGTGTCCTCCCTTTGCCATGTCGCCTCGGCGCTCGCCGTTGGAGCATGGCGCTGTGCCTTCGCGGCTCTGCGCGTAGGTCCTTCGACTCGGTTGTCGTGCCGTCCACGCTCTCGGTGCTGTTCGCGGCACCGAGGGGCCGGTTGGTGCCGTGTTGCAGTCTGCCTGAGGTCTGTCGTGGGTGCCGCTTTGGTGCTCGGTGCTGCTTGCGGCGCGATTGGGACAGCGGGTCGGCACCGAGGTAGCTGCTTGGGCTGCTGCTGTTGGCCCCTGGTGCCACCCCTGGTGCTGGTGGACTTGACGCGCCATGCCTGGCCCTGGCTCTGGACCTTTGGCTCAAGCTGCCCCAGTGCCTCCTGCAGGTCCCGCTTTCGGAGGGCACGGGTGCAGTCTCAGCCACAACTCTGGCTGCCGGGCCCGCTGGCAAAGTTGGTTCTGCCCGCCCTCCTACTGTTTTGCTTAGGGCTTCAGACTCTCCCTCTGAGTCGAGCTCCGAGTCAGACGAGCAGTCACACCCTTCGCTGACTGGAGGAGGGCACACCTGTGGTCTCGTTGATGAGTGTCGGAGCCAGCCCCTACTGAGGAGAGTCAGGTGGCCCCTGAGAATAGGGTTAGTGGTGCTGACCAGCAGGCAGTGGTGCGAGCTGCCATTGCTCTGAAACCTGGTCTTGGGGGTTTCATCGACCCCTCGGTGGTGGTACCCCTTCCAGTGGTGTGTCTTGATCGCCCAACTTTGGGGCCCATCGAGAAGCCTACAGGAGGGGAGGGTACTGCTCCCTGGGTCTCCCCTTCGGGGGCTGCCCAGAGATGCCAGCTACCTAGGCTGGCCCTCTCGAGGAGGAGGACTCTCTCAGACTGTGAGGGGTCCGAGGTGTGGGTCAGCTGTCGGCTCTTTTCTGAGTCCACTCGGCCCTGGACGGAGCCGGCGCGGTTTCCACCCTCCCCTGGGTTTCTTGAGGAGTCCCATTCTTTTGAGGCAGGGACCGTCTTCTGACTTCTTACGTCCAGCCTCACTGTGGGATTCTTCATGCAGCCAAGGCAGTACCAACGTGGTTGTACAGCTGTCGGCTATGGAGTCTTCTGGGGCACCTCCTCGGGTGCTCATGGTCCGCCTCAGCCCCTGGCGGAGGTCAGCCGACTTCTTTCTCGGCTCTGCCCTATCCTCTGCCATATTCCCTGCGCTCCCAGGCATTCTTGGTCCTAGCGGCCTCTCACCTGGGAGCAGTTCAGAGTGGTGGCTGCCCGGTTCCTTGCCTATGTTAGGGATATGGACAGCCAGGTTTTTCAACCTCCCCCGTGCAGCCACCCTCGGAACATATGGTGACCTCCAGCTCCTCGTTCCCCTCTTCTGGGGCAGAGGAACCTTCTGTCCTCATCTCTCCGGCTGCTGATCTCTCGGAGTATCAGCGCTTCCTCGTGAGGATGTTGGAGGATTTGCACCTTTCACCCTCTACTGTTAGCAATCCTGAGCATGCGGCACACGCCTTCTAGGCGATTTTGGCGGCTTTACCCCTTGTGTTGCCGCCAGCCTGTCTCCCTTTGGAGGCGTGCCCTTGCTTCTGGCAGTGGCCCTTCTCCGAGTTCCTGCCCTAGGGACCTCAGCCAGAGGTATTGTGCTCCCCCGGAGTCTCTAGGTTCCATGCCTCATCCGCAGTCTGGCTTGATGCATCTGGACACTCCTGATGGGCTTCGCGCTCTCCACCGTGACCGGCCCCCAGATCAAGACTCCTCGGATTTTGAGTTTTGGGGGAGGAGGACCTTCTACTCAGCATGGTTGCTCCTTTCTATTTCTGCTCACCAGGCCCACTATGCAGCCTACAGCAGGTTCTTGTGTTCCAGGCTAGGTCAGGTCATAGCTTCTTTGCCTGACTTGGAGCAAACCAGACAAGCCATCGCGCTCTCTGCACGTGGCCTGGAGCTAGCAAGGCACCAAGCGAGGGCATCTTACGATGCCAGCGAGGTAGCTACCAGGGTCGTAGGGACAGCGATCTGTACTAGGAGATCGGCGTGGCTGTGTCTTTCCCGGTTGTCACCCTTGGCCCGGCGTAGGATGATTTGCTCTGCCCACCAGGGAACCTGCCTTTTCTCCCGTAGAGCAAGACAGCGCTGGGGCAGCTTCCTTCCCCTCCGGGGACCCCTGCCTCTCTCCCCACTCTCGGGCCTCCCCAGGCCTGAAGGTTCCCCTAGTGTGTCACCCACTGAGGGCTAGGGACTCTGTCCTTAGGGTGTAATGAAACAACCCTCTTGGGGGCTTGTATTCCCATCTGTGATGAATGGTGAAGATTGACACAGATAAGATATGAAAATTACGCACCTACCATAATTCTGATCTTTCTGTGTATCTTCATCCATCACAACCCCACCCACCATCCCCTGGGGCCTCAGTCTCTGGGTCCTCCTCTCTCTCTGTGGCTCCCTCTCTCTTTAGGAGGCGGGATAAAGTAGGGACACACGGGGTATTCTCCTTAAAGGGTACAGCTCGGGCACTCCTTCTCTACTACATGTCTCCACCCGATGGGGTGGGAGTTGGTGTTGCCCTCCTCCTGTTCTCCTTCTGGTTTCCATCCAACTATATATAAAAAAAAAAAAAAAAACTCCCTTTTTCACCAAACATTTTTTCCTGAGAGAGTACTAAATCCTTGTACCCTGTCCTTCTTCCAGAATAGCCAACTCTGCTTCTGGGGTATTTGCCAGTTATTCTGTGCCTTGAATTGTGGCAGAGAGCTTTGCTACTCCTTGCAGTTCCTATACAATCTGGTGACGGACAAGGTCTGATACCTTGATACCTCTCACTCTCTCCTAAATTCTCTCCCTCCTACCCTCCCTTCTTCCGCTTCCAGAGTTGTGGCCCTACCCAATCCCCTTAGTCTCATCTCTTCTTTGCTGTCCTCTCAGTCATTATTTCTCCTTTTAGTTCAGTTATCCTTTCCTTTTTCTGTCCTTGGACTCTCTTGTCCCACCCTCCATCCCTTCCTCTTACCTCTCGGCGACTTAGAAGTGGTAGGCAGGTAGTCGACACAATAACGGCCAACCCTCGAAGCGCACACAGTACGTCGGCCTCGAGGGCGGGCGCTGATGGTGTCGCCTGCCTACCCTTTTAAAAATAAAATAAAATAAAAACTCCCACGGGTCCTGATCTCCAGCCAGTACCCCATCTGTGATGAATGGTGAAGATACACAGAAAGATCAGAATTACAGTAGGTATGTAATTTTCATGTCTCTATCCTGAAGCCCGAGTCGAGCAGCCCCGTTGGCATTAGGCGTTCCGGCTCTCGGCATTCGGGCAACATCCGCTGCTGCTCCTTCCTCTTCAGATGATGAGAGGCTCCGCCGCCCAAATGTGTCAGCACTGCGAGGAGCTCGTGTGGCATTAGCTCATGTTTACCGGGGTTAAGCTGGCTCTGGCCCCCACCCCAGCTATCATGTGCTCCCCGCCATTAAATCCTCAGCCTGCCCCGGCTCTGTCAGTCCAGGCTTGGCCTATCCCGGCCTCTCTGCCCATCCAAATGGAGCCACCGCCTAAGCAACTGAAGGAGGGTCCCCGTCCTAAGGATGCCCGTACCGCTCCTGGGCTTCATCGGCTGTCAGTTACCGTCACTCCCAACAGACCCCTTAGGGTCAGTGGGGACTCTGGCGGTCAAGTCAGCTTTATTTATACAGCGTCCAATCCCTGGTGCTGTAGGCACTTTACACATAGGCAACAACAGGAAAATACGTCGTCAGTTTTGTTGCCAGGAAGGGCAGAAGCCTAAGGGACAGCAGCAGAGAGGCAACTTTAATCGTAAAGCTTCTTCTCGCTGTGGTGGAGCACAGGGATCCAGGAACAGCAAACCGTCCCAGGTCTCCTTGCCCACCCCGGGCTCCAACGCCTGACTCCCGGTCTTGCCCCATACCACCTGCCGAGTCCAAGGCGGAGATGGTAGGGGGTCGGTTCATGCTTTACCTCTACTGGTGGACCTCCATCACCAACGATGCATGGGCCCTCCAGTTGATAGAGAGGGGTCATGCGCTGATATTTCTTTAGATGCCCCAGATAATCCACTGGTCCAAGAATCTTACTCTCTCCCATGCCGAACTCATCGGGAGGAGTAGAGTTGCTGTTAGACAAGAAGGCAATAGAACCAGTTCTGTCCCTCAGTGGAGAGGGAAAGTGTCTACTCCAGCTTCTTCCTGGTACCCAAGAAGACTGGGATCTTCGCCTTATCCTGGACCTGAGCCTCTTGAACAACTATATAGAGTACAAGAGGTTCAGGATGGTCATCTTACCGGCATTCTTCCCATGCTGCATCAAGGGACTTTCTCTGCTCCCTAGACATGGAGTGTGCCTGCTTCCACATTCTGGTGCTTCCAGCTCACAGGCAGGAGGTTCCTGAGGTTTTACTTTCAGGGCAGGCATTACCAGTTTCGGCCTTGCCTTTGGCTTTACCTCGGCACCACACGTGTCCACGAAGCACCTAGCAGTAGTGGCAGCAGCCTTAAGGAGGCAGGGTCACTTTGTGTACCCCTGCCTCGACGATTGTCTTCTGGCTGCCTCAATCAGGGATCGGCTTCCGGCAACCTTAGAGGACACCTTCACCCTGTTCAGCTCCCTAGAAGTCACCCTGAAAATAGCCAGGTCGCTTCCGGCACCCTGTCAGAGGCTTCAGTACATGGGCAATCCTAGAAACGGAGCAAGGGAAGGCCTTCCTCCCACCAGACAGGGCACTGCGCCTTCGACCATTGGCCCACAAAGTATCAGCTGCTCGCTGGGTACCAGCTCGATCCATGCTCCAACTCTTAGGCCACATGGCGCGGCCATCGTGACCATGCCCTCTGCATGCCTCTTCATGAGAGTCCCTCAGTGGACCCTCAGGGTGCAGTGGGATCAAAGGGAGGATGACCTCGACCAGCCAGTCTCAATCTCCAAGGCCGTGGTTCAGACTCTCTCCTGGTGGCTCTCGCTGCAGATTCTGGAACCGGGAGTTCCTTTTCAGAGGGACCCTCCATTGCAGGTTCTTAAAACCGATGCTTCAGGCATGGATTGGGGCGCTCATTTTCGGACCCATCAGACTCAAGGAACATGGTCCTCTATAGAATTGACACTACATATCAGCATTCTGGAGATGAGAGCAGATCTTGCTGGACATAGCCTCCACCATTCATTCACACTGATGTGAGTACGCCAGAGGCGTTAGGACCAGCGAGCCAAACTTTTCATGAGGGCGGCGCGAGATGAGTCGTGAGGAACGGCACCATGAGCCATGCTTGTGCAATATAGACCATCTCGATCACTTCCCAGCCGTCTTCAGTCCTTTTTTCCGTCAGTCGAGTGTGCTTCAGTGTTGACGCCGTCAGCTCACGGAGTCAAACTTCAAACCAGTAGTTTACTTTTCAGTTTTATTATTTTGTATTTCACCATAATAAGTACCAATTACATTTTAATAAATTTCTTACTTCTACAAAAAGAAGTCTTCAGCTCTCCATTGTGAGTCAACCATGAGTGGTGCAGGTGGCGGTAGGGAGACTTTGTATGAAAAGTTGTTCAGTCATCCGGGCGGGTTTGGTCTGCCGCCCTCTCTGGAGGGGTGTCTGACAACGGACTGTCCAGTGCTCGGGGGATGGGTGGTCTCCTCGAAAGCATAAAAAGAAAGTGTCCCATTCATGGCACCGTTCAACTGAGTTCTTCTTCAGCCCACCATTGAAGAAAGCAGCATCTTTCGAGTCGCCCTCTGAGCCGTCTATCGTGAGCGGTTGGTGGTTAGGGTTGGGGCGATCTCCGCTACTGTCGAGTCATCGGTTTCTGTCTCTGGTAGCCGACCTCTTGACACGGGCTCCTCTCCGCCTATTGGAGGGCTTCTGATGAGCAGTTTCACCATTGGGCGCTCTTATGGAGCAGTGGGCGCGGAGGTTATCCCTACTGCCTGGACTGGCCAGTCCATCACCAGGGCCTTCGAGCCTGTCTGTTTCAGATCAGCAGGCAGGGCGGTTAGGACTTCTTAGTCACATGGCACCTTCTTCGGTGCCGTCGACTCTGCGCTCTGATGTCTGTCCCCCTCATATGGCTGTGGTGCCGGGGTCCACACCGATGCCTTTATCTCCTGTAATTTTTCATCCTTTACCTTCAAATCGTAATTCTCAGACTACTGCTACAGTGTGGTAGATTGCGGTGCTGTCTTCTCCAGTGCCGAGGTCCTTTGCAGCGCCGCAGGTGGTGTTGGCGCCATCTGCGGTGCTGCATACACTGTTGGCGTCGGCGCCACTTGTAGGGGTGGCATCGGCGCCATGTGCAGTGTCGTGCTCCCTGTCTGCGCCATTCACGACACCATTTTCTGTGTTGGCACCGTCTCTTTAATCGGCGCCGTTCTTTTTGGCGGCGCCGAGGATGTGTACGACACTGTCTAGTTACCAGAGGTTTTCAATCCGATTCTTTCTTTCTCTTCCTCCTCCTCCTGGTTTTCATCCGTTCCTGTCTATACAGTCTACCTGGACTGTCAGGAGATGGCTTTGAGCCCTATCCGGATCTTCGGTTGGTTGGTGATGCTGATGCATTCTGCCCTGGGGCAGGGATCAATCTTCCTGCAGAGCCAGTTATTGAAGAACTTTCCTTTAAGTCTCTGCTCAAGAATTTAAATTCTACTCTTTCTTCCAGTACACGGAAATCAATCCTGGGCTGCTTCTTAGTCTCAATATCTACATGTTCTGGAAATCCTATGGATTTAGCCCCTCCGATACAGCCCTCTGAAGAATCCGCACTTATTCCTTCTGTGGCCAAGTCCATAGATAGGAAATATGTCCCATCTTGGCCTCACAAGCCTTTGCTGATGCCATTGTGGTCCTGGCGGTGAATGATAGGGCTGTCTTCCCACAGGAATCTACAGCCCATCCCATAAACAAAGAGTCTTGCAAGAAAGACACCTTGGATAAGAGAGTCTTTGCTGCCTCAACACTGGGCATACGCATTGCTAGCTACCAGGGCTATGTTTCTCAATATTAGTATGTTCTTTGGCATTCACTCAAAGCAACGGTAGAAGCTCTGCCTGAGTCGGAGGTTAACTCAGAGCTACTACAGATCATAACTAGCGGTACCAAGTCCAGTAACCAACACATTAAAGCTGCAGTGGACCTCGATACTGCTTCCTGGGCGGCGGTGGCTGACATTTGCACCCTGCGCCACTCCTGGCTGCGTACTCTAGGGCTTTCTGCATGAGACCCAACAGAAAGTCATGGCCTTACCTTTCGACGGTATGCATCTGTTTGGGCCTCAGGTGGAACAAGCACTAGAGGACACACAGAAGACTAGGTTTGCCATTAAGACAGCTAGACCTTCACACGCTCCCTCTCGAGGAGGTGAGAACAAGCATCAGTTTCACAACAGTCAGTCCTTTCGTGGCAAAGGCAGAAGAGGCTTTAACAGAAACCAAGCCCCTTGGCCGCAAAAGAAAATGCAGCAGAAGACACGAGGCCCAAAAGCACCCAGTGCCACCTTCTGAGTTTCCGGCCAAGGTCCCTCCTCAGCTGCCCAAGGGGAACTCTTCCTTGGCAGTGGGAGGATGTCTGACTAAGTTCTTCGACCAGTGGAAATCTATAACATCAGACAAATGGGTCCTCAGGATAATCCGCGAGGGCTACTTTCTCAGTCTGTTGGAAACTCCTCTGGATCATCCTCCCAAGTGACAGCCCAGGCTGCCTGCGTCACAGTCAGACCTTGTTGCTTCCAAGGTACAAAGCCTTCTGAACAAAAGGGCAGTAGAAGTAGTTCCGCTGGATCAACGAAACACAGAATCTTACTTCGAGAGGGCTCTTGCAGTAGGTAATTAGAGATAGGACTGAAGCTGGCAGGCATCAGGACCGCACGGAAAAATTTCCAGCTAGCAGTCTCTTGCGGGGGACCGCCCCCCTCCGTCAGGTGACCGACATGAGGCGATGTCAGTATAAAGGGGCGGTTCCCCCACTCCCGCCTTTTAGTTCTTTCCGCCATTAGCTCGTGTGGCGCCTCGCGGTGAAGTTCCCTGATTCATGACAGTCGTCCGGTAGTTTTACGCCTTTATTGAACTTTTTCTTCAGAATTCGCCAGCCTTTACCTACAGCTGCGAGTATGTCATCCCTCACTCCTCTGAGCACAAAAACAAGTGCGATTCCTGCAGCGCCCAGCACTCAGCTCCCGCACAAGGATGGACACTCGTGCCTTTTTTTGCCTAGGCACCGACCACCCTGTGGAGAAGTGCCAGCTCTGCCAACAGTTCCTCGCGCCCCACCTGAAAGCGGAGGCAGCAGTCCCTGGAGGCCCACGTTCTTAAACTCAAGATGACCTCAATGAAAATGGAGTTGAAAAAACTCAGGCAGGCATCTACTTCTCCGGAGGGCCACCGCAAGGAGAAGCACCGGGACTCCTCTTCTACGGTTGCTGCAACCTTGTCTGGGGTCATGGTGCTGCAGGTAACGTCTCCCTGGGAGACAGTTCCACGACGGCCGTCTTGGAGGCTTCCAAGGCGGTGTCGACCATCCCATCGGGAGCTTCTGGGTCAAAGGAGGCAGCCGTTCCCAGTAAGGCCGCCGCCGTGCGGCCTTCTGGTTCGAGCGGCCCCGGTAAGCCGGAAGTCTGCTCCTCTGACGCCCGCCCGGGCAAGGTCGATGAGATGCCCGAGCCATCGGGGCAGCGCGCAGCCTCCAGAGCGCCTGCCAAGGCCGCCCCTCCATTGCGACCTTCGTCAAGCGCCGGGTCCGTTAGGTCAGCCGGACGCCGGCTCTTCCGACATCCGCCGGGCGCAGAGCTGACACTGGACTTTCCATGCCTCTTCTGTCGCCCCAAGCTCGTCGCAACGCTCTTGCATTCCGAGGCCCCAGCGCCTCCTTTACTGGACCTCGGGATGGTAACTTTACCTTCGGTGACACGGAGGATATTGGCACGCTACCGTCGGGTCTCCTTCCCGCTGGGCCGGATGACCCGATGTCACATCCTCGGACACTGACACCGCCAGTCTGATGCCTGGCAACATCCTGTTCCGGACCCACCCGCTGGGTCATTTCCAGGACCCTCTGCTCCTTCAGAGCCCCTGGTACCTGGGTATCTGACCCCGTTGTATCTGACGCCGTCCTACCCAGGCCCGCAGTATCCGGCACTCCAGTACCTGACGCTGGCCTACCCGATGCCACAGTATACGGTGCCCCAGTACCCGACGCCAGGCTTCCCGCCATCAGGATATGGATACGCACTGTACGGATACCCTCAGTATCCGTATCCTCCTCCTCCACCGCCCCCTCAGCTGCCGGTGGATTTGAAGGAGACTCTGGCCTCCTGTTGGGCTGAGGCCAAGGCTCAGCTCACCAGGGAGGTAGAGAGCCATCTTCCGATGTCGGTCCTGGTTCCAGACCCCCTATGTCGGAGGAGAGAAACTCCCTCCCCCCTACGAATACCAGAGGCGAACCCTCCGGTTCCAGGGCAGGGCAGGATACACTTCCCTGAGGGCTTCCCAAGGGGTCCGTTACTCCCCACGCCAGGAGGAGAAGTCCTCCTCTTCCTCCTCCTCCTCGGAGACCTCGGATGACTCCGTTGGTCGTTCCGATCCGGACGACGAGCCACGCATTCCAGACAAGCTCAGGCCAAGGACTCCTGCGAAGTCTCTTCTGGAGGATCCTTCTTTGACAGAGTTGCGCAGAATCCAGGCTGATAATCAGTGGCAATCCTTGAAGCCGGATCCACAGCGTAAGAAGCTCGCTGCACACCTGGATCTGCCCGAGACCGCTCTTACTCTGGTTCCACCCTAGATTGAGTCTCATGCCGACCTTGTCTCCACCATTTGGAAGCAACTGTCGGCGTTAGCTCCCTTTCCTAGGAAGTCGGATAGGCTATACCAGGCTCCAGAGAGTGTTGACTCTTTGAATTCACACCCTAGAGCTGATTCGATCGTGATTAGCGCAGCTCATGGCTGGACGGCTAACCCTAAGCACTTGAGCTCGTCACCACCCAACAAGGAATCCCGCCTTCTGGACCAGTACGGAAAAAGGGTCTCTGCTTCTTCCACTCTGGGAATCGGGGTCCTGAATTGTGCTGTTCACATGAGGGATTACCAGGCGATCCTAAGCAGTGGAAACTAAGTTGGACTCCTTTCTGAGTCTCAGGCGAAGCAGGAAGTGGCTGACCTAGTCGGTCTGCACGTTGATGAGTCGGCATGCTTGATGCCGCGTCTGACATGATGGGCGCTGCTGGTCGGAGTTCTGCTTTAGCCATAGGGTTGTGGTGTCATGCCTGACTCTGAGTGTCAGGTTTGGTCCCCAGAGGTGCAGTCTGCTATCCAGGGCCAGCGCCCTTCAGGGGTTCAGTGCTGTCACGTTGGCGATGTCAGTGACATCATTACCAATCTGCAGGAGAAGGGTACTGCACTTAAGTTTGTTGACTTTTGTACAGGCCACCTCAAGTTCATCGTTGTCCCTTTTGCAGACACCTCAGCCCAAGGCAAAACCTCAGGAGAAAATGGGCCAGCAAGCGTCGGGCCCATCCGGCTCTAGCCCACCCAAAGCGCGGCGTGGAGTCAGCCAGACGCTGCCACACCTCCTAATTCCCCTCCCTCTCCCAGAGGAACCGGTAGGATGGAGATTTTCCTTCCATCTTCCGGGTTGGGAGAGGATCACTTCAGACACTTGGGTGCTCCAGCTGATTGCAGAAGGACACTCAATAGAGTTTCTTCAGAAACCACCTCGAACCTCCCCCACCCCGCCCCAATGGTGCGTCTTGCTAACCAGAACATCATCATCTGGTCCAGGAAGAATTATCCTCTCTTCTTCTGAAGAGGCGATAGAGCCCTGTCTCGCCCCACCATCCTGAGCCTCAGTTCCTGAACTTGTTCATAGAGTACAAAAGGTTCAGAATGCTCTCTCTGCAGGGTCTTCTGCGTGTCCCTTGGCCCGGGACAGTGGCTGTGCACTCTGGACATGCAAGATGCACCTGCATATCCCTGTTCGCCCTTCCCACTGCAAATACCTAGATTTTTCGTTCCGGGGACCACTACCAATTTAAGGCCTCCCATTTGGTCTTTCCTTGGCAGTGTTCTTTAAATGCCTTTGGTGGTAGCGGCCTACCAAGCGTACCAGAGGGGTTCAGGTTTTCCTGTATCTGAATGACTGGCTTCTGGCGGCCCCATCCAGGGAGGAGCTCCTGCGCTTCCTTTCCCTTACCCTGCAGGTTTTCACCAGCCTGGGTATTACCATCAACCAGGCCAAGTCCGATCTGATCCTGTCCCAGAAGCTCCAGTTTATCGGGGCGATCCTGAACACGACCTCCGGCATGGCATTCCTGACACTTGACAGGGTGGCCACACTCCAGGCTCAGGTCAACCTGTTGTGCATCCGCAGGCGTGTCAGTGCCAAGTCAGTCCTTCGCCTCCTTGGGCTCATGGCGACTGCTGTTCCGACAGTCCCTCGCACTTTAAGATGTGCCGGAAAGTCTTCAAACTGGCTCCTCCCACCCACCCCGGTGGTAAAACCCTCAGCTCCGTCCTATGACGCCAGATCTTCCTTACCGCTTGGAAGCTCAGGTTCCCCACTTAGCGCTCTTATGTCTGTAGGCCTGGATCCTAAATATTCGGTCTTACCGAAATTTGTTTTGAAGTTTATGCGACTTCAGTCTTCACCTTCTTTGTGGCTGTGATGGACTCTCTATCCACTCCCAGCTTCCATCAGTACCCTTGCAGGTAGAAAATGTCTCAAACCGATCCGCACGCCACGTGCATCTACTGCCTTGGTCTTGGCCACGATCCGTGAGGCTTGCGATCTGTGCAAGTCCATTTCATCATCGGTTCTCAAAGGCGCTTGCCCGACTCCATCTGGGCGCCCACAAAACTGTTTCCATGGGTGAAGTCAAAGGCCCGTTGGAGCGGTGTCCTCGGCGCGGCTGTGCAGAGCAGCTGGATCAGTTAATTGCCCTCGAGGAGGAGGCAGCCCAGGCCACGGCTTCATCGTCCTCGGCATCAGCGTTTATCCCACTCTCCTTGGGCTCCTCCTACACTGCTTCCTTTTGGGAGCTTTGCCATTCTCTCTTCACCAAGGGAGAGGGGCCTTAGGGATTGCCTCTGTCGATTGAAGAAGCACCCGAAAGGTAAGTCCCACCGTCGACGTTCATGGGAGCGGGAGAGATCTCGCTCCCCGGACCATCCTCTTATCAACTTCGGTCGAGTTTTTTCGGCCACAGTCGCTGGCTTTTCGGTGTCCCCATCAGGCCAGCTGACTGAGACACCAGTCGATGCGGTCAAGATCTTCCTCGACCCGTTAGATGGGCTGTTGACTGGAGAAGCCAACAACCCTCCTTCACCGGTTTCCCTGGAGCCTACCGAGGACTTGCCTCGGCCTCCCGAGCCGAAGTCTTCAGTCAAGGACCCCGAACCGGAGGATGTGTGGGTCTCCCCTGCCACTTCTTCGACCCACCGTCTGTGACCCCAACGGTCTCGGTCCTCTTCCGTGTCGGGCAAGTCCTGCCAATGCCGCCGGTCTCAGTCCCAACATCATGGAAAGCAGCGTCGCTGCTCTTCCTCATCATCCTCTGAGGAGAGGCTCCGGCGCAAGTTGCGTCGGCGCTATGAGGATATGTTGTGTCAGCAGCTCTTATTGGCCATCAACAAACAGGCTCCGTCGCCTTCCACGGCAGTAAAGTGGCTATCGCCCGAGCGGCTGAAGCGATCTCCTGCCCTTGGTTCCTTGGTCGAGGAGCCAGCTCCGGCACCGATTACTCTGCTGAAATCGGCTGCTCCACCCATTATGGTGGAACCCCTGCCTCCTCAGTCAAAGACTGGGGCCTCGGCCAAGGATTCTCGGTCGGGTCAGGGCTTGCCCCACAGGTTGTCTGTCACCCTCCCTGATCGGCCTCGCGAGTGGAGGGTGGCTCAGGCGGTTGGCAGCTGTTTGCGGACTCTGAGTCCGATGACTTCTGTCTGTTATTCCTAGCCCTGACCTGAATCCTCCATGGGTCTGTCGGGTGGACAAGAGCCCCTTCTCGTTCTCGGTATTCTTCGGCTCATGTCAGAATCTGCTGGGATGCAGCTCAAACCTTGCAGAAACAGGCCAGATATCCCCTCACGGAGATTTTGGGCCTAGGTGATTCCCCTCAGAGGCCTTTCCTGTGGCCGAGGCCATTGTTGGTCCGGCCTTGGAGTTCGTGGCGTGCCTGCCTCCTGTCCTGTGCCTTTGGCCAGGATGGCCCTGCAAATCGCAGTCGACCCGGTTCCATCTCCGTTTTCAGAGCACCTTGGCGAAAAGCTGATGACCGATAGCGTTTTCCGCGCCTGAAGCGGCGGGGACGAGAAGCCCGGACAAGGAGTCCAAAAGCTGACTACTCTGGCACAAAGTTTATGCTGCCGTCTCCCTAGGTCTTTGACAGGCTAGCTCGGCTCTACTGATGGCACACTTTTCAAACGCCCTTTTGGGCTCCCTGGATGAGGTGCTTCCTCATCTCCCGGCTGACCTTCAGACGACTGTCAAGCAGGTGCAGGATCAGGGAAGGGTAGTGGCCAAGCAACAGTTCCAGACTGATCTGGACATCAGAGACTCTTGTGCCCAGTCAGTAGCAGCCACAGTAGCCATGTGCCACAGAGCTTGGCTGCGGATCTTGACCTTCATGGCAGATACCCAGCACAAGCTGGCAGACGTCCCCTTCTTTGGTACCGACTTGTTCGGTCCCAGGGTGGAGGGTCATCTCCAGCGGATCGAGAAGTCCAATGCCACCTTGGACTCTGTCATGTCTGCCCAGAAGGACAAAGGCCACCAGCAACAGCGGAAGCCCTTTCGCCCTTCTGCTCCTGCGGCATGACCGGCCCAGCAGCAGGCTCATGCTTGGTGCCCCAAGGCCAAGCCTGCTGCTTCCTCCAACAAGAAGCCTGGAGGGAAGGGTCCATGTGGCTCCTCGACCGGCCCTTCCTCCAAGCCTGCCCAGTGATGGGTTGAGGGGTGTGCCACCCCTAACCTCGTCACTCTTCCCCTGGGTCCCCCCATGTGGGACCAGCTCAGCCACTTCCTTTCCACCTGGTGCCTATAATCACGGACCGTTGGGTGTTGGAGTGGTCAGCAATGAGTCTGCCTCTGGAATTTAGCAGACCCTCCCTTCGAGCCAGGCGCCCCTCGGGGGGTACTGCGCTCGCAGGCCACTCTGTCGACTCATCGAGCCGTCATAGCTCTGCTCCTCCAAAAGGGATGGTCAGCAAGGTGGCGGATCCTCCTCCATGCCCAGGGTTTGTGTCCAGGTACTTCCTGATCCCAAAACAGACTGGGGGCTGGCGTCCCATTCTCGATCTGCACGACCTGAATAAGTTCCTAAGGCCGCGCACCTTCAGGATGGTTACTCTGGCTCAGATCATACCATCCTTGGAACTAGGCATGAGGTTTTGTTCTCTGGATCTCCAGGACGCATTCTTTCACTTCCCAATCCGTCCGTCTCATTGGCGAATTCCTCCGCTTCAGAGCGGAGGGATCCCTTTACAAGTTCCAGGCTGTGCCCTTTGGCCTCTCTCCAGCTCCCAGGGTCTTCACCAAATGAATGGCAGTGATGACAGCACTCCTGCGGCGCCAAGGGGTCAGAGTGTACCCTTACCTGGATGACTGGCTGATAGCAGCCCCCTCCAGGTTGGAGGTGGAGCGGTCCAGAGATCTGGCCCTCCGGGTCTACGCCCAACTTTGCCTCCTGATCAACGAGGCCAGATCGAAACTCGTGCCATTGCAGGTGATTCAGTTCATCGGGGCACAGCTTGACTCTCTTCGAGCCAGAGCCTGGCTCCCGGCGGACAGGGCTGAGGTCCTTTCCTCCTTTTCCCAGTCATTTCGGGTTGGGCAGTTGCGCCCTGCCTGAGACTTCCTGTGTCTTCTGGGTCTAATGGCGGCCTGCATCAGCATGGTCTGTTGGGCCCGCTGGCATATGCACCCCCTGCAATGGGGGCTTGCCCACCAGTGGTTGCAGTGCTGTGGTCCTCTGGACCAGCCAGTTATTGAGTCCAATAACCAACAGGTCAAAAGCCGCCATGGACGCTCGACACTGTTTCCTCGCTCAGCAGCCGTTTGTGATTTACTCAACGCCATTCCTGGCTGCGCATTCGGCTTTACAAATGATGCTCAGCAGCAGGTAATGGCGTTGCCCTTTGATGGCTCGTATCTTTCGGTCCCTCAGGTAGAGCACTAGAGGCCACTCAGAAGACTAGGTCGCCATTGTTGGCTAGACCTCCGCTCACTCCCTCTCAGGGGTATGTAGGTAAACGTCAGTTTCATAGTCGTCAGTCGTTTCGAGGCAGAGGCAGAGGAAGCTTCCATAAAAGCCAACCTGCCCAACCTTAAAAGAAGACGCAGCAGAAAGCGCAGGGGCCTAAAGCCCCAGCGCTACCTTTATGAATTGCCGCCCACGCTCCATCCACACTGCCCGAGGTGGAACTTCTCTCCTGGGAGGTCGCCTGATGTACTTCTACAACCAGTGGAGTCCATAACTCGACAAATGGGTCCTTCGGATGATTCGCGAGGGTTATTCTCTCAATTCCTTGGAAACCCCCCCGAATTGTCCTCCCAAACGAAAACCCAGGTTGTCGACCTCTCAGTCAGACCACCTCACCGCCGAGATCCAGGGCCTTCTAAACAACAGGGCAATAGAACTGGTGCCCCTGCATCAGTGAAACACAGGGTTCGACTCCCATTACTTTCTGGTTCCAAAGAAATCTGGGGGGATGCGCCCCATTCTAGACCTCAGAAAGTTAAACAAATTCCTCCCCAAGGAGAAATTCAAGATGATTTCCCTAAGTACCCTGTTACCTTTGCTGCATCAGCACGACTGGCTGGCCCCTGGATATGCAGGACGCTACCAGCATATCCCTCATCCACCCGACCCATCGCAAATTCCTGAGGTTTGTAGCTCTGGGTCAGCATTATCAGTTCAGAGTCCTGCCTTTTGGCTATCTCGCGCTGCAAGTTTTTACAAAGTGTTGTGCAGTTCGTCGAGCCATCTCAGGAAGCCTCGACTGGAGTGTTTCCTACCTGACGATTGGTTCAATGCCCCTTCCAGCCAAGGGACCTGGAAGCTGCTCAAACGGCCTCTCGCCTTCTGACGCCCATGGGAGTTCTGCTGAATCTGAAGAAGTCACAACTGCAGCCCTCCCAGAGGCTCCTTTCATAGGGACTCTTCTGGACACCTCTCCGCAAGGCTTCTTCCAGAAGACAGAAGACTGACATCCTTCAGATGGCCAGTCTACATCGGGAGAACCGATCGGTCACAGCTCCTCGTGCAACGATGCTGGGTCTCATGGCGCCCCCAGTGTTCACTGTACCCCTAGCTCGGGTTACACATGAGGACCACCCAATGGATGCTCTCCGCCAGTGGTCACCGACCTCTACCCCAGTCTTATCCCATCAAGGTGACGGAGCCCTCTACGGCGTCTCTCACCTGGTGGTCTCAAGAGAGCACTCCTGAAGGATTCCCTTGCGCCTCTGGATCATCAGATCTCCATCACCACAGACGCATCAGCTAATGGGATGGGGGAGCTCACTGTCGCCTTCCACACTCAAGGTATATGGACTCAGCTCAAACTCAGCTCCACATAAATGTCCTGAGATGAGAGCGTCCTCTATGCGTATCAATTAGCTGCTGAAGGATGTTCTTTGTCACAAGAACATTCTCCTTCAAACGACAACAAAGCTGTGATGTATTACATCAACAAGCAAGGCGGTGTTTATTCTTGCCCCTTGCGGGAAGCAATGAGAGTGTGGGAGGTGCTTGAGCACAAGTCTCTAATCTCAAGCGTATATCTGCCAGGTGTACAAAACTACTTAGCAGATCACCCAGCAGAACGGAAGCAGACCTCACGAGTGGTCTCGATCCAGCCGTAGCTCGGTCACTGTTCAAGAGTGGGGGACTCAGACCCGGACCTTTTGCATCCCCACTCAACGAAAACTGCCTCTTCTGCTCCAGAAATCCAGGGCCTGCATTTTCTGTCAGGATGCGCTCAGGCCGCGTGGACAAACGCTTTTACGCCTTTCCATCGCTCTCTAATTCAGAGAGTACCTCAAATTCGAGTCTCAGGGGACCAAGATGATTCTCATTGCTCCCTCCCTGGCCTCGCAACTATGGTTTCTCTTCTCAACAGTATGTCGGCAGCCTCCCGAGACCACTTCCCTTGCAAATCAGTCTTTTGACTCAGGTTCGTGGTCCATCCCAACCTGAGGTCACTTCACATTCTGCTTGGCTCCTGAAGAGGTAGAAGTGAATCGGTTCAACGCCTCGTAGAGTCTCAGACATCCTTCTGGCTTGCCGGAGTTTCAGCTACCCGAAAACTTACGCCTCTAAGTGAAACGCTTTTCTCTGGTGCGTAAGTCCTCTTGAATCCTTTTCCTGTCCTCCAGACAAGGTTCTAGAGTACTTTTTGGACCTATCAAACTCAGGTCTCCAATACTCCACGGTTAAAGTTCACCTTAGTGCCATTTCAGCATACCATGAGCTGGTTTCTTCCTTGTCTCTGGCTCAGTTACCTATGGTGAAGAGATTTCATGGAATTCTGCATACCAGACCCCCTGTTAGACGTCCGCCCAGCCTGGGACATTAACCTTGTGCTGGACATGCTCACTCGAAGCCTTCAACCCCTAGCTACCTGTGAGCTAAAATTCTTACCTGAAGACAGTTTTCCATGGCCATTACCTCAGCCCGTAGGGTCTCGAGATACATGCCCTGGTTACGGACCTCCGTATACTGTGTCTCTTAGGGACAAAGTAGTTCTTCTGCATCATCCTAAATTCTTCCCAAGGTTGTGTCAGAATTCCATCTAAACCAACTCTGGTGCTTCCTCTTACTAGAACTTCCAAATGAAGGAGAACGGTCTCTTCATTCCTTGATGTTAAGAGAGCCTTGCGGTTCTACTTAGATAGAACCAAGAATTTTCGCAAGACTCAGCAATTGTTTGTTTCTTCAGCGAGACCCGCTGGGTCAGCCTGTCGCTATCAGATGCATCTCATCATGGTTAGTGGCATGTCTTCTACATTGCTATTCCACGGCACAGGTTAAATTAGAAGTAGAGTACGCTCTCTACTAGGGCGGTTGGTGCATCCTAGCGGAAATTTAATGTTCCAATTGCAGATATTCGCAGTGCCGCTTACCTGAGCTCAGTGCATACCTTCAGTTAATATGCACTGGATGTTCATGCTGGTATGCCATTCCTTTCGCAGAACTATCCTACGGACTTCTGTCCTCAGACGGTGAGCTCTGGCCTCCTGCCGCCTTTGGGGCATTATCAGCTTGGTACTCTCCCACTAGTGTGAATGAGGGTGGAGACTTATGTCCAGGAAGATATGAAAATTACGCACCTACCGTAATTTTGATCTTCTTGGACGAGTCTCCACCACTCATTCACACGCCCACCCTCCATCCCCGAGCTCACCGCTGTGTTGGTCTTCACCCTCAAATCTTTAGGCCGTGAAGACTTCTTTGCTGACCCTTCTTACGGGATCGTCCGGACTATCTTATGTCCGCTTTTAAGGTTAGGTTTACTCTTACGTTAGTTGCGCCTGCACCTCCTTGGTAAAAAGGTACTGAGGCAGTTGGAGGGTCGCCGCCGAGATAGTCATTACCGCCGCGAGCCACCGCTATGGGCGCCATGCCTCGTGGCGCCATCTCACACACCTCCAGCAAAAGTTTGCTCCCGATGGTCCTAGTGCTCCGGCGCAGATCCCACTAGTGTGAATGAGTGGTGGAGACTCGTGCAAGAAGATCAAGAATTACGGTAGGTACGTAATTTTCATTTTTAGTAGCCATTACCTCTGCCAGACATATCAGTGAATTGCAAGCCCTGTCAGTGGAACCTGATTTTATCTCCTTTCATAGGGATAAAGTGGTCTGTAGAACCAATAGAAGGTTCTTGCCCAAAGTGGTTTCAGATTTCCACTTGAATCAGTCTATGCCTCTCCCTGTTTTCTTCACCGATCATTCTTCTTCTTCAGGAGAGAGAAGGCTACACAGTTTAGATGTTAAAAGGGCCCTGAGCTACTATATAGAGCGTATCAAGGGTCACAGGTTTGGTTCCCTCCAGTTGTTCCTCACTTACGGAGAAGTGGGAAAGGGCAAACCTGCCACCAAGAGAACTGTTGCCAGGTGGATTGTGTCTTGTATACAATTCTGCTACGAGAAACTAGGAAAACATCCACCCTCAGGCCTGAGGGCTCACTCCACCAGAGGTACAGCTGCTTCCCTGGCTGCTGCCAGGTATATTCCTCTCGTAGAAATTTGTCAAGCAACCACCTGGAAAACAGTCCATACCTTTACCAATCATTACTCTCTGGATATCCAGGCTAGGAGTGATGCTCGGTTTGGCACAGCAGTACCTCAGAGCCTATTCCCAAAGTAGGTTCTGTCCTCCTCCATGGAGCTACTGCTTGTAAGTTCAGAGAATCAGAATACAGCAAGATTCATGTTGTTTGAAGAAAAATTACTCACCTTAGTAATTATGTTTCTTCTAATGGAGTCTTGCTGTATTCTGACCTCCCTCCTTCAGAACCTGTTTTGGGAAGTGGGTGGTCAGGTGGTGTTGCACCTCAAGGGTGCTCCTTTTCCACCTTCTTCTTTTTGTTTGGGTGTTTGTTTTATTATTATTCTTATTTGGGTTGGTTTTTGGTTTTGGGTTTCCTGACTTGAGTCTTCCTTTGGAATCCAAAACTTTTTGTTGCCAGTTGGCTAGTAAAAATTTTACAATTTCCACATAGGATAGTTAGTGAGGTTTTGTTCATAAGAATCTGAAGGTTGGATTTCAAAGGGCTCCAGACAGAGACCTCAACCGAACTCGAACTCAGCATTCTATGCTCTGCATAGAAAGTTAACCCTTTGTTCTCCGGGGCAGTTAAAAGGCTGGGGCTAACTGCAATAGTCAGAATACAGCAAGACTTCATTAGAAGAAACATAATTACTAAGATGAGTAATTTTTTCATCTGGTCCACGTCCCACTTTAGCTGTCCGAGGGGGACTCCTCCTCAGTGGTCGGAGGACGTCTGACTCAGTTCTACAATCAGTGGAAATCTATAACATCAGACAAATGGGTTCTTTGGATAATCCGTGAGGGGTACTCTCAATCTTTTGGAACCCTCTCCGGATCATCCTCCCAAAAGACAGCCCAGGCTGTCAGCAGTACAGTCAGACCTTCTTGCTTCCAAGGTAAAAGGCCTTCTGAAAAACAGGGCAGTAGAAATAGTTCAAATGGATCAATGAAACACAGGATTCTACTCCCATTACTTTCTGGTCCCCGAAGAAAACCGGCGGCATGTGCCCCATTCTGGATCTCAGAAAGTTAAACAAGTTCCTTTACAAGGAGAAGTTCAAGATGATATCACTAGGTACCCTGCTACCTTTGCTTCATCAACATGATTGACTAGCCTCTCTGGACATGCAAGATGCTTAGCAACACATTGTCATACACCCAAAGCACCACAAATACCTAAGGTTCATGTCATTGGGTCAACACAGTCCTGCCCTTTGGGCTATCCTCGGCACCTCGAGTTTTTACAAAGTGTTATGCACTTCTCGTGGTGCACCTCAGGAAAATCAGAATACAAGTGTTCCCATATCTGAGTCCCTGCAGGCAAGAGACTCTGGAGGCCGTGGCCGCAGCTTCAGACTTCCTCACGTCCATGGGAGTCCTGCTGAATCTCAAGTCACAGCTGCAGCCCTCCCAGAAGCTCTTCTTCATAGGAACTCTTCTGGACACCTCCTGTGCGAAGGTTTCCTTCCAGAGGAGAGAAGGAGCGATATTTTACAGATGGTCTGATACATCAGAGAACGCAGCTCGGTTCGAGCTATCTCGATGCAACGGATGCTGGGCCTCATGGCATCCTCGGTGTTCATTGTACCCTTAGCTTGTCTCCACATGAGAACCTCTCAGTGGATGCTCAGTACTCAGTGGTCCCTAACCACTCACCCTCAGTCCTTTCTCATCAAGGTGACAGAACCTCTGAAGAGGTCACTCGCCTGGTGGTCGCAGGAGGACAATCTTCTGGAAGGATATCCCTTTGCCCCTCTGGATCATCAGATCTCCATTACCACGGACGCGTCCATGATGGGTTGGGGAGCCCACTGCCAGGATTTCTACACCCAGGGTACATGGACTCAGGACGAATCCCAATTTCACATAAATGTCCTGGAAATGAGAGCCGTCCTCTATGCAGTCCGAGCCTTGAAGAACATACTCTGTCACAAGAACATTCCTTCAAACGGACACAAAGCAGTGATGTACTACATCAACAAACGGGGCAATGCACACTGTTACCCATTAAGCAGGGAAGCAGTGAGAGTGTGGGAGTGGTGCCTGGAACACAAGGATTTGATTCAGGTGGTTTACCTGCCAGGAGTATAGAATGAGCTGGCAGACCGTCTCAGCAGAACGGAGATGGATAATAGCGAGTGGTCTCTGGAGTCAACCGTTGTCGAGTCACTCTTCAAAGAGTGGGGAACTCCAGACCTGGACCTTTTTGTGTCCCCACTCAACGCAAAACTGCCTCTCGTCTGCTCCAGAAATCCATTACCTGGCATTTTTTGTCAGGATGCATTCAGGCTGCATTGGACAAGACGCTTTCTATACGCCTTTCTTCCTCTTCCCCTAATTCAGAGGATACTTCTCAGATTGGAGTCTCAGGGGGGCGGAATGATTCTCATTGCCCCCTTCTGGCTTTGGCAGATATGGTTTTCGCTACTCAGCAGTCTGTTGCCCCCAAGACGTTTCCCCTTCAGACAAACCTTCCGGCCCAGGGTCCTGTGGTCCATCCCAACCTGAGGTCGCTTCACCTTCACACTTGGCTTCTGAAAGTTTCAGATATTCTTTTGGCTGCGTGTAAGCCAGCCACTAGAAAAACCTAAACAGCCAAATGGAAACATTTCTGTATCTGGTGTGCAAAATCCTCTTGGAACCCTTTCTCCTGCCCACCGAGTAAAGTCTTAGAGTATCTTTTAGATCTCTCAAGTACAGGTCTGCAGTACTCCACAGTCCAAGTTCATCTTTGTGCCATTTCGACTTATCATGAGACGGTACTTTCCACGTCACTGGCTCAGTTGCCTGTAGTTAAGAGGTTTCTTAGGGGGTATTCTGCATACTAGATGATTTATCAGACATCCAGTCACAGCCTGGAACATTAACCTTGTGCTAGACATGCTCGCTCATAAACCTTTCGAGCCTCTATTTACGTCGACTTGAAGTTCCTCACTTGGAACACAGCCTTCCTGGTGGCCATTACTTTGGCCCGTAGAGTTTCGGAAGTACATGCACTGGTCACAGATTCCCCCACCAACACTGTATTTCACAAGGACAAAGTAGTTCTTAGGACTCATGTTAAGTTTCTCCCTAAGGTTGTTTTAGAATTCTATCTAAACCAACCTTTAGTCCTTCCTACCTACTTTGCGAACTCCCAGAATGTAGGGGAGCGTACACTTTATTCACTGGATGTTAAGAGAGCACTGTAGTTCTATCTAGATATAACAAAAGAAATTCGCAGGGCTCAACAACTGTTTCCTTCAGCGAGACCTGGCTAGGTCAACCTGTTGCTATCAGATGTATTTCAGCATGACTGGTGGCATGCCTTTGCCACTGCTATTCTATGGCACAGGTCAAGTTGGAAGGCGGAGTGTACGCTTACTGTACCAGAGCAGTCGCGGCATGTCTGGTGGAAATCCGCAATGTGCCCATCGCAGATATTTGCAATGCGGCTACTTGGAGCTCCGTGCATACTTTCATTAAGCACTATGCCTTGGCTGTCCATGCTAGACGACATCTGTCATTTGGCAGGACCATTCTTAACGGACTTCTGTCCTAAGTATGCTAGCTCTTTATCTCCTGCCCCCTGTCTCAGGGGATTATTTAGTTCGGTACTCTCCCATTAGTGTGAATGAGTGGTGGAGACTTTATGTCCAGGAAGATATGGAAATTATGTACCTACCGTAATTCTTGATGCTCTTCGACAGAGTCTCCACCACTCGTTCACATGCTCACTCACCATCCCCCGAGCTCACTTCTCTGTTTTTGGTCTTCACTCCCTCGGTGGCGGAATTGTGAAGACTTTATTGTTGACCCTTCTTACATGGGGCATTCGGACTATCTTGTGTCCGATTTTTAAGTTAGTCCTTCTAGGTTAGTTACACTGCACCTCCTTGGAAGAAAAGGTACTGAGGCAGTTGGAGGGTCGTCGCCGAGGTAGTCATTCAAACAACATGAAGTCTAGCTGTATTCTGACATATGCAGTTAGGTCCTGCCTTTCAACTGCCCCGGAGAACAAAAAGTTAAACTTTCCATGGCCAGCATGGAATGTTCACTGCAAGCTCGGTTGAAGCCCCTGTCTGCTGCTGTTTAAACTCCAACCTTCAGATTCTTTACTCAGCCTCAGTGAACAGTCGCTCCGGAGATTTCTCCTTTGCTCGGTTCAAAAAAGTTGGTTAAAGTGTCGTTTCTCGCTCGGTTTCTATCGAATTGCTGCTACCGAATCTGTCAGTTCAAGTCTCTGTCTGTGGTACCGTGAGTACTAGATAGGTTTTCTGTGTAGTTTCTATATCAGTTCAGGTAAAAAAAAAAAAAAAAAAGTTTGTGAATTTACTTAGAGTGTATCGGTTCTAAAAAAAACGGATTTTTATCATGTTTTTTTCCAAGACCCGTAACACGGTGAGGAACTGATAGGGGAGTCTTGCCTGGTGGATTGCCGAAAAAAGGGTAAGTTTTGGATAGGATTGGCCATGTCTGAGAAACCCAAGAAAAAAACCGGGCCCACTGGGTTTCAGCACTGCAGTGTGTGTGGGGAAGTCTTTGCTAAGGCTGATCACCACACCACTTGTGTTTATTGTCTGGGGTTTGACCACCTCGATTCAGACTGCCAAATTTGTAAGAATTTTCCCAAATCTACCCTGGAAAAGAGATTAGGTAGACTGAGGGAAAGGGAGGCCGAGAAGTCCGCTGACCCGGATGGCCAGCCCGGTTTGGTTCCGACCGAACCAGAAGGAGTGCCCTCTGACCAGGGCTATACTTGTTCAGGCAAAAGGAGAGCCGATTCTGAGGAGTTGGTTCCGGTTAAAACAAAAAGAAAAGATAAATTGCCTGGTTCGGATCCAGAAATTCATACTCCGATCGCTGATGAGATAGCCAAGGCGATAAGAATAGTGCAGTCGCTTGCTTTGGTTCCGGCTGAACCGGCACCATCTGGCAGGGGTTCGGTTTGGTCGGTTCCCCCGGTTCCGGATTACACCTTAGAAGAATTTTATGAACCGGATGAGGAGGAGGGAGAGTATGAGGATGATGATGGTGATTATGAAAGTCTGGATGTGCCTATTGACCCGTACATCTCCCCAGACAGACCTTCAGGTGTTCCTCCTCCTAGGCTTTCTGAGTCCCCTTCCCACTTTATGTTTTACAAAAAAGTGGCTGAAACCCTCCAGCTTCCTATGGAAGAAGCAGTAGAGGATTAGGAGGAGCCTGATTTTGTTGAAATGATGGACATCCCAGAGTCCAGGAAAAGTAGTTACGTAAGAACTTACCGTAACAGTAGATCTTCGAGAGAGGGGTTTGCAGTAGGTAATTACATATAGGACTGACGCCGGCCGGCGGCAGGACCCCACGGAAAAATTTCTAGCTAGCAGTCCCTGGTGGGGACCGCCCCCTCGTCAGGTGACCGGCGTCACACGACGTCGGTATAAAGGGGCGGTCCCAGACGCCTGCCTTCCAGTTCTTTCCTGCCACAGGCCCGGAAGGTCCGGACGAGAGAGAAGCAGATATTTCCCTCGATGGAAAAGGAGCTGAGAAAGCCAAGGGGGATGGAGGGCGGGAAGGTATTACTTACTGCAAGAGCCTCTCTCGAAGATCTACTGTTACGGTAAGTTCTTATGTAACTGTACTGTCTTACTTCGAGAGGGCTCTTGCAGTAGGTAATTACATATAGGACAGAATCCCGAGCAGTCTGGAACAAATGAAAAGGCACCGGGAGGAGGAACTACTCTAAAAAGTAGCAAATAATCTTGCAGGTCTCAAGAAAGGAGGCCTTGCAAGACAGCTAACCTGAAGCCTGCTCTACGGGGAGAGGCAATGTCCAAACTGTAGTGTTTAGTGAAGGTATGGATGGAAGTCCAAGTGGCAGCAGCACAGATGTCTGCCGCAGACACATTCTTGAAACAAGCTGCAGAGGCGGCAACTCCACGAGTGGAGTAGCCTCTGACTTGACCCGGGAGGGTCTTGTTGTACTTGTCTTAACAGAAAGTGATGCAGTGGGCCAACCATTTTGATAGGCATTGCTTAGAAACAGCATTGCTTTCTCTTTTGTGAGCAGAGGAGACGAACAACTGATCAGTCTTTCTGAGATCCTTTGTCCTATCGGTGTAGTATCTCAGAATCCTGTGAACGTCCATGGTATGGAGCAGGTATTCTCCCTGATTGGAGTACTGAGTGAAGAAAGCAGGTAATTCAGTAGACTGATTCAAGATAGATTCCGCTACCACCTTCGGAAGGAACTTAGGATTCGTGCGAAGAGCTACTCGTTCTTTGTGAAAAATCAAATAAGGGATTTTGCACATCAGGGCCTGGAGCTCGGAAATTCTACGAGCAGAATTAATGGCCACCAAGAAGAGTGTCTTCCACGAATAAAACTTCAAGTTCATGGGAAGCCGAGGCTCAAAGGGAGGAGGAGTAAGTTTCTGAGGACAAAGTTTAAGTCCCAAGGCGGAGCTGGGGTCCGGACAGGGCCTGAGATGAAGGACCCCTCTAAGGAAAGTTTTGGAGACCTCCAGCTGGGCAAAAGCCTTATCAGCGAAAGGGACATGGTAGGCTGAGATAGCCGCCATATGGACTTTCAAAGAGGAGTGACTGAGACCCAGGTTGAAAAGATGACGCATGTACTCAAGCAGAATGGTCGCAGGACAGGAGAAGGGCTCCACGTTCCTGGACGCAGCCCAGATAGAAAATCTCTTCCATTTCATGGCGTAGGTGGACCTAGTGGAGGGTTTTCTAGCCTCCAGCAGAATCTCGGCCACCTTAGGAGAGACACCAAAATGAGATTGAGCTAGGTCTGCAGGAGCCATGCATGAAGTTGAAGGGACTTGAGTCCCGGATGGACCAGGGACCCCTGATCCTGGGTCAGTAATCCTGGAGATAAAGGAAGAGGAAGAGGAGGAACCTCTGAGTATTGTTGTAGAAGAGAGAACCAGATTTGCCTGGGCCAAAAAGGAGCGATCAGAATCATTCTCGCTCCTTCCAAAGCAAGCCTCTGCAGCACACGAGGTATCAAAGGAATTGGGGGGAAAAGCATAGATGAATCTGTTCTTCCAGCTTAGAGATAGAGCGTCGCTCCAGAAAGCGTCTCGCTCTGGAGCGAGCGAGCAAAAGATTGGAAGCTTTGCGTTTTGGGAGGGGCCGAACAAGTCTATCTGAGGAGTCCCCCAAATCTGGAAGATGCTTTTTAGAACTTTTTCGTCCAACTCTCACTCGTGTGGTAGAGCCAACAAGTGACTTAGTCTGTCTGCCAGGACATTGTCGACTCCCGGAACGTGGATCGCTGTGAGGTGAAGGTTGTGAAGCATTGCCCAATCCCAAACCCTCATCACTTCCCTGCACAGAGAGTAGGACCGAGTTCCTCCCTGCTTGTTGATGTACCACACCACGCACATGTCCGTTTGGACAGCTAGGTGACCGGGAAGGATGTATTGGTGAAGGGCCTGGAGAGCATACAGCACTGCTCGAAGCTCGAGCACGTTGATGTGGAGGACTGTCTCCCGCTTTGCCCATAGGCCCTGAGTTCGGTGAGGACGCAGATGGGCCCCCCAACCTTCGCCTGAAGCGTCCGTGGTCAGAGTCTGATCGGGGGGAGGATGAAAAAAGGGGACCCCGGAATCGGTTCTCTCGAACCATCCACCATTGTAAATCTCTTGCCATCGGCGAGGAGATCAGGACCAGATGATCTAGGTCGTCTACCCGTTGATCCCACTGAGAACGGAGAGTCCACTGAGAGATTCTCGTGGAGGCGTACGCGTGGAACCGTCGGGATGGCCGCCGCCATAAGCCCCAGTAGACGGAACACCGACCTCGCCGGAACCCTCCTGTGTTCCGATAGGAGGGAAATCTGGTACTGGAGGGAGGCCCCCCTGTCCGGAGGCAGGAAGGCCTTGCACAATGTCATGTCGAGGATTGCCCCGATGAACTGGAGCCTCTGTGAAAGATCCAGGTGAGACTTGGAATGGTTGATGGTAATACCCAGGGCAGTGAAAACTTGCTGGGTGAGGGAGAGAAAATGCAGGAGCTCCTCCCTAGGACGGGGCCGCCAGGAGCCAGTCGTCCAGGTAGAGAAAAACCTGAGCTCCCAAAGAACGCAGGTGGGCCGCTACCACCGCCAGGCATTTGGTAAAGACTCTGGGAGCTGAGGAAAAACCAAATGGTAGCGCCCGGAATTGGTAATGGTCCCCTTGGAACGCAAATCTGAGGTACTTTCGGTGCGAATGGGGATGTGCAGGTACGCATCCTGCATATCCAGTGCACAAAGCCATTGGCCCGGCCGAAAGAGAGGCAAGAGGGTTTGAAGGGAGAACATCCTGAACCTCTTGTATTCCACATATAGGTTCAGGGAGCTTAGATCGAGAATGGGTCTGAGATCTCCCGTCGTCTTTGGTACGAGGAAGAAATGGGAATAGTAACCCGTCCCGTGGAGCTGAGGGGGGACGGGTTCTATAGCCTGTTTCACAAGGAGAGCAGAGATTTCCTCCCTGACCAAAGGAAGATGGTCCCTTGAGTAAGAGGAGTTCAGAGGGGACGGGAGGTTTCTAGGGACATGGATATGTTGTTCATCCACACTCATTGGCAGTATCCTTGCCGCTTTTAAATCTTGCGGAAGGTCTTAGCTTGCTCTCTCCACCTGGTGGTATAACCTCGGCTCAGCCATAGCGCCAGATCTTCCTTACCGCTTAGCTCAGGTCTCCCTTAACGCCCGCTGTGACTGGTTCCTATTTCTCCGCTTATGGATTTAAAATAATATTCTCGCAAAAGACTTCAGTCTTCATCCTCGCCGCTACTGATAAATCGAATTCTCGGATTTCGGAGATGCCCATGCGGCAGAAGATACTGGACGGATCCACACTCACGTGGTGTCTACTGCTTAGGCCTCGAGCACGACCCGCAGGCTGCGACCTGTGTTCATCTTTCTCGGCCCACGCCCTCAAGACCGTAAGGCCTCATTGCAACTGGGCTGCCCCGAGAAGCGCTTCTCCGTGAAGTCCATGAGGCCCCGTTACGGCGGGTGGTCATGGATCAGCTTCGAGCGGATGGTCCTCAAGAGGAGGCGGCTGGTCAGATCTTTCTCGGGCCGCATTTATCCCGCCTCTGGGTTCTTCCTACCGGCTTCCTTTATGAGCTTTGTCTGTCCCTCTCCACTAAAGGAGAAGGGCTCGTGCCTGCTGGACCTTTTCTCGGTCCAAAAGAGGGAAGGGTAAGTCCTCCGTCGACGCTCTTGGGAGCGGGAAAGGTCCTCTCTCGGCCGGCCGACCGCCGGCTTCGGCTCGCATCGTCAAGCCGCCACTGGCCCCACGGTGTCCCCGCCAGGTCAGTTGACCGAGACTCCCACTGATGAAGTCGAGATTTTTTCTATCCATTGGACGGCTGCGCTTTAGCAGCCGAGATTCCTCTCCCGTTCCCCGGGAGGAGTTGAGGATCCTGTGGCTCGCCTGTGCCTCCGTTCGGAGCCTCGGATGGACCTTCCGGCAGGGGAGTGTCGGTTCCGCCGACACCTCCTGCACCGACTCCCGAGCCCCGACCTCGTCCGGGTCTTCGACCTCTTTCGGAAGCGGGTCCAGAGCTGCCCACCGCCATAGGGCGGTCTCGGGCATCATGTAAGCGGGCCGTCTCGCCCCTCCTCCTCGGATGAGGGAGGCTTCAAGAATTATACGACGCACAGGACCTTATAAGGTAACAGTCTTCTCCTGCTGGAATAAGCTTATTCGGCGCCTTTCCCCGCCATTAAGTGGCTGTCATCGAACGGCCGGCTGGCCAACCTCTACTGCCCAGGAGCCTATACCGTCCGTTGTTCGCCAAACCAGCTGCTCCACCGATTGTGGAACCTCCGCCTCCACAGCCACCACTGGGCTTCACCAAGGATTTGGCTGCTAAGGGTTTACCCCATCTGTTGTCAGTTACCCTCACTCCCACCGACTCGGTGAAGGTGGCCAGGCCAGAGGCAGTTTTTCGAGGACTCTTCCGGTCCGAGATGATCTTTCTTCCAAGCGATTGACTGGAGCTTGTGAGGTCGCCACTGACTATAGCCCGTCGTCCTTCCTAGGACTGCTTGCTCATCTCGAGTCTACCGATGGAGCTCTAACCCGCTTCAACGCACCCTCACGGAGATTCTGGACTGAGATTCGACGGAGGTTTTTCCGTGGCCGAGCTATAGTGGTCCGCACTGGAACTTTGGTGCCTGCTTCCCTGCCCTCGCGCGCCAGATGGCTAGGAAGTATGCGGTCCCTACTGTTCTTTGTCCGTTTTTTGAACACCCTCTGCTGAGGGGTTGACCGACAGCTCTGCGCCGGGCAACGCTTTGGGTGGACAACCCTGACAAGGAGTCCAAGAATTGGACCATGTCGGGCAAAGTCTACGCTATGGCCTTCCTTCGTCAGGCCAGTTCGCCGTCCAGGCACATTTTCATGTCTGTTGGGCCCTGATGAGGTCATCCTCATCTTCCCCCGATCTGCGATTACGTTACAGGTGCGGGACCAGGGCAGGTAGTGCCAACAGCAGCTCCAGACTGCTTTGATGAAATTCATGTGCTAGATCGGTGGCGTACGAGTGGTTATAAGGGGTCAGTGGTTTTGAGTATATCCACTTTACTGGATACCAGCACAAGTTGGTTGATGTTCCTTTTGTACTGACCTCGGCCCTGGGGTGGTTGTCACCAGAGATCGAAGTCCAATGCCTTGACTGGTCTCTTCCGCCAGAATGTCAAAGGTTAAACCACAGCCTAAGCCCTTTGTGTCCTTCTGCCCCCGGCCGCCTGGGCCAGCACGTTTGCCAGCAGGCTCGGCCTGGCATCCGGAACCCAAGCCACTGCCTCTCTAACAGGAGGCAGAGGAAAGGCCCAGGAGGTCCTCGGCCGGTCCTCCTCCAAGCCTGCCCAGTGACGGGCTGAGGTGTCGCCTCTATCCTCCCGTCACCTTCCCGGGTCCCCTGGGATTGCCCGCACTTCCTGCTCCGCCTGGTCCGCTGTTGCCACGGACAGGTGGGTCTTGAGGTATGGAAGAGGCCTGCCTCTGGAATTGAGCAGGCACCACCTCTTCAGGAGCCGCCTCTGGGGGCTTCGGATCCCAGTTCACTGGCGGCTCGCCGAGCCGACATCACTCTCCTCCTCCAGAAGGAGGTGATGAGAGGTGGTGGATCCTCCTTCAGACCCAGGGTTTGTGTCCAGGTACTTCCTGGTTCCAACGGACGGGGCTGCGCTTATTCTCACTCTCCACACGACCTCCAAACAAGTTCCTAAGGTCTCAACCTTTCAGGATGGCTCACTGGCTCAGATATACTACCATCCTTGGAACGCGGAGGTTCTGTTTGCTCTCGACTTGCAGGACGCTTTTTCACGTCCCTATCCGTCTGTCCCACCAGAGATTCTTCGCCTCCGAGTGAAGGATCTCTCTCGGTCCAGCCATGCCTCTCGCTTGTCTCCAGCTCCCAGGGTCTTTGGCACCAAATGCATGGCAGTGGTGACAGTATTCTCGCGCGCCGAGGGGTCCGGTGTACCTTACTCCTGGACGACTGGCTGATAGCAGCTCCTCCAGGAAGGAGGCGGAGTGGTCCAGAGATCTGGCCTCCAGGTCTGTTTCTCAACTGGGCTTTATCAACGAGGCTAAGTCGGAACTCGAGCTAAGCCAGGTTTTTATTCATCGCGCATGCTCGACTCTCTTTCAGCCAGAGCGCCGGCCGCGTGACAGGCCGGGTTCTTCCTCCTTGCCCGATTATTTCTGGTTGGGCACTGCGCCTGCCCGGGACTTCCTGCGCCTTGGGTCTCTTGGGTGGCGGCTCAGCAGCGGTGGGTCCTCGTTGGGGCCTGGAACATGCGGGGCCCCTTCAGTGGGACTGGGCAGCCAGTGGTCACAACGTGCGATCCTTGACCAGCTTAGGTCGGTGACACAGGGATGTGGAATGCCTGTGGTGGGACTGCTCCAGATCATTTGCAGGGGGTCCTCCTGTCCGTCTTTTGAGCCGACGGCCCTCTGTCTACTCGATGCCTCTGATGGTTGAGGTGCCCATCTGGGGGGAAGACGGGCTCTTGGCCTCTGGTCCCAGCGGGAGTCCCGATGCCATCAGCCTGCTGGGCTCGGCGCGGTCCGCCCAGCTCCTCACCGCCTCGCCTGCTTCCTCCGGGTCAAGTGGTCCGAGTCCAGACGGGATACTACTTCACTATGTACTATCTTAAACCGCCAGGGCGGGACGCTGCCCATGCTTCTATGCAAGGAAGCTCTCGTATTTGGTCACTTCCGGGCGCAGCCTGAGGCGGATTCCTAGCCATTCACGTGGCAGGAGCCTCCAACACCCTGGGTCGATGCCCTGAGCCGATAGGGGCTGCATCCCACGAGTGGTCTCTCCTGCCGGAGGTGGTATTGCATCTGTTCTCCTTTTGGGTACACCTTAGGTCCTGTTTGCTTCCATGGAGAACGCTGGCTGAGTCTGTTCCATGCCCGCCTCAGCAGGGGCTCTGCAGGGGATGCCTCGAGGTAATGGACCTCCGGCTTTTTTACGCCTTTTCCCCCATTTCCCTGATCCACAAGGTGCTTCCTTGTTGGAGGGGAGGAGAGGTGATTTGATAGCCCCAGACTGGCCTCGCCAGTTCTGGTATCCAGATCTCCTCAGTCTCAGCTCCAGGACTCCATGCAGCTTCCAGCTCGCCCGATCCTGCTCTCAGTCAATCAGGGGGTGTTCCATCCGACCTTCAATCCCTGCAACTGACGGCCCTGGTCCTGAGCGGCCAGAGTTCCAGGCTTTGGGTCTTTCCGACGGGGTCCTCAGTGTAGTTGAGGCGCCCCGTATGAGTCGACCGGAAAATGTTATGCCTTCAAATGGAAAAGGTTTCCATTTGGTGTCAGGGCAAGGGCTTGGACCCTTCCTCCTGTTCCTTGGCAAGTATCTTGGACTATTTATGGTCCCTTTTGAGTCAAGGGCTTAGGGTCTATCAGCCTTAAGTGGGTGCACCTTGCCATCTCCTGCTATCGGGCGCTGGCCGGAAGCAGTCGGTGGCGCAGGAGAAGGTGGTTCATGCCAAAGGCCTTGATCATTTCCTCCAGTGCGGAACCCCACCTCCTGGGATCTACTGCTGGTTGGGTAGCTCATGGGCAAGCCATTCGGAACCTATGCACAGGTGTGTTCTCTCACCTGTCGTGGAAGACCGTTTCTTGGTGGCTAATGTCAGCCAGAAGGATGGAGAGCTCCAGGCGCTTTCCATCGAGTCTCCTTACCTGGTCTCTCTCAGGGACAAGGTTGTCCTGCGCCCACTCCGAAATTCCTCCAAGGTGGTGTCGGAGTTTCACCTTAACCAGGTGTTGACTCTGCCGTGTTCTACCTCAATCACACGTCGGAGGCTTTGCACATAGGCTCCATACTCTGGATCCTGGGAAGGGCGCCGCTTATTATAAGGGGTTTTCGGGTTGAAATTGGGAGAGGTTCGCCAGCTGTTTGTCACTCACGCTGAAGCCGCATCTGGCAGACCTGCAGCCAAGCGGACGATAAGCAGGTGGGTAACCTCCCGCATGATCTCTGCCTATAAGTTAGGGGCACGGAGCCTCCCAGAGGATAAGAGCTGTCTCACTTATACTGCAGAACGGTGGCTGCTTCCAGGACGCCCTATCCAGGAAATCTGCAGGGCTGCTACCTGGAAGTCAGTAACACCTTCATTACCCACTCACCACATCACCTTGAGTCACTGGGATGCTGGTTTCAGGCCTTGGTCTCTGGGTCCTCTTCCCAAGTAAGGTTATAAAAGTGTTTGCCTTGCCTCCTCCCGGAGAACTGCTAGAGTCTGCCAATGAGTGGATGAACAATATATCATGTCCCTAGAAAAGGGAACACCTGTATCAGGAGTTCTAGGAATGGTATATGTTGTTCATCCACACTACTCCACCCCACCTCCCGGCCGGTTCACACAAACCTGAGCTTCTCCAGCGGGCCAGATCTGGCGCCAGTGGCCGGAGCCGAGAGTTATACCACCCGGTGGGTGGAGGAGGCTTGAAGACCTTCCGCAAGATTTAAAGCGCGCAAGGATACTGCCACATGAGTGGATGAACAACATATACCATTCCTAGAACTCCTGTTACAGGTGAGTAACCTGTATTTCTGTACAAACTCTATGGAGTACCCCTCTGCTATGATCTGAAGCACCCATGAATCCGTAGTTATCCTCTCCCAACCTGGAAGGTGGAGGGAGAACCTCCCTCCTACCGGTTCCTCCGGGGTGTCTGGAGGTGGTGGGAGAGGGAAGGAGTCAGTCAGGTGGTGTGAGGCAGCGCCGCAGCTGGGGCACCCGTTGCTTTTTTGGGCGGCGGGGGCCTGGCAGCTGTGGGGGCCCGGCGCTTAGTGGCCCGCCTTCCTGAGGTTTCGCTGAGGCCAGCTGCCTCGCGAAAGGGACGGCATTGTGGGGATGGGGACGGTAATATTGAATCAACAGACGTGGGCCGCCCTTCTCCTGAAAAATCAGTGATGATGTCCTTCACATCACCACCGAAAAGCACAGAACCTCTGAAAGGTGCTTCTGGATCGCTGACTGCACCTCCGGGACCAGACCTGACACACGGAGCCATGCATGGCACCGAAGACTTACAGCGAACGCAGATCTCCGTCCCCTGCATCGTAGGTCGTCCTCAAAATATGACGACTGGCCGAACGACCAGAACGGACCAGGTCGGCTAACTTCTGCTTGACTTGGGAGTCAGGCAGAGAGTCAATCTTAGATTCCGCCTGGGTAAGGACAGCTTTCTGGTAATCCCCCATATGTGCTACATAATTCAGGGCCCTAATCCCTAGTGTGGAAGAAGCGTAGATCTTCCTTCCATACTGATCCAGAAGGCGGGATTCCTTATCCGAGGGAGACGAGCTCAGGTGTTTCGGGTGTGCTGACCGGCCGTGAGCGGTGCTAATCACAACCGAGTCTGCACGGGGGTGAGAGTCTAAGAAGTCTACACCTCCGGAGCCTCAGATAGCCTGTTCAACTTCCTAGGAAGTGGGGCTAAGTCTGGCAGTTGCTTCCAAATAGTGGAAACAAGGTGGCGTGAGGCTCATCCAGGGTGGCACAAGAGTAGGAGCTTCTAAGGGCAAGCCAGCTGTTCGGCGAAGTTTAACCTGCTGAGGATCTGGCTCTAAGGAATGCCACTGATGGACTTCCTGGATCTTCCTGAGCAACCTGCGTGAAGGAAGGATCCTCCGGAGGAGACTTTGGAGGAGTCCCCGGCCGGGCTTGGACGAGCGCTGCTCATCGCCTTCTCGGAACAGCCATCAGAAGCTTCCCGAGGAGTCTAGAGAGAAGAGGAAGAAGAATCTGAAGCAGAGAAGACTCCCTAGCTCGCCTAGGGGAGGAACGGGTTCCTTTGGGGGTAATCCCAGAACGTATCTAGCCCCTCTGGATCCCGAGGAAAAGCCAGGGAACCGGAGGTGGAGAGGGAGTGCTGCCTGGGGTGTACGGGAGCCGGGGTGGCACTGTCGCCATAAGACGGCTCTCACTTCCTTGGTGAGCTGAGCCTGGCCTCAGCCCACCAGGAGGCAAGAGTCTCCTGAAGATCCACCGGCCTGGGGGATAGTTTTACGGAGGAAACTGCAGGGGAGTCTGCAACCGCCGCGGATAAACCGCACCGGTACTGCGTGACCTGGGAAACCCGGCCTGATAGGACGGCGGATACCCAGGCACTGGAGGAGCTGTCAAGCAGACGGCCCAGCCGGGTACTCCACGGGCAGAATCAACCGGGATAGGCCCGTGGGGTGGAGGGCCCGATGGAAGAGGAATATCCCCCGCCAGCGTCGGAGGGGCCGGTGTTGGGGCCGGCATCGGAGGAGTCGGCACCGGAGCCGCGTCCGGGAGCCAACGCCAGATCCGCTTCAGGAAGAGGATCGGACGGCAGCCCAGGATCCTGAGTCTCGCCTGGGATGGAGGGAAAATCCCTGGGGTCGGGCAGGGGGGCTGGGGCTTCCTGACAGCAGCGAAGGCTGCGGGGAGCCTGGTACAACAGATGAAGCAGGGTCTGTCGAGGCTCCGAGGCCGCGCACGCCGGGCGAGCCGACGCAGGCTTAGGGGGCCGACCCCGCGGACGCCAGAGGAGCCAAGGCCCGACTGTGGGGTCTCTCATCGAGACGGGCAGAGGAAGAGAAGAGGCCCGTCCGAGGCGCACACTGCTGTACGCCTGAGTGGGTCGAGCGCCTTAGCGGCCTTCTTCCCGCGTGATGTGCCGGAGTAGCCGACATCCGGGTTAAGCGAGGTGCCTCGCACCAGTAGGCCGTGCGAGCTTCCGGCGCGGTACTGGGGCTGGAGCCTTTGCCTGGAGGCACCCGGCGGCTTGAACGCGAACCCGACGGGCGGGCCAACGCCTCCTCCAAAGCCTTGGAGGCTGCCATCGGGCGATCCCCCGGAAGGGATGTTACCTTGCCCGCGACTCCGGCCAGAGTTGCGGAGGAGGAGGCCTTCTCCCGGTGCCTTTCCTTGTCCTGCTTCTTGTGACCTTCAGGGGAGGTCGACGCCTGCCGAAGTTTCTTCAACTCCTTCTCCATCGTGGACATCTTCTTTTTGAGGAGATGGGCTTCGAGGGACTGCTGGCGTCGTCTGCGGGTGGCCGCGTTGAAGCGAAGGCAGTGACCATCTTTGTGAGGCAGTTGGGTGCAGCACGAGTCGCACTTATTCTTTGAAGAGGACGACATATACCGACGTTCACCTGACGGTAGAAGTATAAAATACAATACTGAAAACTTTTTCGGAAAAAACGATGAAGTAACAGGACTGAGCGATAAGGACTTAACCGTGAGGCGGTGCACGGGCTGACGGCGGGAAAGAACTGGAAGGCGGGCGTGTGGGACCTTCCTTATACCGACGCTAGGACGCGGTCACCTGATCGGAAGCGGTCCCGCCAGGGACTGCTAGCTAGAAATTTTTCCATGGGGTCCTGCTGCCGGCCGGCGTCAGTCCTATATGTAATTACCTACTGCAAGAGCCCTCTTGAAGTAAGATCTGTCTATTCTCCTCCATAAATCTTTTGGGAAACAGACAAATAAAATTCTTAAGACTCCTAACTCCATACCTCCTGTGGACAGACGAATAGACAAGAGGTATACTCTTTCAGGCTCAGACACGGAGTTCCTTTCTCAGCAATGCAGCCATGTTGGGGTAGTGCAGGCTGCTGCCTGTGATAAGGCAAATATCCCACTGGCATCACACTCTCCAGATTAGGACTCCAGGAGGATTGATGCCATGGCAAAGAAACAGTACATGGCAGAATCTTTGAGACTCAGGCAGGCTAACTATATGGCCTACACAGCTAGATACCAGAGGTCCAGATGGGACACTGTGCTGGCTCTAGCTAAACAGGCCCCTGACCAGCTTGCCAAGGAGCTGGAGCAGGTGGCTGCAGATGGGATTGAGGCATCCAAAGTGCAATTTCATGCTGCTGTGGACTCCAGTGATGTTTCATCAAGAGTCATGGCTACATCTGTGGCTCTTCGGAGGATGGCTTGGCTCAGATGTACTAGCTTATCACAGGATACCCAGGCTAAGGCCATGGATTTCCCTGTTGGTAATTCTCTGTTTGGGGAGCAGACAGAGAACTACATGAAAAAGATGGACGAGTACAGGACCACTTGCAGGAGTGCTCAGGCCAAAGAAAGGCAAGTCACTCCTCAAAGGCAGCAGTCCAGGGGCAGGCCTTTCCAAAGGCCTTTTTACCAAGCTCTGGCCTCCTCTTCTTATGCTCAGAGGGGGTTCTTCAGAGGGAGAGGCAGATGAGGAATGAGCAGGCCTGCATCCACCCCTCAGCCTAAAGCCCCTGTCAAGCAGACACCCTGATGGGTCTGCCCGGGCCGATTCTCCAGTACCAGTAGGGGGCAGGTTGGCTTAATTTGTCCAGGACTGGAAGTCTCTGACATCAGACAAGTGGGTCCTGGAAGTAGTAAGCCAGGGAGTGGTTCTCAGCTTCAAAAAATTTCCCAAGATGAGAACCAGATCCTTTCCACCTGCAAATCCATCAGAAACCCTTGCCTTAGAGGCAGAGGTTTCTTCCCTCCTAGCTCTCAGAGCCATAGAGAGGGTTCCCACCCTACACAAGGGCAAAGGATTGTACTCCAGGTACTTCCTAACCCCCAGAAAGACAGGAGAATGGCAGCCCATCCTGGACCTAAGATATCTGAACAAACACCTTTTAAAACCAAAGTTCAAAATGGAGCCTTGAGGAGGAGGAGGCGACCCAGGCCGCTTTTTCGTCATCCTCGGTCCCGGCATTCATCCCGCTCTCCTTGGGCTCCTCCTGCATGGCTTCTTTTAAGGAGCTTTGTCAGTCCCTCTCCACAAAAGGTGAGGGTCCATCGGGACACTCCTCTCGGTCCAAGAAGAAGGACTCGAAGGGTAAGTCCCACCATCGGCATTTGTGGGAGCGAGAGGTCCCCTTCCCCGAACAGTCGACACTCTACTTCGGTCGAGGTTGCGGCTAAGGCCGCTGGCTTCACGGTGTCCCCGTTAGGTTAGCCAGCCGAGACATTTCTCGACGCGGTCGAGATTTTTCTCGACCTGTTGGACGGGTTGTCGACTGGAGAAGCCGACAGCCCTTCTTCACCGGTTCCCCCGGTGGAAACCGAGGACTTGACTGCACCTCCTGTGCCGGAGTCCCCGGTGAAGGTTCCTGAGCCAAGGGAGGAACGGGTTTCCCCTGCTCACTCCCAGACCCACCCTCGGAAGCACCGATGGTCTCGGACCTCCTCTCGGTCCAGCTGATCCTGCCGACACTGGCAGTCTCAGCACCGAGGAAAGCGGTGGCGCCGCTTGTCCTCGTCGTCTTCCTCTTTGCAGGAAAGGCATCGGCGCAAGTTGCATCAACGCTACTAGGACTTAATGTGGCAGCAGCTCCTTCTGACCAGGAATAAGCTGACCCCGTCGCCTTCCCCGGCCATTAAGTGGCTATCACCTGAACGGCCGAAACAACCCCTCGTGGTTGTTGAGGAGCCCAAACTGGCGCCGGTTGTTCGGCTGAAACCAGCTGCGCCACCTATTGTGGTGGAACCCCCACCTCTACAACCTAAATCTGGGGCTCCGACAAAGGATTCTCGGTTGGGTTAGGGGTTGCCCCATCGGTTGTCGGTCACCCTCACTCCCGACCGTCCTCGGCAGATGGAGGGTGGCTCAGGCCCTAGGCAGCTGTTCGCAGACTGCTTGGAGTCTGATGATGACTCTTCCCTGTTCTCCAGGCCCCTTGACCTGGAGTCCACTGTGGGACAGTCGGTGAACGAGAGCCCATCCTCGTTCATGGGTCTGCTTCGGCTCATCTCAGAATCTACTGGGATGCAGCTCGAACCCGTGTCCAAGCGGGCCAAGTATCCCCTCATGGAGATACTGGACTGAGGGGATTCTCCCACAGAGGCCTTTCCGGCGGCTGAAGCCATTGTCGGCCCAGCCTTGGAGTTATGGCAGCGTCCGGCTTCTTGTCCTGCTCCTTTGGCCAGGATGGCCAGGAAGTACACAGTCCCCACCGGCTCACTGTCCAGTTTTTTGGAGCACCCCTCTGCAGAGGGACTTGTTACCTAGAGTGTTTTCCGGCATTCCGGGAACACCAGGGACGTGGACAAGCCTCCTGACAGAGAGTCCAAAAAGCTGGACTATGCTGGGCGTAAAGTGTACGCTGCATCCTCCCTAGGCCTCCGTCAGGCCAGTTCGGCCGTACTGATGGTGCACTTCTCCCACGCCCTTATGAGCTCCCTGGATGAGGTGATCCCTCATCTCCCAGCTGACCTCCAGACTACGGTCAAGCAGGTGCAGGATCAGGGAACGGCGGTGGCGAAGCTCCAAACTGCTGTGGATATTGGAGACTCTTGTGCCCGGTCAGTAGCAGCCGCAGTGGCCATGCGCCGCAGAGCTTGGCTGCGGATCTCCACCTTCACGATGAATTCCTAGCACAAGCTGGCAGACGTCCTCTTCCTGGGTACCGACTTGTTCGGGCCCGGGGTGGAAGGCCATCTCCAGAGGATCGAGAAGTCCATTGCCACCTTGGATTTGGTCACGTCTGCCCAGTAGGACAAAGGCCGCCAGCAGCAGCGTAAGCCCTTTCTCCCTTCTGCCCCTGCAGCACGTCCGGCCCAGCAACACCAGCATCAGGGCCAGCAGACTCGCACTTGGCACCCCATAGCCAAGCCTGCAGCTTCCTCCAGCAGGAAGCCGGGAGGAAAAGGCCCAGGAGGCCCCTCGGCCGGTCCCTCCTCCAAGCCTACCCAAGACGGGTTGAGGGTGTCTTCCAGCCTCGCCGCCTCCTGGTCTCCCCCTGGGGGGATGGCTCACACTCTCTTTCCGCCTGGCCACGTGGACCGCTGGGTGTTGGAAGTGGTAGAAAGGGTCTGCCTCTGGAGTTCGAGCAGGTTCCGCCCTTCTGAGCCGTTGCCCCACGGGGGGCTACGGGGTCCGCAGCCTCTCTGTCGGCCCGTCGAGCCGTCATTGCCTTGCTCCTCCAGAAGGAGGTGATAAGGGAGGTGGCGGATCCTTCCCGAACTCAGGGTTTGTGTCCAGGTATTTCCTGGTCCCAAAAGGGGGCGGCGGCGCCCCATTCTAGACCTGCACGACCTGAACAGGTTCCTCAGGTCTCGAACCTTCAGGATGGTCACTCTGGCTCAGATCATTCCATCCTTGGAACGAGGCATGTGGTTCTGTTCTCTGGATCTCCAGGACGTGTTCTTTCATGTCCCAGTCCGTCCTTCCCACCAGCGATTCCTCCACTTCAGAGCAGAGGGGTCCCTTTACGAGTTCTGGGCCATACCCTTCGGCCTCTCTCCAGCTCCCAGGGTCTTCACCAAATGCATGGCAGTGGTGACAGCATTCCTGCGGCGCCAAAGGGTCTGGGTGTACCCTTACCTGGACGACTGACTGATTGCGACCTCTTCCAGACTGGAGGTGGAGCGGTCCGGGGACCTGGCCCTCCAGGTTTGCTCTCAGGTTGGCCTCCTCATCAACGAGGCCAGGACAGAACTCGTGCCAAAGCAGGTGATTCAGTTCATCGGGGCAGAGCTCGATTCTCTTCGAGCCAGAGCCCGGCTCCCGGCGGTCAGGGCCGAGGTTCTTTCCTCCTTTGCCCAGTCATTTCAGGTTGGGCAGTTGCGCCCTGCCTGGGATTTCCTGGGCCTCATGGCGGCCTGCACCAGCGTATTCCGTTGGGCCCGTTGGCACATGCGTCCCCTACAATGGGGACTGGCCAGCCAGTGGTCAAAGCGCTCCGGTCCTCTGGACCAGCCGGTGGCAGTGACCCAGGAGATGTGGAACGCTCTCCAGTGGTGGATCGTTCCAGCTCATCTGCAGGAGGGCATCCCGTTTGTCCTCCCCGAGCCGACGGTCTCTCTATCGACTGACGCCTCTCTGATGGGTTGGGGTGCCCATCTGGGGGAGCACAGAGCGCGTGGCCTCTGATCCCCTCGGGGGTCTCGATGTCACATCAACCTGCTGGAGCTTTGAGCGGTTCGTCTAGCCCTCACTGCCTTCGCTCCGTTTGTACAGAGTCAAGTGGTCCAGGTCCAGACGGACAATACCACGACCATGTACTACCTAAACCTCCAGGGCGGGACACGCTCCATGCCCCTCTGCAGGGAAGCTCTCCGCACTTGGTCCCTCACGCGCAGCCTGAAGGTGAATCTCCTAGCCATCCATGTGGCAGGAGCCTCCAACACTCTGGCCGATGCCCTAAGCCAGATAGGGGCTGTGTCTCACGAGTGGTCTCTCCTGCCGGAGGTAGTACAAGATCTGTTCTCCCACTGGGGCACACCTCAGGTGGACCTGTTTATCTCCAGGGAGAATGCGAAGCTGAAGCTGTTTCATGCCCGCCCCCCTCAGCAGGGCTCGCTGCAGGGGGATGCCTTCTCGAGGCTGTGGACTCGGGCCTCTTCTATGCCTTTTCCCCATTTCCCTTGATCCACAAGGTGCTTCTCAAGGCGAGGAGGGACAAGGCGCAGGTGATTCTGGTAGCCCCAGACTGGCCCCGCCAGTTCTGGTATCCAGATCTCCTCAGCCTCGGCTCCAGACTCCCGAGGCAGCTCCCAGCCCACCCGGACCTGATCTCCGTCAACCAGGGGAAGGTTCTCCATCTGGACCTTCAATCCCTGCACCTGCCGGCCTGGTTCCTGAGCGGCTAGAATTCTAGGCCTTGGGTCTTTCCGACAAGGTCCTCAAAGTTGTTGAGGCGTCCTGTATGGAGCCGGACAGGAAATGCTATGCCTTCAAATGGAATAGATTCTCTTTGGTGTCAGGGCAAGGGGTTGGACCCTTCCTCCTGTTCCTTGGCAAGCATTCTGGACTACCTGTGGTCCCTTTTTCAGCTAAGGCTTTGGTTGACGACCCTCGAGGTGCACCTGGCAGCCCTCTCCGCTTACCGGGCGCGAGCCGTCAAGCAGTCGGTGGCGCAGGAGAAGGTGATCGCGTGCTTTTCCAAAGGCCCTGATCACATATCCCCTCCGGTGCGAGAAGCTCCACCTCCATGGGATCTACTTCTGGTATTGGCTAAGCTCATGGGCAAGCCATTTGAACCGATGCATAGGTTTGACATCTCACTTGTCGTGGAGGACCGCCTTCTTGGTGGCTATTACGTCAGCCAGAAGGATGGGAGAGCTCCAGGTGCTTTCCATCGAGTCTCCTTATCTGGTCTTCCACAGGGACAAGGTTGTCCTACGTCCCCACCTGAAATTCCTTCCGAAGGTGGTGTCGGAGTTTCATCTTAACCAGGTGTTGACTCTGCCTGTGTTATACCCCAATCACACCTCGGAGGCCGAATATAGGCTCCATACTCTGGACCCTAGAAGAGCGCTCTCTTATTTTAAGGAGCGGGCTGCTGAAGTTCGGGGAGAGGTTCGCCAGCTGTTTGTCACCTACTCTGAAGCCGCACCTGGCAGACCTGCAGCCAAGCGGACAGTAGGCAGGTGGGTCACCTCCTGCATAGATCTCTGCTGTAGGTTGGCGGGCATGGAACCTCCCAAAGGGATAAGAGCTCATTCTACCCACCATGTCGTTGCTTCTTGGGATGTCCCTATCCAGGAAATCTGCAGGGCTGCTACCTGGAAGTCAGCACACACCTTCACTACCCATTACCACATCGACCTAGAGTCGCGCCGGGATGCTGGTTTTGGGACCTCAGTTCTCCAGTCCTTATTCCCTAAGTAGGGGGTGCGTGCCTTGCCTCCCTTCTCCCAGAGAACTTCTAGGAGTCTGCCAGTAAGTGTGGATTGAACAACATATCCACGTCCCTAGAAATACAGGTTACTCCCCTGTAACTGGAGTTCTGGGAGTGAAATATGTTGTTCATCCACACAACCCACCCGACCTCCCCCGCTTCGACGCGCAACCTGGCTTCTAGCAGGCTAGCTCTGGCATCATGAGGCGGAGCCGAGAGAGTTTTACCACCCAGGTGGGTGGGAGGAGCCAGCTCGAATACCTTCTGGCAAGATTTAAAGCGGCAAAGAACCTGCCAATAAGTGTGGATGAACAACATATACCACTCCTAGAACTCCCTGTTACAGGTGAGTAACCTGTATTTGCTGGACCTGCTTCCTGAGGCGGTGCGCCAGAATTCTTCTCTCTCTGGGCCGCCCTCATAATAACGCTGTCTGAGCCACAGTAAGGCTTGTTCTGTTTTAGGCATAAGTAATCGCCATATAGAATGTTGGGTGGCGGTAATCTGTTCTAACGGAGTCATCTCCTTGCATGTGAGCAAGTTGTAAAACTCAGTTTCCTGTAGTTTCTTTAAATCCTGTTCCAGTTGGCACTTCTTTTGGGGAGGGGTCTGAGGGGTGGAGTTATCTGCCAGGATTTCCGCTATTTTAGTTTTTATTAAGTCTTTGCAGTCTGGGTCCTGTAAAAAGTGAGTTAAGTGTCCAGTAGGTGTTCTTCCTCTCCACTTGAGAGTACAAGTCCAGAATAATTGGGGCATGGTCTGATAAATTTACGTTGTGTATCTCTGTCATCTGTACCTGGTTTAAATGTTCCTTTGATATGCAAAAATAATCCAAGCGGGAATAATGTCTATGAGCATGCAAATAGAAGCTGAATTTCCTAGTTGTAGGGTGTGCATGGCTCCAAGTATCCACTAGGCCCATCTCTCTAATCAGCTTCCTCAGGTGATGCTGGCCTGATGTCTGAGAGGGAGACCTCGGGGCTGAGGTATCTCGGGAGGGGTCAAGGAGGCAGTTGTAATCTCCCCCAAGAACTAGGATTCCCTGCTTAAATTCTAAAATTTTGTCCATCAGTTGCTGGATAGATGAAGCATCACTGCCCAGTGGGGCATGCATGTTTGCTATAGTGTACTGCTGACCCCTGAGGGTACCCATTAATAATACCATTCTGCCTTCGGGATCAGAGTAATGACCGGTGACATCAAAGGCTGAATTTTTAGTAATCAATGTAACTACTCCCCTGCACCTCCCTCTACGGTAGGCCGGTTCATAGAGTTGTTTAAAAGCAAATTTAAGTAACTTTTGGTGCTCGCTGCAAATGAGGTGGGTTTCTTGTATCAATAGGACTTCGGCTTTAAATTGCTTAAGTGTCTTAATAGTTTTATATCTTGTGACCGGTCCAGTCAGGCCATTTACATTGTGCGAAAGCAGTCTTAGTGAGTTAATCATATAGAATCTGTAAGTTGTAAAACATCCCTGCCAGATCTCACCCCCCCCCCCCCAAAAGCCATCCATTGTCCAGTATAATTGTAACTCCTGGACCATAATGCAATCCCAGTCCTGGATTTTTAATTAAAGTACCTCCACCTGGTCCCAACTGGGGAGCCGGTGCGAGATAAAATGCCCAAAACCTAAGAACTTTGAACTATATACATCTGTGACTTACAAGTTGTAGGAGGCTATCCTGGGCCAGCCTATGTGTTGCATCCTCTCAGGATGCTGAGGGGACTTTGCAGAAGATCTCTGCCTGGAGGTTCCCTCTGGGTACCAAGAACCCAAAACAAGGAGTAATAAAGGGGAGTGAAGGGAAATAAACCCCATAAATAGGGTTATAGGGAAGGCACATTGGGTAGTTCATAAGGTGTGGCACTTCGAGGGCTCCACCGCTCCTGAGCACTCCTTCTACTGAAGAATAAAATAAAGTAGAGTTGCTATATATCCGGGCAGCAGTTGAACAGTATGCCTCGGACCAAAAGACAAGGTTCTGGCGAGCCTTCTGTTGTATACTTTATTTTCTTCTTATTTCATGATGTTTAAGATTTAAACGTTTTAGTGAAATATTGAAATATATTAAAAAAAAAAAGTCAGTCTTCAGTGGAGCATCTTCGGGGATCCATTGGTCATCTTGCATGTATATTGTCCAATAGAAACAAGCGCTCGAAGGGCCTGCCGCCTCTTAACTGCCAGAGTCCGTGTATTGCTTGTCTTACCCGACCTCTAGGATCGGCCATCCTCCCCACTAGGCCAGGAGCGCAGACCGGCCGACCCCAAGCCCTTTTGGGACACCGCAGTGAACCCAGTCCCCAGTTAGCACTTTGCTATTGATAATTGCCTGTATTGTTACCTTCATTATCACATCTACTTCTTGTTACCCTGTATCACCTAACTGTATGTATTGTACTGTTTCTGTTCCCCAGGTCGCCCCTGAAAAAGGGACCTTCGTGGCCCAGTGGGTCAACCAGGTCATCAAAATACAATAAATAAATAAAATACAGACCAGTACCAAAGAAGCCTTCCAGGCAAGACTGTTTATTTTAAACATTTAGTGTATCAGCCTATTATCCAGATCAGGGAAGGCTCCAAGCAGGCCCTTTCTAGGACAAGCTCCCTGTTTTTTGGGCACCCCAGGGCGCAACCGGGCCTCAGTCAAGGAATCTCCCTGGTCCCAGTCATCCAGCCATATATCCTGTGTTCAGTGACCCACCCAGCCAGATCTCTCTGATTAATGTACGATCCCACACACCTGTGTTTATATTTGTAGGAGGGCTCTTAAAGCTCGGGAGTTCTTGCAGTCTGGCACGGGCCTACAACCCTGCCTGAGCCGCTGGTCCCTATATCACTCCGAATCGTACCCAAGATCTAATATTGGTTCCTTTGCACTGGGAAAGTCCTGGTGTGTGTATAAAGATCCTTTCGACAGTATCTGGTCTAGGAGGTCCAGCGAAGCCCAGGATTCAAATGCAATTGGGCTTAGTTACGAATGGTTAATAAGACACTGCTCCATATCTCTGGTACACCTGGAGGAGCGCCCCCCCCCCCCCCCCACAAAGTATAGCTACTACTGCGAGGCTCTTGGGCCAGCAGGGAATCCTCCCAACCTGGTCTCAATGTTTCTAAAGCTGCATTTAGTACTAGGGGATCCGCTGCGGCGCTCCACCAAAGGCTGGTACCTCCCATCGATCCGCAGTCCAGTCAGCCAGGAAGAATCATCCAATCACCAGGCTTCAGTTCCCTTGTAGGCCTCATGTGAATTTCCTGAGAAAGTCCAGGGCTTGCTGCATCTGAGAGTCCTGGTTAGTTTGTTGTTCTCCCTGTTAACCTATGAACTAACTTTTAGGTGGAGAAATACTTGGTGAGATTGAAAGGTTTCGTTTTTGTAGATCCATAAAGGCCTCTGCAGCTGAGCTGTTGGTCTGTTGACCATCTGGAAATTGTACCACCAGCAAAGCAGGTTAAGGAGTTCTAAAGTTATATTTGTTCTGGTGAAGCACTTGGAATAGTGGAATGAGCACGGGAGCCCAAGCGGCCATATCGAAAATATCACCGGAAGTCCCTTTATCTGTGCTTATGATTAGATTTAACATTGAGCTTCATGTCACATGACAGCCAGTGAACATCCCACATGTGTGCTGGTATTCTTTGGTTCCTGATTAAGGATTTTAGGGAGTGTAAATACAGTGGTGGGCATCTAGGAAATGGTACAGAAACAGCACACAAGCTGCTAAGTAAATGATGATAAAGTTGTTTATGCTGTAAAGTCAAAACCATATGTGCAGTTACTGCTCATTGTTTCATTCGATCGAAAGTGTCCCTAATATAGTCTGGCACTAGTCTAGTGCATGGTAAGTTTTTTAAAGTATTTGTGCCCCATTGTTCTAACCATCTGGTACAATTTTGTAATAACCAAGGCCCTCAAACTATCTGTTGGGCTAGTAGTGGCTTAAAATTGGTAGTAATAAAGATGCTAGTAAAGAAAAGTGTGGGGTTTACCATGAGTAAACCACCTTCTTTAATAGGTAGGTAGGTGATATTCCTTTTGAGTGGATTAAGTCGACTGCCCCATAGTGCATGAAAGAAAATGCTGAGTACTGTGGTCTCCAATTTTTTCAGTATGAGAAAAACATAACTAATGTATAAGAAAATAGGAATTAAAAAAGTCTTAATAAGATAAATGTTTTTTTTTCCCCAATTTCCATCTATTCCATAAAGCGACCTTCTGCTTTCCTAATGCAATTTTTTGTTCCTAGTTGGCTATGTCCATTTCAGGAACACCGTACTGTATTCCTAAAATATGCAGTGGAGGAATCCTGTATTTTGATTGGTCCAGTCATAGACTGTAGCTGAGTGCACTGGCCAAGCAGGTACCTGACACACTTATCTAAATTTAATGCAGCCCCAGAGAGGGAACCAAAGTCAGTACAGTAAGTTAAACATAGACTTTGACGCCAGATAAGGACCACTTTGCCCACCCAGTCTGCCCATTTCCCTACCTGCTGGATAAGCTGTAGATTTTAGTTAACCAACACCCTACTTCCTGCCACAGGTTCGTCCAACTCGGGTGGTGTTGTGCAATGCCAGGTCCATTAAGAATAAGACTGCAGTTATTGCAGATCTTGTTGAAACGGTGGACCTGGCACGCGTCACCGAGACCTGGCTGAATGAAAATTCTGGACTCATTTTGGAGGCTATGACTCGCTGGGTACTCTCTGATACACCGCCGAGATTTTGGGGTCCTGTTGTAAGACCGAACTGAACCTCACGAGGGTACTAATTGAGGAGGTTGAATCTTTGAGTGTACAGTAGTAGCAGGTGTAGGCTATCGAATCATTCTCATCTACCGTCCACCCAGTGATGAGAAACGATTCCTTCAGGAAGTGGCGGACTTCATCGTCGATATGGCGTTTGAGTCGCCCAGATTGATGGTTTTGGGCAGCTTCAACGCCTGGATCGATGTCGAACTCTCGCAATTTGGTCAACACTTCCTCCAGTTAATGACATCTCTGGGCCTTACACAGGTGGTTTCCACTGCTGCTCATAAACATGGACACTTTCTAGACTTAATCTTCCTCCTGTGGATTGAAGCATCTGACTTGGGGGTGGAACCAGTTGGGTGGTCTGATCATTACACCGTGGGGTTTAGTTTTAGCACCCCTCCCTTGAAGGCGTACCCCTGTGGAGATGGTTAGGTACCGCCCTTTATGGGATATAAGTTCCCATGGCCTTGCGGCGGTCCTTGACCTCTCGTCCCTCACATTGGCAAGCAGTGATCCAGAGACCCTCGTGTCGGCCTATAATACAGCCGTTTTCGTGGCTCTGGATTCTATTGCTGCACTTCGTGTTCGCCCTCTCTCCCTTTGCCCCAGGTCCCCTTGGTTTGATGGGACTTTGAGGGAGATGCAGAGATTAGGGGGAAAGGTTAGAGCGCTGCTGGCGAAGTCCATTTTTAATGCTGACCACCTTAGATTGATGGACCATTATCTAGTCTGTCTATCTGCAATCGCCCGTAAGAAGGCAGAATTCCTGTCCGGGGAGATTTCGGCTGCTCAGAATCGACCAGCTCAGCTGTTTCGAACTGTGGACAGACTGTGCAACCCAGCCTGTCAGCATGTTCGGAAAGCTTTTTTGCAGTTAGAGTACGATGAACTTGCTAGATTCTTTGCAAATAAGGTGGCCGAAATCAGGGCAGTCCTGCAGCCAGCACACCCTATGGGGGTTGTTTGTGATCAGTACGGGGTTACCATACCTCAGTTTTCCTGGAGTACCTTCAGTCGACTGGAGTTAATGGATGTCATAAGGATTATTCAGAGTGTGCCCCCTACATGCTGTAGTTTGGACCCTGGACCGACTTCCCAAATTTTGGGTTGTATTGACATCATCTGTCCGGTCCTTGTGCCCATAGTCTGGTGCTCCTTGGAATCTGGAGAGTTCCCCAGCTCCCTGAAAGAGGCGTTGGTGACACCACTCTTGAAGAAAACTACTTTGGACCCAGACTGTCTCACAAACTACAGACCTGTCTCTAACCTTTCCTTTGTTGGGAAGGTGATTGAGAAAGTAGTGGCAGCATAACTGGAAGACCATTTGACCATCCATGACATCTATGAACCGCCCCAGTCCGGTTTCCATAAGAGACAGTACCGAGACAGCTCTGGTTCAGGGGCTCAATGATCTCCTGATGGCGAGAGATCGGAAAAGCCAGTCCATCTTGGTTCTTCTGGACCTTTCTTCAGCTTTTAACACCGTGGACCACATGGTGTTGATAGGACACCTGAGGCATGTCTGTGGATTGTCGGGGACAGTCCTCAGATGGTTTACATCGTTTCTCACCGGTAGAACACTGAGGTATGTCTGGGGTTTTTTCTTCAGGCCCAACTGCTTTGTCTTGTGGGGTGCCTCAGGGTTCAGTACTGTCACCGATGTTGTTTGCGGTATATATGCTACCCCTCGGAGACATTGTAAGAAGGTATGGGCTGAGGTTTCAATGTTCTGCAGATGGTACCTAGCTCTACCTTTCTTTTGCACCTGACCAGGATGGAGATCTCTCGGTCTTCAATAACTGTCTGAAAGAAATCTAGGAGTGGATGGATTCCAGTTGGCTGAAGTTAAACTCTGAAAAGACTGAGATACTGGTTGTGGACCCGGGTCGTCAGATAGGGGGGGACGGGTGTTGGTTCGTCCTCTGGAATTTTTCTTGACTGCGTCCCACTCCCGACCTCTGAATGGGTGTGTAACCTGGGGGTAGTTTTTTAATGATGGAATGACCCTACATTCTCAGGTGTTGGCTGTCGTCAAAACCTCCTTTTATCATCTTAGGAATATCGCCAGGGTTAGGCATCTAGTTCTGTCTGACAACCTTCCCACCCTGGTCCACGCCTTTGTGTTCTTGTGCTTGGATTACTGCAACTCCCTTTATCTAGGGCTTTCTTGGGTTGAAATCCGTCGCCTGCAGCTGGTGCAGAACGCGACAGCCTGGCTTTTGACAGGTTCTACTCAATCCTGCCATATTACTCCGGTGCTGTGTGAGCTGCACTGGCTGCTAGTTCGGTGGTAGATCACCTTTAAAGTCGGTTTACTGACTTTTAAAGCCCTACATGGACAGGGCCTAGACTATCTGAAAGAGCTTCTGGTTCCATCTACCCCTGGTCGATCACTCCGCTCAGCCGACAAGGGGTTGTTAGAGATTCCAAGGGTGAATTTGAAGTCATCTGGTTCAAGAGCTTTTGCTTATGCAGCCCCCACCCTTTGGAATTCTCTACCCCGTCGGTTATGGGAATGTACAACTGTGGAGGAATTGAAGAAGGGCTTAAACACCTATCTGTGGCAAAAAACTTTTTTAGATAACTGAAGTATTTATTATTGTACTGGCATATGATTTTAACTGTACTGTTTTGTCGTTTGATGTTATATGATTTTTATATTGTTAGGCGTCTTGGCAATGGAAAGGCGCGCCATATAAATAAAATTATTATTACAGTTTTGAAAGGTATGCCCCACTTCGTCAGAGAGATGACACTTGAATTAATTTAGACAATCAGTATTTGCATGCTCCAATTCCCCACACAATGTACATTTTATATATCACAGGTACTACTGAGATGAGAGGGATCAACGCACCAGTAGCAAGCTTTGGGTTGGCTGAGATAAAATAATACCCTTCTGTCGCTCCCAAGAAAGGAGGAGTTGGGGAGATGTAATACCCCAATATCAGTTGATTTTAGCATCACTTTCACCTTCCACCCCCAGTCCAAATATTTTCAGTGTCCAAGATAGCTTTTGGGTCCTCCAAGATAGTACATTTTGATTTTCGCCAGTATACAACATCAGATAAATTGACCCTTTCATTGCAAAATAAAATAGTGTACTTGTGAGAAAGTTTCGTATGGGGTACCGCCACAAAAGGAGTCCACAGGGTAGTTTTTTCAAAGTTTGATATTTGGTCCAAAAACGTTCCAAGCCTTGAGAGGTTTTAAAACTACTATGAAATATGGTTTCTCCAGAGACATGAGTGAGGGTATAAATCTCATGAGAAAAAAACTTCATAGAGTCCTTGAGTAAAGTTCTGGCCACAAAATCCCGGTCAGGGGGGTCTGGCAGTCCACCAACATACGACAGACGGGCTGCATTATGCCACTTTGCTGGGAGAATGGGCGTTTTAAAGAGAGCCGCAAATGGTTTGTTGGAACATAGAAACATAGACTTTGATGGCAGATAAGGACCACTTGGCTCATCTAGTCTGCCCATTTCCATACCTATAGGATAGGCCGCAGATCCTAGTTAACCAACAGCCTATTTCTTCCTACCCCCCACAAGAATTGCCTTACAGTCGTGGCCAAAAATATTGGCGCCCTTGCACTTTTTTCGAATAACTCTCAATTTCTTCTAAACATAAGTTGAAATTAACAACAGTATTTGGTCTCCACAATTCTTTATTTCTCTGTTAATATTACAGAACCTTTGTTTTGATTCAGAATTTAATATATCCTTTAAATCAGAAAATGAAAAGAAATGGCATTGACAAAATTATTGACACCCTAGACTTAATATTTGGTAGCACAGCCTTTGGTCAAAATAACTGCAATCAACCACTTCCTATAGCCATGGATGAGCTTCCTGCACCTCTCTACTGGCAGTTTGGCCCACACTTCTTGTGCAGACTGCTCCAGTTCTCCCAGATTTGAAGGGCGCTTTCTCCCAACTGCTGTTTTCAGATCTCTTCACAGGTTTTCAGTGGGATTTAGATCTGGACTCATTGCTGGCCACTTCAGAACAGTCCAGCGTCTTGTCTTGAACCATTCCTGGGTGCTTTTTGAAGTGTGTTTGGGGTCATTATCCTGCTGGAAGACCCATGACCTTCGACGGAGACCCAGCTTTCTGACACTGGGTTCAACATTGCGCTCCAAAATGGCCTGGTAATCTCCAGATTTCTTGATGCCATGCACACGTTCAAGGCATCCAGTGCTAGAGGCAGCACAGCAATCCCAAAACATCACTGAACCTCCTCCATGTTTGACTGTAAGGAAGGTGTTCTTTCCTTTGAAGGCTTCATTTTGTTTTCTGTAAACATAGAGATGATGTGTTTTACCAAAAGGCTCTAATTTGGTCTCATCTGTCGACAGGACATTCTCCCAGAAGGATTTTGGCTTGTTCAGGTGTGTTTTGGCAAACCCCAGTTGGGCTTTCTTATGTCTCTCTCTCTCTCTCTCTCAGCAGTGGGGTCCTCCTGGGCCTCCTACCATATAACCCACTTTCATTGAGTTGGCGACGGATGGTGCGAGTTGAAACTGTTGTACCTTGTGTCTGAAGGTCAGCTTGAATCTGTTAGGCAGTTGATCGAGGTGCTTTCTCCACCATTCGAACAATCCTGCGCTGCAGTCTTCGATAAGTTTTCTCTTGCGGCCACGTCCAGGGGGGTTGGCTACAGTGCCATGGGCCTTAAACATCCTGATAACATTATGTATGGTGGAAACAGGAACATCAAGGTCTCTGGAGATTGATTTGTAGCCTTGAGATTGTCCATGCTTGGCTACAATCTTCTGTCTGACCTCCTCAGACAATTCTCTGGCTGTCTTTCTTTTCTCCATGCTCACTGCGGCACACACAGTGACACAAAATAAGAAGAATGAGTCCTTTCTCTATTCAAACTGTGAGTTTTTTATATTGCAGGCACCTGCAACTCACCACAGGTGAGTTCATTTCAAAGTGAAGGAGAATCACCTGCTTGAAATCTAATTATTTCTAAGTACTTCTAAAGGTGCCAATAATTTTGCGTGCCATTTAAGGATTTCTGTGTGGAATAAGCTAAGACTTAGTAAATTTTTCTGCTTTTGTGTTTTATCCACTGCAAACCAAAAGAAATACATATGTGGATACCAAAATATTTTTTAATTTCAACAATTTTCTGGAAGGAATGGTGCATTATTAGAAAAAACTGCAGGGGCGCCAATATTTTTGTCCATGACTGTATGTCTGTCGAAGGCATTCTTGAATTCTCCCACAGTTTTAGACCCCACAACCTCCTCAGGAAGGCTGTTCCATGCATCCACTACCCTCTCTGTGAAATAATACTTCCTCACATTGTCCCTGAACCGCCCACCCTCTGTCTTTAAATTGTGTCCCCTTGTTCTTGCACGTCTTTTTTTCTGAAAGATGCTACCCTCTTGGACTTTGTTGATTCCACTGAGGTACTTAAAAGTTTCTGTCATGTCCTCCCTCTCCCTTCTTTCCTCAAGGGTATACATATTAAGCTCCTTTAGTCTCTCCTCATACGGCTTCTCTTGTAGACCCTGCACCATTTTAGTTGCCCTCCTCTAGACTCCCTCAATCCTGTCTATGTCCTTGCGGAGATGGGGTCTTCAGAACTGGACAAAGTACTCCAGATGGGGTCTCACCAACTGTCTGTACAGAGGGATAACAACTTCCTGTTTTCTGCTGCTGATGCCTCTCCCTGTGCATCCCAGTATACCCCAGTCCTCCCTACTGCCTTCTCATTGTACTTACTAACCTTAAGGTCATCTGATATGATTTCCCCAGGTCCCTTTCCTTTTTGTTGTTACTACCTCCCCCACATTATGTATTCTTCCCTGGGTTCTTGTTTCCCAGGTGCATTATTTTGCTTCTTTGCATTGAATCCTAGCTGCCATAGTTCTGGACCATTCCTCCAACCTTGCCAAGTCCCTTCTCATCCTTTCCAGCCTCCTGTGTATCAACCCTGTTGCAGATCTTTTGTCATCTGCAAGAGGCATACTTTTCCTTCCAGTCCCTCTGCAATGTCACTTATGAAGACATTAAAAGGACTGGACCCAATACTGAACCCTGCGGTACCCCACTAGTAACCCCTCTTTCTTCAGAGCGACTCCATTTACAATTACCTTCTGTGTCCTGTTGTCCAGCCAATGTTTTACCCAGGCTACCACCCTGGGACCCACTCCCAGGCTGGTTAATTTGACTATTAATCTTTTGTGTGGGACTGTGTCAAATGACTTGCTAAAGTCTAGGTAGGCCATGTCCACATCCCCTCCCTGGTCTACTACTTTGGTCACCCAGTCAAAGAAATCTCTTAGATTCGTCTGACGTGACCTTCCCGCTGTGAACCCATGCTGCCTTGGGTCCTGTGCCCCACTGGCCTCTAGGTACTCAGCTATTCTTTCCTTCAGAAGTGACTCCATCACTTTCCCTACCACAGAGGTCAGACTGACAGGTCTGTAGTTTTCTGCCTCTGTCTTGGTCCCACTTTTGTGAAGGGAAATCACATCCACCTTCCTCCAGTCCTCGGGTACCACACCATCCTCCCATGATTTATTAAAGAAGGTAGCCAGTGGTTTCACTAGTTCCCCCCTTAATTCTTTAAGAATTCTGGGGTGAATTCCATCAGGCCCCATTGCTTTGTCCACCTTCAGTTTTAGGAGTTCTTGCAGAACCTTTTCTTCTGCGAAAGGACAGGTATCGACCCCCCCTATCAAGAGTGCCTCTGGTAATTGGATTAGGCACTTCCCCCTCATCTTTTGTGAATACTGAGCAGAAATATTCGTTCAGTATCCCTGCTTTTTCACTGTCCCCCTCTGCCCACCCACCGTTCATTCTATTCAGCCTCACTATCCCTCCCTTTGTCTTTCTACACTCGCTGATGTACCTATAAAAGGTTTTATCCCCCTTCTTAACCGAGTTGGCTATCTTTTCTTCAGTTTGGGCCTTTGCTATTCTGACTTCCCTGCCTGCGTCCTTCTGCCTTAGCTGGTACAGCTCTCTGTCCTGTTCCTTCTGTGTTTCCTTATACTTCCGGAATGCTATCTTTTTCTTCCTGACTTTCACAGCCACCTCTTTGGAGAACCATAGTGGCTTTTTCTTTCATTTTGATTTATTTGCTTCACACAAAGGCTTGTTGCCTCTGTGATGGCAGTTCTGATGATTCCCCATTGTTGCTCCACACCTCCTTCTAGCCTGTTTTGCTAGTGCTTTTCTGAGGCACTCTCCCATCTTGCCAAAGTCAGCCCTCCTAAAGTCCAGTACCCTCACTTTTGTATGGCTTGACTCTGTAGCTGAGTTTAACGTGAACCACACTGTTTGATGGTCACTTGTTCCCAGATGGCAACCTACTTCTAGATCTGAGATCCTCTCACTGCCCCCGTTTGAGAGTACAAGGTCTAAGATTGCTCCCTCACGAGTGGGTTCCGAAACTAGCTGTCTGAGGCCTGCCACCTGTAGGGCATCAAGAATGGCCCTGCTCTTGGATGTGGCTGCAGCAAATGTGCTCCAGTTAACATTTGGCATATTCAGGTCTCCCATCAACAGTATCTCCCCTTTCTCTGCCATTCTAAGAATGCCTTCTATCATATCCTTGTCCATTCCTTCCCCCTGACGTGGGGGTCTGTACACAACCCCTGTGCGGATTGTGCTGCCCTTTCCAGTCTCCCAAGGTGACCCACAGTGCCTCCTCTCCTCCCTGTTTACTCTTTTGTTCAGTTGCTTTTATCCCTTCCTTTACATAGAGAGCTACTCCTCTCCCTCTTCTCCCCTGCCTGTCTCTTCTGTAGGTTATGTACCCTGGTATGTTAACATCCCAGTCATGGTTCTCTGTGTACCATGTTTCTGTGACTGCTATGATATCCAGGCATCCCTCTTCCATCAAGGCCACCAGCTCAGGGAGCTTGTTGCCCAGACTACGGGCATTGGTACTCATTACCCTCCATTTCCTGATGGCCTTACTCCTTTTTGCCCCATTCCTGTCCTCCTTGCCTTTGTCACTTTCTCCATTTACCCCTGCCCTTCTCCCGATCGACAACTCTATGTTGGTGTTTACCGCACTTACTACCGTGATTTTTTTTGGAGGGCTAGGATTTCCCTGCTCCTTTCCAGTGCCTCCCCCCTTGGCTAGTTTAAATACTTGCCAATGAAGCATTTAAACATATCACCTAGGATCCTGGTTCCCCTCCTGGACAGATGCAGCCCATCATGCTAGTATAGGCTTGCATCACTCCAGGTGGACCCCCAGTCCCCAATGAAGCCAAATCCCTGGGCTCCACACAGTTTTCCAACCACTGATTGAATCCCATGGTGTGGAACACCCAGCCTCCCACGCCCATAGATGGCAGCACTCCCAGAAGGTCATCATATGCTACTTGTCTAAGTGCCCTCCCACCCCAGAAACTCTTCCTGCACTTCTCTAATCCCTTAGCCAGGTCATTTTGTCCCTAGGTGGACAATGACATCCAGCTCCTCCCTGTGAAGCTGCTACGGCAATCCTGAGGATTTGCTCCTGTCCCTCCAAGCCATGGCACCAGGCAGGCACCTTACCTCCCTCTCCTTCCTCCCCAGTTCTACCTTCCTAACAATGGGTTCCCCACAGGGTTGTTTCCTTCCCCTTAGGGGTCCTCTGCCACCCTCCTGTGGGTCTCCTTTGTGGAGGTTCCCAGCGTCCTCCTTGGTCTGCACTACGGATGCCTCCATAGAGGAACCACACTTTGCCAGAATGGCATAGGAATTGAGGAGAGGTACAGCTGGAGGGATGCGCCTCAGTTCCACCACCCTCACCCTCCCTGAGCCCACTGTGGTCCAACCACTCCTCTTTCTTGGCAACCTCTGAGGCAACAGCAGTGGCACTGGTGGTCCCTGGATGGAAGAGGAGGTCCCACAAATCCTGGCCAACTCAGCCTGGAGATGAGCAACCTCCTCCCTCAGCCCAGAGAGGTGCCTGCAGATGGGACAACACCGCATCCTCCAGAACGTCTCCCGGAAGACTGCTGCTCCACAGCCACTGCACTGAGGTGTTGGTCTAGTAGTCAAAGGAACAGCAGTTAGCACAGTACTCTGTATACTTGTATTAGAGATTTTTTGAGCCATTGGTCTGCTGTGTGAGTCGGTTTGTAAATGTAAGGACTGGATTCTGTGTAAGAGTTAGCTCCTCAGGAAGCCGGAGGGCATCAGCACTATCTAGGCCTCCCCGTAAAGTAGGAGCCTGCAATGGTTTTAGCTCCACAGCTGGAGCTCATACTAACTCTAAGTCCAAAGCAACTGGCATTTGTATAGGGGAAGCTCCAGACTGCCGTCTCCCCATTTCAGTATTTTGTTCCCACCCCACTCCTTGCAGAGCTGCAGCTACAGACCAATCTGCAGAATGAGCATTACAGTTAGAAAGACCCATGGTTTCGGGAGAAATTGCAGTACTTACAGGTGGCTGAGAGGAACATTTCAGCTGTGCTGGCGGTCCTGACAAATGAGCGTCTGAGCATGATGTTTCTACCGCAGCTGGCAGCAGCCTTGAAGATGAGTCATGCTGCTGAGCAGCCGTGACAGCTCCAGCAGTGCTGTCAGCATGGAACTGCCGGATTCTTTTGCGGAGAGTAATTTTTTTGAACATAAAATTACATTCTTCAGTTTCTAGTAAACATAGGAATTGCAGCGATTCAGCCGTGTCTTGTCCCGGAGATAACTGTAGGTCATCTGGGTGTTGCAAGGTTGTGCCTTCATGGTATGTGTCTAGTGGGTTGTCGAGTTCTGGATGTGAAAACGACATACAGTTTTCCAGCCTGTTAGTTGTCTCTGCATCAGATGCTAAGTCAACATCCAAATTCAAAACTACATTGGTCTCCAAAGCGGTTGAGGCGGGAGAGGAGACCAGCTTTCCCACCTCCTTAGCTTCCTTCTGCTCCTCGGCTCCACCGACAGACATCTTGGCTACTAGCCAAGACAGTAGCGAGTCCCCCTACAGTCAGAGATGGGGAATTTCTCTGGTGTCCTCCTGGCCAACATTCTCTGTCTCATAAAATCAGTTCTTGAATTGTCCAAGGCTGTGTTGGGTGTTGTGTGAAATGGCTGCCACTACATATTCAGTCCCTTCACAACCAGTGTCATTGCTTGTAAAGCGCTTTGGGATACTCTGCATATGAAAAGTGCTATGTAGATGTTAGTTCTTCTAAACATCTCTGGTAAAACAGCACTTTATCTGGTGACTGCATATCTAGTGCTGTTCTCCTTCAGCATTGGAACTTTGGTGACTGCGACATAACTAAGAGCCTGTTATGGTTTTGGCCACTCATCTTGCTACTGGATCGGCTAATAATAATAGAAACACAAACTCTGTCTGCAGATAATGACCGCTTGGCCCACCCAGTCTGCACATTTGTCCCTGCCTGTATTGTCACCACAGACCCTACTTCCAGCTTTCTATCAAGATTCCTTTTGTGGCTATCAAATGCATGCTTGAAGCCCACCACTGTTTTCACCCCACCACCTCTGCTGGTTGACTCTGATGTCACAGTGGTAATTTGGGGAGCAGTACCAGATTTTATCTCAGTTTTCACCATTCATAACCTTTGGGTACTTGGCCGGAGGTCATGATCCTGCGGGAGATTTATTTATTTATTTATTTTTTGATGGGCAGAGTCAACTCACCGTCGGCACCGCCCTCTAGGCCGGTGCACTATGTGGCGCTCGTTGGTTGGGCGTTAGGTGTTGCCGGCTCCGCCCTCCCATCAGTTTTTCGTCTCTTGCCATCAAGGTCACCTCGTGGGGACCTGCTGAAGAAAATCTCTCTGAGAGGCCTACCTTTTGAAGCGTTCGTGTCGCAGTGTCGACTCTGTTTATTGACTCCCTGTCGAAGTCTGTCGGCTCCGAGTATCCTGCCGGTTCTGTTAGCCCTAATCGACGTCGCCTGGTAAGACTGTTCCTTATTTTATTTTGCGACGTCGTTTCTTGTTTGGTGTTCTTTTTCCTTAGGTCATGTCTTGGTTGGGGGGGGGCAAGAAAACTGTGAAGACGGGACGGGCCCCCATGCTTCAGTGCCCATGCGGCCGTAAGTACTCCATCAACGACCAGCATGACAGTTGCCTCGCGTGTCTTGGCCCACTACACAACATGGATTCATGTGACGCCTGCTTCTCCGTGGACCGCCGTGTCGTCAAACAACATGCGTGGAAAGTGGGACGAGCTCCGCCGACTTTCGGGGATGGGCACGCATTCGTCGGGCCAAGCCGCATTCTCTCTGCCTTTCCTCCGGGTCCCCTCCGGTTCTGTACGGACCACGAAGGAGGGCCTCTGCCTTTGTAGCCTAGCCATGGCAGAGGCCCTTCCATGTGCAGTGAGCCCAGCCCGAGACAGCTCGGGGACATCGCGGGAGGCACTGCCTTGGCAATCGCCCCATCGGTGAGGCTCCCCTGGTGTTGTAACCTGCGGCTTGGAAGGCCTGGGTCGGCGCTGGAGGCTCTATGGTGCCATCCCTGACTGCTCGCGCCCTGGCGCCGTCTGCGGCACCGTGGTTGAGCACGGCGCCATGTCCTGTTCTGAAGCCGCTAGCGGCTCCGAGCATGGACACGGCACCATTAGGGTTTTGGAACTTGGCACCGAGAGCACGGTCGGGGCCATTGTCGTCGCCATCTCTGTCTTCAGTGCTGCTCACGGCGCCATGGGGCGTGTTGGCACTGTGAGGGTCTCCGACCTTGGCGCTGTTCGCGGCGCCGAGAGTGCGGTCGGGGCCGTCGTCACTGTCTCTGGTCTCTGTCCTGCTTGCGGCGCCGTGGGCCGAGATGGCGCCATGACAGGCTTTGACTTCAAGGCTGCTGCCATTGTTGGAGCCGTGTCCTCTTCTGGCACCGTTCGCGGTGCTGTTGGGGACGTCGGCACCGACTCTTGTGCAGTCTCGGTTTCTGGTGCCCTTTTCAGTCTGGATGTTAGCGGGCGTCCACACACTGTTTGGCACAGAACTTCGGTCTCCATCTCTTCGGAGAAGGAGTCAGACTCTGAGTCAGACAGGAAGTCTGACTCCTTGGAGTTGGATGCTCACGTGGACACCTTGGTAGTGTCCTCGACAAACCGGGGCAAGCCCCCCACCCCGCCTCTGAGGAGCGGACAGTGACTCCCGGGACCAGGGTCAGGGGTGCTGACCAGCAGGCAGTGGTGCAGGCCTCCATTGCTCTGCAGCCTGGTTTTGGAGGGTTCTTTGACCCCTCAGTGGTGGTACCCCCTCAGGTGGTGTGCCTGCATCACCCGCTTTGGGGCAGATCGGAGCACCCACAGGCAGGTAGGGTGCTGCTCCCTGGATAGCTCCTTCGGGGGCCGACCAGGGCTGCTAGCTAGCTACCTAGGTTGGCTGTCTCTCGAGGAGGAAGGCACTCTCTGATTCCGAGGGGTCGAGAGGTATGGGGTCCGTGCGGTGCCCTTTTTCTGGAGCCCACCCATGCTCGGGGAGAAGCTGTAGTGTGGATCTCCACCTTTCCCTTCGGTTTACTCGAGAGGGCCCCGTTCTTTGGAGGTAGGGGACCGTCCTTCTGGATCTACACGTCCCCGGTCACCTCACGAGGGGGGATTCTTAAGGGCGCAGCCTAGGCAGCTCCAGTTTAGTTGATCAGCTGTCAGCTTTGGAGTTTTCTGGAGCTCCTTCTTTCCCTAGGGCTCCTGGTGCACTCCCTAGCCCAGGCGAAGGTCAGACGATTTCTGTTGTCGGCTCTGCCCCCACTCCTCTACCACATTCTCCTGCGCTCCCAGGTATTTTTGGTCCTAGTGCTCCTCTCTCCTGGGAGCAGTTAAGAGAGGTGACTGCTCAATTTCCTGCTTATGTCGAGGCTGTGGACAGCCAGGTTTTTCAACCTCCCCATGAATAGTCGGCTACTGAACTTCCAAGGTCCTCTAACTCCTCATCCTCCCCTCTTCTGGGGGAGAGGAGCAGTCTGTCCACATCGCTCCAACTGCTGATCTCGCCGAGTATCAGTGATTTCTCGTGAGGATGTTGGAGGACCTGTGCATCTCACCCACCCACCACAATCCGGACACTTGATGCGCCTTTCTGGAGTGATTCAGTGTACACCCTTGGTGCCCCCCCTAGCCTGCTCCTATCGGGGAGCCGTCATTGCTTTCGTGGCAGAACCCTTTCGAGTCCTAGCCCTAGGGATCTCTGCCATGATGTGCCCCCGAGTCTCCAGTTTCCATGCCTCATCCCCAGTCAGGATTGGCGCATTTGGATACTCCAGATGGGCTTCACTCCCTGCACCGTGACCGGCCCCCAGATCAAGATTACTTGGATTTTGACTTCTGAGGGAGGTGGACATTCTACTCAGCACGGTTGCTGCTTTCTATTGCAGCACATCAGGCCCACTATGCATCCAATGACAGGTTCTTATGGTGCAGGCTAGGTCAACTCCTAGCTTCGATGCCTGACATGGAACAAACCAGACAAGCCATTACACTCTCTGCACAGGCCTGGAGCCAGCAAGGCACCAAGCAAGGGCATCATATGATTCCAGTGAGGTAGCTACAAGGGTTGTAGGGACAGTGATCTGCACTAGGTGGACGGCATGGCTGCATCTCTCCCGGTTGTCACCCTTGGCCCGGCATAGGGTGATTAACTCCGCTCACCAGAGAATCTATCTTTTCTCCTGTAGGGTGAGACGGCGTCTGTTGGGGCAACTTCCTACCCCCTCCGGGGAGGGGTCCCATCTCACTCTCCCCACTCTTGGGCTCCTCCAGATCGTGAAGGTTCTCCCTTTTAGTGTGTCACCCACTGAGAGCTAAGGGACTCAGCCCCTTAAGGTTAAAATCCCCTTTTGGGGGGGGGGGGCTGCACTCACCCAAAGGTGATGAGTGGTGAAGATTGACACAGATAAGAGATGGAAATTACGTACCTACTGTAATTCTGATCTTTCAGTGTATTTTCACCATTCATCGCAATCCCACCCTCCACCCCCCTGGGGCCTCAGTCTCTGGGTCTCCCTCCCTCTCTGTGCCCATCCTAGTTCCCCCTCCTTTCTGTTAGTCAGGAGTAGGGTAAACTGGGGCACATAGGGGGATAATTTTCTTTAGGGGCAGAGTGGTCAGGATAGGGGTCACTCCTTCAGTGTTTCAGATCCACCACTGTGGGGTGGGGGTTGGCAGTTGCCCTCCTTTCTTTCCTTCTCCCTGTCAGTCCTTTGATTTCCTTGTCCTTTGGACATAACCTCAATTAATTTAAGAAACTGGGTTTCTTACATCAAAATCTCCTTTTGAGAGGGGGGCGATATCCCTGTATCCTGTCTTTTCTTCCAGAATAGCCGATTCTGCTTTGTGGAAGTTATTGCCGGTGATTCTGTGCCTTGAATTCTGGCAGTTAACCTCTTGGCTACTCCTTCGCAGTTCCTATACAAACTGGAGGCAGGTCAAGGTTACAGGTTATGTTTCTCCTGTCTCTCTCCCCCAACCACACTTTTATCCTTACTTTTAAAAATTCTTAACCCTCCCTCCATCCCTCCTTCTATTCTGCTTTTAGAGATTGAGGCCCCTATCCAACTCCCTTAGTCTTCAAACTTGTTCTGTCCTCTCAGTCGTTATTTCTCCTTTTAGTTTATATATCTTTTCCTTTGTCTGTCCCTTGGACTTCCTTGTCCCACCCTCCCAACCCTTTTCTCACCTCTACAGCGACTCAGAACTGGCGGGAGGCGGAGTCAACAACACCTAACTGCACCAACCTCGGGATGGCACCACGCAGTCGTGGCCCTCGGTGGCGCCGATGGCACCGACTCCGCCTATCAAAAAAAAAAAAAAAGCTCTCACGGGGTCATGACCTCCTGCCAAGTGCCGAAAGGTAACGAATGGTGAAGATGCACAGAAAGATCAGAATTACGGTAGGTACGTAATTTCCATATATGTCTGCTCTTCAGGTAAAATGCTATTGTAGACATCATAAGTTGTATTGTACGAAGAAAGACTGTCGTAAACATCATAAGTTGTATTGTATGAAGAAAATGTTTCTTTTTTTGTATGGACCTTGGAAACATTTATTGTAATTTCAGCATGGAGTTTGCCACCTGGCAGGGGAGGAGATAAAATTAGGCTATGTTTCAGTTTATTGTTTCAAACAACATGAAGTCTTGCTGTATTCTGGCCAGCTTGGAACGTTCATCACGAGCTCGGTTGAAGCCCCTGTCTGCCGTTGTTTAAACTCCAACCGTCAGATTCTTTACTCTGCCTCACTGAACAGTCGCTCCGGAGATTTCTCCTTTGCTCGGTTCAAAAAAGTCTGTTAGAGTCGTTTTTTCGCTCGGTTTCTACCGAATCTGTCGGTTTAAGTCTCTGTCTGTGGTACCGTGAGTACTAGATAGGTTTTACATTTAGTTTCTGTGTGGAACTTGTAAATTTGGGATCGGTTCGATTTGAACCGATCAGATTGGTCTTAAAAAGTTTTGAATTTATTAGTGTGTAGTAACCGGTCCGTATCGGTTCATAAAAACGGATTTAATTACGTTTTTCCCATGACCCGTAACACGGTCAGGAACCGATAGGGGTGTCTTGCCTGGCGGATTGGTGAAAAAAGGGTAAGTTTTGGATAGGACTGGCCATGTCTGAGAAACCCAAGAAAAAAACCGGGCCCACTGGGTTTCAACACTGCAGTGTGTTTGGGGAAGCCTTTGCTAAGGCTGATCCCCATACCACCTGTGTTTATTGTTTGGGGTTTGACCTCCTCGTTTCAGACTGCCACATTTGTAAAGGTTTTCCCAAATCTACCCTGGATAAGAGAGTAGGTAGACTGAGGGAAAGGGAGGCCGAGAAGTCCGCTGACCTGGATGGCCAGCCCGGTTCGGTTCCGACCAAACCAGAAGGAGTGCCCTCTGACCAGGGCGAAACTTCTTCAGGCAGAAGGAGAGCCGATTCTGAGGAGTCTGTTCTGGTTAAAAGAAAGAGAAGAGAAGAGAAAAATCATCTGGTTCGGATCCACAAATTCTTTCTCCAATCGCCGATGAAATAGCCAAAGCGATAAGGATAGTTTAGTCTCTAACTTTGGTTCCGGCCGAACCGGCACCATCTGGCAGGGGCTCGGTTCGGTCAATTCCCCCGGTTCCGGATTATACTTTAGAAGAATTTTATGAACCGGAGGAGGAGGAGGGAGAGTATGAGGATAATGATGATTATGAAAGTCTGGATGTACCTATTGACCCGGACATCTGCCCAGACAGACCTTCAGGTGTTTCTCCTCCCAGGCTTTCTGAGTCCCCTTCCCACTCTATGTTTTACAGGAAAGTGGCTGAAACCCTCCAGCTTCCAATGGAAGAAGCAGTGGAGGATCAGGAGGAGCCTGATTTTGTCGAAATGATGGACATCCCAGAGTCCAGGAAGCTGTCTTTTCCCCTCCGTAAATCTTTTGGGAAACAGACATTTAAAATTCTAAAGACTCCTAACTCCATACCTCCTGTGGACAGACGAATGGACAAGAGGTATACCCTTTCAGGCTCGGACACGGAGTTCCTTTCTCAGCAATGCAGCCATGTTGGGTTAGTGCAAGCTGCTGCCTGTGATAAGGCAAATATTCCCTTTGGCATCACACCCCCCCAGATAAGGACTCTAGGAGGATTGATGCCATGGCAAAGAAACAATACATGGCGGCATCTTTGGGACTCAGGCAGGCTAACTATATGGCCTACACAGCTAGATACCAGAAGTCCAGGTGGGACACTGTGCTGGCTCTGGCTAAACAGGCCCCTGACCAGCTTGCCAAGGAGCTGGAGCAGGTGGCTGCGGATGGGATTGAGGATTCCAAGGTACAGTTTCATGCTGCTGTGGACTCCAGTGATGTTTCATCTAGAGTCATGGCTACATCTGTGGCCCTTAGGAGGATGTCTTGGCTCAGATGTACTAGCCTATCACAAGATACCCAGGCTAAGGCCATGGATTTCCCTGTCATTGGTAATTCTCTGTTTGGGGAGCAGACAGAGAATTACATGAAAAAGATGGATGAGTACAGGACCACCTACAGGAGTGCTCAGGCTAATGAAAGGCAAGCCACTCCTCAGAGACAGCACTCCAGGGGCAGGGGTAGGCCCTTTCAAAGTCCTTTTTACCAAGCCCAGGCCTCCTCTTCTGCTTATGCTCAGAGGGGGTTCTTTAGAGGGAGAGGCAGACGGGGAATGAGTAGGCCTGCTTCCACTCCTCAGCCTAAAGCCCCTGCCAAGCAGACACCCTGATGGGTCTGCCCGGGCCGATTCTCCACTACCTGTAGGGGGCAGGCTGGCTTACTTTGTCCAGGACTGGAAGTCTCTGACATCAGAAAAGTGGGTCCTGGAAGTAGTGAGCCAGGGACTGGTTCTTAGCTTCAAAAATTTCCCAAGATGAGAACCAGATACTTTCCACCTGCAAATCCATCAGAGACCCTTGCCCTGGAGGCAGAGTTTTCTTCCCTCCTGGCTCTCAGAGCCATAGAAAGAGTTCCAGCCCTACACAAGGGCAAAGGATTGTACTCCAGGTACTTCCTGACCCCCAAAAAAACAGGAGAATGGCGGCCCATCCTGGATCTAAGATATCTGAACAAGCACCTTTTAAAACCAAAGTTCAAAATGGTGACTCTGGGAATAATTCTGCCCTCTCTAAGGCCAGGGGACTGGCTAGCCTCCTTGGACCTCAAAGATGCCTATTTTCACATTCTCATCAGGTGCTCCCACAGAAAGTACCTCAGGTTCGAGTTGCCCTCAGGCCACTATCAATTCAGAGCAATGCCCTTTGGCCTAACATCAGCCCCAAGGGTGTTCACAAAGTGCCTGGCAGTAGTGGTTGCTTTCCTAAGGAGAAAAAAGGTCTCCATCTTTCCATGCTTGGACGACTGGCTCATAGTGGGTCAGTTTCCAGACCAAGTCAAGTCACATCTGCAAATAACTCGGCAAGTGCTCACTTCCTAAGGATTCCTCCTCAACCTTCCAAAGTCAGTTCTCAAGCCAGTACAGCTCCTCACCTTCATAGGGGCGGAGCTGGATACAATAAGGGCAAGAGTCTTCCTTCCCCTGGACAGGGCAAGGACCCTTATGGAACTGGCCTCTTCATTCTCCCTTCAGGTGTCCCGACCAGCAAGGCACTTCCTGCAGCTCCTGGGCGACATGGCAGCCTTTACAGCAGTGGTCCAGGGAGCAAGATTTCAGATGAGGGACATTCAGTTCCACTTAAGAGCCTTCTGGTCCCAAAGAAAGGATTCCCTTACCAAACTAGTCCCAGTGACTCGAACCCTGATCCAGGCTTTGCACTGGTGGCAGGATCAGGACAATTTGAGACAAGGGGCTCCTTTTGTCACTCCGTCTCATTCAGTGATACTCACCACAGATGCCTTCCTGCTGGGCTGGGGAGCCCACTTGGGGGATCTTACCACCCATGGGCTGTGGTCACCTCAAGAATCTCTGTTTCACATCAGTCTCTTGGAACTCAGAGCAGTGTTTCTGGCACTGCAAGCCTTTTACAAATCTGTACAGAACAAGGTGGTCCAGATCAGAACAGACAATACCACCACAATGTGGTACATCAACAAGCAAGGAGGCACTTGTCTACGGCCTTGCACAGAAGCAATGAAGTTGTGGTCCCGGCCTATGCCCTGCAAACCTCTCTGATACCAGTTCACCTCCCAGGAAGGACAATGTCCTAGCAGATGCTCTCAGCAGGATATCCCAGGGCCATCCGAATGAACCCTAGATCCCTCTAGTTTTGAAAGTGATTTTCTCAGATGGGGCACTCCAGAGATGGATCTTTTGCAGCCCCAGACAATCATCAACTTCCTCTCTTTTGTTGCAGACCCCCAGTCTTGGGCTCAGTCCCCCTGGATGCTCTGATTCTGAATTGGGAAGGGAGATTTCTGTATGCTTTTTCCCCCCTTCCCTCTCCTGTTCAAAGTGTTAGTCAAGATCAGGTCTCAACCATGCAAAGTGATTCTGATTGCTCCAGACTGGGCCAGACAGCCCTGGTACCCACTGTTGCTGTCCTTAGCAGTCCACCTTCCCCTGTCTCTTCCCAGGAATTACAACCTGTTGACATCCTCTCAGGGGAGGATTTGGTGTCCGAACCTCAAATCTCTCAATCTCAAGGCCTGGCTCTTGAAGAGTTAGAGTTTGCTGATCTGCACCTCTCTCAAGGGGTTCTGGATAACCTTAAGGCTTCTCGAAAGACAACTCCAAATGGAAAAGGTTCACTATTTGGTGCTCTAATAAACATATTTCTCCAGAATCTGCTGAGTTGCCTACAGTCCTGGACTATATGGTTCATCTTAATGGCTTAGGACTTAGGCCGGCTACACTTAGTGTATCTGGCAGTTGTTTCTGCCTGCTTGTCAGTAGGCAAGAGCTCTCCTCTGTTAGCCCATCCTGTGTTTTGTAAGTTCTTCAAGGGATTGCTGCACACCAGTCTCCCCTTTAGGGACCCTGCTCCTGCTTGGGACCTTAATGTTTGCATTACTCAGCTTATGCAACCACCCTTTGAGCGTTTGTCCTCTGCAGAGCTTAAGTACTTGTCTTGGAAAACTGTGTTTTTGGTAGCCATTACCTCTGCCAGGCGTAACAGTGAATTGCAAGCCCTGTCAGTGGAGCCTGATTTCATCTCTTTCCATAGAGATAAAGTGGTCCTAAGAACTAACAGAAAGTTTTTGCCTAAGGTGGTTTCAGATTTCCACCTTAATCAGTCTATGTCTCTTCCTGTTTTCTTCACTGACCATTCCTCCTCTGGAGAGAGGAGGTTGCACAGCTTGGATGTTAAGAGGGCCCTCAGCTACTACATAGAGCGCACCACGGGTCACAGGTTTGAGTCCCTCCAGATCTTCCTGGACATAAGTCTCCACCACTCATTCACACTATTGGGATCTGCGCCGGAGGCACTAGGGACCCATGGGAGCAACTTTGCTGGAGGGTCCGCCAGAGATGGAGCCGTTATGAACGTGCACACAGCCTCAGCTCGCGATAATGACTATCTCAGCATCAACCCTCCAACCGCCTCAATTCCTTTTTTCCCCGCAGTCGAGTGCACTTCAGTGACGACGTCGCTCGCCCGCCGGGAGTCAAACTTCAAACTCGCAGCATAGTTTTGAGTTTTGTTATTTTGTAGTAATATCTCGATAAGTATCACTTAAGTTTATTCTTATCTTAAAAATAGGAGAAATCTCAGCCTACTTTGACGGAGTCGACCATGAGCAGGTCAGGTGACCGTAGGGAGACTTTGTATGAAAGCTGTTTAGTAAGTCGGGCTGGGTCCAGTCCGCCTCCTTCTCCGGAAGGGGGTCTGACAACGGTCAGTCCAATGCCTGAGGGGAGGGTGTCCTCAAGAGAAGACATAAAAATAAACGGTTGCATTTTGGTACCGTTCGCCTCGCCGAGCTCTTCTTCGCCCACAGGTCAAAAAAGAGAAGGTATCACCGAGGTCGCCTCTGATATGTCTGCGCGAGACGCTCGGTTATCGGGCTAGTTGCCGGCCCTCCTTCAAGTCCCAACCTCTGTTTCTGGTAGCTAACGCCGACATTGAAGCCCCTACCTCTACCAGAGGTAGGTCTTCAGATGAGCAGTTTCATCAGTGGGCAGCTGTTATGGAGCGATGGGCCTGGAGGTTGGTTCAATACCTGGCTCGGTCACTCAGGGGCCTTCGGGCTTCTTGGGAGACCAGGTAGGGCGGTTGAACTTTCCTGGTTGCGCGGCACCTTCTTCGGTGCCGTTGACTCCGCACTTAGGTGTTCTCCTCCTCACATGGCTACGGCGAAGGGGGCCACACCGATGTCCTTATCTCCTGCTATTCTTCCTTCAAAACCTGTTTTTTGGAGTCTTGGAGTGTTTTCGGCGCCCTTGGTGTCGACAGCACACTTGGTGCCGTGTGGGTCTTTGGCACCGCTTTCAGTGCCGTGGTCCCTCAAGGCCATTCTCTGTGCCGTGTGGTCCTCGCCGTTCTTGTGTCAGTGGCGCCTCCACGGCCTGGGGCCTCTATGCCTTCCGCTTTCAGGACCTCCTTCACTCTTTCCTTCTTCCCTTCCTCTGACTTTCATTCCTTTCCTGTCCACAGTCCCTCCTGGACTGTCAGGAGATGAGATTGATTTTGACCCAGACCTTCGCTGGGTGATGAAGTGGAGGAAGCAGGATTCATTACTGCTACAGAGCCTGTGGTCGAGGACCTGTCCTTTAAGTCTCTCATGAAAAAATTTGATTTCCACTTTTCTCTCCAGACCACAGACATCGATCCTTTGAAATTGTTGAGACTCCAATACCTTCATGCCCTGAGATTCCCTCGGATTTGACTCCTCCGGTTCAGCCTCCTCCGAGATGCTGTCTCAAATGGTATGGAATAATCCTGTTTACCCACTCTCGTGGCTAAATCCATAGATAGGAAATATTCAGCCCCAAGGAGTCTCCCATTTTGGCATCTCAAGCCTTTGATGGATCCTATTGTAGTCTTGACAGAGAATGATAAGGTCGCTTCTTCCTCAGACTACTACAGCTCCTAATCTATTAACAAAGAATCTCAGAAGATAGACACTCAGGTAAGAGAGTCTTTGCTGCTTCTACCCTGAGTATGCTGATATCTGCCACCAAGGCTATTTCTCCTAGTATGAGTATATCCTGTGGCACTCCATCACAGATGGTTGTGCTTCTTCCGGAATCGGATACAAAGCCGAGCTTCTCAAACCATTACCAGAGGCTATCGAATCTAATAACCAGCAGGTTGAAGCAGCTATGGATGCTTTCGACACTACTTCCTGCTCAGGTCGGTGCTGGTATTTGCACCGCCGTCATTCCCTGGCTGCGCACTTCAGGCTTCTACGTAACGATCGCCAGCAGTAGGTAATGGCGCTGTCTTGATGGTGCATACTCTTTGGTCCCTCAGGTAGAATTAGCCTCTAGAAGCTATTAAAAGACTAGGTCAGCCATTAGTTGGTCTCCCCTCCTGTCCCTCTCGAGGGAGTTCAATAAACGCCAGTTTCATAACTGCTAGTCCTTTCGAGGCAGAGGAGGTTTCCATAAAAATCAACCTGCTCAACCTCAAAAGAAGACACAACAGAAAGCGCAAGGGCCCAAAGCGCCCAGAGCCACCTTATGAGTTGCTGACCCAAGTCCCATCTCAGCTGCCTGAGGTGGGCTTTTCCTCTCAGGTGGGAGGTCGTCTGATGCACTTCTACAACCAGTGGAAGTCCATAACCTTAGACAAATGGGTCCTTCGGATAATTTGCGAGGGGTATTCACTCAAGTCATGTGGAGACCCCTCTGTATCGTCCTCCCAGATGACAGCCCAGGCTGTCAACCCTTCAATCAGACCTCGCCGCCGAGATTCAGGCCTTCTGAACAACAGGGCAGTAGACGAGTGCCGCTACATCAGCGAACACGGGGTTCTACTCCTATTACTTTCTGGTTCCAAAGAAGTCCGGGGCATGCGCCCATCCTGATCTCAGAAGCAAACAAATTCTCCCCAGAGAGAATTCAGAATGATTCCTCTAGGAACCTTTGTTACTCTTGTTTCATCAACAACTGGCTAGCCTCCCTAGACATGCAGGATGCTTACCGGCATACTTATCTCATTCCCGAGGCATCACAAATTCTGAGGTTTGTGGCTCTGGGACAACATTATCAGTTCGAGTCCTGCCCTTTGGCTATCTCGGCTGCGCTTTTTACAAGGTGTGTTAGTTCCTGGCAACGACCTCTGAAAGGTCGGAATACAGGTGTTCCCTTTATCTGGACGATTGGCTTCTGGCAAGCCCTTCCAGGCAGGGAACTTAGTATGCCGAGAGGGCCTCTCTCTTCCTATGACGCCCATGGGAGTTCTGCTGAACCTCAAGAAATCGAAGTTGCAGCCCTCCCAGAGGCTCCTCCTTTATAGGACTCTTCTGGACACCACCAGGCTTTTCTTCCAGAAGACAGAAGGAATGATATCCTTTCACATTCGTCACATCGTGAAGACAACTCAGTCCTGGCCTCTCTCGATGCAACGATGCTAGCCCTCATGGCATCCCCAGTGTTCACTGTACCCCAGCATCGCCTGCACATGAGAACCACTCAGTGGATGCTCAGTACTCAGTGGTCCCCAACCACTCACCAGCAGTCCTATCCCATCAAAGTGACAGAACCTTTAAGAGGTCACTCACCTGGTGGTCTCAAGAGCAATCTCCCGGAAGGGTATCCCTTGCTTCTCTGGGCCATCAGATCTCCATTACGACAGACGATCCCTAATGGGGGTGGGAGCTCACTGTCAGGCTCTCCACACTAAGATGGGCGTGGACTCAAGTCGAGTCCCAGCTTCACATAAATGTCCTAGAAATGAGAGCCGCCCTTATGTGGTCCATGCGCTGAAGGACATTCTCTGTCACAAGAACATTCTCCTTCAAATGGACAACAAAGCAGTGATGTATTACATCAGCAAGCAGGGCGTGTGCTCATTCTTACCCTTATGCAGGAAGGGTGAAGGTATGGGATGGGTGCTGGAGCACAAGGCTCTAATTCAAGCGGGTCTACCTACTGAATACAGAACTAATCTGGCAGACCGCCCAGCAGAACAGAGACAGATCCTACGAATAGGTCTCTCGACTCAACCATAGTTTAGTCACTATTCAGAGAGTGAGGAACTCCAGACCTGGACCTTTTTGCATCCCCACTCCATGCTAAACTGCCTCTCTTCTGCTCCAGAAATCCAGGGCCTGGCATTTTCTGTCAGGATGCGTTCAGGCTGCGTTGGACAAAAACGCTTTACGCCTTTCCACCTCTTCCTCTAATTCAGAGGGTACTCCTCAAGTTCGAATCCCAGGGGACAAGATGATTCTCATTGCTCCTCTGGCCTCGGCGCTGTGGTTTCCACTACTCAACAATATGTTGGCAGTTCCTCCGGAGACCACTTCCCTACAGATGAACCTTTGACTCAGGGGGTGGTCTTTCCCAACCTGAGATCACTTTACCTTTATGCTTGGCTCCTGAAGAGGTAGAAGTAAACCGGTTCAATGTCTCTCGAGTATTCTTACATATTCTTCTGACTGCAACGGAAGCCGCCACTGAAACTTACACAGCCAAGTGGAAGACTTTTTTCACTCTGGTGCAAAGTCCTCTTTAACCTTTTCCTGCCCACCAGATAAGGTTCTGGAGGTACCCTTGGACCTCTCAAATTCAGGTCTGCGGTACTCTACAGTCAAAGTTCACCGTAGTGCCATTTCAGCATATCATGAGCTGTTTTTTCTTAACACTGGCTCAGTTACCTGTGGTTAAGAGATTTTAAGAATTCTGCATGCCAGACCTCCTACAAGACGCCCAGTTGCAGCCTGGGACATTAATCTTGTGCTAGACATGCTCACTTGGAAACCTTTCGAACCTCTGGCTACCTGTGAGCTAAAATTTCTCACCTGAAGACTGCCTTCAGTGGCCAGCACATTACCTCAGCTCAAGAGGTCTCTGAGATACATGCCCTGGTCACACATCCTCCATATACTGTGTTCCATAAGGACAAAGTAGTCCTTCGGACTCATCCTTAATTTCTTCCTAAGGTTGTGTCAGAATTTTCATCTAAACCAACCTTTGGTCCTTCCCTCTTATTTTGCGGACTTCCAAAATGAAGGGGAACGATCTCTTCATTCTTTGGATGTTAAGAGAGCTTTCCGTTTCTATCTAGATAGAACCAAAGATTTTCGAAAGCCCAGCAACTGTTTGTTTCCTTCAGCGAGACCGGCTGGGTCAACCTGTCGCTATCAGATGTATCTCAGCATGGTTAGTGGCATGCCTTAGCCACTGCTATTCCATGGCGCGGGTTAAGTTGGAGGGTAGGGTTTCGCTCACTCTGGAAGCGGTCAGCGGCATCCCTGGCCCAGTAGCGTGCCCATTGCAGATATTTACCGTGGCCACCTGGAGCTCAGTGCATACGTAAACATTATGCACCGGATGTCCATGCCAGACGACATTCTTCCTTTGGCAGAGCCATCCTTAATGTACTTCTGTCTTAGAAACATGAGCTCTTGGTCTCTCCTGCCGCCCTCTCGGGGGATTATTAGCTCGGTACTCTACCAATAGTGTGAATGAGTGGTGGAGACTTATGTCTAGGAAGATATGGAAATTATGTACCTACCGTAATTCTTGATCTTCTTGGACGAGTCTCCACCACTCATTCACACGCCCACCCACCGTCCCCCGAGCTCACCTCTGTTGTTGGTCTTCACTCCCTCAAATCCTTAGGCTGTGAAGACTTCTTTGTTGGCCCTTCTTATACGGGTCGCCCGGACTATCTTATGTCCGGTTTTAGGTAAGCTATCCTTCTAGGTTAGTTGGCTGCACCTCCTTGGTAAAAAGGTACTGAGGCGGTTGGAGGGTCGATGCTGGGAAATAATCATTACCCCTTGTGAGCTGAGGCTCACGGTGCAGTTCCTCGCGGCTCCATCTCTGGCACCGACCCTCCAGCAGAATGTTTGCTCCCGATGGGTCCTAGTGCCTCGCAGCAGATCCCAATAATGTGAATGAGTGGTGAGAGTTGTCCAAGAAGATCAAGAATTACGGTAGGTACGTAATTTCCATTTGTTCCTCACGTATGGAGAGGTCGGTAAGGGCAAACCTGCTACTAAGAGATCTATTGCCAGATGGATTGTCTCTTGTATACAATTCTGCTATGAAAAGCTGGGTAGAACCCCACCCTCAGGCCTGAGGGCTCACTCTACTAGAGGTACAACTGCTTCCCTGGCTGCTGCCAGGGATATTCGTATGTTAGAAATTTGTCAAGCAGCCACCTGGAAAACAGTCCATACATTCACCAAGCATTACTCTCTGGATATCCAGGCTAGGAGTGATGCTTGGTTTGGCACAGTAGTACTTCAGAGCCTATTCCCAAAGTAGGTTCTGTCCCTCCTCCATGAAGGTACTGCTTGGTAGTCTGCAATAGTCAGAATACAGCAAGACTTCATGTTGTTTGAAGAAAAAATTACTCACCTTAGTAATGTTTCTTGGCCATGGAAAGTTAATTCTTTGTTCTCCGGGGCAGTTGAAAGGCAGGACCTAACTGCAATAGTCAGAATACAGCAAGACTCCATTAGAAGAAACAATATTACTAAGGTGAGTAATTTTCTTTTCTACTACATTTGGAAGTTAACTTTTCTTGTTAATTGATGTTATTGTGATTGTTGGTGGCTCTTCTTATATACTTTCACAAAGCATACTAAATTTAAAAAAAAAATCTTCTAAATTGCTGAACAACAAAGTAAAAGTGCTTCAAATGGTGGTGTATATATTAAGGCTTCCAAGTTTCAGCAGTTGTTCGTCAGGAATTAATTTACTGTCCATTAGATCTTCTGTAAAGATTTTTACTACATTAAGAATTTCTTAATGGATGAACATCTTTCTTCAGAAGGATGCTAGATGTGTGCACTGACTTGTTTTTGTTTTCTATTGCACTAAGAGATGTATGAAGTGAAATAAAGCACCATTTAACAAGACTTATGAAGATAACAGGATTGAACTTATGCTTGTACTTACAGGTCCGAAATGATGAAGGGAAGGTGATCCGCTTCCACTGCAAGCTTTGTGAATGCACCTTCAATGATCCCAATGCCAAGGAGATGCATCTGAAGGGAAGACGACACAGACTGCAGTATAAGGTTGGTTGTTAGGGAAAATGGGCCTATCTTGGCAATTTTATTTTTTTTTACCCTTAATACTGTACATTTTATTACAGAGTCTCAAGCAGCTTTTAGTGACTTTGGTTGCTACCATGTAAGTCTACTTGTGGCTGAGCTTCAAGGAAATATAATTAAGGTCCGATGCACGACCTTTGTGTGTTCAGTACTGATTGGGGGGAAAAAATGTATTGAATGTTAAGCCTGTGAATAGGCTGGTGAGTTTCCAGCCTAAAATCAGCGTTCTAAATTTGAATTTAATAGCTGTGACTATGCAGCTTTTATGACAAATAAGGTTTTATGTAAAACCTTTTTTAAATGTACTTTTTCCATGTTTCCACTGTCTTCTACCTGTCAGCCACCTCCAAGTTCCACCACTGCCTCTGCCCCATTTTAAATTAAAACAGATCTTTTCTAGGGACGTGGATATAGTGCATTATCCAGACTTCTGGCGAATTCCTTTCCTTTTTAAATCTGGCCAGAAGGTCTTCAAGCTGGCTCCTCTCACCCACCTGGGTGGTGTCCTCCTTGGCTCCACCCGTGACGTCAGATCTTCCTTTCGCTGGAAGCATCAGGCTCCCTTCATCGCAGCTCCACGCTAGTGTAGGCCCAAACTTCAAACTTTCTTGGTCTTTGAACTTAACTTTACAAATCTTTCTAATTCTCTTTCTGGTTTTCATCTGCAGTGGAACAAGAGGATTCCAGAATGGGTCCTGGCTTCAAGAGGTGTGCGATATGTATGCAGAAGATGTCGTGTACTGATCTGCACTCCGTGTGCGCCTACTGCTTAGGGATCCAGCATGACCAGAGCTGCAAACTATGCCAGACTCTCCAGCCCTCTACCGTGGATGACCCCTATACCCGACTCCTCTTGAATCACCTGGACCAGTGGGACCACCCCCTTAAGTCCAGAGACACGTGCAAGGTGCTGTCTGCGGTGGCTGTTTCACCGGCACAGCTTGCCACCATTGAGGCCATGGCTCAGGCTGCTTTGGGTGCCCCAGTTCCGGAGGACTTGGCCGCCTCATTTACTGTGGTGTTCTGGGACTTGTGCCAGTCCCTCCGTACTCTCTGGGAGGGCCCTTTCCGAAGGATGAAGTCTTCACGGGACACTAAGGCTACAAAGTACTGCCGCAGGTAATGGGATCGGGTGGCGACTTGATACTCCTGTTCCACGCTTCTGTTGGTTCGACAGCTGTCGAGCCGTAGGTTTCAGCCTACACCTCTGTTTCTCATGTCCAGGCTGCTGGCCTCACGGTGTCCCTATCGGGCTTGCTGGCTGAGACAGAAATCAACCAGCCAGTCGAGCTCTATTGATGCGGGCTTCCACACTGGCAGTTAAGTAGCTGTCGGACGAAGCTGACTCCTGCTGCTGACGGCTCGGCCAAAACCATCTGCCCTGCTCATTGTGCTGGAACCACTGCCTCCCCAGCCGAAGAATGGGACGCTGACCAAGGATTGTCGGCCGGCTCAAGGTTTCTTCCATCGGTCGTCAGTCACTCACCCCCGATTGCTCTCGTCGAGTGGAGAGTGGCTCAGGCGGTCACCAGCTCTTTGGAGTCCGAAGACTCCTCGTTACATTCCCGTCCAGTCACCCTGGAATCCTCGGGGGGGGGGGTGTCTTTCTGTGAATGAGAGCCCCACCTCGTTCCTCGGTATCCTTCAGCTCATCTTGGAGTCTACCAGGATGTCGCTCGAACCCATGCTGAAAAGGGCTAGATATCCCTTTATGGAGATTCTGGACAAGGGGGACTCCCCCACAGATGCCTTCCCCATAGCAAAGGCTATTGTAGGCGATGTTAGAACTCTGGCAGCGTAACTTTGCTACCAAGGACATCCCTATCCAGGAAATCTGCAGGGCTGCTACCTGGAAGTCAGCAAACACCTTCTCATTACCCACTACCACATCGACCTTGAGTCACGCGGGATGCTGGTTTTGGGGCCTGGTTCTCAGTCTCTCTTTCCAAGTAAGTATATGGGGTGTAGTCTTGCCTCCTCCTCCCGGAGAACTGCTAGAGTCTGCCAATGAGTGTGGATGAACAACATATCCATGTCCTAGAAATACAGGTTACTCACCTGTAACAGGAGTTCTAGGAATGGTATATTTGTTCATCCTACATCCTACGACCTCTCGCTTCGACGCTACAACCTGAGCTTTCCAGCGGCCAGATCTGAAACAAGGGGCGGAGCTGAGTTATACCACCCGGGTGGGTGGGAGGAGCAAGCTTAAGACCTTCCGGCAAGATTTAAAGCGGCAAGGATACTGCCAATGAGTGGATGAACAACATATACCATTCCTAGAACTCCTGTTACAGGTGAGTAACCTGTATTTTCCGTTCTATCTAGATAGAACCAAGATTTCATAAAGCCCAGCAACTGTTTGTTTCCTTCAGCGAGACCCGGCTGGGTCAACCTGTCGCTATCAGATGTATCTCAGCATGGTTAGTGGCATGCCTTAGCCACTGCTATTCCATGGCGCAGGTTAAGTTGGAGGGTAGGGTTTCGCTCACTCTGGAAGCGGTCAGCGGCATCCCTGGCCCAGTAGCGTAACGCCCATTGCAGATATTTGCAACGCGGCCACCTGGAGCTCAGTGCATACTTTCGTTAAACATTATGCACCGGATGTCCATGCCAGACGACATTCTTCCTTTGGCAGAGCCATCCTTAATGTACTTCTGTCTTAGAAACATGAGCTCTTGGTCTCTCCTGCCGCCCTCTCGGGGGATTATTAGCTCGGTACTCTACCAATAGTGTGAATGAGTGGTGGAGACTTATGTCTAGGAAGATATGGAAATTATGTACCTACCGTAATTCTTGATCTTCTTGGGAGTCTCCACCACTCATTCCTCCCTACAATCCCCGAGCTCACCTCTGTTGTTGGTCTTCACTCCCTCAAATCCTTAGGCTGTGAAGACTTCTTTGTTGGCCCTTCTTATACGGGTCGCCCGGACTATCTTATGTCCGGTTTTTAGGTTAGGCTATCCTTCTAGGTTAGTTGCGCTGCACCTCCTTGGTAAAAAAGGTACTGAGGCGGTTGGAGGGTCGATGCTGAGATAGTCATTACCGCGCGAGCTGAGGCTCACGGTGCAGTTCCTCGCGGCTCCATCTCTGGCACCGACCCTCCAGCAGAATGTTTGCTCCCGATGGGTCCTAGTGCCTCCGGCGCAGATCCCAATAATGTGAATGAGTGGTGGAGAGTTGTCCAAGAAGATCAAGAATTACGGTAGGTACGTAATTTCCATTTGTTCCTCACGTATGGAGAGGTCGGTGAAGGGCAAACCTGCTACTAAGAGATCTATTGCCAGATGGATTGTCTCTTGTATACAATTCTGCTATGAAAAGCTGGGTAGAACCCCACCCTCAGGCCTGAGGGCTCACTCTACTAGAGGTACAACTGCTTCCCTGGCTGCTGCCAGGGATATTCGTATCTTAGAAATTTGTCAAGCAGCCACCTGGAAAACAGTCCATACATTACCAAGCATTACTCTCTGGATATCCAGGCTAGGAGTGATGCTTGGTTTGGCACAATAGTACTTCAGAGCCTATTCCCAAAGTAGGTTCTGTCCCTCCTCCATGAAGGTACTGCTTGGTAGTCTGCAATAGTCAGAATACAGCAAGACTTCATGTTGTTTGAAGAAAAAATTACTCACCTTAGTAATGTTTCTTGGCCATGGAAAGTTAATTCTTTGTTCTCCGGGGCAGTTGAAAGGCAGGACCTAACTGCAATAGTCAGAATACAGCAAGACTCCATTAGAAGAAACAATATTACTAAGGTGAGTAATTTTTTCTTTTCTACTACATTTTGGAAGTTAACTTTTCTTGTTAATTGATGTTATTGTGATTGTTGGTGGCTCTTCTTATATACTTTCACAAAGCATACTAAATTTAAAAAAAAAATCTTCTAAATTGCTGAACAACAAAGTAAAAGTGCTTCAAATGGTGGTGTATATATTAAGGCTTCCAAGTTTCAGCAGTTGTTCGTCAGGAATTAATTTACTGTCCATTAGATCTTCTGTAAAGATTTTTACTACATTAAGAATTTCTTAATGGATGAACATCTTTCTTCAGAAGGATGCTAGATGTGTGCACTGACTTGTTTTTTGTTTTCTATTGCACTAAGAGATGTATGAAGTGAAATAAAGCACCATTTAACAAGACTTATGAAGATAACAGGATTGACCTTATGCTTGTACTTACAGGTCCGAAATGATGAAGGGAAGGTGATCCGCTTCCACTGCAAGCTTTGTGAATGCAGCTTCAATGATCCCAATGCCAAGGAGATGCATCTGAAGGGAAGACGACACAGACTGCAGTATAAGGTTGGTTGTTAGGGAAAATGGGCCTATCTTGGCAATTTTATTTTTTTTTACCCTTAATACTGTACATTTTATTACAGAGTCTCAAGCAGCTTTTAGTGACTTTGGTTTGCTACCATGTAAGTCTACTTGTGGCTGAGCTTCAAGGAAATATAATTAAGGTCCGATGCACGACCTTTGTGTGTTCAGTACTGATTGGGGAAAAATGTATTGAATGTTAAGCCTGTGAATAGGCTGGTGAGTTTCAACCTAAAATCAGCGTTCTAAATTTGAATTTAATAGCTGTGACTATGCAGCTTTTATGACAAATAAGGTTTTATGTAAAACCTTTTTTAAATGTACTTTTTCCATGTTTCCACTGTCTTCTACCTGTCAGCCACCTCCAAGTTCCACCACTGCCTCTGCCCCATTTTAAATTAAAACAGATCTTTTCTAGGGACGTGGATATAGTGCATTATCCAGACTTCTGGCAGAATTCCTTTCCTTTTTAAATCTGGCCAGAAGGTCTTCAAGCTGGCTCCTCTCACCCACCTGGGTGGTGTCCTCCTTGGCTCCACCCGTGACGTCAGATCTTCCTTTCCGCTGGAAGCATCAGGCTCCCTTCATCGCAGCTCCACGCTAGGTGTAGGCCCAAACTTCAAACTTTCTCGGTCTTTGAACTTAACTTTACAAATCTTTCTAATTCTCTTTCTGGTTTTCATCTGCAGTGGAACAAGAGGATTCCAGAATGGGTCCTGGCTTCAAGAGGTGTGCGATATGTATGCAGAAGATGTCGTGTACTGATCTGCACTCCGTGTGCGCCTACTGCTTAGGGATCCAGCATGACCAGAGCTGCAAACTATGCCAGACTCTCCAGCCCTCTACCGTGGATGACCCCTATACCCGACTCCTCTTGAATCACCTGGACCAGTGGGACCACCCCCTTAAGTCCAGAGACACGTGCAAGGTGCTGTCTGCGGTGGCTGTTTCACCGGCACAGCTTGCCACCATTGAGGCCATGGCTCAGGCTGCTTTGGGTGCCCCAGTTCCGGAGGACTTGGCCGCCTCATTTACTGTGGTGTTCTGGGACTTGTGCCAGTCCCTACGTACTCTCTGGGAGGGCCCTTTCCGAAGGATGAAGTCTTCACGGGACACTAAAGGCTACAAAGTACTGCCTTGGGTAATGGGATCGGGTGGCGACTTGATACTCCTGTTCAGCTTCTGTTGGTTCGACAGGCTGCCGAGCCAGTTTCAGCCTACACCTCTGTTTCTCATGTCCAGGCTGCTGGCCTCACGGTGTCCCTATCGGGCTTGCTGGCTGAGACGAAATCAACCAACCAGTCGAGCTCTATTGATGCGGGCTTCCACACTGGCAGTTAAGTAGCTGTCGATGAACTGACTCCTGCTGCTGGCGCTCGGCCAAAACCATCTGCCCTGCTCATTGTGCTGGAACCACTGCCTCCCAGCCGAAGAATGGGGCTGACCAAGGATTGTCGGCGGCTCAAGGTTTCTTCCATCGGTCGTCAGTCCTCACCCCGATTGCTCTCGTGAGTGGAGAGTGGCTCAAGCGGTCACGCGCTGAGTCCGAAGACTCTCGTTACATTCCCGTCCAGTCACCCTGGAATCCTCGGGGGGGGGGGTGTCTTTCTGTGAATGAGAGCCCCACCTCGTTCCTCGGTATCCTTCAGCTCATCTTGGAGTCTACCAGGATGTCGCTCGAACCCATGCTGAAAAGGGCTAGATATCCCTTTATGGAGATTCTGGACAAGGGGGACTCCCCCACAGATGCCTTCCCCATAGCAAAGGCTATTGTGGGCCCGATGTTAGAACTCTGGCAGCGTAACTTTCTGCCCAGAGCCATCGAGGCCAGAATGTACCACTAGCAGCCTGAGTCCCCTACTGGCTGTCTCTCTCGGCTATCAGAGCACCCCTCACCCGAAGGGGGGGGGGGCCGCAGATTCTGTTTTCAAGCACTTGGGCAACACAAGGGACATGGACAAGCCTCCATATAAGGAGTCAAAAAAATTGGGCTACTCGGGGAGAAAGATGTACGCTGCCGCCTCTTTAGGCCTTCACCAGGCCAGCTCGGCTGTTATGATGGCACATTTCTCTCACGCTCTGTTGGGTTCCCTGGTTGAGGTGCTCCCTCATCTCCCGGCCGATCTCCAGACCACGGTCAAGCAGGTCTTGGATCAGGGAATGGCAGTGGCAAAGCAGCAGCTCCAGATGGCTCTGGACGCAGTGGCCATGCTCCGCATGGCTTGGCTGCGGATATCGACCTTCACGGCAGACACTCAACACAAGCTCGCAGATGTTCCCTTTCTGGGCACCAACCTGTTCGGGCCCAGTGTGGAGGGCTACCTCCAGTGCACTGAGAAATCCAATGCCACCCTAGATTCAGTCACATCTGCACAGAAGGACAAAGGCCGTCATCAGCAGCGCAAGTCCTTTCGTCCCTCCGCTCCTGAGGCAAGACCTGCCCAGCAGCAGGCTCAAACTTGGTGCCCTAGAGCCAAGTCCGTTGCTTCCTCGGTCAGGAAGCCCAGGGGGAAGGGCCCCGGCAGCTTCTCAACCGGTCCCTCCTCCTCCAAGCCTGCCCAGTGACGGTTTGCGGGGTGCCACCCCCAACCTCGTCTCACCTCCCCTTGGGGGTCAGCTCAGCCACTTGCTTTCTGCCTGGTCCACTATCACCACGGACTGCTGGGTGCTTTAAGTGGTCAGCAGGGGCCTGCTTCTGGAGTTTGAGCAGGTTCCTTCCTTACGAGCCTGTTCCCCGCAGGGGGCTACTGGGTCCGCAGCCTCCCATTCGGCCCTCCGAGATGACATCAACCAGCTCCTCCACAAGGGGGTAGTTAGCAAGGTGGCGGATCCTCCTCCGTGCCCAGGGTTTGTTTCCAGGTACTTCCTCGTTCCAAATGGATGGGGGGCTGGCGCACCATTCTCATCTGCACGACCTGAACAAGTTCCTAAGGCCACGCTCAGATAATTCCATCCCTGGAGCAGGGCATGTGGTTCTGCTCCTTGGACCTCCAGGACGCATTCTTTCACATCCCAATCCATCCGCCTCATCAGCGGTTCTTCTGCTTTCGGGCAGAGGGAACCCTCTATGAGTTCCTCAGCCTGCCCTTCTCGCTCTCTCATCAGCCCCCAGGGTCTTCAACACTCAAATGCATCGCAGTGGCGCGGCATTCCTGTGGCACCGAGGGGTCTGGGTCTACCCTTACCTGGACGACTGGCTGATTGTAGGTCCCTCCATATTGGAGGTGGAGCAGTCCAGAGATCTGGCCCTCCAGGCTTGCTCTCAGCTTGGCCTCCTCATCAGTGAGGCCAAGTCAGAACTCGTGCTCTCGCAGGTGATTCAGTTCATCAGAGCAGAGCTTGACTCTCTCTGAGCCAGAGCCCGGCGGACAGGGCCGAGGTCCTTTCATCCTTTGCCCAGTCATTTCTGGTTGGGCAGTTGCGCCCTGCCAGGGACTTCCTGCGTCTTCTGGGTCTCATGACGGCCTGCACCAACGTGGTCCGTTGGGCCCGCTGGCATATGGGCTCCTGCAGGGCTGGCCCGCCAGTGGCGTCAGCGCTCAGGTCATCTTTACCAGCCAGTCTGTGGGATGGCCTGCAGTGATGGCTCATCCCAGCTCATCTGTTGGAGGGAACCCCGTTTGTCTATCCCGAGCCAGTGGTCATCCTGATGACCGACACCTCTCTGATGGGTTGGGGTGCCCATCGGGGAGCACAGAGCTCAAGGACTCTGGTCCCCTCAGGACTCCCGATGCCACATCAACCTGCTGGAGCTCAGAGTGGTCCGGTTAGCCCTGACCACCTTCACTCCGTTTGTTCGGGGTCAGTGGGTCCAGGTCCAGAAAGAAACATAGACTTTGACGGCAGATAAGGACCATTTGGCCCACCCAGCCTGCCCATTTCCCTACCTACAGGATAAGCTGCAGATCCTAGTTAACCAACAGCCTATTTATTCCTACCCCCACAAGAATTGCGTTATGTCTGGCCCATGCATTCTTGAATTCTCCCAAAGTTTTAGACCCCACAACTTCCTCAGGAAGGCTGTTCCATGCATTCACCACCCTTTCTGAAAAAAATACTTCCTCACATTGCCTCTGAGCTGTCCCCCCTCTGTCTTCAGATTGTGTCCCCTTGTTCTTGCATATCTCTTTTTCTGAAAGATGCTATCCTCTTGGACTTGTTGATTCCACTTAAGTTTCTATCTTGTCTCCCCCCCCCCCCTTTCCTCAAGGGTATACATATTAAGCTCCTTTAGTCTCTCCTCGTGTGGCTTCTCTTGCAGACTCTGCACCATTTTAGTTGCCCTTCTCTGGACAGCCTCCATCCTGTCTATGTCCTTGCGGAGATGGGGTCTCCAGAACTAGACACAGTACTCCAGATGTGGTCTCACCAGCTGTCTGTACAGAGGGATAACTTCCTATTCAAACAACATGAAGTCGTGCTGTATTCTGACATATGCAGTTAGGTCCTGCTTTTCAGCTGCCCCGGAGGACAATGAGTGAAACTTTCCATGGCCAGCATGGAATGTTCACCGTGAGCTCGGTTGAAGCCCCTGTCTGCTGCTGTTTAAACTGCAACCATCAGATTCTTTACTCTGCCTCACTGAACAGTCGCTCCGAAGATTTCTCCTTTGCTTGGTTCAAAAAAGTTGGTTAAAGTGTCGTTTTTCGCTCAGTTTCTACCGAATTGCTGCTACCGAATCTGTCGGTTCAAGTCTCTGTCTGTGGTACCATGAGTACTAGATAGGTTTTCTGTATGGAACTTGTAAATTGTGGATCGGTTCAGCTGAACCGATCAGTTTTCAGGTAAATAAGTTTGTGGTTTACTTAGAGTGTGGTAACCGGTCCGTATCTGTTCTAAAAAAAAAAAAAAAAAATTGATTTTATTATGGTTTTTTCCAAGACCCGTGACACGGTCAAGAACTGATGGGGGGGGAGTCTTGGCTCTATGGATTGCCAAAAAAGGTAAGTTTTGCTAGAATTAATATGTCTGAGAAACCCAAGAAAAACGGCCCACTGCTTCAACATTGCAGTGTGTGTGGGAAGTCTTTGCCAAGGCTGATCCCCACACCACCTGTGTTTATTATCTGGGGTTTGACCACCTCGATTCAGACTGCCAAATTTGTAAGAATTTTCCCAAATCTACCCTGGAAAAGATTAGGTAGACTGAGGGAAAGGGAGGCCGAGAAGTCCGCAGACCTGGATGGCCAGCCCAGTTCTGTTCCGACCGAACCAGAAGGAGTGCCCTCTGACCAGGGCGATACTTCTTCGGGCAAAAGGAAAGCCGATTCTGAGGAGTTGGTTCCGGTAAAAAAAAAAAAAGATAAATCGTCCGGTTCGGACCCAGAAATTCATACTCCGACCGCCGATGAGATGGCCAAGGCGATAAGGATAGTGCAATCGCTTACTTCAGTTCCGACCGAACTGGCACCATCTGGTCGGGGTTTGGTCGGTTCCCCCATTTCCGGATTACACCTCAGAAGAATTTTATGAACCGGAGGAGGAGGAAGGAGAGTATGAGGATGATGATGGTGATTATGAAAGTCTCGATGTGCCTGTTGACCCGGACATCTCCCCAGACAGACCTTCAGGTGTTTCTCCGCCTAGGCTTTCTGAGTCCCCTTCTCACTTTGTTTTACAAAAAAGTGGCTGAGACCCTCCAGCTTCATGTAGAGGAAGCGGTAGAGGATCAGGAGGAGCCTGATTTTGTTGAGATGATGGACATTCCAGAGTCCAGGAGACTATTCCCCTCCACAAATCCTTTGGGAAACAGACACATAAAATTCTTAAGACTCCTGATTCCATACCTCCTGTGGACAGACGAGTGGACAAGAGGTATACTCTTTCAGGCTCAGACACGGAGTTCCTTTCCCAGGAGTGCAGCCATTTTGGAATAGTGCAAGCTGCTGCCTGTGATAAGGCAAATATCCCCTTGTCATCACACCCCCCAGACAAGGACTCCAGGAAGATTGATGCCATGGCAAAGAAACAGTACATGGCAACATCTTTGGGACTCAGGCAAGCTACCTATATGGCCTACACAGCTAGATACCAGAAGTCCAGGTGGGACACTGTGCTGGCTCTGGCTAAACAGGCCCCTGAACAGCTTGCCAAGGAGCTGGAGCAGGTGGCTGCAGATGGGATTGAGGCATCCAAAGTACGATTTCATGCTGCTGTGGACTCCAGTGATGTTTCATCAAGAGTCATGGCTACATCTGTGGCTCTTCGGAGGATGTCTTGGCTCAGATGTACTAGCCTATCACAGGATACCCAGGCTAAGGCCATGGATTTCCCTATTATTGGTAATTCTCTGTTTGGGGAGCAGACAGAGGACTACATGAAAAAGATGGACGAGTACAGGACCACTTACAGGAGTGCTCAGGCCAAAGAAAGGCAAGCCACTCCTCAAAGGCAGCAGTCCAGGGGCAAGGGCAGGCCTTTCCAAAGTCCTTTTTACCAAGCTCAGGCCTCCTCTTCTTACTCTCAGAGGGGGTTCTTTAGAGGGAGAGGCAGATGGGGGATGAGCAGGCCTGCATCCACCTCTCAGCCTAAAGCCCATGCCAAGCAAACACCCTTATGGGTTTGCCCGGGACGATTCTCCCATACCAGTAGGGGGCAGGCTTGCTTACTTTTTCCAGTACTGGAAGTCTCTAACATCAGACAAGTGGGTTTTGGAAGTAGTAAGCAAGGGATTGGTTCTCAGCATCAAAAATTTCCCAAGATGAGAACCAGATCCTTTCCACCTGCAAATCCATCAGAGACCCTTGCCTTAGAGGCAGAGGTTTCTTCCCTCCTAGCTCTCGGAGCTATAGCGAGGGTTCCCACCCTACACAATGGCAAAGGATTGTACTCCAGGTACTTCCTAACCCCCAAAAAGACAGGAGAATGGCGGCCCATCCTGGACCTAAAATATTTGAACAAACACCTTTTAAAACCAAAGTTCAAAATGGTGATTCTGGGAATAATCCTTCCCTCTCTAAGGCCAGGGGACTGGCTAGCCTCCCTGGACCTCAAAGATACCTATTTTCGCATTCTCATCAGGTGCTCCCACAGAAAGTACCTCAGGTTCGAGTTGCCCTCAGGCCGCTATCAATTCAGAGCAATGCCCTTTGGCCTAACATCAGCCCCAAGGGTTTTCACAAAGTGCCTGGCAGTAGTGGTTGCATTCCTAAGGAGAAGAAAGATCTCCATCTTCCCATACTTGGACAACTGGCCAGTCTCCAGACCAAGTCAAGTCACATTTGCAAATGACTCAGCAAGTGCTCACTTCCTTAGGATTCCTTCTCAACCTTCCAAAGTCAGTTCTCGAACCAGTACAGCTCTTCACCTTCATAGGGGCGGAGCTGGATACAATGAAGGCAAGAGCCTTCCTTCCCCTGGAAAGGGCAAGGACCCTTATGGAACCGGCCTCTTCATTCACCCTGCAGGTGTCTCGACCAGCAAGGCATTTCCTTCAGCTTCTGGGCCACATGGCAGCTTCCACAGCAGTGGTCCAAGGAGCAAGATTCCAGATGAGGGACATTCAGTTCCACCTAAGAGTCTTCTGGTCCCAAAGAAAGGATTCCCTTACCAAACTATTCCCAGTGACTCGAACCTTGATCCAGGCCTTGTAATGGCGGCAGGATCAGGACAATTTGAGACAAGGGGTTCCTTTTGTCACTCAGTCTCATTTAGTGATACTCACCACAGATGCTTCCCTTCTGGGCTGAGGAGCCCATCTGGGGGATCTTACCACCCATGGACTGTGGTCACCTCAGGAATCTCTGCTTCACATCAGTCTCTTGGAACTCAGAGCAGTGTTTTTGGCACTGCAAGCTTTTTCCAAATCTGTGCAGAACAAGGTGGTCCAGGTCAGAACAGACACCACCACCACCATGTGGTACATCAACAAGCAGGGAGGCACTCGGTCTGCGGCCTTGTGCACAGAAGCAATGAAGTTGTGGTCCCTGGCCTATTCCCTGCAAACCTCTCTGATAGCAGTTCACCTCCCAGGGAAGGACAATGTCCTAGCAGATGCTCTGAGCAGAATATCCCAGGGCCATCACGAATGGACCCTAGATCCTCTTGTTTTTGAAAGTGATTTTCTCGAGATGGGGCACTCCAGAGATGGATCTTTTTGCAGCCCCAGACAATCACCAACTTCCTCTCTTTTGTTGCAGACCCCCAGTCTTGGGCTCAGTCCCCCTGGATGCTCTGATTCTGAATTGGGAAGGGAAATTTCTGTATGCTTTCCCCCTTCCCTCTCCTGTTCAAAGTGTTAGTCAAGATAAGGTCACAACCATGCAAAGTGATTCTGATTGCTCCAGACTGGGCCAGACAGCCCTGGTATCCCCTGTTGCTGTCCCTAGCAGTCCACCTTCCCCTGTCTCTTCCCAGGAATTACAACCTGTTGACATCCTCTCAGGGGAGGATTTGGTACCCGAATCTTAGGTCTCTCAATCTCAAGGCATGGCTTTTGAAGAGTTAGAGTTTGCTGATCTGCATCTTTCACAAGGGGTTCTGGATATCCTCAAGGTTTCTCGAAAGCCTTCCACCAGAAAGTCTTAAAACTCCAAATGGAAAAGATTCAGCATTTGGTGTTTCAAGAAAAATATTTCTCCAGATTCTGCTGAGTTGCCTACGGTTCTGGACTATATGGACCATCTTAATGGCCTAGGCCTTAGGCCAGCTACCCTTAAAGTACATTTGGCAGCTGTTTCTGCTTTCCTGTCAGTAGGCAAGCCATCCCCTCTGTCAGCCCATCCTGTGTTTTGTAAGTTCTTCAAGGGATTGCTTCACACTGATCCCCCCTTTAGGGATCCTGCTCCTGCTTGGGACCTTAAGGTTTGCATTGCTCAGCTTATGCAACCCCCCTTTGAGTCTTTGTCTTCTGCAGAACTTAAGTACTTGACTTGGAAAACTGTGTTTTTCGTGGCCATTACCTCTGCCAGGCGTATCAGTGAATTGCAAGTCCTGTCAGTGAAAGCTGATTTTATCTCTTTCCATAGAGATAAAGTGGTCCTAAGAACTAACAGAAAGTTTTTGCCTAAAGTGGTTTCTGATATCCACCTCAACCAGTCTATGTCTCTCCCTGTTTTCTTCACTGGCCATTGCTCCTCTGGAGAGAGGAGGCTACACAGCTTAGATGTTAAAAGGGCCCTGAGCTACTACATAGAGCGCACCAAGGGTCACAGGTTTGAATCCCTTCAGTTGTTCCTCACGTATGGAGAGGTTGGTAAGGGCAAACCTGCCACTAAGAGATCTGTTGCCAGGTGGATTGTTTCTTGTATACAATTCTGCTATGAGAAACTGGGTAGAACTCCACCCTCAGGCCTGAGGCTCATTCTAGAGGTACAGCTGCTTCCCTGGCTGCTGCCAGGGATATTCTCTCTTAGAAATTTGTCAAGCAGCCACCTGGAAAACAGTCCATACATTCACCAAGCATTACTCTCTGGATATCCAGGCTAGGAGTGATGCTCGGTTTAACACAACAGTACTTCAGAGCCTGTTTCCAAAGTAGGTTCTCCTCCCTCCTCCAGGGAGGTACTGCATAGTAGTCTGCATATGTCAGAATACAGCAAGACTTCATGTTGTTTGAAGAAACATTACTCTAGTAATGTTGTTTCTTCTAGTGGAGTCTTGCTGTATTCTGACCCTCCTCCCCCGCCTCCCTTCATAGAACCTAGTTTTTGGGATGTGGGTGGGCAGGAGCAGTTTTGGCACGCTAGGGTGTCCCTTTTCACCCTCTTTTATTTTGGGTGAGTGATTATGTTTTGGGATGTGTGTTGTTTTTGGGTTTCCTGACTTGAGTCTTCTTTTTGAAACCAAAAAACCCTTTTTCTTAGATACTGTTGCCAGTTGGCTAGTTTTGAGTTTTACAGTTTCCACACAGAACTTCTAGTGAGTATTGCTCATAAAGATCTGACGGTTGGAGTTTAAACAGCAGCAGACAGGGGCTTCAACCGAGCTTGCAGTGAACATTCTGTGCTGGCCATGGAAAGTTTAACTCTTTGTTCTCTGGGGCAGTTGAAAGGCAGGACCTAACTGCATATGTCAGAATACAGCAAGACTCCATTAGAAGAAACAACATTACTAAGGTGAGTAATTTTTTCTTTTCTGCTGGTGATGCCTCTACCTATACATCCCAGTATCCCCCAGCCCTCCCTACTGCCTTCTTAAATTGCTTGCTAACCTTTAGGTCATCTGATATGACTACCCCCAGGTTCCTTTCCAATTTTATTGTTGTTACTACCTCCCTCCCACCCCCCATTGTGTAATCTTCTGGGTTTTTATTTCCATGGTGCATTACTTTGCACTTCTTTACATTGAATCCAAGCTGCCATACCTCTGACCATATCTCTAACCTTACCAAGTCCCTTCTCATCCTTTCCACACCTCCTTGTGTACCAGCCCTTTTGCAGATCTTTGTATCATCTGCAAAGAGGCATACTTTTCCTTCCAGTTCCTCTGCAATGTGACTTATAAAGACATTAAAAAGGACTGGACCCGGAACTGAATCCTGCGGTACCCCCACTAGTAACTCCTCTTTCTTCAGAGTAGACTCCATTTACAATTACCTTCTGTGTTCTGTTGTCCAGCCAATGTTTTACCCAGGCTACCAGCCTGGGACCCACTCCCAGGCTGGTTAATTTGATTATTAATCTTTTGCATGGGACTGTGTCAGATGCCTTGCTAAAGTCTAGGTAGGCCATATCCACAGCCCCTCCCTGGTGTACTATTTTGGTCACCCAGTCAAAGAAATCAATTAGATTCGTCTGACATGAACTTCCCACTGTGAACTCATGCTGCCTTGGGTCATCTACCCCACTTTCCTCTAGGTACTCAACAGTTCTTTCCTTCAGAAGTGATTCCATCACTTTCTCTACCACAGAGGTCAAACTGACAGGTCTGTAGTTTCCTGCCTCTGTCTTGCTTCCACTTTTGTGAAGGGAATCACATCCGCCTTCCTCTAGCCCTCTGGTAAAAAATGGTAGTCAGTGGTGTCACTAGTTCTCCCCTTAATTCTTTTAGAATTCTGGGGTGAATTCCATCAGGCCCCATTGCTTTGTCCACCTTCAGTTTTAGGAGTTCTTTCAGAACCTTTTCTTCTGTGAAATGACTGGGATCGACCCTCCCCCGGAGTGCTTCTGTTAATTGGATTAGGCACCTTCCCCATCTCTCTTGTTAATACTGAGCTGAAGACGGACAACACCACGACCATGTACTATCTCAACAGACGGGGTGAGACGCACTCCTTGCCTGTGTGCGAGGAGGCTCTTCGCATTTGGTCTCTTGTGCTCAGCCTGGTGGCAGATCTCCTAGCCATTCATATGGCAGGAGCCTCTAACAGTCTGGCCGATGCCCTCAGCCGTATAGGCGATGCATCTCACGAGTGGGCTTTCCTGCCGGAGGTAGTTCAAGACCTGTTCTCCCACTGGGGCACACCTCAGGCGGACCTGTTTGCCTCCAAGGAGAACACCAAGCTGAGGCTGTACCATTCCCGTCCCCCTCAGCAGAGCTCGCTGCAGGGGGATGCCTTCTCCAGGCCGTGGACCCTGGGCCTCTTCTATGCCTTCCCTCCTCTGCCCTTGATTCACAAGGTGCTCCTCAAGGTCAGGAGGGACAAGGCGCAGGTGATCCTGGTAGCCCCAGACTGGCCTTGCCAGTTCTGGTATCCAGATCTCCTCAGGCTCAGCTCCAGGCTCCCAAGGTGGCTTCCAGCCCACCTGGACCTGCTCTCTGTCAGCAAGGGGAAGGTACTCCATCTGGACCTTCAATCCCTGCACCTAACGGCCTAGTTCCTGAGCGGCTAGAGTTCCAGGCCTTGGGTCTTTCTGATAAGGTCCTCAACAAGCATCCCGCAAGGAGTCGACCAGAAAATGCTATGCCTTCAAATGGAAGAGATTCTCCATCTGGTGTCAGGGCAAGGGGTTGGACCCCTCGTCCTGCCCGCTGGCTAGCATTCTGGACTACCTGTGGTCCCTTTCCCAGCAAGGGCTTCGGTCGATGACCCTCAAGGTGCACCTCGCAGCTATCTCTGCTTACTGGGCGTGGGTTGGCAATCAGTCGGTGGTACAGGAGAAGGTGGTCGGGCACTCTTTCAAGGGCCTATATCATATATCCCCTTCGGTGCGTGAACCACCACCTCCGTGGGATTTGCTGCTGGTTTGGCCAAGCTCATGGGCAAGCCATTCGAACAGATGCACAGGTGTGACATCTCTCACCTGTCGTGGAAGACCGCCTTCTTGGTGGCTATCATGTCAGCCAGGATTTGGGAGCTCCAGGCGCTTTCCATTGAATCACCCTTCCTGGTCTTCCACAGTGACAAGGTTGTCCTGCGCCCCCACCAGAAATTTCTTCCGAAGGTGGTGTTGGAGTTTCACCTGAATCAGGTAATGACACTGCCGATGTTCTACCCCAGTCGCACCTCTGAGGCCAAGTACAGGCTCCATATCTTGGACCTGAGCCGAGCGCTCGCCTACTACAAAGAGCATACGGCGGAAGTTCGGGGAGAGGTTTGACAGCTGTTTGTCACCTACGCTGAAGCCGCACCTGGCAGACCTGCTGCCAAGCGGACAATTGACAGGTGGATCACTTCCTGCATTGATCTCTGCCGTAGGTTGATGGGTAGGGAGCCTCCCATAGGGCTTAGGGCTTATTCCACCCGCCATACTGCTGCATCGGTGGCTGCTTCTAGGGACGTCCCTATCCAGGAAATGTGCAGGCTGCTACTGGAAGTCAGCACACACACCTTCATTTCCCATTACCACATCGACCTTGAGTCATGCCTAGATGCTGGTTTTGGAACCTCAGTTCTCCAGTCCCTGTTCCCTAAGTAAGAGGTGTGTGCCTTGTCTCCCTCCTCCCGGAGAACTGCTAGGAGTCTGACAGACAGTGTGGTTAGAACAACATATCCACGCCCCTAGAAATACAGGTTACTCACCTGTGACAGGAGTTCTAGGAATGGTTTATGTTGTTTATCCACACGGACCCACCTGACCTCGGCACACAGCCTGGCTTCCAGCAGGCTAGATCTTGCGTCATGTGGTGGAGCCGTGGGTTTCATCACACGGGTGGGTGTGAGGAGACAGCTTGAAGACTTTCTGGCCCATCTTAAAGCGGCAGGGTGGGTGGGAGGAGTCAGCTTGAAGACTTTCCGGCCCATCTTAAAGCGGCAAGGTATCTGCCAGACAGTGTGGATGAACAACATATACCACTCCTAGAGCTCCTGTTACAGGTGAGTAACTTGTATTTCGAGGACATGGATATGTTGTTCATCCACACTGTCTGGCAGGTTCCTTGCCTTCAAATCTTGCGGAAGGTCTTCCATGGCTCTCCTCCACGGTGGTAAAACTCGGCTCCGCCCCATGACGCCTAGATCTTCCTTACCGCTTGGAAGCTCAGGTTACCTCTTGCGCTGTGTGCGTGATAGACTAGATCTAACTCTGGTTCGTCCGAAACTTGTTTTAAAATTTTCAAGACTTGGTCTTCCTTTTCCCTCGCGGCTGCGAAGGACCATCGACTCCCAGTTTTCGGCGGTGCTTGTGGCAGAAGATGTCCAGGAGGATCCGCACTCCTTGTCGGTCTACTGCTCGGCCTAGAACCACGACCCGCAGCCTACGGTCATGCTGTTCGTTCTCGGCCAGCGTCTTGGAGGACCCCGCTGCCCGGTTGAAGCTTGGGCGCCCGAGAAGCGCTATCCGCCGGTAAAGTCGAAAGAGGCCCATTGGGCGGTTACCGCAGTGGCTGGCTTGGCTGAGCAGCTCGAGCAGATGATCGCCCTCGAGGAGGAGGCGGCCCAGGCCGCATCTTCCTCCTCCTCGGTCGCAGCATTTATACCGCTCTCTCTGGGTACCTCGTATTCTGCTTCGTTCAAGGAGCTTTGCCATTCCCTTTCCACGAAGGGAGAGGGGCCATCGGTACATTCCTCTCGGTCCAAAAAGAAGGATTCCAAGGGTAAGTCCCATCGTTGGCGTTCGTGGGAGCGGGAAAGGTCCCCTTCCCTGGACAGCCGACCGTCGACTTCGGCTCGAGGTTGCGGCTAAGGCCACTGGCTTCACGGCGTCCCTGTCAGGTCAGCAGCCGAGACACCCGTCGACGGGGTCAAAGATTTTTCGATCCGTCGGACGGATGCCGACTGGTGAAGCCGACAACCCTTCTTGACGGTTCCCGGTGGAAACCGAGGATTGCCTGTGCCCTCAGTGCAGCAGTCCCGGTTAAGGTGTCGAGCGAGGGAAGAGCGGGTGTCCCCCACTTCCTCCCAGGCCCTTCCTCGGACACACGAGGATCTCTGTCTTGGTCTTGGACCTCTTCCGGTCCAGCCGATCCCGCCCGACATCGGCGGTCTCGGACTGGAGGTGAGCGGCGGCCGCTGTCTCGTCTTCCTCCTCGGATAAGGAGAGCTTAGTGCAAATTGCGTCAGCCTGAGGACCTGATGTGGCAGTAGTTACTTTTGTCCGGGAGCAAGTTGACACCGACGCCTTCCCCGGCCATCAAGTGGCTGTCACCCAAACGGCCAAAACAGCCTCTCGCTGCAGTCGAGATGCCCAAGCCTGGGCCAGTTGTTCGGCTGAAACCTGCTGCCCCACCGATTGTGGTGGAACCTCCGCCTCCACAACTGAAATCGGGGGCGCTGACCAAGGACTCTCGGTTGGGTCAAGGCCTGCCCCACAGGTTGTCGGTCACCATCACTCCCGACCGTCCTCGGCAGGTGGAGGGTGGCTCAGGCCCTAGGCAGCTCCTCGCTGGACTCTCGGAGTCCGACAGCGACTCCTCCCTGTTCTCCAGGCCCATTGACCTGGAGTCCTCCGGGGCCAGTCACTGGACGAAAGCCCATCGTCCTTCATGGGTCTGCTTCGGCTCATCTCGGAGTCCACTGGGATGCAGCTCGAGCCCGTATCCAGACGGGCCAAGTATCCCCTAACGGAGATACTGGACCGAGGGGATTCACCCACGGAGGCCTTTCCGGTGGCTGAGGCCATTGTCGGACCAGCCTTGGAGCTTTGGCAGCGGCCTGCTTCCTGTCCTGCGCCCTCGGCCGGGATTGCCAGGAAGTATGCGGTCCCTACCGGCTCTTTGCCCGGGTTTTCGGAGCACCCCTCTGCTGAGGGGATGGTCACCGACAGCGTTTTCCGGCATTCCGGGAACGCTAGGGACGTGGACAAGCCCCCTGACAACGAATCCAAAAAGCTGGACTACACCGGGCGCAAGGTGTACGCTGCATCCTCCCTTGGCCTCCGCCAGGCCAGCTCGGCCGTGCTGATGGCACACTCCTACCACACCCTCATGGGCTCCCTGGATGAGGTGATCCCTCATCTCCCGGCCGACCTGCAGACCATGGTCCGGCAGGTTCTGGACCAGGGAAGGGCGGTGGCGAAGCAGCAGCTCCAAACAGCTCTGGACATAGGGGACTCCTGTGCCAGATCGGTTGCGGTCGCGGTGGCCATGCGCCGCAGAGCATGTCTGAGGATATCCACCTTCACGGCGGATACCCAGCACAAATTGGCGGACGTCCCCTTCTTGGGGACCGACCTCTTCAGCCCTGGAGTAGAAGGCCACCTCCAGCGGATCGAAAAGTCCAGTGCCACTCTGGACTCTTGTCACCTCCGCCCAGAAGGACAAAGGCCGCCGACAGCAGCATCACAAGCCCTTTCATCCTTCTGCGCCTGTAGCACGTCTGGCCCAACAGCACCAGCATCAGGGCCAGCAGGCTCGCGCTTGGCATCCCAAACCCAAGCCCACAACTTCCTCCAACAGGAAGCAGGGAGGTTAAGGCCCAGGAGGTCCCTCGGCCGGTCCCTCCTCCAAGCCTGCCCAGTGACGGGTTGAGGGATGTCGCTCCCAGCTTCGTCACTCCCCCCTGGGTTCCCCCCTGTGGGGGGATGGCTCCGCCACTTCCTTTCCGCCTGGTCCGCTATCACCACGGACCGCTGGGTGTTGGAGGTGGTAGGAAAGTGCCTGCCTCTGAGTTGAGCAGACCCCACCCTTCGACACGTCGCCTCGGGGGCCACGGGGTCCATGAGCCTCGCTTGTCGGCCCGCCAGCCGATATTGCCCTGCTCCTAGAAAAGAGGTGATCAGGAAGGTGGCGGATCCTCCTCCAGACCGGGTTTGTGTCCAGGTATTTCCTGGTCCCAAAACGGACAGGGGCTGGCGCCCCATTCTCGACCTGCACGACCTGAACAGGTTCCCAAGGTCTCGGACCTTCAGGATGGTCACTCTGGCTCAGATAATCCCAGCCTTGGAACGAGGCATGTGGTTCTGTTCCCTGGACCTCCAGGACGCGTTCTTTCACGTCCCAATCCGTCTGTCTCATCAGAGATTCCTCCGCTTCAGAGCGGAGGGATCCCTTTACGAGTTCGGGGCCATGCCCTTCGGCCTCTCCCTAGCTCCCAGGGTCTTCACCAAATGCATGGCAGTGGTGACAGCATTCTCCGGGGTTCAAGGGTCCAGGTGTACCCTACCTGGACGACTGGCTGATTGCAGCCCCTCCAGAGCGGAGGGTGGTGCAGTCCAGAGATCTGGCCTCCAGGTTTCCTCTCAGGTTGGCCTCCTTATCAGCGAGGCCAAGTCGGAACTCGTGCCAAAGCAGGTGATACAATTCATTGGGGCAGAGCTTGACTCTCTACGAGCCAGACCACAGCTCCTGGCGGACAGGGCCGAGGTTCTTTCCTCCTTTGCCCAATCATTTCAGGTTGGGCAATCGTGCCCTGCCCGGGACTTCTTGCGCCTGCTGGGCCTCATGGCGGCCTGCACCAGCGTGGTCCGTTGGGCCCGCTGTTACATGCGTGCCCTCTAATGGGGACTGGCTTGCCAATGGTCAAAACACTTCGATCTGCTGGATCAGCTAGTGACAGTGACCCAGGGGATGTGGAGCGCTCTCCAGTGGTGGACCATTCCAGCACATCTGCAGGAGGGCATCCCGTTTGTCTGCCCCGAGCCGACTGTCTCGCTATCGACCGATGCTTCTCTGATGGGTTGGGGTGCCCATCTGGGGGAGCACAGAGTGCATGGCCTGTGGTCCCCTCGGGAGTCCTGATGCCATATCAACCTGCCGGAGCTTTGAGCGGTTCATCTAGCCCTTACCGCCTTCGCTCCGTTTTTCTACGGGGTCAAGTGGTTCAGGTCCAGACGGACAATACCACTACTATGTACTACCTAAACCGCCAGGGTGGGATGCGCTCCATGCCTCTCTGCAGGGAAGCTGTCCGTATTTGGTCACTCGTGCGCAGCCTGGAGGCGGATCTCCTCACCATTCATGTGGCAGGAGCCTCCAACACCCTAGCCGATGCCCTAAGCCAGATATGGGCTGCGTCTCACAAGTGGTCTCTCCTGCTCGGGGGTAGTACAGGATCTCTTCTCCCATTGGGGCACGCCTCAGGCAGACCTGTTTGCCTCCAGGGAGAATGTGAAGCTGAGACTGTTTCATGCCCGCCCCCCTCAGCAGGGCTCGCTGCAGGGGGACGCCTTCTCAAGGCCGTGGACCCCGGGCCTCTTCTACGCCTTTCCCCCATTTCCTTAATCCACAAGGTGCTTCTCAAGGTGAGGAGGGACAGGTGCAGGTGATTCTGGTAACCCCAGACTGGCCTCGCCAGTTCTGGTATCCATATCTCCTTAGTCTCAGCTCCAGGCTCCGAGGCGGCTTCCAGCCTGCCGGACCTGATCTCAGTCAATCAGGGAAGGTATTCCATCCGGACCTTCAATCCCTGCACCTGACGGCCTGGTTCCCGAGCGGCTAGAGTTCCAGGCCTTGGGTCTTTCCGACGAGGTCCTCAACGTTGTTGAGGCGTCCCGTAAGGAGTCGACCAGAAAATGCTACGCCATCAACTGGAAGAGATTCTCCATTTGGTGTCGGGGCAAGGGCCTGGGCCCTTCCTCCTGTTCCTTGGCAAGCATTCTGGACTACCGGTGGTCCCTTTCTCAGCAAGGGCTTCGGTCGACGACCCTTAAGGTGCACCTGGCAGCCATCTCTGCTTACCGGGCACAGGCGGGGAAGCAGTCGGTGGCACGGGAGGAAGGTGGTGGCAGCGCTTTTCAAGGCCTTGATCACATATCCCTCCAGTGCGAGAACCTCCACCTCCGTGGGATCTACTGCTGGTATTGGCTAAGCTCATGGGCAAGCCATTTGAACCGATGCACAGGTGTGACATCTCTCACCTGTCGTGGTATGAGCGCCTTCTTGGTGGCTATCACATCAGCCAGAAGGGTGGGAGAGCCAGGCGCTTTCCATAGAGTCTCCTTATCTGTTCTTCCACAGGGACAAGGTTGTCCTCGCGCCCCACCGAAATTCCTTCCGAAGGTGGTGTCGGAGTTTCACCTTAACCAGGTGTTGACTCTGCCGGTGTTCTACCCCAATCACACCTCGGAGACCGAATATAGGCTCCATACTTTGGACCCTAGTAGATCGCTCGCTTATTATAAGGAGCGGATGGCTGAAGTTCGGGGAGAGGTTTGCCAGCTGTTTGTCACCTACGCTGAAGCCGCACCTGGCAGACCTGCAGCCAAGCGGACGATAGGCAGGTGTCACCTCCTGAATAGATCTCTGCTATAGGTTGGCGGGCATGGAGCCTCCCAGAGGGATAAGAGCTCATTCTACCTGCCATACCGCTGCATCTGTGGCTGCTTCCAGGGATGTCCCTATCCAGGAAATCTGCAGGCTGCTACCTGGAAGTCAGCACACACCTTCATCACCGACTACCACATCGACCTCAAGTCACGCCGGGATGCTGGTTTTGGGGCCTCTGTTCTCCAGTCTTTATTTCCCAAGTAGGGGATGTGCGCTTTGCCTCCCTCCTCCTGGAGAACTGCTAGGAGTCTGCCAGACAGTGTGGATGAACAACATATCCATGTCCCTAGAAATACAGGTTACTCACCTGTAACAGGAATTCTAGGAGTGGTATATGTTGTTCATCCAAATGACCCACCCGTCCTCCCTGGCTTCGACGCATAACCTGGCTTCCAGCGGGCTAGATCTGGCATCGTGGGACGGAGCCGAGAGTTTTACCACCCGGGTGGGTGGGAGGAGCCAGCTTGAAGACCTTCCGGCAAGATATAAAGTGGCAAGGAACCTGCCAGACAGTGTGGATGAACAGCATATACCATTCCTAGTACTCCTGTTACAGGTGAGTAACCTGTATTTTTTGTAATTCAGTAACAGCCTACCAGAGCTGAACCAGACATCCAGTTGTTGGAAGGTAGACTGCAGCTTAGCCTGCAGGGTCTCAGTGTGGCACTGCTGCTGAGTACCACTGCATTTTCTACGTGAGGGATAATTTTGCTGGCACATGCCTCCAGGAGAGTGTTCAAAAAGAGGCTGAACAACAATGGACCCAATATGAACCCTTGTGGAACTCCCAGCACTGTGTCTTGAGAGATAGAAACTGTTGGTCCAATTCTGACACTTTGAGACCTTCTGGATAGGTAATCTTGAAACCACTGGATGATGTTGGAGGGCCTGAAGGGCGCCGTAGTTCGGGGGGTGACAGACCGTCCATAGCCTTTTAGTGTAAACCTTGAAATTAGCCAAGGCTGTGGCAGTGTTGTGTTTTTTTTTTTTTTTTCTTCTGAAACCATGCTGCTGGGGAAACTGCAGCTGGTATTTCTGGATATATTCCATAATTTGGTCTGCTACCACCCTCTCTAGTGCTTTAGATAGGGGGGATAGGATAGAGATGTGCCTGTAATTAGCTGTGCATGTCCTGTCCCCGCTCTTGTGAACTGGAGTGACCAGTGATTGTTTCCAGAGGAAGTGGAACTTAGCCAAGGTTAGGGATTTAAAAGATTTTAGTGATGGTGACAATAAGCACATCCACTGTCTGAGCTACCAGTTTCATATAGATACTGTCACTGCTGATCCCAGTCTTTCCTGAGATCTTTTGATGTAGCCCTTGACTTATGACTGTAACCCACCTGAAATAGAATTGTGAGTGCTGTCATTCAGTGGTATATTTTCAAGACCCACATCCACAGGCTATAAATATTCATCAGGAGGGCCAGACTTAGGTGCATGATTTCAGAGTTAAACTCTGCTGTGGTGAGTGGAGCCATTACTATTGAGTAGTAAAGGCTGATCTTACTTCGAGAGGCTCTCGCAGGTAATTACATATAGGGCTGACGCCGCAGCTGCAGGACCCCATGGAAAATTTCTAGCTAGCAATCCCTGGCGAGGACCGCCCCACGTCAGTGTGTCTGGCATCAGGAGATGTTGGTAGGCACGGTCCGGACGCCGCCTTCCAGTTCTTTCCCGCCGTAAGCTCAGTAGCGCCTTTGCAGCAAAGTTCGTTCTTCGTCAGCTCTACCTTCATCGGTTTGTCTACCCGAAAAATCATTATTTTTCGACCAACTTCAGTACTAAGCGTCGGTGTATTTCGTCCCCTACACCCTCCGAGCACAAGAATAAGTGCGATTCGTGTGGCGCCCAACTACTGCACAAGGACGGCCACTCCCTGTGCCTGTTCTGCCTACGCCCTGACCACCCGGTCGAGAAGTGCCAGCACTGCCTCAGGTTCAACGCGGCTACCCGGAAAAGGCAGCAGCAATCCCTGGAAGCCCATATTCTAAAGAAGTGAAATTAGTTCTATGGAGAAGGAGCTCAAAAAACTGAGGCAAGCGCCACTTCCCGAAGGCCATCGGAAGAATAAGGAGAGGCACGGGACAAGGGCTTCTCCACATCTCCCGGGAGTCGCTGGGGCGCAGAGTAACACTCCCCTCAGGTTCGCTCCCGGCGGCCGCCTCTGAGGTTTCCAAGGGGGCGTCGGCCCACCCGTCTGGCTCGTGCTCGGGCCTTGAGGGCACTTCCGGGCAGTTGGAGGCCTCCGCCCCTGGTTTGGCCGCAGGCTCGCGGCCTACCACTGCGGGTGACTCCGGTAAGCTGGGCGTTGGCTCCTCTGTCGTCCACCCGGAAAGGGCCAGTAAGATGTCCGACCCTCCAGGGGCAACCCGCGGCCTCCACTCCACCGGACCAGGCTGATCACTCTTCTCGGTCTGCCTCCGGTGATGGCTCTCATAAGTCGGACGTCGGCTTCTCCGGCGCCCGCCGAGAGCTCACCACTAAGCCTGACGTCGGCTCATCCGAAGTCTGGCGTGAAGGAACGGACGACGGACCCCCACCCCACCCAACGTCCGTCGTACTCGGTTCCTTGCAGCCTTCGCTGCCGTCTGGAGAAACCAGAGTCTCCCCAACCCGACCCTGGGGACTGTTCCCCTCCGTCCCCGGGCAAAGCTGGGGATCTTTTCCCTCCGTCAGTCCTTCCTCTACCTGGAGCGCCGGACCTGACATCGGCTCCCCGGATGCCGGCTCCGACACGGCCCCTCCGACGTCGGTACCTCTGGTGCCAGGGCCTCCACCGGCGGCCTTGCCGACTCTGGGAGACATCCTGCTCCCATTGGGCCCTCTGGGCTCTCCACTGTGGACCCGCCCGTGAGACCTCCGGCCGGGCCGTCTGCTCTGGCAGCCCCCCACCCCGGCTCCCGGGTATCCTCTGTCCTACTAGACGCTGGTGTACCCGGTTCCACGGTATCTGGCGCCACAGTACCTGACGCCGGGCTTCTCGACACCACAATACGCGACGCCAGGCTACCCGCAGCCGGGTTTTGGATACACTTCATACGGTTATAATCCGTATTCTTATCCCCCGCCTCCTCCACCGCCCTCGCGGCCGCCGGTAGACCTGCAGAAGACTCTGGCCTCCTTGTGGGCTGAGGCCAAGGCTCAGCTCACGAAAGAGGTCGAGTGCCGCCTTGCAGCGACGGTGCTGTCCCAGGTTCCTGTACGTCCGAGGCTGGGCACTCCCTCACCACCTCCGGACTCCAGGGTTCTTCCGTCTGGATCCAGAGAAGGGCAGGACATGCTTCCCCGGGGACTTCCCAAGGGGTCTGTTCCTCCCCCGGGTCGGGAAAGGGAGTGTTTCTCTTCTTCAGCCACCTCTTTACCCTCGGACTCCTCGGACTCTTCCGACGGTTGCTCCGAGAGAGACGACGAGCCTCGCTCTCCGTCAAAGCCCAGGCCAAGGACTCCTCTGGAGGATCCTTCTTTTACGGAGTTGCTTAGGAAAATCCACGAGGTTCATCAGTGGCACTCCCTGGAACCAGATCCTCAGCGTCTGAAACTCGCTGAACATCTGGATCTGCCCGTGACAGCTCCTACCTTGGCACCACCCTGGATAGAGCCTCCGCGCCGCTTTACCATAATATGGAAGCAGCCGTCGGCCTTAGCCCCACTTCCTAGGAAGTTGAACTGGCTATATCAGGCTCCAGAGGGTGTTGATTTTCTGGATTCTCACCCTCGTGCTGACTCCGTCGTGATTAGCGCTGCTCACGGCCGGTCGGCGAACCCAAACATCTTAGCTCGTCACCACCTGATAAGGAATCACGCCTTCTGGACCAGTATGGGAGAAAGATTTACACTTTCTCCACACTGGGGATCAGGGCCCTGAACTATGTCGGCCATATGGGGGACAACCAGAAGGCCATCCTGACTCAGGTGGAAGCCAAACTGGACTCCTTGCCTGACTCCCAAGTCAAGCAGGAGTTGGCTGATCTCGTCCGCTCTGCTCGTTCAGCCAGTCGACACATGCTGCGTGCGACATACACTGCTGGGCGGAGCTCAGCTTTCGCTGTACGCCTACGGTGTCATGCTTGGCTCCGTGTGTCAGGTTTGGTCCCGGAGGTGCAATCTGCTATCCAGGAAGCACCCTTCCGGGGGTCGGTGCTTTTCGGGGGCGATGTCATGGACATCATCACCGATTTGCAAGAGAAGGGGACGGCTCTGAAGTCAGTTGATTCCATGTACGGTCCCCATCAGCAGCAGCGCCGTCCCGTTCACAGACTGAATCGACCAAAGGTGAAACCGCAGGGAAGGCGGGCCACAAAAGCGCTGGGCCCCCGCAGCTGCCAAGCCCCCCCTTCCTGCCCAAAAAAGCAGAGGGTGCTTCAGCTGTGGCGCTGCCCCACACCACCTGACTCCTTTCCTCTCCCACCGCCTCCGGACTGTCCGGAGGAACCAGTAGGAGGGAGGTTTTCCCTCCACCTTCTGGGATGGGAGAGGATAACCACAGATTCTTGGGTGCTCCAGCTCACAGCAGAAGGATACTCCATAGAGTTTCTTCAGAAACCACCCCGCCACCCCCCTCTGAAGTCGTCGTATTCACGGGAACATCTTCTTTTGGTCCAGAAGGAAATCTTGGCTCTTCTGCTGAAGCAAGCGATAGAGCCTGTCTCCCCTTCATCTGCAAGGGACGGGTTACTATTCCCATTTCTTCCTGGTCCCAAAAGACAGGAGATCTCAGACCAATTTTGGATCTCAGTTCCTGAATCTTTACGTAGGGTACAAAAGGTTCAGGATGCTCTCTTTGCAGAGCCTTCTGCCCCTCCTCCGGCCGGGTCAATGGCTTTGTGCTCCGGGTATACAGGACGCTTATCTGCACATTCCCATTCGCCCATCTCATCATAAATACCTTCGTTTTTTCGTCCAGAGGACCACTACCAGTTCAAGGTGCTCCCGTTTGGTCTATCCTCGGCTCCCAGTATTTACCAAATGCCTGGCAGTGGTGGCGGCCCACCTGCGTACCAAGGGAGTGCAGGTTTTCCGTACCTGGACGACTGGCTCCTGGCGGCCTCGTCCAGGGAGGAACTCCTGTGTTTCCTCTCCCTTACCCAGCAGGTTTTTGCCTGCCTGGGCATTACCATCAACCATTCCAAGTCTCATCTGGACCCATCCCAGAGGCTACAGTTTATTGGGACGATCCTCGGTACGACCATGGGCAAGGCCTTCCTGCCTCCGGACAGGGCGTCCACCCTTCAGACCCAAATAAGTCTGTTGTCCGACCACAGGATGGTCTCTGTGAGGTCGGTCCTTCGCCTTCTCGGGCTCAGGCGACTGCTATCCCGCGGTGCCTGGCTCGACTCCACATGAGGATCTCTCAGTGGACTCTCGCTCTCAATGGGATCAGCTAGTGGGCTGACCTAGATCACTCATTCAAACAACATAGAAGTCTTGCTATATTATAGACATTAGCAGTTTGATCCAGCTCTAGAACTGCCCGGGTGAAATGGTTAAAACCATTCCAAATAGAAATTTTGGCACGGAGCAGCTCTATCTGTGTCATTTCAAACTTGAACTGTCAGATTCTTTACTCCGCCTCAGTGAACAGTCGCTCCGAGATTTCTCCTTCTGCGGTTCATTTCTCGGTTTAAAAGTGTTTTCTCGGTTGGATTTAACGAGAATAGTTTTTTACAACATAAAACCGTTCGGTTCAAGCTCTATCTGTGGTAACCGTAAGTAAATGAAGGTTTTGTCTGTGTGGAACTTGTAAGTTATCGGTTCGGTTTTGAACCGATCAGTGGATTAAAACTCATTTAAAACTAAAAGTTACTATTTTGAAGTGCGGTTCCGGTTCTTATCGGTTCTAAAAGCGGTTTATTACGTTTTTCCAATACCCGTGACACGGTTAGGAACCGATAAGGGTGTCTTGCCTAGCACTGCCGTTAAAGGGGCAAGTTTTTGGTTAAGCTGGCATTATGTCTGAGAAACCCAAAGAAAACCGGGCCCACTGGGTTTCAACACTGTGATGTCTGTGGGGAAGTCTTTGCCAAGGCTGACCCACACCACATATGTTTATTGTCTGAGGTTTGACCACCTCAGTCAGACTGCCAGGTATGTAAATTTCCCTGCAGCCACCCTGGAAAAAAGATTGGGCAGGCTCAGGGAGCGAGAGGCCAAAAAGTCCGCTGACCCGGATGGCCAGCCCGGTTCGGTGCCCTCTGACCAGGGCCAGACTTCCTCGGGCAAAAGAAAAGCTGGTTCTGAGGAACCAATTCCAGTAAAGAAAACAAGAAAATCAGCAGGTCTGGAGTCCAAAATTCCTTCTCCAACTGCTGCAGAGATAGAAAAAGCCATACAAATTGTCCAGTCACTGTCTCAGGGTCCGTCCGAACCACCACTATCTGGTAAAAGGTCGGTTCGTCCGGTCCCAGTGGTTCAGGATTATGATATTGAGAATTTTATGAACCAGAGGAGGGAGGAGGATTATGAACAGTATGAATGTGGCTGGGAAGGTCTGGGTGTGACCATTGAACGGACATCTCCCAGACAGACCTTTAGAATCTCCCCTATGCTGTCTGAGTCCCCATCTCATTTTATGTTTTATAAAAAGTTGCTGAAACCCTCCAGCTTCCTTTAGAAGAGGCTGTGGATGAGCAAGAGGAGCCTGATTTTGTAGAAATGATGGATATTCCAGAGTCTAGGAGATTGTCTATTCCTTTACATAAGTCTTTTAGAAACAAACAATTAAAATTTTAAAGCTCTAATTCTGTGCCTCCTGTAGATAAAAGATGGACAGAAGGTATACATTGTCAGGCCCTGATACAGAATTCCTTTCTCAGCAAATGCAGTCATGTTGGGGTAGTTCAGGCTGCTGCCTGTGATAAAGCTAATATTCCCTTGGCTTCACATCCTCCTGACAAAGATTCCAGGAAGATTGATGCCATGGCAAAAACAGTATATGGCAGCCTCTCTGGGACTCAGGCAAGCAAATTATATGGCTTATGTAGCTAGGTATCAGAAATCTAGATGGGATACTGTTATGAATTGGCCAAGCAGGCCCATGGCCAGCTGGCTAGTGAACTAGAACAGGTGGCTGCTGATGGCATTGGAAGCCTCTAAGGTTCAGTTTCATGCTGCTGTGGATGTTAATGATGTTTCCTCTAGGGTCATGGCCACATCTGTAGCTTTTCATAGGTTGGCCTGGCTCAGGTGTACTAGTTTGTCACAGAGCAGACAGAGAATTACATGAAGAAGATGGATGAATATAGGACTACTTACAAGAGTGCCCAGGCTAAGGAGCGGCAAGCCACTCCTCAAAGGCATGCCCCCAGGCGTAGGGGTAGGCCTTTTCACAGGCCTTTCTACCAGACTCAGGCCTCCTCTGCCTATGCTCAGAGGGGCTTCTTCAGAGGCAGGGGCAGACGAGGGGTGGGCAGACCTGCTCCCACCCCCAGCCTAAAGCTCCTGCGAAACAGGCACCCTGATGGGGTGCCCAGGGCCGATTCTCCTGTACCAGTGGGGGGCAGGCTGGCTTACTTCAGTCAGAATTGGGCTTCTTTAACCTCAGACAAGTGGGTTCTGGAAGTAGTAAGCCAGGGTCTGGTTCTCAGCTTCAAAAAGTTTCCCAAGTTGAGAAGCAGACTTTTCCCTGCAAGTGCTCAGAGACCCTCGCTCTGGAAACAGAGGTCTCATCCTGTTAGCTCTCAGAGCAGTAGAAGGGTTCCTCCCTGCATCAGGGCAGGGGTCTGTATTCAGATACTTCCTTACCCAAAAAGACAGGAGAATGGCCCATTTTAGATCTCAGATATCTGAACAAGCATCTTTTGAAACCAAAGTTCAAAATGGTAACTCTGGCAATGATTTTACCTTCCCTAAGGCCAGGGGACTGGCTAGCCTCCCTGGACCTCAAGGATGCCTATTTCCATGTCCTAATCAGAAGATCCCATCGAAAGTACCTCAGATTGAACTGCCCTCAGGTCATTACCAGTTCAGAGCAATGCCCTTCGGCCTACCTCTGCTCCAAGGGTATTCACAAAGTGTCTAGCAGTGGCAGTGGCCCACTTAAGGAGGCAGAGGATTGCTGTTTTCCCTATCTAGACGACTGGCTCATTGTAGGCCAGTCCCAGAACAGGTAAATCTCACCTGCAGGTCACCCAGCAGCTTCTCACCTCCCTGGGTTTTCTGCTAAACCTACCAAAGTCGGTTCTGGAACCAGTCCAGGTACTCACCTTTATAGGGGCAGAATTGGACACAAAGCTAGCCAGAGCCTTTCTTCCCCAGAAAGGGTAAGAATTTAGTGGCTCTGGCCTCTTCCTTCACTCTGCAGGTCTCTCGACCAGCAAGACACTTTCTGCAGCTCCTGGGGCACATGGCTGCATCCACAGCTGTTGTGCAGGAGCCAGATTTCAGATGAGACATTCAGTTTCACTTGAGAACCTTTGGTCTCAGAGAAGAGACCCCTTTCCAAGTTGGTCCCAGTGACTGAACCTTGATCCTAGCTCTCCAGTGGTGGCAGGATCAGAGCAATTAAGCAGGGGTCCCCTTCATTTCCCCTTCTCACGACTTGACTCTCACTACAGATGCTTCCCTTCTGGGTTGGGAGCCCACATGGCGACCTTTCCACTCAGGAGTTTGGTCCCCCAGGAATCTCTGCTCCACATCAATTTGCTGGAACTCAGAGCTGTCTTTTTAGCTCTTCAAGCTTTTCTGCATCTGTCCACGACAAGGTGATACAAGTCAGAACAGACAACACCACAACAATGTGGTACATCAACAAACAGGGGCACTCGGTCTTGACCTTGTGCACGAGGCAATTAAGTTGTGGTCTCTGGCCTATTCCTGAACACTTCCCTCATAGCAGTTCATCTTCCAGGGAAGGACAATGTCCTAGCGGATGCCCTCAGCAGGATTTCCAGGGCCATCACGAATGGTCCCTGGATCCTCAAATGCTGGGATAGTTTTTGCCAGGTGGGGCATCCCTCAGATAGATCTTTTGCAGCCCCAGACAATCACAAACTTCCTCTGTTCTGTTGCAGGCCTCCAGTGCTGGGCTCAGTTCCCTGGATGCCCTTCTTCTGGATTGGGAGGAAGTTCCTCATGCTTTCCCCCTTTCCTCTCCTATTCAAGTACTAGTCAAAATCAGATCTCAGCCTTGCAGGGTGATTCTGATTGCCCAGTTAGGGCCAGGCAGCCCTGGTACCCACTCCTTCTGTCTCTGACAGTCCATCTTCCCCTGTGCCTCCCAGGAATCACAATCTGTTGACTTGTGCCCAGGGAAGGGTTTGGTATCGGACCTCAAATCCCTCAACCTCAAGGCCTGGCTCTTGAGGAGTTAGAATTTGCTGATTTACACCTCTCTCAGGGTGTTCTTGAGATCCTAAAGGCTTCCAGAAAGCCTTCCACTAGAAGCTACTTATAGTTCTAAATGGAAAAGGTTTTCCATTTGGTGTGCTGGAAAATATTTCCTCAGAATCTGCTGAATTGCCCATTTTGTTAGATTACATGGTACATCTTAATTCCTTGGGTCTCAGACCAGCTACCCTGAGAGTTCATTTGGCAGCTGTGTCTGCTTTTGTGTCAGCAGGAAAGTCATCCTTCTTTCCTCTCATCCTGTGTTTTCCAAGTTTTTAAGGGATTACTCCATACTAATCCTCCTTTGGGAACCGGCCCTGCTTGGGACCTTAATGTTTGCATTGCCCAGTTAATGCAACCCCCTTTTGAACCTCTGTCTTCTGCAGAGCTTAAGTACCTAACTTGGAAAACTGTTTTCTAGTGGCTATCACTTCTGCCAGACGCATAAGTGAATTGCAAGCCTTGTCAGTGGAGACTGACTTTATTTCTTTCCACAGGGATAAGGTAGTCCTTAGGACTAATAGGAAGTTTTTGCCTAAGGTGGTTTCAGATTTCCATCTTAATCAATCTATCTCCCTTCCAGTATTTTTCACTGATCACTCCTCTTCGGGTGAGAGGAGGTTGCACAGCCTGGATGTTAAGAGAGCTCTTAGTTATTATATAGAGCGTACCAAAGGTCACAGGTTCGAATCCCTCCAACTTTTCCTTACCTATGGTGAAGTTGGGAAAGGCAAACCTGCCACTAAGAGATCAATAGCCAGGTGGATTGTCTCTTGTATCCAATTTTGTTATCAGAAAGTGGGCAGAGCCCCCGGTTTGAGGCTCATTCTACCAGGGGTACAGCTGCGTCTCTAGCTGCTGCCAGAGATATCCCTTTATTAGAGATTTGCCAGGCTGCTACTTGGAAAGCGGTACACACTTTTACCAAGCATTACTCCCTGGATGTCCAGGCCAGGAGAGATGCTCGGTTTACAGCTGTTCTTCAGAGCCTATTCCTAAGTAGGTTCTGCCCTCCTCCATGGAGGTACTGCTGTAGTATTCTGCTAATGTCTATAATATAGCAAGACTTCATGTTGTTTGAAGAAAAATTACTCACCTTAGTAATGTTGTTTCTTCTAATGGAGTCTTGCTATATTATAGAACCTCCCCAACCTGCCCTCAGAACCTCTACTTGGTGGGTGCGGGCAACTTAGTGTGGGCACTACTTATGTCCTGTTAGCATTTTGTCCCTTTGGGACTTTGGGGTGTGTATGTCGTGTGTGTGTTTTATTATACTTATGTTCCATTTTCATATTATTAGAATGGTGTTAGTATTTCTGGTCCCCTGACTTGAGTCTTGGGTGTTGGGACCATCAATGGTTGTTATTATTTAGGTAGCCATTTGGCTATGTGTAGGTTACAGCTTCCACACAGACCTTAGTGAGTTTGGCTCGATAAAGATCTGACAGTTCAAGTTTGAAATGACACAGATAGAGCTGCTCTCATGCCAAAATTCTATTTTGGAATGGTTTAACCATTTCACTCCGGGGCAGTTCTAGAGCTGGATCAAACTGCTAATGTCTATAATATAGCAAGACTCCATTAGAAGAAACAACATTACTAAGGTGAGTAATTTTTCTTTCTGATCTCCTCATGATGATGCGAGACTTGCAGTGGTGGATGGTTCGAGAGAACCTGTGGGGAGTTCTTTCTTTCATCTCCCCCTCCCAGACTCTAACCAGGCGAAGGTTGGAGAGCCATCTAGGCCCTCATCGGACCCAGGGCTCCTGGTCCAAGCTAGAACAAACTCTCCACATCCAGTGTGCTCGAGACCTCGGGCAGTGTTTTGCGTTCTCAAACCCTTCACCCATACATCCTTCCTGGCCACCTAGCGTCCAAGGCGGACAACATGTGCGTGTGTGGTACATCAGCAAGCAGGGAGGACTCGGTCCCCCTCTATGCAGGGAGGCAATGAGGGTTTGGGATTGGGCAACACAACACGACTGTCACCTCACAACAATTCACGTTCCGGGAGTCGACAACACCCTGGCAGACAAACTAAGTCGCTCTTTTGCTCTGGCTCACGAGTGGGAACTGGACCAAGGAGTCCTAGACGGTATCTTCCAACTTTGGGGAACTCCACAGATCGACCTGTTCGCATCTCCCCTAAACGCAAAACTTCCCATCTTCTGCTCGCTCGTTCCAGAACGAGGCACTTTTTGGAGCGACACTCTGTCTCTAGACTTGAAGGGCAGATTTGTCTTTGCCTTTCCCCCAATTCCACTTATCCCACGAGTCTTACAGAAACTAGCTTCAGAAGGGGCGAGAATGATTCTGATCACTCCTTTCTGGCCCAGGCAAATCTGGTTCTCTCTTCTACAGCAATATTCAGAGGATCCTCCTCTTCCTCTATCTCGAGGTTTGTTGACGCAGGATCAGGGGACCCTGGTCCATCCAGGCCACAGATCCCTTCAACTGCATGCATGGTTCATGCAGACCTAGCCCAATCCTGTTTTGGAGTGTCCCCCAAAGTGGCGGAGATCTTAGTGGAGGCCAGAACACCCCCCATCAGATCCACTTATGCCATGAAGTGGAAAAGATTCACTATTTGGGCCGCTTCCAAGAACTTGGAACCTTTCTCCTGTTCAGCGGGGCTTCTGCTGGAGTATCTATGTCATATGTTTGACCTGGGTCTCAGCCATTCCTCTCTGAAGGTACACATGGCCATTTTGGCCTATCATGTTCCCTTCGCAGACAAGGCTTTTGCTTAACTGGAGGTCTCCAAGAACTTTCTCAAAGGAGTCCTCCATCTGAGGCCCCACATCCGTACTCCTGCTCCCCCTTGGGACTTGAACTTTGTTCTCGAGAAACTTACTCTCCCTCCCTTCGAACCTGCAGCTTCTGCGGATTTGAAGTTCCTTTGTGGAAGACTCTCTTGGTAGCCATTACTGCCAACTGCGGAGGATCTCCAAGCTCCAGGCCCTAATATGTAAATCCCATACTTGATTTTCTTACGAGGAGTTACAACTTGCTTTCGAATCCTAAGTTTCTCCCTAAGTAGTAGCGAGTCTACACTAAATCAGTCCATAGAGTTACCTGCCTTTTAAGCAGTACTCTAATCAAGAGTAATGTTACTCCATACTATGGATGTTCATGATTCTGAGATACTACACCAACAGGACGAAGGATCTCAGAAAGACCTGATCAGTTGTTCGTCTCTTTTGCTCACAAAGGGAAGGCAGTGCTGTTTCAAGCAATGCCTGTCTAAGTGGTTAGCTCATTGCATCACTTTCTGTTATGACAAATACAACAAGACCCTCCTGGTCAAGTCAGAGCCACTCCACTAGAGGAGTAGCTGCCTCTGCGGCTTGTTTCAGAATGTGTCTGCGGCAGACATCTGCTGCCGCCACCTGGACTAAATCCCATACCTTTACAAACACTACAGTTTGGATGTTGCCTCTCGCTGTAGAGCAGGCTTCAGGCTGGCTGTTTTGCAAGGCCTCCTATCTTGAGACTTGCACAACCAGAACTACCTTTTGGAGCAGTTTTTCCTCCTCCCGGTGCCTCTCTTTGTTTCATACTGCTTGGGATTCAGTCCTATATGTAATTACCTACTGCAAGAGCCCTCTCGAAGTAAGATAGTACAGTTACATAAGAACTTACTGCGACAGTAGATCTTTGAGAAGGTTCTTGAGTAAATATCTGCTATCGCCCTCCATCCCCTAGGCTTTTTCGGCTCCTTTTCCATTGAGGGAAATATCCGCTTCTCTCTCGTCCAGCCTCTTTTGGCCTGTGGCGGGAAAGAACTGGAAGGTGGGCTCCGGGACCGCCCCTTTATACCGTCGTCTCCAGTAGCTGGTTATCTGACGTGGGGGCGGTCCCTCGCCAGAGACTGCTAGCTAGAAATTTTTCCGTGGGGTCCTGCCGCCTGCCAGCGTCAGTTCTATATGTAATTACCTACTGCAAGAGCCTCTCTCAAAGATCTAGTGTTACGGTAAGTTCTTACGTAACTGTACTTTGCTTGACTTCTTTTCTTAGGAGCTCCTTAAGGTTGTCCCAGAAACGCCTCCCGTCCCCCCAGCTGCATTCAAGTTGATTCTTATAATAGTCCACCTTGGTACTCCATATTAGTTGAGCCCCATCTCTTCCTAGCGACCTTGTAGTTCAGCTTCCCTTCCCACTCCCACCCATCGACTTACAACCCTCCTACACCACCTTTCCCCTTTACTCCTGTGCCACACCACCTCTAGCTACTTTGACAACACCAATCTGGCTGCTTACCTTTTCCCCCCTCATGCCCAGAGCTTAACACGGACCTATTATTGACATGTCTCACTATTCCCAGTGTATCCCTACCCTGCAACAACTTGATGTAATGTAATGTAATTTACTCTACTTTTAAGATGTAACTGAAACTAGCAAGTCTTGTACCTGATATGCCATTTTAATGATGTTCATGATGCCATACCATGGTTTTCTTTTTACACTGTTATCTTAATTTGTACTTATTGTATTTGTATTGCTCTGTTTTATCCTTGACTTGGAACCTTTGAAAATGAGTCTTTGACTCAAAGGTATTAATCCCAGTCGAAAAAAATAGTTCTGGATGTGTGATATTTAGGTTGACCCACGGCCCTGCTCCACAGGTTATCCCGTTCTCTCATTAGTTCCAGTAGCTCACTGGTAATCAAGTGGATATTGGTCTATACGGTGTCCTACTATGCTTACACATGTGTAAACTCCCAGGATCAGTAGCAGTGCGGTGGAGGACATGTCCATGTTGTAGTTCCCTACATTAACAGTTCAAATACAGCAGTGGGTACATTACGCTCATTACATATTCAGTTGCAGAGGTTAGGGAAAGAAATTTAGGCAGCAGAATGATCAGCTCCAGGCAGTTCAAATCCCCAGGAGCTGAAGCCAATCAGGGAGAGACAGAGTGCTGAATCAGCCTATAGTAGACCCAAATTTAGGCACCATCCACCAACTGAGTTCACAGCTAGCAAGGCGTTATATCCCAGCCGTGCCATAGCTGCTCCTTCTCCCTTCCAACTCTCTAAACTCTGTACTTTCCCTGAACACAGACCATACTCTTAAAATGACTATCCATAGACCCACTGCTGCCATTACTACCAAGTGCAGAGGTCCCCAGCTCTTTTAAATGGACCATGCCACCAGCCAACACCATCCATACAGTCCCACCCTAACTCTACCCAGCGTGTCCTTTCTGTGGGCTAGTGCAACCATCTGCGGCTACTGAAATTCTGAATCAACTTGTCCTGCTGGCCAGTGTAAAGAAAAGTTCTGTGATCGTGGATATGTTCTTTCCACACTTCTTGGCAGGTACCTTGCTGCTCTAAGACGTGCCAGAAAGTTTTCAAGCTGGCTTCTCCCACCCACCCGGGTGGTATAACCTCGGCTCCGCATCGTGATGCCAGATCTTTCTTTCTGCTGGAAGGTTCCGGTTCCCTTCTTAGCGCTCGCCCGTGTAGTAGGCCCTGGCTCTAGAATCTTCCTATTCACTTCCAAAACTTAATTAAAACTCTCTCGAGTGTTGTCCTTGCCTTCTCTCACTACCGCGACGGAAGACAGATCAGTTCCTGGAGTTTACTTCCGGTGCCCTCTTAGTCAGAAGATCTCTCACGCTGATCCACCACGCCGCGTCGTCTGCCTAGAACATGACCACCAATCACAGGCTTTGCGATCACTGTCGGTCCTTTTCACCTTCGGTTCTGGAAGACTGCGCTGCCCGACTTCAGCTGGGGCGACTGGAGAAGTGTTACCCTCCGGTTAAATCCAAGGGTGCCCATTGGGTGGTCTCCATGGCTGCAAGGTCCACTGAGCAGCTGAAACCGCTTAAGGCTTTCGAGGTGGAGGCGGCTCAGGCCGCGTCATGCTTTTTCTTCGGCTTCGACCTTCATTCCGCTACAGCTGGGATCCTTCTATTTGGCTTCCTTCAAGGAGTTGTGCCAGTCTCTCTCTACCAAGGGAGAGGGCCCTTCGGGGTTGCATGTTTCACGCTGCCGGAAGGAGTCGTCGAAAAAGGACATGTCACAATGTCGACGCTCTTGGGACCGAGAGCAGTCCCAGTTACAGGATACCCCTGTTTTGACTTAGGTCGAAGTCGCAGCCAATGCCAATGGTTTCACGGTAACCCCGTCAGACAAGTCGGCTGAGAAGTCTGTCGGCACGGCTGAGATTTTTCTAGAGTCGATTGGCGGGTTGTCACCCAATCCGGTCGATGGGTCGGCTCAGCCCACTGGGCAGGACCCATCCCCCAAGGAACCAGACCAGGAGGAGGTGCCGCTTTCCCCGACTCCTTCTGAGATCCCCCATCGGCCCCGCCTTGACCGGTTGAGGTCTCATTCCTCGGCTCGGCGTCGAGCAGGACTCGTCCTCATCGGTGATCTTGCTCTCGATGCCATGGTAAGCAGCAACACCGCTCCTCGTTTTCGTCCTCCTCGGGTGAGGAGAGGCTCCAGCACAAGATGCATCAACACTACAAAGACTTAATATGGCAGCAGTTCGTCCTGTCCGGGTCAAAACCGATTCTGGTTTCTACCCTGGCCATTAAGTGGCTTTCGCCCGAGCGACTGACGTCGGCCATGGCCACCATCACCGAGGTGCCAGTTAAGGCCTCACTGGCTTAGCCTGAGTAACCGAAGTCCGGGGCTCCGACCAAGGGATCTCAGTTGGACCAAGCTTGCCCCATTGGTTGTCGGTCACTCTTACTCCCGACCACCCAAGGTGGGTTGAGAGTGATACAGGTGGTTGCCCGCTTTACGAGGACTCCTTGGAGTCTGAAGATTCCTCCATGGTCTCCCATCCTATTGGCTCGAGTATCTTTTTTGGGGGTCTCCATTGATGAGGGCCTACTCGCTGATGAGTATCTGTTGGCTCATTTCGAGTCCGCAGGGAATGGAGCTTGAGCCTGTGCAGAAGCGGGCCAGTATCCCTCACAGAGATTCTGGACAAAGGGATCTCCGGCGAGGAGGCCTTTCAGTGGCAGAGGCCATTGTGGCCCAACCCTTGGATCTGTGGCAGCATCCTTTATCTTTCCCTGCGCCTTCTGCCCGCATGGCCCGCAAGCATGCAATCCTTATAGGATCACTTTCGGAGTTTTCGGAGCACCACTCTGTGGTGGGGTTGGTGGCTGACTCCATCTTTCGGTGCTCAGGCAACAAAGGGGATGTGGACAGACCCCTGGACAGGGAATCCAAACAACTGGACCATTCTGGAAAGAAGGTCTATGCAGCCTTCTCCCTTGGCTTCCGTCAGGCCAGTTCGGCTGTTATCATGGCACATTTCTCCCATGCCCTCTTGGGCTCCCTAGACGATGTGATCCCTCATCTCCCGGCAGACCTCCAAACCAAGGTTAAGCAGGTCCAGGACTAGGGTAGGGCAGTGGTGAAGCAACTCCAGACGGCTCCGGACATTGGTGACTCCTGTGCCCGCTCAGTAGCAGCCGCAGTGGCCATGCGCCTCACGGCTTAGCTGCGCATCTTGACCTTTATGGCTGATACGTAACACAAGCTGGCAGATGTCCCCTTCTTCAGCACCGACCTGTTTAGGCCAGGCATGGAGGGCCACCTCCAACGTATAGAGAAGTCCAGTGTCACCTGGACTCCACCACATCTGCCCAGAAGGACAAGGGCCCCAAGTGTCAGAACCGCAGACCCTTTCCGTTTGACCACTCCCTGCGGCCAGACCAGCAAGTAGTAGCAGCAGCAGGCCCAGCAGGCTCAATCTTGGCATCCTTGGGCCAAGTCCGTGGCCTCCTCATTCAGGAAGCCCCAGGGAAAGGTCCCAGCGGCTCCTCCGCTGGACCTTCCTCCAAGCCTACCAGTGACTGATTGGGGGCACCTCCCTCAGTCCGTCAGACCTCCGTGGGGGCTGGCTCAGCCACTTCCTTTCCACCTGGTCCGCTATCGCCACGGACTATTGGGCTCTGAAGGGTCGGTCGAGGCCTGCCCTCTGAATTCCGGAGAGCAGGCCTCCATATCGAGCCCGCGCCTTGGGGATCTGGGTGTCCTCAGCCTGTCAGTCAGCTCTCGAGATAACTTAGCTCAGCTCCTCCTCAAGGAGGTGGTGCACAGATAGCGCACCGCCTTCAGACCCAGGGTTTGTTTCAGATACTGCTAGTATCTCAAAGCGGGGCGGGCTGGCCCATTCTAGATTTGCATGACCTGAACAAGTTCCTCAGGTCCCCCACCTTCTGGATGGTAACTCTGGCTCGGATAATACCATCCCTGGAGCAAGGCATATGGTTCTACTCCCTAGATGTTCAGGACGCGTTCTTTCACATCCCGATCCATCCATCCCATCAATGGTTACTCTGCTTCGAGCAGAGGACCCTTCTGAGTTTCAAGCCATGCCCATTGGCCTGCCTTCAGCCCCAGGGTCTTCACCAAATGCATGGCAGTGGTGGAGGCTTATCTGAGGCACGGGGGCAGGTGTACCCTTACCTGGGCCCGGTGGCTGGTAGCAGGTTCCTCCAGGTGTAGGTGGAGCGGTCCAGGGATCTGGCCTCCAGACTCTGAGCTCGACTGTGGCCTCTTGATCAATGAGGCCAAGTCAGAACTCATGCCTTGTGTGGTGATTCAGTTCATCGGAGCAGAGCTCAACTCCTGCCAAGCCAGAGCTCGGCTCCCGGTGGACAGGGCAGAGGTTCTCTCCTCCTTTGCCCAGTCATTTCTGGTAGGGCAATTGTGCCTTGCCCGGGACTTCCTGTGTCCTCTGGGCTACATGGTGGCCTGCACCAGCATGGTCCGATGGGCCCACTGGCATATGTGATCCCTCCAGTGGGAAATGGCCAGCCAGAGGTCTCAGCGCTCAGGTCATCTCCACCAGCTGGTCTCTGTGACCCAGAGGATGTGGGATGGCCTCCAGTGGTGGCCCGTCCCATCCACCTGCATAGGGATCCTGTTGGTCTGCCCAGGAGCCGATGTTCATCTTGATGACCGATGGGCTGTGGTCCCCCCAGGAGTCCCGATACCACATCAACCTGCTGGAGCTTCGAGCGGTTCGGCTAGCCCTGACTGCATTCGCTCCGTTTGTTCGGGGGCAAGTGGTCCAGGTCCAGATGGAAAACACCACGACCATGTACTTTCTCAACAGGCAGGGTAGGACGCAGTCCTTGCCCCTCTACAAGGAAGCTCTCTGTATTTGGTCCCTCGTGCTTAACCTGGAGGCAGATCTCCTAGCCATTCACGTGGCAGGAGCCTCGAATCAGCTGGCCAGTGCCCTCAGCCAGACAGGTGGGGCATCTCACGAGTGGTCTGTCCACCAGAAGGTAGTACAAGATTTGTTCTCCCACTGGGACACCCGCGGGTGGACCTGTTACCTTCAGGAGAACACAAAGCTGAGCTGTATCCTTTCCGCCCAGCTCAGCAGGTTTGCTGCAGCGGGATGACTTCTCGAGGCCATGGACCCTGGCTCTCTTCGACGTTTTTCCTCTCCTTCCCTTGATTTGCAAAGTGCTCATCAAGGTCAGGAGGGAAAGGGCAGGTGATCCTGGTAGCCCCAGACTGGCCATGCCAGTTCTGGTATCAGATCTCCTCAGCCTCCCTCCAGGCTCCGAGGCATTTTCCAGCATGCCCGGCCTTGCTCTCTGTCAGTCAGGGAAGGTACTCCAACCGGACCTTCAATTCCTGCACCTGACGGTCTGGTTCCTGAGCGGCTAGAGTTCCAGGCCTTGCGTCTCTCTGGTATGGTCCCAACATTGTTGAGGCTTCCTGTAAGGAATCAACCAGAAAATGCTATGCCTTTAAATGGAAGAGAGAGAGGGCAAAGGGTTGGCTCCATCGTCCTGTCCAATGGCTAGCATTTTGGACTATCTTTGGTCCCTCTTCCAGCAGGGACTTCGGTCGACGACCCTAAAGGTACACCTGGCAGTCATCTCTGCTTACCGGGTGCGGGCCGGTCAATAGTCTGTGGCACAGGAGAAGGTGGTCTGGCGCTTCTTCAAAGGCCTAGATCTCCTATTCCCTCTGGTGTGTGAACCTCCACCTCCGTGGGGTCTACTGCTGGTTTTTGCAAAATCCATGGGCAAGCCATTCGACCCGATGCACAAATGTGACATCTCACATTTGTCGTGGAAGACCGCCTTCTTGGTTGCTATCACGTCTGCCAGAAGGACTGTGGAGTTACAGGCGCTCTCTACCTGGTCTTCCACAGGGACAAGTTAGTGCACCCACCTGAAATTCCTTCCGAAGGTGGTGTTGGAGTTTCACCTTAACCAGGTGATTACTCTGCCGATGTTCTACCCCAGTCGCACTTCAGAGGCCGTGTACAGGCTTCATGCTTTGGACCTGAGACGAGCGCTCGGCTACTACAAACAGCTAACGGCAGAAGTTCGGGTATAGGTTCGCCAGCTGTTTATCACCTACGCTGAAGCCACACCTGGCAGACCTGCAGCCAAGTGGACAGTAGTTCAATGGATTACATCTTGCATTGACTTCTGCTGTAGGTTGGTGGGTAGGGAGCTTCCCGTAGGGCTTAAGACTCATTCCACTCACCATACTGCTGCGTCGGTGGCTGCTTCTAGGGACGTCCCTATCCTGGAAATCTGCAGGGCTGCTACCTGGAAGTTAATGCACACCTTCGTTTCCTATTACCACACTGACCTCGAGTCACGCCGGGATGCTGGTTTTGGAGCCTCAGTTCTCCAGTCCCTCTTTCCTAAGTAGGGTGTGTGCGTCTTGCCTCCCTCCTCCTGGAGAACTGCTAGGAGTCTGCCAAGAAGTGTGGATAGAACAACATGCCCACAATCCTAGAAAAACAGGTTACTCGTCTGTAACAGTAGTTCTAGGAGTGGTATATGTTGTTCATCCACACTGATCCACCTGACCTCCCGTCGGCAGCTACAAAGCCAGGCTTGCGGGCAAGATCTGGTGTCATTAGGTAGACAAGGGATATCACCCGGGTGGGTAGGAGGAGCCAGCTTGAAGTCTTTTAGGCACATCTTAAAATGGCAGAGTACCTGCCAAGAAGGTGGATGAGCATTATACCACTCCTAGACCTACTGTACAGGTGAGTAACCAGTCTTTGCGATTAGTACCATATGCTTGGCTACTCGTCGATGGGGATATCCATCAGCCTACCAGCCCCTCCACCTGCTCCTCAGCCTCAGGCAGGCGTCCGGCTGTCTTTCAGTCCTGGTGGTCAGAGACCAAGGCTCAGCTTGTTTCAGAGCTGGATAGCTGCTGCACCCAGGATGTTCCCCAGGTTCCGTCAGACCAGATGCCTAGGTCCACTCCTATGCGGACTCTCGTCATCTGACATCAGGCCTGATGAAAGAACCTTCGGCTGGGCTGTCAACAACAACCCCATCCTGGCTCGGAAGCTTCTCATCCCTGGCATCTGGTCTTGGACCTGGGCTCGATTCAGATTTCTCTTCCTCCAGCGGTATCTGGGTTTGAAACCCCTCCCACAAAGGAACTTAGGCCTAAAGAGTCCCCTAAATCCCCACCTGAGGACTCTTCTTTTGCAGACCTCCTTAAAAAGATTGCGGAGGTCTACGAATGGAAGTCTGATGCTCAGGATCCTAAGCGTCAGAGACTGGCTGAGCACTTGGACATCCAGGAGGCAGCACCCATCCTTACGCCCCCGTGGTTGGAGCCGCATGAAGATTTGGCGTCTACCATCTGGATGACTTCTTTAATACCGGCAGTAGCCAAAAAGGCTAACTGGACGTGTAGAACACCAGAGGGTAAAGACCACCTTAGTGTTCACCCCAGGGCGGACTCTGTAGTCATTATGGCAGCTCATGAGATCCACTAAGCCGTGACAAATGGGCACCTCTCCTCCCAATAAGAGTCGAGGCAGCTGGATCAATTTGGGAGGATATTCTGTTCTTCCTCCACTTTGGGCATGTGTGCCTTGAACTGTGTGGCACACATGCTGGTTTACCAGAAGTCACGTTTTAGTCAGCTGGAACCTGTCATTGAGGTTATGCTGGATTCAGAGTCCAAAACTATCTTGGCAGACACCATCATGTCTGCAAAGGTCACCTGCTGGCATTCGCTGGGGGCCACATATGATGCTGTGGACTCCTCGGCCAGGGGCACCACCACAGCGGTTAGCCTTAGGAGGTATTCCTTGCAAAGGGTGTCTGGTTTGGCGCGTGATCCAGGATGCTCCCTTTAGGGGCTCTGTCCTCTTCGGAGGCGACGCCCAGGACATTATCACCAGCCTTCAGGACAAGGGCAAGGCTTTAAGTTCAGCTCACACCATGTATCACCCTAGATTTAAGATCAAGCAGCCATTTCATTGCCAGGCTAAGTGGCAGACTAAACAGAAGATGGCCAGACATTGGCCAAAATGTAGGGATCCATCAGCAATGGCCGCCCCTCCTGCCAAAGCTCAAAGGGCCTCCGGGCCGGCTCTCCCCAGCCCTCCCTCCATCTCTTGACTCACAGTCTGACCCCCCCCAAAATCCTCCCTTTTCCTCAGAGGAACCGGTGTGCAGAAGGTTCGCCTGTCACTTGCCGGGGTGGGAGTCAGTCACCACAGATGCATGGGTCCTTCAGCTGGTGAGTCAGAGCCATATAGGGCATGGCTTTCCTGCCTCAGGACAGGATGGAAACCTTGCAGAGGCAGGCTTGTTTAATAGCCTCCAGTAAGGTGGGTCTTGGCCAGGTACGTTCTCTGCCTCCTTGGCCTTATGGCAGCAGCCATCCCCACTGTTCTAGCCAGACTCCACATGCGTATCTCGCAGTGGACACTCAAGGTGCAGTGGGATTAGAGGTCGAACGACCGAGACCAAAAGATCATGGTCTCCAGCTCGATGCAACGGGATCTCCTCTAGTGGCAACCTTACCAGGGTAGTCCTTTTTCAACCCCCCCAGTCCAATCCCTGACTACAGATGCATCAGGGATGGGCTGGGAGGCTCATCCGGAGACCCACAGAACTCAGGGGCTGTGGTCCCAGTCTGAGCTCTCCCTACACATAAACATGTTGGAGATGAGAGCAGTGCTGTATGCCCTCCAAGCTTTTCAGCACTTGCTATGCCAGGGCCCACTACTGGTCCAGTCGGACAATATATGTGTAGTCTGGTACCTCAACAAACAAGGGGCACTGTCTTGTATCTTTTCTGCAGGGAGGCGATGCGGTTGTGGAATTGGGCAGTTTTGCATCAAATACACCTCTCAGCGGTCCACGTTCTGGGTGTGCAAAACGTCCTCGTGGACAGTCTCAGCCACACCAGAGTAAGAGCCCATGAGTCGGAGCTCAAGCAAGCGGTGGTCGATCACATTTTTGACCTATGGTGACGTCCAGACCTGGATCTGTTTGCCTCACTGTACAACACAAAACTACCAAAGTTTTGCTCACTCGCTCCCGGGCATGGTATCTTCTTCAAGACGCACAATCTCTGTGCTGGACAGGGAGGTTTTTGTATGCCTTCCCTACCTTTCCAGTTCTGCAGATGGTGCTGCTCAAACTCCAAGCGAAAGGGGCTCGCATGATTCTGATCGCCCCATATTGGCCCGTCACGTTTGGTTTCTGCTTCTTCAGCAGCTTGCAGCGGAGCTTCCGGTTCCCCTGCCTCTCAGCCACAATCTCCTGACTCGGGAGAGGGGCACGCTGGTCCATCTAGGGTTGAATTCCCTTAACCTTTACGCATGGCACCTCAGGATATAGCTGCTTCATGCTTTGGAGTTTCCTCCAGAGTGGCTCAAGTCCTCGTAGAGACAAAGCCTTCTGCGAGGATTCTGCGAGGATTATATATGCCATGAAGTGGAAATGTTTCTCCATTTGGGCCACCTCGAAGGGTTGGGACCCTTTTTCGTGCCCTGTTCCTCAGGTTATGTAGTATTTATTACACCTCTCTGACCTGGGCCCGAGTTACTCTTCGCTGAAGGTTCACTTGTCTGCTATTTCTGCCTTCCACATCTTAGTGGAGGGCAAAGCTGTGGCTCAACTGGAGGTTTCAAAAACCTTCCTAAAAGGGATTCTCCACCTGAAACCCCTGGTGTGCAGCCCTGCGCCACCAATGGATCTGAATTTTATTTTGGAAAAACTGACATTGCCTCCCTTTGAACTGGCTGGAAGTTGTGATATGCGCTATTTATCTTGGAAGCGCTCTTTAGTTGCTAGTTACTTCTACTCAAAGGATTTCGAGCTTCAGGCCATGATGTGTAAGGAGCCTCATTTAATTTTCACAGAGACTGGGTGACTCTACATACCAATCCTCAGTTTTTACGAAGATGGTTTCTGAGTTAACCTGGACCAGTCTGTAACTTCCAGTGTATTACCCTGAGCATTCCAGTCGGAAAGGCTATTCTGCATACCTTAGATGTTCACAGAATCTTGCATTATTATACTATCGACCAAATCTGTCTAGAAAACGGACCAGCTTTTTGTTTCTTTTGCACCCAAGAGAAGCGGTGCGGCAGTTTCCAGATAGTGTTTATCCAAATGGTTGGAAAACTGTATTGTTTTCTATTACCAAAGTATGGTAAAACTCTCCCAGGGAGGTTAAGGGGCATTCTGCCAGAGGTGTGTCTGCTTCTACTGCTTGCTTCAGGAATGTTTTAGCCAACATGATGTCGTGGCTACTTGGAGCTCTGTCCACACTTTCACCAAACATTACAATCTGTATATAGCCTCTTGGCGCATGACTGGCTTTGGCCTAGCTGTCCTCTAAGGCTTTCTGTTCTAAACTTTCTGCTTTTTTGCAGACCTTCTCCTGCCTCCCATGTTTCAGTCCTTTTTGATTCTCACTGCTTGGTACTCTGTCCTCAAGGTAATTGCCTACTGCAAGAGCTGTTTCGAAGTACAGTTACGCAGGAACTTACTGCAACAGTAGATCTTTGAGAGAAGCTCTTGTAGTAGGTAACCTTTTTCCCTCCCTCCTTCCCCTGTCTTCTGTTGCTCTTTTTCTATCACTGTATGTTGGCTTCAGGAACTTCTTTTCCATTCTCCTGTCGCTCTCTTGGGAGGTATCCAGAGGGAGAACTGGAAGGTGGGTGTGAGGACCACCCACTATATAGTATCATGCTGACATCGATCACGTGATGTCGGTGGGCGGTCCCCAGTCAGACACTGCTAGCTAATATTTCTGTGTGGTCCTGATGCCAGTGGGTACAGTCTTCAAGGTAATTATCTACTGCAAAAGGCCCTCTCGAAGATCCACTGTTACGGTAAGTTCTTACGTAACTGTACATTCTTATGTAACTCTGCTTTCTAGGAGTGGTATATGGTGCTCATCCACACAACCCATCTCACCTCCCCTGGCAGAGTGCCACACTGATCCCGTTCCACCGTGCAAGATCTGATGTCACGGGTGGAGCCAAGGAGTACCACCCAGGTGGGTGGGAGGAACTTAGCTTAAGATGTTTCGCTAGATTTAAAGGAAAGGAAAACTGCCAGAGTGTGATGTGCACTGTGTACCACCCTAGAACTACGATTACAGGTGAATAATCCTCATATACAGGACTGGGATATAAACAGCACAATGGAGGAAAAGATCTTGGGATAATGATCTTAAATACTTTAAAGGTAGTGCACAATGCAATAAAGTGATGGGACAGGCAAATAAGATGCTGGATGCATAGGTAGGGGATCTAAAGCACAAACAGGAAGGTGATGATGCCCTATACAGGTTGCTGGCCAACCTCACTAAAGTAGTGTGCACAGTTTGGAACCCGCACCTAGGAAAGACAGGGCAGACTGGAGGAACTTGTGGAGGATCTGAACATGTATTCTTTGGAAGAGAAGAGGAAAACAGGACGATGATTGAGATGTTCAATTTCTCCACAGTATCAACAGAGTGAACACTAGGAACTTGTTCACAGTAAGTAACGGAGGTAACTCCGTGAAAGTGGCAGGGAGGAGGTTATAAAGATGCCATTAATACCCCCAAAATGGGTGCTGTCAGAATAGGGAAAACAAACTCTGAATGAAGTCTTATGTCCTGATATGGGGTGGGGTTTTAAGAGGGGTGGGACTGGCATATGGATGCAGTGAGGTTGGATATTTGGGGGGGTGGGGTGTAAAGGGAAGTTTAAGGGGGACTGACAGAGGCTCAGTCCAGTAGATCTAGTAGGAAAGGGCAGGCTGGGTCTTTTTCTGCTATCAGTTTCTGTGTGTCTGTTTCCTTTTACATTTTTGCCATAGCACTGCCATATGTTCAGATTCCCACCCGAAAATGGTTAACATTTCTCTTCTGAAATTAGATTCTATGGATTTCAGTGCCAGTAACTAGAATTCTAATAGAAAGTTTCTCTACTAATGGGTTTATCTTGCATGTCAGAAAAAAGTCAACCCAGACTTGCAAGTGGAAGTAAAACCAAGTATCAGAGCAAGGAAGATACAGGAGGAGAAGATGAGGAAGCAGATGCAAAAGGAGGAATATTGGAGAAGACGTGAAGAGGAAGAACGCTGGAGGATGGAAATGAGGTCTGCAGGTCTTTTTCATTTTTGTGTTGGCGTCCAGCCCAAACCACTTTTAACTCTAGTACCCCGAGAGAGAGGGGGAGAGAGAAAGAGATGACATCTCATTTATAAGGTTTTTATTTTTTTTGGGGGGGGGGCACAGGTACAGAGTTGTATGGTTGTAACATACATACTACATAGTTAGCCCATCAAATCTCCTCGATAAGACTGTTTTGGTGAGGCGAGCATTTACAGTGTTAAAGCAAGATGTAACAGTTACATTAATTAAAATGGGACGCTGTGTACCTGGAAGATACAAATAAAGGATATGCAGTAGACTAATTCAAAACATGCAATTTATCTTCTAATTGTGATGGATCAGGTCCATAACTCGTGAGTGGCGGAGCAGTTTATTTATTGAAAATGTTTCACCAGGAAAGGCACACTGAACAACAGGTTGCTTAGTCTCACGGTGCATCCTGGGGGAGAGGGTACGAGGATTTCTTAAAATACATGTACACAAACGACAATAGCAGTACATAATTGAAATGATATGTGTGTAAATGGTATACAGTCAGAGTAGGTATTCAGAGCATAAATGCTGACATAATATAGCTTGAATTCAAATCCATAGACCCCAAGAAGTGCAGACATTTAAGGAACATCGCGACTGGTTTGAATCAGTTAGGAAGAGCGAATAGGTGGGAAGGAGAGGGAAGGGGGTGGTATTAGTCACAGGTACAGTTTACCAACACGAGGTTATGAAGAGCTAAGGTAGTGGAGAAGGAGGAGGAAGAGTGACGAATCTGAAGGGGAAGTGCATTCCATAGTTTAAGGAAGTGGTGAGAGAAGGCTGTCTGGCCAATGACAGTAGACTGGCGAGGGACTTCCAAGAAGCATGCATTGTAGGATCTAAGGGAGCAGGCAGGGGGAGGAAGGGAAGATAAACAGGAATTAAAGTATGACGGTAGAGTGCCGAACCAAAATTTGGATATGAATTTCACGCAGTGAAGGTGATGGCGATTTTCTAATGAGAAAGCTATGGGGAGTGATAAAGATTGCAGTGATGGGTGAGGGGGGGGCCATCAAGAGCAAAGCAACAGGAGGAGTTAAAAAGGGTATCCAGTCTGGTTAGGGAAGACTTGGGAGCGGCACTGTAGACTACATCGCAGTAGTCAAAGATGGGTAAGATCATCTTCTGTACAGGTTCACACCTGTCCGGTAGCGGGAGACAGCTACGGTTCCTGTAGAGTGCACCAAGCTTAGGGCACAGCTTCTTCAAGATGGTGCTACATGACCAGAGAAATTGAGGTTTTGGTCGAGCCAAACCCCAAGTACCTAAAGGATGCAGTGTCCTCGAGAACTGTACCATCAACGGTATGGAATGAGGGCAGGGTGTGAAGCCTAGTGAGTCTCTGCCTAGTGCCTAAGGTCATTGAGACTGTCTTCTTGGCGTTGAGAGCTGGTGGGCTGAAAACCAGAGCTGGACTTTGTTGAAGTCATGCTGAAGTCTGGATTCAACATCCACGGAGGAGTGGCCCAAGGTAAAGAGTACCATATCATCAGCGTACATATGAATGGAGGTGAAGGAGCAGACAAGGAGCAGGTCATTTCAGAATATGGAGAACAGGATGGGGCCCAGTACTGACCCCTGGGGTACGCCAGCATTGATAGGAAGAGTGGGGGAGATGGTCAGCTATTCTGACTGACTGTGTTCTTCCTACTAGGTAGGCATTGAACCAGTGTATAGCAGAGTCTGTTAAACCAGCCAAGGAGAGGGAGTTTAAGAGAATGGAACGGGAGACCGAGTCGAAGGCCTTATCAAGGTTGACAAAAATCGCTGATGTGATTTGGCCACTGTCCATCCCTGAGAGAAGAGAGTCAGTGAGCCTAATCAAGGAGGTGGTGGTGGAATGATTCTTCCAGAAACCAGATAGGAACGGAGTGAAAAAATTAGAATCGGAGAGCTAGGAAGAGAGTTGAGACAGGGCCAGATGTTCTTGGAGCTTAGCAGGGTGGGAGGAGAGATAGGACAGTAGTTAGCAGGGCTGGTAGGATCACCACCCTTGGGCAATGGAAGGACAGTGGGATGCTTCCAGGTTAATGGTATAGCTGCAGTGGCGAAGAAGAGGTTCAAGTAGAGCAGATAGCGAGCAGCAGTCGCAGGAGCTGACAGGTAAAGTAGCCTTGGGTCCAGTCCGTCAGGTGAACTCCCTTGGAGGATTGCGAGAACAGAGAGCATCCAGGGTGGCAGAGGGAGAAATATATTAGAAGAATGAGCTAGTTGGAGAGAGAACAGGAGGGAGGAAGGAGGGGCTGGTGGGGGGATAGGCGGACGATAGGAGGCAGAGGTTGTAGGGAGGATAGGAGTGCAGCGTCATAGAAGCGACATAAGTGTTAAAGCAGAGGCTACTCTAAGGTAGTCAGTTATTTGAGTGTTATTTATACTAAGGGTGGGGTGGGAGGGCCAAAAGGAGTGAATAACCTTCCAGAATTTGGAGGGTTTATTAATATGGATTGGAAGGTAGAGGAGAACTACTCCGCTTTGGCTAGACTAGTGGCTTTAGTGCACCTATTGCATATGGAGCGGTAGGCATCATAATCTTGACGGAATCTGGATATTTTATGAGCTTCCAGGCCAGGTCCCTGGCACTTTGGCACAACAGGAGTTCAGGAGTGATCCAGGGAGATGATTTCCCGAGCCCTGGTACGCCGTAATGGGGCATGTATGTTCCAAATCTCTAAAAATTTATTGCAGAAATAAGTATAAGCGTCATCTATAGTAGTAGATGAGGTAATTGGACCCCAGTTAGTAAGGCCAAGTCCTGGAGGAGTGTAGCAAGGTTTAGTGATTTATACAAACGCAAAGGAATCAATTTTGGGTGGGTCTTGGGTCTGTGTACTTTGTGAACCACAGAGGTCATAAGGTGATCACTCAATACATCAGGTAAGGTGCCAGATTTAACAACCCTGTGGGGGTGATATGTGAGGGCCTAATCAGTAAGGGAATGTTTACCTGATTTATGGTTAAACTGGCTGGTTCTAGAATGAGTTGTGTTAAGTTTTGGGCAATTATAAGGTTGCAGGCTTTAGTATATGAGGGGATAACCAGTTTTGGTTGAAATCGCCCATTATGTATGTTTCACCTGAGGAGGTGAGAGGCTGTGGTGCTGATGAGCTCCGTAACAGTGGAGGAGGAGGCCAGGGCAACAACAGGCATCTGCAACAAAATAGGTATGGAAAAGGTCAGGGTTAGTTTCAGGATGAGTGCCTCATATGCACTGGGGACGAAGCAGAAAGGATGTTTGTGAATTGTATGGTTGAGGATACATATATTGCTACTCTTCCACCCTGGTGGAGCAGTCTTGCGGGACAGGGAATACCAAGGAGGAGGAGATCAATCACCTATTTTTATTTAGTTCAGGTTTTGGAGATGATGATTATGTCTGGAGCAAATGAGACAGCTAGAAGCTGGAGTTTAGGAGAAGGCTGTGGATATTTAGATGAATAATTTTTAAGCCACGTGGTAGGGTGAGGGGGTTGTGAGGGGTGGAGCCTGATGTGCCAGCAGCTGGAGTGGGTGCGACTGGGGGATGGCCCTGGGTTAGGGTTGATGTCACCAGAGGATAAGAGCAGGAGGGCAGATCTTACTTCAAGAGGGCTCTTGCAGTAGGTAATTACATATAGGACTGACTTTGGCGCGGCAGAACCCATGGAAAAATTTCTAGCTAGCAGTCCCTGGCGCCCGCCTTCCAGTTCTTTCCTGGTCATGCTCAGTGCAGCTCTCAAGGAAAGTTTGTTGCTTCGTCAGTCTCCCTTCGTCGGTTTTTACCGAATAATTCTGATTTTTTTCTACGTTCATCAGGTCATCATCTGTGTCTGCCGTCCCCTACACCCTCCGAGCACAAAAATAAGTGCGACTCGTGTGGTGCCCAACTCCCGCACAAGGACGGCCATTCCCTGTGCCTGTTCTGTCTAGGCCCCGATCACCCGGTCGAGAAGTGCCAGCACTGCCTCAGCTTCAACGCGGCTACCCGGAAAAGGCAGCAGCAATCCCTGGATCCCACATCTTGAAGAAAAAGATGAGTTCGATGGAGAAGGAGCTCAAAAACTGAGGCAGGCGTCCACTTTCCCGAAGGCCATCGGAAGAAGATGGACAGAGGAGGCACAGGGACAAGGGCTTCTCACGCGTCCCCTCCAGGAGTCGCCGGGACTCAAAGTAACGTCTCCTCCGGGACCACTCCTCAAGCGGCCGCCTCGGGAAGTTTCCAGGCGTCTGCCCGCCCATCTGGCTCGGGCCTATTGGGCGCCTCACAACAGTTGGAGGCCTCCGCCCCTGGTTCAGCCGTAGCTGCGACTACTGGCGTGGGCGACTCCGGTAAGCGGACGTTGGCTCACGGCGTCCGCCGAGCTGGTGGCGCCGCGACCTTGACGTGGCGGCTCTCCCTGCGGACCAGGCTGATCCTTCCTCTCTGTCTGCCTCCAGTGAAGGCTCCCATAAGTCGGACCCCGGCTCCTCCGGCGCCCGCCGAGCTTCGCTGTAAAACCCGCACATTGGTTCGTCCGACATCCGGTCGGCGAAAAGAACAGTACGACGGACTTAACCATGTCCGTCGTCCCGGTTCTCAGCTTCGCTGCCATCCGGGACCCCGAGTCCCCCCCAGCCCAACCTCAGGGATTTTTCCCTCCATCCTCGGGCGACGCAAGGGTTCCTCCTCCATCGGACCGTCCTCCATAGGGTGCACCGGATCTGACGCGTCGGCACCCTGGACGCCGGCCCGACTCGTTTTACCGACTCCGGCCGACATCCCGCTTCCGGATGTTGCCCCGCCGTCGGGCCCTCCAACCTGGATCCGCTCGTGAGGCTGCAGGCTGGGTCGTCTGCTCCGGCAGCTCCTCCAGCTTGTGGATACCCTCCGTCCTATCCGACGCCGGCGTATCCGGATCACAGTATCCGGCGCCACAGTACCCGCGACGCGGTCTTTCTGGCGTCGCAGTACCCAGCGTCCACAATACCCAGGCGCCAGGTTTCCCACCACGGGTTTTGTGTACTCTCCATATAGGTACAACCCATATCCCTTATCCCCCCTCCTCCTCTTCCTCCACCGCCGCCGGTGGATTTGCAGGAGACTCTGGCCTCCTGGTGGGCTGAGGCTAAGGCTCAGCTCACCAGAGAGGTGGAGAGCCGCCTACCGACGACGGTGCCGTCTCAAGTTCCCATACATCCACAGCGGCACACTCCCTCACCACCTCCGGACTCCAGGGCTCTCCCATCTGGGTCCAGAGAGCAGGATACGCTTCCTCGGGTGCTTCCCAAGGGGTCCGTTCCTCCCCCGGGTCGGGAAAGGGAGTCTTTTTCCTCTTCCTCTTCACCCTCGGACTCCTCGGATTCCTCTGGCCCAGTTGCTCGAAGAAGGGGCGATGAGCCACGCTCTCTGTCGAAGCCCAGGCAAGGACTCCTCCAGAGTCTCCTCCGGAAAATTATTCTTTTACGGACTTGCTAAGAAAAATCTAGGAGGTTCATCAGTGGCACTCTTTGGAACCAGACCCTCAGCGTTTGAAACTCGCCGAGCATCTGGATCTGCCCGTAACAGCTCTTACTTTGGTGCCACCCTGGATAGAGCCTCACGCCGACCTTGTTACCACCATCTGGAAGCAGCCGTCGGCTCTAGCCCCACTTCCGCGGAAGTCGAATAGGCTATACCAGGCTCCAGAGGGAGTTGTTTTTTTAGATTCTCACCCTCGTGCTGACTCGGTCGTGATTACCGCCACTGATGGCCGGTCGGCTAACCCAAAACATCTCAGCTCATCACCACCTGACAAAAATCCGCCTACTGGACCAGTATGGAAAGAAGATCTTGCTTCCTCACGCTGAGGATTAGGGCCCTGAACTATGTCGGCCATATGGGGACTACCAGAGGCCATTCTTACTCAGGTGGAAACCAAACTGGACTCCCTGCCGGACTCTCAGGTCAAGCAGGAGTTGGCTGATCTTGTCTGCTCTGCACGTTCGGCCAGTTGACACATGCTTCGTGCGACCTACGATGCAGTGGACACTGCTGGACGAGCTCAGCTTTCGCCGTAGGCCTATGTCATCATGCTTGGCTTAGTGTGTCAGGGTTGGTCCCCGGAGTGCAGTCCGCTATTCAGGAAGCTCCCTTCCGGGGGTCGGTGCTTTTCAGTGGCGATGTCAAGGACATCATCACCGATTTGCAGGAGAAGGGGATGGCACTGAAGTTCGATGACTCCATGTACCACCCCACCAGCACTTGCGCCGTCCCTTTCTGACAGACTGAGATCAATAAAGGGGAAACCCCAGGAGGCCGGCCACAAAACCTGGGCCCCACAGCTGCTAGCCCCCGCGCCCAAAAAAGCAGCGAGTGCTTCAGCTGTGGCGCTGCCCCGCACCACCTGACTCTTCTCCTCTCCCACATCCTCCGGACTCCCTGGAGGAACCGGTAGGAGGGAGGTTTTCCCTCCACCTTCCGAGATGGGAGAGAATAACATCAGATTCTTGGGTGCTCCAGCTGTTCGCAGAAGGACACTCAATAGAGTTTCTACAGAAACCACCTTGCCAGCACCCCACCCCCCACCCCCAAAGTTGTCATAGTCACGGGAACATCTTCTCTTGGTCCAGGAGGAGATTTCAGCTCTGCTACTGAAAGAAGCAATAGAACCCGTCCCCATCATCTTCAAGGGACGGTTACTATTCCATTTCTTCCTGGTCCCAAAGAAGACAGGAGATCTCAGACCTATTCTAGATCTCAGTTCCTGAATCTTTTGTGGACTACAAAGGTTCAGAATGCTCGTTACAGAGCCTTCTGCCCCTCCTCCGGTCGGGTCAATGGCTATGTGCTCTGGATATGCAGGATGCTTACCTGCACATTTCCATTTGCCTGTCTCATTGCAAATATCTTCATTTTGCGTTCCAGGGGGACCACTACCAGTTCAAGGCACTTCCGTTTGGCCTATCCTCGGCTCCCCGAGTATTTACCAAATGCCTAGCTGTGGTGGCGGCCTACCTGCGTACCCAGGTGGTGCAGGTTTTCCCGTACCTGGTCGATTGGCTCCTGGCGGCCTCGTCCAGGGAGGAACTCCTGCACTGCCTCACCTTCACCCAGCAGGTTTTTGCCTGCCTGGGTATTACCATCAGCCATTCCAAGTCTCACTTGATCCTATCCCAGAGACTACAGTTTATCGGGGCAATTCTAGACACGACCATTGGCAGGGCCTTCCTGCCACCGGACCGGGCGTCCACCCTCCAGACTCAAATAAGTCTGTTGTCCGGCCTCAGAGCGGGTCAGTGCAAGGTCAGTCCTTCACCTTCTTGTGCTCATGGCGGCTGCTATCCCGACAGTTCCTTGCGCTCGGCTTCACATGAGAGTCTTTCAGTGGACTCTCCGCTCCCAGTAGGATCAGTTAGTGGACGACTTAGATCACCCAGTTCTAGTCTCCTCGCCGATGCGCCGAGACTTGCAGTGGTGGATGGTTCGAGAGAACCTGTTTCAGGGAGTTCCTTTCTTTCGTCCTTCCCCCTCCCAGACTCTAACCACAGACGCCTCAGGCGAAGGTTGGGGAGCCCATCTAGGTCCCCATCGGACCCAGGACTCTTGGTCCAAGCTCGAACAGACACTCCACATCAATGTGCTCGAACTTCGGGCAGTGTTGTACGCTCTCCAAGCCCTTCACCCATACATCCTTCCCAGCCACCTAGCCATGGAGACGGACAACATGTGCGTGGTTTGGTACATCAACAAACAAGGGGGGGGACTCGGTCCTACCCTCTTTGCAGGAAAGCAATGAGGGTTTGGGATTGGGCAACACAACACGACCTTCACCTCACGGCAATTCACGTTCCAGGAGTCGACAACACCTTAGCAGACAAGCTAAGTTGCTCGTCTGCTCTGACTCATGAGTGGGAACTGGACCAAGGGGTCCTAGACAGTATCTTCTGACTTTGGGGAACGCCCTTGGCCTACTTGTTCGCATCCCCCAAATGCAAAAGTTTCCCGCCTTGTGCTCGCTGCTCCAGAGCGCGGCGCTTTCTGGGGAGACGCCTGTCTCTAGACTGGAAGGACAGATTCATCTATGCCTTTCCCCCAATTCCACTTATCCCACGAGTCTTACAGAAACTAGCCTCAGAAGGAGCATGAATGATTCTGATTGCTCCTTTCTGGCCCAGGCAAGTTTGGTTCTCTCTTCTACAACAATTCTCAGAGGCTCCTCCTCTTCCACTTCCTCTATCACGAGGTTTGCTGACCCAGGATCAGGGACCCCTGGTCCATCCGGCCTCAAATCTCTTCAGCTGCATGCATGGCTCCTGCAGACTTAGCTCAGTCCTGTTTTGTGGTTTCTCCCCAAGTGGAGGAGATTTTGGTGGGCTAGAAAACCCTCCACTAGGTCTACTCACATGTGAAGTGGAAAGGTTACTATCTGGGCTGCTTCTAAGCCCGTGGAACCATTTTCCTGCTCAGCGGGGCTTCTGCTAGAGTACCTATGCCATCTTTTTGACCTTGGTCTCAGTCATTCTCCTCTGAAAGTCCACATGGCGGCCATCTCGGCCTATCATGTCCCCTTTACAGACAAGACATTTGCTCAACTGGAGGTCTCTAAGACCTTTCTCAAAGAGGTCCTCCATCTGAGACCTCCTATACGTACTCCTGCTCCCCCTTGGGACTTGAACTTTGTTCTCGAGAAACTTACTCTGCCTTCTTTTGAACCGGCAGCTTCAGCAGACTTGAAGTTCCTTTCATGGAATACTCTCTTCCTGGTGGCCATTAATTCCGCTTGGAGAATTTCCGAGCTCCAGGCCCTGATGTGTAAAATTCCAAACTTGATTTTTCACAAGGAATGTGTTGCTCTGCGCACTAACCCTAAGTTTCTCTGTAAGGTGGTAGTGGAGTCTACTCTGAACCAGTCCATAGAGTTACCCACCTTTTTTACGCAGTACTCTAATCAGGGGGAGTACTTACTCCATACTGTGGACGTTCACCAGGTTCTGAGATACTACACCAACAGGATGAAAGATCTCAGAAAGACTGATCAACTGTTCGTCTCTTTTGCTCATAAAAGAGAAGGCAATGCTGTTTCTAAGCAATGCCTATCTAAATGGTTGGCTCATTGCATCACTTTCTGTTATGACAAGTACAAGACCACCCTGCCGGTCAAGTAAGAGGCTGCTCCACCAGAGGAGTAGCTGCCTCCAGCGTGCTTGTTTCAAGAATGTGTCATGCAGATATCTGTGCTGCCGCCACCTGGACCTCCGTCCATACCTTTACAAAACACTACAGTTTGGATATTGCCTCTCACCGTAGAGCAGGCTTCGGGCTGGCTGTCCTGCGAGGCCTCTTATCTTAAGGCTTGCACAGCTAGAACTCCTACTTGGAGTAGATTTCCTCCTCCTGGTGCTTCTTCTTGTTCCAGACTGCTTGGGACTCAGTCCTATATGTAATTACCTACTGCAAGAGCCCTCTCAAAGTAAGATAGTACAGTTACGTAAAAACTTACCGTAACAGTAGATCTTCGAGAGAGGCTCTTGCAGTAGGTAATACCTTCTCGCCCTCCATCCCCCTAAGCTTTTTCAGCTCCTTTTCCATTGAGGGAAATATCTGCTCCTCTCTCGTCCGGCCTCTTCTGGCCTGTGGCGGGAAAGAACTGGATGGCGGGCATCAGGGACCGCCCCTTTATACCGACATCTCCTGACGCCGGTCACCTTCCGTAGGGGCGGTCCCTCGCCAGGGACTGCTAGCTATAAATTTTTCCGTGGGGTCTTGCCGACATCAGTCCTATATGTAATTACTTACTGCAAGAGCCTCTCTCGAAGATCTACTGTTACGGTAAGTTCTTACGTAACTGTACTTTATCATAAAATGAAATTTTACGGACTTATACTGGTGGGGGTTGGAATCTCCTTAGGGATGTTTCATGAGTGGGAGGAAGGCGGTTCAAATTTTAGTACGAGAAGCGTCCAGTTAGGGGGAGTCGAAGAGTGGGTCGTGACGTAGTTATAGTCTGGAGGGAGGGGCAGGCAAGATAGGAGAGGGAGTCGGGGGTAGTGAGAAGGGGGAAGCAAAGTGCAAGGATGGAAACAGTAAGGTGGTTACGTGAAGTTAGTCATAGTCAACCGGGTATACTTTGAGGAGGCTGGTAAGAAGGGGTGAAGCGAGAGGGGTAGGAAGCTGGAGGTAAAGCAGGTGCCAGAAGGCAGAGGTATACTAAAATGGAGTGTCTCCTGTAGGCTAGAGGAGAGTGGCAGCTGAGAAACAGTTAGTTAGGAACGTACAGAGTGGAGACAAAGTGTAGCTAGAGTATTTAAGGAGTGGGGAGGTGGGCAGGAGAATTAACAGCAGAGATCAGATACATTGGTGCAAGTCCCAGGGCAAAGAAGCCAGCTGAAATCAGCTGAACTTCCTGGACTAAGTCTCCATCACTCATTCACACTAGTGGGATAGCATCGGAGGCTAGGATCAAGTGGAGCCAACATTTTTCAGAAGGGTTGACGCCGAGACAGGACCACGCATGCATGGCACCACGAGACTAGCTTGCGCCTGTGTAGGCTATCTCGGCATCGACCCTCCAACTGCCTTAGTTCCTTTTCTCCCACCGTCAGGTGCGCTTGGATGTCGACGTTGCTCGTCTGCCAGAGTCGAAGTTTTTGTCTATATGACAGCAGCTTTTAGCCGGTTTGGTATTTGTTTTATTTAACATTTTTAGTAGTATTTTCTTATTCTACGAAGAAGAAAAAGAAGATTATGAAGAAGAAGAAAAAAATTCTCACCTGCCATCAATGGAGTTATCCTTAGACGATAGTGGTGACAGTAGGAAGACTTTGTTTGAAGTTGTTATGGCAGAGAACTGTGTTTGGTCCGCCACCTTTGCTTGAGGAGGGGTCCAACTCATGAGACAGTCCTGTGCTGGGGAGGGAACAGTCCAACCAACACAAATCTGGCAGTTCCGGGGATCCAGCTCCACTTAACCTCAAAGTTCTTCCTCGTTGGGGAAGAAGAATCGGTGCCGCTTGAGGTTGCCCTCTGGTATGTCTGCATGGGGATTGTTGGTCGGGAGGGGCGATAGGCCTGAACCGACTTTGGTGGGTTCCTCTTGGTCCCACCCTTAAAGGCCGCATTCTTCGACTCCGGGCTCCATCTCTGTCCTCAATGGAGTTCCGGTGAGCAGTTTCACCTCTGGGCCGCTCCTGTGGAGCAGGGGGTTTGACTTCTGTCCAGTTTTCCTGGCCAGTATTCCCGATTCCGGGGCCTTGGGGCCATGTCGATTGGATCAGGATGTGCACGGTGCCGTCCTGGTGCCTTCGCCATCGCATCGACCCCTTGTGCCTATCCCCTTCCTCTTTCCTTGCAGGGGCCAGCATGAGCACCCCTTTTTCCTTCCTTCTCAGGATTTTCTCCATTGGCATTCTCCTCGGTGCCTGGCGCCATGGCTGACACCGTGGGTGGCGCCACAGGTCTGGCGCTGCTGGAATTGGCGGTGCTGTGGGTCACCGCTGTCGGCCCCATGGGTCACCGCTGTTGGTGCTGGCGCCGTGGGATGGTGTCGGCACCGTGGGTGCTGTTGATTGCCGCACAGTACCGCGGGTGCAGTTATTAGTGCGTTGGTTCCCAGTGCCACTACGATGATGTCGCTGATGTCTCATGAGCACCTGCTGTTGCCATGGGCGGTGCTGGGCACCTATAGAGACCATAGGTGCCTTAGTGCTCGCAGGTGCCCTTTAACCAAGTAGCACGTTAGGTGCAGGGTGCCTGCAGGGTAGCACATGAAAGTGCCTCGAAGTGTCACCAGACTGGCAGGCACTGCTTGGTGCCATCTGTACCACGAGTGATCCTGGTACCACGGCGGTGCCAGTTGCTGCTGTCAGAGCAGAACTAGTGCTGCATGTTTCCTCTGCAGACCTCTTTTCCACGGAGCTTGATGAGATGTTTTCCGCAGGATGAAGTCCTGTTCTGCGGATTATTTTTCCACAGATCTTAGTGAGTGGCAGTCTGCGTGGGATCTTGTGACATCCAGTGGTTTCCGCTGATGGAACTCTTCTGTTGCTGTTCTGCCAGTGGAATCCCTTATTCCGCTCAGCACTTTCTCGGCTCCTTAAGTGGTGCTGAGCTCCTTGACACCTTTCCTGATGGCGGAGTCTGTAGTTGCTCTGTCCTAGGTCTCCCTTTAGGGTCCTTCTGGGGTAGAAGTACATCTGGATGAGTCTCTCCCTGTTCTACTTTTCGGTGATACAGCGGATGACTCATTTATTGACTGGAGGGTTAGCCTTCTCTATCACCAGACTCCGTGATGGGAGACCTTTTCAGTTGTTCCTCAGTGAGGCAGTCCACTATAATACTTCATACTACACCTGTGGACCAAACGCTTCTGTGTCTAGACTTTTTTCAGTCGTCGGGACAGTTACACTCTGTGGAACATTCTAATTCAATGATCGGGAGCCACACAGGCTCTTCCACTCCTTTGATAGGGTTATATAGCCCCCTTGTGATACTGCCCCTTCGGTGGCTTCATCGGCACAGGTGGGTAACATCTCTTTAGTTATGATTATTGGTCCGGTCAGGATTTCAGTTATGGACACTCAGGCTCCTCCTGCCCCTCAGATTGACGACAGCTTCGTAATTTTTGTGTCCGCAATCCTTGCAAAATAGCAGCCTGAAGGCCCTGTTGGGCTCGGACTAATGGTTAAAAAAAAAGAAAAATTATCACAGCACAAGGCCTAGCGAAATTACCCGATGATACCCTTCTGGATCTCATCAGGTTCCGCTTCAGCCCCTGAGGCGGTCATCTCTAAACTACGGTAAAAAGTACCTGATTTCTTTGACCCCTAGGGGGAGTCCGCTCCAATGGAGGTTATGGGTCATCTCTTTTCTCCAAGAGAGATTTCTCTTATTCAGAGAGATTTCCTAGACCTAGATGACTGCCCAGTCTGTTGGTCCCCCTTTTTTTTTATCAGGCTTTCTTCTCTTGATCAGAGCCTTGCAGCAACAGAAGTGACTCTCCAATGAGTTGGAACTCGGGTTCCTACTTCCTTGCTTGCTTCAGCTTAACAGACAACATGCTCCTTTCTTGGTCTAGGTCAAGTAGGTCTTTTTTCTGAGATGGCTTCTCAAATATTCACACCTTCAGTTCAAACAACATAAAGTCTTGCTGTATTCTGGCAATTGTAGTGATTCCCAACCTTTGAACTGCCCCGGAGAACTAAGGGTTAAATTTCCATGCAGGGCATGGAACGCTGAGCTTGAGCTCGGTTGAAGTCTCTGTCTGGAGTGTTTTGAACTCAGACCGTCAGATTCTTTACTCTGCCTCAGTGAACGGTCACTCCAGAGATTTCTCCTTCAGCTCGGTTTGAAGTCGGTTAAAGTTTTCAGTTTTTTGTCTGTTTAAACCAGGAAAAAAACCAAAAGTATCTGCATAGTCGGTTCAGTCTCTGTCTGTGATGCCGTGAGTACTAGATAGGAATTGTTCTATATTTCCGTGGAACTTGTAAAAGTGCAGTGAGTTCATTGAACCGATCATTTGATTGTGAATTTTGCTATATTTAGTGTGTGATTACGGTTCTTATTGGTTCTAAAAAAAAAAAAAGTTTTTAACTTGTTTTTCCATTACCATGACACAGTTAGGAACCGATAAGGAGTCTTGCTTGGCGGTTGCCGAAAAAAGGGTAAGTTTGGTTAGGTTGGCCATGTCTGAGAAACCCAAGAAAAAAACCTGGCCCACAGGGTTTCAGCACTGCAGTGAGTGTGGGGAGATCTTTGCCAAGGCCGATCCCCGCACCACCTGTGTTTATTGCCTGGGGTTTGACCACCTCGATTCAGACTGCCAAATATGTAAACATTTTCCCAAATCTACCCTTGAGAAGAGATTAGGTAGACTGAGGGAAAGGGAGGCCGAGAAGTCCGCTGACCCGGATGGCCAGCCCAGTTCGGTTTCGACCGAACCAGAAGGAGTGCCCTCTGACCAGGGCAATACTCATTCAGGCAAAAGGAGAGCCGATTCTGAGGGATCGGTTCCAACAAAAAGAAAGCGCAAAGATAAATTGACCGGTTCGGATCCAGAGGTTCATTTTCTGACCGCCGAAGAGATAGCCAGAGCTATTCAGATTGTGGAATCGCTCAGTCCGGTTCTGACCGATCCAGCTCCTTCTGGCAGGGATTCGGTTCGGTTGGTTCCCCTGGTTCAAGAGTATACCCTTGAAGATTTTTATGAACCGGAGTTTGAAGAGGAAGGGGAATTTGAGGATTATGATGTAAGTGAAGGTCTGGATGTTCCTGTGGAACGGACATCTCCCAGACAGACCATCAGGTGTTTCCTCCTAGGCTTTCTGAGTCCCTTCCACTTTATGTTTTACAGGAAAGTGGCTGAAACCCTCCAGCTTCCTATGGAGGAGGCTGCGGAAGATCAAGAAGAGCCTGATTATGTAGAGATGATGCATATCCCAGAGTCCAGGAGACTGTCTATTCCCCTCCATAAATCTTTTGGGAAGCAGACACAAAAAATCTTAAGTCTCCTAACACTATACCTCCTGTGGATAGAATAATGGACAAGAGGTATACACTCTCAGGCTCAGATACGGAGTTCTTATATCAGCAATGCAGTCATGTTGGGGTAGTGCAGGCTGCTGCCTGTGACAAGGAAAATATTCCCTTGGCTTCACACCTCCTTGACAAGGGCTCCAGGAAGATTGATGCCATGGCAAAGAAACCATACATGGCATCATCTTTGGGACTCAGGCATGTGAATTACATGGTCTATACAGCCAGGTACCAGAAGTCCAGGTGGGACACCGTACTGGCACTGGCTAAACAATCATTGAGGCATCTAAGGTTCAGTTTCATGTTGCTGTGGACTCTAATGATGTATCATCAAGAGTCATGGCTACATCTGTGGCTCTTCGGAGGATGGCTTGGCTCAGATGTACTAGCCTCTCGCAGGACACCCAGGCTAAGGCTATGGATTTTCCTGTAGTGGGTAATTCTCTGTTTGGGGAGCAGACAGAGAATTACATGAAGAAAATGGACGAATACAGGACTACTTACAGGAGTGCTCAGGCCAAGGAAAGGCAGGCAACTCCTCAAAGGCAACAGGGCAGGGGCAGGCCTTTTCAAAGGCCGTTTTACCAAGCACAGGCCTCTTCTGCCTTTTCGCAGAGGGGGTTCTTCAGAGGGAGAGGCAGAAGGGGGATGAGCAGACCTGCATACACCCCTCAGCCTGAAGCCCCACCAAGCAGACACCCTGATGGGTCTGCTCGGGTTGACTCTCCTATTCCGGTAAGGGGCAGGCTAGCTTACTTTGTCCAGGACTGGATGTCTATTACATCAGACAAGTAGGTCCTGGAAGTAGTAAGCCAGGGACTGGTTCTCAGCTTCAAAAAATTTCCAAAGATGAGAGCCAGATCTTTTCCACCTGCAAATCTTTTTGAAACCCTTGCCCTAGAGGCAGAGGTTTCTTCTCTCCTAGCTTTAAGCGCTTTAGAGAGAGTACCTACCCTATACTGGGGCAAAGGACTGTACTCCAGGTACTTCCTGACCCCCCAAAAAGACAGGGAAGTGGCAGCCCATCCTGGACCTAAGATACCTGAACAAACATCTTTAAAACCAAAGTTCAAGATGATAACTGGAATAATCCTTCCGTCTCTAAGGCCAGAGGACTGGCTAGCCTCCCTGGACCTCAGAGATGCCTACTTTCACATTCCCATCAGGTGCTCCCACAGAAAGTACCTCAGGTTTGAGGTGCCTTCAGGCCACTGTCAGTTCAGAGCAATGCCCTTTGGCCTAACCTCAGCTCCAGGGGCTTTCACAAAGTTCCTGGCAGTAGTAGTTGCCTTTCTAAGAAGGCAAAAGATTTCCATATTTCCTTATCTGGACGATCGGCTATTTGTGGGTCAGTCTCCAGACCAAGTTAAGTCTCGCCTGCAAGTGACCCAGCAAGTGCTCACTTCCCTAGGATTTCTTCTCAGTCTTCCCCAAGTCAGTTCTCAAACCAGTCCGGCTGCTTACCTTCATAGAGGCAGAACTAGACACACTCAGAGCAAGAGCCTTTCTTCCTCTAGAAAGGGCAAGGGCTCTTATGGAACTAGCTTCTTCCTCCAGCCTTCAAGTATCTTGACCAGCAAGGCATTTCCTCCAGCTCTTGGGCCACATGGCAGCTTCAACAGCAGTGGTCCAAGGGGCAAGATTCCAGATGAGGGATATTCAGTTCCACCTGAGAGCTTTCTGGTCTCAGAGACGCACTCCCTTCCAAACTGATTCCAGTGACTCCGACCTTGATCCAAGCCCTCCGGTGGTGGCAGGATCAGGACAATTTAAGGCAAGGTGTTCCTTTTGTTGCTCAGCCTTGTTCAGTGGTCCTTACCACGGATCGTCTCTTCTGTGCTGGGAGCCCACCTGGGGTCCCTTACTGCCCAGGGCCTGTGGTCCCCCCAAGAATCCCTTCTCCACATCAATCTTCTAGAGCTCAGGGCAGTTTTTCTAGCTCTAAAAGCGTTCTCTCAGTCAGTTCAGAACAAGGCGGTTCAAATCGGAACAGACAGCACTACCACCATATGGTACATCAACAAGCAGGGAGGCACTCCCACCCTCCTTTTCTACTTCCAGAGATTGGGGCCCTACCCAATCCCCTTCATCTTTCAAACTTGTTCTGTCCTCTCAGTCGTTTATTTCTCCTTTTAGTTTATATATCTTTTCCTTTGTCTGTCCCTAGGGCTTCCCTGTCCCACCCTCCCAACCCTTTTCTCACCTTTCTGGTGACTCAGAACTGGCGGGAGGCGGAGTCGACAGCATCTAATGACCAACCCATAAGCGCCACGCATTGCATTGGCCTCGGGCGGCGCCAATGGTGCGTTGACTCCGATCAAAAAAAAAAAAAGCTCCCGCGGGGTCATGATCACTGGCCAAGTACCCAAAGGTGATGAATGGTGAAGATATACAGAAAGATCAGAATTACGGTAGGTACGTAATTTCCATTTCTTGGTGGAGATGAAGGAGCAAGGAATTTCACATTTTAGGGACGTGGATATGATGTACCTATCCATACTTCTGGCAGCGTTCCTTTCCCTTTAAGGCTTGCCAGAACGTCTTCAGGCTGGCTCCTCCCACCCACCTGGGTGGAAACTCCTTTGGCACCGCCACGTGACATCAGATTTTCCTTTCATCTGGAAGAAGTTTCCCTCCTTACTGCTCTCAGCACTGAGTTTAGGCCCTTTGCATTTCAAATTTGCAATTTTCCGAAAATTCTTGTTTTCAAGCATTTTCTGCAATCTCTGTTATGGTTGACTCAAAGTCAGCACCGGGATTTAAGAAATGCGAGTGTGGGCAGAAGATGTCCTGTACGGACCCGCACACCACGTGTGTCTACTGCCTAGGCCACTAACACGATCCCAAGGCTAGTTTCCTCAGTCGCACTGTACATCCTTCAACTGTGGAAGACTGGCACGCTCAGCTTCTCTTGGGGTGGCCAAACGAATGGGATCCCCTGTCCGCTCGAATGACGCCCATCGGGCGGTCTCCGCGGATGCGTGGTCTGCTGAACAACTTGTGGCTTTTGAAGAAGCTGCAGCCCATGCCACAGAGCATGCCTCCTTGGCTTCGACCTTTGTGCCACTTTCCTTTGGCACCACCTTCATAGGGGCATTTGTGATTTATGCCAGTCCTTCCCACCTTTGGGCAGGGCCCTTCTAAAGGCAAAAAATTCAAATCTTCAAAGAAGGAGACTGAAAAGAAGCCTGCCGTTCGTGGGATCATAAGCGCTCTCTGTCCTCTGATTCCTGCACTTCTCTGGAGGTTTTGACTATGGTCGATCCTGCGGCCTAGGTTGCTGGCTCCACGGTCTCCCCATCAGGCCAGTTGGTCGAGACACCTGTCAACCAACCTGTTGAAATGTTCTCAACCCGGCTGATGCATTGTCGCCAGATGAGGCCGATACCTCCTTCTCTGGGATTCTGGTCCTTCCTGTTACCTCTGAGGGTGGGTCAAACTAGCCCATTGATCCGGTCCATGCCCCTTGGGATCTAGTATTCTAGGAGGATCCTCAGCTTTCACCAACTCCCAGAGACCCACCACCTCGTTCCTGATTGTCAAGATCTTATCTGTGTCAGTCTTCACCATTCATCACAGATGGGGTGCTAGCGGAGATCAGGACCCTAGAGAGCTTTTTTTAAAAGGGTAACGGAGCCGACATAGCATCGGCGCCGCCCTCGAGGCCGACGTACTGTGTGGCGCTCGAGGGTTGGCCGTTAGACTGTGTCGATTCCGCCTGCCTACCAGTTCTTCATCTCTCGCCGTCAAGGTCGCCTCGTGGGAAGCTTGTCTCCAGTTTTGAGGCCTTCACCTGTTTGAAATCGGCGTTTCAGTCCATCGGTCGTCTGCGGTTCTGGGTTCTGCCTCCACTCGGCGTCGCGGTAAGATCTTTACTTTATTTGAATTCTGCAACATCGAGTCTGGTTTGGTGTTTTTCTCCGTGAGGTCATGTCTCGGTCGGAGGGCAAAGTCTTGAGGCGGTCTGGGCCCCCATGCGTCGGTGCCCATGCAGCCAAAGTTTTCAGTCACCGACCAACGCGACCCGGTGTCTTGCGTGGCTTGGCCGCTTCACGACATGGACTCGTCGACGTCTGCTTCTACATGGACCGCGGGTCCTCGAACAGCGTCTGCGTTGAAAGTGGGGCGACCGCCCGACTTTTCGAGGTAGGGTTCGCCTTTCGTCGGGCCAAGCGCTCTCTCTGCTCTTCCTCCGGGTTCCCTCCCAGTTCTATACAGACCGAGGAGGAGGGAACCTCAGCTACTTGTAGCCTGGCCATTGCCGAGGCTCCTCCCACAGCACAGGAGGCCCATCCCGCTCCCTCCCGGGAGCGGGCGGGAGGTGCCGCCACGGCAATCGCCCCTTCTGGGGTGAAGGCCCCCAGGTGTCACTCCCGCGGCTCGGAAGGCCCGGGTCGGCGCTGTCCTTGTCGCCATCAGAGCCTTTGGCGCCGTGGGTCCTGTCGGTGCCAACTCGTCGCTTGGCGCCGTGGGCCCTGTCTTCGCCGTTCGCCGCTTGCAATGCTGTGGGACAGGCTCCGGTGTCCTCCTTTGCCATGTCTCGCCTCGGCGCTATCGTTGAGCATGGCGCTGTGCCTTTGCGGCTCTGCGCCGTAGGTCCTTCGACTCCGGTTGTCGGTGCCGTCCACGCTCTCGGTGCTGTTCGCGGCACCGAGGGGCCGGTTGGTGCCGTGTTCGGCGCCGAGTCTGCCTTCGGGGCCGTCGTGGGTGCCGCTTTGGTCCTCGGTGCCGCTTGCGGCGCCATTGGGAAACAGCGGTGTCGGCACCGAGGTAGCTGCTGGGGCTGCTGCTGGTGCCGTCCCTGGTGCCACCCCTGGTGCTGGTGGACTTGGACGGCTGCGTCTGGCCCTGGCTCTGGACCTCCAAGCTGCCCCAGTGCCTCCTGCAGGTCCCGCTTGCGGAGCGCGGTGCAGTCTCAGCCACAACTCTGGCTGCGGGCCCGCTGGCAAGGTTGGTTCTGCCCGCCCTCCTGCTGTTTGGCTTAGGCTTCAGACTCTACCCTTGAGATCGAGGCTCGGAGTCAGGCGAGCAGTCACACCCTCCGGGGTTGACTGCGGAGGAGGGCACACCTGTGGTCTCGTTGACGAGTCGGAGCCAGCCCCCTACTGAGGAGAGTCAGGTGGCCCCTGAGAATAGGGTTAGTGGTGCTGACCAGCAGGCAGTGGTGCGAGCTGCCATTGCTCTGAAACCTGGTCTTGGGGGTTTCATCGACCCCTCGGTGGTGGTACCCCCTCCAGTGGTGTGTCTTGATCGCCCAACTTTGGGGCCCATCGAGAAGCCTACAGGAGGGGAGGGTACTGCTCCCTGGGTCTCCCCTTCGGGGGCTGCCCAGAGATGCCAGCTACCTAGGCTGGCCCTCTCGAGGAGGAGGACTCTCTCGGACTCTGAGGGGTCGAGGGGTGTGGGGTCGGCGCGTCGGCCCTTTTCTGGGGTCCACTCGGGCCCTGGACGGAGCCGAGTGCGGATTTCCACCCCTCCCCTTGGGTTTCTTGAGTCCCATTCTTTTGAGGCAGGGGACCGTCCTTCTGGACTTTCTGGCTGAGTCGCCTCACTGGGGATTCTTCTGGGGCGCAGCCAGGCAGTACCAGCGTGGTTGTACAGCTGTCGGCTGTGGAGTCTTCAGGGCACCCTCCTCGGGTGCTCATGGTCGCTCCCTAGCCCTGGCGGAGGTCAGCCGACTTCTTTTCTCGGCTCTGCCCTATCCTCTGCCACATTCTCCTGCGCTCCCAGGCATTCTTGGTCCTAGCGGCCCTCTCACCTGGGAGCAGTTCAGAGTGGTGGCTGCCCGGTTCCTTGCCTATGTTAGGGATATGGACAGCCAGGTTTTTCAACCTCCCCCGTGCAGCCACCCTCGGAACATATGGTGACCTCCAGCTCCTCGTTCCCCTCTTCTGGGGCAGAGGAACCTTCTGTCCACATCTCTCCGGCTGCTGATCTCTCGGAGTATCAGCGCTTCCTCGTGAGGATGTTGGAGGATTTGCACCTTTCACCCTCTACTGTTAGCAATCCTGAGCATGCGGCACACGCCTTTCTAGGCGATTTTGGCGAAGCCACCCTTGTGTTGCCCGCCCTAGCCTGCTCCCTTTCGGGAGGCGTCCTTGCTTCTGGCAGTGGCCCTTCTCCGAGTTCCTGCCCCTAGGGACCTCAGCCAGAGGTATTGTGCTCCCCCGGAGTCTCTAGGTTCCATGCCTCATCCGCAGTCTGGCTTGATGCATCTGGACACTCCTGATGGGCTTCGCGCTCTCCACCGTGACCGGCCCCCAGATCAAGACTCCTCGGATTTTGAGTTTTGGGGGAGGAGGACCTTCTACTCAGCATGGTTGCTCCTTTCTATTTCTGCTCACCAGGCCACTATGCAGCCTACAGCAGGTTCTTGTGTTCCAGGCTAGGTCAGGTCACTAGCTTCTTTGCCTGACTTGGAGCAAACCAGACAAGCCATCGCGCTCTGCACGTGGCCTGGAGCTAGCAAGGCACCAAGCGAGGGCATCTTACGATGCCAGCGAGGTAGCTACCAGGGTCGTAGGGACAGCGATCTGTACTAGGAGATCGGCATGGCTGTGTCTTTCCCGGTTGTCACCCTTGGCCCGGCGTAGGATGATTTGCTCTGCCCACCAGGGAACCTGCCTTTTCTCCCGTAGAGCAAGACAGCGCTTGGGGCAGCTTCCTTCCCCCTCCGGGGGGACCCCGTCTCTCTCTCCCCACTCTCGGGCCTCCCCAGGCCCTGAAGGTTCCCCCTTAGTGTGTCACCCACTGAGGGCTAAGGGACTCTGTCCCTTAGGGTGTAATGAAACAACCCCCTTCGGGGGGGGGGGCTTGGTACTCCCCATCTGTGATGAATGGTGAAGATTGACACAGATAAGATATGAAAATTACGTACCTACCATAATTCTGATCTTTCTGTGTATCTTCTTCATCCATCACAACCCCACCCACCATCCCCCTGGGGCCTCAGTCTCTGGGTCCCCCTCCCTCTCTGTGGCTCCCCCTCTCCTCTTTAGGAGCGGGATAAAGTAGGGACACACAGGGGGGTATTCTCCTTAAAGGGTACAGCTCGAGCGGCACTCCTTCTCTACTACATGTCTCCACCCCGATGGGGTGGGAGTTGGTGGTTGCCCTCCTCCTGTTCTCCTTCTGGTTTCCATCCAACTATATATAAAAAAAAAAAACTCCCTTTTTCACCAAACATTTTTCCTGAGAGAGTACTAAATCCTTGTACCCTGTCCTTCTTCCAGAATAGCCAACTCTGCTTCTGGGGTATTTGCCAGTTATTCTGTGCCTTGAATTGTGGCAGAGAGCTTTGCTACTCCTTGCAGTTCCTATACAATCTGGTGACGGACAAGGGTCTCGGATACCTTGATACCTCTCACTCTCTCCTAAATTCTCTCCCTCCCTCCCTCCTTCTTCCGCTTCCAGAGATTGTGGCCCCTACCCAATCCCCTTAGTCTCATCTCTTCTTTGCTGTCCTCTCAGTCATTATTTCTCCTTTTAGTTCAGTTATCCTTTCCTTTTTCTGTCCCTTGGACTCTCTTGTCCCACCCTCCATCCCTTCCTCTTACCTCTCCGGCCGACTTAGAAGTGGTAGGCATGAGTCGACACAGGCCTAATCTGCCAACCCTCGAGCGGCACACTACGGCGGCCACAGTCGTCGGCGCTGATGGTGTCGCTGCCGACCTTTCTACAAAAATAAAATAAAATAAAAAAAAACTCCCACGGGCCTGATCTCCAGCCAGTACCCCATCTGTGATGAATGGTGAAGATACACAGAAAGATCAGAATTACGGTAGGTATGTAATTTTCATGTCTCTATCCTGAAGCCCCGAGTCGAGCAGCCCACGTTGGCATTGGCGTTCCCGCTCTCGGCATTCGGGCAAGCAGCATCGCTGCTGCTCCTTCCTCTTCAGATGATGAGAGGCTCCGCCGCCAAATGTGTCAGCACTGCGAGGAGCTCGTGTGGCATTAGCTCATGTTTACCGGGGTTAAGCTGGCTCTGGCCCCCACCCCAGCTATCATGTGCTCCCCGCCATTAAATCCTCAGCCTGCCCCGGCTCTGTCAGTCCAGGCTTGGCCTATCCCGGCCTCTCTGCCCATCCAAATGGAGCCACCGCCTAAGCAACTGAAGGAGGGTCCCCGTCCTAAGGATGCCCGTATCGGGCTCCTGGGCTTCATCGGCTGTCAGTTACTGCATTACTCCCAACAGACCCCTTAGGGTCAGTGGGGACTCTTGGCGGTCAAGTCAGCTTTTATTTATACAGCGTCCAATCCTCTGGTGCTGTAGGCACTTTACACATAGGCAACAACAGGAAAATACGTCAGTTTTGTTGCCAGGAGGCAGAAGCCTAAGGACAGCAGCAGAGGCAACTTTAATCGTAAAGCTTCTTCTCGCTGTGGTGGAGCACAGGGATCCAGGAACAGCAAACCGTCCCAGGTCTCCTTGCCCACCCCGGCTCCAACGCCTGACTCCCGGTCTTGCCCCATACCACCTGCCGAGTCCAAGGCGGAGATGGTAGGGGGTCGGTTCATGCTTTACCTCTACTGGTGGACCTCCATCACCAACGATGCATGGGCCCTCCAGTTGATAGAGAGGGGTCATGCGCTGATATTTCTTTAGATGCCCCCAGATAATCCACTGGTCCAAGAATCTTACTCCCTCTCCCATGCCGAACTCATCGGGGAGGAGGTAGAGTTGCTGTTAGACAAGAAGGCAATAGAACCAGTTCTGTCCCCTCAGTGGAGAGGGAAAAGCGTTCTACTCCAGCTTCTTCCTGGTACCCAAGAAGACTGGGGATCTTCGCCTTATCCTGGACCTGAGCCTCTTGAACAACTATATAGAGTACAAGAGGTTCAGGATGGTCATCTTACCGGGCATTCTTCCCATGCTGCATCAAGGGGACTTTCTCTGCTCCCTAGACATGGAGTGTGCCTGCTTCCACATTCTGGTGCTTCCAGCTCACAGGCAGGAGGTTCCTGAGGTTTTACTTTCAGGGCAGGCATTACCAGTTTCGGGCCTTGCCCTTTGGCTTTACCTCGGCACCACACGTGTCCACGAAGCACCTAGCAGTAGTGGCAGCAGCCTTAAGGAGGCAGGGTCACTTTGTGTACCCCTGCCTCGAGCGATTATTTCTGGCTGCCTCAATCAGGGATGACTTCCGGCAACCTTAGAGACACCTTCACCCTGTTCAGCTCCCTAGAAGTCACCTGAAAATAGCCAGGTCGCTTCCGGCACCCTGTCAGAGGCTTCAGTACATGGGCAATCCTAGAAACGGAGCAAGGGAAGGCCTTCCTCCCACCAGACAGGGCACTGCGCCTTCGACCATTGGCCCACAAAGTATCAGCTGCTCGCTGGGTACCAGCTCGATCCATGCTCCAACTCTTAGGCCACATGGCGGCGGCCTTCGTGACTGTACCCTCCGCATGCCTCTTCATGAGAGTCCCTCAGTGGACCCTCAGGGTGCAGTGGGATCAAAGGGAGGACGACCTCAACCAGCCAGTCTCTATCTCCAAGGCCGTGGTTCAGACTCTCTCCTGGTGGCTCTCGCTGCAGATTCTGGAACCGGGAGTTCCCTTTCAGAGGGACCCTCCATTGCAGGTTCTTAAAACCGATGCTTCAGGCATGGATTGGGGCGCTCATTTTCGGACCCATCAGACTCAAGGAACATGGTCCTCTATAGAATTGACACTACATATCAGCATTCTGGAGATGAGAGCAGATCTTGCTGGACATAGCCTCCACCATTCATTCACACACTGATGTGATACATGGGCGTTAGGACCAGCAGAGACCAAACTTTTCGTGAGGCGGTAGCGAGATGAGTCGTGAGGAACCGGCACCATGAGCCATGCTTGTGCAATATAGACCATCTCAAGATCGACTCCCAGCCGTCTTCAGTCTTTTTTCCTGTCATCGAAAGGGTGCTTCAGTGTTGACGCCGTCAGCCACCGAGTCAAACTTCAAACCAGTAGTTTACTTTTCAGTTTTATTATTTTGTATTTCACCATAATAAGTACCAATTACATTTTAATAAATTTCTTACTTCTACAAAAAGAAGTCTTCAGCTCTCCATTGTGAGTCAACCATGAGTGGTGCAGGTGGCGGTAGGGAGACTTTGTATGAAAGTTGTTCAGTCATCCGGGCGGGTTTGGTCTGCCGCCCCTCTCTGGAGGGGTGTCTGACAACGGACTGTCCAGTGCTCGGGGATGGGTGGTCTCCTCGAAAGCATAAAAAGAAATGGTCCCATTCATGGCACCGTTCAACCTTGAGTTCTTCTTCAGCCCACCATTCGAAGAAGAAACGGCATCACTCGAGGTCGCCCTCTGGTACGTCTATGCGTAGACGGTTGGTGGTTAGGGTTAGGAGCCGGTCTCCGCTACTGTCGGAGTCATCGGTTTCTGTCTCTGGTAGCCGACCTCTTCGACACCGGAGCTCCTCTCCGCCTATTGGAGGGGCTTCTGATGAGCAGTTTCACCATTGGGCCGCTCTTATGGAGCAGTGGGCACGGAGGTTATCCCTACTGCCTGGACTGGCCAGTCCATCACCAGGGCCTTCGAGCCTGTCTGTTTCAGATCAGCAGGCAGGGCGGTTAGGACTTCTTAGTCACATGGCACCTTCTTCGGTGCCGTCGACTCTGCGCTCTGATGTCTGTCCCCTCATATGGCTGTGGTGCGGGTCACACCGATGCCTTTATCTCCTGTAATTTTCATCCTTTACCTTCAAATCGTAATTCTCAGACTACTGCTACAGTGTGGTAGATTGCGGTGCTGTCTTCTCCAGTGCCGGGTCCTTTGCGCGCCGCGGGTGGTGTTAAGCGCCATCTGCGGTGCTGCATACACTGACAAGCGTCGGGCGCCCACTTGTAGGGGTGGCATCGGCGCCATGTGCGATGTCGTGCTCCTGTCTACGCCATTCACGACACCATTTTCTGTGTTGGCACCGTCTCTTTAATCGGCGCCGTTCTTTTTGGCGGCGCCGAGGATGTGTACGACACTGTCTAGTTACCAGAGGTTTTCAAATCCGATTCTTTCTCTTTCTCTTCCTCCTCCTCCTGGTTTTCATCCCGTTCCTGTCTATACAGTCTACCCTGGACTGTCAGGAGATGGCTTTGAGCCCTATCCGGATCTTCGGCTGGTTGGTGATGCTGATGCCAATTCTGCCCTGGGGGCAGGGATCAATCTTCCTGCAGAGCCAGTTATTGAAGAACTTTCCTTTAAGTCTCTGCTCAAGAATTTAAATTCTACTCTTTCTCTCCAGTACACGGAAATCAATCCTGGGCTGCTTCTGCGTCTCCAATATCTACATGTTCTGGAAATCCCTATGGATTTAGCCCCTCCGATACAGCCCTCTTGAAGAATCCGGCACTTATTCCTTCTGTGGCCAAGTCCATAGATAGGAAATATGTCCCATCTTGGCCTCACAAGCCTTTGCTGATGCCATTGTGGTCCTGGCGGTGAATGATAGGGCTGTCTTCCCACAGGAATCTACAGCCCATCCCATAAACAAAGAGTCTTGCAAGAAAGACACCTTGGATAAGAGAGTCTTTGCTGCCTCAACACTGGGCATACGCGTTGCTAGCTACCAGGGCTATGTTTCTCAATATTAGTATGTTCTTTGGCATTCACTCTAAGCAACGGTAGAAGCTCTGCCTGAGTCGGAGGTTAACTCAGAGCTACTACAGATCATAACTAGCGGTACCAAGTCCAGTAACCAACACATTAAAGCTGCAGTGGACGCTTTCGATACTGCTTCCTGGGCGGCGGCGGTGGCTGACATTTGCACCCGTCGCCACTCCTGGCTGCGTACCTAGGGCTTTCTGCATGAGACCCAACAGAAAGTCATGGCCTTACCTTTCGACGGTATGCATCTGTTTGGGCCTCAGGTGGAACAAGCACTAGAGGACACACAGAAGACTAGGTTTGCCATTAAGACAGCTAGACCTTCACACGCTCCCTCTCGAGGAGGTGAGAACAAGCATCAGTTTCACAACAGTCAGTCCTTTCGTGGCAAAGGCAGAAGAGGCTTTAACAGAAACCAAGCCCCTTGGCCGCAAAAGAAAATGCAGCAGAAGACACGAGGCCCAAAAGCACCCAGTGCCACCTTCTGAGTTTCCGGCCAAGGTCCCTCCTCAGCTGCCCAAGGGGAACTCTTCCTTGGCAGTGGAGGATGTCTGACTAAGTTCTTCACCAGTGGAAATCTATAACATCAGACAAATGGGTCCTCAGGATAATCCGCGAGGGCTACTTTCTCAGTCTGTTGGAAACTCCTCTGGATCATCCTCCCAAGTGACAGCCCAGGCTGCCTGCGTCACAGTCAGACCTTGTTGCTTCCAAGGTACAAAGCCTTCTGAACAAAAGGGCAGTAGAAGTAGTTCCGCTGGATCAACGAAACACAGAATCTTACTTCGAGAGGGCTCTTGCAGTAGGTAATTAGAGATAGGACTGAAGCTGGCAGGCATCAGGACCGCACGGAAAAATTTCCAGCTAGCAGTCTCTTGCGGGGGACCGCCCCCCTCCGTCAGGTGACCGACATGAGGCGATGTCAGTATAAAGGGGCGGTTCCCCCACTCCCGCCTTTTAGTTCTTTCCCGCCATTAGCTCGTGTAGCGCCTCGCGGTGAAGTTCCCTGCTTCGCAGTCAGTCGTCGGTAGTTTTACCGCCTTTATTGAACTTTTTCTTCAGAATTCGTCAGCCTTTACCTACAGCTGCCGAGTATGTCGTCCCTCACTCCCTCTGAGCACAAAAACAAGTGCGATTCCTGCAGCGCCCAGCACTCAGCTCCCGCACAAGGATGGACACTCGTGCCTTTTTTTGCCTAGGCACCGACCACCCTGTGGAGAAGTGCCAGCTCTGCCAACAGTTCCTCGCGCCCCACCTGAAAGCGGAGGCAGCAGTCCCTGGAGGCCCACGTTCTTAAACTCAAGATGACCTCAATGAAAATGGAGTTGAAAAAACTCAGGCAGGCATCTACTTCTCCGGAGGGCCACCGCAAGGAGAAGCACCGGGACTCCTCTTCTACGGTTGCTGCAACCTTGTCTGGGGTCATGGTGCTGCAGGTAACGTCTCCCTGGGAGACAGTTCCACGACGGCCGTCTTGGAGGCTTCCAAGGCGGTGTCGACCATCCCATCGGGAGCTTCTGGGTCAAAGGAGGCAGCCGTTCCCAGTGAGCCGCCGCCCGCGGCCTCTGGTTCAGCGCGGCCCCGTAGGCCGGAAGTCTGCTCCCTCTGACGCCCCGCCCGGCAAGGTCGACGAGATGCCCGAGCCATCGGGGCAGCGCCAGCCTCCAGAGCGCCTGCCAAGGCCGCCTCCATTGCGACTCTCGCAGCGCCGGGTCCGTTAGGTCAGCCGGACGCCGGCTCTTCCGACATCCGCCGGGCGCAGAGCTGACACTGGACTTTCCATGCCTCTTCTGTCGCCCCAAGCTCGTCGCAACGCCTTGCATTCCGAGGCCCCAGCGTCTCCTTTACTGGACCTCGGGGATGGTAACCCCTTTACCCCGGGTGACACGGAGGATATTGGCACGCTACCGTCGGGTCTCCCTTCCGCTGGGCCGGATGACCCGATGTCACATCCTCGGACACTGACACCGCCAGTCTGATGCCTGGCAACATCCTGTTCCGGACCCACCCGCTGGGTCATTTCCAGGACCCTCTGCTCCTTCAGAGCCCCTGGTACCTGGGTATCTGACCTCGTTGTATCTGACGCCGTCCTACCCAGGCCCGCAGTATCCGGCACTCCAGTACCTGACGCTGGCCTACCCGATGCCACAGTATACGGTGCCCCAGTACCCGACGCCAGGCTTCCCGCCATCAGGATATGGATACGCACTGTACGGATACCCTCAGTATCCGTATCCTCCTCCTCCACCGCCCCCTCAGCTGCCGGTGGATTTGAAGGAGACTCTGGCCTCCTGTTGGGCTGAGGCCAAGGCTCAGCTCACCAGGGAGGTAGAGAGCCATCTTCCGATGTCGGTCCTGGTTCCAGACCCCCTATGTCGGAGGAGAGAAACTCCCTCCCCCCTTCGAATACCAGAGGCGAACCCTCCGGTTCCAGGGCAGGGCAGGATACACTTCCCTGAGGGCTTCCCAAGGGTCCTCATCTCTCACGCCAGGAGGAGAAGTCCTCCTCTTCCTCCTCCTCCTCGGAGACCTCGGATGACTCGCTGGTCGCTCCGATCCGGACGATGCAGCCACGCATTCCAGACAAGCTCAGGCCAAGGACTCCTGCGAAGTCTCTTCTGGAGGATCCTTCTTTGACAGAGTTGCGCAGAATCCAGGCTGATAATCAGTGGCAATCCTTGAAGCGGATCCACAGCGTAAGAAGCTCGCTGCACCTGGATCTGCCCGAGACCGCTCTTACTCTGGTTCCACCCTAGATTGAGTCTCATGCCGACCTTGTCTCCACCATTTGGAAGCAACTGTCGCGTTAGCTCCTTTCCTAGGAAGTCGGATAGGCTATACCAGGCTCCAGAGTGTTGACTCTTTGAATTCACACCCTAGAGCTGATTCGATCGTGATTACGAGCTCATGGCTGGACGGCTAACCCTAAGCACTTGAGCCTCGTCACCACCCAACAAGGAATCCCGCCTTCTGGACCAGTACGGAAAAAGGGTCTCTGCTTCTTCCACTCTGGGAATCGGGGTCCTGAATTGTGCTGTTCACATGAGGGATTACCAGAAGGCGATCCTAAGCGAAGTGGAAACTAAGTTGGACTCCCTTTCTGAGTCTCAGACGAAGCAGGAAGTGGCTGACCTAGTCCGGTCTGCACGTTCGGCCAGTCGGCACATGCTTCGTGCCACGTACGACGCAGTGGACGCTGCTGGTCGGAGTTCTGCTTTCGCCATAGGGTTGTGGTGTCATGCCTGACTCTGAGTGTCAGGTTTGGTCCCAGAGGTGCAGTCTGCTATCCAGGACGCGCCCTTCAGGGGTTCAGTGCTGTACGTTGGCGATGTCAGTGACATCATTACCAATCTGCAGGAGAAGGGTACTGCACTTAAGTTTGTTGACTTCTTGTACAGGCCACCTCAAGTTCATCGTTGTCCCTTTTGCAGACACTCTCAGCCCAAGGCAAAACCTCAGGGAAAATGGGCCAGCAAACGTCGGGCCCATCCGCCGCTGCCCACCCAAAGCGGGCGTGGAGTCAGCCAGACGCCACCACACCTCCTAATTCCCCTCCCTCTCCCAGAGGAACCGGTAGGATGGAGATTTTCCTTCCATCTTCCGGGTTGGGAGAGGATCACTTCAGACACTTGGGTGCTCCAGCTGATTGCAGAAGGACACTCAATAGAGTTTCTTCAGAAACCACCTCGAACCTCCCCCACCCCGCCCCAATGGTCGCTCTTGCTAACCAGAACATCATCATCTGGTCCAGGAAGAATTATCCTCTCTTCTTCTGAAGGAGGCGATAGAGCCTGTCTCGCCCCACCATCTCGACCTCAGTTCCCTGAACTTGTTCATAGAGTACAAAAGGTTCAGAATGCTCTCTCTGCAGGGTCTTCTGCGTGTCCTTCGGCCGGGACAGTGGCTGTGCACTCTGGACATGCAAGATACTTACCTGCATATCCCTGTTCGCCCTTCCCACTGCAAATACCTAGATTTTTCGTTCCGGGGGACCACTACCAGTTTAAGGCCCTCCCATTTGGTCTTTCCTTGGCGCCCCGTGTGTTCACCAAATGCCTTTCGGTGGTAGCGGCCTACCAGCGTACCAGAGGGGTTCAGGTTTTCCTGTATCTGAATGACTGGCTTCTGGCGGCCCCATCCAGGGAGGAGCTCCTGCGCTTCCTTTCCCTTACCCTGCAGGTTTTCACCAGCCTGGGTATTACCATCAACCAGGCCAAGTCCGATCTGATCCTGTCCCAGAAGCTCCAGTTTATCGGGGCGATCCTGAACACGACCTCCGGCATGGCATTCCTGACACTTGACAGGGTGGCCACACTCCAGGCTCAGGTCAACCTGTTGTGCATCCGCAGGCGTGTCAGTGCCAAGTCAGTCCCCGCCTCCTTGGGCTCATGGCGACTGCTGTTCCGACAGTCCCTCGCACTTTAAGATGTGCGGAAGGTCTTCAAACTGGTCCTCCCACCCACCCGGTGGTAAAACCCTTAGCTCCGTCCTATGACGCCAGATCTTCCTTACCGCTTGGAAGCTCAGGTTCCCCACTTAGCGCTCTTATGTCTGTAGGCCTGGATCCTAAATATTCGGTCTTACCGAAATTTGTTTTGAAGTTTATGCGACTTCAGTCTTCACCTTCTTTGTGGCTGTGATGGACTCTCTATCCACTCCCAGCTTCCATCAGTACCCTTGCAGGTAGAAAATGTCTCAAACCGATCCGCACGCCACGTGCATCTACTGCCTTGGTCTTGGCCACGATCCGCAGGCTTGCGATCTGTGCAAGTCCATTTCATCATCGGTTCTCAAAGGCCGCGCTGCCCGACTCCATCTGGGGCGCCCACACAAACTGTTTCCATGGGTGAAGTCAAAGGAGGCCCGTTGGAGCGGTGTCCACGGCGGCGGGCTGTGCAGAGCAGCTGGATCAGTTAATTGCCCTCGAGGAGGAGGCAGCCCAGGCCACGGCTTCATCGTCCTCGGCATCAGCGTTTATCCCACTCTCCTTGGGCTCCTCCTACACTGCTTCCTTTTGGGAGCTTTGCCATTCTCTCTTCACCAAGGGAGAGGGGCCTTTAGGGATTCGCTTCTGTCGATTGAAGAAGCACCCGAAAGGTAAGTCCCACCGTCGACGTTCATGGGAGCGGGAGAGATCTCGCTCCCCGGACCATCCTCTTATCAACTTCGGTCGAGTTTTTGCGGCCACTGTCGCTGGCTTTTCGGTGTCCCCATCAGGCCAGCTGACTGAGACACCAGTCGATGCGGTCAAGATCTTCCTCGACCCGTTAGATGGGCTGTTGACTGGAGAAGCCAACAACCCTCCTTCACCGGTTTCCCTGAGCCTACCGAGGACTTGCCTCGGCCTCCCCGAGTCAAGTCTTCAGTCAAGGACCCCAACCGGAGGATGTGGGTCTCCTGCCACTTCTTCGACCCACCGTCTGTGACCCCAACGGTCTCGTCCTCTTCCGCGGTCGGGCAAGTCCTGCCAATGCCGCGTCTCAGTCCCAACATCATGGAAAGCAGCGTCGCTGCTCTTCCTCATCATCCTCTGAGGAGAGGCTCCGGCGCAAGATTGCTCGGCGCTATGAGGATATGTTGTGTCAGCAGCTCTTATTGGCCATCAACAAACAGGCTCCGCCGCTTCCACGGCAGTAAAGTGGCTATCGCCCGGCGGCAGCGATCTCCTGCCCTTAGTTCCTTGGTCGAGGAGCCAGCTCGGCACCGATTACTCTGCTGAAATCGGCTGCTCCACCCATTATGGTGGAACCCTGCCTCCTCAGTCAAAGACTGGGGCCTCGGCCAAGGATTCTCGGTCGGGTCAGGGCTTGCCCCACAGGTTGTCTGTCACCCTCCCTGATCGGCCTCGCGAGTGGAGGGTGGCTCAGGCGGTTGGCAGCTGTTTGCGGACTCTGAGTCCGATGACTTCTGTCTGTATTCCTAGCCCCTTGACCTGGAATCCTCCATGGGTCTGTCGGTGGACAAGAGCCCTTCCTCGTTCCTCGGTATTCTTCGGCTCATGTCAGAATCTGCTGGGATGCAGCTCAAACCCGTGCAGAAACAGGCCAGATATCCCCTCACGGAGATTTTGGGCCTAGGTGATTCCCCTACAGAGGCCTTTCCTGTGGCCGAGGCCATTGTTGGTCCGGCCTTGGAGTTGTGGCAGGGGCCTGCCTCCTGTCCTGTGCCTTTGGCCAGGATGGCCTGCAAGTACGCAGTCCCGACCGGGTTCCATCTCCGTTTTCAGAGCACCTTGGCTAAAAAGCTGATGACCGATAGCGTTTTCCGCGCATTCGGAACGGCAGGGATGAGAAGCCCCTGGACAAGGAGTCCAAAAGCTGACTACTCTGGCACAAAGTTTATGCTGCCGCCTCCCTAGGTCTTTGACAGGCTAGCTCGGCTCTACTGATGGCACACTTTTCAACGCCTTTGGGCTCCCTGGATGAGGTGCTTCCTCATCTCCCGGCTGACCTTCAGACGACTGTCAAGCAGGTGCAGGATCAGGGAAGGGTAGTGGCCAAGCAACAGTTCCAGACTGATCTGGACATCAGAGACTCTTGTGCCCAGTCAGTAGCAGCCACAGTAGCCATGTGCCACAGAGCTTGGCTGCGGATCTTGACCTTCATGGCAGATACCCAGCACAAGCTGGCAGACGTCCCCTTCTTTGGTACCGACTTGTTCGGTCCCAGGGTGGAGGGTCATCTCCAGCGGATCGAGAAGTCCAATGCCACCTTGGACTCTGTCATGTTCTGCCCAGAAGGACAAAGGCCACCAGCAACAGCGGAAGCCCTTCGCCTTCTGCTCCCGGGGCATGACCGGCCCAGCAGCAGGCTCATGCTTGGTGCCCCAAGGCCAAGCCTGCTGCTTCCTCCAACAAGAAGCCTGGAGGGAAGGGTCCATGTGGCTCCTCGACCGGCCCTTCCTCCAAGCCTGCCCAGTGATGGGTTGAGGGGTGTGCCACCCCTAACCTCGTCACTCCTCCCCTGGGTCCCCCCATGTGGGACCAGCTCAGCCACTTCCTTTCCACCTGGTGCACTATAATCACGGACCGTTGGGTGTTGGAAGTGGTCAGCAAGAGTCTGCCTCTGGAATTCTAGCAGACCCTCCCTTCCGAGCCAGGCGCCCCTCGGGGGGGCTACTGTTCATGCAGCCACTCTGTCGACTCATCGAGCCTACAGCTCTGCTCCTCCAAAAGGGATGGTCAGCAAGGTGGCGGATCCTCCTCCATGCCCAGGGTTTGTGTCCAGGTACTTCCTGATCCCAAAACAGACTGGGGCTGGCGTCCCATTCTCGATCTGCACCACCTGAATAAGTTCAAGGTGCACTACCTTCAGGATGGTTACTCTGGCTCAGATCATACCATCCTTGGAACTAGGCATGAGGTTTTGTTCTCTCTGGATCTCCAGGGCCGATTCTTTCACTTCCCAATCCGTCCGTCTCATTGGCGACTTCCTCCGCTTCAGAGCGGAGGGATCCCTTTACAAGTTCCAGGCTGTGCCCTTTGGCCTCTCTCCAGCTCCCAGGGTCTTCACCAAATGAATGGCAGTGATGACAGCACTCCTGCGGCGCCAAGGGGTCAGAGTGTACCCTTACCTGGATGACTGGCTGATAGCAGCCCCCTCCAGGTTGGAGGTGGAGCGGTCCAGAGATCTGGCCCTCCGGGTCTACGCCCAACTTTGCCTCCTGATCAACGAGGCCAGATCGAAACTCGTGCCATTGCAGGTGATTCAGTTCATCGGGGCACAGCTTGACTCTCTTCGAGCCAGAGCCTGGCTCCCGGCGGACAGGGCTGAGGTCCTTTCCTCCTTTTCCCAGTCATTTCGGGTTGGGCAGTTGCGCCCTGCCTGAGACTTCCTGTGTCTTCTGGGTCTAATGGCGGCCTGCATCAGCATGGTCTGTTGGGCCCGCTGGCATATGCACCCCCTGCAATGGGGGCTTGCCCACCAGTGGTTGCAGTGCTGTGGTCCTCTGGACCAGCCAGTAACCATGACTCAGAAGATGTGGGACAGCCTGCAGTGGTGGCTTATCCCAGTTCATCTACGGGAGGGTCCCGAGCCAACGGTCATCCTTGCGACCGATGCCTCCTTGATGGGTTGGTGGTGCCCATCTGGGAGAGTTCAGGGCCCATGGCCTCTGGCCCCTCAGGAGTCCTGATGCCACATCAGCCTGCTGGAGCTTCGAGCAGTACAGTTGGCCCTCACCACCTTCGCTTCGTTTGTACGGGGTCAAGTGGTTCAGGTCCAGGTGGACAACACCACGACCATGTACTATCTCAACCGTCTGGGCGGGACACACTCCTTGCTCCTGTGCAAAGAAACTCTCCGTTTTTGGTCTCTCATGATCAGCCTGGAGGCGGATCTCCTAGCCATCCTTGTGGCAGGAGCCTTGAACAGTCTGGCTGATTCCCTCAGCCAGATAGGCGCTGCATCTCACAAGTGATCTGTCCTGCCGGAGGTAGTTCAAGACCTGTTCTCTCATTGGGGCACCCCTCAGGTGGACCTGTTCGCCTCCAGGGAGAACGGCTGAGGCTGTTTCATGCCCACCCCACCCCCCACCCCCACCCACAGCAGGGTTCGCTGCAGGGGAATGCTTTCTCGAGGCCGTGGACCCTGGGCCTCTTCTTTGCCTTCCCTCCATTTCCCTTGATCCACAAGGTGCTTCATAAGGCGCAGGTGATTCTGGTATCCCTAGACTGGCCTCGCCAGTTCTGGTATCCAGATCTCCTCAGCCTCAGCTCCAGGCTCCCGAGGTGGCTTCCAGCCTGCCCGGACCTGATCTCAGTCAGCAAGGGGAAGGTGTTCCATCCGGACCTTCAATCCCTGCACCTGGTTCCTGTGCGGCTAGAGTTCCAGGCCTTGGGTCTTTCCGACGAGGTCCTCAACATTGTTGAGGCGTCCCATAAGGAGTAGACCAGCAGATGTTATTCCTTTAAATGGAAGAGATTCTCCATTTGGTGTCAGGACAAGGGGTTGGACCCTTCTTCCTATACATTGGCTAGCATTTTGAACTACCTGTGGTCCCTTTCTCAGTTAGGGCTTCGGTCGACGACCCTTAAGGTGCACCTGGCAGCCATCTCTGCTTACTGGGAGTGGGCCTGCAAGCAGTCGGCGCAGGAGAAGGTGGTCTGGCGTTTTTCAAAAGCTTAGATCACATATCCCCTCCGGTGCAAGAACCTCCACCTCTGTGGGACCTACTGCTAGTATTGGCCAAGCTCATTGGCAAGCCATTTGTACCGATGCACAGGTGCGATATCTCCCACCTGTCGTGGAAGACCACCTTCTTGATAGCTATCACATCAGCCAGAAGGATGGGAGAGCTCCAGGCGCTTTCCATAGAGTCTCCTTATCTAGTCTTCCACAGGGACAAGGTTGGCCTTCGCCTCCACCCGAAATTCCTTCCGAAGGAGGTGTCGGAGTTTCACCTGAATCAGGTGTTGACTCTGCCGGTGTTCTACCCCAGTCACACCTAGGAGGCCGAATATAGGCTCCATACTCTGGCTTCTAGAAAAGCGCTCGCTTTTTATAAGGAGTGGACAGCTGAAGTTCGGGGAGAGGTTCACCAGCTGTTTGTCACCTATGTTGAAGACGTACCTGGCAGACCTGCAGCCAAGCGGACAATAAGCAGATGGGTCACCTCCTGCATAGATCTCTGCTGTAGGTTGGCGGGCATGGAGCCACCCAGAGGGATGAGAGCTCATTCAACCCGCCATACCACTGCTTCAGTGGCTGCTTCTTGGACCTTCCTTTCGAAGAAATCTGCAGGGCTGCTACCTGGAAGTCAGCACACACCTTTATTTCCCTTTACCACATTGACGTAGAGTCATGCCGGGATGCTGGTTTTGGGACCTCGGTTCTCCAGTCCTTATTTCCCAAGTAAGTATCGGGGGTGTGCGCCTTGCCTCCCTCCTCCCGGAGAACTGCTAGGAGTCTGCCAAGAAGTCTGGATTGAAGAACATATCTACGTGCCTAGAAATACAAGATCTGACTTCGAGAGGGCTCTTGCAGTAGGTAATTACATATAGGACTGCAGGCGGCAGGACCCCACGGAAAAGCTAGCAGTCCCTGGCGAGGGACCACCCCATGTCAGGTGACCGGCGTCAGACGACGTTGGTATAAAGGGGCGGTCCCGTCCCAGATGCCCGCCTTCCAGTTCTTTCCCGCCGTTAGCTCGTGGTAAAGTTCGTGCTCAGCTCTGTTCTTTCGTCGGTTTTTACTGAAAATTATCAGTATTTTCTTATCGTATCGTCAGGTGAACGTCTGTGTATGTTGTCCCCTTCCAAAAATAAGTGCGACTCGTGCGGCGCCCAACTGCCTCACAAGGACGGCCACACACTCTGCCTTTTTTTGTCTAGGCCCCGACCACGTGGTCGACAAGTGCCCACTTTGCCTGCACTTCAACGCGGCTACCCGCAGATGACGCTAGCAGTCCTTGGAAGCCCATCTGCTCACAAAGAAGATTTTCTTCAATGGAGAAGGAGTTGAAGAAGCTTAGGCAGGCGTCGACCTCTCCTGAAGGACACCACAAGAAGCGGGACAAAGAAAGACACAGGGAGAAGGCCTCTTCGTCCGCGACTCCGGCTGGAGTCGCGGTTCAGGTAACGTCCCCTCCGGGGGATAGTCCGACGGCAGCCTCCAAGGTTTTGGAGGAGGCGTCAGCCCGCCCGTCGGGCTCTAGCTTGGGTCCAGCGGGCGCTTTCGGGCTAAAGGAGGCCTCTGCCCCAGTACCGCTGCAGGCTTGGCCTCACTGGCGGGCACCTCCCCTAAGTCAGACGTCTGCTCCTCCGACGCCCGACCTTTCGGGGCGGCACACGGTTGCGTCCCCCTCGGACCGGGCCCCTTACCACCCTCGGCCCGGCTCCTCTGGCGTCCGCCAGGATCCAGCCCTAAGTCGCACGTCGGCTCCTCCAACGTGCGCCGGGCGTTGGAACCTACGACAGACCCTCCATTGTCTATTGTCCCAGGTTCCCCGCAGCCTTCGCTGCTGCCCGGGGAGCCCGAGTCGCCCCAGCCTGACCCCGGGGACTTTTCCCCTCCATCCCCAGGCGATGTACGGGATGTTTTTCCGCCATCAGACCCTGTTCCTACAGAACCGGATCTGACGCTGGCCCCCGGATGCCGGTTCCGCTCACGCCGGCAGGGGATATCCCCCCTCTGTCGGACCCGACCCCCCCCACGGGCCTATCACTGTTGACACGCGTCCAGGGATTCCCCCTAAGGAAGCCGTTCCTCCTCCTAGATGGGTCAGGGAGTCTTGCTCTGCTTCTAATTCTTCTTCCTCACTCTCGGATTCCTCCGATGGATGCTCCGAGAGAGACGACGAGCCTCGCTCTCCATCCAAGCCCTGGCCGAGGACTCCTCCAAAGTCTCCTCCGGAGGATCCTTCCTTCACGGAGTTGCTCAGGAAGATCCAGGAAGTACATCAGTGGCGTTCTTTGGAACCAGATCCTCAGTGGGTTAAACTCGTCGAACATCTGGACCTGCCCCTTACGGCCCCTACTCTAGTGCCACCCTGGATCGAGCCTCACGCCCACCTTGTTTCCACTATTTGGAAACAACCGTCGGCTTTAGCCCTGCTTCCTCGGAAGTCCAACAGGCTATACCAGGCTCCAGAGGGTATAGATTTTTTCGATTCTCACCCCCGTGCAGACTCGGTCGTGATTAGCGCTGCTCACGGCCGATCAGCACACCCCAAACATTTACGCTCGTCTCCCCCGGATAAGGAATCTTGCCTTATGGATCAGTATGGAAGAAAAATATACGCTTCTTCCACACTGGGAATTCGGGCCCTGAATTATGTAGCACATATGGGGATTACCAGAAGGCTGTCCTTACCCAGGTGGAATCTAAGATTGATTCCTTACCTGACTCCCAAGTCAAGCAGGATTTAGCTGACCTAGTCCATTCTGCTCGTTCGGCCAGTTGTCACATCCTGAGGACGACCTACGATGCAGTGGACACTGCCGGACAGAGCTCCGCGTTTGCCGTAAGTCTTCGGCGTCACGCCTGGCTCCTCGTGTCAGGTTTGGTCCCGGAGGTGCAGTCAGCAATCCAGGAAGCACCTTTCAGGGGTTCAGTGCTTTTCGGCGGTGATGTCAAGAACATCATCACTGATTTGCAGGAGAAGGGGACGGCTCTGAAATCTGTGGATTCCATGTACCGTCCCCATCCCCCGCAGCGCTGTCCTTTTGCAGACGCAGCCGGCCTCAAGCGAAACCCCAAGGAAGGCGGGCCACCAAATGCCGGGCCCCCGCAGCTGCCAGGCCCCCGCTGCCCAAAAAAGCAGCGGGTGCCCCAGCTGCGGCGCTGCCCCACACCACCTGACTCCTCCCCTCTCCCGCCGCCTCCAGACTACCCGGAGGAACCGGTAGGAGGGAGATTCTCCCTCCACCTTTCGGGTTGGGAGAGGATAACAACGGATTCATGGGTGCTTCAGATTATTGTGGAGGGGCACTCCATAGAGTTTCTACAGGAACCTCCACGCCACCCCCCTCTGAAGTCCTCTTACGCAAGGGACCAGCTTCCTTTGGTCAGGGAAGAAATATCTGCCCTTCTCGTGAAGCAGGGCATAGAACCCGTTCCTCCTCACCTTCAGGGGACGGGTTACTATTCCCATTTTTTCCTGGTACCAAAGAAGATGTGAGATCTCTGACCCATTCTCGATCTCAGCTCCCTGAACTTTTGTGGAATACAAAAAGTTCAGGATGCTCTCCCTTCAAACCCTTCTGCCCCTTCTTCGGCCAGGTCAATGGCTTTGTGCGCTGGATATGCAGGATGCATATCTGCACATCTCCATTCGTCCCTCGCATCGCAAGTACCTCCGGTTTGCTTTCCAGGGGGACCATTACCAATTCCGGGCACTACCATTTGGTCTTTCCTCGGCTCCCCGAGTTTTTACCAAATGCCTGGCGGTGGTAGCGGCCCACCTGCGTACTTTGGGAATTCAGGTGTTTCTCTACCTGGATGACTGGCTCCTGGCGGCCTCGTCCAGGGAGGAGCTCCTGCATTTTCTCTCCCTCACCCAGCAGGTTTTCACTTGCCTGTGTATCACCATCAACCATTCCAAGTCTCATCTGGACCCCTCCCAGAGACTTCAGTTCATCGGGGCGATCCTCGACACAACAGTGAGCAAGGCCTTCCTTCCTCCGGACTGGGTGGCCTCCCTCCAGTCACAGATTTCCCTGCTATCAGAACGTAGGAAGGTTCCGGCGAGGTTGGTTCTCCATCTCTTGGGGCTTATGGCGGCCGCCATCCCGACGGTTCCCCGCGAGCGGCTCCACATGAGGATTTCTCAGTGGACTCTCCGCTCTCAGTGGGATCAACTCGTAGACGACCTAGATCATCTGGTACTGATGATCTTGCTGATGACAAGAGACTTGCAATGGTGGATGGTTCGAGAGAACCTGTTTAGAGGGGGTCCCCCTCTGTCATCCTCCCCCCTCCCAGACTCTGACCACGGACGCATCAGGAGAAGGTTGGGGGCCATCTGGGTCCTCACCGAACCCAGGTTTTATGGTCCAGATTGGAGTTAGCTCTCCACATCAATGTGCTCGAGCTACGATCAGTACTATATGCTCTCCAAGTCCTTCACCAATACATCCTTCCCAGTCACCTAGCTGTCCAAATGGACAACATGTGTGTGGTGTGGTACATCAGCAAGCAGGGAGAGACTCTATCCTACCCATTGTGCAGGGAAGCAGTGAGGGTTTGGGACTGGGCAACGCTTCACAACCTTCACCTCACGGCGATCCATGTTCCAGGAGTCGACAGTACCCTGGCAGACAAGCTAAGTCGATCCTCGGCTCTGCCACACGAGTGGGAGTTGGACCAAAAGGTTCTAGACGACATCTTCTAGCTTTGGGGGACTCCACAGGTAGACCTGTTCGCCTCTTCCCAAAATGCAAAACTTCCCACCTTTTGCTCACTCGCTCCAGAGCGAGGCACTTTCTGGAGCAACGCTCTGTCTCTAAACTGGAAGGGCAGGTTCGTCTATGCTTTCCCCCCCAATTCCTCTGGTCCCTCGTGTACTGCAGAAACTTGCAATGGAAGGAGCGAGAATGATTCTGATCGCTCGTTTCTGGCCCAGGCAAATCTGGTTCTCTCTTCTACAATACTCAGAGGTTCCTCCTCTTCGTCTTCCTTTACCTTGAGGATTGCTGACCCAGGATCAGGGGACCCTGGTCCATCCGGGACTCAAGTCCCTACAACTTCATACATGGCCCCTGCAGACCTAGCCCAATCTCGCTTTGGCGTCTCTCCAAAGGTGGCCGAGATTCTGGTGGAAGCTAGAAAACCCTCCACTAGGTCTACTTACGCCATGAAATGGAAGAGATTTTCTATTTGGGCTGCCTCCGGGAAGGTAGAGCCTTTCTCCTGTCCTGTGGCCGTTCTGCTTGATTATTTACGTCATCTCTTCTACCTGGGTCTCAGTCATTCCTCTTTGAAAGTTCACATGGCTGCTATTTCAGCCTACCATGTTCCTTTCGCTGATAAAGCCTTTGCCCAATTAGAGGTATCCAAGACTTTTCTCAGAGGGGTCCTTCATCTTAGACCCCCTGTCCAGGCTCCTGCTCCCCCTTGGGATTTGAACTTTGTTCTCGAGAAACTCACCCTTCCTCCCTTCGAGCCTGCGGCCTTTGCAGATTTGAAGTTTCTGTCGTGGAAGACACTCTTCTTGGTGGCCATTACCTCTGCTCAAAGAATTTCCGAGCTCCAGGCCCTTAAGTGTAAAATTCCCTATCTGATTTTTCACAAGGAACGAGTAGCTCTTCGCACGAACCCTAAGTTTCTACCGAAAGTGGTAGCTGAGTCTACCTTAAATCAGTCTATAGAGTTACCTGCCTTTTTCACGAGTACTCCAACCAGGAGAATATTTGCTCCATACCATGGATGTTCACAGGATCCTGAGATACTACACCGATAGGACAAAGGATCTCAGAAAGACTGATCAGTTGTTCGTCTCTTTTGCTCACAAAAGGGAAGGCAATGCTGTTTCCAAACAATGCCTGTAAAGTGGTTGGCTCATTGCATCACTTTCTGTTATGACAAGTACAACAAGACCCTTCCGGGTCAAGTCAGAGGTCACTCCACTCGTGGAGTGGCAGCTTCTACGGCTTGTTTCAAGAATGTGTCTGCGGCAGACATCTGTGCTGCTGCCACTTGGACTTCCGTCCATACCTTTACTAAACATTACAGTTTGGACATTGCCTCTCGCCGTAGAGCAGGCTTTGGGTTAGCAGTCTTGCAAGGCCTCCTGTCTTGAGGTTTGCAAGATTTTTTGCTACTTCTTGGAGTAGTTCCTCCTCCCGGTGCCTTTCATTTGTTCCAGACTGCTTTGGATTCTGTCCTGTATGTGATTACCTACTGCAAGAGCCCTCTCGAAGTAAGATAGTACAGTTACGTAAGAACTTACCGTAACAGTAGATCTTCGAGAGAGGCTCTTGCAGTAGGTAACACCTTCCCGCCCTCCATCCCCCTAGGCTTTTTCAGCTCCTTTTCCATTGAAGGAAATATCTGTTTCTCTCTCGTCCGGGCCTGTTGCGGGAAAGAACTGGCAGGCGGGCGTCCGGGACCGCCACTTTATACCGACGTCGGCTCATGTCGGTCACCTGATGTGGGGGTGGTCCCTTGCCAGGGACTGCTAGCTAGAACTTTTTCCGTGGGGTCCTGCCGACGTCAGTCCTATATGTAATTACCTACTGCAAGAGCCTCTCTCGAAGATCTACTGTTACGGTAAGTTCTTACGTAACTGTATTTTACTGTCCTGTAACAGGAGTTCTTGGAGTGGTATATGTTGTTCATTCACATGACCCACCTGCCTTCCCCATCTTTGACATGCAGCCTGGCTTCCAGCGGGCTAGATCTGGCGTCATGGGGGCAGAGCTGAGGGTTTTACCACCCAGGTGGGTGGGAGGAACCTGCTTGGAGACTTTCCGGCACATCTTAAAGCACCAGTGTACCTGCCAAGAAGTGTGGATGAACAACATAAACCACTCCTAGAACTCCTGTTACAGTTGAGTAACCTGTATTTGCCCCCCCTTCGGACCAGATGCAGATTGCGAGCTACGCTTTCTGTCATGGAAAGCATTGTTTTTAGTTGCAGTTACTTCTGCTTGGAGGATTTCCGAGCTTCAGGCTCTGATGGCAAAAGAGCCGTATTTAGTTTTCCACGAGGACAGGGTGTTCTTGTGGACAAATCCTAAGTTTCTGCTTAAGGTGGTGTCACAATGTTCCCTAAATCAGGACATCAGCCTTCCAGTTTACCACCCGGAGCATTGTAATCAAGGGGAGGCCCTACTTCACACTCTGGACGTTCACAGAGTGCTCAGATACTACATCAGCCATACTCAGGCACTCAGGAAATCCGATCAGTTGTGCATTTCATTTGACCAGAGAACCCTGGGATCGCCAGTGGCAAAACAGACTTTGTCCAAATGGGTAGTCCATTGCATCACTTTCTGTTACAACAAATACAATAAACACTGGGCTAGGTTAAGGGTCACTCCACCAGGGATGTTTCAGCTTCCTTTGTGGCATTCTGTAATGTCTCAGCAGCAGACATTTGCGCAGCAGCTACTTGGAGTTCAGTGCACACTTTTGTGAGGCACTACAGTTTGGACATTGCTTCCAGGCGGAGAGTTGGATTTGGTCTAGTGATGCTTCAGTGCTTGTTGTCTTGAAGCTCCCTTCCGTTTTCCAGTTTTCCACCTCCCGATCCACTTGGGATCATTTTGGTACTGCTTGGTACTCGGTCCTTATGGTGTAGCTTGCTGCAAGAGCTCCCACTTGAAGTAAGATAGTACAGTTACGTAAGAACTTACTGTAACAGTAGATCTTCGAGAGGAGCTCTTGCAGCAGGCGTTATTTCCCACCCTCCTTCCTCCTAGTTCTTTTTCTCCTTTCCTTACTTACCCTTGGCTGGGTTTTCTGTTAACCTTGATTCTCTATGATTTGTCTGCCAGGTCTCCAGTGGGAGAACTGGGGAGTGACTGGAGACTGCCCACTTTATACCATTGGTGGACGTCGGAGGTGGTCTGACGTCAGGGAGTGGTCCCTGCTGGGTACTACTAGCTAGAAAAGTTTCCGTGGGGTTCTAGTGCCTGGCAGCATAGTCCTTAAGGTGTAGCCTGCTGCTGATACAGTTCCTCTCGAAGATCTACTGTTATGGTAAGTTCTTACGTAACTGTAATGTTGTGCACTTTCAGGATGGTCACTCTGTCTCCAGTTTATACCAACTCTGGAGCGGAACATGTGGTTTTGCTCTCTGGATCTTCATGACATATTCTTTCATGTCCCAATCCATCTGTCCCACCGCTGGTTCCTCTGGTTTTGTGCGGAGGGGATTCTCTACGAGTTCCAGGCCATGCCCTTCGGCATATCCTCGGTTCCCAGGGTCTTCACCAAATACATTGCAGTGGTGGCAGCCTACCTGTGGTGCTGAGGGGTCTGGGTGTACCCCTACGTGAATGGCTGGCTCATAGCGGGCTCTTCCAGGGAGGAGATGGAGTGGTCCAGGGATCTGGCCCTCCAGACCTGCTTGTCCCTTGGTCTCCTGGTCAGTGAGGCCTAGTCAGAAAACACGTACTTTCGCAGGTGATACATTTCATCAGAGCGGAGCTTGACTCTTGCAGAGCCAGAGCTCTGCTTCCAGTGGACGGGTCGTAAGCTCTCTCCTTCTTTGCCCATTCGTTTTGGATTGGGCAGTTGCATCCTGCTCGGGACTTTCTGCACCCTGGGATTCATGGAAGAATGCACCAGCATGATCCGTTGTGCCCGGTGGAGAATGCACACTCTGCAGTGGCAGCTTGCCTGCCAGTGGTCTCAGTGCCAGGGCCACTTTGACCAGGCAGTCACTGTGACCCAGCTGATGTGGTATGCCCTCCAGTGGTGGTTGGTCCCGGAACTTCTACAGGGAGGAATCCCATTTGTTCACCCAGAGCCAACGGTCACCATCACAACCGATGCCTCCCTGGTGGACTGGGTTGCCCACCTGGAGATGCCATATCAACCTGCTGGAGCTTTGGGCAGTTCGGCTGGCACAGCCAGCCTTTGCTTCACACATTCGGGGTCAGGTCATTCAGGTCTAGATAGACAACACAATGACCATGTACTACCTCAACAAACTGGGCAGGATGCATTCCCTTCCCCTGTGCAGGGAAGCTCTCTGCATCTGGACCTTCGTGCTCAGCCTGGACACCGATCTCCTGGCCATCCATGTGGCCGGCATCTTCAGTCAGCTAGCGGATGCCCTCAGCTGTGTGGGCAAGGTGTCTCAAGAGTGGTTTCTTTATTCAGAGTTAATACACAGTCTGTTCTCCCATTGGGGTTTTCCTCTGGTGGACCTTTTACCTCCAGAGAGATTCCAAGCTGATGCTGTACTGTGCCCCGCAGTGAATGCTGCAAGGGGATGCCTTCTCAAGGCCCTGAATCCCAGGCTTCCTCTGTGCCTTTCCTCCATTTCCACTGGTCCACAGAGTGCTTATCAAAGAGAGGAGGGACAAGGCACGGATGATCCTGATGGCTCCGGACTGGCTCTGCTAGTTCTGGTATCCCGATCTCTTCAGACTCAGCATCAGGTTCCTGTGGCTTCTTCCTCTCCGCCCGGATCTGCTCTCTTGCAGTCAGAGGAAGGTACTCCATCCGAGCCTTTAATCCCTTCACCTGACAGCCTGGTTCCTGAGTGGCTAGAGTTCCAGGCTTTGGGTCTCTCTTACAATGTCCTCATCGTCGTTGAGGCTTCTCAGAAGGAGTCAACCCGGAAATGTAATGCCTTTAAATGGAAGAGGTTCTCCATTTGGTGCCAGGGCAAGGGACTTGACCCTGTATCTTACCCAGTGGCTAGCATTCTTGACTACCTTTGGTTCCTCTCTGTCGAGCCTTCGGTAGACAACCCTTAAGGTGCACTTGGCAGCCATCTCAGCATATTGGGCACAGGCTGGTATGCTGTCAGTGGCACAGGAGAAGATGGTCTGGTGCTTTTTCAAAAGCCTTGACCACATTTCCCCTCCAGTCTATAAACCACCACCACCACCTTGGAATTTGTTGCTGCTGTTGGCAAAGCTCATGGGCAAGCCATTCAAACCGATGCACAGGTGTTACATATCTTACCTGTCATGGAAGACCACCTCCCTGGTAACTATCACGTTAGCCAAATGGATCAGTGAGCTTCATAGGTTTCATAGGTATTCAGAGCTTTATAAGACAATGTTCATATGCTAGCCATGTATTTAAGAATATTCCATTGTTTATTAAGTAACTGTCCAGTTTACTCTTAAAGATTTCCATGTCCCCACTGGCAATTATTTCCACTGGTAGTCTGTTCCAAATCCTTGGTGCTCTAACTGTTAGCCAGTACTTCCTTTTATTTGAACTGTATCTCTCTGATCTTCCTGGACATAAGTCTCCACCACTCATTCACACTATTGGGATCTGTACCGGAGGCACTAGGACCCATCGGGAGCAAACTTTTTGCTGGAGGGTCGGCGCCAGAGATGGAGCCGCGAGGACTATCTCGGCGTCGACCCTCCAACGCCTCAGTTCCTCTTTTCCCACCGTCGAGTGCGCTTCAGTGACGACATCGCTCGCCCGCCAGGAGTCAAACTTCAAACTAGCAGCATAGTTTTCTGTTTTTTTATTTTGTAGTAATATCTCGATAAGTATCGCTTAAGTTTATTCTTTAAAAAAAAATTAAAAATAATAGAAGTCTCAGCCTACTTTGACGGAGTCGACCATGAGCAGGTCAGGTGACGGTAGGGAGACTTCGTATGAAAGCTGTTCAGTCATTTGGGCTGGGTCCGGTCTGCGCCTTCTCCGGAAGGGGGTCTGACAGCAGTCAGTCCAGTGCCTGAGGATGGGCGGTCCCAGCAGGCTTGTAAAATAAGCTGTAGCATTCTACTGTCACCGTTCGGCCTCGAGCTCTTCTTTGGCCCACAGGTCAGAAAAGAGAAGGCATCACTCGAGGTTGCCCTCTGATATGTCTGCGCATAGACGTTCGGTTATTAGGGCTAGTTGCCGGTCTCCTCCTTCGGAGTCGCCAACCTCTGCTTCTGGTAGCCAACGGCTTCAACATCGGAGCCCTACCCCACCCACAGGTAGGTCTTCAGATGAGCAATTTCATCTGTGGGCCGCTCTTATGGAGCAGTGGGCTTGGAGGTTGGTTCAGCTACCTGGCTCGGTCACTCGGGGGCCTTCGGGCTTCTTGAGAGACCAGGTAGGCAGTTTGGACTTCCTGGTCGGCGGCTCCTTCTTGATGCCGTCGACTCCACGCTTAGGTGTCCCCCCCCCCCACATGGCTACGGCGCAGGGGGCCACACCAGTGCCCTTATCTCCTGCTCTTCTTCCTTCAAAGCCTGTTTTTCGGAGTCTTGGAATGTTTTCGGCGCCCTTGGCGTCGATGGCACGCTCGGTGCCATCATCGGCTCCGTGTGGGTCCTCGGTGCCATTTTCAGTGCCGCATGGTCCCTCGGTGTTGTTCTCGGTGCTGTGCGCCTCCACGGCGCAGGGGGCTCTCAGGGCGTCCTCTGCTTTTCAGGACTCCTCTTTTCACTCTTTTCCTTCTTCCCTTTCCTCTGACTTTCATTCCTTTCCTGTCCATACAGTCCCTCCTGGACTGTCAGGAGATGACATTGAGCCTGACCCAGACCTTCAGCTGGGTGATGAAGTGGAGGAAGCAGGATCTATTACTGCTACAGAGCCTGTGGTCGAGGACCTGTCCTTTAAGTCTCTGCTGAAAAATTTGATTTCCAGTCTTTCTCTCCAGACTACAGACATCGATCCTGGGAAATTAAGACTCTAATACCTTTATGCCCCGGAGATCCCTACGGATTTGACTCCGGTTCAGCCTTCCTTCGAGACGCTGTCTCAAATGGTATGGAATAATCCTGCTCTCACCCCTTCGGTGGCTAAATCCATAGATAGGAAATATTCAGCCCCCAAGGATCATCCCATTTTGGCATCTCAAGCCTTTGCGGATCCTATTGTAGTCCTGGCAGAGAATGATAAGGTCATCCTTCCTCAAACTACTACAGCTCGACCTATTAACAAAGAATCTCGTAAGATAGACACCTTAGGTAAGAGAGTCTTTGCTGCTTCTACCCTAAGTATGCGTATTGCCAGCTACCAGGGCTATTTCTCCCAGTATGAGTATATCCTGTGGTACTCTATCAAGCAGATGGTTTTAGCGCTACTGGAATCGGATACAAAGCCAGAGCTTCTTCAAACCATTACCAGAGGTATCTAATCTAATAACCAGCAGGTTAAAGCAGCTATGGATGCTTTCGACACTGCTTCCGTTCGCTGCTGGTATTTGTACCGCCCGTCATTCCTGGCTGCGCATTTCGTGCTTCACGTATGACGCGCAGCAGCAGGTAATGGCGTTGCCCTTTGATGGTGCATGTCTTTTCGGTCCTCAGGTAGAACAAGCTCTAGTAGCTACACAAAAGACTAGGTCAGCCATTAAGTTGGCTCGACCCCCTCCTGTCCCCTCTCAAGGGAGTGTCAATAAATGTCAGTTCTAGGGACATGGATATGTTGTTCATCCATACTGTCTGGCAGGTATCCTTGCCGCTTTAAATCTTGCCAGAAGGTCTTCAAGCTGGCTCCTCCCACCCACCCGGATGGTAAAACTCTTGGCTCCGACCCATGACGCCAGATCTTCCTTACCGCTTGGAAGCTCAGGTTCCCTCCTTAACGCTCTGCATATAAGACTGGTTCCTAATTCTTCGGTTTTCCGAATTTAAAAGTGTTTTGCATTATAGACTTCGGTCTTCTATTCCTCGTGGCTGCGATGGACAAATCGACTCCCGGTTTTCGGAGGTGCCCTTGCGGGCAGAAGATGTCTCGGACGGATCCGCACTCCACGTGTGTCTACTGTTTAGGCCTTGAGCACAACCCACAGGCTTGCGACCTGTGCTCTTCCTTCTCAGCCTACGTCCTCGAAGACCGTGCTGCCCGTTTACAACTGGGGCACCCTGAGAAACGTTTTCCTCCGGTGAAGTCAAAAGAGGCCTGGTCGGCGGTTTCCGCGGCGGCGGGCTCGGCGGATCAGCTAGAGCAGATAATCGCCCTCGAAGAGGAGGCGGCGCGGGCCGCATCTTCCTCGACCGCAGCATTTATCCGCTCTCCTGGGTTCCTCTTACACAGCTTCCTTTAGGACTTTGTCTGTCCCTCTCCACTAGAGGAGAGGACTAGCGTCTGCTGGACCTTCTTCCTGGGTCCAGGAAGAAAGACAGGTAAGTCCCTCACGTCGGCTCTTGGGAGCGGGAAGGTCCCTCTCCCGAGTTGTTGGCCATCAACCCGGTCGATCGTTTGGCTTGACCACTGGTCTCACAGTGTCCCCGTCAGGTCAGTTGACCCGAGACTCCCGTCGGCGCCGTCGAGATCTTTCTCGACCCGTTGGGCGGGTTGTCAACTGGTGAAGCGAAAATCTCTTACGGTTCCCTGGTGGGGAGTTGAGGATCCCGCGGGCTTGCCAGTGCCTCCGGTTCCGGAGCCTTCGGGTGAACCCTCCGAGCCGAGGGAGGAGCCGGTTCCACCCGTCCCTCCCACACCGTCCTCAGAAAGGCCGAGGGTCTCGGTCTCGGACTTCTTCGCGGTCCAGCCGATCCTGCTGTCATAGCGGTCTCCGGTCTACGGCTTTAGCCGTAGCGCGCGCGCCGCTCGTCCTGCGTCCTCCTCCTCCGGATGAGGACTTCGGCGTAAGTTACGTCGACGATCCACGAAGGATTCTGCGGCAACAGCTCCTTCTGACCGGGAACAAGCCGACGCCGTTGCCTTCCCCAGCCATTAAGTGGCTGTCACCGGAGCGGCCGAAACAACCCTTCGTCTTACCGAGGAGCCTGTTCCCAGGCCGGTTGTTCGGCCAAAACCAGCTGCTCCACCGATTCTGGTGGAACGTCCGCCTCCACAGCCGCTGTTTGGGTCTCCGACCAAGAACTCTCGGTCGGCTCAGGGTCTGCCCCATAGGCTGTCAGTCACCCTCACTCCCGATCGCCCTCGGCAGGTGGAGGGTAGCTGAGGCCCGAGGCAGCTCTTTGCGGACTCTTCTGAGTTCGACGACGATTCCTCCCTTTTCTCCAGGCGAGTGGACTAGGAGTCCTCTGGAGGTCAGTCGCTGGACGACAGCCCTTCGTCCTTCCTGGGTTTGCTCAGGCTCATCTCGGAGTCCACCGGGATGCAGCTCGAGCCCGTATCCAAGCAGGCCAAGTATCCCCTCACGGAGATATTGGACCGAGGGGATTCCCCTACGGAGGCCTTTCCTGTGGCCGAGGCCATTGTGGGCCCGGCCTTGGAGCTCTGGCAGCGCCCTGCTTCCTGCCCTGCGCCTTCGGCCAGGATGGCCAGGAAGTATGCGGTCCCTACCGGTTCCCTGTCCGGTTTCTCGGAACATCCCTCAGCCGAGGGGTTAGTTACCGACAGCGTTTTCCGGCGTGCCGGAAACGCTAGGGACGTGGACAAACCTCGACAAGGAGTCCAAGGGTGGACTGCGGAGTGAAAAGTCTACGCTCGTCTCCCTTGGCGCCCGTCAGGCCAGCTCGGCCGTGCTTATGGCACATTTCTCCCATGCCCTGTTGGGCTCCTGGGACGGTAGTGCCTCATCTCCGGCTGACCTGCAGACCACGGTTAGGCAGGTGCGGGACCAGGGCAGGGCGGTGGCCATGCGAGCAACTTCAGACTGCTCTGGACATTGGAGACTCATGCGCCAGGTCAGTCGCTGTCGCGAGTGGCTATACGCCGTCGGGCATGGCTGAGGATATCGACCTTCTGAGCGGATACCAGCACAAATTGCGGATGTCCCTTCCTGGGGACCCGACCTCTTCGGCCCTGGGTGGAAGGCCACCTCCAGAGGATCGAAAGTCCAATGCCACTTTGGACTCGGTCTCATCCGCTCAGAGGGACAAGGCACGACCGCAACCCAAAGCCCTTGTCGTCCGTCCGTGCCCGCTGCGTCAGCCAACAGCATCAGGGCCAGCAGGCTCACGCTTGGCGTCCCAAACCCAAGCCCGCGGCTTCCTCCTCCAGGAAGCAGGGAGGTAAAGGCCCTGGAGATCCCTCGGCCGGTCCTTCCTCCAAGCCTGCCCAGTGACGGGTTGAGGGGTGTCGCCCCCATCCCCGTCGCCTCACCCCAGATGCCTCCCGTGGGGGGGCGGCTCTGCCACTTTCTTTCCGCCTGGTCCGTTATCGCCACAGACCAGTGGGTGTTGGAGGTGGTGGGAAAGGGCCTGCCTCTGGAGTTCGAGCAGGCCCCACCCTTCAGAGCCGTCGCACCTCGGGGGGCCTCGGGGTCCGACCTGCTGTCCAGCTCGCCCGGGCCGACATCGGCTCTCCTCCTCGAGAAGGAGGTGATAAGAGGGTGCAGACCCCCTCAAACCGGGGTTCGTGTCCAGGTACTTCCTGGTTCAAGCGGACGGGGGCTGGCGCCCATTCTACCTTACACGACCTAAACAAGTTCCTAAGGTCTCGAACCTTCAGGATGGTCACTCTGGCTCAGATAAAACCATCCTTGGAACACGGCGTGGTTCTGCTCTCTGGACCTGCAGGGCCAGCGTTCTTTCACGTCCCTATCCGTCCGCCGTCATCAGAGGTTCCTTCTTTCGGCGGAGGGATCCCTTTTAGGATTCCAAGCCATGCCCTTGGCTTATCTTCAGCTCCCAGGGTCTTCACCAAATGCATGGCAGTGGTGACAGCATTCCTGTGGCGCCGAGGGGTTCGGGTTTACCCTTACCTGGACGATTGGCTGATAGCAGCCCCCTCCAGACAGGAGGTGGAGCGGTCCAGAGATCTGGCCCTCCAGGTTTGCTCTCAGGTCGGCCTCCTCATCAGGTGATTCTTTTCATCGGGGCAGAGCTCGACTCTCTTCGAGCCAGGGCACGGCTCCCAGCGGACAGGGTCGAGGTTCTTTTCTCCTTTGCCCAATCATTTCTGGTTGGGCAATTGCACCCTGCCCGGGACTTCCTGCGCCTCCTGGGTCTCATGGCGGCCTGTACCAGCGTGGTCCGTTGGGCCCGCTGGAACATGCGCCCCCTTCAGTGGGGGCTGGCCAGCTAGTGGTCCCAACGCTGCGATCCATTGGACCAGCTAGTGACGGTGACCCAGGGGATGTGGAACGCTCTCCAGTGGGGGACCGTTCCAGTTCATCTGCAGGAGGGCATCCCGTTTGTCCGCCCCGAGCCGACGGTCTCTCTATCGACCGATGCCTCTTTGATGGGTTGGGGTGCCCATCTGGGGGAACACCGAGCGCACGGCCTCTGGTCCCGAGGGAGTCTCGATGCCACATCAACCTGCTGGAGCTCCGGCGGTCCGCCTAAGCTCTGCGCCGCCTTTGCTCCGTTTCTTTGGGGTCAAGTGGTCGGGTCAGGCGGACAACACCCGCGACCATGTACTATGTAAACCGCCAGGGCGGGACGAGCTCCATGCTTCTATGCAAGAAAGATCTCCACATCGGGTCACTCGTGCGCAGCCTGGAGGCGGATCTCCTAGCCATTCATGTGGCAGGAGCCTCCAACACCCTGGCCGATGCCCTAAGCCGGATAGGGGCTGCGTCCCACGTGTGGTCTCTCTCCTGCCGGAGGTAGTACAAGATCTATTCTCCCATTGGGGCACACCTCAGGTGGACCTGTTTGCCTCCATAGAGAATTCGAAGCTGAGGCTGTTCCATGCCCGCCCCCCTCAGCAGAGATCACTGCAGAGGGATGCCTTCTCGAGGCCATGGACCCCGGGCCTCTTCTACGCCTTTCCCCCATTCCCCTTGATGCACAAGGTGCTTCTCAAAGCAAGGAGGGACACGCGCAGGTGATTCTGATAGCCCCAGACTGGCCCCGCCAGTCTGGTACCAGATCTCCTCAGCCTCAGCTCCAGGCTCCCGAGGCAGCTTCCAGCTACGCCCGGACCTGCTCTCAGTCAATCAGGGGAAGATATTCCATCCGGACCTTCAATCCCTGCACCTGACGGCCTGGTTCCTGAGTGGCTAGAGTTCCAGGCCTTGGGTCTTTCCGACGAGGTCCTCAACGTAGTTGAGGCGTACCGTAAGGAGTCGACCAGAAAATGCTATGCCTTCAAATGGAAGAGATTTTCCATTTGGTGCCAAGGCAAGGGCCTGGACCCTTCCTCCTGTTCCTTGGCGAGCATATTGGACTACCTTTGGTCCTTTCTCCAGCAAGGGCTTGAGGTCGGTGACCTTAAGGTGCACTGGCAGCCATCTCTGCTGGTAGCGGGCCGGGAAGCAGTCGGTGGCAGGGGAGGAAGGTGGTCTGGTGCTTTTCAAGGCCTTGATCACATTTCCCTCCGGTGCGAGAACCTCCACCTCCGTGGGATCTACTGCTGGTACTGGCAAAGCTCATGGGCAAGCCATTCAACCAATGCACAGGTGTGATCTCTCTCACCTGTTCGTGGAAGCGCCTTCTTGGTGGCTATCACGTCAGCCAGAAGGATGGGAGAGCTCCAGGCACTCTGCATCGAGTCTCCTTACCTGGTCTTCCACAGGGACAAGGTTGTCCTGCGCCCCACCGAAATTCCTTCCGAAGGTGGTGTCGGAGTTTCACCTTAACCAGGTGTTGACTCTGCCGGTGTTCTACCCCAATCACACCTCGGAGGCCGAATATAGGCTCCATACTCTGGACCCTAGAAGGGCGCTCGCTTACTATAAGGAGCGCACGGCTGAAATTCGGAGAGAGGTTCGCCAGCTGTTTGTCACCTACGCTGAAGCCGCACCTGGCAGACCTGCAGCCAAGCGGACGATAGGCAGGTGGGTCACCTCCTGCATAGATCTCTGCTATAAGTTGGCGGGCATGGAGCCTCCCAGAGGGATAAGGGCTCATTCTACCCGCCATACTGGTGCATCGGTGGCTGCTTCCAGGGACGTCCCTATCCAGGAAATCTGCAGGGCTGCTACCTGGAAGTCAGCACACACCTTCATCACCCATTACCACATCGACCTTGAGTCACGCCGGGATGCTGGTTTTGGGGCCTCGGTTCTCCAGTCTCTATTCCCTAAGTAGGGGGTGTGCGCCTTGCCTCCCTCCTCCCGGAGAACTGCTAGGAGTCTGCCAGACAGTGTGGATGAACAACATATCCATGTCCCTAGAAATACAGGTTACTCACCTGTAACAGGAGTTCTAGGAATGGTATATGTTGTTCATCCACACAACCTACCCGACCTTCCCGGCTTCGACGCACAACCTGAGCTTCCAGCGGGCCAGATCTACGCCATGGGGTTGTGCCGAGAGTTTTACTACCTGGTGGGTGGGAAGAGCCAGCGCGAAGACCTTCCGGCAAGATTTAAAGCGGCAAGGATACCTGCCAGACAGTGTGGATGAACAACATATACCATTCCTAGAACTCCTGTTACAGGTGAGTAACCTGTATTTATTATCCCTCTGTACAGGCAGCTGGTCAGACCCCATCTGGAGTACTGCGTGCAGTTCTGGAGACCCAATCTCCGCAAAGACATAGACAGGATGGAAGCTGTCCAGAGGAGGGTCTGCACTGGAAGACACATGAAGAGAGACTTAAGGAGCTTAATATGTATAGCCTCGAGGAAAGAAGGGAGAAGGGGGGACATGATAGAAACTTTCAAGTACCTCAAGGGAATCAACAAAGTCCAAGAGGGTAGCATCTTTCAAAAAGAGGTGTGCAAGAACAAGAGGCACAATTTGAAGATGGAGGCGGTGGCTCAGAGGTAATTTAAGGAAGTATTTTTTCACAGAGAGGGTTGTGGATGCATGGAACGGCCTTCCGGAGGAGGTTGTGGAGTCAAAAACTGGTGGAATTCAAGCATGCATGGGACAGTCATAAGGCAATTCTAGGGGGTGGGGGTAGGAAGAAGTAGGCTGCTGGTTACCTAGGATCTGCAGCTTATCCATTAGGTAGGGAAATGGGCAGACTGGGTGGGCCAAGCGGTCCTTATCTGCCGTTAAATTCTGTGTTTCTATGTAATTTACATTTACAGGTGAGCAACCTGTGTTTTTGTGCATCTTACTGTACAAGGACCAGTACGGCAACAAACATTTTGTTTTGTATTTTTTATGTTTTTTTTCCATAATTCTCACCCTTATTTCTTTATTACTAGGGGCATTTGCATGACTACTCTGCCTTTTTAGCGCTTGCTGCCTGCCTACACCTGACATAATTGTTTATTACATCAAAATACGTTGCTGTGGAGGTACTTATGATGCCATAAACAGCGGATTGTGATGTCATGTAGAGAAACGGCCAGTGTAGTTATAGTCTAGGGGACAGGGATCTTGTTTTCATGCAACTGTTTTCAGTAATAAAAAAATGAGTTAATTACTGAAACTGCATGAAATAAAGAAAGTGAGATGGAGCAGAGTATAAATCTTACTACTTTCAAAGGTTTCCTAATGCTGTCAGTAAATGTTGAGTACAAAAAAATCAGCAGTGAATTTCTACATCAATAAGTTGTGTGAGATGCATGTTATACCTGTGGTTGGCATTTTTCAGGCGCTACGAGGAGGACATGTACTGGAGAAGGATGGAAGAAGAGCAGCATCACTGGGATGACCGTCGCAGGATGCCTGATGGAGGATATATGCAGGGCCCTCCAGGACCCATGGGCTTGCTTGGAGTTAGACCAGGGATGCCACCTCAACCACAGGGACCAATGGTGTGTTCATATTTCTGAACTTGTAAACTTAGGCTTGGATTGTACTTGAGGAACTAACCAGTATAAAACCACGATTTTCACCACTGTTTTGTAAGGGTCGTAGTTTGAAGAGTCTTTGCATGGAGTAGGCAAATGATCATTAGGCTCCGTGTTTACTTAAGGTATACAGGCACCTAGGCGGATTTTATAGTGTGTCCTTGTCTTTTACCACATCTGGGTAAACTGGAACACTTTGATTGTCTGCGTGTCAGTGTTTACTCTTGACAGGGTCAGGGATCCCACAGAATTGTTTTAAGACCCCATGTGGAGTAAAGGAATGGTTTTAACTAGTCATCTTTTAGCGCCATGTTCAATGGCTCCTTATCTTCTCCCTCACTTGCACATGCTGCGGCATGTGTGCACATCCATATAGATGCACACTCTGTTCAGATCCCTCATGGAATGAAGAAATCAGTTTAACTAAGCCTTTGTTAGCGCTATGTTCAGTGGCTCCCTTATCTTCTAACCTACACTCATACTGCTTAGATCCATTGTGGAGTGAAAGATAGGTTAAATTGTCTCTCCTTCAGCATTATGCTCAGTAGCATCCTTATCCACATGTGCCTCTCCCACCACCCCCATACATACTGCTATAGGTCCTAAATTGCAGCATGTGTAAGTTTGTCTTGTTCTTGTTGTGTTTTTTTAATTTTTCTCTCCCCTGCACATACGTACACACACTCTGTTTGGATGTCTCATGGCATGAAGAAATCAGTTTAACTAAGCCTTTGTTAGTGCCATGTTCAATAGTTCCCTTATCTTCTTACCCATACTCAACACTGATTAGATCCATTATGGAGTGAAAGGTTAAATTATATCTCCTTCAGCACTATGTTGGGTAGCATCCTTATCCACATGTGTCTCCCCCTGCCACCCCCGTACACACTGCTACAGGTTCTCACTGGCAGCATATGTAAGTTTGTCTTATTCTTGGGGGGGGGGGGTTACTCCATTCTTACAATATTTTTTTTTAATCTATTTTTAGCTGTTTTGGGTGTGGATTAATACATAAATCTGCCTTAAAATCATTTTGCAAAGTCTTATATTTTTATCATCCAAAATCATGAGGCATGAAGAAACTTTATGGTGTGTGTTGACCTGCATTGTTGGGGGATAATGGCACTTTTCTGGTGGTTGAAGGCACTGTGCTTTGCCTTATGCCTCATAACACACCAGAAACATCACATGCCATAGTCCCACAACACATGCCTTGGAGTGTTGTGTGGCTTCATTATAAAATGTGTAGCAATCATTTTCCTGTCTGATTGGCTGTGCAGGTTTAGAATACAGGCTGTGGTATACAGTTCACTGTCCATACTCTGGTAGTGCTACTGGAGAGGGTGGAGTCACTGAAAGTCTTCAAGCTAAGGTCCTACCACCACCCGGTTTGTACATCATCCAGCTCCTCCTGTAATATCAAATCTTTCTTTCCGCTGGAAGGGACAAGTCTCCTGCTTCGCAGTTTTGCAGCATTAAAAGATTTTCATGTTCAGGCACCTTTTTAAGGGAATCTTCAGCTGTTCCATTCCGCTTTCAACATTAAAGTTTCTCTTGTGTCTTCTGGCTCTACGTCACGATCAGCTGTGGAAGGCAAGAAGCAGGGGTTTAAATTCTGCACCCGGTGTAGTTAGATGTCTACCACGGATCCGCACAACACATGCATGTACTGCCTGAGCGCTCAGTGTGATGTCGTGGGATGTAGTCTTTGCCAGGCTTTGTTGCCAGCGTTTATTGAAGACCGGAAGACCAGTTTGGCCCTAGGACAGTTGAAAGACCTCAGGAAGTTCTCAGGGGCAGCTGCAGTGAGTTCCTTACTGGTCTCAACAGTGTTCCTTGCTGGAGCCAGTATCAGAGGGTCATTCTGTGATAATTTCAGGGAAATGTGTTTGCCCCCAGACCTTCGAGGAGAGTCCTTCTCACTGTTACAGAAAAGCAGCATCGCCACAGGTTGTGGGACCGGGAAGGATCTTGCTCTTCTCACTTCTTTGACTCCTCATTGAGCTCCCTTTGATCAAGGGCTCCACGGTAACTCTGTCAGGCCTGTTGGCCATGATTCCGGTCAAATAGGTGGTCAAGCCTGTCGACCGTTTGTTGGAAGTCATCAACAAGGAGTCTGTCTTCCAGACCCTGGTGCTCCCAGTCTTTATGTAGGTGGATGAGGCCCAGTCAGTACCCCCTGGCTGAGCTGCCTCAGGAGCAGCCTTCACTGGTGGTCGTGCCTCCAAAATCTATTACCTTACTAAAGCAGGGCTCCCCCTCCCCCCCAAGTCGACATCAGCACGCAAGTCATCTGGAAAGGTGCCTCTTGCACTCTTGGACTTGCACAACTGGGAGGCGTTGCTGTCTATGCTCCTCTACCTCATCTTCAGTCTGAAAGGTATCAATGAAAGATGAGTAGATGCTGCAAGGAGCTCCTCTGGCAATACTGGACAGCAGCTGGGAGGAGTAAGGCTCTTTCCCTTCAACCTTCAGTCCCTTGGCCTTCACCAGTAGTTCTCACAGCATTCCAGCCTACTTGGCAGTCCCATACGTCTGCTTGTACACTGTGTTAGTGGAGCCACCTCAACCGCAGCCTCTGTTCATGGCCCTGACCAAAGAGAGAGTCTTGCACCACTGCTGGCTTGTCAGTGGAGATTACCCAGAATGATGATACCAAGTTGTTCCATGGTGGCAAACAGAGGGCTTGGTTTTGGACTCTGTCTTCTGTAAATTGGGACAGAGTTCAAGCAGCTTGACCACATGACTAAAAAGGTGTATGCTGCTGCTTCACTGGGTCTCAGGCCAGTTATTCTATCAAGATGGTGTGATGGTGAATTTTGACCATTCCCTTTTTGGGGTATATAGGGCATTCCTCCTACTTCCAGCTGATCACAACTTCCCATAAAAATCATTAGAGGCTAGAGTCTGTCGCTGGCTAAACACCAGCGCTGGACATATGAGACTCCTGTGCCTGTGCTATAACTACAGCCGTAGCTATGCGTCATAGGTCCTGGCTGAGGCTCTCCACCTTTAAGTTGGCTGATGTCCCTTTCTTGGATACCAACATCAGGCTTGGGTGTGGAGGGACATCTCTAGCTTATTGAAAAGTCCAGTGCCACCCTAGATTTTTGTGGCTTTGTCCCAGAAGGATCAAAAACATAAAAAGAAGGCCTTTTAGTTTTGGACCTATTAGCCACAACAACCTCAGAAGCAGCCGCCCCAGTAAGGACACTTCAGCTTAGGCACCCGAAACCAAAATTTAGCAGCCAGGGACAAAAAAGTGGGGGCAGAGGTGGTGATGCCTCCACGGTCTCTCCAGATGGTGCCCCCCCCCCCAAACCAAGACTGCACAGTGACAGTGTGTGGGGTGTAATCACCCATCCGCTCCCAGTTCCCAGTCCTAGTAGGGACGTTGGATCTTCAGCACTAAATGAGTACTTCTGCTCAGTATTTACTAAAGAGAAGAGGGGGGTGACACCCAAGATGGGAGAAATGGCAGACGCAGGGGGGAAAGTGGTGACAGATGGGGAAATCATGGAGGGCAGAGTTCGAGAGGGTTTGAAGGCACTGAGGGTGAACAAGGCGCCAGGCCCAGATGGCATCCACCCCAGGGTACTGAAGGAGCTGGCAGAGGTCCTTGCAGGACCTTTGGCAGACCTGTTTAATGCCTCACTACATTCGGGGTGTGTACCTCAGGACTGGAGGATGGCTCATGTGGTGCCCCTCCACAAGAGTGGCCCCAAGGATGAACTGGGAAACTACAGACCAGTGAGCCTCACATCCATCGTGGGTAAGCTAATGGAGACTATCCTTAAGGAGAGGCTGGTGGCCCTCCTAGAGGCCAAAGGACTACAGGACAGCAGACAGCATGGCTTCATACGTGGCCGATCCTGCCAAACCAACCTGGTCGAGTTCTATGACTGGGTAACTAGGCAGCTGGACAGGGGACATGCAGTGGATGTCCTGTATCTGGACTTCAGTAAGGCATTCGACTGAGTGCCACATGGAAGGCTGGGAAGGAAGTTAGTAGGCACAGGGGCAGGTGCAATGCTGGTGAGATGGGTAGGAAACTGGCTGCAGGGAAGGCAACAGAGGGTGGTGGTGTGGGGAGCTCTCACACCCAAGGGCAGTGACGAGTGGTGTCCCACAGGGCTCGGTGTTGGGACCAGTGTTGTTTGGGATATTCATTGCAGACATATCATGGGACATCAAGAGCAAGATCAGTCTGTTTGCTGATGATACCAAGGTTGGCGTGGTGGTGGATGACCTAGGGGGATGGCAGGGGTTGCAGGATGATCTGGCAAAGCTTGAAACCTGGTCAGACACCTGGCAACTGGGCTTTAATGCCAAAAGTGCAAGGTGATGCATTTTGGGATGAAGAACCCAAGGAAGACTTACCAGCTAGGGGGAGTGCAGCTAGCCCAGACAGAGGAGGAGAAGGATCTGGGTGTGCTCATCACAGGGTCAATGAACAGCTCGGCACAGTGTAGGAAGGCAGCTGCAAGGCCAACAAAATGCTGGGTTGTATTGCAAGGGGTATATCCTCGAGGAGGAGGAGGTGATTCTGCCACTGTATAGGTCATTAGTTAAACCACACCTGGGTACTGCGTGCAGTACTGGCGTCCGTCTTCTGAAGAGGGACATTAAGTTACTGGAGGGAGTGCAGCGCAGGGCGACAAAGATGATCAAGGGTCTGGGGGACTTACCATACGAGAGGAGGTTGAAGGAGTTGAACATGTACTCACTGGAGGAGAGGAGAGACAGGGGACATGATTGAAACCTTTAAATACATGAAAGGAATAAACAAGACAGGTACAGAGGGGCTGTTCAAAGTAAGGGAGGGGAGGGCCACCAGGGGCCATGATGTGAGACTGGAGCGAGGAAGGTTCAGGAGGGAGATGAGGAGACACTTTTTTACAGAGAGGGTGGTGGCTGGGTGGAATGCGTTACCTGCAAAGTGGTATGCAGTAGAACAGTGGACTGCTTCAAACGAGGATGGGACAGGACAAGGGGGAGGGTTAATGAAGGGGAAGGGTGGAAGGGAGGGGCAGCTGCAGAATAAGGGGTGCTAGCTGCACATTCGAGCAGACTTGATAGACCTCTAGGCCTTTATCTGCTGGCAAATTTCGTATGTTCGTAGTTCCAGTTCTCACTTGGTGGCTGGTCGTGCCACTTCTTGCTACAGTGGTCCACCATTACCTTAAATAGATGGGTTCTAGAAGTTGTGGGCACAGTGTTGCCTCAGAATTTCGAGGCTGTTTTGTACTGACTGCAAGCTTCTCAGAAGTCCAGGGTGTCGCAGGACATGTCTGCGCTGTGGACCGACATAGCTCATCACCTACAGTGTGGGCAGTAGCTCATGTTTCAGAAACGCTGGCCATGCCGGGATATGTGTCCAAGAACTTATTGATTCTGAAACGGAGAGATGGCTGGCGGCCCATACTGGACTTGCATGATCCAAATCTGTTACAATACTTCTTTGCCACTGAAATTAATTATTGAGACTTCAGGCATTTTCAGCTTCAAAATTGGACTCAAAAATAATTTCTAGGAAAATGGATATGGTGCACTATCCACACTTCTGGCAGTACTTCCTTTCCCTTTAAGACTTGCTGGAAGGTCTTAAAGCTAGCTCCTTCAACCCACCCGGGTGGTATCCTCCTTGGCACTGCCCCATGATGTTGGATCTTCATTTCCGTTGGAAGTATCCAGTTCCCTCCTTCGCAGCTTTGCGTTGGGTAGAGCCTAAAATCTTTTTTTTTTTTTTTGGGGGTGTCGATCCATTTAGCATTCAGATTTTTGCTTTGTTCAGTTTGTAATGTAGAACACGAGGAACCCAAATCGTATCCCGGCTTCAAGCGGTGCACGCTCCCAAAAAATGTTACACAACAATCCGCCCGCCACATGCAGCCACTGTTTGAGGGCCCAGCATGATCTGCAGGCTTGCAGCCAGTGCCAGACCCTTCAGCCCTCTATGTTGGAAGACTGTTATGCCTGCCTCATCTTGGGTCAGTCAAACCAGCGGCACCCTTCCGTTCTGTCCAAGGATGCCCGCCAGATGATCTCTGCAGTGGCCGGTTCGACTGCACAGCTTGCTGTCTTCGAGGAGGCCATTGCCCAGTCCCCTTCATGTGCTGTTTTGCCCGCCTTGGTTCCAGTGGGCTTGGATGCCTCGTTTACTGGAGCATTCAGGAACTTATACCAGTTCCTACCTACTCTAAGTGAGGGCCCTTCCCCAGGATCCCAAACTTTGCGTGACTCCCAAGTCCAAGAATTTCCGCCGCAGGTCGAGGGATCAGGAGCAGGCTTATTCCTCCCGTTCATGCGCTTCTGCCTCAGTGGCAGTCGAGCTTGATATTAAGGTCCAGGCTGCCAGTCCCACGGTGTCCCAGTCTGGCTTACCGACTGAGATGTGGGTCGACAAGTTGATCGGGAGCTTTCTCGATACAGTCGACCTGTTTTCAGAAGACAGTGGTGAGGACTCACTTTCAAGGACTCCGGTCCTTACAGCCTTCTCGCAAGAGGGGCCAGTTGAGCAGGTCAATCTGGCTGTCTCCCCTCGGCAGATCGACCATTTGAGGGTTCCTCAGCATCCTACACCTTCCACTGAGTCTCCTCCCTGATGACCAGTATGTCATCGGTCGTGGTCCCGATTGGGCTCTGTCAAGGTTTCAGGACTCCCGTCATTCTCAATCGTCCCACTCACAACCATAGGCCAAGAGGTGCCGTCAACGCTCCTTTTCCACTTCTTCCTTGTCTTCCAGTGAGGAGTGGCTCTGCCGTAATTTGCAGCGCGGATATGAGGAACTTGTCTGGCAGCAGTGGAGTCTTGGTCAAGGCTGTGCTCCACAGCAGGCCCGGCGCTCCCTTGGTCACCTGTGTTGGTTCCCCCAGCTAAGTTGACATCTGCTTCCCCACACATTCGGGTGGAGCTACCACAGCCCTCGCACACAGGGCCCCATCCAAGGCAGTGGGCCCCGCGTCTGGGTTTTATGGTAGGCTCTCGGTGCAGATTTCACACTCTGAGGAGAGGGGTCACAGGCGGTGGTTGAGGAGTCCTCAGACTTTGAGGACTCCTCCATGCATTCCTCTCGGACCCCGGTCTTTGACCAGGAGTCCTTAGAGGAGCCAGCTGCCTTTGGGGCTCTGCTCTACTTAATCTTGGAGTCTATTAGGATCCTGCTGGGTCTGGTACAGAAGCGGGGTAAGTACCCCTTAACCGAGATTTTAAACAAGGAAGACTCCCCTGATGTTGTCTTCTCTGTAGTGGAGGCCATTCTTGGTCCTGCTCTGGAGCTGTGGGAGCGGCCTGCCTTCTGTCTGGTGCTGTCGGCCTGTATGGTCAGCAAGTGGGTGGTGCTTGCTGGATCTTTGCCTGCGTTTACTGTCCATCCTTCTGCCAAAGGTTTGGCTGCCAACTCAGTGTTCTGGCACACAGGCAGCGTTGGGAGACATTGACAAGCCCCCGGACGAGGAGTCAAAAAAAACTAGACCATGCTGCGAAGAAGGTCTACGCCGCTTCGGCCCTGGGCCATCAGCAGGCCAGTTCATCCATCAAGATGGCCAACTTTTCCCATGCTCTCTTGGACCAGGTTATTCCCTGCATTTCTGCTGATTTGCAGCTAGCAGTTAAGCTGGTCCGGGACCAGGGCCGCACCGTTGCTAAGCAACAGCTCTAGACGACCCTGGACATTGGGGACTTCTGAGCCAAGTCTGTGGTCACAGTGGTTGCCATGCAGCCCTGGGTATGGCTGAAGATCTCAACCTTTATAGCCGATACCCAGCACAAGTTGGTGGACGTACCCTTCTTGGGTACCGACCTGTTAGGGCAGGGTGTTGATGGTCATCTCATCTGTATTGAGAAGTTCAGTGCCACCGTGGCTCTGTCACGTCCTCCCAGAAGGATGTTAAAGAGGACAGGAAATCATTTATAACTGGCAGTTGTTTATGAAGATTTTATCTACAGAAATTATTTTCATTCTCCTAAATTCTCCATATTTAACAGTATCTGAATAAAGAGTGACTTACAGAACTGTATCCTGCATTATTTTGTTTCTGTGGGCAACATTCTGTTACAGTTCTCTTCGTGGAACTTGTGATCTGGACTTTTAACTGTATCTCAGTTTCTGTTCAGAACTCTTGAGCAAGGTTCTGATAGATCAACCGCTCATAATTGGCATTCTGTATACAAACCGTGACATAGTAAAAACTCCAAACTACCAGTTTTGTAAAACAAACTGTGCAGAATGCTGTCCAAAAAATGAAAACGACTGAAAGCACATATTTCTAGGGACATGGATATGTTGTTCATCCACACTTATTGGCAGGTTCCTTGCCACTTTAAATCTTGCCGGAAGGTCTTCAAGCTGGCTCCTCCCACCCACCCGGGTGGTAAAACTCGGCTCTGCCCCATGGCGCCAGATCTTCCTTACCGCTTGAAGCTCAGGTTCCCTCCTTAGCAGCGTTGCGCTTAAGACTGGTTCCTAATTCTTGAAAAGTTCGAAATTGAAAGTTTTGCAAAAGACTTGGTCTTCTTCTCCTCGCTGACTGCGATGGACCGTCGACTCCGGTTCGAGGTGCCCTTGCGGGCAGAAGATGTCTAGGACGGATCCGCACTCCACGTGCGTCTACTGCCTGGGCCTTGAGCACGACCCGCAGGCCTGCGACTTGTGCTCTTCCTTTTCGGCCTACGTCCTTGAAGACCGTGCTGCCCGATTACAACTGGGGTGCCCCGAGAAAAGAATTCCACCGGTGAAATCTAAAGAGGCCCGATTGGCGGTGTCCGTGGCGGCGGGCTCGGCGGATCAACTTGAGCAGATGATCGCCCTCGAAGAGGAGGCGGCGCGGGCTGCTTCTACCTCGGCTGCGGCATTTGTCCCGCTCTCTCTCGGTGCCTCTTACTTGGCTTCTTTTAAGGAGCATTGTCTGACCCTCTTGACCAAAGGTGAGGGTCCAGCTTCTTCGGGACCTTCCTCCAGGTCCAAAAAGAGCAAAAGTAAGTCTCTCCGTCGATGCTCTTGGGAGCGGGAAAGATCCCCCTCCCCTTGTCGACAGTCGACTTCGGTCGACCCCTCAGCTTCGGCCACTGGCTACGGTGTCCCCTTCAGGCAGTTGGCGAGACTCCCGTTAGCCTTGGTCGAGATTTTTCTCGACCCGTTGGATGGGTTATCGGCTGGGCTTCAATCCCTCTCCGGTTCCCCGATGGGGAGTTGAGGATCCCGTCGGCTCGTCTGTGCCTCGGTTCCGGAGCACCGGTGGGATCGTCCGGGCCCGGCCTAGTCGAGACTCTCGGTCTCGGACATCCTCGCGATCCAGCGATCCGCCGTCACCGGTCTCGGTTTCGGCACCCGGCAAGCCAGCGCCGCCGCTCTTCCTCTTCCGGATGAGGGAGCTTCAGCGCAAGATTGCGTCGAATGCGAGACCCAGTCGTCTTCCCGGCCATTAAGTGGCTGTCACGAACAGCGAAACAACCCTCGTTGTGAGTCGAGGGACTGTTCTCAGGCGGTTGTTGGCCAATTCCAGCTGCCCACGATTCTGGTGGAACCTCCGCCCCCACAGCCATTAGTTGGGGCTCGACCAAAATTCTCGGTCGGCTTTGGGTTTGCCCCATAGGCTGTCGGTCACCCTCACTCGATAAACCTCGGCAGGTGGAGGGTGGCTCAGGGCCGAGCAGCTCTTGAGGACTCTTCTGAGTCCGATGATGGTTCCTCCCTCTTCTCCAAGCGCATAGACTTGAGTCCTCGAGGAGGACAGTCAATGGGCGATAGCCCCGTCCTTCTTAGGGTTGCTTGACTCATCTAGTCCACGGGATGAGCTCGAACCCATTTCTGCGGCCAGGTATCCCCTCACGGAGATTCTGGACGGGGATTCTCTCTGGAGGCCTTTCCGGTGGCGAAGCCATAGTGGGTCGGCCTTGGAACTTTGGCGTCCTGCTTCCTGCCCTGCGCCGTATGGCCAGGAGTATCTGAGTCCCTACCGGTTCCCTGTCGGTTTTGGAACACCCTCGGCCGAGGGGTTGGTTACCGACAGCGTTTTCCGGCGTGCCGGGAACGCCAGGGATGTGGACAAACCTCCCGACAAGGAATCCAAGAAATTGGATTATGCCGGGCGAAAAGTCTATGCTGCGTCCTCTCTCGGCCTTCGTCAGGCCAGTTCGGCCGTCCTCATGGCACATTTTTCTCACGCCCTGTTGGGCTCCCTGGATGAGGTTGTCCCTCATCTTCCCGCAGATCTGCAGACTACCATCAGGCAGGTGCGGGACCAGGGCAGGGCAGTGGCTAAACAGCAGCTCCAGACTGCGTTAGACATCGGGGACTCATGTGCCAGGTCTGTGGCGGCCGCAGTGGCCATGCGTCGTCGGGCTTGGCTGAGGATATCCACCTTTACTTCGGATACCCAGCACAAGTTGGCGGATGTTCCCTTTTTGGGGACTGACCTCTTCGGCCCTGGGGTGGAAGGTCACCTGCAGAGGATCGAGGTCCAATGCTACCTTGGACTCGGTCTCTTCCGCTCAGAAGGACAAAGGCCGCAAGCCACAGCCTAAGCCCTTTCGTCCTTCTGCGCCCGCGCTCGGCCCAGCAACGTCAGGGCCAGCAGGCTCGACCTTGGTATCCCAAGCCCAAGCCGTCGGCTTCCTCCAACAGGAAGCAGGGAGGTAAAGGCCCAGGAGGTCCCTCGGCCGGTCCCTCCTCCAAGCCTGCCCAGTGACGGGCTGAGGGGTGTCGCCCCCATCCCTGTCACCTCACCCTAGTTCCCCAGCGGAAGCCGAGCTCAGACACTTCCTTTCCGCCTGTCACTGTTACCACAGACAGGTGGGTACTGGAGGTGGTGAAAAAGGCCTACCTCTGGAATTGAGCAGGCCCGCCCTTCAGAGCCGTCGCACCTCGGGGGCCTCGAGTCGCAGCCTCACTGGGCTCGTCGAGCCGACACCGCTCTCCTCCTCCAAGGAGGTGATCACGGAGGTGGAGGACCCCCCTTCAGACCCGGGATTCGTGTCCAGATATTTCCTGGTTCCGAAACGGACGGGGGGCTGGCGCCCCATTCTCGACCTACACGACCTGAACAAGTTCCTAAGGTCTCGAACCTTCAGAATGGTCACTCTGGCGCAGATAATACCATCTCTGGAACACGGCGTGTGGTTCTGCTCTCTGGACCTACAGGATGCGTTCTTTCACGTCCCTATCCGTCCGTCACATCGGAGATTCCTCCGCTTTCGAGCGGAGGGATCCCTCTTCGAGTTCCGAGCCATGCCCTTGAGCTTATCTCCAGCTCAGGGTCTTCACCAAATGCATGGCAGTGGTGACAGCATTCCCTGCGGCCGAGGGGTCCGGTGTACCCTTACCTGGACGATTGGCTGATAGCAGCCTCCTCCAGGCGGGAGGTGGAGTGGTCCAGAGATCTGGCCCTCCAGGTTTGCTCTCGAGTTGGCCTTCTCATCACTGAGGCCAAGTGGAACTCAGGCCAAAGCAGGTGATCCTGTTCATCGGGGCAGAGCTTCGACTCTCTTGAGCCAAACCGCGACTCGGCGGACAGGGCGAGGTTCTTACCTCCTTTGCCCAATCATTTCTGGTTGGGCAATGGCATCTCTCGGGACTTCCTGCACCTTCTGGGTCTCATGGCGGCCTGTACCAGCGTGGTCCGTTGGGCCGCTGGCATCGCGCCCGTTCAGTGAGGGACTGGCCAGCCAGTGGTCACAGCTCTGCGATCCTTTGGACCAGCTAGTGATAGTGACCCAGGAGATGTGGAACGCTCTCCAGTGGTGGACCGTTCCATTCCATTTGCAGGAGGGCATCCCGTTTGTCCACCCCGAGCCGACGGTCTCTCTATCGACCGATGCCTCTCTGATGGGTTGGGGTGCCCATCTGGGGGAACACCGAGTGCACGGCCTCTGGTCCCCGCGGGAGTCCCGATGCCACATCAACCTGCTGGAGCTCCGAGCGGTCCGCCTAGCTCTCACCGCCTTTGCTCCATTTCTCCGGGGTCAAGTGGTCCGAGTCCAGACGGACAATACCACGACCATGTACTACCTGAACCGCCAGGGCGGGACCGCTCCATGCTTCTTGCAGGAAGCTCTCCGCATTTGGTCACTCGTGTCGCAGCCTGGAGGCGGATCTCCTAGCCATTCATGTGGCAGGAGCCTCCAACACCTGGCCGATGCCCTGAGCCGGATAGGGGCTGCATCTCACGAATGGTCTCTCCTGCCGGAGGTAGTACAAGATCTGTTCTCCCACTGGGGCACACCTCAGGTGGACCTGTTTGCCTCCAGGGAGAACGCGAAGCTGAGGCTGTTTCATGCCCGCCCCCCTCAGCAGGGCTCGCTGCAGGGGGATGGCTTCTCGAGGCTGTGGACCCTGGGCCTCTTCTACGCCTTTCCCCCATTTCCCTTGATTCACAAGGTGCTTCTCAAAGCAAGGAGGGACAAGGCGCAGGTGATCCTGATAGCCCCAGACTGGCCCCGCCAGTTCTGGTACCCAGATCTCCTCAGCCTCAGCTCCAGGCTCCCGAGGCAGCTTCCAGCTCGCCCGGACCTGCTCTCAGTCAATCAGGGGAAGGTGTTCCATCCGGACCTTCAATCCCTGCACCTGACAGCCTGGTTCCTGGCGCTAGGTTCCAGGCCTTGGATCTTTCCGGCGAGGTCCTCAGTGTTGTTGAGGCGTCCGTGAGAGTCAGACCAGAAAATGCTCGCCTTCAAATGGAAGAGATTCTCCATTTGGTGTCAGGGCAAGAGCTTGGACCCTTCCTCCTGTTCTGTGGCAAGCATTTTGGACTATTTATGGTCCCTTTCTAGTCAAGGGCTTAGGTCGACGACCCTAAAGGTGCACCTGGCAGCCATCTCTGCTTAGCGGGCGCGGGCCGGGAAGCAGTCAGTGGCGCAGGAAAAGGTGGTCGGGCGCTTTTTCAAAGGCCTTGATCACATTTCCCCTCCGGTGCGAGAACCTCCACCTCCGTGGGATTTACTGCTGGTACTGGCAAAGCTCATGGGCAAGCCATTCGAACCAATGCACAGGTGTGATCTCTCTCACCTGTCGTGGAAGACCGCCTTCTTGGTGGCTATCACGTCAGCCAGAAGGATGGGAGAGCTCCAGGCGCTTTGCATCGAGTCTCCTTACCTGGTCTTCCACAGGGACAAGGTTGTCCTGCGCCCCCAACCGAAATTCCTTCCGAAGGTGGTGTCGGAGTTTCACCTTAACCAGGTGCTGACTCTGCCGGTGTTCTACCCCAGTCACACCTCGGAGGCCGAATATAGGCTCCATACTCTGGACCCTAGAAGGGTGCTCACTTATTATAAGGAGCGTACTGCTGAAATTCGGGGAGAGGTTCGCCAGCTGTTTGTCACCTACGCTGAAGCCTCACCTGGCAGACCTGCAGCCAAGCGGACGATAGGCAGGTGGGTCACCTCCTGCATAGATCGCTGCTATAAGTTGGCGGGCATGGAGCCTCCCAGAGGGATAAGAGCTCATTCTACCCGTCATACTGCTGCATCGGTGGCTGCTTCCAGGGACGTCCCTATCCAGGAAATCTGCAGGGCTGCTACCTGGAAGTCAGCACACACCTTTATTACCCATTACCACATCGACCTTGAGTCATGCCGGGATGCTGGTTTTGGGGCCTCGGTTCTCCAGTCCTTATTTCCGTAAGTTGGGGTGTCGCCTTGCCTCCCTCCTCCCGGAGAACTGCTAGGAGTCTGCCAATAAGTGTGGATGAACAACATATCCATGTCCCTAGAAATACAGGTTACTCACCTGTAACAGGAGTTCTAGGAATGGTATATGTTGTTCATCCTACATTCCAAACCTCGGCCGACGCACAACCTGAGCTTCCAGTGGGCCAGATCTGGCGTCATGGGGTGGGCGGAGAGTTTTACCACCCGGGTGGGTGGGAGGAGCCAGCTTGAAGACCTTCCGGCAAGATTTAAAGCGGCAAGGAACCTGCCAATAAGTGTGGATGAACAACATATACCATTCCTAGAACTCCTGTTACAGGTGAGTAACCTGTATTTTCTTACCAGTATTTATTCAGGATCCGTTAAATGTGGATCATTTGCAGGTATGAATGTCACTGTTGTAAACAGGAACATTATTAACTGCTGCCAATTAGCACTAATTTCCTGTTCCCTTTAAGGGTCAGAAACAATGAAAGAAGACCTTTCAGTTTTGGCCCTGCTCGGTGCCTCCATCAAGATCACTGCAGCTGCAAGCGGGACAACATCAGGCTTGGTGGACCAAACCTAAGCAAGCCTCTTCTGGCGCCAAGAAATCTAGTGGCTGGGGGGCCAGGGTTGTCTTGGTAGCCAGCTCTGGAGTGCCTCCAAGCCTGCCAGGTGACTGGTCGGGGGCGTCAATCTCCCACCCTTTCTGTCCTAACCGGGACCTGCCATTGGGAGCTGGCTTCGCCACTTTGCGCCTGCCTGTTCTGTTATTATTTCACACAAATGGGTGCTCAAAGTGGTGGGTCTAGGTTTGCATCTGGAATTAGAGGCTCCCTACCCAGCCGAGCCCATGCCCCACGGGAAGATGTGATGTCCATGGACATGTTGTTCTCCTGTCAGGAGGACATCGCCTAGCTTCTTCAAAAGGAAGCTGTGGCCTGTGTTCCAGACTCCACGGCCAGTCTGGGGTTCGTCTCCAGATATTTTCTGGTTCCAGAGTGGACGGGGGGGGGGGTGTTTGACGCCTCATACTGGATCTGCACAGTCTCATTCAGTTTTTGTGGCTGTGCAAGTTCTGGTTACTCTGAATGAAATCATTCCATCTCTAGAGTGGGACATGTGGCTCTGCTTTCTGGAACTTCAGGATGCCTCCTTCCACATCCCGCTGGCATGTCCTGCAGTTCCATTCTCAAGAGACGCACTACGAGTTTCAGGCTGTGCCATTTTTCCTTTCCTCGGTCCCTAGGGTCTTCATGAAGTGCATAGTTTTGGTGGCAGCATTCCTGCAGCACAGAGGTGTCTGGATGTACTCTTAACACCGACCACTGGCTGATGGCCAGTTCCTTCAGAGCAGAGGTGGAGCGGTCCAGGAATCTGGCCTTTCAGACATGCTGAGCCTTTGGCCTCCTGGTCAACCTGACCAAGTCGGAACTCAGCCCCTCACAGGTCTTCCACTTCATTGGGGCAGAGCTCGACTGCCTTCAGGCCAAGGCCCGATTCCCGGATGTGAGGATGGAGGATCTTACCTCCTTTGCCCAATCATTTTGGGCTGGACAATCGTGCCCTGCTTGGGACTTCCTGCGGCTGCTGGGGTACATAGCTTTCTGCACCAGGGTGGTCCAGTGGGCACACTGGCAGATGCGCCCCCTGCAGTGAGAGCTGGCCCCTCTGTGGTCTCAGCGCCTTGGTCACCTTGATCTGCTGGTCAGAGGTGACACAGCTAATGTTGGATGCCATCCAGTGGTGGTTCTTCCCGGAACATCAGGAAGGAGTCCTGTTTGTCTGCCCAGAGCCAGTGGTCACTCTCACGCCCGACACCTCCCTGATGGGATGCAGAGCCCAACTGGGGCTCTGAACCCCCATGGAGTCCCCATGTTACATCAGTCTGTGGGAGCTCTTTGCAGTGTGTCTGGCTCTGGCGGTCTTTGCTCCAGTGGTGCAGGGTTAGGTCATTTAGGTCCAGGTGGACAACATGACTATGTACTACCTCGACAAGCAGGGTGGGACACATTACCTCCCATTGTGCAGGAAAGCTCTCTGCACCTGGTCCTTCATATGCTACTGGAAACTGATCTTTTGGTGATCCATGTGGCTGGTGCCTCCAAGCAGCTGGCGGATGCCCTCATTCGAGTGGGGGAAGCATCTCAGGAGTGGTCTCTTCACCAGGAGGTAGTCGATCGCCTGTTCTCCCTGTGGGGCACTCCCCTTGTCGACCTGTTTGCCTCCTAGGAGAATGCAAGCTGAAGCTGTTCTGTGACCACCCTCCTTAGCAGGGTTCGCTGCAGGGGGATGCCTTCTCAAGGCCTTGGACCCCAGGCCTTTTCTATACCTTCCCTTGATCTACAAGGTACTGCTCATGGTCAGGAGGGACAAGGCACAGGTGATCCTGGTGGCTCTGGACTGGCCACACCAGTTTTGGTACCCTGATCTAGTCAGCCTCAGCAACAGGCTCCCAAGGCGTCTTCCACTATGCCCGGGACCTGCTCACCATCAATCAGGGGAAAGTATTCCACCCAGACTTTCAGTGCTTGCACCTGACAGCCTGTTTCCTGAATGGCTAGAGTTCCAGGCTTTGGGTCTTTATGAAGATGTCCTCACTGTTGTGGAGGCCTCTAGAAAGGAATCGACCAGAAAATGCTATGCCGTCAAATGGAAGATTCTCCATTTGGTGTCAGGGCAAGGGTCTGGACCCTTTGTCCTGTCCGGTGGCCAGCATTTTTTACTACCTGTGGTCTCTCTTCAAAGGGGGACTTCTGTCAACGACCCTTAAGGTGCACCTGGCAGCCTCTGTGCTTACTGGGCATGGGCTGGTCAGTAGTCGGTGGCACAGGAGAAGGTGTTCTAGTGCTTTTTCAAGGTCTTAGATCACATTTCTTCTCTGGTGCTTGAACCACCATCGCCATGGGACTTGTTGCTGGTTTTGGCAAAGCTCATGGGCAAGCCATTCAAACCGATGCACAGGTGTGAGATGTCTCACCTGTCATGGAAGACCGCCTTCCTGGTGGCTGTGACATCAGCCAGAGGGATTGGTGAGCTCCAGGCGCTTTCAGTGAAGTCTCCGTACCTGGGCTTCCACAGGGACAAGGTTGTCCTGCACCCCAACCTGAAGTTCCTCCTGAAGGATGTGTCTGAGTTTCACCTGAATCAGGTGTTGACTGCTCTGGTGATCTTCCTGGATATAAAGTCTCCTCCACTCATTCACACTGATGGGACTATGCCGGAGGCACTAGGACCCAGCGGGAGCCAAAATTTTTCAGGAGGGCAGGCGCCAAGGTAGGGCCGCGAGGAAGCAGAACCACGAGCCAGGCTCGCGCTGTATAGACTACCTCAGCGTCAACCCTCCAACCGCCTCCGTTCCTTTTTTCCTGCCATTGAGTGCGCTTCAGTGACGTCACTTGCCCTCCAAGTGTTGAAACTTTTTCTCGTCTATACGACAGCAGCTTCAATTTTATTTAGTCTTTAGTAGTTTTATTATTTTCTAGAGAAAATAAACTATTACATTTTATTATTATGTTTCTTCAGAAGTAGTCTTCAGCCCTCCATTGACTGAGTTGACCATGAGTGGGGCAGGTGACTGTAGGGAGACTTCACATGAAAGCTGTTAAGTCAGCTGGGCTGGGTCTGGTCCGCCGCCCTCCATTGGGGGGGGGGGGGTGTCGTCTGACTACAATTGGTCCGCTGCTTTTTGGGGCGGGGGGGGGGAGATGGTCTGTCTTTCCAAAAGCACAAAAAGAAGCGGTCTTATTCCAGACACCGCTCGACCTCGAGCTCTTCTTCGGCATCCCGGTTGAAAAAGAAACCACCGCTCGAGGTTGCCTTTTGATACATTGGCACATAGATAGTCGGTTGCTGGGGGCAGGGGCCGGTCTCCGCCTCCGAAGTTCCCTCCGGTTTCTGTCTCTGGTTACCAACATCCTCGACTCCGGTGTCCCTCTCCACCTGTTGGGGGGGGTCCTCCGATGAGCAGTTTCACCATTGGGCCGCTCTTATGGAGCAGTGGGTGCAGAGGTTGTTCTGATTGCCTGATCTGGCTAGTCCGTCGCCGTGGCCTTTGGGCCTGTCAGTTTTGGACCTGCAGGCAGGGTGGTTAGGACTTCAGAGTGGCGCTGCGCTCTCTCCAGTGCCGTTGACTCTGCGCCCTGGTGTCTGTGCCCCTCACATGGCTGCAGCGTAGGTGTCCACACCGATGCCTTTATCGCCTGCTGAATTTCTTTGTTTCACTTCTTCAGATCGGAGTTTGGAAACTTCTGTTGCAGCGCCACCCTCCCCGGCACCGCGCTCAGTGCCACAATCCTTGCCGGTACCGATTCCTATGCCAGCATCACCTATGTCCTCTGCGCCGCTTCCTATGGCAGCGCTGGTGATGCTGCATAGGTTTCGGAGGTTTTCAATGCTGATTCTCTCTAATCCTCCTCCTTCCTCTTGTTTTCAGTCCTTTCCTATCTATACAGACCCTCCTGGACTGGCAGGGGATGAAATTGAACCTCATCCTCATCTTCGATTGGGAGACGACTTCGATGAGGATTCCGTCATAGGGGCGGGGAACGGACCTTCTACACAGCCTTGGTCGAGGACCTTTCCTTTACGTCTCTGCTCAGAAATTTAAATTCCTCTCGCTCTCTCTCTCTTTCGGATATTGATCCTGGAAAGGTGCTGCGTCTGCAGTATCTGCACTTTCCGGATATCCCTATGGATTTAACCAGTCTGGTGCAGCCTTCTTTCGAGACTGTCTCTCAGATGGCGTGGGATAACCCTGCTCTTATTCCTTCTGTGGCCAAGTCCATAGATAGAAAACATGCCCCTCCCAATGATCGTCTCATTCTGGCCTCTGAAGCCTTTGCTGATGCCGTCGTGGTTCTGGCAGAGAATGACAAAGCTGTTCTTTCACAAGAATCTACAGCACGTCCAGTGAACAAAGAATCTCACAAGATCGACACCTTGGGCATGCGCTCTGCTAGCTACCAGGGTTATTCTTCTCAGTCCGAATACCATCTGCTGGCCAAGCCACAGTGAAGCTCTTCTTGATTCGATTAACTCAGGCCCTACAGACCCAGGATATTGAGTCAATAATCCAGCTTAAAGCTGGCTGGCATTTGCACCTGTCGCCATGCTTGGTTGCGGACCTCGGGCTTCATGAATGATTCCCAGCAAAGGGTTATGGCCTTACCTTTAGTCTATGTGTATCTGTTTGGACCTCAGGTAGCGAAGGCGCTGTAGGCCACTCAGAAAACAAGGTCAGCCATCAAGACAGCTAGACCCTCTTCCGAAGCCCCTCAGTCCTTTCATGGTAAAGGCAGAGGAGGCTTTAACAGCAACCAAACTCCTCAGCCGCAAAAGAAAGCGCAGCAGAAGCCACAGGGCCCCAAAGTGCCCAGCCACCCTCTGAGTTTCTGGCCCAGGTCTCACCTCAGTTGTCCGAAGGGACTCTTCCCGGGCAGTAGGGGGGCATTTGACTCAGTTTTATGACTGGCGGAAATCGATAACATAAGACGAATGGGTACTCTGGATAATCTGCGAGGGATACTCTCTCAATCTGTCGGAAACCCCTCCAGATCATCCACCCAAACGACAATCCAAGCAGTCTGTCTCTCAGTCAGACCTTCTTGCTTCCGAGATCCAAGGCCTTCTGAAAAACAGGGAAGTAGAGGTAGTTCCACTGGAGCAGCGGAACACAGTTTTCTACTCCCATTACTTTCTAGTTCCAAAGAAGACAGGCGGTATGGCATCTCATGGCATCCTCAGTTTTCACTGTGCTTCTGGCTCGTCTTCACATGAGAACTACTTGGTGGATGCTCAGCACTCAGTGGTCGCCAACCACACACCCTCAGTCCTTTCTCATCAAGGTAACAGAACTGCTGAAACGGTCACTCACCCAGTGGTCTCAGGATGGGATGGGGATCTCACTGCTAGGATCTGTACATCCTGGGCCGATGGAGTCAGGACAAGTCCCCACTTCACATAAACGTCCTGGAAATGAGAGCTGTCCTTTAAGTGGTCCGGACCTTGAAGGACATACTCTGTCACAAGACCATTCTCCTTAAAACTAACAACAAGGCAGTGATGTACTACATCAACAAGTAGGGCAGAGCACACTCTTACCCCATATGCAGGGAAGCGATGAGTGTGGTAATGGTGTCTGGAGCACAAAGCTCTAATCCAGGTGGTTTACCTGCCAGGAGTACAGAACGATCTGGTGGACCGTCTCAGCAGAACGGAGGCAGATCCTCACGAGTGGTCTCTCGACACAGCTGTCGTGCAGTCACTCTTCGAAGAATGGGGAACTCCAGACCTGGACCTTTTTGCATCCCCACTCAATGCAAAACTGCCTCTCTTCTGCTCCAGAAATCCAGGACCTGGCGTTTTTTGTCTGGATGCATTTGGACTGCGGTGGACAAAATGTTTTCTGTACGCATTTCCTCCTCTGCCCCTAATTCGGGGGGTACTGCTCAAACTGGAGGCACAGGGGCAAACTGATTCTAATCGCTCCATTCTGGCCTTGTTAAATATGGTTTCCTTTAATCTACAGGCTATCAGAAGCCTCTCCGAAACCACTTCCACTTCAGATGAACCTACTGACACAGGGCCCTGTAGTCCATCCAAACCTGGGGTCCCTTCACCTCCACACCTGTCTCCTGAGGAGATAGAGATGAGCAGGTTTAGCGTTTCACATAGAGTTTGATGTTCTGTTAGGTGTGCGAAAGGCAGCTACTCAAAAGACTTACACGGCTAAGTGGAAGCGTTTCTTTATCTGGTGTGCGAAATCCTCCTGGAAACCTTTTCCTGCCCACTGAGCAAAGTCCTAGAGTATCTTCTGGACCTCTCTAACACAGGTCTACAGTACTCCACCATCAAAGTTCATCTTTGCGCAATCTCTGCGTATTATGAGCCTATATTCTGCATGTCTCTGGCTCAGCTACCTGTGTTTAAGATGTTTCTTAAGGGCATTCTGCATACCAGGCCACCAATTAGATGACCTATAGCAGCTTGGGACATTAACCTTGTGCTAGACATGCTCACCCATAAACCTTTGAGCCTCTAGCTACTTTTGACTTGAAATTTCGGACTTGGAAGATGGCGTTCCTAGTGGGTATTACTTCCACCTGCAGAGTATCAAGTACATGCTTTGGTCACAGACCCCAGTACACTCTTATTTCCACAAAGACAAGGTAGTTCTTAGGACTCATCCTAAGTTTTTTCCTAAGGTTGTCTCAGAATTTAATCAGAACCAGCCTTTGGTCCTTCCTACCTACTTCGTGAACTTTCAGAATGAAGGAGAGCATACCCTTCATTCCCTGGATATGAAGAGAGCCTTGTGGTTCTACTTGGACAGAACTGAGGAAACCCGCACGTCTAAACAACTGTTTATCTCCTTCAGCCCGACCCGGCTGAGTCGACCTGTTGCTATCGGGTGTATTTCAACATGGATAGTAGCATGCCTCCGTCATTGCTACTCTATGGCTGAATTGAGATTAGAAGGCAGAGTGTATGTTCACTATGCCAAGAGCGATCCGCAGCATCTCTGGCTCGAAATCTGCAATGCCCCATTGCTGACATCTATAGTGCAGTTGACTGGAGCCTGCACACTTTCGTAAAGCACTTTGGATGTCCATGCCAGACAGCATTAGTCCTTTGGCAGGACAATCCTTAATGGACTCTTGTCCTAGGTGAGCTCCTCTCTCTCCTGTTCTCCTGTCGGGGATTATTTTAGCTCGGTACACTCCCATCGGTGTGAATGAGTGGTGGAGACTTTATGTTCAGGAAGATATGGAAATTATGTACCTACTGTAATTTTTGGATGAAGTCTGCACCACTTATTCACACGCCCACTCTCCATCCCCCAAGCTCACTTCTCTGTTTGTGGTCTTCATTTCCTCAGTGGCTGGGCTGTGAAGACTCTGTTTTGTTCACCCTTCTTACACGGGTCATTCCGACTTTGTCCGATATTAGGTTAGTCTTTCACTAGGTTGATTCACGCTGCCTCCTCGGGGGAGGGCGCTAGGGGATTGGAGGTCAATGCGAGGTAGTCTATCTCGGTGCAAACCTGTCTCACGGTGCCACTTCCTCACTGCCCTACCTCGCACCGGCCCTCATAAAATATTTTGGCTCCCGCTGGGTCCTAGCATCTCCGGTGTAGTCCCATCAGTGTGAGTGAGTGGTGGAGACTTCATCCAAGATCAAGAATTGCGGTAGATACGTAATTTCCAGTCTTACTTCAAGAGGAAGCTCTTGCAGCAGGTAACACGTATAGGATTAACGCCACCTGGCGGCAGATCTGGGCAATTCTTTTCTCCAGCAGTACCGATGTGGAACCGCCCATCCGACGTCCGCTCCACTCCCGATGTCACCCAGTATAAAGGCAGGAGGCGGTCCCCACATGCTCCAGTTCTTTCCCACCGCGGCAACGCGTTAGTCAGCTCTCGGCTCTCTAACCAGTTCTTCAGCTTTAAAACCATTATTTGTCTGTCTCACTTCAGCGATTCTTTGATGCATGTCCTCTCCACCGACCAGACACCATAATGAGTGCTCTTGTGGGAAGCAGATCCCTTCCAAGGATGGATATTCGGCCTGCCTCTTTTGCCTGGGCCCAGACCATGACACCAGTGCCTGTATCCATTGCCAGGCCTTCGACAGCCGGACCAGGATTCGGAGACAGAAGTCTCTCCAGGCTTACCTAGCCCAGCAACGTTTGGCCCAGATGCAGCAGGAGACATCCTCTGAGAGGGAATCTCGTTCCCCCTTTCCACCGAAGAATCATAGAAAGGAGAAGTGCCACCACTGGGACTTGGATCGCTCGCCCTCCAGACCCAAGTCTTCCAGTTCCCAGTCTGCTGGTCGCTCCAGCTCTTCCAGTCACGAGGCCCGGCTTCCCTCCCTTAAGCCTCCTGCCTCAGCTTCTCGCGTCAAAGGACTTCTCTTCCAGCCTATCAAGATCAGGCCCGCGGACTCTGGTTCCGCAGTGTCTAAAGGGCCCTCTGACACTGGTTCTGTGGCGGCAAAAAGGCCCTCGGACTCGGTCTCCTCGGTACCTAAGAGGTCCTCCGACGCTGGCTCCGCAGTGGCAGTGGGCAAGTTCTCCTCCCGATCGGCCTCAGTCGATCCCCGGGAGTCCAAGCACACAGCGGGGCACTCTTCTGCCAGGACTTCGTCCCTGCCGCCGAAGCATATGTTTGACCGGTGACCGTCCGTGGATTCTGACCGAAGTCCTTGGACAAGCCCCACAAGTCTTCTGATAGGCTGGCCAAGGCCTCTCTGCGCTTTGACCGTCCCCACCCTTCTCCTGTCAAGGGACGTCCGTCGGACGAGGCTTCTGGCCCGACGCTGGAGAAGCGTCCTTCTGTTTCTCCGGCACCAGATAAGCTGCCCACTGTACCACGGCCGTTGTCGGTCCCCCAACGTCCCCTATCAGGAGCCCTAATGTCTCTCCTAGGGACCATACTCCGGTGTCGCCCATTAGACCGACGCTGGATCCAACTGATGCCGTTTCGGGAGAAGGCCGACCAACGTCACCTCCAAAACCTGAGTCACCAAGGCTGGGCATGTCTCAGGTTAAAGAACTTTTCACCTATTGGTGGGAGACTGTTAAGCAGGATTTGGTGTCTCCTCCTGCTCCTACTCCTAAGCCTCCTCCTGTCAGCCCTGAGCTAGATGTTCAGGTCATCCCTGTTCCATCTGGGAATGAGGAGGATGAAACCCCCACTAGCCCCAGGAAGCACAAAACTAAGCGCAGAAAGACTAGATCTCCTACCTCCTCCCACTCTCCTTCACCCAGAAGACCCAGACATAGGAAGAGGAGATGACTCTTCTTCAGAGGCCTATGGAGAATCAGAGCCTTCCTACTCTGATTCTGACCCTGGTTCGGTTTCTGGAGACACAGAGGACCAGCCAAAGTCTCCACCCGATGACCCCAACTTTATGGAGGTCCTGAGGCACATACAGGAGAACATGGGATGGGATACAGAGGCCCTGGACCCCAAATGCTTGCGTCTGGCAAAGTATTTGCGCCAAAAGGACCCCATGCCAGTGGTTAACCCCCCCCATTAGTTGACACCTTCCAGGACTTCACCCTTGCCACTTGGAAGCATCCACACGCTTCCTCTGCAGTGCCCAGAAAGGCTAATCATTTGTACCAGTCCTCCAAGGACCACTCTTAGCGGAACATCCCACAGCTGATTCCGTGGTTATATCGGCTGCACACGATCGTTCACAGAGGCCAAATTACCTAAGTACCCAGCGGCCAAACAGGGAGTCTAAGTAGCTGGATTCTTTAGGGCGTAGGGTGTACTTGTCTGCCACCTGCAGCATATGTAGCCTCAATGTTTTGATGCACATGGTCCAGTTCCAGAATGCCCTTTGGCACCAAGGACTGGACATCCTGCAAGGCATGCTTGACTGCCCTCAATTGGCAAAGCTTGCAAAGCTTTTGCAGACTGGCTCAGATGTGGGTACTCGCGTCTGTATGACTCTGCTGACACCTCGCCGAGGGTGGCTGCAACCGGAATTTGTTTTTGGGGCTATTCCTGGCTCCAGGTCTCGGGGATCGACCCAGAGGTTCAGATTTCCCTTCTGGATGCCCCTTTCAGAGGCTCTGTGCTCTCCAGTGAAGACACAGAGAAGGTCATTGTTAAACTGCAGGATTCCAGAAAGGCTCTTCGTTCTGTGCAGTCTATGTAGTGCCCGAAATGGGAGCGTTTTCATCAGCCCCGTTTTCGTGGCAGAGGGGGACATCAGCCTCAGCAGTCCCGTGTTCAGTCTCACACGCAGCGGGGATGCTTTGGTCGAAGAGGTGGGTCCAGAGATGCTGCCTCGACGTCCTCTAGACAGGCTAGACTCTTTGCCACTGCCCTCCCTCCCCCTCATTCAACCTATCTGAGCGACACCCCCGACCTGTCATCAGGAGAGCCGGTGGGAGGTCGTTTTTCTCTTTACGCCCAGGCCTGGAGAGAAGTCACCTCTAACCAGTGGGTCCTTGACTTCGTGGAGTTCACGCACTCCATAGAGTTGTAGTCGTTACCTCCAGACAGACCACCGCCCTCATCTTACTACCCGAGAGACCACAGGGCTCTTATCAGACAGGAGATCCAGTATCTCCTGGCCAAGGATGCCATAGAACGCATCCCGGAGGCAGAGGTTGACTCTGGTTTTTACTGCTGCGCTCTTCCTGGTTCCCAAGAAGTCGAGGACCTAAGGCCCATCCTGGATCTCAGCGACCTCAACCGGTGGGTCTCCTATTGGAGATTCCGCATGGTGTCACTTCCAAATCCCTGCCCTTCCTTGCGGTCGGGGATTGGATGACGTCCATGGACATGCAGGATGCATATCTGCACATTCCCATTTGCCAAAATCATTGGAGATTCCTGAGATTCAGGTTCGAAGGTCGGTCCTACTAGTTCAAGGTCCTTCCTTTCGGCCTTTCCTCTGCCCCCAGTGTCTTCACAAAATGCCTTGCTGTCGTCGCAGCGGCACTGTGCAGAAATGGACATTTCAAACAACGTGAAGTCTTGCTGTATTATGACAATTGCAGTGATTCCCAACCTTTGAACTACCCCGGAGAACTAAGGGTTAACTTTCCTGCAGGGCATGGAACGCTGAGCTCGAGCTCTGTTGAAGTCTCTGTCTGGAGTGTTTTGAACTCAAACCGTCAGATTCTTTACTTCGCCTCACTGAATGGTCACTCTGGAGATTTCTCCTTCAGCTTGGTTCGAAGTCGGTTAAAGTTTTCAGTTTTTCGTCTGTTTAAACCAAAAAAAAAGTATCCACATAGTCGGTTCAGTCTTTGTCTGTGGTGCCGTGAGTACTAGATAGGAATTTTTCTGTTTTTCTGTGTGAAACTTGTAAAAGTGCGGTCGGTTCGGCTGAAGCGACCATTTGATTGTGAATTTTGCTATATTTAGTGTGTAGTTATCGGTTCTAAAAAAAAAAAAAAAAAATGTGTTTTAACCGTTTTTTTCCAATACCCGTGACACGGTTAGCAACCGATAAGGGAGTCTTGCCTGGCGGTTGCCGAAAAAAGGGTAAGTTTGGCCATGTCTGAGAAACCCAAGAAAAAAACCGGGCCCACTGGGTTTCAACACTGCAGTGAGTGTGGGGAGGTGTTTGCCAAGGCCGATCCCCACACCACCTGTGTTTATTGTCTGGGGTTTGACCACCTCGATTCAGACTGCCAAATATGTAAAAATGTTCCCAAATCTATCCTTGAGAAGAGATTAGGTAGACTGAGGGAAAAGGAGGCCGAGAAGTCCGCTGACCCGGATGTCCAGCCTGGTTCGGTTTCGACCAAACCAGGAGTGCCCTCTGACCAGGGCGATACTTCTTAAGGCAAAAGGAGAGCCGATTCTGAGGGATCGGTTCCGACAAAAAGAAAGCGCAAAGATAAATCAACCGGTTCTGATCCAGAGGTTCATGTTTCGACCGCCGAAGAGATAGCCAGAGCGATTCAGATTGTGGAATCGCTCTGTCCGGTTCCGACCGATCCGGCTCCTTCTGGCAGGGGTTCGGTTTGGTTGGTTCCCCCGGTTCAAGAGTATACCCTTGAAGATTTTTATGAACCGGAGTTTGAAGAGGAAGGGGAATTTGAGGATTATGATGTAAGTGAAGGTCTGGATGTGGCTGTGGAACCGGACATCTCCCCAGACAGACCATCAGGTGTTTCCCCTCCTAGGCTTTCTGAGTCCCCTTCCCACTTTATGTTTTACAGAAAGGTGGCTGAAACCCTCCAGCTTCCTATGGAGGAGGCTGCGGAAGATCAAGAAGAGCCTGATTATGTAGAGATGATGCATATCCCAGAGTCCAGGAGACTGTCTATTCCCCTCCATAAATGTTTTGGGAAACAGACACAAAAAAAATCTTAGTCTCCTAACACTGTACCTCCTGTGGATAGAAGAATGGACAAGAGGTATACACTCTCAGGCTCAGACACTGAGTTCTTATATCAGCAATGCAGCCATGTTGGGGTAGTGTAGGCTGCTGCCTGTGACAAGGCAAATATTCCCTTGGCTTCACACCCCCCTGACAAGGACTCCAGGAAGATTGATGCCATGGCAAAGAAGCAGTACATGGCATCTTCTTTGGGACTCAGGCAGGCGAATTATATGGCCTATACAGCCAGGTACCTGAAGTCCAGGTGGGACACTGTACTGGCACTGGCTAAACAGGCCTCCCCCCAGCTAGCGAAGGAGCTTGAGGCGGTGGCTGCAAATGGGATTGAGGCATCTAAGGTTCAGTTTCATGTTGCTGTGGACTCTTAATGATGTATCATCAAGAGTCATGGCTACATCTGTGGCTCTTCAGAGGATGGCTTGGCTCAGATGTACTAGCCTCTCGCAGGACACCCAGGCTAAGGCTATGGATTTTCCTTTAGTGGGTCATTCTCTGTTTGGGGAGCAGACAGAGAATTACATGAAGAAAATGGACGCGTACAGGACCACTTACAGGAGTGCTCAGGCCAAGGAAAGGCAGACAACTTCTCAGATGCAGCAGTCTAGGGGCAGGGGCAGGCCTTTTCAAAGGCCTTTTTACCAAGCACAGGCCTCTTCTTCCTTTTCGCAGAGGGGGTTCTTCAGAGGGAGAGGCAGAAGGGGGATGAGCAGGGCTGCATCCACCCCTCAGCCTAAAGCCCCTGCCAAGCAGACACCCTGATGGGTCTGCCCGGGTCGACTCTCCTATTCCAGTAGGGGGCAGGCTGACTTACTTTGTCCAGGACTGGATGTCTAGTACATCAGACAAGTGGGTCCTGGAAGTAGTAAGCCAGGGACTGGTTCTCGGCTTCAAAAAATTTCTAAAGATGAGAGCCAGATCTTTTCCACCTGCAAATCTTTCGGAAACCCTTGCCCTAGAGGCAGAGGTTTCTTCTCTCCTAGCTTTAAGAGCTATAGAGAGAGTACCTACCCTACACTGGGGCAAAGGACTGTACTCCAGGTACTTCCTGACCCTCAAAAAGACAGGGGAGTGACGACCCATCCTAGACCCAAGATATCTGAACAAACATCTTTTTAAACCAAAGTTCAAGATGATGACTCTGGGAATAATCCTTCCCTCTCTAAGGCCAGGGGACTAGCTAGCTTCCCTGGACCTCAAAGATGCCTACTTTCATATTCCCATCAGGTGCTCCCACAGAAAGTACCTCAGGTTCGAGTTGCCCTCAGTCCACTATCAGTTTAGAGCAATGCCCTTTGGCCTAACCTCAACCCCAAGGGTTTTCACAAAGTGCCTGGCAGTAGTAGTTGCCTTTCTAAGAAGGCAAAATATTTCCATATTCCCTTATCTGGACAATTGGCTATTAGTGGGTCAGTCTTTAGACCAAGTCAAGTCTCACCTGCAAGTAACCCAACAAGTGCTCACTTCCCTAGGATTTCTTCTCAGCCTTCCCAAGTCAGTTCTCGAACCAGTCCAGCTCCTTACCTTTATAGGGACGGAACTGGAGACACTCGGAGCAAGAGCCTTTCTTCCTCTAGAAAGGGCAAGGGCTCTTATGGAACTAGCTTCTTCCTTCAGCCTTCAGGTATCTCAACCAGCAAGGCATTTCCTCCAGCTCTTGGGCCACATGGCAGCTTCAACAGCACTGGTCCAAGGGGCAAGATTTCAGATGAGGGATATTCAGTTCCACCTGAGAGCTTTCTGGTCTCAGAGAACGCACTCCCTTACCAAACTGATTCCAGTGGCTCGACCTTGATCCAAGCCCTCCAGTGGTGGCAGGATCAGGACAATTTAAAACAAGGTGTTCCTTTTGTTGCTCAGCCTTGTTCAGTGGTCCTTACCACGGATGCTTCTCTTCTGTGCTGGGGAGCCACCTGGGGTCCCTTACTGCCCAGGGCCTGTGGTCTCCCCAAGAATCCCTTCTTCACATCAGTCTTCTAGAGCTCAGGGCAGTTTTTCTAGCTCTAAAAGCATTCTCACAGTCAGTTCAGAACAAGGTGGTTCAAGTCAGAACAGACAACACTACCACCATGTGGTACATCAACAAACAGGGAGGCACTCGGTCCACGGCCGTGTGCACAGAAGCCATGAAGTTGTGGTCCCTGACTTATTCCCTGCAAGCCTCTCTTGTAGCAGTTCATCTTCCAGGTAAGGACAGTGTGCTAGCAGATGCACTGAACAGGATTTCTCAGGGCCATCATGAATGGTCCCTGGACCCTCAGGTGTTGAAAGTGATTTTTTCCAGGTGGGGCACTCCAGAGATAGATCTCTTTGCAGCCCCAGACAATTACCAACTCCCTATCTTTTGTTGCAGACCTCCAGTCTTAGGCTCAGTCCCCCTGGATGCCCTGATTCTGAATTGGGAAGGGAAGTTTCTGTATGCCTTTCCCCCTTCCCACTCCTGTTCAAAGTTTTAGTCAAAATAAGGTCTCAACCTTGCAAGGTGATTCTGGTTGCTCCAGCTTGGGCCAGACAGCCCTGGTACCCCCTGTTGCTGTCCTTAGCAGTCCATCTTCCCCTGTCTCTTCCCAGGAATTACAACCTGTTAACATCCTCTCAGGGGAGTATTTGGTACCCCAAACTTCAGTCTCTCAGTCTCAAGGCATGGCTCTTGAAGAGTTCGAGTTTGCAGATCTGCTTCTTTCCCAGGGGGTTCTGGACTTCCTCAAGGCCCTCGAAAGCCCTCCACCAGAAAGACTTGCAACTCCAAATGGAAAAGATTCAGCATTTGGTGTTCTAAGAATATTTCTCCAGACACTGCTGAATTAACTACGGTTCTGGATTATATGGTCCATCTTAATGGTCTAGGCCTCAGACCAGCTACTCTCAAGGTACACTTGTCAGCTATTTCTGTATTTTTGTCTGTGGGGAAGCCTTACTCACTATCTTCCCATCCTGTGTTTGTAAATTTTTTGAAGGATTGTTTCACACCAATCCCCCTTTTAGAGATGCTGCCTGGGATTTGAATGTTTGCATTGCTCAGTTTATGCAACCCCCCTTTGAGCCTATGTCTTCAGCAGAGCTTAAGTACTTGACTTGGAAAACTGTGTTCTTGGTAGCCATTCCCTCTCCCAGGCGTATCAGTGAATTGCAAGCCCTGTCAGTGGAACCTGATTTTATCTCCTTTCATAGGGATAAAGTGGTCCTTAGAACCAGTAGAAGGTTCTTGCCCAAAGTCGTTTCAGACTTCCATTTAAACCAGTCTGTCTCTCCCTGTTTTCTTCACTGATCTTTCTTCCTCAGGGGAGAGGTGGCTACAAAGTTTAGATGTCAAAAGAGCCCTTAGTTGCTACATAGACTGTACCAAGGGTCACAGATTTGTTTCCCTTCAATTGTTCCTCACTTATGGAGAAGTGGGAAAGGGCAAACCTGCCACCAAAAGATCTATTGCCAGGTGGATTGTGTCTTGTATACAATTCTGCTATGAAAACTGGGAAAAACTCCACCCTCAGGCCTGAGGGCTCATTCCACAAGAGGTACAGCTGCTTCCCTGACTGCGGCCAGGGATATCCCTCTCCTAGAAATTTGTCAAGCAGCCACCTGGAAAACAGTCCATACCTTTACCAAGCATTACTCTCTGGATATCCAGGCTAGGAGTGATGCTCGGTTTGGCACAGCAGTACTTCAGTACCTATTCCCAAAGTAGGTTCTGTCCCTCCTCCTTGGAGGTACTGCTTGGTAGTCTGCAATTGTCAGAATACAGCAAGACTTCATGTTGTTTGAAGAAAAAATTACTCACCTTAGTAATTGTATTTCTTCTAATGCAGTCTTACTGTATTCTGAAATCCCTCCCTCCCTGCCTACCCTCTCAGAACCTGTTTTTGGGAAGTGGGTGGGCAGGTGCAGTGTTGCACCCCAGGGATGTATTTGCTTGCACCCTCCTCCCTTTTTGTTTGGGTGCTTATTTGTTATTGTTATTTTTGAGTACATTGGGTTTAGTTTTTGGGTTTCCTGACTTGAGTCTTGCTTGGGAATCCAAAACTTTTCAGCCAGTTGGCTAGTAGAATTTTTACAATTTCCACATACAGTAGAATTTTTAGTTTAGTTGGGCTCGTAAGAATCTGACGGTTTAAGTTCAAAACACTCCAGACAGAGACTTCAACCGAGCTCGAGCTCAGCGTTCCATGCCCTGCATGGAAAGTTAACCCTTAATTCTCCGGGGCAGTTCAAAGATTGGGAATCACTGCAATTGTCAGACTACAGCAAGACTCCATTAGAATAAACATAATTACTAAGGTGAGTAATTTTTTCTTTGCAGCCGTGTAGGTTCTGGCTAAATCTCGTTTTTTGCTGTCAACCAGTCGTCGGACCTACAGAGAAACAACACTATTGCTTCTTTTCTTTCCTGTAGTTAAAAAGTTTCTGTATCAGTGTCTCTATCTGCAACTGTCAAAAGAACCTTTATTTTGGTTTTGTACCTGCAGTTACAAGATCTGCAAGGACGACACACATTTGTATGTTTGCTGTTTGGGCCTGTTCAATAGTGTGAGAGCCTATAAGATCTGCCAGGATTCAGTCAGGCCACAAAGAGACACCAGAAGAAAGCTCTAGAGGCTTTCATCACCGTCAAGGCCATGGAAGCACAGGTGAAGGCCGTGGGCTCCAAGCCGGTTTCTCCCTCTCACCACCCGCACCGGGTAAGAAGACACCCTGGCTGACTGTCAGACTGTCATAATGCTACTGAAATTGACACGGACAACTGAGAAATCCCAAGACAAGGAAAAAATCGTCTAAGCCCTTCTCCTCTTTCAACCACCATAAACATAGAGACAAACTTGCTTCACTTGTGGGTTGTGGTCTCCATTGAAGGAGGCTAAGTCTTCATCCTCTTCTGCTCCCGCAATGTTGACTATGCGCCCCCTTCCCCCAACTGTCGTCGAAACACCAGGGACAGGGCCTAGCTGTTGCACTGCTGTGCCTACTATGGACAGTATGTCAGCTCTTGCTCCATCCTGCTGACAACAGCATTCATGACCCTCCATTGAGCGGCGTAGACTCCCAAGCTATGCCTGTGTTTTCAGAGATGTTAACTTGTCTGTTCCTGTTGCTGTCAGTGCCACTTTCTTGACTGGGCCTCCCCTAGAGTCCTTGTTGATGGGACTGAAAAGCTTGCCTGCAGTAACGATTATAGTCTCCCCCTCTGCTGTCAGCTGTGTCATTTGCCCCCGTTGTCATACAGTCCGACAACGAGGTAGAGTATAATCCTGACCATCTTGAAATGGAGGAGGATTTAGGGGATGATTGTGGAGGGGAACCCTATGAAGGGTGTTTTCCTTCCAGCTCTCTCTTGTCATCCTGTAGTGAGAACTCTGTGATGTATAACCCCAGATCACCTCCAGAAGATCCTCTTTCCAGGCTTTATTCAAGCAAATACAGGATGTGATGGAATTTGTGGTAGAAAACTTGAGTAAGAAAAATGTTTTATTATTTTTTAACTTTAATTTTGCTCCCCTGCCAATTGGTCCTGCCATCCCCATCACCCCGGCGTGTACTGGAACTTGCTCATGCTTGCTTCGGAGGTGTCCAACTGGCCAGGTGCGGAGCCTGCGGTGGACAGATGTCACCCTACCAGTCAGCACTGTTTCCCCCTGTTTTTCTTGCCCCCAGTGCGGAGGTAAGGCATGTAATGACGCCAGTGGTGGTGCCGTGCACAGCACGCCGGGCGTGTACCCCGTCTCGGGCCCCACCAGTGGTGGCAGCATCGGTGTGCCAACCTCCTGCTTCTGCTAGGGGTCAGGCTAACACTGACCGCTGGTCCTCTCTCTCCTTATCCGGCACCCAGCAGCTTGCTTGACCACAAACATGGGTTGATGGTGTGGCAAGATCTAATGCATTACTGCCGCAGCCCTCCACGCCATTAGGCCAGCCCCAAGTAAGAAAAATTTAATGGAGTTCTTGGAAGCAGCAGCTGCTCCCACTGTTGTGGTGCCTCCTGTTTACCCTGCCATAGAAGATGCTAGCTTTGCTGCCTAGCACAGGCCTGCACTCTGCCTGCAGTCCCCAGTATGGATGACGCAAGGTGCCCTGCTCTGTCAAGCCCTATTATGCTCCTCCGCCTGAGACGGACTCTGTGGGCATCATGGTTGTTTGCAGTCTCTCTAGAGCTCCTAGAGTCTTGAACACCCTTTCTCCTGACAGAGTCCAGGAAATTGGATGATCTGACTTCGGGGGTATCTCTTGCAGTAGGCCACACCTATGGAACTAAGTCACCAGGCACTTGGACCACACAGACTTTTCTAGCTAGCCATCTTCCAGGGGGACACCCACCCCAACGTCATACATTGACGTTGGCCTGCCCTATAAGGGTGGGCAGCTCCTGTGTCCTCCTCAGTTCTTTTTCCGCCATCGACCATTGCATGTTGGACTTCATGAAGATATTCCAGCTTCTGTCGACCACCTTTCACCAAAGTATTTTGTCGAACTTTACCTTTTTTGTTTTGTTCTCCCTAGTGTGTATCACTTTAGCGATAGTGATTTCCCACCCTTGGGTATGCCGAGCTCCCCCTCTGGGAACCTCTTCAGAAGTGTGCCTACAGGCAGAAGATCCCAGAGAAGGAAAAACATGATGTCTCTGTCTGCTGACTAGGCCCAGAGCACGACATCCAGGGCTGCGTGATCTGCTACGGCTTCAAACAGCCCACTAGGAAGCGCCAAGTGCAGACCTTGGAAACTTTCCTGCTAAAGCAGAAAGTCACTCAAATGGAGAAGGAGCTTCAGGCACGAAGTTCCTCCTCTTCCCCTTCGACGGGTCGGGCTCTCAGCCCTCTAAGGACTGGGACAAATCGGTTGGGAAGCATAAATATTGAGACAAGGACCATCCCAAGGAGAAAACCCTGGTCCTCCTCATCTCATTCCTGGTTGCTGCTTCGTGCACTGACTGCTGCGGTACTGTTCTCGTGAAGTCGGCACCAGGATTCAAGAAATGCACCTGCAGGCAGAAAATGTATCTTGTGAATCCGCACACCATGTGCACTTACTGACCGGGTCTTGAGCATGATCCCCAGGCTTGTGGCCTGTGCCACACCCTGCATCTATCCACTTTAGAAGACCGGCATGCTCGCCTTCTGTTGGGCTGTCTGGACAACCGGGATCCTCCTGTTAACTCCAAGGACACCTGCTGTGTGGTCTTGGCTGCTGCGGGGTCCACCGAACAGCTTGCGGCATTTGAAGATGCTGTGGCCCAGACTGCAGCACAGTCTTCTCAGCTACAGCTATTTTTCCACCCTCCTTGGGTGCTCTCTTCACGGGGGCATTCAGGGATTTGTGTCAGGCCCTTCCCACCCATGGACAGGGTCCCTCCTCAGGGACTAAGTCTAAATCAGAATAGAAGAAACCAAGAAAAGGTTTCACTGTCAGACGTGGGCTTGAGTGCTCTAGGGCCTCAGATTCCCACGCTTCCTCGGGGGATTCCCACTTTGGTCAGTCCTTTGGCCTAGGCCGCCAGCTCCATAATCTATTCGTCGGGACAGTTGGTCCGAGATTTTTCTCGAGCGGGTCGACCTGTTTATCGGAAGGCGAGGCTGATGCCTTCTTATCTAGGACACCAGTCCTGTCTCTCACCTCTCAAGGAGGGATGCATCAGTCTGCTGATCTGCCACCTCTCACACATGATCTTTCGGACCAGGAGGATGCTTGACTCTCGGCAGCCCCGACGATCGCACTCCCAATCCCACAGGCCGCGTGCGGCGTTGGCCTTCCACCGGTGGTCAAGCATCGCTCGCCGCTGCTACTCTTCGCCGTCACCGAGGGAGAGGCTCCGACGCAAGTTGCATCAGCTGAGAAGATCTGATGTTTACCGGGTGAAGCCTGCTCCAGTTTTGACCGCAGCCATTACATGGCTTTCACTGCAGAGGTTGCAGCCTTCCCTGGCAGGAGCCGACTCTGCCTCCCCTAGCTTCTCCGCCAGTTTTATTGGGCCAAGAACAAACAGACGAAGTCTGGCCTCCGCCTAAGGAGGCCCACCTGGCATCAGGTCTTCCTCATTGGCTGTCTGTCACCCTTACTCCAGACCGAGCCCGTGGAGATCCGCTGAGGGACTCAGGTAGGCTGACCTTTATTTTTTTGTTTATATTTTATTTTTTTGACATATCAAAACAAAGCATCATTTCTGTCAGGAAACATCATGAATCAGTACAAATAGAGAATACTTTCTAATCCTATATAGGCTATCTGTATCCCTTGAATACACTCCAGACTGAGGGGAAATCTAAAAATAAATACCAACATGCTAAATGTAATCAACATAGGCTGTGGAACTGTAGTCCATGAGCGCATGGCTTGCAATCAATGTATTCTAAAGTCCTGCTTATAATCCAGTGTCACCTGCCCTATAATGAGCATGGTGCCATGCAAAAACCGAACAGTATAATCATTTTCTAATTAAGTCCAATTAGGAACTCTTGAAACAGGCTATAATAATTTACTAAACTTACACACTACCTAGTATAAAGTAATATCTAGGGCACAGTAAAACCCATACATGAGATTCTGTATCTGAGTGTAAGTTTAATTATAGTTCATAGCTCCTATACAGGGAGTGCAGAGCATTGAAAGTCCATGCATCAGGTAGTCCGAACTTTATGGCAAACTGAAATGCCACCTTGTAATGGAAAGTATTCCTATCCCTAACATAGGCAGCAAGATCAGACTTTGATGTAGGTTTAATAGAAATTTTTTTATTAAGCACTCACCTGCTATGGAGTGACTGATGAAGGTGTTTAAACTAAAAGAAAAGTGAGACATTTACAAACCCGCCTCCACAGTATATTAAATCACTGTGACAGGATTTACGCAAGAGAGAAAAAGTGCATTTTGCACTTAAAAGTCAGCCTTCCTCAGTGCCCAAGTCCAATTCCTCTTCAGTTTTAACCTCTGTTCTGTTGGATTGTTGAAGTTTCGTCACCCATTTGCCGGCATCTGATGGGTCAGTGAACACAAACACTTTGTCTTGCACTACCACTCGCAGTTTTGCTAGAAAAAGGACTGCGTGTGTCGAATGTAAGTCCTTGAGGATCCTCTGCACTCCATCAAATTTTTTTCCTCGCTGGTGGGTAACAGCAAATATCCAGGAAGATGAGCACTGGGCTTCTATTTAATAACAAAGGGGAGTAGTGTTTGGCAAGGTTCAAAAGCTTACCGCAGGTTGCCATTGAGTCCAACTTTGCCAGAACAGCTTCTGCTGCGTCACCAGTTTGTCTGCCTCTGTGCTGAACTCTGTAGGCCTTCAAAATGGGCCACTCTTGTGCCGCCACACAAACTTTCGAATTGTCCTGCCAACCAGTCCTTCAAAAAGAGAGGCAAATGATCACCCTCCATTACTTCCGAAATACTAATAAATCGTAAATTTCTAGGGACATGGATATGTTGTTCATCCACACGGTCTGGCAGGTTCCTTGCCACTTTAAATTTTGCCGGAAGGTCTTCAAGCTGGCTCCTCCCACCCACCCAGGTGGTAAAACTCTCGGCTCCGCCCCATGACTCCAGATCTTCCTTACTGCTTGGAAGCTCAGGTTCCCTCCTTAACGCTCTGCGTGATAGACTGGATCCTAATTCTTCAGTTCGTCCGAAACTTGTTTTAAAATTTTCTAGACTTCGGTCTTCATTTTCCCTCACGGCTGCGATGGACAAATCGACTCCCGGTTTTCAGCGGTGCCTTTGTGGGCAGATGATGTCCAGGACGGATCCGCACTCCACGTGCGTCTACTGCCTCGGCCTAGAACACGACCCGCAGGCCTGCGAGTCTTGCTGTTCGTTCTCGGACAACGTCTTGGAGGACTGCGCTGCCCGGTAGAAGCTTGGGCGCCCCGAGAAGCGCTACCCGCCGGTAAAGTCGAAAGAGGCCCGTTGGGCGGTTACCGTGCCGGCTTTCTCGGCTGAGCAGCTCAAGCAGATGATCGCCCTCGAGGAGGAGGCGGCCCAGGCCGCATCTTCCTCCTCCTCGGTCGCGACAATTATCCCGCTCTCTTTGGGTACCTCATATTCTGCTGCGTTCAAGGAACTTTGCCATTCCCTTTCCATGAAGGAAGAGGGGCCATCGGGACATTCCTCTCGGTCCAAAAAGAAGGATCCCAAGGGTAAGTCCCATCGTCGGCATTCGTGGGGCGGGAGGGTCCCCTTCCTGGACAGCTGACCGTCGACTTCGGTCGAGGTTGCGGCTAAGGCTGCTGGCTTCATGGCGTCCCCGTCAGGTCAGCCGGCCGAGACAGCCGTCAACGCGATCGAGATTGTTGTCGACCCGTCGGACGGTTTGTCGACTGGTGAAGCCGACAACCCTTCTTTGCCGGTTCTCCTGGTGGAAACCGAGGATTTGCCTGTGCCATCGGTGCAGCAGTCCCCGGTTAAGATGTCCGAGCCGAGGAAGGAGCGGGTGTCCCCCACTCCCTCCCAGGCCCGCCCTCGGACACACCGAGGGTCTTGGTCTCTGACCTCTTCCCGGTCCAGCCGATCCTGCCAACATTGGCGGTCTCGTTCTCTGCACCGAGGTTAGCGGCGCCGCCGCTCCTCCTCGTCTTCCTCCTCGGATGAGGAGAGGCTTCGGCGCAAATTGCGTCGATGCTACGAGGAGCTGATGTGGCAGCAGTTACTTTTGTCCGTAACTAAGTCGACACCGACGCCTTCCCCGGCCATCAAATGGCTGTCACCCGAACGGCCGAAACAGCCTCTCGCTGCAGTCGAGATGCCCAAGCCTGGGCCAGTTGTTCGGCTGAAACCTGCTGCCCCACCAATTGTGGTGGAACCTCCGCCTCCACAACCGAAATAGGGGGCACCGACCAAGGACTCTCGGTCAGCTCAAGGCCTGCCCCACAGGTTGTCGGTCACCCTCACTCCCAACCGTCCTCGGCAGGTGGAGGTGACTCAGGCCCCTAGGCAGCTCTTCGCGAACTCTTCGGAGTCCGGCGGCGACTCCTCCCTGTTCTCCAGGCAGGTTGACCTGGAGTCCTCCGGGGGCCAGTCACTGGACGAAAGCCCATCGTCCTTTATGGGTCTGCTTCGGCTCATCTCGGAGTCCACCGGGATGCAGCTCGAGCCCGTTTCCAAACGGGCAAAGGTATCCCCTGACAGATACTGGACCGAGGGGATTCACCCACGGATGCCTTTCCTGTGGCTGAGGTCATTGTCTGCCCAGCCTTGGAGCTTTGGCAGCGGCCTGCTTCCTGTTCTGTGCCCTCGGCCAGGATGGCCAGGAAGTATGCGGTCCCTACCGGCTCTTTGCCCGGGTTTTGAACACTCCTCTGCGAGGGTTGGTCACCGACAGCGTTTTCCGGCATTCCGGGGAGCTATGGGCGTGGACAAGCCCCGACAAGAGTCCAAAAAGCTGGACTATGCGGGCGCAAGGTGTGCTCGTCCTCCTTGGCCTCCGCCAGGCCAGCTCGGCCGTGCTGATGGCACCTTCTCCCACACCCTCATGGACTCCCTGGATGAGGTGATCCCTCATCTCCCGGCCGACCTCCAGACCACGGTCCGGCAGGTCCAGGAGCAGGGTAGGGCGGTGGCAAAGCAGCAGCTCCAAACAGCTCTGGACATAGGGGACTCCTGTGCCAGATCGGTTGTGGCTGCAGTTGCCATGCGCCGCAGAGCATGGCTGAGGATATCCACCTTTACGGCGGATACCCAGCACAAGTTGGCGGATGTTCCCTTCTTGGGGACCGACCTCTTCGGCCCTGGAGTGGAAGGTCACCTCCAGCGGATCGAAAAGTCCAGTGCCACTCTGGACTTGGGCACCTCCGCCCAGAAGGACAAAGGCCGCCGTCAGCAGCAGCACAAGCCCTTTCGTCCTTCTGCGCCTGCGGCACGTCCGGCTCAACAGCACCAGCATCAGGGCCAGCAGGCGGCTTGGCATCCCAAACCCAAGCCCGCGGCTTCCTCCAACAGGAAGCAGGGAGGTAAAGGCCCAGGAGGTCCCTCGGCCGGTCCCTCCTCCAAGCCTGCCCAGTGACGGGTTGAGGGGTGTCGCCCCCAGCCTCGTCACTCCCCTGGTTCCCCCTGGGGAGACGGCTCCGCCACTTCCTTTCCGCCTGGTCCGCTATCACCACGGACCGCTGGGTGTTGGAGGTGGTAGGAAAGGGCCTGCCTCTGGAGTTCGAGCAGACCCCACCCTTTCGAGCCGTCGCCCCTCGGGGGGCTACAGGGTCCGCAGCCTCGCTGTCTGCCCGCTGAGCCGATATTGCCCTGCTCCTCGAAAAAGAGGTGATCAGGAAGGTGGCGGATCCTCCTCTGGACCCGAGGTTTGTGTCCAGGTATTTCCTGGTCCCAAAACAGATGAGGGGCTGGCGCCCCATTCACGACCTGAACAGGTTCCTATGGTCTTGGACCTTCAGGATTGTCACTCTGGCTCAGATAATCCCATCCTTGGAACGAGGCATGTGGTTCTGTTCCCTGGACCTCCAGGATGCGTTCTTTCACGTCCCAATCCATCCGTCTCATCAGAGATTCCTCCGCTTCAGGGCGGAGGGATCCCTTTACGAGTTCCGGGCCATGCCGTTTGGCCTCTCCCTAGCTCCCAGGGTCTTCACCAAATGCATGGCAGTGGTGACAGCATTCCTGCGGCGCCGAAGGGTCCAGGTGTACCCCTACCTGGATGACTGGCTGATTGCAGCCTCCTCCAGAGCAGAGGTGGAGCGGTCCAGAGATCTGGCCCTCCAGGTTTGCTCTCAGATTGGCCTCCTCGTCAATAAGGCCAAGTCGGAACTCGTGCCAAAGCAGGTGATACTTTTCATCGGGGCAGAGCTCGGCTCCCGGCGGACAGGACCGAGGTTCTTTCCTCCTTTGCCCAGTCATTTCTGGTTGGGCAATCGCGTCCTGCCCAGGACTTCCTGGGCCTCATGGCGGCCTGCACCAGCGTGGTCCATTGGGCCCGCTGGTAGATGCGTCCCCTTCAATGGGGACTGGCCAGCCAGTGGTCACAGTGCTTCGATCCGTTGGATCAGCTAGTGACAGTGACCCAGGGGATGTGGAACGCTCTCCAGTGGTGGACCGTTCCGGCACATCTGCAGGAGGGCATCCTGTTTGTCCGCCCCGAGCTGACGGTCTCTCTATCGACCGACTCCTCTCTGATGGGTTGGGGTGCCCATCTGGGGGAGCACAGAGCACACGGCCTCTGGTTCCCTTGGGAGTCCCGATGCCACATCAACCTGCTGGAGCTTCGAGTGGTTCGTCTAGCCTTCACCGCCTTCGCTCCGTTTCTACGGGGTCAAGTGGTTCAGGTCCAGACGGACAATACCACGACCATGTACTATCTAAACCGCCAGGTTGGGACGCGCTTCATGCCCCTGTGCAGGGAAGTTGTCTGCATTTGGTCAATCGTGCGCAGCCTGGAGGCGGATGATCTTGCTATTCACATGGCAGGAGCCTCCAACACCCTGGCCGATGCCCTGAGCCAGATAGGAGCTGCGTCACACGAGTGGTCTCTCCTGCCGGAGGTAGTACAAGATCTCTTCTCCCACTGGGGCACGCCTCAGGCGGACCTGTTTGCCTCGGGAGAATGCGAAGCTGAGACTGTTTCATGCCCGGCCCCCTCAGCAGGGCTCGCTGCAGGGGGATGCCTTCTCGAGGCTGTGGACCCCGGGCCTCTTCTACGCCTTTCCCCCATTTCCCTTGATCCACAAGGTGCTTCTCAAGGCGAGGAGGGACAAGGTGTAGGTGATTCTGGTAGCCCCAGACTGGCTCCGTCAGTTCTGGTATCTAGATCTCCTCAGTCTCAGCTCCAGGCTCCCAAGGCGGCTTCCAGCCCACCCGGACCTGATATCAGTCAATCATGGAAGGTATTCCATCGGACCTTCAATCCCTGCACCCTGGCGGCCCTGGTTCCTGGCGGCTAGAGTTCCAGGCCTTGGGTCTTCTGACGAGATCCTCAACGTCGTTGAGGCATCCGTAAGAGTCGACCAAAAATACTACGCCTTCAAATGGAAAAGATTTTCCATTTGGTGTCAGGGCAAGGGCCTGGACCCTTCCTCCTGTTCCTTGGCAAGCATTCTGGACTACCTGTGGTCCCTTTCTCAGCAAGGGCTTCGGTCTACGACCCTTAAGGTGCACCTGGCAGCCATCTCTGCTTACTGGGCGCGGGCCGGGAAGCAGTCGGTGGCGCAGGAGAAGGTGGTCGGGCGCTTTTTCCAAGGCCTTGATCACATATTCCCTCCGGTGCGAGAACCTCCACCTCCGTGGGATCTACTGCTGGTATTGTCAAAGCTCATGGGCAGGCCATTCGAACCAATGCACAGGTGCGATATCTCCCACCTGTCGTGGAAGACCGCCTTCTTGGTGGCTATCACGTCAGCCAGAAGGATGGGAGAGCATCAGGCACTTTCTATTGAGTCTCCTTATCTGGTCTTCCACAGGGACAAGGTTGTCCTGCGCCCCCAACCGAAATTCCTTCCGAAGGTGGTGTCGGAGTTTCACCTTAACCAGGTGTTGACTCTGCCGGTGTTCTACCCCAATCACACCTCGGAGGCCGAATATAGGCTCCATACTTTGGACCCTAGAAGAGTGCTCACTTATTACAAGGAGCGGACGGCTGAAGTTCGGGGAGAGGTTCGCTAGCTGTTTGTCACCTACGCTGAAGCCGCACCTGGCAGACCTGCAGCCAAGCAGATGATAGGCAGGTGGGTCACCTCCTGCATAGATCTCTGCTATAGGTTGGCGGGCATGGAGCCTCCCAGAGGAATAAGAGCTCATTCTACTCGCCATACCACTGCATCGGTAGCTGCTTCCAGGGACGTCCCTATCCAGGAAATCTGCAGGGCTGCTACCTGGAAGTCAGCACATACCTTCATCACCCTCTACCACATCGACCTTGAGTTATGCCGGGATGCTGGTTTTGGGGCCTCGGTTCTCCAGTTTTTATTCCCTAAGTAGGGGGTGTGCGCCTTGCCTCCCTTCTCCCGGAGAACTGCTAGGAGTCTGCCAGACAGTGTGGATGAACAACATATCCATGTCCCTAGAAATACAGGTTACTCACCTGTAACAGGAGTTCTAGGAATGGTATATGTTGTTCATCCATACGACCCACCCGACCTCGATGCACAACCTGGCTACCAGCGGGCTAGATCTGCCGTCATGGGGTGGAGCCGAGAGTTTTACCACCCGGGTGGGTGGGAGGAGCTAGCTTGAAGACCTTCCGGCAAGATTTAAAGCAGCAAGGAACCTGCCAGACAGTGTAGATGAACAACATATACCATTCCTAGAACTCTTGTTACAGGTGAGTAACCTGTATTTGCAGAGCGTATTTGGTTCTCTAAAATTTCCAGCCTGGATTGTGTGACCTTGGATTCTTTTGGCATATTACGTGGAGGCAGTGCTGTACCTCTCAGTTTGCCTACGTACATCTTCAACCTCGGTTTTAAGTCCCTCCATCGTGGTTTCGACAGTCGCCATCTGGGTGGTAAGATGAACAAATTTACTGTTTGTGACTGCCACCGAGGCCAGAAGTTGCTTCATTTTGACACCCAGAGATTGTAATGTTTCCTCTGCTCCTGCCTCTGGTTTGCCTACTGGTACTGGTCCCTGCGGTCCCCAACTTCGGTTGATCTTTTTTACTTTCCCCAGTGTTGTGTACATTCTTAGGTTTGCCCATTCTGATCTAGATAGTATTAGCTACTGAAATGTGGCTTGCAGATAAGCAGAAAATAAAATTAAAGGTTAGTTCAAACACCAGTAGTACTACAATCAACGGGACTCTGAATTCAAGCTTCCTCCAAGCTCGGACTCCAAAGCGCCACCCAGTCAACCTTTATTTAATGAATCCTTAGAGTCTGAGGGCTCCTCTTTGCACTGTCGTCTTGTGGATGTGGACTCAGTTGAGGATTTGTTGATGGAACAAGGCCCCACTTCTTTCATGAGTCTTTCACCTGATCTTGGAATCCACGGGTCTCCCAATGGAGCCGGTCCAAAGGCAGGCTCAGTACCCACTTACTAAGATTCTTGACCGGGGCGATTACCCTGGGGAAGCCTTCCCGGTTATTGAGGCCATTCTTGGCCCTGCATGGAGTTGTGGCAGTATCCAGCCTCTTGTCCTGCACCTTCGGCCCAGATGGCCCACAAATGAGTGGTCCCTACCAGTTCCCTTTCGGGATTTACAGAGCACCCCTCGGCTGAGAATCTGGTGGCTGACTATATTTCGGTGCACAGGCAAATGTGGCAGATGTTGATAAGCCTCCTGAGGAGTCCAAGAATTTGGACCACATGGCCAAAAATGATCTATGCAGCCTCCATTCCCAGCCTTCGGCAAGCGAGCTCAGCTCTCCTAATGGCCCACTTCACCCATGCCCTTCTGAGAACGCTCGATGAGGTGCTCGTCTCCTGGTGGGCTTACAGACCACAGTCTGGCGGATCCTGGATCAAGGCCGAGCAGTGGCTAAGCAACAGCTCTAGACTGCCATGGACATTGGTGACTCTTGTGTTTGGTCTGTGACAGTTGTGATTGCCATGCACCTCAGGGCTTGGCTAAGCATCTTGACCTTTACGGCGATACCCGGCACAAGCAGGTGTATGTCCCCTTCTTGGGCAATGACTTGTTCGGACCCAGGGTTGAGGGGCACCTCACCCACATTGAAAAGTCCAGTGCCACCTTGGACTCGGTGACTTCCACGTGGAGGGATCCCAAAGGCTCTAAACAGCAGAAGAAGAAGCCCTTTTGGCCTCTGTGGCCAAACCGACCCGGCTTCAGGCTGGACAACTGGCTCAGGCTTGGCGTCCCCGTCTGAAGTCGGTGGCCACGGTAATCTGGAAGTCAGGTGGTCGGGGTCCCAGCAGCTCCTCAGCTGGTCCTTCCTCCGCCTGTAAGCCTGCCCAGTGACGGGATGGGGGTGCTGCCTCCTGGTCCATTCTGTTTCCCTTGGGTCCTCCCATGGGGGGGCTGCGTCCAACACTCCTTTCCACCTGGTCAGCTGTCACCATGAGCAGGTGGGTCCTTGAAGTGGTCGGTTAGGGTCTGCCTCTAGAATTCAAGGCCTACCCACTTTGCTGAGCCCATGCCCTACATGAGGACATAGTGTCTGTAGACATCCTGTCTGCCCTTCGGGATGACCTCGCCCATCTCCTCTACAGAGAGGTCGTGGCTCCTGTTTCTGACCCTCCAGTACATCCAGGTTTTGTCTTTAGGTACTTCCTGGTGCCAAAATGAATGGGGGGCTGGCGTCCCATCTTAGATCTGCACAGCCTGAACAAATTTCTCAGGCCACACACCTTCAGAATGGTCACTCTGTCTCAGATCATACTATCTCGCAAGCAGAAAATGTGATTTTTCTCTCTGGATCTTCAGGACGCATTCTTCCACATCCCAATCTGTCTGTCCCTCCTTCTCCTGTTCCAGGTGGTGGGGATCCTCTACAAGTTCTAGACCATACCATCTGGCTTGTCCTCGGTCCCCAGTGTGTTCACCAAATGCATAGCAGTGGTGACAGCTAACCTGAGGCGCCGAGGAGTCTGGTATACCTTTTCCTTGATGTCTGGCTTATTGCAGGTACCTCCAGGGAGGAGGTAGAGTGGTCTAGGGATCTGGTCCTCTTGACCTGCATCTCTCTTGGCCTCATGGTCAACGAGGTCAAGTCAGATCTGGTGCCCTCGAAGGTGATTCATTTCATTGGGGCAGAGCTTGACTCTTGCAGAGCCAGGGCTTGGCTTCCTGCAGACAGGGCGGAGGCTTTCTCCTCCTTTGCCCGAGCCAACTGGAGAATGCGCTCTCCGCAATGGGAGCTGGCCCGCCAATGTTTTCGGCACAAGGGCCACTTCAACCAGACAGTCACTGTGATCTAGCTGATGTGGGACGCCCTCCAGTGGTGTTTAGTCCTGAATCATCTGCAGGAAGGTATCCTGTTTGTCCTTCCAGAGCCGCTGGTCATCCTGATAATCGAAGCCTCCCTCATGGGCTGGGGTGCCCGCCTGGGGGAACATAGAATCCACGGGCTCTGGACCCCCGAGGAATCCCTGTGCCACATCAGTCTGCTGGAGCTTCGGGCAGTTCGACTGGCACTGACTGCTTTTGCTCCACACATCCGGGGTTAGGTCGTTCAGGTCCAGACAGACGACACCATAACCATGTACTACCTCAACAAACAAGGTGGGACGCACTCCCTTCCTCTTTGCAATGAAGCTCTCCATGTTTGGACTCTCATGCGCAGCCTGGAGATCGATCTCCCGGCCATCCATGTGGCTGGTATCAGCCAGCTTGGTGGACACACTGAGACGTGTGGGCGAGGTGTTTTGTGAGTGGTCTCTCTACCCGGAGGTAGTACACTGTCTGTCCTCTCAGTGGGACACCCCTCTGGTGGTTCTGTTTGCTTCCAGAGAGAATGCAAAGCTGAGGCTGTACTATGCCCGCCCCTCTCAGCAGGGGATGTGTCCTCGAGGCCCTGGACCCTGGGCCTTATCTGTGCCTTCCCTCCGTTTCCCTTGATCCACAAGGTGTTGTTAAAGGTGAGGAGGGACAAGGCACGAATGATCCTGGTGACTCCGGATTGGCTTCAAAAGTTCTGGTACCCCGATCTTCTCAGCCTCAGCAGCAGGCTACTGAGTCGCCCCCCCCCAACCCCGACCTGCTTTCTTGCAGTCAGGGAAAGGTACTCTATCCGGACCTTAAATCCCTGCACCTGACAGTCTGGTTCCTGAGCGACTAGCGTTCCAGGCTCAGATTCTCTCTGACGATGTCCTCACTGTGGTTGAGGCATCTTGGAATGAGTCAACCCAAAAGTGGTATGCCTTCAAATGGAAAAGGTTCTCCATTTGGTGCCAGGGCAAGGGGCTTGACCCTTTAGCTTGTTCAGTGGTGAGCATTCTCGATTATCTGTGGTCCCTTTCTCAGGCAGGCCTTTGTCGACAACCCTCAAGGTGCACATGGCTGCCACCTCTGCTTACCAGGCACGGGCTGGTACACAGTCAGTGGCACAAAAGAAAGTGGTCTGGTGCCTTTTTAAAGGCCTTGACCATACTTCCCCGCTGGTGAACCACCAATATCTTGGGACTTGTTGCTGGTGTTGGCAAAGCCCGTGGGGAAGCCATTCAAACCGATGCACGTGTAACATGTCTCACCTGTCATGGAAGACTGCCTTCCTGGTGGCCATCACATCAGCCAGAAGAATCAGTAAGCTCCAGGTGCTCTTGGTGCAGTCTCCTTACCTGATCTTGGGACAAGGTTGTCCTTTTCCCCCCATCCTGAAGTTCCTCCCGAAGGTCGTCTGATTTTCACCTTAACCAGGCGATCAGTCTCCCGGTGTACTTCACCAACCACACCTCAGAGGCCAAACACAGGCTCCATACATTGAACATGCAGCGAGTGCTAGTCCACTTTAAGGAGTGCACGGCTGGAGTTCGAGAAGAGGTTCGCCAACTGTTCGTCACCTACGCTGAAGGTGTATCTAGTGGACGATCAGCAGGTGGATTGTTTCCTGCATCGACCTCTGCTATAGATTTGCTGGTAGGTAGCCTCCCACAGGGCAAAGGGCTCATTCTACCCGCCATACACTGCCTCAGTGGCTGCTTCCAAAGACGTCTCCATCCAGGAAACCTGCAGGGCTGCTACCTAGAAGTCGGCACACTTTTTCATTTCCCACTACCACATCGACATTGAGTCACACCGGGATACTGGTTTGGGAGTCTCAGTTCTCCAATCTCTGTTCCCTAAATGAGGGGTGTGCTCCTTGCCTCTTCCTCCCAGTTAACTGCTAGGAGTCTGCCAGAAGTGTGGCTAGTACAGCATATCCACACCCTTAGAAAAACAGGCTACTCAGCTGTAACAGTAGTTGTAAGAGTGGTATGTGATGTACATCCACACTGACCCACCTGACCTCCCCTGGCAGCTGGCACACCAGTCTTGCTTCCAGTGGGCAAGATCTGATGTCATGGGATGGTAATGGGGGGGTTACCACCCGGGTGGATGGGAGGAGCCAGCTTGAAGACGTTCTGGCAGATTTAAAGGGGAAAGGAACACTGGCAGAAGTATGGATGTACATCATGTACCACTCCTAGAACTACTGTTACAGGTGAGTAACCTTTTTTTTGTTTGGTTTTTACTATTGGGCTAATCTAGTACTACATTGTTTTTTGGGAATCTTTTTTTATTACTTCAGGGTTCTTGGTATGTCGGAGAGACCTTGTGGGCCATCAGAAAAATGTAGAAATTATTTTCAGCTCCTGGCAAGTGCAGACTATCACAAGCTTTATTTAAAGTGTTTAGATCCACAACATGACTTAATAAATTGTAAGTCCTGTCGTATTTTTGGCCCAGAAATGTCAGCTTCTGTGTCACCTCAAAATAACAGAAAAGGTTCTGAGGGTGGTCCCAATGATAGTGGAAAGCACACATCAGATGGGTTCCTTTCCTCATGTATAGCAGCAAATAATGTAAAAGTTGACAAGAAAAAAAAATCAGCTTTGCAGCCATTAGGAAGGTGTGGTAAAGATTGTTCAGATATCAGGGTATCAGCAATGGGGAACACTGAATCCAGTGGTGGCAAAAATAAAAATGAAAGAGCCTTGGAGTAGGCACTGGAAACTATATCTGCCAAAAAGAAACTGAAAGAAAATAATGTTACTGCCACTCCTCCTGTACAGAGAAAGGAGCAGGCAGATGGCACAGCAGAAATGCTCCGATCAGATGTGGCAATTTTTCCAGGTGATCCAGGCAGTAGAAAATTTGGATGAAACACGTGGCCCTTCACTCCCTCTCAGTCTCCAACCTATCTGCTTTCTGAGGAGGAGGCAGAAGAATATTACATGCATATTGAAACATAGACCATGAGGGCAGAAAAAGCCCAGAGGTCCATCCAGTCTGTCCATATACCCTATAATCCCTGGAACCTATTGTTCCTCCAGGGTACTAACCCTCCTCGTTCTAGCCCTATTCTCTTCCCTGGTCTTGTCGCCCCAGGTGACCACTGTTCCCTTCATTCTATCCCATGCCTGCTTCAATCCCCTGACAGCGTTTGCACCCACCACCTCAGCTGGCAGACTGTTCCAAGGTTCCACAACCCTTTCCATAGAGTAGTACTTCCTGACGTCCCTCCTGTTAATTTCCACTCGTGACCACGTGACCTCGAGTTGGTATTCAGGGTAAATAATTCTCCACAGTTTACTTTAATTCCTTTAAGGAACTTGAAGGTGTCTGTCATATCTCCCCTCTCCCTTCTGGTTTCCAGTGAATAAATATTTAGTGCCTTGAGGCACTCCTTATAGGATCTGCCCTGCTGGCCCTGAATCATTTTTGTTACTCTGCGCTGCACTGTTTCCACCTTATCCCTGTCCTTTCGGAGATGAACTGCCAGACCTCTGACCACCCCTCTAGTTTTTGTAGGTCTCTCTGCATATCCCTTGATCTTACTTCAAGGAGGCTCTTGCAGGAGGCAGCACCATTAGGACTAAGCTGCCAGGCACTAGGACCACACGGAAAACTTCTAGCTAGCAGTCTACAACGGGGGACTGCCACCTGACAACACGCCGAAGCCCGCCAGTGGTATAAGAGGGGCGGTCCCCCATGCCCACCTCACTTTTCCCACTGTCGACCTGCGCTCGTCAGACCTAGTGGAGTGTTGCTTCAGTCGACCACCATTTATAAGTATAACTTTGGTTATTTTTCGATTTGTATTTCAACCCTTTTAGTTGTTTACATGTCTTCGCTGACTTCCTCTGCGGATACCCACAAATCTAAATGCGTCTGCTGCAAACAGATTCCAGAAAAGGACAGCCTTTCCTCCTGCTTCCTCTGCCTAGGCCTAGACTACGATACCGAAGTCTGCCAGAAGTTTAAACGGGTCACACGGAAACAACGCCAGAAGGTTCTGGAAACCAGTTCTCCTTCAACAGAAATTGGTCGCCATGGAGAAAGAGCTGCAGGCCTGGAGTGCATCCTTGGGAACCTTTTCTGAGGTCACCACTTTTGCCAAGAAGAAGCACAAGAAACATCAGCACCACAAGCAGTCCACTTCTGGGTCGCAGTCACCTCTGGGGGCCGCCGCCAATGCTGGGTCCCCCCCGCACGTGGTCTAACTCGGTGGCCACACCAACCCTCCTTCCCTCTGGGCTGCCTCTGACCACGCCCCCCGCCTTGATCACTGTGGCAGGCGGTGCTTCTATGGATTCTGAGGACTCTTCCTCTATGCTGTCACTCAGGCCCTTTCACCCTCAGGGTCCTGAGCCAGGTGGTCCAGCCGGGTCTCTGGACCCCAGTACTTCTACTGACACCCGCCCGGCCCTGGCATCTTATGATGCCAGTGAGGTAGCTTCAAGGCTTCCAAGGACAGCGATCTGCGTCAGGCAGACAGCGTGGCTTCACCTATCTCGGTTATCACCCCTGGCCCAGTGTAGGGTGATTGCCTCCACATTCCGGGGACCCACCTTTTCTCCCTCTGTGTGAGGTGGGAACTGCAGGGGTGCCTTCCTTCTCCCAACAAACAGGAGACCCCGCCTGGTCCTGACCAGTCTCAGGCCTAGCTGGTCTGTTATGCGTCTCCTCTTCCCATGTTTTCCCCACGGGAGGCTGAGGGTCATAAGTTCCTCAAGGAAGTGCTGAACCCCCTTCGGGGGGCTCGGTACTCACCAACCAGTGATGAATGGTGAAGATTGACACTAGGAAGATATGAAAATTACGTACCTACCATAATTTTTGATCATCCAGTGTATCTTCACCATTCATCACTGAATCCAGCCCACCTTCCTCGCAGAAGGCCTCAGTCCCTGTGCAGTTCTCCACCCTGCTGGTTCTCCTCCCTAGTTCCAAAGAGGGAGATCTCTTGCCTTCCGGTAGCCCTAGGACCCGTTTCTCCTAAGATTGGGGGAGGGGTCTCTTTTGGGAGGAGAACCAGTAGAGCCTTTCCGTAAGGAGATCTTGGGGGAGACTCCTGATGGGCTCTTTTCCCTCTGCCCTTGAGGGAACCTCCGGGACCAGTCCACCTGCCTCTCGGTGTGCTGGCTCCTTTGGATGCCCCTTGGTTTGGGGGCAGGGTAAAGGAGGGCCAGTGGGACTCCCCCAATTTTACACTTCCCTCTCTATCCATTTTTTCTATCCCTTCAGTCTACCTGCGGAGGGAAATGTTTGAGCAGGTGGAGACCTCACCCCCGAACCCTGTGGGTTCTCCTCTGTGAGCTTGTCCTCTCTGGTTCAAATGGGGGTTGGGCTTCCCGATCACCCTTCTAGCTAAAGGAGTTAGAGCTGTTAGTTGCACTCTTGCAACTATTCTTAAGCCTGCTTACCTCTGGAAGCACTTTCTGTCTCCTTCTGGGCTGATCGATTGGGTTGTCGGTTCCCCTCTCCTCCCCTTCCCCTTTTTCTCTACATCTTCTCTTTTACTCTCCTTTTCTATTTTCTACGGCCATCCAGGGACTGGGGCCTTTTGGCCTGTGTCCTCGAGATTCTCCTCCTCCTCCTCTTCCTCTGTCTTCTGGCCGGCCTATTCCTTTTTCAGTTTATATCCTTTCCTTTTGCTGTCTCTCTGGCTCCCTTGCCCCGGCCGCAGTTTTTCTCTGTTCAGTTTTCTTGTGTCTCCGGTGTGCAGAACTGAGGAGGAGGAGCCAATGGCCGTTACTGACCAGCCCACAAGCGTCACACTGTGAGTCAGCATCATGGGCGGCACCATTGGCGCCCGGCCCTCCTTCCCTTTGGGGGGGAAGCGGGATGCTGCACTCTTGGCTGACACCCACCAGTGATGAATAGTGAGGATACACTGGAAGATCAAGAATTATGGTAGGTACATAATTGTCATTTTCAGCTTTTTCTATTGAATATCACAGGCCCATCTTGGATGTCTTTTGGGGAATTCGTGTTACGTTCCACTCCTCTGGCAGAGAGCCTTATTTCCCTGTCAGCAGGGGCAAGTCTCAAACTCCTTCCCCATTCTGTCTACGGGCGCCGAAGGCTTCAGGGGACCGCCAGGTGGTCTTGGATCGTATACCCTTTGCTCCAGTGCGTGGGACCTAAGCTCCCTTGCATGACCTTTTCTCCGGGGGAATTCTACTCCGGTCTCCACCTGGGGGTCAGGATAAGGCACCCTCTCTTTGCAGGCTGCTTGCCCACGTCTACAGGCCTTTTTGCTTAACACTTGCAGACAGCGCCTCATTGGGGTCAGGGAATTCTTCCCCTTTCTCGCCTTCTTGGCCACTTAAATCCCCTGGGCCCCTCCGGACCCTCTACCAGATGTCCCGAACGGTTATCCACTCACCAGTACCCCTACTGACGTCTCCCGGGCCCAATTTTCCCTCGCTGGCTCTCTTTTTGAGGCCTGATGATGGTCCTGCAGCCCAGTACCACTGGCATCTGCTTTCCTAGCTTCTGAGCTGCTATAGTAGGGCATGACAGGGCTCCAGTGCGGCCCTGGTTTTACTTTCCTCTCAGGCAGGGTGCAGTTCTTCAGTAAGCCAGCTACAGACATGTTGTTTCTCTCCCCCCATCCCACCAATTCACTTGGCTGCAGCCTGATTATTCTCCTAGCTGGTGAGTCCTTTGTTGGGGGTGATTCCTAGGTTAGCCTTGTCCAGACCCTCGTGTACCCTCTCCGTGCGCAGACCCTTGGAGTCCAGTGGACGCGGAGTTTGACTGGTCTCAGCCAGCTTTTGCTCCGATGGAGAAGACCCTCCCTCCAGAGACACTAACCCCAAACGGAGCTTCCCATGGTTATTTGGGTGTCCTGGTTGCCAGCAGAGTTTATTGGTCTCTCCACCTGGCTCACCTACCCCCGCTCCCTCTGGGGTCACTGCTGCCTGTTGATAGGTATGCGTGCGTCTTTGTACCTCTTCCTATTGGTGGAGTCCCCACTCATGTCTCCCTTCCTCGGAGACCGGAAGGTCTGGGTGTGGGCCCTTAAGCTACGGCCTTTTGTCGGTCAGTCTTACAGATGCCCGGAGTCCTGGGTAGCCTGGCGGACATTACCAGCCATTTGCTGGCTTGGTCTCACCAGCAGGTTCGCTGTATATTGTCTTCGCTACAGTGCTTGGTAAAAGGGGAGACCTACTGTTTTCAGGTCGCTCTACACCCTCATCCAGCATGCTTCCCTCCAGCCTGTGCACCTTCGTTCCACCGTCTGGTCATGAGGGAAAAAAAGGGGAAGGGGACACGTGTGTGCCTGCTTTTGTAGATCTCCCCCCCACCAAAACAGTCAGAGGATAGCTCCTTAACAAGCATCTGGATGTTGCACTGATTCCCCTGCCCTGCTTTTTGTCCACATGGGGCTTTAGTCCTTTGGACCTCAGCCCTCCCCACCGTTCCCTTTTGCCACCTGTACGTGTCTCTCTGTTGTTAGGAAACCTCCCTTCTCCATAGCTGACTATGGTTCTGTAAGTGGCCAGATACCATTTTCCAGAGTCCTGTCCACCCCCTTGCTTTCAGAAGAGATATTTGGTTGTTCTGGAACACTTCGCAGGGTTGGTATCCCTTCTCGTATCCTGCTCCCCGGTTTGGGGCACCTTTTTGCTCCTGTCAAGCTCAGGAGGTCCATACCTCTGCAGTGTCTGCCCTTTACTGTTCTCTTGCGAGCAAGACTGGAGTCCTGTATAGGGTCTCCCATGTCTTTCTGGGGGATACCCTCTGCTAGGGTCCCCCTTCCTCCAGCTTTGGTCCCTACAGCTCAAAGGATTTCTTAAACCTTTAGGCTCAAGGCTTCTTGGAGTTCTAATGTTGCTACAGTGCTTGTTAAAAGGGGAGCCCTACTGTTTTCAGGTTGCTCTACACCCTCATTCAGCACACTTCCCTCCAGCCTTTGCACCTTCGTTCCACAGTCTGGTCATGAGGAAAAAAAGGGTGGGGAAGGGGACACATGCGTGTGCCTTCTTCTGTAGATCACCCCCCCCCCCAAAAAAAAACAGTCAGAGGATAGCTCCTTAACAAGCATCCTGCTCCCCAGTTTGGGGACACCTTTTTGCTCCTCTGAAGCTCAGAAGGTCCACACCTCTGCAGTGTCTGCCCTTTACTGTTCTCTTGCGAGCAAGACTGGAGTCCTGTGTAGGGTCTCCCATGTCTTTCCAAGGGATACCCTCTGCTAGGGTCCCCCTTCCTCCAGCTATGGTCCCTACAGCTCAGAGGATTTCCTAAACCTTTAGGCTCAAGGGCTCTCAGAGTCCTAATGTTCTGTTTCAAATTATCTTCATGACTTTGTGTTTTCTGTCTCAGCCCTATCCGGGCTAGGGTCTTTCTCTTTCCTGAGCCAGACTATGCCTTTACTGGCAATCTACTTGGAGTATTCTCCTTAGGGGGATGCACCTCCACATTACCCTACAAGACAGGTGCAGTCTTGGGCTTATATGCCCATCAGACTGTGCGAGTCGAGGGTGATGTGGGCAGCCGACCACTGTATCCAGATACCTTGGATTCGGATGAAACTGGTCTCCATTCTCATCCAGGAGATGATGAATCGGCTGATGGGATAAAGACGGAAGAACATCCTTCGTCCTTTCAGGGCTTTCTTCCCCTCATCTCTGAGTCTACAGGGATGCCGCTGGAATATATCCAGAAAAAGGCGTAGTACCCTCTCACTGACATCCTCAAGAGAGAGGATACCCCAATGGAAGCCTTTCCTGTGGCTGAGGCCATTGTTGGCCTGGCCTTAGAACTTTGGCAGCACCCTGCCTCCTGTCCAGCTCCGTCTGCCCCGCAAGTATGCGGTGCACATGGGGTCCCTTGCTGGGTTCACAGAGCACCCTTCAGCCGAGTGCCTTGTGACAGTCTCTGTGTTCAAGCATACTGGTATTGCTACCGATACAGACAGACCTCCTGAGAAGGAATCCAGATTTCTAGGGACATGGATATGTTGTTCATCCACACTGTCTGGCAGGTTCCTTGCCGCTTTAAATCTTGCTGGAAGGTCTTCAAGCTGGCTCCTCCCACCCACCCTGGTGGTAAAACTCTTGGGTCCGCCCCATGACGCCAGATCTTCCTTACCACTTGGAAGCTCAGGTTCCCTCCTTAACGCTCTGCATGATAGACTAGATCCTAATTGTTTGGTTCGCCCGAAACTCATTTTAAAATTTTCAGGACTTCGGTCATCTTTCTCCCTGCGCCGATGGACAATCGACTCCCAGATTTGGTGCCCTTGTGGGCAGAAGATGTCCAGGGACGGACCCGCACTCCACGCGTCTACTGCCTCGGCCTAGAACCGACCGCGAGGCCTCAAGAGTCTTGCTGGTCGTTCTGGACAACGTCTTGGAGGACCGTACTGCGGTTGAAGCTTGGGCGCCCGAAGTGCTACCGCGGTCAAGTCGAAAGAGGCCCGTTGGGCGGTTACCGTGGCGGCTGGCTCGGCTGAGAAACTCGAGCAGATGATCGCCCTCGAGGAGGCGGCCCAGGCCGCATCATCTGCTTACTCGGTCGCGGCATTTATCCCGCTTTCTCTGGGTACCTCGTATTCAGCTCCGTTCAAGGAGCTTTGCCAATCCCTTTCCACGAAGGGAGAGGGGCCATCGGGACATTCCTTTCAGTCCAAAAAGGAGGACTCCAAGGGTAAGTCCCATCGTCTGTGTTCTTGGGAGCGGGAGAGGTCTCCTTCCCCGGATAGCCGACTGTCGACTTCGGTCGAGGTTGCGGCTAAGGCCGCTGGCTTCATGGCGTCCCCGTCAGGCCAGCTGGCCGAGACACCCGTCGACACAGTCGAGATCTTTCTTGACCCATTGGATGGGCTGTCGACTGGTGAGGCCAACAACCCTTCTTCACCGGTTCCCCCGGTGGAGACCGAGGATCTGCCTGCGCCTCCGGTGCAGCAGTCCCCGATTAAGGCTTCCGAGCCAAGGGAAGAGTGGGTGTCCCCCGCCCCTTCCCAGACCCATCCTCGGAAACACCGAGGATCTCGATCTCTGACTTCGTCCCGGTCCAGCCGATCCCTCCATCAGCGGTCTCAGTCTCGGCACCGGGGTAAGCGGCGCCACGCTCGTCCTCGTCTTCCTCCTCGGAAGAGAGGCTGAGTGCAAATGCGTTGGCCTTCACGGAGACCTGATGTGGCAGCAGTTACTTCTGTCGGGACCAAGTCGTCGCCTTCCCGGCCATCAAGTGGCTGTCACCTGGCGGCGAAACAACCCCTCGCTGTAGCCAAGGTGCCCAAGCCTGGGGGTTCGGCGAGCTTGCTGCCCACCGATTGTGGTGGAACCTCCGCCTCCACAACCGAAATCGGGGGGCGCCGACCAAGGACTCTCGGTCAGGTCAAGGCCTGCCCCACAGGTTGTCGGTCACCCTCACTCCCAACCGTCCTCAGCAGGTGGAGGGTGGCTCAGGCCCCAGGCAGCTCTTCGCGGACTCCTCCCTGTTCTCCAGGCCAGTTGACCTGTAGTCCTCCATGGGCCAGTCGTTGGACGAAAGCCCATCGTCCTTCATGGGTTTGCTTCGGCTCATCTCGGAGTCCACTGGGATGCAGCTCGAGCCCGTATCCAAATGGGCCAAGTATCCCCTGACGGACATACTAGACCAAGGGATTCCCCCACGGAGGCCTTTCCCGTGGCTGAAGCCATTGTTGGCCCAGCCTTGAAGCTTTGGCAGTGGTTTGCTTCCTGCCCTGTGCCTTCGGCCAGGATGGCCAGGAAGTATGCAGTCCCTAACGGCTCTTTGCCTGGGTTTTCAGAACACCCCTCTGCCGAGGGGTTGGTCACCGACAGCGTTTTCTGGAGTTCCGGGAATGCTAGGGACGTGGACAAGCCCCCCCCCCCGACAAGGAGTCCAAAAAGCTGCACTACGCCGGGCGCAAGGTGTACGCTGCGTCCTCCCTTGGCCTCCGCCAGGCCAGCTCGGCCGTGCTGATGGCACACTTCTCCCACGCCCTCATGGGCTCCCTGGATGAGGTGATCCCTCATCTCCCGGCCGACCTGCAGACCACGGTCCGGCAGATGCGGGACCAGGGTAGGGCAGTGGCTAAGCAGCAGCTCAACCGGCTCTCGACATAGGAGACTTCTGTGCCAGATCGGTTGCGGCCGCGGTGGCCATGCGCCGCAGAGCATGGCTGAGGATATCCACCTTCGCGGCGGATACCCAGCACAAACTGGCAGATGTCCCCTTCTTGGGGACCGACCTCTTCGGCCCTGGAGTGGAAGGTCACCTCCAGCGGATCGAAAAGTCCAATGCCACTCTGGACTCTGTCACCTCCGCCCAGAAGGAGAAAGGCCGCCGACAGCAGCAGCACAAGTCCTTTCGTCCTTCTGCGCCTGCGGCATCTCCGGCCCAACAGCACCAGCACCAGGCCAGCAGGCTCGTGCTTGGCATCCCAAACCCGCGGCTTCCTCCAATAGGAAGCAGGGAGGAAAAGGCCCAGGAGGTCCCTCTGCTGGTCCCTCCTCCAAGTCTGCCCAGTGACGGGTTGAGGGGTGTCACCCCCACCTCGTCACTTCCCCATGGGGGGAAGGCTCCGCCACTTCCTTTCCGCCTGGTCCGCTATCACCACGGACCGCTGGGTGTTGGAGGTGGTAGGGAAGAGTCTGCCTCTGGAGTTTGAGCAGGCCCCACCCTTCTGAGCCGTCACCCCTTGGGGGGCCACAGGGTCCGCAGCATCTCTGTCAGCCAGCCGAGCCAATATTGCCCTGCTCCTCGACATAGAGGTGATCAGGAAGGTGGCGGATCCTCCTCCAGACCCGGGGTTTGTGTCCTGGTATTTCCTGGTCCCAAAACGGATGGGGGGCTGGCGCCCCATTCTCGACCTGCACAACCTGAACAGGTTCCTAAGGTCTCTGACCTTCAGGATGGTCACTCTGGCTCAGATAATCCCATCCTTGGAACGAGGCGTGTGGTTCTGTTCCCTGGACCTTCAGGACGCGTTCTTTCACGTCCCAATCCTGTCCGTCCCACCAGAGATTCCTCCGCTTCAGAGCGGAGGGACCCCTTTACGAGTTCCGGGCCATGCCCTTCGGCCTTTCCCTAGCTCCCAGGGTCTTCACCAAATGCATGGCATTGGTGACAGCATTCCTGTGGCGCCGAAGGGTCCGGGTGTACCCCTACCTGGACGATCGGCTGATTGCAGCCCCCTCCAGAGTGGAGGTGGAGCGGTCCAGAGATCTGGCCCTCCAGGTTTGCTCTCAGGCTGGCCTCCTCATCAATGAGGCCAAGTCGGAACTCGTGCCAAAGCAGGTGATACAATTCATTGGGGCAGAGCTCGACTCTCTACGAGCCAGAGCACGGCTCCCCGCGGACAGGACCGAGGTTCTTTCCTCCTTTGCCCAATCATTTCAGGTTGGGCAATCGCGCCCTGCCTGGGACTTCCTGGACCTCATCGCGGCCTGCACCAGCGTGGTCCGTTGGGCCTGCTGGTACATGTGTCCCCTTCAATGGGGACTGGCCAGCCAATGGTCACAGCACTTCGATCCGCTGGATCAGCTAGTGACAGTGACCCAGGGGGTGTGGAACGCTGTCCAGTGGTGGACCGTTCCAGGACATCTGCAGGAGGGCATCCCATTTCTCTGCCCCAAGCCGACAGTCTCTCTGTCGACCGATGCCTCTGTGATGGGTTGGGGTGCCCATCTGGGGGAGCACAGGCGCCGAGCCTCTGGTCCCTCGGAGTCGATGCCACATCAACCTGCTGGAGCTTCGAGGGTTCGTCTAGCCCTCACGCCGCTTCGCCGTTTCTCTGAGGGTCAAGTGGTTCCAGATCCAGACCGGACAATACTACGACCATGTACTATCTAAACCGCCAGGGCGGGACGCCTCATGCCTCTGTGCAGGGAAGCTCTCCGCATTTGGTCACTCATGCGCAGCCTGGAGGCGGATCTCCTAGCCATTCACATGGCAGGAGCCTCCAACACCCTGGCTGATGCCCTAAACCGGATAGGGGCTGCGTCCCACGAGTGGTCTCTCCTGCCGGAGGTAGTACAAAATTGTTCTCCCACTGGGCACGCCTCAGGCGGACCTGTTTACCTCCAGGGAGAATCGAGCTGAGACTGTTTCATGCCCGCCCCCTCAGCGGGGCTCGCTGCAGGGGTTGCCTTCTCGAGCCATGGACCCCGGGCCTCTTCTCGCCTTTCCCTATTTCCCTTGATTCACAAGGTGCTTCTCAAGGCGAGGAGGGACAAGGCGCAGGTGATTCTGGTAGCCCCAGACTGGCCCCGCCAGTTCTGGTATCCAGATCTCCTCAGTCTCAGCTCCAGGCTCCCGAGGCGGCTTCCAGCCCGCCCAGACCTGATCTCAGTCAGGGGAAGGTATTCCATCCGGACCTTCAATCCCTGCACCTGACTGCCTGGTTCCTGAACGGCTAGAGTTCCAGGCTTTGGGTCTTTCCGACGAGGTCCTCAATGTTGTTGAGGCATCCCGTAAGGAGTCGACCAGAAAATGCTACGCTTTCAAATGGAAGAGATTCTCCATTTGGTGTCAGGGCAAGGGCCTGGACCCTTCCTCCTGTTCCTTGGCTAGCATTCGGGACTACCTGTGGTCCCTTTCTCAGCAAGGGCTTCGGTCGACGACCCTTAAGGTGCACCTGGCAGCCATCTCTGCTTGCCGGGCACGGGCCAGGAAGCAGTCAGTGGCGCAGGAGAAGGTGGTCGGGCGCTTTTTCAAGGGCCTTGATCACATATCCCCTCCGGTGCAAGAACCTCCACCTCCATGGGATCTACTACTGGTATTGGCTAAGCTCATGGGCAGGCCATTCGAACCGATGCACAGGTGTGACATCTCTCACCTGTCATGGAAGACCGCCTTCTTGGTGGCCATCACGTCAGCCAGAAGGATGGGAGAGCTCCAGGCGCTTTCCATCGAGTCTCCTTATGTGGTCATCCACAGGGAAAAGGTTGTCCTGCGCCCCCACCTGAAATTCCTTCCGAAGGTGGTGTCGGAGTTTCACCTTAACCAGGTGTTGACTCTGCTGGTGTTCTACCCCAGTCACACTTCGGAGGCCGAATATAGGCTCTGTACTTTGGACCCTAGAAGAGCGCTCGCTTATTATAAGGAGCGGACGGCTGAAGTTCGGGGAGAGGTTCGCCAGCTGTTTGTCACCTACACTGAAGCCGCACCTGGCAGAACTGCAGCCAAGCGGATGATAGGCAGGTGGGTCACCTCCTGCATAGATCTCTGCTATAGGTTGGCGTGAATGGAGCCTCCCAGTGGGATAAGAGCTCATTCTACCCGCCATACCGCTGCGTCGGTGGCTGCTTCCAGGGACGTCCCTATCCAGGAAATCTGCAGGGCTGCTACCTGGAAGTCAGCACACTTTCATCACCCACTACCACATCGACCTTGAGTCACGCCGGGATGCTGGTTTGAGGCCTCGGTTCTCCAGTCTTTATTCCCTAAGTAGGGGGTGTGCGCCTTGCCTCCCTCCTCCCAGAGAACTGCTAGGAGTCTGCCAGACAGTGTGGGTGAACAACATATCCATGTCCCTAGAAATACAGGTTACTCACCTGTAACAGGAGTTCTAGGAATGGTATATGTTGTTCATCCACACAACCCACCCAACCTCCCCAGCTTTGACGCACAACCTGGCTTCCAGCGGGCTAGATCTGGCGTCATGGGGCGGAGCCGAGAGTTTTACCGCCCGGGTGGGTGGGAGGAGCCAACTTGAAGACCTTCCGGCAAGATTTAAAGCAGCAAGGAACCTGCCAGACAGTGTAGATGAACAACATATACCATTCCTAGAACTCCTGTTACAGGTGAGTAACCTATATATTTGGATCATTCTGCCTGGGAGGTCTGTGCAGCCTCGTCTTTAGGCCTCCGTCAGGCAAGCGCGGCCGTCATCATGACACACTTCTCCCATGCTTAGAGTCCTTGGACAAAGTCCTCCCACATCTCTCCATGGACTTGCAGACCATGGTCAAACAGGTCCGGGACCAGGGCCGTGCTGTTGCCAAACAGCAGCACCAGATGGCTCTGGACATCAGGGACTCATGTGCCCATTTGCTGGCAGCCGTAGTTGCCTCTTGCCGCAGGGCTTGGCTGAGGCTCTCCTCCTCCTTTCTGGTGGATACTCGGCACAAACTAGCTGATGTGCCTTTCCTGGGCACCGATCTCTTAGGCCCAGGTGTGGCTTGTCACCTTCAGCGTAATAAGCAGTCCAGTGCCACCTTAGACGCCGCTACTGCTAAGGGTTCGTCTGGTCCCAAGAAGCAGCAAAAGAAGAAGCCTTTTCTGCGCTCTTCCCCTGCGGCCCAGCAGTCCTCCTTTCATAGGGGTCAGCAGCAGCAGGCTCAAGCTTGGCGCCCCAAGCCCAGACCCTCCCAGGCCTGTAAGGGAGGCCGGGGTTCAGGCCCTGGACCCTCTGCCTCCAAGCCTGCCCAGTAACTGGGTGGGAGGCCGCCACCCCTACTCCTGTCACGCCAGCTCTGGGTCATCCCATGGGGGGCCAGCTCCGCCACTTTCTTTCCGTTTGGTCTGCTGTTACCACGGACAGGAGGGTCTTAGAAGTGGTCAGGCAAGGAATGCCTTTGGAATTTGAGTAGTACCCTCCAAGCCGAGCCTGCGACCCACGGGAGGAGAGGGTATTCGCCCACACTCAGTTGGCCCTCCGAGACGACATTGCTCAGCTCCTTCTCAAGGAGGCAGTAGCTCCAGTGGCGGACCCTCCAGCAGACCCAGTCTTTGTTTCCAGGTACTTCTTGTTTCCCAAATGGACGGGGGGCTGGTGCCCCATTCCAGATCTGCACAATCTGAATCAGTAGCTCAGGTCCCACACGTTCCGGGTGGTCACTCTGTCTCAGATCATCCTATCCCTGGAGCAAAACGTAGTTCTGCTCACTAGATCTCCAGGACACGTTCTTTCACGTCCCAATCCATCCGTCCCACCAGCGGTTCCTCCGCTTCAGAGCCGAGGGAACCCTGTATGAGTTCCGAGCCATGCCATTTGGCCTGTCATCGGCCCTGTGGGTCTTCACCAAATGCATTGCAGCGGTGGAAGCCTGCCTCAGGCTTCGAGGGGGGGGGTCATAATTTACCCCTACCTCAACGATTGACTCTTAGCAGGTTCCACCCAGCAGGAGGTGGAGAGGTCCAGGGACCTGGCCCTCCAGACCTGCTCCCAACTCGGCCTCCTGAGCGAGGCCAAGTCGGAGCTCATGCCTTTTCAGGTGATGTGCTTCATTGGGGCAGAGCTCGACTCTCGTCAAGCCAGAACTCTGCTCCCGGCGGACAGGGCAGAGGTTCTCTCCTCCTTTGCCCAATCATTTCTGGTTGGGCAATTTCGCCCTGCCCGGGACTTTCTGCACCTTCTGGGTTACATGGTGGCATGCACCTCCGTGGTCCGTTGGGCCCGGTGGCACATGCGTTTCCTCTAATGGAAGCTGGCCGCCCAGTGGCTTCAGCGCCATGGTCATTTCAACCAGCTGATCACTGTGACCCAGAAGATGTGGGACGCTCTCCAGTGGTGGACTGTCCCAGGCTGGTTCCAGGAAGGGATCTCTTTTGTCAGCCCCCAGCCGATGGCCGTCCTAACAACCTGGTGCTGGCAAAGCTTATGGGCAAAGCTATTCAAACCCATGCACAAGTGTGAGTTGTCACACTTGGGGAAGACACCCTTCCTGGTGGCAATCACGTCTGCCAGAAGGACAGGGGAACTCCAGGTGCTTTCGGTGGACTGCTCTTATCTGGTCTTCCACAGGGACAAGGTTGTCCTACGACCCCACCCAAAATTCCTTCTGAAGGTGGTGTCAGAGTTTCTCCTTAACTAGGTGTTAACTCTGCCGGTTTACTACCCTAATTACACTTCGGAGGCCGAGTACAGACTCCATGCTTTGAACCTGAGACATGCTCTCTCCTGTTATAAGGAGAGGACTGCGGAAATTCCGGGAGAGGTTCACCAGCTGTTTGTCACCTACGCTGAAGCCACTTCTGGCAGACCTGCAGCAAAGCGGAATATTGCAAGATGGATTACATCATGCATAGGTCTGTGTTATGAGTTGACGGGCAAGGAGCCTGCCAGAGGAAAAAGAGCTCATTCTACCTGCCATACCGCTGCATCAGTGGCTGCTTCCAGAGACATCCCTATCCAGGAAATGTCGGGCTGGTACCTGGAAGACAGCAAACATCTTGATTACCCATTACCACATCAACCTTGAGTCATGCCGGGATGCTGGTTTTGGGGCCTCAGTTCTCCAGTCTCTTTTCCCCAAGTACTGCATGGAGTCTGCCAAGAAGTGTGGATGAACAATATATCCACGATCCTAGAAAAACAGGTTACTCACCTGTAACAGTTCTAGGAGTGGTATATGATGTTCATCCACACGGACTCACCCGACCTCCCCAGCTGCGGATGCACAAACCTGGCTTCCAGCGGGCTAAGATCTGGTGTCATGGGGTCGAGCCGAGGGTTATACCGCCCAGGTGGGTGGGAGGAGCCACCTTGAAGACTTTCCGGCTGATGTAAAGGCAAAGGGACTCTGCCAAGAAGTGTGGATGAACAGCATACAGTATACCACTTGAGTAACCTGTTTTTTCCCAACCTCGGCCAGATAGAGGTGGGGGGCAGAGATAAAGATGCAAATCAGTTGAAATTTAACCATCTTAAGCTGTTGGTGGTATAGTGAATGGGGGAAATTTGGCCCTGACACCAGGAAGATTCCCCTACTCTTTTCGAGAACTACCATGGGCTCTTCAACGTCCACCTGAGCAACCACCATAAAAGGCAGATGGGACCTCGGTTTAACATCTCATCTGAAGGATGGCACACCCAGGATCTCTTTTGTACTGCACTTCGGTGTCAGCATCTATGGTATGAGTCCAGTCTGATGTGGGACTAGAACCCACAGCCTTCTGACCAGAGGCAGATGTGCTACCAAATGAGTGTACATCCACCCTGTGTGGTGCAACAGTGAACTGTACAGCTGAGAAAAAGGGATCTGGGATAATTCAGGACAATAAGCTGAAGTGCAAGAGTCCTGTCTACTTTCATTTAAACAGTTTGTGTGGCCCCCCCACCACCACCACCACCACCGTCATGGACCCCATCATGACGCTCTCATACGTAGCGGTCCCCTGTAAAGGAGGTAGACAGCTACCTCCTTGGCCCACTGCCTGGATCGCTGCAGAAGTGGAACCATGGCACCCCCCACACACACAGGAAGCATTGCCACTGGCAACATCCTTCACTTTGGGCTGCATGAACGTGAAGACCTGGTCTTGCCTGCATTTTAGCTTAGTGTGGAATGGCTTCTGGTTTATTGTTGGTTTTTTTTAGCTGGTTTATCATGTGAATGAGGCAGCAAAGTGCTTCAGACAGTTGTCATCGCAGATTTTACAAAACATTTACTGCTGGCAAGCACATGTTCAATACATGAGCGCTAAAGTCACAGTGTAGTGCAGGAAACAGTTATATTCAGGTACACCTATATCTGGCATGAAAACTTTTCATGTAATTTATACAGTTGATCCCACATTCCAGATAAATTGTAGTACAAGATGTTTATTTTTTATCAACATATTTGCTGATTTGGTTGCTTCTACTCATACAAAGCTATTTGTAATGAAGTAGATCTGTAATTAATTGCATTGCTTTGTTTTGCTCAGCCTCCTCGCCGCCCAGACTCCTCTGACGATCGCTATGTTATGACCAAGCATGCCACTATTTATCCAACTGAGGAGGAACTGCAGGCAGTGCAGAAGATCGTCTCGATCACTGAGCGCGCACTCAAACTTGTGTCTGATAACATTACTGATCAGGACAAAACCAAGGGCAAGGATGTCGAAGACAAAAAAGAGGGTAACAGAGACAGGTACGTAAAATAATTGCTCTTAAACACCTTTCTATATTTCAACCTAGTGATTTTATTTTACTAACGTGTAATACAGTGAAGTAAACCTACCTAAATTAAAAGATGTCTGAAGACTTCAATAATGCCCCCCAAACACATGCACGTACTAGGGAATTAAACTTTGTTGCTAAACATTGTGAATACTGTTCTTAAACATGTGAATCTGATGGGATTGTTTGTATACCCAGAGCTCTGAAAGGAGTCATGCGAGTTGGAGTACTAGCTAAAGGGCTGCTTCTTCGGGGAGATAAGAATGTCAATCTTGTGCTACTGTGCTCGGAAAAACCCACCAAGTCATTATTGACTCGTATTGCAGACAGTCTGCCCAAACAGCTATCGGTAAGTAAAAACAAAAAAAAATTATAAAAATTGGTTTGCTATGTCAGTAAGTAAACTAGCTGATTGTATCAGAGTTCACCAGCGTATGAAGAGGAGCTCTTAGAGCTACCACTGAGCCAAAGAATTTGACAGCAGGTAAGGGCCACTTGGTCCATCTAGTTTGCCCATTTCTTCCAACCTACATTATTACCACAGACCGTGCCAAATCTACATAGATACATAGACACTGTTGGCAGATAAGGGCCTATGGCCCACCCAGTCTGCCCATTTGAGCTTGTAAGTTCACTTCATGTTTTTCTAGAAGTCTGTTGCCCCTTACCCCTGACCTCCAGAATTCACTTATGTCTATCCCATGCATTCTTAGATCCTTTGATTGTTTCAGC